>OX371218.1:10350597-11644526 GCA_947310845.1 Yponomeuta plumbellus
TCTAATTAGATTCACATTTCATTGATACTTTTGTAACAAAATTCAATTTTATGTGAATATTATTATTATTTTGATCGAATTAATTAATTGACTTATGAATGAATTGTAGTTTAAATTTTGTTTTTGAATTAATTTTAATTTTATATTAAATCTAGAGTAAATTGTTCAGATGTAGGTATATAATTTTGACATTCTAATTTTATAATGTAAATAATGTATAATGTTTAATGCAATTAATTACGCAATAGTTTTATCTGTAATGTAATTATTTTTCTTGCAATAAATAAATAAATAAATGTTTACGTCAAGCTCGATCGTGCATCCTTTTTGGTAAACTTGTTTTTTTTTATTTAGGTATAACTATTTATATATTTTCCATAGTTTGTAACGTTATTTATTTTAATCTCAAGTTCTACTCATACTTGGCCACTATTTTGACGCTCTGTGAATGAGTGAACTCATCGGCTCTCGCAGATGACGCAGCGCAGATCATTGAAAATTTGACCACGGAAAGAGTTGGGTGTGCGCTCTACTACGCCGCTTCTCTCTGACCGCTCTAGCGGCCATTTTTCATGCAGATTTTACTGTAAAACACTACTGATTTCTAATTTGCGACCTATGCCCCTGCTTTTGGGTGAGTGTGAACAAATATTTCGTTTTTTTACTACTGCAAATTGTAATTGTCCTACCTACATCATTCATTTCTTGTAATTATTTGTGTAAATATCTATTGGTGAATGGGCTCTGCATGTTTGTTATGTTTCCATTACCGTTATTTACTACCGTTCTGCCTATTTTAGTGTACCGCCACCTTCAAACTCCCTTCTGGTGTTTTCCGGCTTGGGTGACGATGCACGGCAGGCGTCTTATGGCCGAATTTTAATGCTGGACATGGTTTCCAGGCATCACATCAAGATCCAGATTGGACATTGCTTGGTACAAATTGTAGACTTCAAGATTCAGATTGGACACCTCTAGGTCCAGACTGGACGTTTTTACGTCCAGAATGAAGACTGAAGACTGAATCCAGATTGAAGGCTTCAAGGTCCAGATTGGACATTTCTACGTTCAGACTTCCCTACCTTTCCATCCGTCACCCTCTATCCACGGGCTTCCTGGAAGGATCGTCGCCGGCCTGCAGCGTCCTAACCGAGACGACACGGCGCGCCATCCTGCCCAATCTAGGGGAGTACCTTTTGGCTGCAATCCCGGACTGAACCAACCTTACACGGTGTAGGGCACGAATCCAAACCTTTTTACCGACCCATTTGCTTTACCGTACCGATTGTATATATATTTGTAAATAAACTGTTGTAAATAGCATACATTGTACCCGTTCATTTTCCATCGGCGACAAGTTAAAGTTGGCCTGACTACGAAAGATTTTTTTCCGAACCTAGTCCTGTTGACTGGACCACGGAAGATCTCGTTTCGACCTCTGTGGCGCAGTGGCTACCGCATCTGCCTACCATGCGAGAGATCCCGGGTTCGAATCCCGGCTGGGGAAAAAGCCCAGGTCTTGGATGTTCACTGTTTGTGACGTCGCTGTTTCTGGTTCCCACGATACAGGGTATCCTAGTGTGTGGCCAGAAGCAATGTATGTGCCTCTATGTAAATGTTATGTATGTTAAAAAAACTTATCAGTTTGACCTAAACATACCGTTTTGTTAATGTTGTCATTTGATAGTTTGACCACGAAGAATGTTAAAATTCCTCGTGGTCAAATCAGTTTGACTACAAAGTTTGACCACGAGGAAGGAACGGTTTGTTTTTCCTTGTTTTAGGCACTTGTAAACAGACCGTCACGTGTTATAGTATCTATCTAACTGTGGCGAATATACCTATTAATTTGTTATTATTTTTTCACGTCATGAGAGAGATAATCTTTGATCAGCGTCTTAATCCATGTTTTATATTAATTTCCGATTGTATAGAAATTAAAAATATATTTCAACGTAAATAATTCGCATCGCTAAAATAATTTGAATCGCTCGTAGCCTGGGCTGCCTGAGTGATCTTGAACGATCACTAAGGTTAAGCAACATACGGCGCGTTCAGTCTATGGATGGGTCACCGTCTATGACTAACGTTAGTGGCACTTTTTCCGAGCGATTCCGTGCTTCGCAAGGCACGTTAAGCAGTTGGTGCCTGCTGCCGTCGATAGATGGCAGTCGTTAAGCCAAGTCAGAGGCCCAAGGGCGGCTTGAAAACTTCTGACAGTAAGACCAGCCATAGTCTTACAAGCCTACACCAATCCGGACTTGGCCCCCGTGGTGGAGTATATGGCCTATACCTTCCTCAGGGAAGAGACCCGTGCCCCTCGGTGGGGACATGATGGGTTGATGATGATGATGATTAACCAACCAATGTCTTCGGGCCGAGTAGTTAGGTAGTACCTAGATGAGAAAAATATATCGAGAAATAATAATGAAATATTAATTCCAGCCTAATACGTCACGAGTACGGTTACCAACCCTACTATGGAATATAGTACCTATCCCACTAATTATTAGGGGCTAGGCTAGGCGAAACTACTATATTTTTTGTAAAGCGGAACCTAGCCTCAATCTTATTCTAAAGCTCGCTCTTCAAGTCAAATAAAGTCAAACAAAAAAAAATAAAGAAAATATTTAACCACATTGTACTATTTTTTTACTATTATTTTGCCAACTACTTACAATAATTTTTAGAGGTAGGTAATAGCTTTGAAAATACTGCATATAAATATCTGTTAGAAAAAAAGTTGGCAACCCTAGTCGCGAGCGTAGTTTGGAGGAGTCAGCAGTCATAAAACTAAATAAAACACAATTTTCCACAAAAGTAATTTAATTTCAACTTACATATTATACTCTAACTCGAATGAATGATCCATACATAAAAAACACCACTTCATTACATAAATAATCACTACAGCACGCCCGAAATACGCAAAAATATATATATCATCGAAAAATATGTCTGACAAGGATGGTGGTACCGTAAATATAAAGACTATACACATTGATACGGGCTCTAAGGTCTAAAGCATAGACAACACTGGCTGCCAATAAGGCTGGGTCAGCGCTGGATTGGCTTGAAAAACTGTTTACACAATGCAAATAGCAAGCCAGTGCTGGCGGCCAGTTTGATTGGCAGCCAGTGTTGGCTATTTGTAAACTAAGCCTTATTTTTACGAAGCTATCGGTGGTTACCAGTACTGGAAGTCGGCACTGGCCTGGCTTTGGCTTGTTACAGTTTTATGCCAACCAACGCTGGCTGACAGCGCGGCCGCAGGGCGGCCGTATTATTTATTACTATTTACCTATTATTTCAGTCAGTGACCTTCGCACACGCCTCACATCTAACGGCCTGGCCGCGACTGAAACAATCTCATAGAAATGTATAGCAAGCCACGCGGTAAGATCCCCCGTTCGCGCCGCGCGATTTCTCGCGCGGGCGCATTGTCCCGTGGCCAAGCCGTAAGGCTCTTTACACACTGCGATTTTTAGCATCGATGCTGTCGCGCGTCGCGATACTAGCTAAGTAGTACGATGACGCGAGTCACGCGTTTTGTGGCGCTAACATGTCAGAATTTGACAGTTAATATACAGGAAAGGCCCCAGCGCACTGGCTTCGAGTAAACCTTCCTTAGCCACTTTTTTAATAGAATGACATAAGCGCGACAATTTGCCTCTATTTGGTAGTCTATAAGAAATACGAGGCATGCCTTTTAAGTTTTGTCGTTTAAAGAAAGAAACACAACTAGAACCTTATAGTAATTTTTATTGTTTTTCAAAGTATTCTCCACGTAGCTTAATACACTTTTCCATTCGCTCAAACCAGTTTTTATAACATTTATTCCACTCTAAAGTGGGGGTGTTCAATATGGCCGACTTGAAAGCGTTGACTGCTTCTTCTCATGACTGGAACCTTTGACCACGGAGACTTTTCTTAATTTTAGGAATTGTAAAGATTGTCAAGAATTTCTACTTTTTCGTGCTTCAAATACTCGATCGTTTGACGAGCGCTGTGTGAGCTTGCGTTGTCGTGGTGCAGGATGATGCGTCGCTTTGAGTTAGATTTTCGAAGTTCGGCGATAACTTGTGGCAAACAAACTGTGGTATACCACTCTACGTTAACCGATCTGGAAGTGCAATAGTCGCAACATGACCGGTTTTTCCAAAGAACGTGGCCACCATCTTCTTTGAAGTGCTTCGAGAACGAAAAACTTTAGTCGACTTTGGCTCGTCTTGAAAGACCCAGATTGTAGATTGTTGTTTGGAATCAGGATCTTAGGTATATATCCAAGATACGTCACCACTGATGATGACGTAGACGTGATTTGACTCTCCTCGGTTGAAACTTCGCAGAGTTTTTTTACACCATCTGACGCGAGCCGCCTTGTGATCGTCGGAAAGCAGATGCGGTGTCCAACGGCAAACTAGCTTTCTCACACCAAGCGCTTTATGGAAGATCTTCTGAATGGTTGTCCCTGAAATGCCTAATAGAGCCTCTGTCTCTGGATATGTCACATGACGATCTTCAAGAATTAGTTGTCTCACAGCAATAATATCATCTTCCGTGAAGGCGGATTTTGGGCGTCCTTCGCGAGATTTGTCACTGACACTAGTATATCCACGCTGGAATTCTAAATACCAGTGTTCGACAGTCCGCAGACATGGGGCTTCATCACTGGATACAGATGTTAGCTCTTCAAAACACTGAAGCCGTGTCAGGCCTATTCTAAAGTTGTGCAAAATCATTCCACGATCAATTCCCTTAGAAAGATTCATTTCCGTACGTGACCTAACAGATTTTAACCGACGCTGTGACTAAACAATAGCATTAATCCTAACACTTTCAACTGTTAGGGGCTCAAAATTTAAACACATTCGAATATACCTAGAACAGTTCCAAATTCAAAATTGCCGGGAAATATGGATACGACAGAACTTAAAAGGCATGCCTCGTAGCAGTATAATTTCGTTCCAATGGTACAACCCGCACAAATTAAATAGACATGCCCCGTGCAGAAGATCGTTGAGATAAGTTTCACGAGTTGCATTGGAATACCATTGGTTACTACGCTACCAATGGTGTCCATGAAACAACCATTGCCGTACTGATGTGACTCTATTGAACAACTATGCATTTTAGTCCGATTTTTAATTCAATACAAAAAAAACTGTCACGTTGACATATCAATATCAAGCCAAAGGCTGTTTTTTTATTATATATTTATTTCTACAGGGCCTGTACGAAACTTTAGCCCTAACGGATGTTCGGAAAACATTTGTTACAAAAAATTGAACTTTACGCCATGATGGCTGAAAACGGAATCCCCAAAGGCTGTCAATGTCTGAGTGTTGCTAGTACCTACGTGAAAGCCAAATAACCCCATTTTACTTCCAAGTCAAAATAGTGTCATCATCAACCCATTAGGTCCCCACCAAGAGGCACGGGTCTCTTCCCTAAGGAAGGTACCTATAGGCCATACTCCACCACGGGGGATAAGTCCGGATTGGTGGAGGCTTGTAAGACTAGTGGCTGGCCTTACTGTCAGAAGTTTTCAAGCCGCCCTAAGGCCTCTGACTGGCTTAACGACTGCCATCTGCTTAACTTGCCTTGCGAAGCACGGAACCGCTCGGAAAAATGCCACTAGCGTTAGTCATAGACAGTGACCCATCCATGGACTGAACGCGCCGTATATTGCTTAACCTTAGTGATCGTTTAAGATCACTAAGGCAGCCCAGGCTACGAGCGATCCAAAATAGTGTGCTCCGTGTGATTTATCTTTTGTTTTATTTTTATTTAATAGTTAAGCCATCGGCCGATTATTAAGAGTAATTTAATTTAAATGTCCTTATTGTGATAAGAATTTTGGTCACATGAGTCTTCTTATATGGTAAAAAAATCTACCGAGTAAATCTATACTATATTATAAAGCGGTAACACCGCGTCATTTTTTTTTGCATCGAATTAAAAAAACGGACTTTTAGTCCGGCGATGTGAAGGCACAAAACACAGACTAAAATAAACCTTAAATACATGGTACGTTTAGAGACTACATTGCTAAAGCAAACAAGCCCGACTACGGACACCCGACACGGGCATTTCACGAGGACTGACTTTAGTTGTTGTAATGTAGTCTATAAGGTAAGTCATTAAGGATTATTTTGGAATGAAATCTGCCCCAGACTCTCGGTTCAGCGAGCTAGAGGCCATTCTAAGCGGCGTTCAGTGCAAAAACGTACATATCGAAAGCGATATTATTATTTTGTACCTATTTAGACGGCTTCATTTTCGACGCAATATTGCTTTTAATTTAATTGCTTTGAGATGTCGAACACAATATGCTTGAAGCAATCACACTATTCAAATGAAAGAACGAATGTCTATGAAGCGAAAGTGATCTGTCAGAATCGTGACAAGCTTGATATTCAGGGCGTCCCAAAAAATAGTGTCAAGCGGAAGTCCAGAGATAGAAGGAGCACCCCTGGGGGTACCCGAATCACCCCTATGTATGTTCCGCGATTTTCTGTAGTTTTCGAGTTATAATTTTTTTTCGTATTTTTTGTCCCACCTTGACCTACAAGAGATTATTGGCCACAGAGCCATGTGAATTATTAAGATACATGCTTTGTTTTTGTTTCAAAATAGGTGAATAGTGTGCCTTGTACACACAAACTCAATTGGGTATTTGACAGGATGTCAAATGAGTTACTTTTAAAACGGAATTTTGTATGAAAATACTTGCTTGTGACGTCACATTTCAGAGCACTCTTTTCATGTTTCATCTATTTAAAAATTATAATACCTAGTAAACGGTTAAAAGAATACATTTTCCGAAACATTTTGTAATTTATGTTTTAATCAAGCATCTCAAATAATTTATTGTTGATAGTGTCAAATACCGTATTGTGGGTCAATCTGATACAATAGCGCCATAAAAAATTAAGGATAGCAATGTTAGTTAAAATTTATAAATTGTTAAAATGATTGATGACTCGAAAACTACAAAAAATTACGCAACATATTATGTGAGGGTGATTCGGGTACCCCTAGCGGTGCTCTAACTCTGGACTTCCGCTTGACACTATTTTTTGGGATACCCTGTATGTAGCTTACCTACGTAGCTTATATTCATACGTAAACTCACGCCCGTATCCGACAGGGGTAGGCAGAGACCAGTATCTTTTTTAGACTTTGCTCTTATGAGTTATTAAATTTTAATGTCTTTGACGTGATAAGGATTTTAGTCACACGAGTCTTCTATTCACGGTAAAAAAAATCTACTGAGTAAACCTATATATTTTATAGCGGTAACACCACGTCATTTTTTTTTGCATCGAATTAAAAACGGATTTTATCTATTTAAGCATAGATACATGTAAAAGTGTTAAATTGTGACAGCAGTCTCTACGTAAGAACAGTTGTAGGCTCTGTACACACTGTGACATTTAGCATAAATGCAGTCAAGCGTTTCAAAAACGCCACTGCAGTAGCGCAAGTGTGTAAAGGTGGACCATTTGCTACTGCATTGATGCTAAACGTCGCAGTGTATAAAGGGCCTTAAAGACGAAAATGGTATTCATCTTCGTTGGGGTCACATATCAACTAGGGCTAGCTTAATATAACTATATTTAGTCTAATTCAGCTTTACAGCGAACATTAAAATGTCAACAATATCCTCAAAATCTGGCGAGGATTAATATTACTGGAATTAATGAGATAAATGGATTTACCAGAACGAGCGAACAAATTTTAATACATTCCTGCGTAAACATTTCAATGAACTGTTTTTTTTTTTTCATTTGTACAATATCCATATTAACAGCGTACCATCGAAAATAATAATCGATACTTATAAATCTAGGAAGCATTAAACTGGTACAAATTCCGACTACATCTTGGGCAAAAATGTGCTCAAAATAGAAAATACACATAATATTTAGCATGCCGAACAGTGCTATAAATCGACTAGTGATGTCCGGCGCCCGGGAATATTGGCAAAGTGCCCGGCACATAAACGAAACCCCAACAGAAGCGAACGCCTCGTGCGATTTGTTAGTGATTACAATAAAATACTTCAAGAAAAACACAAATAAAACAGAATAGTTCGATGACTCTCATGGATTTCATCAACGGATCTTGAATAAATGTATATGGGACGTCCTATCTAACAAAAAATATTAATGAAATCAGACAATACGGCATAGGTTTACAGTTTTTTTTTTCCCTCTATTCTCTGTTAAACATGTATGTTACGTATTTTTCTCTGCAATTATAGTGTTTCATCTGCAATTATACAGCCTGATTTTTTCACCGGTACAGTAAATTTTACCATATCATTGGTATCGATAATAGATTACATTTATCGAATAAAATTACTATATATATATTTTTCATTTTCATTATTTTATCATTCATCCAATTGTATCCAATGTAACTCATGGACACCCTTTACAAGGTGTCATCGCGGTGCGAGGCAGCGGGCGACGGGCTGGCCGGCGCACGATTTGGCCGGCCGGTCATTCAGTCCGCGCGCATTGACCTAGGTGAGTGCACGTGCGCCGTTTCCACACTTCCTGCAGTCAAAAATTACGCGCGCACGATGTTTACAAACCGCGAGTATTAAGAAATGGTTCATAGTTACTTTCTCAGTGGGGAAAATACAGTGCAGCTCGGCGGGTATACGCTGAAGAAAGTTTGCCCCGCCTGACAAATGCCGGTTTTATTTAACCTCAAATACTCAACACCAGGACATTCATGAGAGTGACGCAGCATTTGCTAGACTACGGACAGTTCACTGCACCAGCGCGCGCTCAAGGCCGAGGAGGGAGACCTCCCTTGGCCGTGGAGATCGAGGAACAGATATTCGCGTTCTTCGAGGAAGACCCCAGAAGGAGCACCAACGACGTGGTACGCACGGCGCACTTCGGCGTTAGCCAGTACGTGGTGTGGAAATTCATACCACTACCAACCAGTGCAAGCATTCCACGCCGGTGACGGTCCTAAGCCCGTGCAAGTATGAAGCAAGAATTGAAATCAAGTAAGATTTTTCTTGCTACGTCATACATAAGTCATACCTACTGGATGCGCCGCCGCCGCCGCTTCTTTTCCTTCCCGCAAGCCGCGCGCAGTTGCCAGTTCGTGCGTTTAGTTGTGCTCATGCGTAATGAGTCCATATTTCTTTAAGATTTGCGGATAAGTTCAGACATTGGTATTTTTGTTTTTTGTACCAACGGGGTAGTAACAAAAAATGTTGGTATTTGTATTTTGGAGTATTATATCCTCGTGAGGCCCAATGTCTTCAAGTGATCACAAAATGAATTGTTCTTTTCAAGGTCGGGCCTCACGAGGATATACGTATGTTGATTTATTGTACCGGTGAAAATGCCACCCTGTATAATAAAAATATGGTGCTAACTAACCTTATGTTTTTATGAGCAATGGTACTTTAATCCACGCTCGCTCACATAAATAAGCTACAAATCAGCAGTGCTTTTCTAGACATCACTTAAAGTTAACACCAGCGTACTTTCGTTGCTATCACACACATGGCAATATTCCCGAGCACAGTACATCACTAGCCAAAATGTTTGCAGTGACCAAAACTTATATTACCTACCCCAAATACAGCACGATTCCACCCATCTAACTTTCAAATTGCATATAGGTAATATGCAAGTGCAATCTCAAATGCCGGGCTTTGTGACAATATATATTTGGTGCTCAGAATTGGCACTATCCTAGGTATTGACTATAGTCATAAATGAACTAGTTTTAGCCCTCTTTACATTACTCCCGCACAACATCTCAGGGAGAAGGAAGTGGCTGAAAACCAGCGCTGGCCGCGGCTGTCCGGATCAGCACCAGCTGAGCCACTACCTTTTTCTCCCCGTTTCCTGGTGGTCATACTAATATGTCATATCAGTATGACTACGAGGATATACATCGCACCCCTAGATGAAACCCCACTAAGTCGAAATAATATGTGATAATTTATTTAGCTACTTTTTCGACTTCCTGACGTTATACCGGACCGGACAATATAACTCCCTTAGCGATACCTTCAACTTGAAGGAGACGTTTTGGAGGTTATATTGTCCGGTCCGGTATAAGGTCAGGAAGTCGAAAAAGTAGCTAACTACATTTTCACATGTTATTTCGATTTAGTGGAGTTTCATCTAGTGGTGCGACATGTCCTCCTGGTTATACTGTAACACGATATTTTTATAAAAAGGTTTTTCCTTCCTGCTGTATAGGTAATATAAATTAAATACTTTTCATAAGAAAGTAGTAAATACTTCTTCTTGTATTATTAAGTAGTTTTATGTGCTGGCATTTGTTTTTCCCTCTACAGGATGTCCAGAAAAGTGAGTATAACCAGGAGGGCATGTACAGGGTGGTCCAAATATCATGGGGAGTTAGCCAAGGTCATCTTCTACCAATAAAGTCCTATACAGGGTGGTAAAATTCTCAACGGTTTTGAACTTATGATTGATTTTCGGTTTTTTTCAAGAGAAGAGTTCCTACTACTTATTAAGAGCAATAAAAAAAAAGTACTTACTTTTGGTGGTTGTTTCTTTTTTGAGAGTGACGGTCCATGATGAGAATGTGACAAAAAAAAAATTCATCGTCCCTGTCTTTATGGATCATGAGAAATTAATTAATTTTTCGTATCATAATTGTTTGATCCAACATTTTCGTCATTGATTTAAAAAAAAAAGTGTACTGCGGAAACCTGCCCCAGTAGTAGAAAAACTGGACCATTTCATGAGGATTGTAAAAAGATACAAATCAAAGCCCTATCTCTCCTGAGTCTTTTATTATTGACCTTTATTCTCAGCAAAGTTGCATTTTTTTAAATCAACTTTTGGTTCTAACTAATTTGAGTTACAAAGCACTGTTCTAGGACATAAAAACAAGTCAAAAATGGATTTAAAAATTAAGTTCTAACAACGGACAGGTCGTTACGATCTTTTTTCGTAGCTCTTGTCCCGTCGGTGTCACTTTTCTTGTGGTACCACCAGTTAATAAAATAACACTAAACAAAAGCTTTGTTTGTATTCTGAGAATTTACCGGTTGGACATGGGGTCCCAGGAACAAAGAGAGGTTTATTACCTGCGCTAGCTACCTGCTAGTGACCCTTTACACGCCTCCAGCAACTTTTACTTAGTGTTCTGCTTGCTGTTCGCTACTTAACACGGTTATTCGGTTGTCACTCTTTGCGCTGCTCTTTTTTTATCTTCCATTTTGCTGAGAATAAAGGTCAATAATAAAAGACTCAGGAGAGATAGGGCTTTGAGTTGTATCTTTTTACAATCCTCATGAAATGGTCCAGTTTTTCTTCTACTGGGGCAGGTTTCCGCAGTACACTTTTTTTTTTAAATCAATGACGAAAATGTTGGATCAAACAATTATGATACGAAAAATTAATTAATTTCTCATGATCCATAAAGACAGGGACGATGAATTTTTTTTTGTCACATTCTCATCATGGACCGTCACTCTAAAAAAAAAACCACCACCAAAAGTAAGTACTTTTTTTTATTGCTCTTAATAAGTAGTAGGAACTCTTTTCTTGAAAAAAACCGAAAATCAATCATAAGTTCAAAACCGTTGAGAATTTTACCACCAGTATAAATTGATATACGTCGAATAGTTATTCAGAGTGTATAACTTATTTATTAGTAACGCCGATACCTAATATTTTTCAAAGAATAACGTCAAGATATCGCCATCTCGGTATTCCTTACAAAAATAAATATAATTTGTCTTTTACGTTTGCACAAATCGGGAGTCTCTTTAGTTATCTTTATTTAGAGAGTTCTTGTAACTTCAATAGTTCAGTTCAAAACTAGTATAGTATAGTTCAAAACTTCATAGTTCAGGTCCACATGTAATGGCAGTTAAGCTATATAATAAATTACCAAAATATATTTTGCAAGAAAGGGTATTCAACAGATTTGTAAATAAATTAAAGGATTATCTTATAAAAAAATGTTATTATAGTGTAAAGGAATTTACAGAAGAAAACCATAAATAGAATGATTATAATTTATAAATTGTTATTAGTAAAGAAGAGGGTTTAATAGATATATGTATAACAGTGTTAGTGCTAAGTTTAGATTAAGTTAGGTCTTAGGCTTATGTACCTATGAGCTAGACATTAGCTCTACGTGTAGATGTACTTCTAGGATATATTTAAATATGTATACCTACAATATGTATGCTTTTTGTATTAAAAACATAAGCAGTACTGTATTGCAGTGCCCTAACAGGGCTCATGTTGAGGACTATACTATTTACTTAATAAGACCTTTGTACCACATGAAGCAATAAATGATTGAACTTGAACTTGAACTTAACGCGCCGCGGTATCACTAAACTGAAATCTCGCAGAATCTCAGTTAATAACGCTTTTCCGTGCATGACGCACTTCCGGTTTTTGAGACTATGTTTTTTTTTCTCTATAAATTAAAGAAAAAGGTTAAAAATAAAAAGGTTGTGATTGGTGGCGCCACTGTCCGGTGCATCAGAAGATAGATCAATACATACACTGATCAGCGTTAAGAGAAAGGAATATTAGGAATTTCTAGCATAAAAATCTTCAGGTTTAAAAGGTTCAGCACACAACCTAGAAGGGCTTGTGGCTGCCAATTTTATCTTCGCAAAGCATTTATCCATTGCTTTCTTCTTTTAGCGTTGAAAACGATGGAGCCTAATGGACTGTATGAATGCCATATGATTGATAATAAACCTTAGAAATCACCGTAACATTACGATTTTAATGAACCAAAAACATCGACAGAAAAGCTACTTGACAACAAAAATACTTCAAACAGAACCTCAAAAAAATAAAAGCGAGAACTAAAAACAGGACAGAAAAGCCAACTAGAGTCCGGCAAAGCTAACTTTGCAATGGAATTGAATACTTAATTCACTACTGTAGCAACACTCGTTTCTGTAATTTTCAATGTTAAGCCTGCATAACCCTTCGCTTGGCAAACGCCCGCAGCGGGCAGGCGGCCAAATTACCGCCATTAGAAGGCTTAAACAGTTTTGATACTTTGATTGTTGAATATAAATTTCTATACCCGATCAAGAATCAAGACTGTAGTTGGGGTTATAAACATACCATACCATGCCCTTTTTTATTTCTACCAGATTTAGGCCATTGCAAAGTTAGCTTTGTCAGACTCTACTTGACAACAAACACTACTTCAGTCAGTCAGAACCTACATCTGTGGGCTCATTATGTAATTTTCGCAACGGATATTCATACGTCTTAAAAAGTCACGTCAACACAAAAAACCGACGTCGTACGGAGTACTGTCTCGCTCTAACATAGGGTCGTAAAAGAAGATAGTGCTATACAGTAGTGGTATACATGACTTTTTAAGACGTTTGAATATCCGTTGCGAAAATTACATAATGAGCCCACTGCTCACGTATAAAAGATCAGACTTTAAAAACCCTCGTAAAACAGCGTTCGCCACCAGCGTCTTCGGGAAATAGATGATTACCCGGGTTTTTGCAATTCACCGCTGAACATAGCGTCGTTGTGTATCAAAACCTCAAAATTGTAACAAAATATTGTGGTGATACAACCTTGACGTTCATAGAGTCAACATTTTGTTTTTATTTTGAATAAAAATATTTGAATTGAATTGAATTGTGCATAAAACAGTGGCGTCATCTGAAGTCAGCAAAAAATAGTTTTGTACGCCATTACAGAGCAACAAAAGGAGTAGGAATGAATTATTTTGCAACTATTTTTCTCTTTACACTGGCAACACTGGAGATGAGTAGCCGAGCTGTCAAGACATTATGTCGGAGGTGTCTGTATAATTTACAATGTTGTATTATTACGAGCTAATTTTGTCTAAAGCTGCAAGATATAATCACAATAATGAACAAGGTCTTACTTAGGCGGTGAACGAGACATAATTTACAAAGTTTTCTTACGTTGCTTGGCTGAATATCAAGCGGGAATGATGCTGACTCCAATTGACAATGTGCACAAACCAACAGCGGTCTTAACTGGTAAAAATCTGTTCAAAGTTGTACAAAATATTCATATATAATTATAACAAGATTATATAAATGAGAATTAACAAGGGCAGTGATTATTGCGATCGTTATAACTCTTTCCAGGTTATGCTGTGTTAAACGGCCGTCCATTATATTCATAGATTGAACGAATCGAGAAACAGATCTTGATACTTATTTACGAACACACTTGACGTTAGAATGTCGAGAATTCTCGACAGTACTACCTATAGTTATCTAGTCTGACAAAGCTTACTTTTCAATGGCCTAAATATGGTAGATTAAAAAAAAGGGTATGCTATCCCCATGTTTATAACCGCAATTACAGTCTTGTTACTTGATTGGCCTTTGATAAGAATTTGTATTCAATATTCAAAGCATCAAAACTGTTTATGCAAGCTTAACAATGAAAGTAGTCACAAAGTAAGTAGTCTTTCTGTGGGGTTGCCACTTAATTCCGTTGCAAAGTTAGCTTTGCCAGACTATTAAATTTATTTACAATAATAAAGAATAAAGAAGTTTTATTTGCTAAAAATAAATTTGCGTCGCTACAATACTTGCGGTATTAAACGTATTAACACTAACATTTTATATAACAGCGACAGGCTTGCCACAAGTCACGTTTGGGACCTAATAGACTTGGCAAAACGTGGGCGCAGTTCTTAGTGACTGGTGCCTCTGCCTACCCTTCGGGGATAACAGGCGTGAGTTTTTTTTTATATTATCCGAAAGTACAAATGGAGGTTAATGTCCCAAACCCGCAAAACAGGAAGGGTCAAAGATGGCGAAAATTTCAGTTCTTTTACACAGCGATGGCTGTGTAAAAGAACTGAACCGGATGGAGTGAATACCTCGCTTTGTAATAACGTTTTTGTGTCGATATCTTTAAATATTTGAACAAACCATGTCAAAATGTTGTAATTACATTAAGACTACTTTGATTTTATGCGGAAACAATCTTTTTCAGTAAGCAGTTTTTTGTGCCTCCTGAATAGGGTAGTTTCTAGGGTCAAAATAATTAAATTCTATTTAGTCCGTATTTTAGATTATAAAAAAATATTGGACACGTTTTTTTTTCTTTTTTCTATTAAACAAAAATTACAAAGATATAGCCCATTAAAGTTACATGCTGCATTGTTAGCTGCATTTTTTAGCACTGAGTGATGTCACACGTAACTTTAATGGGCTATATCTTTGTTATTTTTTGTTTAATAGAAAAAAGAAAAAAAAACGTGTCCAATATTTTTTTATAATCTAAAATACGGACTAAATAGAATTTAATTATTTTGACCCTTAAAATACGGACTAATTACATTTTTAGGGCAACTAGCCCATTCTTACGTATTTTACTGCTACGAGGTATTCAATATAAGCCAACGACAGTCAAGAAAGAAGTACCCTAGTTTAGTTTATTAGAGTACCATTCTTTTTTCGAAATAAATTTTATGCCACAAAATATTTTTTATTATTATTATATAAGTAATATATTGTAATTGACGACCCCTGTGGCGCAGCGGTTAGCTCATCTGCCAACCATGCCAGAGGTCTCGGGTTCGAATCCCGGCTGGGGACAAAAAAAGAAACACAGGTCTTGGATGTTTACATGTTTGTGGCGTCGCTGTTTCTGGTTCCCACGACACAGGGTATCCTAGTGTGGGGCCAGAAGCATTGTATGTGCCAGTATGTAAATATTATGTATATAATTTTAAATCTAAACTTTTCAATGCTCTAGGAATAAGATTAGTTACTTAAATATCTTAGTAAAATATTATTTAAGTATCAAGCTTATTTAATCGTACAACAGTGTGCCTCTATGTACAAGATAGAGTCCGGCAAAGCTAACTTTGCAATGGAATTAAGTGGCAACTCCACAGAAAGACTCTCGTAGCAACACTCGTTTCTGTCACTTTCATTGTTAAGCTTGCTTAAACAGTTTTGGTACTTTGAATGTCGAATATAAATTCCTATCTTAACCCGATCAAGTATCAAGATTTAGTGGCCATGCTACTTATTTTTGAGATATGTTTTTTGTAACTTATATTGAAAACATTGACCATTTTAAGAAACTAATTTCTATTCATTATGTCTATTTCTAACATTTTTCTTAAATTTTGGTGTTCGTGACGTCATCAGAGCATGATTAAAGAGATAGTCTTTGCCTACATAAAAAAAAATCAAATGTCATTAACGTCAGTTGATTCGGTTTGTTTTTTTTTACAAGTAAGGCAAAGGATTAATACTCGTACTGTCTTTGCCGACGTCACTGAAAACTCATAGACTTTTTATTGAATACCATACATAGAAAATGCAGTCATATTTACAAATCTGTTAAATAGAAATTCTACTGAAACCATTATTCTCGAAATGGTCTCGAGATTTACGTTTATGTTGAAAAATGTAGCATGGCCAATTTGGGGTTGAAAACATAGGGATACCAAACCCTTATTATTTAAATCTACCATATTTAGGCCATTGCTAAGTCAGCTTTGCCGGCGCCCTCATTTATTTTCTACTCTTTTAAGCCTGCAATACATATTGGTCGAGCTTAGGCCAACGCGAGCGTAGCCAAACTAATACAAGGCAAACACCTGCCAAACTACTGCCTAGACTTTCGGCAAGTTTATCGGAAACCAATGCAAATGGCCAATGTAGACGACTTTTGAAGAGATGCCCACACGTTGGGCTCTGTCAGTTTGTATTGTGCGAGCGCTTTTGATTTGTGCCAAAAAACCGACCCGCTCCGAAGTGCGGCAAGCGACTGCAAGTTGTGACATGCGACGCCAAATGAGGGGTATAAAAGCAAACTCAACTCTGTCCACTTTTTGAACATTTTAACCAGTGAATGTAGTTAAGTTTGTACCTGCGTATATTCGAATGTTATAAGCATTTTAAACCAGCTTTTGAATATCTTAGACTTTATTTTAATTCCTCAAATAAACAAACTTTTTCTATGATGACTAAAAAAAAACGAATTTCGCTTATTTATAACTCAGTTTGACACTACATGGACAGAGTCGGCTTTGCTTTTACACCCCTCAAATGATCTCTATACACGTTGGCGCTTGCCTTTACTCGGCCAACTAGGCGAGCGTCACCGAGCGATGGCAAGACAATGCGAACATACTGTCTATACGTTGGTATTGGCCTTCACTTGGCAACGCTCGGCCAACATTGTTGTAGAGTACTGGGCTCGTAGTAGGTAGTTATAGTACTGCTACACTTGAGTTGAGTCTAGGTGACGTAGAAGTAGAAGAAACTCGCACCAACAGTAGTAGAATAAATGTATTGGTAAATCTACAGATAGGTAGAATATTGGCGGGTTCCTCTCTCTAGTGCAGTATACGATAGACTAACTTAGTGTACAAGATAAAGTAATAAAGTAAACTGCTAAATGACCTAATAAAGTAAACTGCTTAATGTGCCTAAAAACCATACCGCACATGACAATCCAAAGGGTATTATCTCGTACAAAAACTTTTTTTTACATCCTATACGAATTCGCGTAAATTTTCTCCACAATCTGGCAAGACAGCCATATCTCTAGGACAGTTTAAGGCCAAGAGATGGCGCTATAACTGTCTTGCTTGCCAGATTGTGGAGAAAATTTACGCGAATTCGTATAGGATGTAAAAAAAAGTTTTTTTTTCGAGATAATACCCTTTGGATGGTCACTAAGGTAGTTAAAAGTAGGTTAAGCGCGTAAGCAAAATGTGCGACGCTAGATCGTACAATTGTATTGCAGGCTTTATGTTCCAATGTAAAGGATCGAAATATTGAAGCCAGACTCTCAACATTACCTATTCTATCGGAAAAGATATAAAAAAAAACAGAGCTTATTCTTTACGGCAACGCCTGGTACACTGGTGGCGCTTCACACAGCAAAACCGCATGTTATGGGCACTTCCTCTCCAATTGCCCCTTACCCCCTTCGTCATACTCCTGCGAGGAGATCCACATTTGCTGGAACGAGCCGATAGATGCAAGTATGGAGCCTCCTGCAATGGAAAGAAATTATATCAGAAAGTTATTCATCATCATCAACCCATTATGTCCCCACCGAGGGGCACGGGTCTCTTCCCTGAGGAAGGTATAGGCCATACTCCGCCACGGGGGCCAAGTCCGGATTGGTGGAGGCTTGTAAGACTAGTGGCTGATCTTACTGTCAGAAGTTTACAAGCCGCCCTAAGGCCTCTGACTTGGCTTAATGACTGCCATCTATCGACGGCAGTCGGCACCAACTGCTTAACCTGCCTTGCGAAGCACGGAACCGCTTGGAAAAATGACACCAGCGTTAGTAATAGACAGTGACCCATCCATGGACTGAACGCGCCGTATGTTGCTTAACCTTAGTGATCGTTTAAGCTCACTCAGGCGGGCTACGAGCGAACAAAGTCATAGACTAATTAAAATAAATATTTGAAGTAAAACGAGAAACGTGACTTAGGCCCTTTCTCCACTGCTCCGGTCCGGCGTCGGAACCGGAATCAGTCAGTTATCTGTATAATCCATTTATCCATACTTGGTATTTTTTTTGGACTTCAAACGACACTGAATCAAAAACCTTTAGCGTCAGAAAACTCGATACCGTTTGCAAATTTAGTACTAGCTAGCACTAAATTTGCAACTGTTTCGAGCCCTCTACCGCTAAAGGTTTTTGATTTAGTGTCGTTTAAAGTCTGAAAAAAATGCCAAGTATGGACAAATCACACTAGTATTATAAACGTGAAAGTTTGTGTGTGTGTTTATATGTTTGTCAGTCTTTAGCGCTGAAACGGCTGGACGGATTTTAATAAAATTTGGTATGGAGTTAGCCGATACCTTGGATTAAAACATAGGCTACGTTTTACCGCGGGGAAATATCTTATTCCTACGGGAAAATCGATGAACCGCGGGTAACACCGCGGGGCACAGCTAGTGTATTATAGATAGGTTATTGGGACCGGGCATAAGAAAGTAACAAGTATCTCAGCCTCACCAATCCAGGATGCGAACCGGCGTTCCTGCGGTGACAGCGGCGCGTGACTCTTCAGACGGTGTGAGGACGGCGCGCGAGAAGACAGCTCCTTTGTGAACCGGTCCAGCCAGCCCTGGATAACCAAAACATCATTATTCTGGAGCTCTGCGGAAGTAATGTAAGGAAAGCAAACAAAAAGAAAACGGTTTCTTTCTACTGTTTTATGACGAAGCAGAGAGAAGAAAAAAGGGAAAGACAAATGAAGGTCCGCAGAACTCCAGAAACATATACGAGATAAATAAAGCTGTGACAAGAATCTACCTGTGATTATATTTGTGCTTGGTGTTTTTAATATTTTATGGTAATGTTTTATGGGTCGTCACTCGTCTCGATTTTTTTTTTCTACAAACTTTATTTACAACTTTTACAATGTTAATTTTAATTTGTTAATTGTGTAATTCGTATGTGATGTTAGTCGCGATAAAAGCATTGTGTTGTCCCAGACTATCATTTGACTTAAAAATTATGACGCTACTTTAAGTATAGGTAAAATAATAAGGTCGACAAAATAATTAAGTGAAAATTCATTTCTTTAATAATTCTTTAAATAAAAATACGAGCATCTAAAACAAAATAAAGCAATAAAAAGGTTGCCACAAAATAATTAGTGGCAGTAGCTGGCATAATCAAATTGAAAAAAAAAAAAAACATCATCATCATCATCACTTCATCACCCATTAGACGGCCACTGCAGACCATAGGGAGGCCTATGTAATGGTTGTCCAAGCCTCCAGATCGGCTTATTCCATCTAGTCATACACTTAGTTCTACATGTAAAAAAAAAATCCGCCTAGTTCTACATCCATGTATGACTACTTGAGGGGTAAGCAAACTCAAATTTTAACCTGTGAATGTAGTTTAGTTTGTACCTGCGTATATTCGATTGTTATAAGCATTTTGAATCAGCTTTTTAGGCTTTATTTTAATTCCTTAAATAAACAAACTTTTTCTATGACCGCTGTTGACTAAAACAAACCGAATTTTGCTTATTTAGAACTCAGTTTGACACTTCATGGACAGAGTCGGCTTTGCTTTTACACCCCTCACTTGGAACACGTAAAATAGTATTTTTTTTGTTTCGTCTAGTCATAAAATAAATCTAAATGTAATCTATTTAAATCTACCGTGTAGGCAATCGGCATTTGCAACGGTCGCCGCGACACATGTCCGCCTAGTGCGGAGGCCACCGTGAAGCATCATTAAATAACTTTGGTGTAAAGTCCGTTCGCTTAGATAGTGTCGGTACACACGAAGGCAATCTTGGTTTTGGTAAAAAAACATTTATTTAAGTAATACAACTTAGACGGCAAAAATACTTTAAATAGAAAAAAAACATGGTACACATTATACCTAATGAAGCACAAAATAAAACACTACTCTTCATCACTCGAAGTGTCCTCAGAATATTCATCTCCACCGGTATTTAGAATATGATGCAGGATAGTCACGCTAAAAATCCATTCTAAAATACTGATTGATTTATTTCTTTAATTGGGTGATCTACATAATAGTAGAATGAGACGAGCTGCGAGCCAAATTCACTGGCGTGTTTGCGCCGCGTCGGCTTCCCTTAATTACTTTTGTGAAAAGCCGCCACGTGCCGAGGCGGTAAATATCAAAGTGACACTATGATAGCGAACATAAGCTCCGCAGCATATGCCGTGAAAAGAATTCGAGAACTTACTGACGTTGCAACTGCTAGGCTTGTTTATTTTAGTTACTTCCATAGTATTATGTCCTATGGTATAATACTATGGGGCCGGGCAGCAGACATTGAGACTATCTTCATCTTGCAGAAGAGAGCGATCCGATTTATTTACAAGCTAGGCAGTAGGGACTCGCTAAGAGATTTTTTCAAAGAAACTAACATCTTAACAGTTGCAAGCCAATACATTTATGAAAATATTATGTACGTTCGGAAAAATATTAAGGACTTCGAAACTCTTGGTAGCCATCATAACGTTAATACTAGGAATAAACATAAATTGTCATTTCCACGATTTAGACCTGCAAAAGTTAATACTTCCTTTATGGGGCACTGTATAAGGTTCTACAACAAGATACTCCAAGATATATTAGAGTTAAATAGAGTTAAAGTTTGCAAAAAAGCTTATTATAAAATCAACGATTATGTAGAAGACAAGGACGTATGGCATTAAATAGTAGTTTAATATTAAATTTAATCAGAGGATAAATGTGTCTAGTGTTCAACACATCCAAGATATTATTTTGTATGTTTTATTTGTATTAGCTTTAAGGTGATTTGAGAAAAGTTGGTCAGAGTGGAGTTTTTTTTTTCGCTGCCTTTTTCTCCACTACAGACGGCCCCAAGGCAGCGACTAACATTATACATAACTGTATGTACATTGACATTCAACAAGCAGAATGTAAATTCTTTACGTTGAAATAAATTCTTGATTCTTGATTCTTGAACAGACGTAAACGTATAACCTGTTGGTAAATAAATAATTTGTGTTGTTATTTGTAACTGTCGGCCCCCGCACGGGCTCTTAAGGTACGATAAAATAACGAGGCGGGTAGGGTCTCATTTAGGACTCACCTGACAATTGGTAAGGCCACCGCAGACGACCACTGACCCCCAAAGTGCGGGCCGGGCGTCCGCATCGCAGGCCCCAGCCGCGGCGCACACTGAAAAGATACGATTAGACAACACATGAATCGCTCGTAGCCTGGGCTGCCTGAGTGATCTTAAACGATCACTTAGGTTAAGCAACATACGGCGCGTTCAGTCCATGGATGGGTCACCGTCTATGACTAACGCTAGTGGCATTTTTTCCGAGCGATTCCGTGCTTCGCAAGGTACGTTAAGCAGTTGGTGCCGGCTGCCGTCGATAGATGGCAGTCGTTAAGCCAAGTCAGAGGCCTTAGGGCGGCTTGAAAACTTTTGACAGTAAGATCACCCAATAGTCTTACAAGCCTCCACCAATCCGGACTTGGCCCCCGTGGTGGAGTATGGCCTATACCATCCTCAGGGAAGAGACCCGTGCCCCTCGGTGGGGACATAATGGGCTGATGCCGAGACAAGACATTAAGCAATTCGAATTCATAATCATCATCAACCCATTATGTCCCCACCGAGGGGCACGGGTCTCTTCCCTGAGAAAGGCAAAGGCCACTCCACCACGGGGGCCTAGTCCGGATTGGTGGAGGCTTGTAATACTAGTGGCTGGTCTTACTGTCAGAAGTTTTCAAGCCGCTCTAAGGCCTCTGACTTGGCTTAACGACTGCCATCTATTGACGGCAGCCGGCACCAACTGCTTAACGTGCCTTGCGAAGCACGGAACCGCTCGGAAAAATGCCACTAGAACGGTCATCCAACCATGCACTGAACGCGCCTATGTTGCTTAACCTTCGTGATCGTTTAAGCTCACTCAGGCGGTCTACGAGCGAACAGAGCCATAGACTAATTAAAATAAATATTCGAAGTAGACGGGAACCGTGACTTAGATCCTTTCTCCACTGCTCCGGTCCGGCGTCGGAACCGGAATCAGTCATGAGAAAAATATCGGATGCCGAATTATGCTTCTTAACTTCATCCAACTATAATCGGCAATGGACGTGACGCAGTGCTTTATTAAAATTCCTCGGTTTTTCTATTCGAGACAGGGGACGTTTTCCACACATTCTATTAATGTAAATAAAATACTGTGGGAATATTTTTGGGTTGTATGCGCGGTACGAAAACGTGTATTGTTTTTGTACGTCGATCACTTTGGACCGGTAAAATACCGTTCCGATCTAGCAAATTATCAGACCGCTAAAAACCGTATGCCAGAGTAGTAGAGAAACTTACTAGTATTCTTGTGTCTTTCTAAATCGGATCGGTAATTAACGTTCGCCGGACCGGAGCAGTGGAGAAAGGCCCTTATGCTAGGTGTCCGATTGGAAATCCTGATCCTTTTGGAGGAAAGGCGGACACAAAAAATCAAATCACCTTATCAAATCAACAGAGTGCATGTAACTGGGTGTAATAATAAAAGTGTTTTATTCTTCTATTAATAGCTGCTATACACTATCCCGGCGGCACGGCCGGCCGGCGCTTATTGCCGCTGACCGGCGCAGAGCAACATTGCCATCATTTCCTAGTTGTCAGCCGGATAGTATCATCAACCCATTATGTCCCCACCGAGGGGCACGGGTCTCTTCCCTGAAGAAGGTATAGGCCATACTCCACCACGGGGGCGAAGTCCGGATTGGTGGAGGCTTGTAAGACTAGTGGCTGGTCTTACTGTCAGAAGTTTTCAAGCCGCCCCTAAAGGCCTCTGACTTGGCTTGACGACCGCCATCTATCGACGGCAGCCGGCACCAACTGCTTAACGTACCTTGCGAAGCACGGAATCGCTCGGAAAAAATGCCACTAGCGTTAGTCAGAGACGGTGACCCATCCATGGACTGAACGCGCCGTATGTTGCTTAACCTTAGTGATCGTTCAAGATCACTCAGGCAGCCCAGGCTACGAGCGAGCCGGATAGACCGGTGCATTCTTTCAATCGAATGCCGGGAGCGAACTGCCGGGGCAGCCGGCGGCATAGTGTGTAGGAGCCATTAGGGCCGGGACACATAAACACGATACGACGTCGTGTCGTACCACGATGGAAGTGTACAGTCGACAGCACGTCAACCTGCACATTTCGCACCTCCAGAACTAAAGTGACCTAACTCAAAATCTCAAAACTTTTGGGAAATGAAGAAAATGTATTCGGCGCTCTGAGCGAGTTGCTCAAGAATAAACAGACCGAACCGAAATATTCCTCCATCTCTCTCTGACCAAATAAAGTCGGTTTTTTTAATATAGGCATGAATGAGTACACCTTTTTGAGTCATTCTGAGTACTTAACTCATTTTACCTAAATTTTGAGTTCGGTCACTTTAGTTCTAGAGGTGCGATTTTAGTTGCAAAATCGTCCGTAACGCAACAGGGTGGAGTGCATGGGTGTATAGGATGACGTGCTGTCAACTGTACGTTTCCACGACGCGACATCGCATCGTGAAACGACGTCGCATCGTGGTACGACACGATGTCGTATCGTGTTTATGTGTCTCGGCCCTAAGGTTGTCTTACCTAGCTGAGCAGCGCTCGCGTTCCCATCGAACAGGCATTCTGCTAACTTAAACCGCTCTGGGCCGAAATCCTGTAAATAATAAAGCAAATTATTTACTTCAGTTGAATCGGTAGTTTCAGAAAGAACATTAGGGTCCATCCATAAATTACGTCACACGAATTTCATGATTTTTTTACCCCTCCCCCTCCTTGTCACAGCTGGTCACTATTGTGAGACTCCCCCCTTCCCCGCCCTGTGACGTCACATATTTCGCAATTTTACATGAAGATTACTATTGGATTAAAACAGCAGTTCCGAAGTTAGTTTTATTTCCGATAGAGTTAGGAATAGATAGAGTTGCAAGAGTATTTGTATTTTTCGTTGATAGTTCAAAGTTCGTGTTTTAACACTTAGATTAAAACAGATTTTTAAATGTGACGTCACAAAATGTAAGACCCCCTCCCGCCCCTTTGTCACACAATGTCACACTTCGTCAACCAACTCCCTCCCCCTTAGCGTGTGACGTAATTTATGGATGGCCCCTTAGTCATAATCTGCTTACTTTTCAGTAGACATAAAAAACTGATTTCATAGTGGGACTATGTTGTTTCTGCGTCTACTGAGATTTTCAGTGGCACATAGTTCAATTGATATTCATTGGACTAATGTTCTTTCTATAGGGATCTGTAGATCTACCCTAAAGGATACCATAGACAACAATAAGTCAATCACACAAAATTTGATCTAATGTTCTTTCTGAAACTACCGATTCAGTTAAACTATTGGTCATGGATAATATGAATTTTTCACTGGTTTTCGACTTAACCTCAGGCCTAGAACATCTTTCACCATTTTCCCATATTATATTAAACATGTATGTACAGGTCAATGATTATTCATGAGCTGAAGTAAGTCATCATCAACCCATTCGGTCCCCACCGAGGGGCAAGGGTCTCTTTCTTGAGGAAGGTATAGGCCATACTCCACCACGGGTGCCAAGTCTGAATTGGTGAAGGCTTGTAAGACTAGTGGCTGGTCTTACTGTCAGAAGTTTTTTAAATAAAGCCGCTTTAAGGTGTCTGACTTGGCTTAACGACTGCCTTCTATCGACGCTTGGAGCATCGATGCTTCATCTAGCTGAAGTAAGTACCTGATGATAGCCTCCCGGGAACTCATAATGCACGCCGGGCACTGAGGCAGCCACTCTCTCATCGTAAGGACTCTCCGATACCTGGTGAGAGAAAGAGACATTGGATCATCCTGTCTAAAGTCCGTTTTTTTACTAACTATTATTGCTATTATTACTATTTTTTTACTGTGAATAGGAGACTCATGTGTCCAAAATCTTTATCACGTCAGACATTAAAATTGAATTACTCACAAGAGCGCAGTTTAAAAAAACCTATGTAGCACACATAATTTTGACTTGGAAGTAAGATGGGGTTATTTGGTTTTTACTCACTCAAGACATTGACAGCGTTTGAAATACAATCCAAAGGCTGTCAATGGCTGAATGTTGCTGTGATATGTGAACGTGACAGAATTTTCGTTTTGGCCTTCAATTAAATAATAGACTAACCCCCTTATTCATAAAAATTTTTAAGCATTGGTTAAGTAAACAACTGATTAAATGTCATGCTGTCCTTGACAGATGTCATTGAAATATAAAAGACAACATGACATTTAAACAGTTGTTTACTTATCCAATGCTTAAAACTTTTTATGAATAAGGGGGTAAGTATCACGCACTGTTGCCAGTAGATTGAGTATAAGAAGAAAAACATGTATTATACAATCACAGCAAAAGTGTTATATAAATATGTTAGAATAGTTTTGGTTATATAAATAAATATTTTGATTTTGATTTTGAACAGTCTTGTTAGTATAACAAACATCACAAAAACAAAATAAACAGAAAAGTAACATAATTATTTGCAACGCAAGACAAAAACAAACAAAATTAATAAAAACAACAATGTCACAACTCAGAAAATATAAAATTGTCAATCCTTAAAGCTAATATCAATATCAATATTAATAGTTGTAGGGTTATGTGATTTCAGCTTGCCAGAATTTTCAGTTTAACGCTCCTTTCTTTGGGGATGAAAGCCTTTCCAATGAAGCTTGTAATTGAGGCAGATATTAAAGTTTTAATTTGAATTACAAAATATAATAATGCAAATAAAAACGTCCAACCGATCGAATCGTTCTAGCTGTCTGTCCCCCAGCCCCTCTCCTTCCTCGTCCCGCAGACATGCGACGCTGCTCGGAGGCGCCGCTAGATAGCGTTAGTTGTCGCTCGCTGACAATAGTAAATCAATAGTAACAATAACGTGTGTCAAAAGTATAAGTACCACAATCTTCAGTGGCGTAGCTAGGCGTGGGCGAAGTGGGCCCTCGCCCCTTTTCTACGGCTTCGCACTTTTCATTTTTCTCATTTCATTCATTTATTCGATGCATTCATAAACAATTACAAAAGATACAGTGAGTTACTTAACTAATTGAACATGAACCCTGCAAGGGTAGGTATAGCAGAATTGACATGCATCTACAATTGTAAAGCGAGCATGCACTTAAATTAAACTTACAAAGAAAAAACTTAAAAAATTACATATAGGTACCTATTTTTATACATAGTAAGTTATAATTCTTTATCATCCATATTATGTTATCTATGGAGTAGTAACTTAGAGGGGCCTCGCGAGGCCTCTTTAAATGTGATGCCACTAAACTTAGAATCATGGTTAATTATAAAAATTAAATAAAACTTAAAAAATATTGGCCACACTCGTCACTTTTCTGAAATGGAATAACAACAAAACATAACTCCTAGTGTTATGTTATTAAAAGACACGATAGCCCTTCTCGGTGGCTCAATTTTTTTTCACCAATAGTAGGTAATAACTATCATAATATGCTGTCGAAGCATGCTTGGTTTATTGGGTAGATCTTGGGAACGAAAACAAAGGAGCCGCGCTGATGTGATATAACTCTCATAACAATACCTTCAATTTGAAGGAGACGTTATGGGAGTTATATTGTCCGGTCCGGTATAAGGTCAGGCTTAAATTGTCACATATTATTTCGACTTAGTGGGGTTTTCATTTAGGGGTGCGATTCGGCTAATGGCTACTCACATGCGCCACATTCTGGCAGAAGTCTTCGTACTGTCGCTGAAGCATATACTGTTGCCAGGACTGCGTCAGTCCGTTGGGCAAAGTCCGCGTCGTGTATCGAGCTCTCTCACGTTCGCGGATCACCTCTTTACTCTGTGAAGTGAGATAACATAATAGGGAATGGATGAAAATGAGCCATTGAGTATCTTCAAAGTTACGGCATGTGTTAGTCCAACCCACAGTATGGAGAGCGTAAATCAGCTTTAACATAAAAAGTCAAATGTAGAATAGAAAAGCTTTATTTCAATGACAAAACACACAATGATAAAATAATCTCAAACCCACTTTGTGTGGGTTAAACTACGTCCAATAGGGAATGGATGAAAATTTCAGAAGTGCTTGATATTTTTTTTTGGTGATAGGAATAACCTTCCTTAACGCGAGAAAAAAGTTTCAATTTTTTTGGCTTCGTAGTTAATTTTTAAATAATCTCAATAATTTTCCTTTTGTCGTTCTGGGCTCAGTACGGCATATCAGACATATTCCTTGGTCCGCTACGTATAAAAAAAAAGAAATCTGTGATGACAATGACATTGACAGCTTTTCAAGGTGGATTTTTTTTTCATAAGTAGCGGACCAAGGAATATGTCTGTTAAGCCGTACTGAGCCCAGAACGACGAATGGAAAAATATTGAGATTATTTAAAAATTAACTACGAAGCCAAAAAAATTTAAACTTTTTTCTCGCGTTAAGGAAGGTTATTCCTATCACCAAAAAAAATATCAAGCACTTCTGAAATTTTCATCCATTACCTATTGGACGTAGTTTAACAGAAAGATTCCAACCCACACAAAGTGGGTTTGAGATTATTTTATCACTGTGTGTTTTGTCATTGAAATAAAGCTTTGCTATTCTACATTTGACTTTTTAGGTTAAAGCTGATTTACGCTCTCCATACTGTGGGTTGGACTAACACATGCCATAACTTTGAAGATACTCATTGGCTCGCTATGAAGTCATTGATTCTTAAAATACCATAGAGCATAGTGATCCTTTTGGTATATTTAACTCAAAAATTACTATGTTGTGGAACATTTCTGCTAAACTACGTCCAATTTTCATACAGGCACTGAGTTTCTACCGAACTTCTAAGACATTTTATTTAATTATGTATTTGCCGTATAGGACGATATTACTTGCTGAATTTCAGTTCTAGGTCATGACTAACGCTAGTGTCATTTTTCCGAGCAGTTCTGTGCTTCGCAAGGCACGTTAAGCAGATGGTGCCGGCTGCCGTCGATAGATGGCAGTCGTTAAGCCAAGTCAGAGGCCTTAGGGGGGCTTGAAAACTTCTGACAGTAAGACCAGCGACTAGTCTTACAAGCCTCCACCACTCCGGACTTGGCCCCCGTGGTGGAGTATGGCCTTATACCTTCTTCAGGGAAGAGACCCGTGGCCTTCGGTGGGGACATGATGGATTGATCAGGATGAATAGGACTGAAAATCTTTGCATACGAACACACCTGTATACTGTAGATAGGCAGCATCTGAATATGCATGGAGTTCAGCATAATCTTGGCCTGCGTTGCCAGATGATCCCCGCCCACCTGCGATCGGGCTGCAGCGTGCGCCAGCGCATAGCTAAGGACATTGAAAGTGTTAAAAAAACAGTATTATTTATACGTATTCGTATAAATTAGGAGTCTTAAAACCGCTTTCAGACATTTTAACAAAAAAAAAACAATTATTATTTATAAAAAAAAAACACAAGACAAAATTTGATGTTACGTAGGTATCTGCAGCCATTGTGTCATTTTGAAGCATATGGCCTTTATTTTGGACATATTCCAGTCCCAACTCACCCGTCGATGACAGGCACGACCGAGGTCTGACTGGAGCCGGCGTCAACGACCAGCGCCGTCGACTTCCCGTTGGCGAAGGCTGCCACCACGGCGTTCTTCACGAGGAAGAAGGCTGGAGCCTGGTACTTCTCGAACAGGAGCTCGGCGAGCTTCTCGCGGGACGCTCGTGACGTCCACGCAGCCTCGGTGAAGAGGGCGGGATGGTGCTCGGACGGGGACCGGATTACCTGTGGACAGGTTTGAGGGAAATGCAACTTTTATTTTTTTCTAATTTTTAACGAGGCTTTTGCTGCCATTGAGCAGTCATGTCGGCCGGCGTATACACGTAGACCCGTCCCCCTCGGTGGCGACATAATGGGTTGATGATGAAGCTACATTTGGGACAAAAGAGATAAAAAAATATATATTTTTTTATTTACTCGCGATATGTATACTTTGTTTTCGAATTTGCGTGCTAATTAGAGAGACTGCCAGTCGGTTTCTGCCTGCGTTCTTTATGTAGCTGTTATCTGAGCCGAGTAGCCAGCGTTTTATGTGAATATGCCCTTATCGTATTAAGCTTAAAGGAGCTATTGCGATGCTTGACCCCGCCATGGCTTCATAAGTCTAAAAGAAGCACGAGCAAAGTCATACATCGCAACAGCTCCCGTAGGAGTGGAGAAATGTAACTTAAGCGCTGGCAACACAGAAGGGGCGTGGAGCGCGGAATGTACTGAAGAGACGGGGCTAGGGCGCGAACTCTTCACAACGCGCCGCGTCTTTCCCGAGCCCCTTCTGTGTGTATAAGGCCTTAAAGCCTAGACAAGTCACATTACAGGACAGTCCTACGCTCCGAGAGATCATGGACTTGATACCAATTATCAAATTTTATCTTGTCTTTTTTTACAAATCATAATTGTTTTTATAATACAACTAGCTGTGCCCCGCTAGTCCAGTCAGTCAAGACAATTAATTCATAATAATTCCAAAAGTTTTCAAATTTTGATGTAAGGTCGGGAATGGTATTAAAACAAACTATAAAATTTTGCAACCTGTTCTGCGGTCCGGAACACTGTTAAAAATGCAAAAAATGATAATATGCTCAGTTCTTGAGACCAAAATTCCAAAAGTTCTGCAAAGTTGGAGTGGTGTTAAATATATTATTTTACATCACGTGTCAAATTTGCAACCATATTAAGTGTACGGAACATTTTTTGTTATTAACAATTAATGTTTTTCTTTATTAAACTGAAGGAAAACGTTCCAAAAGTTCTGCAAACTTGACACATATATCGGAAAAATATACCGAACGGTTGTATAAATTTGCAACCTTTTTCGTTGACCGGAACATGTTTATTTATAATTCTTTTTAATTCGTGGTCATTTTTTCGAGTAAGGTGGTCTCGGAATAATTACAAAAGTTTTGAAACTTGGTTGCAAACTTCGAAAACATCTATTCTGATGCATTTACAAATTTGCAACCTCATACGCGATCCGGAACTTTATGCAATTTGCAAAAATGTAATTTTTTTATTTTTTCACCTTCAAGAAAATTTCAAAAGTTCTGCAAATCGAGGGGACTGTATAATTTTGGGATTAATGTCAGTATTTGAATTTGCAACCATATCCGGAATACGGAAATATTTTTTAATCACTTTCACGCAAAATATTATTTAAAATAAAGTGCCAGTTGACTACTCCATGGAGGAGCTGGTTGAAGCCACTGCTGTACCTGGTATCCAAACGGTGATTATTAAAGCGAGGCGCTTCAACAGGAAGGTTTTACGCTCTGGTGAGGCTCCGCTTTGGGTGCCTACTCAGACAGTAGTCCTTACATTCTCAGGACAGACCCTCCCTACCCACATCAGGTGCTATTACACTTCTTTGCCAGTGGAATCTTATGTTCTGCCCACAATCCAGTGCAACAACTGCTGCCACTTTGGACACATTAAAGCACAATGCCGTTCAAAGCCCAGATGTTTTAAATGTGCCCAACCCCACTCTGGCGATTCATGCAAGGTAGCTGAGGCAACATGCTTGTACTGCTCTGGTCACCACATGGCCACTGATAAATCATGTCCAGAATTTTCAAGACAAAAAATGATAAAAATCACCATGTCTCAGGAGAATGTATCCTACCATGAGGCTTCAGCTCGCTTTTCTAGTGTACGCCGTCCATATGCTGATGTTGCTCGTGCAGCTTCTGTCATTTCTCAGCAATATTCGCCATTGACTACCCCACATAAGGCTATGGCCCCAACTCAATCCTCCTCTTATAAGAGAACTGTGTTTACGCCAGTGAAGGTTAGATCTACAGCACATTCACAGGGTTATGATAGGGTAGCTTACTCTGACATCATTAGGATCCCCACCTCTCAACAAAAGAATGGCTGTGCCTGTTCACACCAACCCGGTGTGGAAACTCCCTCTCAAATCTCCCCCGTTACCCCCAACGACAACTTGCTTGAACTGTTGGCTTCATGTTTGGTCAACATTTGTTCCCGATTTGAAGGCATTGAACTACCGTACAACGTGAAGCAAATTCTTGCACAATTAGTTCCCGAACATGGCAGGTCCTCCCCACCTGAAGATAATACAATGGAATTGTAGGAGTGTCAGATATAAGAAGAATGAACTAATCGATCTGATAAACCAGAACTGTCCATCTATTCTGGCCATCCAGGAGATGTGGTTGCGGCCTGGATCTCTTTTTAGAGTCTCTGGCTACTCATGTCTGCGGGATGACAGAATGGATGGATATGCTGGTTCTGTATTATTATGCAGTCGTCAAATTACTTATTCTCTAATTCCACTTCCTCATCATTCGGATTTACTGAATATAGTTGCTGTTAGAGCATTTAATTTTTCTTTCGTGTCTATTTACATCCCACACCCCTCTCAATCTGCTTACACAGAGCTTAGACGTCTTCTTTCTTCTGTGCCAGGCCCTTTAGTTTTACTCGGTGATTTTAACAATCACAATACTATATGGGGCTCACATAAGTGTGACGGTTTCAGCTCTCTTTTATTGGACCTTTGTGATGAGCTTAACCTTTGCATCTTAAATGACGGATCTCCAACAAGAAGGGTTTACCCCACGCAAAACCCCAAATCCGCAGTAGACTTATCTCTAGTAAGTAGCTCTCTAGCGTCCGGTATAAACTGGCAGGTGTTACCTGACTCTCGAGGTAGTGACCATTTCCCTATCCTGGTAGAGTTCATGGGTAAGGAAGTGCTAATCAGGAAATCTCCTCCTCCCCTTCTAAAGTATGTCTTAAACAACGCAGACTGGAATAAATTCTCTGAATGCTTGGGCAAGTTAATCTCCTCTTCGAATGTCCAAGAAGAAGTACGAGATTTATACACACTCTTAAAGGATTCCATTAACTCAGCTGCTGATTCGTGTTTTAAGAAAAAGAAAATAAAGGGGAATAGGCTTCGAGCACCACCATGGTGGGATTCGGACTGTTTGGAGGCGGTTAACAATAGGAAACAGGCTGAGCAAAAGTACAAACTTCAAATGAATGCTTTAAACTTCATAACCTACCAGCGGTGCTGCACGGAAACAAAAAGATTACTAGCTCAAAAGAAGTCAGAGTCCTGGTCTAAATTTTGCGAAAACCTCTCTCCTGATACCAATCCGACACTCGTGTGGACGAATATAAAAAGATTTCGCGGTGCCTACACCACCACCAATCCAACAACCAATGTCGTCTCAGATTGGTACATGGACTTCGCCCGGAAACTGGCCCCAGATTCAGTCCCCTCGCTTCAAGAGTGCATCCTAAACTCGACTCCAGCAAATACCTCCCATCCGCTCGACGACCCATTTTCTTCCGAAGAGTTAGACTTGGCGTTGAAAGGACTCAAAGATTCTACACCGGGTGCTGATGGAATACCGTACTCCTTTGTAGTACATGGTGGTACACAGGTTAGGAATCTTTTCCTCAAGTTGGCTAACAAAGTTTTATTATCGGGTTTACCGCCGGAAGAATGGCGTTCGCAAATAATTATCCCTATTTTGAAACCAGGAAAGCAGAGTGGTGACCCATTAAATTATAGACCCATAGCTCTTTCTTCGTGTTTGGCGAAAATCATGGAACACCTGATCAAACATAGGCTGGAATGGTTTGTTGAACATAAGGGTATGTTGGCACGAAGCCAATTTGGGTTCCGAAAAGGTCTAGGCACAATGGACAGTTTGAGCGTCCTTATAACAGACATCCGCCTGGCTTTCTCGGATAATGACTATCTCGTGGGTGTTTTCCTGGATATCTCCTCGGCGTACGACAACGTGTTACTTCCTCTACTCAGGCAGAAAATGCTTCAGCTGAGTATCCCTTCGAGGATAGTCCATTTAGTTACGAACCTGTTGTTGTGTAGGTCCGTAGTTGTGCGCACGTCAGAAGATTATCTACAACCTAGAAACATCTGGAAAGGTCTCCCCCAAGGCTCAGTTTTAAGTCCTCTACTGTACAGCATTTATACTTCCGATCTGGAGCTCTCTGTCAACTCATTCTGTTCTGTTCTCCAATATGCGGATGACCTGGCCTTATATATATCTGTGTCTGACCCAAGTATAGCAGAAACCAGATTGAACTCTGCTATGTTCTACCTTTCGCATTGGCTCTCTTCACATGGTCTGTCTCTATCCATTCCCAAAAGCAGTGTGGTAGTGTTCACCCGAAAACGAAATATACCAGACATCTCAGTCTCATGCAATGAAGAGACCATTCCAATCCATGAGGAAGTCAAGTTCTTAGGGGTGACCCTAGACTGTAGAATGACAGGAATTCCACACTTGAGCAGAGTAATAAAGAAGTGCGAAAAAAACCTTAATATTCTTCGTGCTCTTTCGGGTGTATGGTGGGGCTCTCATCCGTATTCTCAAAAGCTCTTGTACAATGCTATTATTCGAAGTCACATGGATTACGGCACACTTTTACTCGAACCATGTAGCAAAGCAACATTGCAGTCAATTGACAAAATTCAATATAAGTGTTTGAGAATTATCCTAGGTGCGATGAAATCTTCCCCTATTAACGCGCTCCAGGTTGAATGCTCCGAACCTCCACTAGAGTTGCGAAGACAAATGCTCTCGGATAGATTTGTGGCTAAAGTGCTACAGTCCGCTAATCACCCTTTGATAGACAAACTTCGTCTCCTATCAGAGAAAATCTCGTCATCCAACTACTGGACACACAAGGACTCACCTCGGATTCTCACCAGCTTTAGGAGATTCATGTCACTTCCTTATCCCATTTTCCAGACCAATCTAAACCCAATGTTTGCGTCCCATTACGAGGTTCTCTTGTACAAACCCAATGTTGTTCTGGACCTTGGTATAGAGAAGGATTCCCCATCCGCCAATGTGCAACTTAGAAGAGAGTTAGATAGAAACTGGAAAGGATTCGCCACTTTCTACACGGATGCTTCGAGATTATCAGACACTGATTCGGTAGGCTCGGCGGTATGGTTCCCGAGCAGCAGAATTGTTCTTAGTTTCAAGTTACCGCCCTCAACTTCAATCTTCACGGGCGAAGCACACGCTATTCTTGAGGCCATAGCTTTTGCGGAAGGTCATAATCTTCTTAAGACCGTTATCCTGTCAGACTCCAAAAGCTGCCTGCAAGCCCTATTAGCAAGCCCTTTCAAATCGAAAGTAAAGTTTCCCTGCATTTTTCAAATCAAAGAAGCACTTTTCAGGTGCCAGCAAAAAGGGCTTGATATAGTGCTAGTTTGGATTCCAGGTCACAGTAATATTCCGGGTAATGAAACGGCAGATTGTGCGGCGAGGCTTGCCATCAGAACCGGCGTAGAAAAGCACACTATCTTTTCCCATGATCTTTGTGCGCAGACAAAAACGAACTTAGTGAATTCTTGGACAGAAATCTGGGATCGGTCTCGTAAAATTGTCGGGAAATATTATGGAGACATTCAGCCCTCAATTCCAAGAAGACCATGGTTTTTCAAGTTTAGATCTGCTAGTAAACGCGTCACTTCTTCGATATGCAGATTAAGAATTGGCCACGCTAGTACACCGGTACATCTCGCAAAATTAAGGGTGCGGGACCACTCCCTCTGTGAGTGTGGACTTGAAGAGGGCACCGTTGATCATTTGTTTTTCAACTGCCCTAAATTACCATCACTATACGACCACCTTCCTCCAGATATCCCCAAACCCATAAATTTTAAGTCGCTATTAACCCTAGTCCGTTCACCGGCTATCACATTTATCACTAAGTTCTTTACCAATAACAATATAAAATTGTGACGTGTTACTAACCGAATATTTGTATGTATATGTCTGTTCGTGTTTGTCCACAGGTCAATAGCTCAACAGAGTGAAATTTAAATTAAATAACTGACCATTCCCTGAGCTGTTACTTTATGCAACCCTGACATTGGCAGAGTTATATGTTGCCACAAACCAATAAAAAAAAAAAAAAAAAAAGAATATTCTTCCACATTGTAGTCCAATCCTTGTTTAGTAAATACCACTATTCCGTCATTTTGATTATGGTTAGTTTTAGTGTGATATAAATTATAGTTTATGAGTGATGGAAAATTTATTGCTTTCTGGTTCCATGTTTCTGTCAGTATGTCTATTTCGCAAGATATATCTAATCTCGTTAAAAATACTTCAAAGGCTTCGAAATTTTTCGTTATACTTCTAATATTTTGTGTTAGGATGTTTAAATTATTTACATGTTCTGGTATTAGAATTGACTTGCAGGCTTCTACAGCGCATACAGTTGAGCTACCTGGCTGAATTTTATCAATGCTATACATTAAATTATTATTATAAATAGAAGCGAAAATGATTTTTAGGTAATTGTGACAAAGATAGAAACTTGTTTTTATGATTGGATTTTTTATAGTTATATATTGTTTTTATTAACTTTAAATGGTTTGAAATATAGGTCTCCACACTGTTATAAGTCAGCATACACACAAAATAAAAGGTTGCTTTAAGATTAAAATAAAATGAAATATCTAGAGTTATTAAAAACCAAAAGACCGTTCCTAGTCAGATATCGGTTTTCAGAGAAAACAGTTGCTTCTCGTCCTTTACTTCGATGTGGAGTGAGTCGCCTGTCTTACGAAGTCTTACCTTTCCGTTACTGGTCCAGCAAAATTTATAGTTGTTAATCTTTGCCAGATCTCTGGCAAGAAAAAAGAGTCTTCGTCCTTTTGCTGTGAGGGCTTCGGAAACGTAAATTGGTGTCGCTTGGCCTTTGAGTCCCACGTCAGCGGAATTGAGACGTTGCTCAGGGTGTTTTTTGTTGTAAGTTTTAGACGAGTGGATTACTTCATGTTTTAATATCACCGTTGTAAATTCAGCAATTATGGTTCCTTTACCGGATTTACCATTTAGGCGAAACACGTCCCTGATAGCGGTTTTGTTTACGCTCACTTGGAGAGCTTTGCCCGTGTTTTGTATGATTTCGCACAGTTCAGTCCTTGTTTCAGGTTTTTTCGGTACTGGAACATTACGTATTTCAATACTAGATGCCTTTGTGGCTCGCTGGACGTCCTCCAGTTTTGACTCTAGCAAAGCTATCTGTAACTGATCTTGCTTGTGTTGTGTCTCAAGGAGTTCCACTTTCTTCTTCATATCCTCGTACAGGTCGTTCATCATTACCATAGATTTTTCAATTTCTGAATTAGAGCGTTTTATGTCCTTATTTTGCTCTTTTATTTCTGTAACCTCTGTAATCAACTTTGTTAATTTTGTATCTTGGGATTTTTTCCAATCTTCAAACATGTTTTTAAATTCATCCCTAAAAGACGGAAGTTCTTCATCGCTTGATTTTCGGTGCCTTTTATTTCGTTGTGACTTGTGACACAAACGATTTAGTGGTGTAGTTAGGGGCTAATTTGGACACATCAGAATCTGACGATGTATGTTGCAAATTACTAGCCGGCGGGGTTCGTTGAAGATTTGACATTTTACAAGTTCGAACTTTACGTTGCCGTTTCTAAAGCTCAGTGATAACCAATTACCTTGATCCCTCGTTGTAGTTAGTTTAGTTGGAAATGAAGCTCATAGCACTTGGACCGATATTTGGGTGATGTCACTGTCGCACAATTTACACTCTTCTGCTCGCCTAAGTACTTCGTTTGAATTTTCGGTCGATCTTTAATCAAAAACTTGTTTATTTATTTAATTTACACAGACACGTCTTTTCGCGCTCGCTATCCAGGGGGAAGGGGGATTAATTAAAATAATTATGATTTGGCACTTAGCCCATTTGTAAATTCTACGCCTCAATTATTACAAACCTTAGCATAGCAGTAATCCAGCACCTTCTCAAAGAGGTCCCAGTTATCAACCTGTCCATCCTTCATGTACGAATGGACCTCCATGCCGGGCCGTGGTACGTGGAGTTCTGTGACATCAATGTAATGGCGCAGGTTGTGGCCCGCTTTAGTACCTGTTAGAACAACCAGCTCATTACAATATGGAGAATTTCACCACACTGGATCTGTGTGTCTAGTTAGGAACACTGTGGTTCTCATTTGGGAGGTGGTGGTTTGATCCCAAGTACAACTTTCTTTTCTAAAGGAGAATGGGTGTTTTGTCGCAAGTATTATAACACAAAATAGTCTATCGCAACAAAAACGTCTATTACACTGTTTGTTTCTCTTATAGGAGCGTAAATCGCTATCTTGTGCAAGGCAGATGTTATGACCATACCTAATATCATTATAAAATACAATAGAATGCATTTCTTCACTTAAAAAATAACATCATTTGACATTGTTTATTGCTAGGAAGACGAGGCGTGACCATTGCATGTATTGTTCGGCCGCTGGGAGTATTCGATTCTGACACATATGACTAGTGATTGGAGAAAATCAACGTTATCATTCCTTACGTTATTCTTAACTAGCTTTTGCTACTGACTCACGATTAAGTAGTTTTGTTTTTTAGACGACCTTCACTCAGTCATCTCTTGTGCCATTTTCGCAGGCATTTTAGAAGGGTCATCATCTTTTTTGTGCCGAATGGCGGTGAAGTGTTGCGGCAAGCTGTGCGACCTTTTATTTGAACCCAGATCAGCTCAATCGCTTTGTACGGCAGTGGTACGGAGAGATTCTGAGAACGCGATGATCATTTTCTAAAGCCTGTTCATCAACTTCGTATTTGATGCAACAATTAATTTGTCATAATAATTGGAAATAACAATTAATATGTAGTTATTAGACATTTTTTGTACGTTCAACGATTATTTGACTCATAATAAACATATTTTGTACACGATTTTTTATATTTTTTAAATCTCATAACTCAGTCCCTGCACAAGATACGACCAAAAATCTTTATGGAAGTGATAAATTGATAATAGACATCTAATACAAGTCGCAACATGTTAAAAGGGTTGGGACGGCGCTCATAGTAAAATGCCCATTCTCCTTTGTGTAATTATAATACCAATACCACTTGCTGATGGCGAAGGACAAGCCGGGCTTTATCTGAACACAAATCACTTCTAATGGCCCTATTTGGAGCATGTTAGGAAGGACAAGCACCTGAGAAGCCGGATAACCTATTGAATCAAAATTACGAATGAAAACATAGCTTCACTCACCAGACTGCGTGATAATGCTATCAAGCATCTTCTCCTCAGGATCAGGGATGTGCGTGCTGTGCCCGACGCCCACGACCGACGGAATATTTGCCTTCGGCGTGTCTTCTTGAGCGTACCCGACGCGCAAGGAATGGTGGCCCGGATCAAAGACCAAAGCCCCTATTTCGTCACCCCCATACAGCATGCCGTTAGGGCCACTCATGATTGCGAATTACCAAACACAAACTGGCGTTTTCGTTAGGAATTTACAGAGAAAATGTTAAGAGTTTAGGTCATAGGTCATTTAGAACGCGGTGTTTTTTTTTTCTTCTATTGTTTGACATTAGTGTTGCGCCGTTGTGAATGACATGTGATTCGAGATTCCGTTTTCAGCCATCATGGGCGTAAACCTCAATTTTTAGTAACAAATGTTTCCCGAACATCCGCTAAGGCTTAAGTTTCGTACAGGCCCTGTAAAATAAAGATATAATAATAAAAATTACATGATTCAAACTGTTCGATTACAGCAATTCAGCAGAGCAATTCAGTCGATTTTACTCGAGTTTGAATGAGTGAAATTATAAATTTTATTTAATTAACGAAACTAATGGTTTCACTCGGTCTCGCGAAATAGCGAACAATCGTTTTTGGCTTTGATACATAATATTGGTAGGTAATTTTATTATAAAAAACATTATTTTAAATCAAATTTAAGTAAATTTAAGTTAATTATAGTGTAAATAACGATACCAGTATCGATTACTTTGATGCGATACTACTCAGGGGTATAGTATCGATACTTTTGTTTCGATAATATCCCTAGACCACAGACCTAATAAATACACAGCTTCTGATCATAGACTATAAGTATTAGACTGCCAATGAGGAATAGGTCTGTGTAGACTGCTATAGAACGTAAATAGACATATTATTATTAGGCGTAGACAGGGCCCGCGCGTATACCTTTGAGATGGAGATAGAAGTAGGTATTTTTTGAGAGTTGCCAGCATAACACATAATTCCCAAAGTATGTTTTACATACATATGTACAACTCGCAAACAGAAAATCGGGAAATAAATAACTCAACAGATGCATTTTTTTTTATTAAATTATATACTAACAAGATTATGCATACATAACACTTTATTGCAAATATCCGTTGAATGCCATTTTTATCAATGTACTTTAAACAAATTAAGTTTTGTATAAAAGTTTCTTATCCTTTCTCCATCGTTGACTATTTTTGGAGCATGATGTATGTCGTATTTAGATATTTTTTTAAATACATTTAATCAAATGTGGATAGTGGCTGTCAAGAAAGGATTATTCGGCGAAGTGATCTGATATATCTGTAAACAAATTTAGACACATTTTTTCAAGCACTTTTGTAAAAGACTAAGGTGATAATTTTTCTGGCCAATGGTTTTGGATCTGCGGTACATTTCAACTAATTCGCAAATAGTTATTACGTCTTAAGTGGTATAATGAAGGCCCCCTTTATCTTTTTTCATCTACAGGCTTTTGCAACTTACAAAAGCAGACAAGCAAGTGTGAAATTTAATTTGTGATTCCATGTTCCATACAACATTCTGTCGGCAAAGTAGGATCAGCTCTTTAGCTTTAGACATGATCCAATTTCTTTATCAATTTGTTTTAGCGAGGAGAGACATCCACCTGTAAACAAATTGTACATACTTATGTTTAGCACAACTTAGTCCACCTGTTAATTATTTCACCATATGATGTGTAGGTACATTTATTACTGTGCGTCTGTGACAGACATGTTATTCTAAATGAAACTTTCTACGCTTATAAGTAAGATATTATAACAGTAGACCGTTTTATTTGTAATGAAATGTCTGTCATAGACGCACAGCAATGTCGCCGTCCGTCGCCAGATACAACGTGGAAGACATTAACGTCACCAGATATGGTAAATCTACTGACCGGCGTTGTTGAATCTAGGTATATTCTGATTTTTCAGGCTGTCCATCCTAGGAATATCAGTAGCACTTTTACTAGTACTCGCAACCGCAGGCATTGGAAAATACGCTGATGTAGCGTCATGAAGAGTCTGGAAGGAACACAAAAATTGCGTTTAAAAAAAAACCATTTAAAGTATATTATAGTTTAGTACCATAATTGACTATGCAATTACTAGAGACTGAATAAATAATAGACCCAGGACTAAGACGTAATTTTAAATGACGCCCTTAATAATAATGCATTGAGCGATCAATTCGCGAATAGATTTGTGAGGTAAACTATAACATTACAATGTACGAATATATTAAATCACTGAAAAATTCTACATACCCATAACTCATTTTATTTTAGGGAGTCCTCGCAGGCAAGTTCCGTAAAGGAAGCTCCGTCAGAAAAGTCAAGCTCTTTGTTTTTCAAAGACAATGGGGCTCGAAATGACCGGAACAAACATGGGTATACTTTGTCGGTTGCCAGTCTAAGTGACCAGTGGCTTCCATATAGCCTGATCAGATCGGTATGTACCTGTAAAATAATGTTGTACAATGTAATCATTATTTGGTACGTTTGGGAACTCGTCAAAACGTTGGCCAAGTTCTAGTGGTTGATTCGTCTGCTTACCCACCAGGGGATATCAGGCGTGAGTTTTATTTCATATTTAGCAGTCTTTGCCAACGGGATTTTTTATATAATTAGGTAACCCTAAAATTAATATAAACCCTCTAAATTAAAATGGTCGCAGTTAGATTGCGAATCTATCGTACGGGCACCTACATAATTTAGACGGGTAGCACCAAAACAATCAAATTCTCGATTTTGTTTTCACGAGTCACGACTAATTTAGGGGTAATGGTGGGCGGTAGATGCATTTTATGTGCGTTTGATTCCTTTGCATAGTCTTCCACATCATAATTTTTTTATTTTATTTTATTTAATATTTAGGAAAACTAGTGACTAAGCAAACATGATATTACAAAGCAGATATAAAAACAGACAGTCATTAAAAGTTTCCACAGATAGCGTCAAAAAGGAATCGAAGTGACGTCACATAATAGGTATAACCTCAGAGTAAGAAGGATTTATTTCTTACTCTGAGGGTATAACCAATCGATTATTTTAGGGTAGCAATTAATTTACAGGGTTGAAAAACAATTTTGATAGGAGACATCTCACCGCAGTTATTCCACCATAGAACAGGTCAACATCGACCTCTGCCGCCAAAGAGTTATATAGATTGCAAGATCGCCAAAAAAAGGAATTCTGTCTATAATTAGTTCTGACCACTGGTAAATGAAAAGTTGGATTGGATCTTAACATACGAGTCGGTGTTAAAAACTTTAAGCGACAAAGTAAATCTGGACAGTCAACTATGCCACGTGCTATCTTCAATAGTAACATAATATCAGCTATCTCCCGACGCTTACTAAGCGGGAGTAAGTGCATTTTACGACATGTTTGCTCGTAGTTTAGAAGAGGTGATTTAATTCGGTAATTTAAGTACTTCAAAAATTTCCTTTGTATTCGCTCAATACGATCAGCATAGACAGCATAATGCGGATTCCAAACTGCAGATGCATATTCTAAATTACTACGGACGTATGTGCAATATAAAATTTTGATCGTTTTAGGTTTCTGAAATTCTTTTGCGTTGCGCATTACGAAGCCAAGGCTGCGTGAGGCTTTATTGACGATGGACTCAATGTGCTCATCAAATAGCAATTTTTTGTCATGAATAACGCCAAGGTCTTTGATTGAATTAATATTTTTAAGATAATGTTCTTTTAATTGATATTGAAATTCCACATTTGTGACCTTGCGGGAAAAAGAAATAAAGAAGCACTTAGTAGCATTAAGATCTAACATGTTACGAGTTCAATAATTATCCAGACGCTCCAAATCCTCCTGTAGCAGCATTGCATCAGCAACAGATTTAATTGTTTTAAATACTTTCATGTCGTCAGCGAAGCTAAGTACATGGGAATGTTGGAAACAAACATCGACGTCACCAATCAGTATTGTGAAGAGAAGGGGTCCAAGCAGGGAACTCTGTGGTACTCCACTAGGTATCTTTAACCAGCCCGAAATGAAATTACTCATCGCCACCACCTGAGACCTATTATTGATATAAGAGGTGAACAACAATAAAATAAAAACAGCTCTAAGAGAAAAATTAAGGGCACTTACGAATATAACCTCTAAGTTGGCGTCTTTTCGCTCATTGCGGCTTCCACAGCCTAAAATGCTGTAAATCTCCATTGTATCACTTTCGTTCAACTGCACCGAAACATAAAAACTAAAATCCTATGGAGAAAAACACGAATATCTGCCAAAAATCAATGTGAAACTAGATAATCCCAGATTTGACGTCAGTTTGTCTGCCACACATCGAGCTGTGGCAAACAAATAAAAACGCATACGCGAGTAACGGCCTAGCCACGGGGAACGGCGGCGCGAATGGCGGTGCGGCAAGCGGGACGAAAATTCGCGCGGCGCGGTTTGCCGGCCACGGGCAGGCGCGTTTGCCGCCGCGTCTAGTAGGGCTGAGTAGGGCAGCAGTGTTGCCAACTTTATTTTTCCAAAACCACTAAAGTCAACTCTCTAAACCACCAGGAAAACCACAATTTTTTTTTTGCGGTAACAAATACACCTAAAATTCCACTAGATCAATTAAATATTTCAAAAAGTACTTATTTGAAGTACAACATTATACTTATACACTTTACAAAGTCAAATAAACTAACCCCCGGTTTCTCGAACGCTCTTAGATTAAACTACCGTTAACAGCTGTCAGTTGTCAAAAGTACATACAAAAAAAAATATTTTCACACAAAAATTGAAAAAAAAAATATTTTGGGGGTTCCCCATACTTAGAACTGAAACTCAATTTTTTTTTCATGAAACCGATACATGTGGGTGGGGTAAATTTTATATACCTACTTTTTTTGCATAGTTAGCGTGAGAGACACTTCCTAAGTGGCAAAATGTGCCCCCCCCCTGTAACTTAAAATAAGCGAATGATAAATCTAAAAAAAAAAACACCGAAACTTGGTTCGAACGAGATCTAATTTGGCTTACATTCAATCAACTCAAATATAAAAATAAAAAAACATTTGAGGAACCCTTCATGGGCGAGTTTTTTTTTTCATTCCAATCTAAAAGGTGGATGTGGTGGTGCCATTGGTCATCGACTTCGGCCTCAAAATCAAGACCTTTTTTGAAGAACAAAAGTAAACTCCACTAAATTACTCCTTATTGTGCCATAGTGCCTCTCCTACATGTTTTTTTTTAAATTTGTCTCATAATAGTTAGATTTCCAGGCATTCTATTTTTTAATTCATTCGTCAGTAAATTTATTTATTTCGTCAGTTTAATAATAAACTGCATGCACCGATGCCGCATTAAGTTTTGTTCCCGAGTAGAGAGACCGTTTTCTTTCATTTGCGTATTTTTGTCTCAAAACCACCCAAAAAATATGAAACAGTGTAACTTTAAATATTGGGCTCAAAACCACCAGAAATTTCAACTAACCACCAGACACATCTTTTCCCACTAGACGAAGGTCGAAACCACCAGATCTAGTGGAAATTCCACTAAGTTGGCAACGCTGTAGGGCAGGCCGGTCAAGAGTGAAATGTCTTTATCTATTATTTTATCAAAGTAATATTTTTTTTTGTTCAATACATAATATTTGGAAGAGCGTAATCTACTCCATAGATTTGAATAGGAATCGAGGTATACTATGGAGAATTCCACATTTTTCCACCGAAACATTTTTCGAGTCTACTAGAATTATTGTCGAATTATATTCTTCAGGATTGGAAAAAAAGTCAATGCAGCTAGAGTTTTAAGTGCCGCTAAAAAATTGATCTAATACATAGGTGCCATTTAATTAAGCTGACCATATTTTGGAGAATGATAGTAGCGAGGTATCAATGAATTTTTTTCATAACTATATTTTTTCAGAAATATCGCTGCTAAAATATGGTCAGTTAATTAAATGTTACTCTGTATATTAATGTTTCATGCAATTAAATAACTTTTAGGTAATTATGTTCTTTATCAAAGTAACAAATATACCCCATTTTGTTAGTATTTCTGCAATAACAGTCTCGGTATTTATTATTCGCGGCGAAAACAACTAAACTCGTTTGATCTCTGCACTAGTCGCCGCGACTGCCGCTCGACGCCGCGCGCCGTGGCTTGCGCCGTACTTGTTCATGCATGTGTTTGTTTGTCGCCGCTCGGTACATTTCGCCAGTCGCGTCGCCGTTCGCCGCTCCGCGTGTCGCACCGCCCGCCGCACCGCCGTTCGCACCGCCGATCCCCGTGGCTAGGCCGTTAGGGACAGAAGATCATTACTTTTTCTCGCTTACTCTTTAGAAGACTCGTATTAGGTTATCTCTTTCTTATTTTTTTTGTCTATGGTTATGTCTCGTCTATCTATTCTCTATCTACGTTATTAGAGTGCGACAAGTGAGTCGTGGCTCAAGCCTTTGGCGGGAAATTTAAAAATCTTTTAGTTGATAACCCTGCATATAGTCTGAATAAACCATCTTGATACTTTTGCTTAACTTGATTATTTGTTTAATTAGTTTGGAGTCTCCAATGAATTTTGTCCAAACATAAATAAATATAAACAAAACGAAAACATTATAACTACATCAAAACCAACATTTCCACTCCACCAAAAACAGGGATAATAAAGATGCACCACATAAACTTATAAACATTTATTAATGCTGAACCATAATCAAAATCTGATTCATATCTTTTTTCTCAACATCTTTGAGTTCTTTGACTAAGTCTTCGATCTGACGTTTAACATTTTCGTCATCCGACAGACCTTACAACAAGAAATAATTCATGTTTGCTTTGAAACATTATCACTCGTATGTACATATTAAAACATAGGTAAAATTATGTTGAATAGAAACAAAAGTTTTTTTCTTGTTTAAATCTAGGACGAGTATCAAACTGTTTGGGCTGTACTACTTGCACCTGAAATACCTAAGTTTGACAGTCAGAGTGTGGCTATATGAAGAATTCGAAATAAATTGCGTCCCAGGACTCGCTTGTCAGACTCGAGGTATCTCATTTATTTTTCTGTTTTTGATTAATAGTTCGGCAGATGGCGCCCCTATCAGAAGGGAATAGGCTCAGATTATATATTAAGGGAATAGGAGGGAAGGATTTTCGTCATAGTAAAACACTGCTCGCACATTGAATCATTTACTCCAACCAAAATTACGAGTTGACGGTATAGTTCAACATAATATTTTTTATGACTCCCGATATTCAAACATAATGTGTATATTGAACAGGCCTAATTGCTATTATTTATTACATAAAGTACGTAATTACGTTAAAAGTTACTCACAATCGATTAATTTTAGTTATTTTCGAAGTCATAACGCCACTGATTACAGGAAAAATACGAAAATATTGGCAGTACTTTTTCGAAGATTGTAGGTATTGAAAAAAAATTCGCCAAGGTGAAAAACTAAAATAAATGTTTTTATGTTAAAACTAATTTAGGTTAATATCATATCACTGCTTTATTAAGATACAATAGTTTTACAACTATAATTCTAAATGCTACACAAATATTATGAACACTGATTTAGGTACCTACTTAAATTAATAATTACTACCCACCTATCACTTTTATAATTAGTTAGTTTGTCGAACAATAATAAGTGAAGAAAATTAAACAAGTAGATACCCAGATCCTCCATAAGAAAAGGATTTATTTCAGCGCCTCGTTCATTAAAAGACTATAAATTTAATTACGAAATCAGGAGAGTATAAAATTGCTTTAGTTGGCGAGGAGATACAACGTGAAGCTGTTGAAACAAACGAATATCTTTTATTATTATTGTTAGTTATGTCTCCACGCCAGTATTTTATACTAACCTGTTTCAAATCACATTTCATTAAATCTGTAATTAATCTGTAAAAAGCTGATGTAGAATCATCAATTGGAGACATTATTTTTTTATTACACGTAACATAATTTACATACAGGTACATACATTGCTTCTGGCCCTACACTAGGGTATCCTTTGTCGTGGGAACCAGAAACAGCGGCATCACAAACATATAAACATCCAAAACCAGGGTTTTTTTTTGTCCCCAGCCGGGATTCGAACCCGGGACCTCTCGCATGGCAAGCTAGTAAACTGGAACGAAATGTGTATAATGTAACACCAGCACTATTTGATACGTATGAACAGTTAAAATATTGCCATTGTTTTAGGTATTCTTTAAAGCTATTATAATTTTATAATATTATGTGTTTGCATTGGCACAGCCCACTCGGCTTTCTGTCACAAAATAAGAAATTCAACAAAACGGCGATCTGTGACTCTTTTAACCAACTTTGAACCTGGAACCTTGGAATAAATTTTGCATTGCAAGACTTTATTAGGACGAATTTATTAAGACCATGTATTAAAAAATATGGATAACCACAAAGTAACTGAATTTTTGCGTATACCTATTACGTTTACTGGTATACGTGTAAAGTGTAAATTGGGTCAGCACAAGAATATTCGTAGGAATCTGGAAAATAGAATCAGTCTTTCAAGGAATCAGAGGCCATAAACTTCCATTTCTGTTCAAACATTGGTCGTTCTTTTACTTACATCCAGAGCTAAGACCTTTTCATCAGTCCATTATTAGAAATTTAAATTTCAAATCTACTTTATTTTACTATAGAGCTGTCAGACCGACCAAACGGTAGCCTACCTTACCCAGGGTTGATAAAAATCATGATGAAAAATAGGTTTTTTTTATTTAAATGAGATTTTTTTACATTTCGATATTTTAATTTTTAAGTCAGTCATTTTAAAAGCTAATAAATTGATATTAATTTATACATAAATTAATCAAGTGACTTATACTTAATAAGAAAAAAAATCATTTTAAACAAATTGTTCAAACACCATCTGTGATGTTTTTGGATAAACATAGTTTTTTCCTAAGAAAGAAAATTACCTTTTTGGGAATCGAACTGTGTAAGTAAACATCGCATAGGATACGAGTGTGCGCAAGCTAGATTATCTCAGGGAATTTTCTGGACACTGTTTGGCTGTTTTGGTCGCATAAAAAAGAGTCCAGTAAAAATATTATAATTTAAATCTTTATTTTTTTTAGTCACTTCTTTTTAATCAATCACTGCCTTAAATCAAGTAATTTGATTTCTGTCAACCCTGATCTTACCTAGTTAATAAAACAGTGAATGTCAAAAAAATTGGCTAGAGATTTATCACATTGTAATAATTATTTAGTAACTTAGGTTGTTAATAAAGTAAGGTAACCCCGTTTGGCAAGACTACTATGATCTATGTACTAAAGTGGGTTTAAAGGTTAAAGTATCCATCTCATATTTTAATTTTAATTAAGTAACAATCTACACACATAATAATATACCTACTTAACTAATTAATAATAGTAAACTTGCATTTTGAGGTACTAGATCACGAAAATTGACTAGATATAGTTAAACTTGAATCATATTAAAATGTGTTCTAGAGCGTGTTCTAGAATTATAAAAAAAATTTTTTACTGTAGTCAAGATCTAATACAGCGCCACCAAGTTATCTGTTCAGGTGGGCAAAATTGTAACTAACAAATTAATTGTAAATCCTTTTCCCCATTTTTGTTTTATTTATTCACTTACTAAGAATTATAAATATATTTTCATTAAAATTGAAAGACTGATTAAAACATTCTCATTTTTCTAGGTAAATTTCTTAAATATTACAACGAAATTCTGCACTAGCACCGCTATGAACTGAACAGATAAAATGGTGGCACTGTAGGTCCTCTTACACAGGTAGCAATGACGATAAAATCATTGACTTAAAAAAAAAAAAGTAAAATTTGAAACTCGGCAAAACGTAGGCCCAGTTAATAGTGATTGGTGCCTCTGCCAATATTGACAATTACTATAGAAACATACTCCAATCCACCAACGGTAAAAAAATCAAATAAACATTAAAATTGTAAAAACTTCAGGCTTATACAGTCAGTTAGTGGTTTTGCCCCGGATTTCTCGTAGGTACCTACACTATTAGTCTACCGTTGACGACTGTTAAGCCCATTACACAATGAAAAAAATAAGATATAAGAATAAGAAATAAGGAACAAGAAATAAGGAATAGCGGAATCCAGCAATGGCAGCACCGTCGAGCAAGACACAATCGAGAATAAGGACTAATAAATAAGAAATAAGAATAAAATTTCCGTCGCGGTGGGAATCTGTTCCTTATTTCATAGAGCCAGCCAATCGCAGGGCATTTTTTCAACGAACTGTCGTGCTAAACCATAGTAAAAAAGTGGCTAGTTACCAATAAATAAAGGCAAAATAATACTTTAAAGAGTTGCATTCAAAAACTACTGGCGATGTCGAAATAGAAAAAAACATACAATCAATGACGTTGGTCTCGTTGCAACCAATTTAGGAATGTCTTTCAATACCATAATCTGCTTTATCATAAATTAATATGAAAAAACGCCATGACATTAATGAAGAAGAAAGAAGTAACACAAAAGTAACATATTGGGTCGTGTAATATGGAGGTAACATAAGAGGGCCAAAAGTAAAATAAAATTTTACTTTGTAACATTCTGGCAACGCTGCACTCGTGCTTCGTGCACACACCAGCTGCAGGTCCGCTGTGATTGGTTGAATATTGTAGCCTATCGTCTATTGTGTTTTGGTTGCTGTGCCATTTCTTATTCCTTGTTCCTTATTTCTTATTCTTATACCTTATTTTTTCATTGTGTAATGGGCTTTAGTTTGTCAAAGTGCCTTTGTAAAAAAAACTTTTTAAAGCCAGGGTCTTTTCTCTCTCATCCATTACAAATTTAGATTTTCTACAGTTATGTATAGCTAACATATAAATATTAGAAAATCTTATCATTACGTAATATTATTAAGACAAAGTATATTGCACGATTAATTCAAAATACCATTTTAGCGAAAATCTGGGTTATTGATACATTTTTTTATAAATATTTCCTACATTTTACTTAAGTGTAATATTCATCATAGAAAACACCTGACCAAGCAAGGAAAAAAGTGCCATAATAATTTACTTTCACTATTAAGTATTGTTGAAAATATATTGCAGTAATTCTACCACCAAAAGCATTAATAATCCAACCAAAATATTAATATTTGCACCTAAAAAGTAGCTCTCTAACAATGTATACAGCCTAATCTATAGAATTATTTGTTCCACTAGATATACACTGTAGATACACTACACAAAGACTAATTACCTTTCAAACATTAAAACGTCAAAGAAAAGCTACAAACCCATATCAATACCATCCATTATTTCTTTCCCAGTTCGAAGTTTCAGAACATAAATTTGGATTCACGAGTAGAAGAAAGGTTTTCACATCAAAAATGGCTACTATCTGTGAAAAATACCTACTAGATAGATAGATCACTAGTATTTTTCACATGCACATACTATGTGCAAACAATAATAGCACTGTACATAGGCTACTTTAGGTACATATTTCTGAAAACCATCTCAGAATTTTAGTTGGTGTCCACTGAGTGTTCAGAAAGTGGCAACTTGAAGTTCTTTCGTGTATTTCTTCTAACGGCCTGGCCACGGGGGAAATCGCCCGCGCGAAAAATCGCGCGGCGCGAACGGCGGGGCGTCTACCCCGTGGCTTGCTACGTACATTTCTATGAGTTTGTTTTAGGGCAACAGCGCACTAGCGACCTGGCAGCGCGGCCATGACGCGCGGCCCGGCCGCAGGGGTTGCGATTAGCAACGCGGCCAAAACCGCGGCTACGATCGTCAGTTGCACATACAGCGCGCTTCAAAATGGACGTTGGGGAAATAGCAGTTCTTTTGTATCTTATACCTAAGTAAGAAGCGGAAAAAGAAAAGGAAAAAATAATGGGTTCATCCCTTGCTACGTGAAAGGCGAACAAAGGGATTATTTCATACTTATTTCACCGACCTTCAGCAATATGATGTTATGGAGCTGCCCTTATTTGTATTGTACGTGTTAGTTCCTAAGATTTATCGAATATAGCTTCAGTTCTACTGCAAACGTTGTTTGAGTGAGTCCTCCTTAGGATAGATCCTTATATGGCGACCCTGCCAGGCGTCGCGCCTCGCGTCGCGTCTTTCGTGCGACGGAGTGAGAGTACTTAAATAAATTAAATTAATTCATTGTATTCAATCTGAAGAAAAATGGGGAAGGCACAATCAAAAGAAGAGATTGTGATAGCACAAAATGCTGCTGGGGGCTCCAACGCATCCTCTATAGAAGAAATCAAAACGCATCTGAGCACTACAAATATAATTCTTGGTGCACTAGTCTTCATGATCCTGCTCGCCGGATGTTTCTTCCTACTGAAGATGTACAAAAGCTGCCACACGCAATTAATAAGAAGGGAGCTGAACAGCGGGTATCTGCGCCGGTCGGTATACCGTCGTGATAGGGAACGCAGAAACGATGGATCGGAGCAAGTTTAATGGTCTAAAAACAAGAACAAAAAAGTCAAAAGTGAGATAGATAAGGATAGATCCTTATAATGATGACAAGTTCTTTAATTATTTGCGGATGAGCATGTCTTCGTTTGAAGAACTGTTAAGAAAATTAAGTCCATCAATCACCGGTGCTGTAACTAAATTTCACCCCTGCATTTCTGCCAAGGAAAAACATCGCGATGATCACAAATCACGCTGTAGTTCGACAAAACGTGCGGCCGCCGCGGCTAGTGCGCGCACATTGGTGATTTAACTACAATGCAATTGATCGCAGTGGCCGCAGCGGCCAGCGACTGAACACGGGCCGCAAATGCGTCGCTCGATCTCGCTGGCCGCTGCGGCTTGGTGTGGCCGCTGGCCGCGTGCGGCCAGGTGCGCGTGCTCTATGGCGATTTCATACTAATGTATCTATCTCGATGGCCGCCGCGACCTGGCCGCTGTGGCCTAACCGCTAGTGCGCTATTGCTCTAGTCGCTAGTCGCAGCCGCGACTGAAACAAACTCATAGAAATGTACGTAGCAAGCCACGCGGTTGACGCCCCGCCGTCCGCGCCGCGCGAAAATCGCGCGGGCGAATTGCCCCGTGGCCAGGCGGTAATGCTGGGGCCACGCCTGCGTCTATCGTGACAAAGCTTCCCACCACGGGCATCACATGTCAGTCCCTACATTCCACAGAGTACTGGCGCGCAGCTTTGTCACGATAGACGCAGATGCGGCCCCAGCATAAAAAAAGCAAACGAAAATTCACTGTCGTGCAAAACGCTATCTTGGGCCGTATTTCATCACACAGAAATCAGTGAGGTCACTGGTCAGTGAGCAATCACCAATGAACGTTAGAGCGACATGAACGACAGATGCTATATTTACTGACCCGTGACGTCATCATAGATTCGATCAATCCAGGCCGTTTTCGATAAAATGTACCTTGATCCTGTTTTTTTTGGATATTATGATCATTTTTTTAGTCAAAAGCCTTTAAAGCGGTTTTAAGTACATAACTAATTTAGACGAATATATATTATAATTAATACTTTTATTTTCAGACTGTGAAATAAGTGTTAACTCCATTGTGTTACATTCATAAAGAATTCAAATAAATTTCGTTTCTCATAATCAGGGTTATTTGGGTATCAAAAATCGTTGACTGGAGCACATTATGTAGATTTATTCGCACCAATATAGAAAGTAAAAATATTTTCTACTTGTGCAACACTGAATTACCTACCGTGGTATTGAAAAAATGAATAAGATAATATATTTTTTTGTAATTCTTATACATTAGCCTGTGTATCCTACCAACGGCCAAGCGATAATAATACAATTTTTTCCTCTACTTGCCTGTGTACCTCCTCTTCCTCTCCATATTAAGCCTAACCCATTATATAATTAAGACACAATACATCCTCTAGTCTAGTTATTATTTTCAATAAAAGTAATATTTGCCACCAGACGCAGTACACTATAATTTAATCCAACGCGGATGTGAAGAGCCGGGCCTAAATTCTGCTAATGCATTGTAGCACAATGACAACTGCATGGCGATTCAGTTTGATTGCCGCTTCAATGCAACGTGAGCACGCCTATCAATAACACTAGGCGTAAATAGAATTCAAAAACATAATTGTTATCACTGAAAGCTGTACAACGACCATGAATCTGTAATTGAACTATAATGCTGTAACAGAATCGGGGCCACGAGGTGTAAGAACCTACATCAAAGAGCAGCCTACGCTGATGCCATTGAATAAGGGTGCAGCGCCCAAGCCTCCGTCACCGTCAGTCACACCAGCCAAATACTTAGCTCTGATGCAATCGCCGCAGGAGCAGCTGTCTGTGAGGGTGCAAAGGCCGCGTGCTGTTGCAATTGCCTCCCATTTGATCTGTTCATCGACCGTGCCGCTCCTGCTCAGGAGGTTCTGCGAACAAAAATGATTTGCCAATGAGCCGTTTTCAGAAGAACTAAAAAAAAAATATTACGGCTGTCAAACGTCTGTCAAAGGAATGCAATTTTGGACCTCAGCCCAATAGCCATGTATTGTATTGAAAATTGAAATTGAAAAAAAATGTATTGAAAAAAAAAACTAACATTTTCAATAAAATATAACTCCGAAACGACAAACATTTGGCTGTTGGCGTCATAGTAACTTTTGTTCAGCTTGCTGAGACCTATTTTATGATGTATCACACATGGCTATTGGGCTGAGGTCCAAAATTGCATTCCTTTGACAGCCGTAATATTATTTTTTTTAGGTCTTCTGAAAACGGCTCATAATGGGTATTTCACAAAATGTCAAATGAGTTACTTTTAAAACAGAATTTTGTATGAAAATACTTTACTTACATTTTAGAGCATTCTTTTTATGTTTCATCTATTTAAAAATTGTAATAACTAGTAATTGACTAAAAGAGATACATTTTCCGAAATATTTCGTAATTTTTGTTTTAATCGAGCATATCAAATAATTTATTGTTGGTCGTGTCAACTGCTATGGCTGACCCCTGCCTTGCTCATGAACGGGTGCCGTCCGTGTGTCTGGCCGCAGCGTTGGTGATGTCTTACTTTAATAAGAATATTAAATAATGTTTGACATTGCAAGTATTGATTGCACTCATGGGTCTTGAGTTTCTTAGGTAATGGACATTAATACCAACTTTAAGGTGATTTGAGAAAAGATGCAGAGTTGAGTTTTAGTTTCGCTGCCTTTTTCTCCACTACATTCGGACCAAGGCAGCGGCTAACATTAACATCATAAGCACTTTGACAGAATGTAAATTCTTTACGTTGAAATAAATTTCTGATTTTTTATTTTAGAATAAATTACCAATAGATTGATCTAAGATCCATTTTGTTAATTTCTTTTAAACATAAACTACACCACAGGGACCAAGTCCGGATTGAATGTGTCAGGGGTAAGTGTAAATAATAAAATGATTACCTGCATAACTTCAATATTGCTTGCTTGCCACATATCCAAGTCCCTAATTTGTCTCTTTTCTTTCGACCTCATCTTTTTAGGCTTCTTCATCCCTCCGCAGTGTATTGACATGTCTTCGCTTGGAGCTATAGAAATAGTTTCGTCGAACTGTATTGAGTTAGCATCACAAGAGGTCGAAGCTCCGTCGTCTAAGTCGTAACTCGCGAGGTTCTGTAGTTCATGCTCTTCGTAGCTCAAGATCCCATCAAACTCGTCGTCTTGCAGAGTGGACATCGATGTCGCGTCCGTAGAAGATTGACGTTGGAGCTTTTTGTAGTTTATCTGGAAGAGTTGATAAAACAAGATTTCGATGAAACTACAGAGGCCTAATTATGCGCACTAAATCTTGTTAACGCGTAGGTACAATAGCAATTATTAAGATTGGATTCGTTCATTCAATTTGGTGCGCGTAGTATATCTAGGAGCTTACACTTTTCTAGATAGATAGAGAAGACTTTAATGTAGTACCTACATAAAAAAAGATATTAGACGGGTTCTCTTCCAAAAAGTACTTCTTCTCTAAAAAGTAGATTATAGTGTAAGGTTTTAATGTCTTACTTTTTGTCTGTGTTTATTAACTTTCATACATACATAATCTCACGCATGTATCCCAGAGGGGTAGGCAGAGACCAGGGACTGGCACTTTCTACGATCGTGACAGAACACTTTCGCTTCATCTACATTCATTAGTCGTTGCGTGTACGCACGTAAGTTTCGGGTTAATTTCTTGCACTCTTATAAACGTAAATTATATGAAATCATTTATTTCATTGTGCTTAAATAAAGGGAGTAGATCAGATTTTACAGTATCCTGTAATTTTGGACTAACTAATGGCGTTCAGAGACCAACGTGCCAAGTTACGTTCTATGGTCATAAAATCCATAGACATTGTACACTTGGCATCATACTGCGCCGCGCGCCGCGGACGGAATAGTTTTAGGACATCACTACACCATCCACTATCTCAGATTAAGGAATTCCACTATTTTAATTTTGTGACATTTTAGGCCACACCTAATTTGTTTTATTTGATAACTAACCCCCGGATTCTCGTATGCCAACAATGTAATCTACCGTTAACAGCTGTCAAATTTTAATGACGACCTCTGCGGCGCAGTAGTTAGCGCTGACTACGAGAGGTCCCGGGTTTGAATCCCGGCTGGGGACAAAAAAAAGAAACCCAGTTCTTGGATGTTTACATGTTTATGTTTATGATGTTTCTGGTTCCCACGACACAGGGTATCCAAGTGTGGGGCCAGAAGCAATGTATGTACCTGTATGTAATGTTATGTTATGTTATTTTAATGTTTTTTTCGTATGCACTTTTACCAACTGACAGCAGCAGGGCTTGTTAGTGTAAATTAATTTCATTTAATTTTTTTTTTTTTAAATTTCATGTATTAGTTATTTTAAGTATGTTAGTTGCTTCATAGCCTGTCATGCTGTATGTACAGGCATTTGGCGTTATAGTTAGTTAAATACCCTATCATAATCGCATTTTAATGTTGTGTCTATAATGCTGTTCTGTACATCGTCACCAATAAATAAATAAATAAACCGGGGGTAAGAGTGGCAACTACTGGCCAAAATAATTGTTTTCAATATTGAAACCATTTTTGAGATTAACTGTTAGGTATGAGGCATATAAAATCAAAGACGGCAAAGTGCCACAAGCCACTTTGCCGTCTTTGATTCCAACGCGGTAAACACTTAGCAGCCTTTGAACCCAATATGAGATTTGTATGAGGTTTTAAGTGGTCTTTTGCTGATTTTGTTACTAAATTGAAAAAATGCATAGTTTAAACTCGAAATACACTAGATGGCTCATATTTGGAAAGTATGGCACTTAGCAGCCTTTGATTCTATATGCCTCGTATGATAATTTTCAATAAATATTTTGCAGATTAAGTTAGGTACAATAGGTGTCTAATGTTAATTTAAATTTGTAGGTATCTACCTGTGTTTCACCATTGCCAAAATCACTGTGTCTCCGTGCTGTTTCCTCTTCAGACATCATCTGCAATCATAAAAATCTTAAGTCTGTAACAAGGGCGAATGACTTTGAGCATTTGACCTCTGAGTTATAAAATAATAAACTAGCGCAATCGCTTGAATGTTTGTTGTACTTCTTCGGCGAATACTTTAAAGGCTAATCCATAATCCAAAGATTACACAGATAAGAGATGTGGCGGATGTTCGATGGCGATTGTTCCCTGCCCTAATTAAGAAATCGTACAATTTTGTACTAATCACGCTTAATATTAACATTAAAAAATATATGAGCAGTTAGGATTGCAGGTATTGATGTGGCCGATATTTGCATGAAAGATTTAAATGAAAAGCTACTATCGTTTACCAGCGAAATTAGATTCTGTGGAAAATAAAGCTTTTGGAAAAAAAAAATTTTTTGCCATCTAGACAAGTTAAATGCAATTTTTTTTCCGTACGAATTAGTCACTGATATATCCTTTATTACCAAAGATTTTATTCAAAATTTTTAGTGCGTACTTTTGCCTAACATTTCAGTTAAAGCTAGCCAATTTTGCAACATTTACCCTTGTTACACCCTTAAAACCAAGCCAGAACCCACCACCATCAGGAGATAATAAATTTACGAGTACCTACGTAATAGCACGATGCCCACTATCACACTTTCTTCCTTATTATTTTTTTATATTTTAATTTTATTTCATTTTAATACAATCGGCAACTCAATGACTAGGTATTACGTTTGCAAATTAATCATAAAAGAATAACCTAAGATAAAATTTAATAAAATATTTGATTTTATTATAATAATATTATACCTTAGTGTTTGTCAATGACAAATTATAAAGCAACCTTACTGCACTTTCCTTTGGCAAATTCTTTAATTTGCTTCGAAACTGTTGAAATTTGAAAGATAGCGAAGTATTTTTACTTTGTTCATTACATACGTACGTGCATTGTGTCTTTGCTCATGACTAGCCCATGCATTGTGCATTTTTGTAAAAACATAGGACAGGAATCACAGAGAAGGTAAAGTCTGTTCGCTATCATAGTGTCACTTTGATATTTACCGCCTCGGCACGTGACGGCTTTTCACAAAAGAAATTAAAGGAAGCCGACGCGGCGCAAACACGCCAGTGAATTTGGCTCGCAGCTCGTCTCATTCTACTATTATGTAGATCACGCAATTAAAGAAGTAAATAAATCAGTATTTCAAAATGCAAGTTCTAATAGTGATGCATCACTTAGGTAGGTACCTATTCTAAATACCGGTGGAGATGAATATTCTGAGGACTCTTCGAATGATGAAGAGTAGTGTTTTATTTTGTGCTTCATTAGGTATATTGTGTACCATGTTTTTTTTTTCTATTTAAAGTATTTTTGCCGTCTAAATTTTATTATTGAAATCAATGTTTTTTAACTAAAACCAAGATTGCCTTCGTGTGTACCGACACTAAGCGAACGGACTTTACAGTGATGTCATGTCAATTGTGACGTATTAGGCGACGTCAGCACCATCTATCGGTAATTTGCGGTACCTACTATATATTTTTTTAATGACGCTTTGAAAAGCCCTCATTTACCTCCGCTTTACAGTCTATCCTCAGGGCGGCCAATTCTATTTCCGCCAGCTCATCTGGGGTGGCGTAGCTCGTTGACGGCACGGGGGAGCCAGCGATGGCCACTATAAAATGAGGGAAAATGTTGACATTAGATTGGACTGATTTTGTATTTCTATTTACCATTAATTGCTGTTCGTTGTCTCGCTAAAACTCGAGAGCGGCTGGACCGAATTGGCTGATTTTTGGTTTTTTATATTTGTGGAGTTCCAGGGAAGGTTGAAATGGTGAGAAAATTCTTTGGCGTTACGAAGCTTGAAGGGACAGCTAGTCTAGTAGTAAGTATAATTATAGGTATTTTTTGTTTTTGTTTTACAAATGGGTAATAGGTACATACTTACTTGACATTTCGGAGTAGGTTAAATCAGACAACTCCATGCAGTGGTGGACTTACGTAATTGCACCCTTGAACTGTCAAATCCATTTATATATTTTGACACTATGGAGTTGTCTAAATTCGTAACCCGATAGAGTGGAAAGTTACGTGATTAGGCGCAGCGTAATTAGGCCGGACTTATTTCAGTCGCAATGACAAAAAGGATTATAATTTCGTTACCGGTTTCACTACTTGCGCTGTGCTGTAAGAGGTTCTCCGTTGACGGCTGCTCCTGATAGTCCCGACTTCTTGCTTTGAAGAGTCCGAACTTCACAGGGGCCATTGTGTATCTATGTAGTAAAAAAAGGTCAGGTCGTTAACTAGTTCTGCTACTTGACAATAGATGGCGTTGTAGGTTGTACCGTCGAAACCTAATTAATACGGTATTTGATATGAAATTTTATTGCGATGAAATCGTATTTCGTCATGTGGGGTGCCAAATCCTTTATGTGAAAAATTCAACTTTTCAGTAGAGCGTTAAAACTGTATTTTGTCCGTGTTGACGCAAACTGATGCACCCGACCGTTATGCGTTACCTGAAAATTTCCTTATAATGGAAGGATCCGCCATTTTTGTCTATGGTTTGAAGTCCTCTACGTTTGTAAACAAAGTTTGACATTCAACATAGGTAGAGTTCGTGCCACGAAAGAAGTATGAGTCACAATAGAACCTACGCACGCACGACTGACAGATGTTTATTTACAACCAAAGGTGCTTTCAAGATGGCGGATAGTGTTTTGACCGTTCCGATTTAAAATCGAAAAACATTTGTTTTATTTGCAAATTTTGCAGCCATCCTGCATATTTACTTAGCAAAGTCAATATATTGCGGTTTCTTACGTTAGATACCACAGGAAATATCCATTTATCGCGTCAAATTTGATACGAGGCAAGTAGCGTATTGTGTACCTACAGTGTTCAACACATTCACGAGTAATAATTTTTAAGGTTTGTTACTAAGCCTAATCGTAATTTAAGCATACTTTTGAAAAGAATAAATTGTAAAGAAGGGCAGGAACTCAAACGACAAAGTTAATCAAATATAAATTTATTTGGGCAGAGCTTCGCCCTATTAAATAATTTCAACAGGAAAAGTACCGATCCAACATTTGCAACGGCTTAAATAGGCAGGCGTTGTTTCTCCCACCCTCGCAACCATCCGGTGCGAGCGAGGTGGGGCAAACGGGCGGCGCGCGGCGCGGCGCGAGGCGCGGCGCGCGGTGTGGCGCGAGGCGTGGCGCGAGGCGGTGACGTATGCTGACGTCTCGGCTACTCTGGCTTTGCTATGGCTGGCTTGGCTATGGCTGGCTTGGCTATGGCTGGCTTGGCTATGGCTGGCTTGGCTATGGCTGGCTTGACATGGCACTGGACTGGGCTGAGCGTTACAGTCGGCCATCCTGTAACAATTGCTCCCGCAATGGGAACAGAGAAAAATACTCGTATTAGCTCTCTAGTAAGTCTATTAGGTCTTCAGTTTCTACCGGTTCGTCTGAACTACTGGCACTATCTGTCATCGGGGCAATAACTCCTTCTGTACTGTCTAATTGCATCAGATGAAACTAATCCCTGAAAGCTCTTACAACCACGCATACCTTCAATGCTACAAATTTGATACATGTCATTAGTTATTACGTAAGGTCCTGAGTAAATATCGTTCAACTTTGTTTCTACTTAAAGCATCCACGTGCTTCATGCGCTCACCAGGTCTGCATTCAATACTTATATGTCATAATCTTGAATTAACATCCACCATCTTGCTATACGTGGTACTAAGCCTCAGTTTCTGAAAGAGTGTTCAAATGTATAACAAGAGATTAATCCAAGATTAATTCAAAATACCGGCACGTGATTGGCTGAAATTAGCTTGACGTGAGATTAACATGAGATTAACATTTGATCACTGTTCTAGAAGCCGAGCGTAAGTCGCGTTTAGTCAAAGTCGCACGTACCGCGGTGCAATCTGTAACTACCTTCACATTTAGACCTACAATGCAAACACGGAACCTGCACAGGGACTCTACAACGGCAGGTGTTTCTAACTCGTAGCTATGATAGACACTTTCCTCTCTACTGGTAACCCGGCTAAAGTACATTACGGGTCTCAATGTACCGTCAGGTTGTTTTTGTAATAAAATTCCGCTTATACCTAACTTGCACGCATCCGTGTGAATCTCAGTGGGCAACGAGTGATCGTAAAATGCTTACACGGGGCTTACTACACGATTGTATTTTTTTTTAATTCCTCAAACTGAGCAATTGTTCATCGCTCCATACCCAACTAGCATTTTTTTGTCAAATCTGTGAGTGGGCGAGCTATTACTGCAAAACTAAAGATAAACTTTCTGAAATAGCTGCATAGTCCGATAAACAGGCGTACTTCATGTACATTTTGTGGAACTGGAAATTTAAAAACAGCTGCCAACTTAGATTCACCCGGCTGTATGCCCTCCGCTGATATTTCATGACCTAAATACGAAATGTTTTCTTCCAGAAACGAACATTTATTCATGTTTAGTCTTAAGTTTTCTGTGTTAAATTTTTGTAGAACCTTTTTTAGCAATAGTAAGCCACCCTGTACATCGTACGAGGGAAGAAGTATATCGTCTAGAAATGCAAGTATTTCAGGGTTGTGTAAGCTGCCAAATTTTATTTATCAATCTCATGAAAACCGCCGGCGCATTTGCTAGACCGAATGGTACGCGTAAAAATTCATAATGACCTTGCGGGGTAATAAATGCGGTCTGATGTGTATCACTAGGACAGATTTTTGCTTGGTGGTAACCCTGCGCCATATCTAGACTAGTAAAACGCTTTTTACCTGCCAATTTAGACACTTTGTCATCAAGTTTGTTAATGGGTACCTATCTCGCACTGTAATCGATGCATAATAGACTATCACGGTTGGTGGGTAAAGTTATCACCGTTTTTATTTTTAACTAGAATGACTGGGGAAGCATAGCTGGACTCAGATTCTTTAATTATACCCGCAGCTAATAAATCTTGAACTTTTGATTTCACTGTAGCCTGTTCGCTATGTAATAATCTATAAGGGCGATGATATACAGGCTCATTGCTAGTGACATTTATTTTCATCTGTAGCAAATCTGTGCATCCTAACTCATTAGTATCGCTGGCAAAAACAGTTCCTAATTTCAAACAAAATTTCAATCAAGATTTTTTTTTTCAATTTCATTTAAGGGTCCTACAGAAATATTTTCTATATCTACCCCCCCAATGGCAGAGTGTTTATCAAGGCAAGTTGTTAGTACACTTTTGGCTAAGCACGAGCAATCGGAATGGCTAGTAATGGCAATTTAGCTAACCTGCGTATGAAGCGGCGTGTTCTCGCAGGTATCGGCGCGTACTACCAGCTCTCCCAGCCGGCTCCGACACGATGTCCGTGGTCCCGATGTTGATCACCTTCATGTAGCCTTGATTGCCTCGTAGGACGGTTGCAGGCAGCGAGTAGGCCAACTCTTCCATCTCGTGATGGCGCACAGGTGTGATCACGTCGTTATTGTCCTTGTTTCCTAGTATTACGACTTTTGTAATAGATATTCCGGGCGGCAAGCATTCTTTAGAAGTTCTTGAACCAGAAGATTTTTCAGTACTTTTCTAGCAGGCGGTGAAGGATCTTCTTCGATTTCGGTGAGCGAGACTTGGATCCACGTGGCGGACACGAAGATGTAGATTGCTCGATTTCAGGAGACCGAGGCCTTTTTCTTCTGTTTTTAGCACGAGCACTCTTCGTGAGTAATACCACTTCTGAATGTAAAGAAGGGCAGGAACTCAAACGACAAAGTTAATCAAATATAAATTTATTTGGGCAGAGCTTCGCCCTATTAAATAATTTCAACAGGAAAAGAGCCGATCCAACATTTGCAACGGCTTAAATAGGCAGGCGTTGTTTCTCCCACCCTCGCAACCGGCCGGTGCGAGTGAGGTGGGGCAAACGGGCGGCGCGCGGCGTGGCGCGAGGCGGTGACGTATGCTGACGTCACGGCTACTCTGGCTTTGCTATGGCTGGCTTGGCTATGGCTGGCTTGGCTATGGCTGGCTTGACATGGCACTGGACTGGGCTGAGCGTTACAAAATGTGGAATTCCTGTGGCATGCATTAAGTAGACATTTTGTTTTTATTATGAATAAAATATTTGATTATGAATTTAATTTTAAAAACTCTCGTAGGTACATGAGAAAAGAAAAATACGACAACTAATGGTTCCGTTTTTACTTTCATTTTTAATTTATTTGGGATTTCATAACAAACTGTGATATACTTTAAGTAACTAATTACAAAATAACCAAAAGTAATAGTAAATATTAGTGTGCATACTACTCACAGGAACTGAGACCTACTTTTTTCTGTAACTAATAGTCGATCGATAATTGCGGGTGATTTCAATGCTCATCACTCAACCTGGTCTTACAAGACTGATAGCCGAGGCAGGCAGATTTTTGACTCACTGATAGATAGCGACTACGTCACAATCAATGATGGGTCGCATACACGGATTAAAATGGTAGATGGGAGGTATCCCGATAGCCTACAATATTTTAGATTCTATGGTGAAAATTAATAATAATAAGACGCTAGTGCTCCAGTGGATTCCGTCCCACGTTGGAATCAGAGGAAACGAAGAGGCTGATAGACTAGCAAAACTTGCCCTATCTGAAGGAGATCTCTTGTCAAGTACCCCTATTTTCTCAGATATGTTGCTTATATTAAGAGACCAATGCTATGATTTGTGGAAAGAACATTTTGACCTAAGATCTGTAGAGAAGGGAATTTGGTATAAAACAGTTCAATGTTGTCCTCTTCGTTTCCCCTGGTTCGATAATGGTGATAGCAGTAGAGGTGATATAGTATTAATGTTTAGACTACGGTCCGGACACATTCCATTAAACAAGTTTGGACACATGATGCGGAAGGTAGACACACAAAACTGCAGTGAATGCAACATCCCAGAAGATGTTTACCATGTAATGATGGAGTGTGTGCGGAACGAGCCTCAGAGACGGCAGGCATGTTGCAGACATCTATTCGAAGTAGGTGGCTGTAATTTAGTTAAGATCGCCCTTAAAATAAGAAGAAACATTGTAGTGTAATATTAATTAATTCTGTTGTTCTGTTAGTATCACCGTGTGTCCAATTAGGGTGACATGATCACTATGTGACCAAACCCTTCAATAAAGATTTTTTTTAAAAATAGTAAATATTATGATCACCCACGACATTATCATCGGCTTGTTTTACAGTGTTGCTGCTTGTGCTAAATAAAAGAAGAGAAAAACTGAACTAAACCTGAGTACTTACACAAATTCATGCAAGAAATTAGTACGGAAAAATCAAATAAATTAATTTACGCGTTCGTCAGGGTACGAATAATTTTGTTTTCAAAAGAATACTTAGCTTAAGTACTCTGAGGTAAACTAAAATATTCTGAAATAAGTATAACAAAAAGTCAATAAAGTGTGGTTGCAGGCGGACTAATTAAATGCCACTAGAAAGTTCCGAGCTCAGTCTTACTGAACTCATGAATTCGTTAAAACATTCCAAGTGGCAGCGACGCGGTCTGCAACTTTCAGAAACGTCAGCTTCAGATTCCCTACAAACTGGTACTTTGCTATTAAATTTAGAGTTTTTTAATCAAATCAAATATTTTTAATCATCATCATCATCAACCCATTATGTCCCAGCGAGGAGAACGGGTCTCTTCCCTGAGGAAGGTATAGGCCATACTCCACCCACGGGGGCCAAGTCCGGATTGGTGGAGGCTTGTAAGACTATGGCTGGTCTTACTGTCAGAAGTCTTCAAGCCGCACTAGGCCTCTGACTTGGCTTAATGACTGCCATCTATCGACGGCAGCCGGCACCAACTGCTTAACGTGCCTTGCGAAGCAGCACGGAACCTCTCGAAAAATGCCACTAGTGTTAGTCATAGACGGTCACCTATCCAAGCACTGAACACGCCCTATGATTTTTTACCTTCGTGATTGTTTAAGATCACTCAGGCAGCCGGGGCTACGAGCGATTCTACGAGCTAAGCGGTTTCTGTAGTCCAATATGAGCAGTAGCACATATTTTATAATGAACTTAAAAGGGAAACTATCATGACTAATTTTAGGCTTCACTAGTTCCGAGTAATGGGCGACCAACTTGTCAAAGGGAAACTTCGTAAAAAGTCCATTAAAAGTTAGTTCTCCTTCTTCTTTCTTCTTCTTAGTCTTCTTTCTTTCTTTATTAGTTCAGCAAATAAATCTTCCTCTTTCTGCGGAACCTACATAGCGCGGTCAGTTTTTTTCAAATAAACGTTTGAAATGAAATACAGGTAAACATTTATATTAATAAACTTATGATCATCAAAATAAGTAGGTAGTAACGATTTTAGACGTACCAGTGGCGTGCGTGCGTGCAACGACTATCGAATGTCGATGAAGCGAAAGTGTATAAATGTATATAAATAAGTTCATATGAATGTGTCTAAATAAGTTCATTCAAATCAATATAAATATATTTTTCCCCCTGGTTGTGCTAATGAATATTAATCATCAATGTATTTCATATTTTATGCGAATTTTTGTACAATTATTTCGCACTATACCTAAATGCGATTTCATCGCAATCCAATTTCATATCAACTACCGTATTATGGATTTTTTGACGGGTTTTTTTACTAAATTTGCAACAGAAAAATGATAACAATGATCTCTTTGCGCTTGACTTTGAAGAGTTTCGATATCAAGGTGTACGGTGGAAAAAAATATTTCCCAAGAAACACCCAGGTGGACAAAGGTGGTCTGTAAAAAAAACCCCCCCCGCGGTTCACTCAGGTGGTCTCAGGAGGTGGACCGTGGGTAAGAAGTGGTATTTTCCATCTATTAATTATTGTGAGACTAACAACTTTGACGTTCATGAAGTAAACATTTTGACTTTATTGTGAATAAAATATTAGTGTTTGAATTTAGTAAGCTTTTTTGCACAGTGTGCTTTACACATTTCAACCGCGTCGGAGGTAACTCTAATAATATCTCTTCTAATTGTTACGACTTTCGTCATATTACCCCATGGGCCTTTATCCACTGCTCCGGCAAACGTTAATCACCGATCCGATTTAGAAACACACAGGAACTATACTAATAAGCTTCTCCACTACTCCGGCATCCGGTTTTTAACGGCCCGATTACTTGCTAGATCGGAACGGTATTTTATACGTCCGAAGTGGTTAACGGACAAAAACAATACAACAACCCAAAAATGTTCCCATACTATTTAATTAGATTAATAGAATGTGTGGAAAACGTCCCCTGCCTCGAATAGAAAAACCAAGGAATTTTAATAAAGCACTGCGTCACGTCCATTGCCGAGTATAGTCGGATGGAGGTGGAGAAGCATAATCCGGCATCCGATATTTTTCTCATGACTGATTCCGGTTCCGACGCCGGACCGGAGCAGTGGAGGAAGGGTCTATCTCTTTAATCCCTGAAAGTAAATAAACCCCCGCCCACGGGATCCGTGCCCGTATCGCGCTGACGTCATCAAGTCAGGAAATCCACACTCGAGATAAACAGTAGCGACGCTGTCACATGATAATTATCGTCTTATTTTTTTACATATGATTATTCTTAGCTGACCACGCAAACGTCATTAACTTTATTCCGGATATACTTACTTGGTCATCTAATGTAGGTACAATCGACAGCACATCATCCATAATACCTACGCACTCTACTCCGTTGCATTACGGGCGACTTTGCAACTAAAATGTGAAGGTTGACGGGCTGTCGAATGTACAAAATGAAACATTCGTTTTTGCATTATGTGGATTGCATTTAGTTATGGTCTTGGTGCATGATGCATGTTATTAATACAGTTGTGTTATTTCGTAAAAGCTTTCTATTAACCTCAAATAAATAAACAAAACAATACTTTTTTTACATATATGAGGCAGTGGAAAAAAAATCGCATCACGGTTTGTCGCAAACTCGACAACATAGAAACTACGTAGTGAACCCGCGTCGACATAATCGTTATAATAACTATCCCAAAATTAATCTTTCTGGTAGGTATCGATAGGTCTAGACAGATATGGTACTAAAGTAGATAGATAGATAGAGAACACTTTATGTTCTATCTATAATCTAAAAATGAGTCGCCGAATATGTTGCTAAGCGCAAATTTCGAGAGCAGCAGAACCGATTTCTCTAATTCTTTTTTCAGAATATGCCTTGAAGAGCGAGGATGGTTTCTACGGAGAGAAAAAAAATAAAAATTGCATAAAAAAGTCTCAGTGATAAAAAAATTATATGGCGAATCAACGTTTGCCGGGTCAGCTAGTTGCACATAAAAAGGAGATTACACAGGTATCTCTTAATCTAAGAGTACAGACGAACGGATCTCTTCCAAGACACGGCGAAACTACAAAGGTTTCATTTGACTGCGGAACCCTGAAAGCCGGTCGCTCCACACCGCTTCCGCTCTCTGTCTCGACTCCGATTGAAACTGTTTACACTGGAGGAAGCGCCGATATCAGTTTTCTCTTTGAAGGACGTAACATGATATAAGTAGCTGCCATTGAAGGGCAACGCGATTGAATATTAGGGCCGAGACACACAAAAGGGAATCTATCTATCAAATCGGCCCGTAAATAGAGCCCACTGTTGGGCATAGGCCTCATCTCTTTCACGCCAACTCATCCGGTCCAGTGCTAGTCTCGTCCAATGTCTCCCAGCCGCTTTCACAATGTCGTCGGCCCATCGGGCTGGTGGTCTGCCCACCGACCGGTCGACCCGTTCTTGGCCACCACAAATGGCTACCTTAGTCCACCGGCCGTCTTCCCGCCGAACCAAATGTCCCGCCCATCTCTATCGCAGCTTTGTTATTCGTGTGCGTACATCTTTGACCTTAGTTTTTTGTCGAATATCGACGTTTCGCACACGATACTCGAGTGTGATGCCTAACAAGGCCCGCTCCATAGCCCTTTGCGCAACTTGGATTTTCTCCATACTGGCTTTCTTGAGGGTCCATGTCTCGGCACTGTAGGTAAGAATGGGTAGGTTACATTGGTCAAAGGCCTTTGTCTTTGAGACGAAGGCCAAAAGGGAATAAAGACAGGAAACCGGAAAAGACGCGAACGCACGCGTTGAGAGTTCGAGCTATCGCTCTCCGGGTCTTCTGTGTAGACTTATTATTATTTTGAAGAAACTATGAATTAAAGTACCAGGAATAAAAACTAACAGCTTACGACGAGACGAGCAATCGACCGACGCGAGCTACGTCTCTACTCACTATGATTAAGCTCTGCGATTCGGAGCGAAACTTGAGCTGACCCAGCATATGTTGTTTTGCCAGATAGGGGTATGAAAAATTGATAACAACCTATCCTCAAACCTACCGAATATACCTATAATATTTCATCAATATCGGTCAAGCCGTTTCGGAGGAGGATGTGCACTGTGACACGACAATTTTATATATTAGCTATATATACTAATATAATATTCAGGTTCCAGCAAACGTTGTTTCGCCATATTTTTTTTTCATTTAGAAGTATAAAAAATGGATAACTACCTATTCGCAGATCTACCGAATAGAATATGTTTAAAAAAAATCGGTCAAGCCGTTTTGGAGGAGAACGCGCACAAACACTGTGATACGAGAATTTTATATATTAGAATATCTAAAAATAAACTCAAAGAATAAAAGTTATTCCCAGCACAAACTTTTAATGAGGTGTCTTGGGATTCTCACATTGTATCTATTTGTATTATAGCAGTTATAGGCAGAATATAGATAGAGCGTCCGGTTCAAATATAAAACTCACCGAGTGATATTTTTTACCAAAATGAGATTTTGCTACCATTTGTTTACAAATTACAAATGCTTACGAATGGCAGCAAATTCCCATTTTGAGAAATAAATATCAGTTGCTGAGTTTTACCTTTGAACCGACGATTAGGAAACTATGATCATCGTGCCACATACAATTACCGTTTTATCCTTCAGAACGATCTGTTCCAGCTAACCTTTCGACGAAGTTGATACAAAATATTGTAATGGTAAAATATTAATAAACTTACCTTATAAACTTACAGTGTCATGCAAATCACGAAGAACACACCTAGATTTGTTTAGTAACGTGAAATACCAACGAACCGGCGTTCGTTCGGTTCAATCTGTTAATCACTGTGTCAATTTAATGTACTATTACAATGCACGTCTATTTTAATTGATATGCCCTAGTTTCGCCAATTCACCATTCCCTATACGGTATAACTTTTATAGAAAATACGACACGGTACGAAAACACGGTAAAAATAGAAAGAAGTATTCGAAAACTTGAGTAAATAAATAGATTTCGATTTTGTTTTTGGGTGTATAATGCTGGCCGCTGAAACAGTCTGCCAGACTGATGTGAAAAATAAAACATGTCTATAACACGCAACTCAAGCTTTAGGCACTTTATTGTGCTCAGTTAGGCGTGGTTAGGCTACGAAAAGAAATTCAGCTCGCAGCTTGCTTAAAAAATTCCTGCCGGTTTAGATATTTTTTTAAATAACATTTATCGAAATCTACGTTAAGCGACCATAAATCTGAAAGAAATATGATGGACATCTTTTTTAATAACAAAATACGAGGTTTTTGGCAATCTCGGCACCATAAAACACTTCTCGCTCCCTCAGTCGTAGTTGCGCGCGCAGTATGTTTATAATCCATTTAACTTCGATTCTGATGCACATCGACTGAAGGGAAGACACGCCGAAATGTGCTCTAGTAATAAGACATAAGATTTATTTTGGCATATATACAATCTTTGTACCACAGTGTTTGTTTCCATTATGAGTTTACTTTCAAGGATAGGAAAGTTCAGTTTCCTTCAGCATTTTCCCAGTTTTACCCCTCATGATTATAAACCAATTGCATCTGTCTAGTCGCGAGATCAATACGTTGCAAGTTGTAATGAATTTTTTAACAAGTTCTAAAACAGCAACCTAGTTAGCTTCGTCGAAGTAGGTCACACTTCGAATGACCTAATTGTGCGGACAACCTTTGCCCTTTTTGTAACAGGCACAGGTCACAAACTATTTAAAAGCAGTGTCTATTTAGGAGTTTGACTGTACGGACCAAACAGCACATCTACAGCGCCACCAAGTTATCTGTTCAGGTTGGCAATATTCTAACTAACTTTTAAATTGTAAATCCTGTTCCCCGTTTTTTGTTTTATTTATTCACTTACTAAAATTTACAGATATATTTTCATTAAAATTTAAAGACGTGTTAAAATATTCTCATTTGTAATACTAGGTAAATTCCTCAAATGTTACTACTAAATTCTCCACTAGCGCCGCTATCAACTGAACAGATAAGATGGTGGCACTGTAACAGACTATTGAAATGAGCCGCGGCACCACGCATCGACACCCGATGTGCATGGTACACATGCATCATCATCATCATCAGCCTATTATGTCCCCACAGAGGGGCACGGGTCTTTTATTGAGGAAGGTATACGCCATACTCCACCACGGGGGCCAAGTCCGGGTTGGTGGAGGCAAGGTATACGCCATACTCCACCACGGGGGCCAAGTCCGGGTTGTTGTAAGACTAGTGGCTGGTCTTACTGTCAGAAATTTTCAAGCCGCCCTAAGGTGTCTGACTTGGCTTAATGACTGCCATCTATCGACGGTAGCCGGCCGCACCAACTGCTTAACGTGAAATGCCACTAGTGTTAGTCATGCACATTCATGTCATGCACATGCACAGTCGTGCACATTAGCACTACTAATACTAATATGATTCCGATCGTAGAAAATAGTAGATTTGATTTGACTCAACACGCGTCACTTTGCGTCGGGTCGCGTCGCGTTTCAATAAAGTGTCTCCGCCTTTGTAGGTCTCAGGACAAAAAACCATTATAACCAAGATTCAAATATGGAAACCAATTATTGAATAATGTATTTGAATAAAAATCATCCCTAACATGATAAAGATTCATCTGACACTTTTATCAAAACTGATCTGTAAAAACCGTACTTAGCCCACCCTTGGAAAACACCTGGGTATAACTATTTACCTGTGGCGCAGCGGTTAGCGCATCTGCCTACCATGCGAGAGGTGCTGGGTTCGAATCCCGGCTGGGGACGAGAAAAAACCCAGGTCTTGGATGGTATTTTTTTTGTGACGTCGCTGTTTCTGGTTCCCACATCACAGGGTATTCTAGTGTGGGGCCAGAATCAATGTAGGTGCATGTATGTAAATGTTTATGTTTATTTGACCCACTAAAAAGGCCCATTAAAAACATGTGTAGAAGTTCTTCGTAATTATTTTCTCCTCTTATTGACGAATAGAATCGCCCATTTTTCGATTTATGTCAGGATATATACGTATTTGCTAACTAGTTCGAACTTACTTACGCCTAAAGCAATAAACACATTTTTGATACGAAATTAAACACTGAGTCAAAGGTTCTGCAGTTATTATTTCTTAGTACTGTACGCAATTAGTTTAAATACAAACTAGTAAATGTCTCCATTTATCGTAATGCTAACTTCAATTTCGGGTGAAACTCAAGTGAAAACTAATATATTTCAGCGCTCCTCCCTAAATATTTTTCACCCAGCCTGAAAATATACTTAGGGATCGCATTAACAATTACAATAAACTATTAATTGGCAAATTGACTTGACACATTTTATCGAAATCAATTAAAATTATTTAAAAACACGATCCCTCTTTCTCATTACTTTTAATAACGACTTTAAGTAATCTAATATTAGGTCTTTTCCTTCACCACGGGCTATTTAAACTGTCTCTGATGAATGTTTTAAGAACTCGTCTCTTTACGAATAAGACTATAATTAGTTATAAATTGACTAGATTAATTCCCACAAGCGTGGTATGAACTCCTTTCCTGCTTTATCGACCCATATCAAACGAGAAAATTTATTTCAACATGATAAAGAACTCGCCAGATAAGTTTTTAATATTTATGGGAATGTCAATGTTGACATGCTATCGACGTACCAACGGACCACAGAGTAGATGTTTTAATTTTTTTCGATATTTAAAGTTTTGAGAGAAACATCGAAGTGAAGCGAATCTGTGATGGAAAACATAGTGTGAAAACCTGAGTCACTCAGGTGTTCACCGAATTTGAAGTCCTTATTTTCTCTCTGAGAAAATACCTCTACAGTTGGAAGTATAAAAGCTGTGTCTATCTATGTGTGTGTTTATATCGCCACGGATTCGCTTAGACTTAAAATTGCTTGTTTATTACATAATGAATTCACTAAAAATAACAATTTTATTCAATAGTAGAAAAAAAAACTTGTAACCATAGACAAAGCACCAGCGCCTAAAAACATAATTATTATAAATAAAAATTAAATAGTATAAAAAATACTCTTATCATAGACAAAAGGCTAGCGCCTAAAAAGAAAAATTCCTGAATACAATTTAGATCAAAAGGCAAACCAGGAAATTACAGCTAATCGGGCCCAGCATTAAGAAAGTTTTAGTAAAATTTGATATAAGTCGGAGTTAAGTTTTAGATCAAGATTATCCATTTAAATCGCGGCTAGTTTCTTCCAGAGGGGTTCTTCAAGCTTGCTGAAGGCCGGCATCTTATAGATGACTGAAGCGTCAGCCATTGGCTGCTGTCGTTTGCCGAATCTGAAGCAAAAGATACACAAATATCTATTTAAAAAATCTTTATTTTCTAGGTACCTACTATCTTTATTTTACTTAGTGATGAAACCAACTAGGGCAATATTTTTTCCAAGTACCTAAAGTGAGATAAATTTCCTTGTTTTTTAAATACCTAACTTATAACAATATACCCACAAAATAATATGAAAGTGACACGGTAGGAGCCCAATTAAAAAAAAAAACAAAAGAATTATGTTCTTTTAATTTCATGTGTTTTTGTTAAGTACTAGTTCTCAGCACATAAAATTATATGATTATTAAGAATTGACGTCTAAGGTGCTCGTAACTCTTTACAATAGCGAAATCTTTAGAGATATTTGAGTAAAAATAATGTTTTTATGAGTTGATAAGGAGATGAATTTTTGGATGATGTAGTCTATGATATAAAACAATAATTTAGACTCAAGTTCCCCATTCCTCGTGCAGAATACGGTCCCAAATACTAAAATACTTACAAATCCCTAAACAATCTGTGGTGGGCACACAAAAGCAAAGTTCATGAAATAGAGCCATAACAGATTCCCTTCGAGGATATAATTTTATGAACCCTTGTGTTGGTATTTTATTAAATTACCACTGGACTATGTGGCAAAGTTAATTTCGCATAAGAAATACTACTACTGCCACCTAGCGGCGAGTAGTAAAACTAAATTAAAAGCTGAAAGTGCTAGCGTACCTTTAAAACAATGTTATTGCCAATAGAGGGCACTAATAGTTAAGTATACACAAAATGTAGGTATAACATGGTAAATAAGCCTGAATGTCTGAGATGTTCAAAAATATCAGCACTTGAAATTGACAATCCGCAGTGAGCGATACCTACTTTTTCTCAAAGAGAAGGCCAAAACCTGGTTAGATTGTGAAGAATTAACCCTCAGTTTCTGAGAGAGTGTTCAAATGTAACAAGAGATTAATCTACGATTAATTCAAAATGCCGGCACGTGATTGGCTGAAATTAGCTTGACGTGAGATTAACATGAGATTAACATTTGATCGCTCTTCTAGAAACCGAGCGAAGTGTCAAATAAAATGTATTGACAAAATGGCGTCTTATAGAACAAAATGGCCGACGTTAGGTAAGTATTGGTTCTACAGCCTTATTCATACAATAACGATATCTACCACTGAAACGGAACTTACACTAAAGTTTCGATCGATCGTAAGACAGATATAGCTATTAGGTAACTAGATTGTGATTCACAAAGTCTCCATGTTAGGAGCCCGTTGACAACCGTTGACAACGTGACGGTCTACGTTGTAGGTATACGACAAAACTTATAATTATGTAAGGTACCTAATGTACGTTTTTTCTGATTTACCTACAATTACTTACAATAAAGAGTTCTAATCTAAGTAATGTAATAGACGTATTTCTTCCTCTCAAATATTTTTCATAAAATTAAATAGGTACTATTAAGATTATGTTAGTCTGTGGCGTAGATTTTACAAGGAAAAGAGTAGCCACAGATGAAATAAACAGAGTTTTAGATTGGTTTCCGAGGATTTTTTATAAATTAAGATGACACAATAACATAGTCTAGAGCCCACGACAGAGTGCAATTGGTTTACTAATGTATTACCAAAAATCGTTTCCCAAAGTAGGTATTACTTCCCAAACTATTTTCCGCAAATTATCACTTGGCAAAAAAACATTTCTCAAAACAACTTAAAGCAAATAAACAGTTAGCAAAAGTTATTATGGCAATTTATTGTTTACCAAATAAATACTTGGTCAAAATTCATTTTACCAAAGAGGCAACAAGAGGCAAGGTAAGAACGCATCAAAGTCGAGTCTGTTTTCGATCTTACATAGAGAACCTAACGCTCCGACGCGCTCCGCTTCGCTACGCGCGTCGTCGCACCTATATTTCTGTTGTCACGTATTCTTTACATCGCCGACCCCCCGTTCCATTATTTGAAAATAACACTTGCCAAAATAAAACGTTAGCATAATAAACGTTTGTCTTAATAAAACTTGACGCAGTAAAATATTTGACCAAATGAATAAAATGCGAAATGAAAACTTGCTAAAGTTTCATTTGGGAAATGAAACTGATGCCATAAGTTTATTGGGAAGTAAAATTTGGCGAAAAATACTTTGGCTAAACGGCGGTATCCCAGTGCAATTACATAAGACTCCCCTGTAAAGAGGTGTCTGATTTAGCCTTTTTGTTCCCGGCATGTCACTGATGTGACATTGATATGGATGCGCGCGTAGACTTGAAGCGACAATGAAACTAAATCGCCATGTTCATGCAGTTATTATTGTAGGTACTACAATGCCTTAACATAATCTAGGTCCTGGTCTCTGTCTACTCCTCTGGGATTCTGAATTTATGTTATGTTTACAAGACGCGTCTCCTATTACCATACTCTTCTATTACAAACCACAGCAGTACTGAATTTTCGTTTTAATAAAACCTTTTGTGTTAATAAAAAAACTAATAAAAACGTCAACAAAAATCTTCATAAAATGTGATGTGCCCAAAAAGTGCGTATTGTAGACCCTGGTCACACGTCCTTCCCGCTTCGTACCGTTCCTTTAATACATTTTGTGTGAAAGTGAAATAGACGACGCGACATTTATTATACAAATTAAAGGAGAGAGAACCGTTAATTTGATTACAAGAATAAACTTTATTTGGCAACTTCACTTAGGTATTCTTATAATTAGTGTAGCTTATAAGTGTAGGTATTAATCATTTACAAGCTTTGTGACTATTAAGTAGTGTACCTACCTCCTCCACCATGTATAAGCTTCGTGACTAATAGTGTATGAAAGTGAAATAGACGACGCGACATTTATTATACAAATTATAGGAGAGAGAACCGTTAATTTGATTACAAGAATAAACTTTATTTGGCAGCTTTACATAAGTATTCTTATAAGACTTAAGTGTAGCTTATAGGTATCGCTTTATAAGCTTTGTGAGTATTAGTGTACCTGCCTCCTCCACCGTGTATAAGCTTTACGATCAAGTGCCTACCTGCCTCGGCCTGACGCAGCGTAGTGAACACGTAGTCGCTTCAATAGGTCCAGGTTTGGCCCTGGCGTAGGTTGCTGTCGTTTCCTTAAACATAACTAGGCCTTTACTAATTCGTTTAAATAAATAAATTGAGGCGTGCCGGAAAGAACTCAGAATTTATACGGATTGGTTGTTTTATTTATTGATACTATTATTGCACTTAAATTAAAAAAAATATATGGTACAATGCGGTGGACTTAATGCTATAAGTATTTACGGCGCATGAATTTTGATGAAGCGAAAGAGATTTGTCAGCATCGTAGCAAGTAGCAGACTTTGGTCTCTGCCTACCCCTCAGGCCTACAAACGTGAGATTACCCTACAGTGGGACGTGAATACACTGGTGACAATTTGAATTGTCGACAATATTTAAAGTTGCAGTATCTAAGATACTAACATGAAATGTTTTATTTAGGGTTCAGTTTATTATAAAGCTTATACCTACGCTTATACGTAGCTATACTATACATAATGTGCCATCCCGTTAGCACAACGCCAACTAGCTGCCAACAATCTACATCCAACAGCTTTTTACGACGTTACAGTACGAATAAGGCTTATAACCTGTACGTATAAGCTTTGTGACTAAACACTCACCTGCCTTCCCAGCCACGAAGCACGGTGTTGAATTAACGAGGCAATTGAAGGTTATATTTTGGTTTTATAACTGTTATGAACAAGAACCCACCTTCCGCGACCTGTGGCCGTGTAGAACTCCCGCAGCCCCTTCAGCATATCTGAGCTTTCATCCAGCGTTGTCGGCTGCCGCTTCCTTGAACATACATACAAATATAAGCTGACGCCTGCCCGGCAGGTGTCAGCCAATTGGGTATTTGACAGAATGTCAAATGAGATACTTTTAAAACGGAATTTTGTATGAAAATACTTGCTTGTGACGTCACATTTCAGAGCACTCTTTTTATGTTTCATCTATTTAAAACTTGTAATAACTAGTAAATGATGAAAAGAAATACATTTTCCGAAACATTTTGTAATTTTTGTTTTAATCGAGCATCTAAAATAATTTATTGTTGATAGTGTCAAATACCGTAATGGCAATAGTATCTTTCGTGGCTTTGTATTTAGCTTAGTGGTAGCAGATATCGATTACAAAGGGTCGATTACAGGAGTTCTACCCGGCTGATTAATTCGCCAACAACCTGCCACGCAATTACGCGAATGATTTATAAAATATTAAGCTCTGCGATGAAGTTATAAGTCAATGAGTAAAATAAAGAAAATATGTAACTGAGCCTGAGCTTATTTTGTGTAGAAACTTTGATGAGACAGTGTCCTACGCGTGCTAATCCAGGATATCGACTGTGATCTGGCAATAACTCCTATCTCGTTTTTTATACAAAAAACTTTTGCGCTTCGTCTTGTCATAATAATATATATTATCATGCTTTACCAAGCACAATATTATGTTTAAAAATTCGCGCGTAATTTGACTTCAGTAAACTCCTCCTATTATCTTTTTCTCTGACATTAAAAATTTGTTTTTTGTCCGAACTGTAAAGTAGGTAGTGAAATAGTGACATCAGAGATAGGACATACTGCCAGATCACAGTCGATATGTTTATTTTATGTTTTTACGTTAACTCACCGACACGGTGGTAGCAAAATAGGAAGAACAGTGGATTCGGAAGTGGAAGATCGAGGTTCAATTCGCAGTATGGGCATGTACCTATCACTTTCTAAGTTACATACTTTTGTGAGGCTATACTAGCAATACCAATACCAAATATTTACGTATGACGTGTTACGTGTGACGTTACTCAGTGCTGCATTTTGTAGCACTGAGTGACGTCACACGTAACTTCAATGGGCTATATCTTTGTTATTTTTTGTTTAATCGAAAAAAGAAAAATTACGTATCCAATATTTTTTTTTAATCTAAAAGACGGACTAATTACATTTTTTTAGGAAACTAGCCTATTATAAAAATATTTCTTAATTTCTCAGTTGCACGACTACCCGTCTATAATTTCTTTCTTGTCTTCGTCTGTGGTTGCCAGGAAGAAATTGCTTTTAGTAATAAGGCCGCCAATTGTGCTTAGATTTATAAAAAAAAGTAAATGTTATTTATGAGTACAATAAATAATATTCTATCTATCTATCTGTCTACTACTCGCTAACTGCGTGGCAAAGAATCGTGAGAAAACCTGAGTGGGTAAGAATTACTGTTTTACCATCTGGAATAGTAAAACATGTATAGCGCAGTTTTGCTGCAAAGTTGAGGAAACCTTAAAAAATCCCCGCCACCCTATTGAACGATAGTCGAAAGCTGACATTCAGAGACGAAAACTAAGCAAAGACTGGTCTCAGAAGTGTCAAAATCAAGTACTTAAAAATATTTCGTATTCAGAATCGAATCTTAGCAAGTTTAGTATGAAATGGTGCTTAGCTAAGTGTAAGTAGTCAATATCGGTGACTTTACGTGTACTTAAAACTGTCACTTCTAAGCCTCTCGTTCACAGACTACCTACTCCAAACGTCATTTCACTGATGTTCTACGAGCATTATCTGTGGGATTTTTTTATTCACTCTGACATATATAAAATTGTATGATGTTGTCCTGCTCTCGTGTAGCAATGTCAAATTAAAAAAACCGGTAAGAACTACATAACATCACTAAAAAAAAATGATAGACAATATAGAAAGTAACTGTGAATACGAAAATTACGGCGCTTTACTAAGTACGACTTTAGTTTACTTTGCTAAGACTGATCTAAGCGTGAACTTAGGATTCGTCTCTGAATTATAAACATAAGCTTTATGTCTAAGGCGACATCAGAAAAGTTCTTTAGCTTAGCCCTTCTTTGGCTCATCTATCTCCCTCTCTCTCTCTTTTCACGTTTAATTTCATTTCATTTTATTTCTCTGCATACCAGTCCGGAAACAGGCGTAAGCTTATTATATTTTTTATCCAATTGGAATCGCTCGTAGCCTGGGCTGCCTGAGTGATCTTAAACGATCACTAAGGTTAAGCAACAAACGGTGTGTTCAGTCCATGGATGGGTCACCGTCTATGACTAACGCTAGTGGCATTTTTCCGAGCGGTTCCGTGCTTCGCAAGGCACGTTAAGCGGTTGGTGCCAGCTGCTGTCGATAGATGGCAGTCGATAAGCCAAGTCATTGAAACGCGACGCGACACCACGTTGCGTCTGGTCGCGTCGTGTTTCATGTGTTTCCGCCTTTAGTCTCTCTATATAAGAAATAGTGTCCCTCACCTGCCCCGATCGTAAACAATGTTGGACCAGTGCTGCAGGCCCAGGAGCGCGCTCATCTGCTCTCTGCCTCCAAGAGAGACTCCGCGAGAGCTGCCACACAGAGTTCCATGGCCTATATCATTCTGTCTCAACTGTATTTTTATATCTCTTTTCTCTCCGTCTTATACTACTACTAGTGTAGTAACACATTCTACAAGAGCCTCTCTTTCTTCGCCTAGCAGATAGTGTCCCTCATCTGCTTCACTCGTAGTTGCAGTAAACATACGCTTTCTGCAACAGCGCCCCTGCCACTCCACCGAAGAGATTGTGTCTCTCACCTGCCCCGTCCGTAGACAATACGTTTTTTTTATTGTGCAATAAAGTGTAACAACAACAATAAGAATAAGCAATCTACAATAGCGCCTCTCTCTCCGCCTAAGAGATAGGGTCACTCACCTGCTCCACTCGTAATTATACAGTAAACATACCCTTTCTACAATAGCATCGCTGCCTCTCCACCGAAGAGATAGTGTCTCTCACCTGCCCTCTCTCCGCCTAAGAGATAGTGTCGCTCACCTGCTCCACTCGTAATTATACAGTAAACATACGCTTTCTACAACAGCGCCCCTGCCTCTCTGCCTAAGAGATAGTGTCTCTCACCTGCCCTATCTCCGCCTAAGAGATAGTGTCCCTCACCTGCTCCAGTCGTTGTTACAATAAAAAGACGCTTTCTACAACAGCGCCCCTGCCTCTCTGCCTAAGAGATAGTGTCTCTCACCTGCCCCGGCCGTAGACTGTGTAGAACCCGTGCAGCCGGCCCAAGAACGCACTCATCTGCGGTGTCTCGAGCTCGCCCTCTCCCTCCGAGAGAGGCTCGGGGCGCCGCAGCCGCGAGTGCTGCGCCTGCGCACCGCATAGACCCCACAGGATGAGCAGCCACCAGAGTGGCGCTAGCGTCGCTGCGGGAAAAAAAGGGTATATTTACTAAAAAAAACATATTTAAACAAGGAATTTTTATTTAAAAAAAAAATTATTTAATAAATAATAATAAATAGAATCGCTCGTAGCGCCGCCCGCTTGAGTGATCTTAAATCGTGGGTTAAGAACCAGAGTAGCGTAAGGGCATAAATTGAAAAAAAGTCGAAATTATTGCAAGTAGACAAACTTCATTTTGGCAGTAAACAAAAATCATTTTTTTTTGGATACGTTTTTTTTGTACTAAGCAATCGACTCACAATATCGATCCAGTTTTTTGGCACATAAAAATACGAAGGATTTAAAAGCGAACGGCGAAAAAAGATTTTTTTACAATTTTTGCCCTTTTTCTACTCTGGTTCTTAACCCAGCAAATGATCACGAAGGTTGACCAACATAGGGCACGGTCAGTGCATGTATGGGTGACCGTTCTATGACTAACGCTGGTGGCATTTTTCCGAGCGGTTCCGTTAAGCAGTTGGTGCCGGCTGCCGTCGATACATGGCAGTCGTTAAGCCAAGTCAGAGGCCTTAGGGCGGCTTGAAAATTTCTGACAATAAGACCAGCCACTAGTCTTGCAAGCCTCCACCCATCCGGACTTGGCAGTTGGCCCCCGTGGCCTATACCTTTCAGGGAAGAGACCCTAGCCCATCGGTGGGGACATAATGAGTTGCCGGTTGATGATGATCATTGATGAACTGTTGCATTGGACTTTTATTATACTTATTAATAAAGAATACGTTTTTAAAACCATTGTTTTAATTGTAGGGTTCCGTCAAGTATTTCGCTTTCCAAAAGGGTTCCGTGACCAGAAAAGTTTGAGAACCGCTGATCTACTGTTTGCATGAACAGTACCTACGCATTTGTAGGGATAACAAAGCCTACTTCCTATCTGTGTCACTGGTTTTCCAATACAGGGTGATTGATTTTCTTAATATTGTAAACATTACATTTACATACATTGCTTCTGGCCCCACACTAGGATACCCTGTGTCGTGGGAACCAGAAACAGCGACGTCACAAACATGTAAACATTCAAGACCTGGAGTTTTTTTGTCCCCAGCCGGGGTTCGAGCCCGGATCCTCTCGCATGGTAGGCAGATGCGCTAACCGCTGTGCCACAGAGATACTTACTTTCGTGAGGATTGTACATGATGTTTTGACTTTGCAAGTTGATTGCAATCATGGGTCTCGAGCTTCTTGGGTACATATTCAATTATTCAAGCCAACTTATGTATTCGATTTAAGGTGATTTGAGAAAAGATGGTGTGAGAGAATTTAGTGGAGAAAAAGGCTACACCTTTTTCTCCACTAAATTTGGCACCAAGGTAGCGGCTGACCTTAACATTATAAATATATAGGTACATTGACATTCACAAATTCAATGTAATTTTTTTACGTTGAAACAAATTGAAATAAGAATTTCTTATTTTGATTCTAACGTTGATTTGATTCTTACGTTGAAATAAGAATTTCTTATTTTGATTCTAACCGCCGGTTTCTGGAACGCAAACAGTCTGTTAATCTATTGGTAACTGCTGTCAGTTGTCAAAAGTGCATTTAAAAAAAACAACTGACAGCTGTTAAGAGTAGATTTACGGACTGTTAGCGTTTGAGAGATCGGGGGTAAGCCTGGCTATCGTCGTCAACCCATTATGTCCCCACCGAGGGGCACGGGTCTCTTCCCTGGGGAAGGTATAGTCCATACTCCACCACGGGGGCCAAGTCCGGATTGGTGGAGGCTTGTAAGACTAGTGGCTGGTCTTACTATCAGAAGTTTTCAAGCCGCCCTAAGGCCTCTGACTTGGCTTAACGACTGCCATCTATCGACGGCAGCCGGCACCAACTGCTTAACGTGCCTTGCGAAGCACGGAATCGCTCGGAAAAATACCACTAGCGTTAGTCATAGACGGTGACCCATCCATGGACTGAACGCGTCGTATGTTGCTTAACCGTAGTGATCGCTTAAGATCACTCAGGCAGCCCAGGCTACGAGCGAGCCTGGCTATCCAAAGAGGCAAATTAGCCAGCGATCTATGCTCATTGCCGCAGGACATCCTGTATAATTTTTTAATCTACGGCGCGTATTAGATATCACTCTTATTGATTGAAGAGGATTAGCTAATCTGTGAATTAGTTTTTAATGCGTTAATCAACGCTTTACTCAACAACGTGCTTAGTAAGAGATTTGTAGTACAGTCGGCAATGCGTTTCCATTGCGAAATAGCCCCTAAGGTGAGCCAATAGAGTCCACGCATGGAGGGTTTGGCGTGTTGTCTTCTGTACCTACGTTTTGTTTTTAGGCCTTAGGGTGGCTTGAAACTTTTGAAAGTAAGACCAGCCACTAGTCTTACAAGTCTCCACCAATCCGGACTTGGCCCCAGTGGTTTAGTATGGCCTATACCTTCCTCAGGGAAGAGACCCGTGCACCTCGGTGGGGACCTAAAGGGTTGCCGACGATGGCGCTATCACTGTCACACGAGAATTTTATATATTAGAGAAGGAAAGAAAGTAAGATCTGAGTATCAGGTATCAGGTAGGCGTTAGGGTAGTATTTTTACGAGTACCTGTTAAATTAAACAGGTACCCAATTAATTAATTAGATCTTTCGAGAACCATCACATTCGCGTCGTGAGTTTAACTGCCTACGTCTGATTGAAATTGCTATAAAATGAGATTAGTAGCAGAGGCAGTCGAAAAAGCGTGTTAAGGGGCTCCAGGGAGTGATACTAGTGGCACCGAGAGAAAAAAAACATATATTTTAATCGGTAAATGTAAAGTAAAGAATAATCTATGTCTATATCTTTTACTTTTTTTTCTATATATTTATTTTTACTTTTTTTTTCTTTTTTTAATCTTTTTATGTTCTGTTCAATGTATCGTAAGTATATTATATAAAGTATCACACTAATATTATAAACGTGAAAGTTTGTGTGTTTATATGTTTGTCAGTCTTTAGCGCTGAAACGGCTGGACGGATTTTAATAAAATTTGGTATGGAGTTAGCCGATACCCTGGATTAAAACATAGGCTACGTTTTACCGCGGGGAAATATCTTATTCCTACGGGAAAATCGATGAACCGCGGGTAACACCACGGGGCACAGCTAGTATTTAATATATTTAATTATACCAATCGATTTTTTAATTTAAAGTCACGCCTGTACCTATCCCATATGGGTAGGCAGATACCGTGACTGTCACTTGCCACGATCCTGACAAATCACCTTCGCTTCATAGACAATAAAAAACTCTTCTAATATATAAATTCTCGTGTCACAGTGTAGCGCATACTCCTCAGAAAAGGCTTGACCGATTTTGACGAAATTTTGATATTTTTGGTAGTTTTGAGAATGGGTTTTTATAGCCCTAAGTGATAAGGGTGGCCCAACCCAATATTTTTTAAGTTATAATTCCTACAAAAAATATGGCGAAACCACGTTTGCCGGGTCAGCTAGAAAGTATGTAATAAACATAACATCACTAAAAATAAAAATAATGTTTAAAACCAACCACCCGGTTGCTGAGTATTAACTACTGTGTATCTCATTGCTAGGCTAGGCTATGCAATTTTACAACAGGGGATCCACGAGTATTTGAAATATAATTCTAAACCTAGTAACGATGTCTCCCCCGGCAAGGGAGACATCAGGACTGGAAAATCCTGATGTCTCCCCCAGGGGATCTACCAGGGGAGACACGGGTCCGAAGCCACAAAGTTAGGTTTATTTATTTAATTTTAAAGAAGACCCACACCACAATAAACGGACTAACAGAAAAATAGGAAATAGAAGGTTGTGATTGTTGGTCTATTACTATGGTCTATTGCTGCAACCATCTGCAACTGACCTAAGATTTTTTTTCCTTTTTTTTCCTCGCTAGCCAAAACTCGACATTGGCATCCTTAGGGATGCCAGTAATAAAGTAATTGAATTGATTACAGAACAAGGGCGCGCAGTCGAAACGGTAACAATTTGGCGACCACCTGTACAGCGTGAAATTTCAACGGACTTATCGCCTTAAGGCTGTAACAAGGGCGAATGACTTTGAGCATTTGACCTCTGAGTTAAAGAATAATAAACTAGCGCAATCTCTTGAATGTTTGTTGTACTTCTTCGGCGAATACTTTAAAGGCTAATCCATAATCCAAAGATTACACAGATAAGAGATATGGTGGATGTTCGATGGCGATTGTTCCCTGCGCTAAGTAAGAAATCGTACAATTTTGTACTAATCACGCTTAATATTAACATTAAAAAATATATGAGCAGTTAGGATTGCAGAGATTTATGTGGCCGATATTTGCATGAAAGATTTAAATGAAAAGCTACTATCGTTTACCAGCGAAATTAGATTCTGTGGAAAAAAAAGCTTTTGGAAAAAAAAAAATTTTTGCCATCTAGACAGGTTAAATGCAATTTTTTTTTCGTACGAATTAGTCACTGATATATCCTTTATTACCAAAGATTTTATTCAGAATTTTTTAGTGGGTACTTTTGCCTAACATTTCAGTTAAAGCTAGCCAATTTTGTAACATTAACCCTTGTTACACCCTTAACGAGAGATCACTGTAAACTAAGCCGACGGCCTGATTCCAGTCTCGAGAACATTAAATGGCTTTCCTTTAAATTCTGAGCGTCAATCAGTGTAGCGTACTCAAAGGCGGGAAACCCAGCCACGTCGGATATTATTTTTACGCTTGGCAACACTGTAACTAGCGCCGCGGCCGCGGACGTGACATTCATAATACGGGCGGCGGCTAAAATTGACGCGGGGGCTTTCAGTTTTGAATGTGGAAACACCGTATTGTGGGCTGCTCTAGAGTGGAGCTTGCGATCTCGCTCGCACAACTTATTTTTTTTATAACTAAGCAGCGTACGATCCATTTGTCTATACTTGACATTTTTCTCAGACTTTAAACGACAGTAAATCAAAAACCTTTAGCGGTAGAGGGCTCGAAACAGTTTGCAAATTTAGTGCTAGCTAGTACTAAATTTGCAAACGGTATCGAGTTTTCTGACGCTAAAGGTTTTTGATTTATTGTCGTTTAAAGTCTGAGAAAAATGTCAAGTATATATAGACAAATGGATCATATAGTAAAGAATCGCTCGCAGCCCCGGCCGCCTAAGTTATATTAAACGACCACGAAGGTTAAGCAACATAGGGCGCGTTCAGTGCATGGATGGATCACCGTTCTATGACTCACGCTTGTGGCATTTTTCCGGGCGGTTCCGTGCTACGCAAGCCACGTTAGCAGTTGGTGCCGGATGCCGTCGATAGATGGCAGTCGTTAAGCCAAGTCAGAGGTCTTATGGAGGCTAGAAAACTTCTGACAGTAAGACCAGCCTCTAGTCTTACATGCCTCCACCAATCCGGACTTGGCCCCCTTGGTGGAGTATGGCCTATACCTACCTTCCTCAGGAAAGAGACCCGCGCCCCTCGGTAGGGACATAATGGTTTGATGATAATGATGACGTATAAATAATACTGTTTTTTTCACACTTTCAAATGGCCTATGTTTCATAAGTAGATTTTTTTTTACAATTTATTAACTGAATTCCAGACGTAACAGTAAGTTTACGGGTTGTTAGTATTCGAGAAACCTGGGGTAAGTTACTTACCTGCAAAGTAAAGCTAATAAAAGCTTGTTAAAAATAGAACCGGCACGTGATACAGCACACTGATGTGGTTTGTTAGATTAGACATGTTTCCACCCTCAAAGTAAGTGTGAAGACGCTACAGACGTTAGGATTTCCTCACGTTTTCCTTTACTGTGTGTAATAATACTATTTTACTATCTCTTCTAATTTAAAACAATCTCGTGTCACATTCCTCCAAAACGGCTTTAACGATTTTGATGAAATTTTATACGTATACTAGCCGTCCCGGCAAACGTTGTTACGCCGTTTATATTTTTTTTTAATTTGAACTATGAAACATAGATAACAACCTATTCTCAGACCTACATACAGATTTTCATGAAAATCGCTCAATCCGTTTCGGAGGAGTATGCGCACTAACACTGTGAAACGAAAATATTATATATTAATTTTGGTGGCGGTGGTGGCGTAGTGGGGTTGACCTTTGCTTCTCGATCATGAGGGTCTGGGTTCGAACCACGCATGTACCAATGACTTTTAGTTACGTACATTTGTTTGCACAGCAACACCATTCGCTGATAAATTGTGCCCGGATAACGGCGACAGGCTTGCCACTTGTCACGTTTGGGACCTAATAAACTCGGCAAAACGTGGGTCCAGTTCTAGAGACTGGTGCCTCTGCCTACCCCTTCGGGGATAACGGGCGTGAGTTTATTATTATATTATTATAATTTTATTTTATTATATTATATTCACTTTATTTTATTTTGTATACCAAGTAGTTAATTTGTGTCACTATCTCCCGGTCTAATAGATTTATACATCTCACTATAAAATTCTCATAGTACAGGTAAAGTAAGCCTAAAATTTCCAGTTTGGAGGCGAATTATGTACATCCATGAAACTTTGTTTATAACTTCATCTTTGTAGTAGAAATGAGGATCTGCAGAGTCCTAACAAAATTTAGGGATCCTACCCCTTCTGGGTAGGATCTTGTAGGTCTTCACTGCACTGTGACACGAGAATTTTATACATTAGAATGGGTTGTTGTTCGTTAGCCCCACTAAGATTCGAGAACGGCTGAACGGCGGATTTGGCTAATTTTTGTTTTTTTTTATATTTGTGGAATTCCAGAGAAGAATTAAATAGTGAGAAAATATGGAACAATTAGGAAAAAATAGAGTGAGAATGAGAAAGTATGAAATTAACAAACGACTCCTGTGGCGCAGCGGTTAGTGCATCTGCCTACCATGCGAGAGGTCCCGGGTTCGAGTCCCGGCTGGGGACAAAAACACCCTTGGTCTTGGATATTTACAAGTTTGCGATGTCGCCGTTTCTGGTTCCCACGATACAGGGTATCCTAGTGTGGGGCCAGAAGCAGTGTATGTGCCTGTTTGTAAATGTTTAAATGTGTTTAAATAACTTCGAATAAAAGACAGCATTAACTGCACAGTGGGGAAGGTCCTTTACTTTATAATATTTCGCTAAGTATGGACTTTTAATTGGCTTTTTGTTTCACTATATCATGTCAGATTATCATCATCATCATCAACCCATAATCCCCACCGAGGGGCACGGGTCTCTTCCCTGAGGAAGGTATAGGCCATATTCCACCACGGGGGCCAAGTCCGGATTGGTGGAGGCTTGTAAGACTAGTGGCTGATCTTACTGTCAGAAGTTTTCAAGCCGCCCTAAGGCCTCTGACTTGGCTTAATGACTGCCATCTATCGACGGCAGTCGGCACCAACTGCTTAACCTGCCTTGCGAAGCACGGAACCGCTTGGAAAAATGACACCAGCGTTAGTAATAGACAGTGACCCATCCATGGACTGAACGCGCCGTATGTTGCTTAACCTTAGTGATCGTTTAAGATCACTCAGGCAGACCAGGCTACGAGCGATTCTGTCAGATTATATGTTGTTGTAGTAGTTATTGGTTCACAATAGACCTAAAAACAAAATACAAACTTAACAATAGCGTGAATTTCCATTGGGAATTAGAGGAATAACTCACACTCGTTTGGAAAAGTGAGCAAACGCTTAGATTAGAAAAACAGGAAGCGCCGAGTATTTCGTCTAAAAAAAGGGGAAAGAATAGAAAATTTGCGATTGATTGCCGGCAGCTTGTTGCCCCATTGTTCGCATAATCGACAGAGCTGTGGGCTCTGGGGCGAGATAGGGACGAACCTATCGATAGGTCGATATCGATACTTTTTGTTGCTTGTGTCAGCCATGTGAATACAAGACAAGACAAGATCCATTTTTTTGTAAAACATAGGTATAACAGAGCTGTGATGTTACAGTTAAAAGAAAATATGTATCTCTATGTTTTGCCCATAAGGCAAACAAATTTTAAAAGCTCACTAAACACAATAACTTAGTATTAACAGGTCAAACTAAGATCTAACAGTACAGGTATTAAAGTAGGATCTCGTAATATGGGCATACAATGGGCGTTGTCTTGATTGAGAGGTTTTGAGAGTTTGGGCTGAAAGTGTTGACTTGGAATACTTAAATTAATTTTTAAAGCGATAAAAAAGAATCAGTGTCTACGAAATCGAAAGTACGTCGTGCACGGAAATAGGACATCAATCGAGATCGTACTATTATAATCAATCTTAGTTCACAGTTAATGCTGAGGCAAGCGAATTAATTTTATATATAAGTACATAACTGTCTGCACACTTGTTTACTTAGTCAGCCCATAGCCGCGGTACTGTAAACTTGTCTTTTACCAATAAACCTTTGTGTGTGTAATAAAAAGTTTTTTTTAAAAGACCTGCGGGACGGACCCCATAGAAGTACGAGCTATCAATTTTTAGTGATACCATGGTTCGATACAAGAATTAAAAAAACGCTCCTAATAAGTGCAAACTTAATAAATAAAGTATATTGCTCTTTTTACGAAATAACGAGATCAATTGGCGGTCTTGGTGATATTCATTCTAAAATATTAAATGTACTTTCATTAAATTGTAAAACGTACTTTAGAAGGTCAAGTTACTCACACACTATTTACAAAAATACAAGAAATTATTATTGATCGATTGTAGAAATTATTATTGATCGATATTTTATTCATAGTACAAATAGAATATTTACTTTATGTGCGTCAAAGTTGTTAGCGTCAAAATGAAGCACCCTTTAATTTTTGGGTTCTGCCCCTCTTGCTTAGGCCCTGCCCCAATAGAAATCATTATATGAGTTCATTATCTGACTGTTAATCTGTCTTTCAAGTCAATTTATTTATATACTCGAAGATACAGGATAAGTAATAAATAAGGATTATTTATACAGAAGTACGTAGAGGTATCGATATAATATATAATAGATATATAGAAGTTATTGAAAAATCGAAACTAGTTTTGGATGAACTATTTACATACATACAAGTTTCTACGAAGAGTTCTCGGTTCATCCAATGTTTCATTGACGGCTTTTTATATTTAATAACATTTCTGTTATTTTACTGAATTAAATTAAAAAAGTATGCTGCGTTTTGCGAAAACGTTTCTATTTGATATATTTATTTTTCTGGTTTGTTAAGAAAGTATCGATGTCGACTTTCATCTCCGCACTATTTCTCACTCATGGTAGGGAACAACGGCTCACCCTGTGCTTATCGAAAGGCAAAATAAGCCATGACGTCACAAACTAATAAGAAACATAAGCCGAGGATCGAAATATAAGGCGGTCTGGAGATATCTAAATATAAAAAATAGAATAAAAATAGTTTATTTATTACTTCAAATAAAAGAATCGCTCGTAGCCCGGCTGCCTGAGTGATCTTAAACGATCACGAAGGTTAAGCAACATACAACGTTCATGACTAACGCCAGTGGCATTTTTCCGAGCTATTCCGTGCTCCGCAAGGGACGTTAAGCAGTTAGTGCCGACTGCCGCCGATAGATGGCAGTCGTTAAGCCAAGTCAGAGGCCTTAAGGTGGCTTGAAAACTTCTGACAGTACGACCAGCCACTAGTCTTACAAATGTTTTTTTTAATAATAAATGCAACGATTTTCTTTTAAATTAGCTAACAAATATCAGTCGTAATGGCTGTATGAGATGGTATCATTGAAACCTAAAAAAAATTTGACCGACCCGACGCTTCCAAAAAAAACTGTCACAGAATAATCAGTCCCTTAAGTTTAAGGATGCACCTAGAGCCATAAGTGACGGATAGATGTTAATGAAAACCTAAGAAGATTAGGTGGCCCCTATATCTTAAATGTTGTTGATGAAAACAGGCATTAGTTTATTTTTTACACAACTTCTCCAAACTATAAAGTCAAAGTCAAATATTTTTATTCATAATACAAATAGAATATTTACTTTATGAACGTCAAAGTTGTTAGTTTCACAATTAATAGATTACATGGAGAAGAAACTAACAAAGAAACTCCACATCATCATTCAGCCTCAAGAAGTCCACTGCTGGACATGGGCCTCCTCCATCGATTTCCTAAAAGACCGGTTGTGAGCGGCTTGCATCCAGCGTCTCCCTCCCACTTGTATGAGATCGTCTGTCCATCTTGTGGCTTGTCGTCCCACGCTGCGCTTGCCGATGTGTCCATGTTGTCCATTCAAGACTATTCAAACTATAACAATTTATCGCATAATAAATAATATTGAACTGATCCTATCATCTCGTTTCCTAGCGCTACGTCTGACATATGAAACTACTCCGTTATTTATTAAATAATATCTCCAGAGAACTGCGCTGGAAACTAGAACAATACAATATAGTAAATGTGAAATGCTTGAAAGGTGTGAACATGAGAATTCAAAAAGTCTTGTAAATTAATTCATTTACTCCAATGAACTCTACAGACTTTTCTGTATAAATAATACTTATTTATTACTTATCCTGTATCTTCGAGTATATAAATAAAATTCAAAGTCCTGACTGTCTTACTCATCAACGCCCAGCCCAAGCCGTTGGACCTAGGAAGCTGAAACGTTGCACAGAGGGTATATGTATATAATGTTGGTAAGAAATAAGACCAGATGTTTTTTAAATTCAACCCCTGAGGGAGCGAAAAGAGTTGCCAAAAATTGTATTTGTAGTAAAGCACTACCCCCTTTAAAATATCCACATAACCAAGGGTTAACTGGAAGATAATGGTTTTTGGCATTAAGTTCGCCTTTGTGCTTTTATTTTTAATAAAACTGTGCAATATTAAAGAATTTTAATAATAATAATAAAGAATGTCTAATTTTCTTGAAACTTAAAATAGATACCCTTCAATACAATTGATTGAACACGTGTTTCCACGTTTTTCTAAATTTAACCCTTAAGGGAGTGAACGGGTTTACAAAATTTTGAACTGAGGTCCACGCGGACGGAGTAGCGGGCGAAAGCTAGTTGGTTTATATTCTTCAGAGTCCCGTTTACACTCACTGGTTACGGAACTCTAAAACACTGGCGGCCTTACTAATAATTTTTTTATACACTCTGAATAACATTCATTTGTCATCACATTTGACGTATATCAATTTATACTGGTTTAATCGCATTTAGCGTACAAATAACCACTTTGTCAGACCTACCATAACGGCTGTATACACAGCTCATAACCTTTAGTACCTGGGTGACCGACCTTTGCTCGGTACTATTTTTGTAATATAAAATATGTAATATAAAATTAAAACAATCCTTTTTCAACAAAAAAAACTTGCATGAAGACGCGAAATTTATCTCTGTATGTTATTATAGCAAATTTCAATTGCCTTAAAATACGGATAAAACAACGTTTTCTAAAAATGTAACCTAGTTAGATCAATTAAACGCCTCCGAAAGCATCTGCCTACAATTTCGTGAAAATCGTTGGAGCCGTTTCCGAGATTCTGATTATAAGTATATAAATATATAAACAAGAATTGCTCGTTTAAAGAGGTTAGATTAGATTAGTAAGGCCGTGGATGTATTATTAGCCACCTTTGAAGCATTGAGGCTTTGCAAGTGTTTTACAAAACCCTTTTGAAAGTGGCTAAAATTAAACCTCCAAACACAGTGTGAAATGTACAATCTCAATGCGAGAATTGTAAAAAAATTGAGCCTGAAAGCTAACAAGCTCAGTAATTAAATAATTGATTCAGCGACCCATTTTACGAGCCACATTACCTCGTTCCAGCGTGCTACGCACACAGCACCGGCTACGTTGCAGAACGGGGGCTCTCAACCTGGGGGCGCGGTTCTACTGGGACGTAATTGAATATATATTACGAAGAGTTGAAGACAGCTTATAGAAGTGTTATCTTATCTTAAGACGAATTTATTGTTGTTACAGTTTTGACAAGTTTCAGGTTAGTACATAATAAAAAAGTAGTGGTTGATTTATCTCACATTAGATTACACAAGCACAGAATGTACCTTATATCTTTAAGGAATAGACAAGATTAGGTTAAATTTTATTTATCTCCTCGCTTTGAAATTTGTTCATAATGTACATTTTTAAATACTATATTATAAGATTATGTTTTTAATATTGAACTGCTTTTTCACAGTCACAGCAATTTGACAAGTACCTTCCTATAGGGCGAGAACCCCTGGTTGCTTTTGTAGTAATAAGTTTTTGAATTGAAAAAAATAAGTTTATTTCATGTAGTAATTAAAAAGAAATTATCCCAAATTGAAAAATTAAAAGGTTATAATACATACTTCAGAAAAATAAACTAAGTTTTTACTCAATTACGAATAATTTAGCATGATATTTTTACCCTATTTCAGCTAGCAAAGTCGCGAGTACACAGAAAAAGAATTTAAAATATTTAATTTTAAATGATAATTAAATTATTTTTTGAAAAAAAATTCAGCCAGCCTTAGAAAGATCTTGAGTGGGAGATGGCAAAGGAAGCTTCGAAAATAAGTTTTCATGCAAAGATCAATACATGCTTTAACCGCTCAGGCCTATCCTATAACATTTTTCTTTTACTGCTCAATTAGTAGATATTCACATAGTAATATTTGAAATTTATCAGAGTTTTTAAAGAATAAAACCTGCTCATACAACTGTGGTCTCTGTATTATCTTCAAAATTCGATTCAAAGTGCCTTTGCAAGACCTACCCGCCCGGCGGGTCTACGGGGCCTGACGGAATGCGCTGTAGGTTACATTGGACCCGCCGGCGGGTCGTCAGGGCTTGAGGGGTTAACATCCCTGGAGGCGTGTAACGTGTAATGTAATCCACCGTGTAATGTAACACGAATTCTACGTGTGGACGGCACTACGAGAGTTACATGTAATGCTTGTAGTGCCGTCCACACGTAGAATTCGCGTTACATTACATGGTGGATTACATTACACGTTACACACGTCTGGACCCGGCTTTAGACAAGAGACAGAGGACAGAGGACATGTTTGGGAACTCCTGTTTAAAACGTAGATTGTAGGTTGTAACGCAAGTGGCGGCTCCCTCAACCGGGTAAATTTATTTTGCTCTACAGCAAGTATTACCTATCGAACGCTAATTAAAAGTGCCTAGAACGTCCACGCAAAATGCAATAAGAGCAAATGAATAACTCTTGATATTACCTAAGGGTGAATTTCCCAGACGCATTTTTTACGCGGCTAGTATAAAAATGGCAGCGTAAAAAGCCTTTTTATGGTAAAATTATATTTTATTGTTTAGTTTGTGTAATTACCCATAAGAGACAAGGATACGTTTTTATTTGGATAACTCTTAAATAAAACAATGTGAAATTTTTCATCTTCGGTGACTGTCCCCAAACCTTATTTAGTTCTAATTTCTTTAGCTAAGGAAAAAATACAAACTGTACATACATACGGATTACTTTATTCGATTTCTAAAGAAAAGAGATATAATTTAATACATATTTCATAATCTTAATCGTTACATTCAGTAAACAGTCAAACAAATACGAATGTCCCCAATTTATTTTTCATTTCGGTGATTGAAAAAGAAATATAGATTGTCGAGAACAGGAGAGTTATTGAACATACTCTCGCTTCTGTAACTCAAACGCTAGTCACGCACAAGCATTCGAGAATAATTTTATTCACACCTAACTAATGACGGTAGTAGATAGTTTTTCATAAAACGACCTCTGCAACGACGATAAAATGACGACCTCTGTGGCAGTGGTTAGCGCAACTGCCTACCATGCGAGAGGTCCCGGGTTCGAACCCCGGCTGGGGACTCTAGCCGGGGTTCCAGCCACACAAAAAAAAACTGTCTTGGATGTTCGCTGCTTCTGGTTCCCACGACACAGGGTATCCTAGTGTGGGACCAGAAGCAATGTGTGTGCCTGTATGTAAATGTTTGTAAAAATATTTATGTTTATAAACTTCATAGTCATATAACATAACATAACATTTACATACAGGCACATACATTGCTTCTGGCCCCACACTAGGATACCCTATGCCGTGGGATCCAGAAACAGCGACGTCACAAACATGTAAACATCCAAGACCTGGGTTTCTTTTTTTTTGTTCCCAGCCGGGATTTTGGATATTCGTACCAACTTGTATATTATATTTAAGAGAAAAGATGTTTAGTGGAGTTTTTTTTTCGCTGCCGTTTTCTCCACTATATTCGACCCCAAGAGAGCGTCTAACATTATAAGTATGTACAGTCGACAGCACATCATGGTATACACCCATACAATCTACCCCGTTGCATTACGGGCGACTTTGGAACTCAAATGTGAAGGTTGACGTGCTGTCGACTGTACATTGACATTTAACAAACAAGGTGTGAATTCTTTACGTTGGAAAAAAATGCTGTTTTCTCAATTCTGACAATAACGAGTGACAGTAGGTAGCGTATGGCGAGTAGCCCGTTTTGGAGCATGGAATATACCTTCCTCAGGGAAGAGACCCGTGCCCCTCAGTGGGGACATAATGGGTTGATTAATTCATAGGTAGGTAATTATGTCATAAAGAGCGGCTGCCAGTTGTTACATACCTTCGTAATAAAAAAAATATTAATATAAATCCGAGTACAAAATCGTACTATAATTTTCACCATCTTCGTACTATTAATTTTCCTAATAAATGGAGTTATGTAGAATGTATGTTTACGAATGCTGGATGTACATTGTATAATCAACAATAATATTTTTTTAACATTGTAAGTTGTCCGTTCAAGAATCAGAGCCGATTTCTGAATGGAGAATTTTACTAAGTAGGTACCGTTCCCTGAGAGAGTTCACAGAGGCCACTCTCAGAGTTTTATGTTATTCTTAATGTTATTCTTAATTGTATTGTTATAATATAGTTCTTTATATATATGCAGAGTTTTATATAACGTTAAAAAGGTACTTATATTAATATTTTTATTAGCAATAAGTTGTATTGATGTAGGTACTAAGTGTTAATTAGTAGTGTAAATTTAAAATTTTAGTAATAATCAATTGAGCTATTGTGATTTCATGTTCCTACACTATCGAATTAGGCAAGCCTGTAATGGTAGTGATATGTAAATAAATAAATAATAAAAATAATAATAATAATACTTAAGTGTTGTGCTGCCTCGTAAAATTTCGTTTGAATAGACAGTGACAACATGTTACTTAAGTATTTACTTAGTGTGAATTCTCAATTCAGAAATCAGCCAACATTGTACTTCTGTATGTTGTCCCCATTATAAAGTCCTTGGTTGTCCCCAATGAAGAAAAAAAAAACAATCTTTTATATATATATATATATATATATTAATACTTTTATTGCACATAAGTAAGGATTACAATGGCAATGCGGCGGACTTAATGCTACAAGCATTTTCTACCAGTAAACCGCAGGAGGTGTATGAAAATAACTGGTAGGCAAACTGTAATTTTAAATTAGTATATAATATAATATAATGTAATAATTATTATATAAATACGATATAATATCCTATAGTATAATATATAATATAACATAATAATAATATAATTATAATACATAATATAATTTAATCTTTTCTTTTTCCATAGACTCTAACTGTTTTCATGTGTTATTCCTGGTGTACATATAAAAAGGAATATACTATCTATCTAACTACAATTTTTGATAGATCGAGTGAAACACTGATTCCGAGTTGGTTAAATAGCGTCTTTCCTTAGACCGGAGAAGTGACACAGTAGAGCCAACAATCTCGGTTTTCTTCGTTTTCTTTGAAGGACCTCGAGTGCCTTTAAAAGTGGATCTGGAGTCACCTTACAGAGTGCGGTTCATTGTAATTTAAAGACCTCTTTCTGTGACAAAATTCAGGGTAATTATTTAAAAAAACCGGCCAAGAGCGAGCTGGATTCGGGCAGGAAGGATTTCGTACCTCTATTTATAAAAACGGCAAAAAAATGTCTGTTGCATGGGGCGCCCTTAAATATTTGTTTTATTTTAATTCGATTTCCAATTCCACCTCGGTCAGCGCATCAGCATGGCCATTCAGAGGGGAAATGCTGCCAGTATCTTGGGAACTCTCCCCAACGGCAGCGGCTTAGAGACGATTTTTATATTTAGGTAATATTTTTTTATTAATCACTTTGATGTTTATTTATCTAAATACAAAAGCTATTTATTATTTTATATTTAGTTTAGTTTTAGTTCAATAATTAATTTAAAGATATTTTTTTGTAAAAACGTAAATTTTTGTAATTAAACATCGAAGATCTGTAAAGACAACATTATATTCCATTATTTATTTTTAAAGTGAATATATAAATAATTTTTTAAAGCCATTATCAATATCGAGCAAAACTAACCAAAAAACTCGCGTTTGTTGTAAGGGGGGCTCCCTTAGGAGGCTCCCTCTCCTCTCTCCCTTAAATATATTATTTTTTATAATTTTTTTTTGTATTTGTTGTTATAGCGGCGACAGAAATACATTATCTGTGACAATTTCAACTGTCTAGCTATCACGGTTCATGAGATACAGCCCAGTGACAGACGGTCGGACGGACAGTAGTCTCAGTAACAGTACCGTACAGGGTCCGTTTTACCCTTGGGTGCTGAACCCTAAAAAAACAGAATAGAGTGCTTAGTGCGAGTTTTTTTAACTACTCGATCGCGTTAACGTAAACTCATATTCCTTAGGAGTGACAGAGCGCGCCACCTAGTTGTCTCTTTGTCACTTCTATGCAAATCGCAAACGCTCTCGCTATCGAAAGTGAATGAAAAAACTCAGTACTACAGCACTCGCTACAAAATTATTAATCAGTAATATTGGCGTCAGCTAATAAAGTAATTCTTGACGATTTTAATAAAACTTCGTCAGTATGTAAAATTTCATATTAAACGCTTTTATCTCGTCCACCACTTGATAAAGCGTGTGTGTCTTTTATTAGAGCCTAATCTCTTGGAGAGCTCATTGTACTTTGGTAAGGATAAGAAAGGGTTACTAATTAATACTTACGCTACCAAATGCGACGTATAAAAATCTCGTTTTAGTTATAGAGCTTCAACGAAATAGCTTCAAAGAAATTTCGTGAAAATTTTCGAGAACTTCTAGGTATAGGTCTGATTAGATTTTAGATTAATTAATGTTGGAACACAACGTTCAATAGGCTTAGTTTTTTTTTATTATGACTGTGGTACAAGAATTTTATATATTAGATTTAATCTGAATCTCGGAAATGGCCCCCACGATTTTCTTGAAATTTAGTAAGCAGGTGGTTTCGGGGGCGATTAATTGATGTAGCTGGGTTATATTTTTATAAAACGTCGTTTGATCGATGCTTTAGGCAATGAAACACTGATCATTAGATTATCGCATCGCATCAATCCGCAAGGTTCAAAGCTCAGGTGGGAAATCGTGTGCTCCGGAAAACAAAAAGACCCCGGATCATTTTTTTTCCTTTTCTTTCAAGTTCCTTCTTTTGCGCGAAATAATAATAATAGAATGATTTACTGAAATAAGGTTTCATGCACAACACAAAGTTTACAAATACCGTTTACGTTGTTAAAGAGGTGCACGATTGCAACATGCTGGCTGCTAAAAAATTTGAAGTAACGTTGGTCCCCGCAAGGCCTAGCCTGTATCGTGGGGGCCGAGAAAACATTCCCACAATTACGTTTTTCAAAACGAATTTTTTTTAAAACCTATTAACATAACATAATATAACATTTACATACAGGCTCATACATTGCTTCTGGCCCACACTAGGATACCGTGTGTCGTGGGAACCAGAAACAGCGACGTCACAAACATGTAAACATCCAAGACCCGGGTTTCTTTTTTTTGTCCTCAGCCCGGATTCGAACCCGGGACCTCTCGCATGGTAGTCAGATGCGCTAACCGCTGCGCCACAGAGGTCGTCGTATTAAGGTCACAGCACACATATCAACTCGGAAAGGGATCGTCCCCGTATCGCCTCGAGCCGTTCAGCATTGTTTGTATGGAACTCCCTACTGCAACGCACACTAATCGGAATCGTAACGTAATCGCCTCGCTTCGCAACTGGCTCCGAACCGCGATGCGGTGCGTGGTCAACTTGCAGTTCCCGCGCTTACGGCTCGTCGTCCCCGCGCTTACGTCTCTCCGTACCCGAGCTAACGTCTCTTCATAAACCCCAAGTATTACTTTAGAGCAATCTGGTAAGTACCAGTGGTCGGCGAGCCGTAAGCGCGGTGTCGCCTAGCCGTAGCCGAGTTGACGTACAGGAGCTGCTGATACGCGTTGGTTACGATGCATACGTCAGGTTGACGCCTGGTTGACGGCGAGGCGAAAGGCGATGCGGTGACGATCCCTTTCCGAGTTGATATGTGTGCTGTGACCTTTACTAGGCCCTTAAGGCCTTGCCAAACAGAAAGCGTAATTAGCGTGCGTAAGGGCGATAAAGCGAACAGGTTAGCCTGTCAAACAGCGCTAGCGCACTACCAGTACGCGACGCTCTAGCGCCGCGTCATGACGTCGCGTCGTATTTTCTTACAGAATATTAGTTAGCGCCTACTGAATAGCGTCGAAGCTGTCTCACACAAAGTATACGACGTTACGGCGCTTTAGCGCTAGCGCCCTGACGCGGGCTAATTACGCTTTCTGTAAGGCGAGGCCTTTAGCTACTATTCAATGTAGAAAGGGCTTTACAATACATACACACACACACACACACACACACACACACACACACACACACACACACACTATTGCATACAATATAATAATAATAATTAAACTAATACATACCTTGTTATTCTATGAACTTCATTAATAGTCATTTTGAAATGTAATAAGCTCTAGCAAGTTTTTCTGTTTTTGCTTTCTTTAAGTTTATAACTCCTTGTTTTACTATTTGTCTGGTACGTCGTATAGGCACTAATTTGCACTTAGATAAGGGAAGACACTTGCTCTTGACGCACAGGTCATCCTAGTTCGAGAGCAAGGGCTTCATAATTAACTGTAGCAAATTGTAAGAAAGGAAGCTCGAAAAACCAGATCCCATCAAAAACATAAATGTGAATGAGAGCCAAGTTCAATATTAAGTACAAACGTCGTTATCGTCTTCGTCGACAAAAGAATTGAGATCTATATGGGTGCTGTCTCTGAAGAAAATCATGAAATTTTAGTTACAAGATCACTGAGATGTAAATTGTAATTCAAGCTCAAGATTTGACTGCTAGTTTTTACCAACAAACCAAATTTCAGAAAAGTCACATAGGTATCATACCTCAACCTAACAGCATAAGTACAATACAAACAGAAAGTACACTAGCCTCCGTATGACTAAACGAAGTAGAGTTCATTAAATAAATACTATTTAGCCTGTACGTGAAAACTAGCCAATTCAAATCTTAAGCTTGAATAATAATTTACATCTCTAGTGATCTACTAAAATTTCATGATTTTCTTCAGAGAACTTGGCAGCACCCATATAGATCTCAATTCTTTTGTCGATGAAGTCGATAAAGACGTTCGTTCTTAATATTGAACTTGGCTCTCATTCACATTTATGTTTTTGATGGGATATCACTGCTTTTTGTACAGAGATTATCAGAATTCAGAAGCAGAAATCAGAAATTTATTGCAACGTAAAGAATTTACATTCTGCTTGTTGATTTTCAATTAGCCGCTGTCTTGGGGCCGCGTGTAGTGGAGAAAAAGGCAGCAAAAAAAAACTCCACTCTGACCATCTTTTCTCAAATCAACTGAAGTCTAATACAATATTTGGTACAAATGTCCATCTACTTTTAAGGTCAAAATTAAAAGACCCATGAGTGCAATCAATACTCGCATTGTCAAATATGGATTGATTTTATTAAAACGCCAATGCTGCGGCCAGACACACGTACAGCACCCGTTCACGAGCATAACGCAGTGGTCAGCCATCGCCAGTCTCAACCATATTGGAGGGAGATAGGCGACCCGGCCACCGCGCCACCATTCGCATGGTCGTTCTTGTCAGTGATCTATAATAATAGCATAGTTTTGATATGCAATCACAGCGTCTGTACATTAATGTGTAAAGTTATTAACCACTATTAAATGATTATCTACGGAATACCAGCGACTAGCTCGTTGTGGAATTGGTTTACTGCCAAGGATTTACATCATTCATAAAGTCGTCTTCTATAGATTAGACGACTTTATTAATGATGTAAATCCGTGGCAGTAAACCAATTCCTGACAAATCACTTTCGCTTCATCGAACAAAACTAATGTCATTATTTAAATAAATCAACAAGGTATGAAAAGATAAACAAATCTCGCATAGTTCAATAATAACGCACTAGCCTTGATTGTAGTATCTTTACAAAGTATCTTGATAGAATATAAATCGCCTAGAGCAATTCAATAATTTAATAGTTTTAAAATAGTTAAGGAAGGAAAATCCTCTAGATAGAGGTACAATATATGTACATACATAATAACTACTTAAATATAATGTAAGAAGAAGACATTTATTTAAATTTACGACGAAACACGGAGTAAATATTTAAACAAAAAATATGTGAGTTTATGATGCCTTACAGGGTGCTGTTAAAATAACGCAAAAGCTGAAAATCGTTTCTTCAGTATGGCTGGAAGACCATTTCTAATAAAAGTGAGATAAAAAATATCAATTTTATTTTTACACAGTACTGAAGCATGACACGGTAAATTTGTATTAAAAATAAAATGAAATAAATTTAAACTTGATCAAAAATAAAATAAATTCTTAAGAACTGCAAAAACGACTACCAAACTTAGCTTATTTTCGCGAAATCTGGAAATCGTTTCGTCAGTATCTATAGCAAGAACATTTGGAAATGTTCTTGCTATAGATACTGACGAAGTGAAATAAAAGTTAAATATAAAAAAAAACAATTTTATTTTTACACAGTATTGAAGCTAAGAGTATGGCCTATACCTTCCTCAGGGAAAAGATCCGTGCCCCTCGGTGGAGACATAATGGGTTGATGATGATGATGATTGAAGTTAGACACCGTCAATTCGTGTGAAAATAAGATATATATTTTTTAAACTTGATCAAAATTTATTAGAACTGAAAAAACGGCTATCAAACATAGCTTCTACCCTGTCTTCGCGAAAGCTGAAAATCGTTTCGTCAGTATCGATAGCAAAACCATTTCCAATAAGTCAATTAAAAAAAACAAATGTATTTTTACACGCCATTGAAGCTCAATTAAATTATCAACATACGGTAAATTTGTACGAAAAATATATTTGTTTTAAACTTGATCAAAAATTAATCAGATTCTAGGAACTAAAAAACCCGCTATCAAACATTGCTTATTTCCGCGACACTCCGCCTTCTCAAAGCCAAACTGGCGTGAAAACGACTCGCAGCGCGCGACAGTCCTTTGATTCTCTTAATATAAAACTTACCTGTTCTCATCACTTCAAAGGTATTAATTTGCTTCACAAAATTGCCTGAGCTGCTGTCCTTAGGGGCGCTGGGGTTGTGCGCCGACCTGCTGTAAGTTGGTTGCTTTTATAGCGGCCACCGGGCGACCTACTGAGCCCCCATCGGAGACTTGCCGGCGGTACCGCCTACCGACCATACGCAATTAAGTTGAAACCGAAAAACGGTTTGATTATTAAAAAAAAACTTAATACAAATTAACTGAATTAACGCTATGCTATAATGAAGAATTCAACAATTTACAATGTCAGTCAATTTACAATTGGCCTAACATGACATATACTCACGCCTGTATAATGAAAGGAGTAGACAGAGACTGGTGAGGCTTCAAACAGACTTGGTATAGACTATTTAACGTAGGCAATTAGCCAATGAGACTTGGGATCGCTCTGGAATCGCTCGTAGCCTCGGCTGCCTGAGTGATCTTAAACGATCACGAAGGTTAACCAACATTGCGCGCGTTCAGTCCATGGATGGGAGACTGTCTATGACTAACGCTAGTGGGATTTTTTCGAGCGGTTCCGTGCTTCGCAAGGCACGTCAAGCAGTTGCTGCCGGCTGCCGTCGATAGATGGCAGTCGTTAAGGCAAGTCAGATTCCTTAATAGGGCGGCTTGAAAACCTCTGACAGTAAGACCAGTAGTCTTACAAGTCTCCACCAATCCGGACTTGGCCCCCGTGGTGGAGTATGGCCTATACCTTCCTCAGGTAAGAGACCCGTGCCCCTTGGTGGGGGCATAATGGGTTGATGTTGAATTAGTCAAACTCGTCCATATACAATTGGCGTAGTCAGATTTAGCACTTGCTCGGTCACAAAATGTCGAAAGCTCATTTGAAAGTTTAACACGAGCTTACTTCGGTTTGTAATCCCAAATTAAATAAATCAGTTTACGGCTTTTTTTAAACTGACCAGAAGGTTTACAGTTTACTTTAGGCATATTGTGAACCATAAACAAACAACGCTGTTTAATAAACAGCGGAGTTTTATAAAATAACTACGAATATACAAGTTACAAAAGGGCGGCGGCGCAGGGGATTTTGTCCCAAAATAATTCTTAAGTACTTAGCAGTTGGCGATTTACTTGTATAAAATAAAAAAATAAAAAATCATATAGTGCTCCAAAAATCAAATAAAAATTATTTCTGTACAAACTAAACTTACTTCTAAAATATTAAATATTAATGAAGACATTAAATCGTTTATAAAAATATTTCAAATACAATTACCTATAATAATACGATACAAAACATAAAAAGTGTTTTAAACTATTCAATAATACTCGACGAACTACTTTTAAGTAACCTGAGTCGGCCGTTACTTTACAAATCATCAGCTTGTATATTGACGGCCTTATTTATCAAATGAAACAATTTATTACCGTTTTACGGTTACAAAATATGGTTACTGGCTCCCAAACTAGGATTCCCTGTGTTATGGGTAGCCAGGCTCATCCAAAATACATTTTACTTTACTTAATTTATAAGCTTCCACCAATCCGGACTTGGCCCCCGTGGTGGAATATGGCCTATACCTTCCTCAGAGATGAGACCCGTGCCCATCGGTGGGGACATAATGCGTTTATGATGATGATGATGATATGTTTTACAACAATAAAAATAACTAAATGTGGGTATACATATCTATGGGTATACCTAACTAGCACTATAAAAACACTATTCCTTTAAAGTCAATCAGAGATATAAAAAAAAGAAAAACTCAGTTTTTTACTGTCTTTCCGTTATGAAATCTCCACCACAGACTATGTTAATCAGCGTTTTTGCAGTGTTTCAAGAAACAGAGTTTTTATAAATAACAATTTTTTTCGAATTTTTAACCGACTTCAAAAAAGGAGGAGGTTCTCAATTCGACTGTATTTTTTTATGTTTTTTACCTCAGAACTTTTGACCAGGTCGACCGATTTTGATAAATTTTTTTTTGAAAGCGGGTGCTTTCGGTGTTGTATCATTTCAATTTGGTCCAGCTTTGACATGGTCTCCATGAGGAAACCATAGAAGTCTTAAATTTGCCTGTTCGGCGCCTGCCTTTTTGTTCATAGCAAGAAATCATGTCAAATCGTTGTCGTTGGGGTTCAATTAGTTAGTGTACTTCTAATTCTAATAAAAAATTTACGAAAAAAAACCGACGTCAAACAAAGAAATTTAAACTAATTGCATGTTCTTACTTACTTGCGTTACAATTATTGTTCGTTTTGTATAATGACATAACCATACTCCATTCCATTTTCATTCCAACCGACTCCATTTCCGTTTCCGTATACCGTTTCCTATTTTTTAGGTTATTCTGTCCGTGGTCATAACGTTATGTTATGACGACCTCTGTGGCGTAGTGGTTAGTGCATCTGCTTACCATGCTAGAGGTGCCGGGTTCGATCCCCGGCTGGGGAGAAAAAAACTCCAGGTCTTGGATGTTTACATGTCTGTGACGTCGCTGTTTCTGGTTCCCACAACACAGGGTATCCTAGTGTGGGGCCAGAAGCAATGTATGTGGCTGTATGTAAATGTTTATGTTATGTTTATGTTTATCGTATCGTACAGCTCGTGATAGGCCTCGAGCTACAGGTGGGCGGGTCCTTAGTGGGTGTCGGCGCTGAAGTGGCGCATCGCATTTGCGATAGTTTAGGTAAAATGTACACAGCTAATAAATAAAAAATATACATACATAAGCCCTCGCCTGTACCCCATAGGGGTAGACAGAAGCCAGTAACTGCCACTTGAGAAAAAACTTAGTAGTTATAATACTAGCTGTACCCCGCAGTGTTACCAGCGGTTTTTTAAGGCAAAATAAATTGTGCGTTAACAGCAAAAAAAATAGCTATTCACATTTAAGGGAATTTGGCGTGATTTTAAGTAACGTGTTATAATTTTCTATTCAAAAATATTTTTTTTAAAAGTTACGTACAAAGTTCTCCCATACATTATCCACGAATTCATTTCATCGATTTTCCCATGGGAATAAGATACTTTCCCGCAGTAAAACGTAGCCTATGTGTTAATCCAGGGTGTCAGCTAACTCCATGCGAAATTTTATTAAAATCGCTCCAGCCGTTTAGACGGGTAGAAGTAACAAACATATATATACACTCACACACAAACTTTCGCAAGCAGGATTTGCAAATCTTTCGCCATTAGCTATTGATTGGTGCCTCTGCCTACCCCCTCGGGGATAACGGGCGTGAGTTTTTTTTACGTTTTAAAAAATGGACACATGTCCAATTTTACAAAATAGGCGATGGGCTTAATCCCCACGTTATCTCACCGCGGATTTTCAAGCTCTGAGGTTTTATATTTTTGTAGAAATCCAGGGAAGGTTTAAGTGCTCTGCCTCACTAGGATGGCGACGTCGCCAGCGACCGTATCCAAGCAGCTACTATTGAAACGTATGGTGCCTGAGGCAGGGCACTAGGGCCCTGCCTCACCGGGACGCCATGGCCACGTCGCCAGCGACCGTGTCCAAGCAGTTAATATTGAAATGTGATGCCTAGAGTCTGACAAGCGAGTCGTGGGACGCGATTTATTTCCAATTCTTCATATGGCCACACTCTGACTGTCAAACTTGCTGCAAGTAGTACAGGCTAAACAGTTTGATACTCGTCCTAGATTTAAACAAGAAAAAAACTTTTGTTTCTATTCAACATAAATTTACCTATGTTTTAGTATGTACATACGAGTAATAATGTTTTAAAGCCAACATAGTACAGTAAAAAAATATGAATTATTCTTGTTGTAAGGTCTGTCGGATGACGAAAATATTAAACGTCAGATCGAAGACTTAGTCAAAGAACTCAAAGATGTTGAGAAAAAAAGATATGAATCAGATTTTGATTATGGTTCAGTATTAATAAGTGTTTATAAGTTTATGTGGTGCATCTTTATTATCCCTGTTTTTGGTGGAGTGGAAATGTTGGTTTTGATTTAGTTAATATTTTCGTTTTGCTTTTATTTAGTTATGTTTGGACAAAATTCATTGGAGACTCCAAACTAATTAAACAAATAATCAAGTTAAGCAAAAGTATCAAGATGGTTTATTCAGACAATATGCAGGGTTATCAACAAAATTATTTTAAATTTCCCGCCAATGGCTTGAGCCACGACTCACTTGTCGCACTCTAACTCACTTGGCGACTGTCTGGCTACGTCGCCATTCATACAAACTGCTTGGATGCGTGGCTGGCGACGTGGCTATGGCGTCCCGGTGAGGCAGGGCCCTAAATGGTGAGAAAATATGGAAAACTAACAAGAAGGCGTAAGGCGGTACGAAGTTTGCCGGGGCAGCTAATCTATAATATAAAAATGAATCACTGAACGTGTTGCTAAGCGTAAATCTCGAGAACAGCTTAACCGAATTAGCTAATTATTTTATTAGAATATTCCTTGAAATACGAGGATGGTTCTTACGCAGAGAAATATTTCAATAGTTGCCTAAAAAAATGTATAGTTGCCTAAAAAAATGTTTTCTCACCATTTAAAGGTGAGAAAATATGGCAAAAACGAAAACTTTGGCGGTATGAAGTTTGCCGGGACAGCTAGTTTAAATATATTCAGAGGACAAGGTTATTCTGTCAAGTTCAACACACCCATGACTAATGACTTTTTTTTGACCACCCATTTTTAAGTTTGTAATTTTATTAATTAAGCTAACACTGTTTTGAAAAGAATAAATGTGGAGTTTCTTTGTTAATCTCTTCTCCATGTAATCTATTAATTGTGAAACTAACAACTTTGACGTTCGTATATTAAACATTTTGTTTATATTGCGAATTGAATATTTGAATTTGAATAGGCTATTTGACCGATTTCTAAAAACCATCTCATATTTTTTGTTGGTGTTAGTGGAGTCCTCAGAAAGTGGTACTTTTTTAAATTCTTTCGTGTATTTCTTCCAAAAAAGGCAAACGAAAATTTAACAATTGAATTATGAAATAAGCCGCGAACGCTATCTTGGGAAATATGGCGTCGCGCAGGAATTATGACGTCACTTCCCAGAAAACCAACCAATCAACGCAAGAACGCATGAATGACAGACGCCATTTTTACTGACATGTGACGTCATCATAGAATCGGAAAATCCAGGCCGTTTTCGACACAATGGCTGCAGATACATAATTATCAAATTTTATCCGGTTTTTTTTTACAAATAATAATGGTTTTTTAGTTAATATGCTTTAAAGTGGTTTTAAGACTCTTAATTTATACTAAGACGTATAAATAATACTGTTTTTTTTTTCACACTGTCAAATAGCCTGAGGCAAACGTTCTATCAACCGGGCTACCGCCGATTTATAAATTCAAATTCTTCCGGGTGTAAATTCAGTCAATTTATATTTAGCGCAGCTTTATTGATACTAATGATGTTTTTTGACTATAGAAAGGTGAGTTTTTATTGGATTTTCCAGTTTTACTTTTCCTAAGGGAAGACCGGAGACTTAATAAATAATATAGGGTGCTAAAATAGGAGGGCACCATTTAAACTTGAGGCAATTTTTCCTTTGCACATTTCAGTTTTGTAATTTGACTGAATGATTGCGACAAAGTGCTTCTCAAGGCACGTTAAGCAGTTGGTGCCGGCTGCCGTCGATAGATGGCAGTCATTAAGCCAAGTCAGAGGCCTTAAGATGGCTTGAAAACTTCTGACAGTAAGACCAGCCACTAGTCTTACAAGCCTCCACCAATCCGGACTTGGCCCCCGTGGTGAAGTATGGCCTAAACCTTCCTCAGGGAAGAGACCCGTGCCCCTCGGTGGGGACATAATGGGTTGATGATCATGATGATGATGAAAGCCGTCCCTGCTTACCACAAACATTTGAATCAAAGAAAACTTATTAATACATTCTAGATCTAACATAAATAAACATTTACATGCAGGCACAGTACGAGAATCGTTCGTAGCCCCGGCTGCCTGAGTGATCTTAAACGATCACGAAGGTTAAGAAACATAGGGCACGTTCAGAGCATGACCGGGGTGACCGCCTATGACTAACGCTAGTTGCATTTTTCCGAGCGGTTCGGCACGTTAAGCAGTTGGTGCCGGCTCCCGTCCATAGATAGCAGTCTTTAAGTCAGAGGTTGAAAACTTCTGATAGTAAGACCAGCCACTAGTCTTATAAGCCCCCACCAATCTGCACTTGGCCCCCGTGGACAAGAGAACCGTGCCCCTCGGTAGGGACATAATGGGTTGATGATGATGAATTATACTGATCACGTAGATTTCTTAAATGTGATGTAACGAACCTTTCCTTTACCCAGCAGTGGGCTGATGATGATGATGATGATATGTTCTAAGCTGGTACTGCCGCGTACTAGCTAGTAGGTAGCTGGATGAGTCACTAGTGACGGTGGCTTGTGGAGAAATGGTCTATGAAAACATTCCCACAAGTGGTGTTTTTTAAATATTTTATTATTTTGTGATAGATCGTACAGTGCATTGACATAAAAATGGTTTACTGCAACGCTGGCTGTAAAAAATGGGTTTATTATCTGTACAGTAAAAGTTAAAACTTTATTAAAACGCAATTAAACATCTATTAAACTACGGAATTATAATACTCACTGTCTACGATGACATTAAAAGAATTATGCTTTTTTTGGTAAAATCTATAATTCAATAATATTTTGCAGAGTGACAGTCGAATATGTATGTGTGTACTCTTACTTTAGTACTTACCTTAATTTATTATTGATACTTTATTGCACTTACATTTAAAAAATATATATTACCGTGCGGCGGACTTATTGCCCTAAGCATTTTCTACGAGTCAACCGCAGAAGGTCAAGGAAACAGTTTGTCGGTGTGCTAAAGAAAATTAATTAAATAGATTTAAAAACATAGGTACTTCATTATCATCATCAACCCATTATGTCCCCACCGAGGGGACATATACAGACATATATGGGAATACTAACACAGGTACAGAAGACTCACTCCGCAAAATCAATTAAAGAAGACGGGACTCTAGCAGCGATACAATTAGGTGCAATTCAGAACGCGCTAAAAAAGCTACGTTATATTCACCTTCATGTTGCCTCCCTTTCTCCCGCGTAACTCTTACCTCTTCTGGCGCTTGAATTCCTACCTGTTTGCCACTCCGGAGTGGTCGCCGCATTTACTTACGCGTTCGATACCGACACGCGTAGTGAAACAGGCCTGGTAATGTCGAGTTTCCTTGCACGGCTGTGCAGACTCTTACACAATATGTTATGTTTACATACCGTAACCCATTTATATTACAGATTAACCATTTTTTTCTTCACTTCTTCTCCGCCCTTGCACTGAACTTGTCGTACAGCGATGTACTGTGCACTTAGTGTGGTATTTCTGAAAATCCTTGTGACGGTTTCGTCTCTCGGCTACCATGAACAATACAGGGGTAAGTTTGCCACGTTTGTAGATATCTATCTATCTATAGATACTTTATTGTATACTAGCTGACCCGGCAACCGATGTTTTGACAAATCGGTTGTGCTCATCACTTCTATTAAGCCGGGTCCGCTGCGCCATGTTACGCGTGTTACAAAAAATGTAACACGTTATTAAAACAAAAATGGGGAGTGGTATTAACACTTTACGTGTTACGTAACATGTAACGTAACGTTATGTAACACGTAACGTGTTATACCACGCCCCATTTTTATTATATTTACGTGTTACGTTTTTTGTAACACGCATAACATGGCGCAGCGGACCCGGCTTTAGGGGTATGAAAAATAGATAACAATCCATGGATTTCCAAAAAGGCCGGTTGGAAGCGGCTTGCACCCAGCGTCTTCCTGCCACTTGGATGAGGTCTGTCCATCTTGTGGCTAGTCGTCCCACGCTGCGCTTGCCGATGTGTGGTCTCTACTCAAGAACATTTCGGCCCCATCGGCCGTCAGTCCTGCGTGCTATGTGCCCCGCCCACTGCCACTTCAACTTTTAGGTGGCGAATAATTCCATACTCTCTGCATCTCTCTGAGCTCTCTCTGTATCCGAAAAGTCCTCTGCAGTACGGATACAGACTGCATTGTTAAAATTGTAGTTATTCATCCGGTGGGCTATGTCGATGACTTTCGTTTGTCTACGGAACTAATCATTTCTGATTCGGTCTCGTCGAGAAATTCCGAGCATAGCCCTTTCCATAGCTCGTTGCGTGACCTTGAGCTTTCTTATGAGGCCCATAAAAATATAGTTTAAAATATTTCAGTGCCCTCAAATTCCTCCGGCATTTGGGAGTCATACATCTTCAACGACAGAGAGTACATCATACAGAACTTGGCCCTAAAATGGAAGGATGCCGAGATTTTGTGCAGGTGCGTATAGTGAGGAAAGCCGACGGCTTTGTCAGAAACACAATATGCCACAAAGGAAAAGTATCACGAATCATGATGCGTTAACATCAGAGTAATGGGAACTGTTCTAATTATTGAGAATATAAACATAAACATATAAACATTTACATACAGGCACATACATTGCTTCTGGCCTACTAGGATACTCTGTGTCGTGGGAACCAGAAACGATGCGGCGGTGTTACGTTCTTAATTTTTTTTTCGACGTTCTACATTGATTATTATGAAAGAATATATGATAAGACAAGATAAGAATATTCTTTAACATCATCATCATCATCATTCATCATCACTTTTACTAAACCTATTTTTGTTTTTCTGATAGAGGATAATCCAACCCGTCACCAAATACCGTTTGAACCACTCATAACGGGACACCCTGCATACGTACCTTTACTTATAGGTTAATTTATTCTACATAAAAACGTATAATTTCAGTTTTATAGTTTCTATAGTACCTAAAGTACATAATTTTGGCATCCGATACATAGAGTGTGCGATTGAACGTTAGGTACTGATAATGGAATCCCGCCAACTTAATCCAGGCAGGTGCCGAAAAATATTAACCCCAATAAATCATCCTTCGTGAACTATAAAAGCAATAAATAATGACCAACTGTGTCTCTGACCTCAGGGAGAGCACCCCTGGGTGCTCGGGAAGTCAGCTTTGCATCATCAAAGATGAAGATTACAAGACACCAACGGTTTTATTTAAAAAAAATATTCCGCAAAGCCGAGGCTGCGTGTGATCTTAACACGATCACTAAGGTTAAGCAACATACGGCGCGTTCAGTCCATGGATGGGTCATCGTCTATGACTAACGCTAGTGGCATTTTTCCGAGCGGTTCCTTTCTTCGCTAGGCACATTAAGCAGTTAAGTAAGCCGGCTGCCGTCGATAGATGGCAGTCGTTAAGCCAAGTCAGAGGCCTTAGGGCGGCTTGAAAATTTCTGACAGTAAGACCAGCTACTAGTCTTACAAGATAAGATAAAAGATAAAAAAAAATATTTAAACCACTTACAAACAATTTGTACATTTTCCCGTTACATAAAAGTATGATTAGTTAGATTATTTAAGAAATGGTTAGGATTAACAATCAAAGGTTCACCGTTGGTCCCCACACTAGACGGTAATCTGTATAGTGAGGACCTGGTTGTGAAGGATTCAGAGTTAAAATTTGGCGACTAATATAGTTTCATATTTTTACACAGGTACTTAAATATAAACAACAACCGACAGTGGTATAAAAATATTGAGCAAATTACAAAATTACAAAATTAAAAAATTGAAAAATTGTTTAGTAGAAAATAACAAAAATAAAACATATTGCGAGCTCAGAATTAAATTTGTGTGAGAGTGGTGATGGGTGTAAGGTAGCTATGTGGGGTGAGTGGATGTGCAGTATTTATGTGTGATGTGGTGAGTAGGAGGAAGTGTGTGACTTTGTGAGAGTAAAAGTAGATTATGTGATAATTTTTAGGATATCCTCAGTTGCAGCATAGCCTAAGCCAATAAGGTGGGTGAAAACATTCCGCTTGGCTTCATTGAGGGTGCAATGCTTTAACTTACATGAGCGAAACAAATTATTAAAAAGGAAAGGGCCAAGAAAGGGTAAAAACCGCTGAGCAAATGTAGTTTTCGTCCTGGGGATGGGGGTTCTTATATTACGTCTCCGGATTAGAGTTAAGTAATCAGGAGATAGAAGAAACTGGACGTACTGCTGAGTGACCACCCTAAATATAAATAGTTGACGTATTGAAAGAAGATTTGTTTCAATGTAAAGAGCGGTAGTAGGGAACCTGTAAGGTTTACTGAAAGTGACCTTAAGTATGGACCTTTGAGCACGCTCCAGAGCAATGAGATGGGTTTTAGCAGCACCACCCCAACATGAAATACAATAAGTGAGCACTGACTGACATAGTGCTATATATATATATATATATATATATATATATATATATATATATATATATATTGTATTAAGAACTTTTTTGTCGTTGATAATTACTTATTTCATGAGATGAATCAGTTTTCGTGCTCTAATCGATAGACTCGTTATATGGGGGGCAAAGCTGAGATTCTCGTCAAGCAAAATGCCCAAATATTTTATATTGGGGGCTCTTGAGATGGAGTCAGGGCAACAGTTTATAGATTGTAGGCCGGAACATGTATGGATAGTGATTGGGGAGGAGTTCATCGGGGCAGAGGCCTTTGTCTTAGAGAAGCACAGATATTTACTTTTTGAGGCATTAAGCGTAAGAAGATTATTGTTCAGCCAAGTCGCTATCGATGACATACCTAGTTGAACAAGATTGAGAACTGCCTCCCAGGATGATTCGTGGAAGATTATGGCCGTATCGTCCGCATAGCTGAATAATTCCACATTGTTATGGTGTTTTATGGCGGAGCTGATATCATTTAAATAAATAATAAAAAGAATTGGACCAAGAATGCTACCCTGTGGAACGCCAAAACAAAGTTGACCCGGGTCGCTTATGCTATCATGACCCACTTTAACTCTTTGCTGTCTGCCGGTTAGGTAACTACGGATCCATTCCAAGGCATGCCCTCTGAACCCTAGCCTTTCCAGTTTTTCAAGTAGTATGGGAGCAGACACGGTGTCAAAAGCCTTTGCTAAGTCTAGAAAGACTCCGACACACGGCCTGCCTGCGTCTAGTTGCGAGGTTACCAGATTAACCAGCGAGAGAACGGCATCCTCAGTAGACCTTCCCTGCCTGAAGCCGTATTGTCTTGGAGAAAGAATGTTTTTAGATTCTAAGAATCCCACCATTCTCCTATTCACGATTTTTTCCAAGATTTTTGAAATATTGCTTAGAAGAGAGATGGGTCTATAATAGGGAATGGATGAAAATATCAGAAGTGCTTGATATTTTTTTTGGTGATAGGATTAACCATCCTTAGCGCGAGAAAAAAGTTTCAATTTTTTTGGCTTCGTAGTTAATTTTTAAATAATCTTAATATTTTTCCATTCGTAGTTCTGGGCTCAGTACGGCATATCAGAAATATTCCTTGGTCCGCTACGTATGAAAAAAAAAAAATCTGGTGACAATGACAGCTTTTCAAGGTGGATTTTTTTTATACGTAGCGGACTAAGGAATATGTCTGATATACCGTACTAAGCCCAGAACTACGAATGGAAAAATATTAACTATATTTAAAAATTAACTACGGGGCAAAAAATGTTGAAACTTTTTTCCCGCGGTAAGGAAGGTTATTCCTATCACCAAAAAAAATATCAAGCACTTCTGATATTTTCAGACATTCCCTATTGTTTGGGCAATTCTTGTCTCCTGCTTTATAGACAGGAGTCACTGAGGCAAGTTTCCAACAGGAGGGGAAGACGCCCGAGGCAAGGCTTAGATTGAACACATGTGTGAGTGGTGAAACAAGCCTCCACCAATCCGGACTTGGCCCCCGTGGTGGAGTATGGCCTATACCTTCCTCAGGGAAGAGACCCGTGCGTGCCCCTCGGTGGAGACATAATGGGTTGATGATGAATCCGGCACTTCAATAGACCGGCACGTCCAATAATCCGGCACCCTCCGCTCACGCCACAGAGCTGCTTAACGTGCCTTGCGAAGCACGGAACCGCTCGGAAAAATGCCACTAGAGTTAGTCATAGACGGTGACCCATCCATGGACTGAACGCGCCTTATGTTGCTTAACCTTAGTGATCGTTTAAGGTCACTCAGGCAGCTCAGGCTACGAGCGACAAAGATTATGTGGAAATTAAATCTTAACACGATTATTTATCTTCTAACTTGTAGTCTGTAGAATTCGAAATGACCAGATCGGGCCAATATAAAAATGGTTTATAAATTATTATTGTCCCCTACGGGACAGGCTGATAGAGGCTGCCTCAACGGGACTCAATTGGAACGATAAGATAAAGATAAGATAAAACATTTTATTTGCTAAAGCATGGTAAATACATTACAGTAGGTGATAAGTAACTTATAAGAACATGCATGCTCTACCGGCTAAGGTGTGCAAATATTAAAGGAACTTTAATAATCCAAATAACAAATTTAGAATCTTAAAATAATTATTACAAACAGGATACAAATGTAATAGAAAAACAACATAAAACTATTGTAACAAACATTGTATCTAATTAAACTGGTAGAAACTTATTTTTTCATAAAACTCAGTTGTAAAGTTAGTGCTTAGTTGAGTGGGTCATCGAGAAATTCTTGTATACTATAATATATATTTTCTAATAGGAATTTGTATAATTGTGCTTTAAATTTGGTAAGAGGCATTTTTGAAATGTTTTGAGGCAAGTGATTGTAAATCTTTATGGCCATGCAATAAGAGTTGCGAGAGTGTAGTGTTAGTGTTTGGGACGGTACATGTAATTTTTCACCATTTCTGCCTCTTCCGTTGAATATTTCGTGGTTCTTTTTAAAGATATGAGGGTATTTTTTTACAAAAATGCATATTTCCTGAATGTACAGACATGGAAGCGGAAGAATATTAAGGGATTTGAAGAGTGGCTTACAACTCTCAAAACAACCCGCCCCTGTGAGTGCCCTGATACATTTTTTCTGTGCTTTGAAAGCTCTTTCGATCTCAACAGAGTTGCCCCACAGGATAATGCAGTATCGGAGAACTGATCCCACATAGCCATGATACGCATATAAGGCTGCTTCTTTAGTAGCTATCTTGGAAAGACGTTTTAGTACGTACACAAATCTGTCTAGTTTTAAGCAGACCTTATTGATATGTGGTTTCCAGTTACAGTATTTATCTATCTCTAATCCAAGGAATAGTGTAGTGTCGACTTCTTCTATTCTGTTATTATTATGTACTATATCTAGTTTGAGTGTTGGTGAGTTATGTGTTTGAAATCTTATTAGTTTTGTTTTACTTATATTTATGTTTAAATTGTTATTTGTCAACCAGTCAATAATTTGTTTTACCGTTAAATTTATTTCATTCTCTAAAATGGCTTTTTTATTTTTAACGAGGAGTCTGGTATCGTCTGCGAACAGAACGCAATCATACCCCATAACATTGGTAAATCATTAATATACAACAGGAAAAGTAGTGGCCCTAAAACGCTTCCTTGAGGGACACCACGATTATTATGTTTAAATGTCGATTGAAAACGTTTCTTTTCCTTGCCAATAACTCTACTAATTTCTACGCATTGTTGTCTATCGCTTAAGTAACTCTCTAACCATTCCAAGCATTTATCCCTTATTCCATAGTGAGAAAGCTTATTTAAGAGCTTCTTATGACATACAAAGTCAAAAGCTTATATCGAGAAAAACTCCTGCTATAATTTCTTTATTATCAAGGCTTTCTGTTATAATTTTCATAAGATGAAAGCACGCAAGTGTAGTGGATGAGCTTTTTCTAAAACCAAATTGCTCCTTTTTTAGTATTTTAAAATGAACGAGGAAGCTATATATTTTGTTACACATAGCCTTTTCCAGAACTTTTGAAAGTATAGGTATTAAGGTTATGGGTCTATAATTATTTATATCTGTTTTTTCGCCCTTTTTAAATAATGGTTTGACTATGGATAGTTTAAGTTTAGAGGGAAATTTGCCATCTTTTATAGATAAATTTATTATGTGAGTCAACGGTTTTTTAATAAATTCTGCAACAAGTTTGATTATTCTAGTATTTATACTGTCGTAACCAGTTGAATTTGTATTATTAAGAGACTTTATTATTTTTATCGTCTCTTCTTCATTAATTGGTGTAACATAAATTGTGCTGTTATTATTTTGAATTGTACCTTTTTTGAGTGCGATTCTGTGGAATTGTATTTTTGGTGATATTAATGAAAAATTCGAGTGCGATTCTGTGGAATAGTATTTTTGGTGATATTAATGAAAAATTAGAAGTTGCCGCACAAGACCGCAAGAAATGGAGACCCCTTCTACGAGCCCTATGTCCCTGATAAGGGATAAGAGGAAATCATCATCATCATCATCACGGGACAGGCATCGCCTAGTGCGGGCTCTACACTATATCCTTATTACATGATATAGTTTTATATAAAGGCAATAAACGTTTTTTTTTTTAATTTATTTCAATGAGACTGAATTTTTTATTTATGCAAGTTCTCTAGTATCCCCTTAAGCACCTGCCCGTGCTTGAGCATTTTTTCCTTATTTTTAAAAACGTCTGCTAATTAGAGATTAGTTGAAAAAGTAAAGCCTGCTGCAAAAATGCTTAGTACCTATATCGTACTCGTCTTAAGCCGCGTTCACACGATCGTAGTAGGCCCGGACAGAGTGATGCATCTTATTATAGTGACTAAAAACTCTTATTCGTTAGATAGCGTTAGGTTTTGTATGTACCCATGACTTACATTTGTGAAGACACAGAGACATAACCATTCGCTAACGGTGCAGGAAAATATCGTGAGGAAACTTGCGTGACTGAGGTGCTTAAATTTCAGCGCTTTAAAATTAGGATTGATTTGAGTGGTGGCCAAGAACGGGTCGACGGTTGGTGGGCAGACCACCAACCCGATGGGCCGACGAGATTGTGAAAGCGGCTGGGTAACATTGGACCGGATAAGTTGGCGTGAAAGAAAAGGGGCCTATGCCCAATCATCATCATCATCAACCCATTATGTCCCCACCGAGGGGCACGGGTCTCTTCCCTAAGGATGGTATAGGCCATACTCTATCGGAGGCTTGTAAGACTAGCGGCTGGTCTTACTATCAGAAGCTATCAAGCCACCCTAAGGCCTCTGACTTGGCTTAACGACTGCCATCTATCGACGGCAGCCGGCACCAACTGCTTAACGTGCCTTGCGAAGCACGGAACCGCTCGGGAAAATGCCACTAGCGGTAGTCATAGAACGGTCACCCATCCATGAACTGAACGCGCCCTATTTTGTTAAACCTTCGTGATCGTTTGAGATCACTGAGGTGGCCAGGGCTACGACCGATTGTAGAGCTAATATTAATATTTAACAAAAATCTATTTTCAATATTTTTCCCCTAAGCTCCTGCAAGCTCTTCAGACTAAAATAGAATAATAATAATAATCTTCACTCCAGTTCTAAGAGTATTATCGACTAACGATTAGTGTAAAAATCTTTGTAGTTATTTCGAAGAATAGCAATAGTAAAAGCGTAAACTATAGCAGGAAAGGATAACATAAAATCACGCCTGTTACCTCCAGGGGTAGGCAGAGACCAGGGTCTGCTTACAGCCATGATCATGTTAAAGGATGTTTTAATAATGATAAGAAAAGATAAGATAAGAATATTCTTTATTGCACACAAGAAACAAGAGACAAAGAAAAGTAACAATTTAAAAAATACAGTGGTCGGTCTAATTGCTAATGGCAATTTCTTCCAGACAACCTTGTGATGGAAAGGTTGCCGAAAGAGAAAGAGAGACGGGTAGTTGGTGCCAATACTAATAATACATACTTATACTTAACTAGCTTTTGCCCGCGACTCCGTCCGCGTGGACTTTAGAGTATTGTGTTGAAGAGTATTTATTTTAAGTTTCAAGAAAACTAGACAACATTATTTATACCTCCCATACAAATTTTGGCAACCCTTTTCGCCCCCTTAGGGGTTGAATTTCAAAAAATCCGGTCTTATTCCTTGCCTACATTATATATCGAGACACTCTGTGCAAAATTTCAGCTTCCTGCGTCCAACGGCTCGGGCTGGGCGTTGATGAGTGAGTCAGTCAGTCAGTCAGGACTTTGAATTTTATTTATTTAGATAACATACGTACATAAATCTTTCGTAGATAGTTGTTATATTTTATACCTAGCACCGTAAAACTGTATCCCTTTCCAGGGGACAACATCAACATTTCATCCCTATCTAGTTTATTCCTCTCCTTAAAATTTCATCCCTTTTACGTTATTCCTCTCATTAAAATTTCATCCCTTTCCAGGTTATCCCTTCCACTAAAATTCCATCTTTTTCCCGTTTATCCCTTTCATTGAAATGTCATCCCTTTCTATGTTATCCTATTCATTAAAATTTCATACCTTTACTAGATTATCCCTTTCATTGAAATTTCATCCCTTTCTAGGTTATCCCTTTCATTAAAATTTTACCCCTTTCCATGTTATTCCATTCATTAAAAATTCATACCTTTACTAGGTTATCCTTTTCATTAAATTTTCATCACTTTATAGGTTATCCCTTTCAAGTTTATCCCTTTCATTAAAATTTCATCCCTTTCCAGGGGATACCATAACGGGACCCTTGCGGTGGTAGACTCGGCGGAAAAGGCGGATTTCTTAGCGGAGGCACTCTCCGAGTCCAAATTCTGTAAGTATGAAACGGTGTAGTAAGCCGTAATGTGAACAGTCTTTACACTAGTTTTTTTTATTTATGTTCATTATAATATAATGAACATAAATAAATAAAATAATAATAATAGTATAGACAGCATATTATGTTAAAATTTAAAATGACGTTGAGCAGACTTGAAAAAATCAATCCAGAGACAAAACATGTCGGTTTCGGTGGATGGGAGGTAATTTGTTGGTTGTGTATCTTTTTTTTGTTATCTCAATCTTAAATGTTTAAAAAGCGCCACTAATAAAAAAACTCATAATTATACCTATTACTTTTACAATACGTTTCCGAAATCTATGTTATTTTTTGTGGAGTTGAGATTATTTCTAGTAAAATAAATATTTCTTGATTTTACAATTACATTACATTGACATCCTACCAAGGGGCATTAGCAAATTTGTACTGGAAAATCAGTGCATTGAGTGCATAAAACGGAATTGAAATTGAATATGTTTTCGTAATAAAAGCGCCCAGCCAATTTGTGGTCGCTCAAAAATGAGTCTTCTTCTCATGTAGGTAAAAGCTACAAATGTATATTTCTTCAGTAGCGTAATGATAACTAATTTAATGTATGGTTAATGTATTTCCCTATGCTTATATAAGTTTATTATATCTCTTTTTTATTGCTGGTGGAATAAAGAATTGTAATAATAATAATGATAACGATAACGAAAACGATAATGATAATTACAAATATAATGATAATGATAACTTACTTCATCTCCTCGTCCAGTCCTAGAGTCCTTATGGATAGGTGTGCGTCGCTCGTCGGAGGAAGATCCTTTGGGCTACCGTTGGCTGAGTGGTACGCCGCTGCGTAGGAGTGCCTCAGACATACTCCACGGTGAAGACTCCTACGCGGAGCACGGACGCCGTTATCCCGTGGTGAGGATAGAAAAAAGAAAGAAAGAAAAACCGTTTATTATACCAACAACACGCATCACAGAAACAAAATAAACAAACAAGTAATTAATCAATAATATAATGAATCGCTCGTAGCCTGGGCTGCCTGAGTGATCTTAAACGATCACTAAGGTTAACCAACATACGGCACGTTCAGTCCATGGATGGGTCACCGTCTATGACTAACGCGAGTGGCATTTTTTCCGAGCGATTCCGTGCTTCGCAAGGTACGTTAAGCCAAGTCAGAGGCCTTAAGGCGGCTTGAAAACTTCTGACAGTAAGACCAGCCACTAGTCTTACAGCCCTCCACCAATCCGGAATTGGCCCCCGTGGTGGAGTATGGCCTATACGGGTTTATGATGATGAATATAATAAAAAGTAAGGCAACAGACAAAAAAAACAAATATATTCAATCGAAACCTTAGTCTGTGGTGTGTCTAAGTTGCCACAAAAGGCAACTGACTTGTGCTGAGGGTGTGAACCCTCAGCGTTGATTTTCAGTCATAGGTAGATTTAACTTTAGGAGCCTAAGAATATTGGCGTACAAAATATCCTGGTCAGTGGCGTTTTTTATGTAATTGGGGGAGGCAATGCAGTCCTAACCTATTCGCTGTCTGAAGAGGCAAGAGAGCTATACAAATTAGCGTGGTTTGGGACGAAGGCAAGAAACTCTATAGGTAAAAAATTTAGTTTAACCAAGACAAAGTCTGTTTTATAGGTATAATTTTATGGTAAAGGATTTGTTAGTATACCTTGTATAGTATCTAAGAAAGTTTTGGACGTCACGAGGGTGACATGGTCACTAAGTTTACCTAATCCTCAATAATTAAAAAAGATTAAAAAAACTTAAGGCGCCAGACATCATCGTTATCATGCCCATGAGTGTGCGCCTCTCAAGTGATGTAGGTATCGGTAGATAGATTGATTAATATAACAATACGCTACTTGACTCTTTTCAAGTATGTCTTAAATGCTAAATATCTCTTCCATTAGACCAAAAAATATTTTAGTATATTTTTTGAGGACCTAAAAGCAACAAAAACATTATTTTAAAACGTTGCTTTGCTACACAGCCAAAAACGCGGTCCGCCATTTTTGTGGGATACCGCCGTTTAGCCAAAGTATTTTTCGCCAAATTTTACTTCCCAATAAACTTATGGCATCAGTTTCATTTCCCAAATGAAACTTTAGCAAGTTTTCATTTCGCATTTTATTCATTTGGTCAAATTATCATTTCGCATAATTTTACTGCGTCAAGTTTTATTAAGACAAACGTTTATTATGCTTACGTTTTATTTTGGCAAGTGTTATTTTCAAATAATGGAACGGGGGGTCGGCGATGTAAAGAATACGTGACAACAGAAATATAGGTGCGACGACGCGCGTAGCGAAGCGGAGCGCGTCGGAGTGTTAGGTTCTCTATGTAAGATCAAAAACAGACTCGTCTTTGATGCGTTCTTACCTTGCCTCTTGTTGCCTCTTTGGTAAAATGAATTTTGACCAAGTATTTATTTGGTAAACAATAACTTGCCATAATAACTTTTGCTAACTGTTTATTTGCTTTAAGTTGTTTTGAGAAATGTTTTTTTGCCAAGTGATAATTTGCGGAAAATAGTTTGGGAAGTAATACTTTGGGAAACGATTTTTGGCAATACATTAGTAAACCCATTTTTGTCTATGGTTTGAAGTCCTAAATATTTGTAAACAAAGTTTGACATTCAACATAGGTAGAGTTCGTGCCACGTAAGAAGTATGAGTTAATGAATTTTGGCTTTTATCGTTATGGTCTTAAGGATTTTACCGTGGAACTTGTTTGGTGAAACGATCTTTACCTAGTCCTAAAATCTGTTAGTGATCTGTGAGCATAGTGAAATAACAACAACGCATTCATGATTTCATCGAGTTTACATGCAAAATATATCAATTATCAATTGCATTATTCGAGACTGCAAAAACACGTCAATAAAGACCGCCGGGAAGTCGCAGATTCGTGTGCCCAGTGAAATAAACATACGAAAAACTTGGCTCAAACTTGCCAAGAGAGACCCCGATTCTTTATCGACTGAAACTTGGGTGTATTTATGTGAAGATCTCTTTAATGTAAGTCCTGTAATATCAATGTACACAGAAACTGTTTTTAGTTGTAATAATGCTTGGTTTGATATGGTTTGGTTTTGGCAAATTGGTACTATCAGCTTAAACGAATCCAGCGTCCATGATTGCGCTTATCAATAAAATGATAAGACACTAACTGCACAAGAAGAGTTTTTGCAAAAACACTAAATCCAATCCAAATCTCAATAGAACTTACGCACGCACGACTGACAGATGTTTGTTTACAACCAAAGGTGCTTTCAAGATGGCGGATAGTGTTTTCACCGTTCCGATTTAAAAGCGAAAAATATTTTTTTAATTTGCAAATTTTGCAGCCATCCTGCATATTTACTTAGCAAAGTCAATATATTGCGGTTTCTTACGTTAGATACCACAGGAAATATCCGTTTATCGCGTCAAATTTGATACGAGTCAAGTAGCGTATTGACGACACCGGTCTATGACATCTGCCATCTATGACTAATAAATACAGGTAAATACTAGCTGACCCAGCAAACGATGTGTTGCCAGATAGCGGTATGAAAAATAGATAACAACCTATTCTCAAACCTACCGAATATACATATAAAATTTCATCAATCTCGGTCAAGCCGTTTCGGAGGAGTATGCGCACTAACATTGAGACACGAGAATTTTATATCTTAGAAAGAAAAGATATCAATAAATCTCTCAATCTCAATCTCACCACGACCACCTCCCCTGCTTATGTTGGTGTGTTTTATTCAGTCCTTGCCTTTCTCGCCGAGCAGTGGGTGAACCGCACCCGCGTGCCCGTTCCGGAAGGCGGGGCGGACTGCGTGGCGCTGGACCGGGTCTACCACGACAAGCCCGTCTTCCTGGACCTGCCCTGCGAACTGGAGCGAGGTTTCGTCTGCGAGCGAGGTAACCCAAAAATATAACATAGCATAACATTTACATACAGGCACATACGTTGCATACAGGCACATACATTGCTTCTGGCCCCACACTAGGATACCCTGTGTCGTGGGAACCAGAAACAGCGACGTCACAAACATGTTAAACATCCAAGCCCTGGAGTTTTTTTTTTTCTCCAGCCGGGGATCGAACCCGGGACCTCTCGCATGGTAAGCAGATGCGCTAACCACTACGCCACAAAAGTCGTTGAAATATAATATCCCAATCTCCCAATCGCTCGTAGCCCGAGCTGCCTGAGTGATCTTAAACGATCACTAAGGTTGAGCAACATACGGCGCGTTCAGTCCATGGATGGGTCACCGTCTATGACTAACGCTAGTGGCATTTTCCGGGCGGTGCCGTGCTTCGCAAGGCACGTTGAGCAGTTACTGGTGGCTGCCGTCGATATGGCAGTCGTTAAGCCAAGTCAGAGGCCTTAGGGAGGCTTGAAACTTCTGATAATAAAATAAATAATAATAAAATAAAATAAAAATTCTTTATTTCAGGCATTACCCATATTATGTTAATAACAATAGTGACTTACATTGACATAGAGACGACAAAAACATATGCCGATTCATAGCTTTTATTAAGTACTTTAAATGTTAAAGTCTTAAAAATCTTAAATACACAGTATACATAACTACAACCAACCATTAGTGATTTATTATTTGCTTATAAAAGGAACTAGCGACTCGCCCCGGCTTCGCACGGGTGGCAAAAACGTTTTCGTGGAAATAGCTATATTATTTAGTTCCGTGGAAAATTCCCGGGGTAGTATTTTTTTACACCTTGGCTTACATTATTCGAGATTTCGTACGGAACCCTAAACTTTTTGAAAATCCAATGTAGCCTATGTTACTCACAAAGAATGTAGCTTTCTAATGATGAAAAAATTTTTACAATAGGGTCTGCAGTTTCTGAGACTATTGATTACAAAGATACACACAAAAATACAAATCTTACCTCTTTATAATATTAGTATAGATATAGAAGTATAGATATAGATTAGCGTCTCTATTCTATTCTAGGTCTATAAAAAGCGTGCTAAAAAGCACGAAAGTAAAGCCAATGTAAACCAAGCCTGAACCAGACTGAACCTGATCCTCAGTACATACATAATTTAAGTAACCTGTATTAACCTATTCCCCAGACGCAAAAGAGCAGATGCCGGTGCGCGCGATGGACATAGTCCGGTGCAAAACGGGCCTGTTCCACGTGTTCAACGGACTGCTGAGCTGGGAACAGGCCGCGGCGTTCTGTATCCTGAAGAAGATGACGTGAGTTCACAGCACTCAGAGTGCGTATACTGAGTTTTGTCGTTCACTTTCGATAGCGAGAGCGTTTGCGTTTTGCATAGGAGTGACAAAGCGCGCCATCTATTTGTCTCTTTGTTACTCCTATGCAAATCTGCAAATCTCTCACTATCGAGAGTGAATGAAAAAACTCAGTATAAGCACTCTGAGTGCTTAGTGCGAGTTTTTTTAACTACTCGATCGCGTTAACGTAAACTCATATTCTATAGGAGTGACAAAGCGCGCCAGCTAGTTGTCTCTTTGTCACTCCTATACAAATTGCAAACGCTCTCGCTATCGAAAGTGAATGAAGAAACTCGCACAGTGGCGTAGCGTAGTGGGGGCGGAGGGGGCTTTCCGCCCCGGGCGGCACTTTTAGGGGGCGGCAAAATTTCACACTTCATGAATTAATAAAAATATTTTGTAAACTTTTGAACCATTTTATATCCCAAACACAGCTAGCTACTGATGTGGTAATCAACAAGAATAAATGTCCTGAAGGAAATTTGTATTCGTAGAAAAAGTAGGTTCACACTTTTAAATCACATATTTTTGAATTATTTTAAGTGTCAGAGCCAATAATGGACGAGACTAATGAAAGGACCGCAAATTCTTCCGCCCCGGGCGGCTGATACCCACGCTACGCCACTGAACTCGCACTAAGCACTCGGGGGTGCAATTACGTAAGACTCCACTATATGGAGTTGTCTGATTTAGCCCTTTTGTTCCCGGTATGTCACACCGCCTTATGTCACACTGTTACATTCTGGAACTTTTTTTCCCAGTACCAGTACGGTATCTCATACTCCTACACTGAACTGTCATATAAATTATTATTTTAACTTTTTCGAGTTGTCTAAATGCTTAACACCGTAAAGTGGAAAGTTACGTAATATAAGGGCAGTTTGTCTGAACTAAAAATAGAAATTAATTCAATTTTAGAGATTCGTACCCAAAGGGTATAACGGACCCTATTACTGAGACTCCGCTGACCGTCCGTCTGTCACCAGGCTGTATCTCGTGAACCGTGATAGTTAGACAGTTGAAATTCATACAGATGATGTATTTTTGTTGCCGCTATAACATTGAAGGAGATTGACAAAAAGACAAAACTAATAGGAGAAACTTTGTTTCAGGCTAGCCAATATAGCAACGCTGAGGTGTCTAAGAAAGTTAGGAATGACGATGCTCAAATCTAGACCTAGTAAGTATTTTTTATCAAGCACCAACCACATTCAAGCATATCTACTGAACTCCAGGTACCTATTCCAATTAGCCATGCCAGATTTTGGAACATGAACGGAAATCTCAAAACCATTTCGAGAATTATGCTGTCATTACAATTTCTATTTATCAGATTTGTAAATAAGTCTATATTTTTTAAGATGTTGGTACTGCTGGTAGTGACTAGATCAGGATAAATATTTACATACAGGCACATACATTGCTTCTAGCCCCACACTAGGATACTTGATATTTATAGGATAGGATATTTTGTTTAATTGTTTTGTTTGTTTAAAATCACATGTCGTTTATCATATATTCGTGGGGTTAAATAAATGCTATTGATCTTCTAATGTAAAGCGATATCTTTATTTCTTCTTCTTCATCTATCTTCTTTCTTTTTCTTCTAATATATAAAATTCTCGTCTCACCGTGTTAGTGCGCATACTCCTCCGAAACGGCTTGACCGATTTTGATGGAATTTTGTATGTATATTCGGTAAGTCTAAGAATAGGTGGTTATCCATTTTTCATAGACCTAAGTGAAAAAAAATACGGCGATACAACGTTTGCCGGGTCAGCTAGAATTTCTTAGAACCGGTTCACACTACTCTGCTCCCCTATAGGTATCGAGAACGCGTGGGTGGGCGCTCGTGGTGAATCCGGCACCTGGCAATGGGTCGACAGTGGAGTCAGTATCTTCGTACCGTCGCCCTTCTTGGACACTAACCCAGCCAAGTGGCCCCCTCTGAGGTAACACGATACTTGCAACAGTTACCTTGCAACAGACTTGCCAAAAATATCATCGCCAGTCCCAATATTTCAAAAGCTGCCTGGCGGTTTACAAAGCTGGACCTCATCAGCATGAGATCGTGGGTTTGCTGTTTGCATCTCCCCCAAAGACCCTTCAAATGTAATACAGAGTATTCATCTAAAAAATCTATATATATAAATTCAAAGTCCTGACTGACTGACTCACTCATCAACGCCCAGCCCAAGCCGTTTGACCTAGGAAGCTAAAATTTTGCACAGAGGATCTATATATAATGTAGGCAAGGAATAAGAACGGATTTATTGAAATTCAACCCCTGAGGGGGCGAAAAGGGTTGCCAAAATTTGTATGGGAGGTATAAAGAATGTTGTCTAATTTTCTTAAAACTTAAAATAAATTCAACACGCCGTTTTTTCTAAATTTAACCCCTAAGAGAGTGAACGGGGTTGCAAAATTTTGAACTAAAGTCCACGCGGACGGAGTCGCGGGCGAAAGCTAGTATCTAATAAATTGCGACGCAAGTTGGCCACATTGTGACAGTATAGGTAGAATGATACAATATTATATTAACGTCTTCTAAAACTGAGATTTTATTTCGATGATAACATGGTTGTCAACAGAAAACAATAAAAATAATTTGAAAGTAGTTAAAAGTTGTCAGAGACAGTGTCTCGTCAAAAGGTAAAGTAGCAATGAATGTCCAAAACAAATCTAGGATTGAGTGACGTAATTTCAAATTTTGATTTAAAAATTATATACAGAATGACAGAAAGAGTTTTAAAAAAATTGTGCTAAGAGGTTAACGTCATTACAAAATTTGTGCCGGCCGGCCTGTTGAAATATGACGATGAGGGTACCTATACAGTCCAGTTCAGAACAGGCCCATTGAAGTACGGCTATGACGTTTTGCAGAGATAGGACGTCGATAAAGCCCAAACAGGGCTAGGCCCTATACAGTCCAGTTCAGAATAGGTCCATTGAAGTAGGTACAGCTATGACATTTTGGAGAGATAGGACGTCGATAAAGCCCAAATAGGACTTTATAGAACTGGACTGTTAGGGCCTATACAGTCCAGTTCAGAACAGGCCCATTAACATAACATAAAATTTACATACAGGCACATACATTGATTCCACACTAGGATACCCTATGTCGTGGGAACCAGAAATAGCGACGTCACAAACATGTAAACATCCAAGACCTGGGTTTCTTTTTTTTTGTCCCCATTGAAGTACAGCTACGACGTTTTGCAGAGATAGGACGTCGATAAAGTCCAACGGCTGCCTCCAGCTGGACAGGCACGCGTCCCACCCTCCCGTCTTCCTCGAGGCACGATGCGAGAGAAAAATGCAGTTTATCTGCTATGAAGGTACCTATACCCAGCTTAGGGCGAGGGCACACGTCTATGGTGCGTCACCGGCTACCTAGGTGCCCAAACTCAGCGTATGCTTCAGCTATTGTGATATTTGCAGGTGCGCAAGCTTTGAAATCGCAGTCAGCGCCACCCAACGACGACAATTACTTCTACATTTTGGTTCGGCAGCAGCTTTTTTGGCAGCACGCCCACGAGAATTGCCTGAAGATGAACGGCACACTCGCCTTTGTTGACAACAATGACGTGTTGATACAGCTGCTGTTGGTTATGGGGGAAAATAAAGACCCACGTAAGTTTTCACGCCAAATTTTTTGTTAATTATTTATTTATATTATTTGTACCTAGCTACTGCTGTATTTTTAGAGAAATATAGTGTAAGGTGAATCGCTCGTAGCCCCGGCTGCCTGAGTGATCTTAACGATCACGAAGGTTAAGCAATCGCAGGGCGCGTTCAGTGCAGCGATGGGTGACCGCTAGTGGCATTTTTTCGAGCGGTTCCGTGCTTCGCAAGGCACGTAAGCAGTTGGTGCCGGCTGCCGTCGATAGGTGGCAGTCGTTAAGCCAAGTCAGAGGTTTTAGGACGTCTTGAAAACTTCTAACAGTAAGACCAGCCACTAGTCTTACAAGCCTCCATCAATCCATGGTGGAGTATGGTCTATACCTTCCTCAGGGAAGAGATCCGTGCCCCTCGGTGGGGACATAATGGATTGATGATGAAAGTATAAAGTAAAGGGAGGTAAATTTGTGACCAGATTGTCTTCTCTAAACGAACACGCGACATGCCAGAAACATAAGAAAAACATGATTGGGTATCGCAGCCGGGTGTTGCGATTTTCCAGTGTGTTACTACGTGTTACAATTTCACGTGTGTTACGGTACATTTTCTGATAGCCTTACCCAAATTAGTTTTATACTGTTAGAGGTCATAGCCCACTTACACGACTCTGCTCCCACCCGGCAAGAGTGGTGTCATTCAAATATGGGCTTTGGGTGTTGCTCTTTGGATATATTTTGCATTGGCATCATGAATTAGCAGACAGCTCGCTGTCAGCTGTCAGCTAATTTATGATGCCAATGAAAACACGATTGGCAAGGTCCAAATCCGCAGCTTCAACGTCTTTTTTACTAACCTCATCTAGCAATGAGTCAAAACGTGACTTAATACTCTTATTTTATTATTTTATTTATACTCTTAAACTTATTGCTACCTTGCGACGACACACGTTTAATTTTACTTAGTTTAATAATATCGCTACGAATAACCCGCAATTCTTCTAATATACTGGTGAGACTCGCCATCAACGTAAATGTTCACAAATAATAAAAAGTTATAACAACAAAACATTACACTCACAAAAAAAAAAAAATTTTTACTGCACGCGAATCAAACAGTCTCGCCACGGATCGCACGGCGAGCAGCCCGCTGCTCCCAACTGGCATATAGGTATTCCTTTAATTTTTATACATACTCGGGACAGAGCATAGGCCGAGAGGAATCCAACTACGGCCATGAGTAGTATCTCTGACAGTTCCAGAGCCGTAGATGGAGTTGATGATGGCACCATACTGCTGCTAGGGGCGGACACAATAATATTATCTTTGCTTTCCTGGCCGCCCATTGTCACTGGAAATCGGGGACTTGTTCCCAACACAAACAATAGCACCTGCACAAGTCCAAAAACTCACGCCCTCTGCTGACGCCTCGACATCACGGTCACGCTGTCACGGTCGCCATGAAGTATGCCCAGTGGTGGGGGGAGTGGTTGCAGGACGGCGGCGCAGCAGAGAAACAACAGGAACGGTTGATCACATTTTAATTAATACATCGTTAAGACTCCAGTCTCTTAACCCCCTTATTCTAGTCTTACACTAGCTTATATATAATAATCCTACGTGCTTTGGGAGGAGTTGTCTATATTTCAGATACGTGAAGGCATGTGGCGTGATGATGTTATTTGCCTATCACAATGTATCTAAGCAGTACCTAATATTTAAAGCCCATATTTGAATGATATTGTTGTTGCCGGGTGGGGGCAGAGTCGTGTAAGTGGGCTATGACCTATGACCTTAACAAGTGTTTTCTTTCAGCGATATCGCACATTTGGCTCTCCGGACGCCTAAATGTAACGAGGGACGCGACGACTGACATCGTGAACTACGTGTGGTACAACCCGAGCAGTGGAAAACTCATTCCACACCCAAAAGCTGGCGAAACCACCGGTGAAGCTTACGTAAGGTTTTCTTCATCGTCATCATCATCATCATCAGCCATTTTGCCACTGCAGGACAAAGGCCTCTCTCGTGATTTTCAAAGATTCAAAAATTTTATCTTTTCTTTTAAATAAAAAAGGATTGCTGTTCGTTAGTCTCACTAAAACTCGAGAACGGTTGGACCAATTTGGCTGAATTTTGGTTTTTTATATAATTCAAGGGAAGGTTTAAAATTAAATGGTGAGATAATACGGAAAAACTACGAAAACGTCGGCGGTACGAAGTTTGCCGGGACAGCTAGTTCACAATAAAAACAAAATGCTTACTTTATGAACGCCAAAGTTATTAGTTTCACAATTAATAGATTACTTCAAGAGACTAGATCTTAGTTTACGGTTTTAGTAATAACTCGATACCTCTATACATTTCTCGAGATAACGGCGTGAGCTTATTTATCATCATCATCATCATCATCATCATCATCATCGGCCTATGGTTGTCCACTGCTGTACATAGGCCTCGACCATTGCACGCCACTGAGCACGGTCCTCGGCTACTCTCATCCAGCTCTTGCCAGCCGCCCTGCGAAGATCATCGCTCCACCGAGCTTATGTATGTATGGACATAATTATCTTGTAACTCTTCACTCTAAAGCTGGAGTCCCACGGTCCGCTATTCTACGGATCAGCCACGCACGGCACAGCCGACGAGCACGGACGGCGACGCACCGCAGGCAGGGCCGTTCCAACAGTGCGTGTCGGTCTGTGTAGATTTACACGTGTAAACGTGTACATTTAAATCAAAAATTACTATGTTATGGGTTGGAACCTTTTTGCTAAACTATCGCTCGGTTTCTAGAAGAGCAATCAAATGTTAATCTCATGTTAATCTCACGTCAAGCTAATTTCAGCCAATCACGTGCCGGTATTTTGAATTAATCTTAGATTAATCTCTTGTTACATTTGAATACTCTTTCAGAAACTGAGGGTAAGTATACGTCCAATTATTACATCGCAGAAATGATTATCTTACTTATTGTGTGCCCCTACTTCCTTCTCCAATGTTTTGCTCCAGTCCATCCAAAGGTTGTCTGGAACTTAATTATAATTTTACAGTTTAGGTATACCTTAGAAAGTTGCCAAGTAAGGTTCCCATAGCATCATATTTCTTTCTAGCGAGTAAGTACTAAAGGCATTTAAACTTAAAAGACACAAAAAAATATAATTAGAAAAAGAAATACTATTTCGAAAAATAAATGCTAGAGGAACCGTCACTACAATGCAATTTGTGGAAAAGAAATAAGTAAGTGCTTAAAAACGCATAAATTGTAGTCCCTAACTGTCAAACTTAAGTGTAATATTATGTACATAACATAAAATAAAATAAAAAAGATGTATTTTGTAATTTCTAAGTCCAAGCAAGGAGAATTAAAGACAAACAGTTGTTATTATTATATTAGCGTTCAAAACGCTAGTATCCTGCCCTCTAGCGACAAGTAGCAAAAGCTTTATTCTTTTCGAAAATCGTACAGATGGCGGTAATTCAAGGTATTGTCTACTCACCCACAGATGGCGCCGTGGCTAGAAGACGATTCTACTCTAGACAACCCTTGCATGAATTTGGATAGGCAGGATCACCTCAACGGTTTGGTCTACGGCCTCCCGTGTAACACACCACAGTCATCTATTTGTATGGTCGAAAGTAAGTAAAGCGAAAATTACTCCTGATTCGATTCACCCGAACCATAGACCAATAGGTCTATGCAATGAGGGGAATGAGAATGACCTCTGTGGCGCAGCGGCTAGCGCATCTGCCTACCATGCGAGAGGTCCCGGGTTCGAACCCTGGCTGGAGACAAAGAAAAACCCAAGGTCTCGGGTGTTTACATGTTTGTGAAGGCGCTATTTCTGGTTCCCACGAGACAGGGTATCCTAGTGTAGGGCCGGAAGCAATGTATGTGCCTGTACATTCATAACAAAGTATTAGATTTAAGGTGATTTGAGAAAAGATGGTCAGAGTGGAGATTTTTTTCGCTGACATTTTCTCCACTACCGTCCGGCCGCTGGGAGTTTACGATCCTGACAGGTCATGTTAGAACGGACGACGTAACCTTGAAGTGGCGTTAAATTTTCGATTAAAAAATTTTTATGTCCTATTTATCCTACTAGCAAATAATTGTCATTGAAACTATATCATTGTGTAAACTTACAATCAATGTTATATTTTGCACAGTGATTTAAATGTTAAATAAGAAGAAATCAATATTTAATGTTCGTGCGTAAAATCCTTACTACGCTGTCACAAGGTTGTGTCAACAGTATTTTTTTGTAATGACGTATCAAAAATAACGAAAATAATAACGGTCCCTTTAACGATACGAAGTTGATGAACAGGCTTTAGAAAAATATCATCGCGTTCTCAGAATCTCACCGTACCACTGCCGTACAAAGCGATTGAGCTGATCTGGGCCCAAATGAAAGGTCGCACAGCTCGCCACAACACTTCACCGCCATTCGGCACAAAAAAGATGATGACCCTTCTAAAATGCCTGCAAAAATGGCACAAGAGATGACTGAGTGAAGGTCGTCTAAAAAACAAAACTACTTAATCGTGAGTCAGTAGCAAAAGCTAGTTAAGAATAACGTAAGGAATGATAACGTTGCTTTTCTCCCATCACTAGTCATATGAAACAGACATGTGTCAACATCGTATACTCCCAGCGGCCGCACAATACGCTGTCACAAGGTTATGTCAACCGTATTTTTTTGTAGTGACGTACCAAAAATAACGAATAAATAACGGTCCATTTAACGATACGAAGTTGATGAACAGGCTTTAGAAAAAGATCATCGCGTTCTCAGAATCTCTCCGTACCACTGCCGTACAAAGCGATTGAGCTGATCTGGGCCCAAATAAAAGGTCGCACAGCTCGCCACAACACTTCACCGCCATTCGGAAGAAAAAAGATGATGACACAAGAGATGACTGAGCGAAGGTCGTCTAAAAAACAAAACTACTTAATCGTGAGTCAGTAGCAAAAGCTAGTTAAGAATAACGTAAGGAATGATAACGTTGCTTTTCTCCCATCACTAGTCATATGAAACAGACATGTGTCAGGATCCTAAACTCCCAGCGGCCGCACAATAGGTACACACGGCCCCAAGTCAGCGGCTAACATTATAAATAAGTGTATGTACATTGACATCCAATAAACAGAATTTAAATTCTTTACGCTGAAATAAATTACTGATTTCTGATTTCCTGTATGTAATTGTTTGTGTTTTTAAAAGATAATCTTTTCATTGTCCGCAGAGAAAACACCCACTGAAGCCTACGCCATCACACCACCAGCTATTTAGTACCAATGGTGTCCACAGAGCGTCTTGATAGTTTTGCAGAAGGCACATTGATTGAGAGACCTTAACTAAGAAAATCAGCGTTTAATATCCTTAGAAACTATTTTGTACACAATTTAAGCATTTATACCTGTAGGATGTAACATGTATGTATATTGTTATTGAGTATACATATCTATACCAATATTCATATATACACAGACGTCTCACTTTTCCTGGTGTAATCGTACCTATTTTATTTTTCATACAAACAAAACTAAATTGTAAAAGCGACTTAAGTAATTGACATTTGAGAAGTGGTGCGAGTCGGCCAAAATACACGTTTTATATACTTTTAATTGTTTTTCAATCTAAGTCCTATGTTACACCTGATAAACACTTCACATAGAAACAAACAAAACTAAATTGTAAAAGCAACTTAATTGACATTTGAGAAGTTATGCGAGTTGGCCTAAATACATGTTTTATATACTTTCAATTGTTTTTCAATCTAAGTCCTTTACATAGAAACAAACAAAACTAAGGGACTTCACACACGACTGCTATAATATACATTACATCCCGGGAGGTATAGCTTTACATTATATTAAAGTATCACACACGGAACTGGTAACGTAATGTATATTTCGCTTCATTTCGTTGACATACGTCTCGACCGACACACGTTCCGGCTGCTAAGGCGTTATACAGGGTGTTATGGATCTGTCGACTTACTACTAGATTTAATAGATAGGTAGTTCATCAGAAGATGATTGAGATTTTGATGCGCGTATGCGTTGGCACATGTGCCAAAAATAGAACGATGTGCATTGAACATCATATAAAGTAAGGAAAATTCCGAAGAGTTTAAATTATATGCGGAATTATCAGACATCGCTAGCAAGTGGACAGGCATGATATTATTACAAAATTGATGACCACTGTGTTGCTACACTTTTTTTTCTTTTCTTGAGGTAGATTGATTTTTGTTACTATCCTTCATGTTAAAGGCAACTTTAATGTTATATTCCATCACTATATACAAGTTGTAACTTCCTATGTTATATCTATAAAATCATAGGTCATCAATTATTATTATTATTAATAATACGTTTATTGCACATAAGTAAAAATTACAATGGCAACGCGGCGGACTTAATGCTACAAGCATTTTCTACCAGTCAACCGCAGGAGGTGTATCAATCGACTGAATCGAAGAATTGCTCGCAGCCCTGGCCGCCTGAGTGATCTTAAACAATCACGAACGTTAAGCAACATAGGGCGCGTTCAGTGCGCGGATGGGTGACCGTTTATGATTAACGCTAATGGCATTTTTCCGAGCGGTTCCATGCTTCGCAAGGCATGTTAAGCAGATGGTGCTGGCTGCCGCCGATAGATGGCAGTCGTTAAGCCAAGTCAGAGGCCATAGATCAAGACCAGCCACTAGTCTTACAAGCCTCCATCAATCCGGACTTGGGCCCCCGTGGCGGAGTATGGCCTATACCTTCCTCAGGCTTACGAAACGTAGCTTACGGCCGATTTCTGAATTGAGAATTTCGCTAAGTAACTACTTAACTCTAGTGCTGTCTCGTCAAGTTTCTCAGAAAAGAGCGTGACAGAACGTTATTTAAATATTTAAGCGAAATTCTCAATTCGGAAACAGGCCTTTAGCGAGACTATTTATATGGAGCAAATTTATGTGGAGCAAATGATTTTTTTGAGATAGGACTCTGAATACCTATGTCGTTTAGCGACATAAGACTCCTCGTGGAGTTTTTTGAATCACCAAGAAACTTTTTGAACACCCTTTACGAAGGAAGATATATCGTAATATACGGAAAGGTATTGGGAGGTATTGAAAGGTACCGAAAGGTAAATATACATCTTCGTATCGCTCAGTACCTTTAAGGTACGAAGATGTAAGGATGTATATTATAGCTGTCGTGTGTGGTCTCCTGACGATTTCTATGGAAAGATGTAATGAGATATATCGTGCTATAATATACATCCTTACCTTATAGCCGTCGTGTGTGGAGTCCCTAAATTGTAAAAGCGACTTACTTGACATTTGAGAAGTGGTGCGAGTCAGCCTAATACAAGTATACTTTTAATTGTTAAGAATCATGGGTTCGCCACCATCATAACAAAAAAGTTATTTTAACCCTGCCCTTTAGGCCTGGGATTTTTCTTTGTCCTACTTCACAGTATATTTTCCAATGTCATACATTTTGTAACAAAATAAAAAGCTTAGAATCTTAGGTGGGCTGCAGAGAGTAAGCTGCATCAGGCAGCAAAACACAAATGGCAGCAAATATGAAAAAAAAATGTGTGTTTCGCCCTTTTCGGAAATCTTACATTGGGGATTGTTCACATGAAACTACAGGGTTGCAGAAGCTTTTAAGGATATTGTAACAATATGTGTTAGATGAACATGCAGGCATTAGCTGCTTGCTATGACAATTTTTAATAAAAGATATTGAGTACAAATATTGGCCTTTGGTGCCACAGTAGCTATCAAACAATTTTTGTAACAATATACAAACATTTTTGTTCCCATTTTTGGAACTCTGGTACCCATTTTATAACATTCTGTGACTCCTTAGCAATAAAAAATTGTGTGAAATGCCAATAAAAGTTAGGAGTTCAGTCACTTACAACTCAACTCAACCTTTACATGAGAGTAGTCTGATCTGTGGTTATATGTGAATTTGCAACTGAAATAATATGACGTTCTTGTGGGCCTGACGGTAAGTCTTACGAGAGTTGATCAAAGTGGCAGAGACTAATGACTGGTTTTCATGTATTATATTAAAAGATTATTTTATATTACACAATCCCTCCAAAACACTTCTCAGCAGAGCAGTTTAATTAATATGTACTTACGTCTTTTCCTTGAAAAATCTTCACAACAAATCTGGTGAATTTTTATTGTAGTTGTTTAAAGATTTTAGGCGATTTCAGGTTCATCATGTATCATGGTTTTATAAATAAGACTGCTAGTATAGAAATCAATTTCAAATTCATTCTAAGCTTAGACGTCCCACATAGTTAAAAAACTTGATCCACACAGAAAGACATGCCCACTGTATATATTATACAGAGCAGGGCTAAGTTTACGTATTAATTTACTTGCAACTTGCTACTTTATAACCTGAAGAATTATTGGTTGGTTTATCGATCTCATACCAACTTTCCCAGTACTGCACCGTGCACCATGGACCAGGTCCTAGAGTCCATAGTAATTATTTAAATAAAACCTGGTAGTCTTTACTAGTATGCTCTGTACTCCGTTACTTTACAGTCAACTTTGCTAGGAAAATGTAATGGTTGACCTGCAGTGCTGTTGACCGTAGTTGTCCTTTAACATGACCGTTGCAGTTTTTGTCAACCTGTAGAACTTTTGGTGAGTCGATAGCTTATACTTACTGACCAATCTAAATGAGCCACCCAGTTTGTAATGACCTAAAATTTACTTACTAACAACTTGCGTAACACGAACGTGTAAACAAGCCATTACTTGCTTTGTTTCTTAATAGTTTGTATCGTTTCAATCCAGTCATTGTTAATTTTGCTCAAAATTTGGCAGTTGGCGTCTACGTTTCGAAGATTCTTCTTGAACAGCTTCAGATGCTCCAAATATGTGGTGAGACTTCCGTTTAAGGTCCTCAAAGAGTCTAACTCTTGAAGGAGCTCGGATGTTTCTTTCTGTAAAGGAAATACATGAATTTAATACGTTATTAGCTTTTGCACTGCGCGAACTAAGATTGCTTTTACTCACTTCTCGCCTAGACGAAGTTATAGAAGCGCTGGACATATTGGTGGAAGTATATTTGAAACTTATTTAGCCGTTTTTGTAATAAATCTTGGGTATTTACGTTTTGTACTTCAATTCAGTTTCAAATTTGAATTTGTTTTTTTTTTTTTTTTTTTTTTAAAGAGTTTTGGCTTGGTTTCAAGACCTTTAAGCCATATCTTATTTTTATAAAGTCATAATGCACTTCACATTTTAATACAAATAGTTAAACTTTTTCTATTTACACTTATATTTTAGACACTGTATTTTTCACAAATTTATACACGATAGGATAGCATTCAGGAGTTTTAAGCAAGTCTTTGAGGTGGTGGCGGGAGAAAAAGTCACTTTTGCCTATTTCTAACAAATCACTCGCGAAAATCAGTCTTTGTACATTGAAAGATGGACAGTCATAAATTAAATGTTCAACGTTTCCAACGGCATTTTTACAGTGTTCACAGATATTTGTTCCAATGTTGATTCTTGAAAGGTGTGATGGTGCACAGTTATGGCCAAAACGCAATCTATTTATTGTGGTTATGAAGCTGCGGCTAGCGATAGCCAGTTTCGATTCGTACCAAGGTGAGTTAGGTATTTTTTCTTGGATGCTTCCGTACCAAAGTCCTTTGCCTTCTTTCTCTTGATTACTCTTCCAGAATGTTTCCCAAGAGTTTAATATTTCTAAATTTATTACACTGTAATAGTCGGTCATAGGGACCCAAAAAGCGCGCCTTACATCTAAACAATTTGTACCTTCATACGCAACTTTATCAGCTATTTCATTCCCAGATATACCTCTGTGTGAAGGTATCCACATTAGAGATATCTGCATTCCTAAAGCTTCATTGGATATTAAGAGGGATTTAATAGCATATAGGATATAGTTAGTTTTGTAGTTAAATTTTAAATTCTTTAGTGCTTGAATGACGCTTAATGAATCTGTTAAGATTAAGATTCTTTTAAGGTTAGGTTTAACAACTTTGAGAAGTTTTAATGCCTCAAAAATTGCATATGCTTCTGCTGTAAAAATTGAACAACTACTGTGTAAAGTAAAACTCTGCGAATTGCCCGTTTGTGAGTCATATATAGCAGATCGGCAGTAACATTCTCCCTTACTGCCATCCGTATATATTTTATAAACATCTCCATAATCTGATAAAAAGTATAGAAAGTTTTTATTATCAGAAATAATTTTATCAATTACAGATACTGGATATACTGTATTCTTATATGGATGAGCAAAACAAGACCAACAAGAGCCTTGTTTATAAATATGTGAAAATTTCTTCATGCCTTCAATTAAACTATTGGATATTGTCTCACGGAACATTGGAAATTCGGAATTTTGATGGTAAGTTAAATTAGGTATGATTTTATTTATTATAGGATTATCAGATGAGAGCAATTTTAGAATATATCTTTTAATTAATTTAAGCCTTCTATACTGTAGAGGCATTATTTTGGTTTCAACTTCCATGGCCCTTATGGGAGTTGAACACATAGCGCCAGAGATAATTCGCAGAGCTTTGTTCTGGACTATATCTAATTTATTTACATGTACACTATTTACATAAGCTAGAGTGCTATAGTCAAAATGACTTCTAACTATAGCCTTATATAGCATGGCCAGAGTTTTTGGGTCGGCTCCCCATGAAACACCAGCCATGCATCTCATAATATTTAAACCTGCTAGTGACTTGGCTATTATATGTTTGATATGCTGTTCAAATGTTAATTTTCTATCTAATATTATGCCCAAAAATTTATGTGTTTGAACGATTGGAATTGGAGTGCCATCATATTTAACTTGAACATGTGGTTCATCTTTACTAAATAACATAGTATGACTCTTGTTAGTATTGACCTTAAGATGGAGCCTATTGGCATAATAGAAATTTAGTTTATTGAGAGAATTATTAATGTTATTTATGGCAGTATCTATAGAATAATTTGAGCTGTATAAAATAATGTCATCAGCAAACTGTAATATATTTACACTATCAGTATTTACATAATGCAGGATTTCACATACATACAGGTTAAACAGTAATGGTGATAAAATAGATCCTTGCATTGTACCTTTACTTACAGGGCGAGGACCATATAATATATTGTTGTGTTTGACATACAAAATTCGATTATTAAGAAAGTTATATATCCATTGGCATAATATGCCAGGTATCCTTAAATTTGAGAGTACTTTAACTAGAATTCCTGGGTCAATGCTATCAAATGCAGCTTGGATATCTAAAAATGTGCACACTGTACTTAATCCGTTATCTTTACACTTTTTCAGGTCTGATATTAATGAAAGGAAACTGTCTGCGCAGCTTCTACCTCTTCGAAAGCCCTATTGAATATCAGGAATTATTTTATTGGCTTCAATATGCCAATCGAGACGAACCTTAATCATTGCTTCAAAAATTTTACCCAAACAGGAAGAAAGGGATATAGGACGATAGGAATCTGCACAATCAGGAGATTTATCTGGTTTTAGAATGGGAATAACACATTGTGTTTTCCATGAGTCTGGAATCGACATATTGGACCACAGGTTATTTAAAATTGCAAGAAATAATTTTTGGGCTCCTTCATCTAAATTCTTGATTAGAAGATAAGGAAAGTCATCCAAGCCGGGAGCAGTGTCCCGCCTTGAATTTAGGCTCATGATGAATTCGTGCCAAGTGAATGGTTCTATCAAAAACTTAGAGTTACTATCATTATTATGTTTTGAAAAGAAGGATTGCAAATTTTCAGTGATAAGATTACTGTTATCTGATAGCTTATTCAGGAACTGGGGAATGAATTCATCATTATAGGTCTTACTTTTGGATTTTGCACCATTAAACATTTTAATTAAGTTCCATATACGACTGATTGGCGTAGTTCTATTAAATGTGTTACACAAATTATCCCAGCTGTAATGTTTTTGTTCAGCTAATGTTCTTTTTTTGAGTGCGTCTGCCTTTTTGTAATTAATATAATTGTCCATGGTCGGATTGGCTCTATAGTGTTTTAGTGACTCATAGGATTTAATTACACTTTGTTCGCAAATATCATTCCACCATGGGCATGGAGGTCTACTACGGTATTTACTTGATTTAGTGAACTTTGGTATACATTGTTGTTTAAGCATTTCAAGTTTATTACAGAATTCATTGTATGAATTTATAGGATTGTATTGATTTATTTCCATGTTTTGGTATAATTGCTGAGATAAATTTTTATAATGTAACCAATCAGTCTTTTTATACAAAAACTTGTCAATTGGCTCATTTGTCTGGTATTTTTCAATGCGCAGCTGGATTTGAGTGATGGTAGGGTAATGGTAACTACCCATGCTATCATCGTGTACTGACCATTCACATAAGGGGGCTATGCATGGGCTTACAAAAGTGATGTCAATTGCAGATGGATTTTGTGTAGGTCTATTGACAGTAGTATAATTGCCATTGTTTAATATGCATAAATCATTCTCATCAATTAAATTATAAAGTTCATGCCCTCTGCCTTTGGTTGATACACATCCAAAGGCAACATGATGCGCATTGAAATCACCAGAAACAAATATTGGCTTAGGCAAATCTCTTACAACATGGCGCAATTTATTTATTCTAATGTGCCCACTAGTAGGGGGGCAGTAGACACATAAAACAGTCAGGTTACCATTATCTGTAGAAAGGGATAAAGCGACAGTTTGTATATCTTCATAAAAATTGGTATCTAAGATTTTATACTTAAGTGTTTTCCTAATAACAATTGCTACTCCATTATGAGCATTCTTAGAGTTGCGATTGAATACATTGTAACCTGGAAATTTAATGCTATCATTATTTTTGAACCATGTTTCATTTAATAAGCATATGTCAATACTTTGTTTATTAAGAAATCTAATTAATAATGCCTTTTTACTATTAGCGCTTTGAATGTTAAATTGTGCAATGCGTATGTGAGAGCTGTTACCTGTGCAATTACTATCCATTATTTTAAGTTTTTAATAAGCATATCTTTGATAGCAGCCGTTGTTATAGAGCTGCCCTCAGGGGGTTGTTGGCAAGCTGGATCAGTGTCTGTACCAGGGCCGACAGTACATCACTGCTTCCAATTATTTGTGATTTTATGTCATCACTGTTAGTATTTACATTATGTACAGAACTATTTACAGATTTGTTTACAATTTTATTTACATTCTTTTTTACAAAAGAGGGACTAGGCCGGGAGGTTTCAGTCAGAGCAGGGAATTCAGTCATAGATTTTGTGTTCAGTACAGAAGAGTAACTTATTTTATTTTTCTTTTCCATCATTTTTTTCATTTTAATAGGACATAATTTTGATATTGCCAAGTGAGGTCCACTGCAGTTAGAACAGCAAAGATCGTTTGGCCTGTCACATTCTCTATAAGAATGTTCACCTGAACATATACTACACTTCTGAACTGAACTATTACAGACTTTAGCAGAATGGTTGAATTTGAAACATTTGAAACATTGTTGTAGAGGAGGGACATATTCAAATACTCTGTATGAGAACAAGTCGTACTGCACGATTTCTGGTAAATTATTGGATAAAAATGTAAGGCTTATTGTCTGTAAAGGTATTCTCTCGTCTCCCACCTTTTTTGTGAATCTTCTGACTGTTATTATTTCATAGATGGATGATAATTTTGTATATAATTCTTCATTAGAGATATTTGTAGGTACAAAACGGATCACTCCGGTTTTTTCGATTTGTGTTGCTGGTATATAAGCTTTCAGTTCATGCTTGGTGAGGAAGTTGGTATTTAGTAAGAAGTTATTAGCATTATTGGCCAGTTTGAAAGTTATACTTATCTTATTGGCATTGACTCTTTGCAGGGACTGTACACCTTTCACTTCGCTAGAGAAGATGTTGTTTAGATAAACCGGGCTTTTGTTCCCGATTTTTCCGCAGGGTTTCACACTTTCAACGAACACTTTGAATGTCAGGTTGGGGCTATTTTCCGGGTATAGTCTTTTATAATTAGGTTTAAAATATGGCACATAACAGTCTTCACCTAAATACCTATCTCCCGCCACCGCTGAAGCAGGTCTCTTTAAATTCCTCACTATACGAGGAGTCTTGGGGTCCGGGGGCTTTTCCCCCGGCCCCTCATCATCATCCATAGTTTCGTGTCACTTTGACCACCTATTAATAGTTTGCACTTAGTTTAAAACAAATAACTAATAATTTTAAAATTTTGGAAAAAGTTTTCGTATCTTTGCTGTTTCCCGCCCAAACAGCCAATCAATTTGAATTTGCCGTTTTTGTTTGACAAATTGAATTGATTTCATATTGACATTGACAAATTGACATTTTAAACATCGATATATCGATGTCAGGATTCTTGTAACGATTTTATGGATCGATAAATCCAAAAGGGTTTTTTTCACGTGTCAAATTATTTGTAGGGATAACAAGTTGACAGAGGCTTACCAAAAATCAGAAATATATTTAAACGTGGTACCTACCTAAAATATTTGCAATATTTATTAGAGGTAAGTAAGAATAATGTTATGAAATAAATAAATCTTATAAAATGACAAAAAGCACTTTTACGTTTTTATTTATATTTTTATTATTATTAGAATGTTTTCGCAGTCAAGTTGATAAGACTAAGGGCCGATTTCTGAATTGAGAATTTATACTAAGTAAATACTTAAGTAAATTACTTAGCGAAATTTAAATTCATAATTAGAAATCGGCCCTATCACGCGTGGGAATCACTGATTCATCAATATGAGAAACCATAAAAATCATAACGAAAGAAAGTTATCTGGGACATTTTATATTACTTGACGCCCGAAGATACAATTACTTGTTTTAATCAAGGACTCTACACAGTTTGAGTCTTTATAAAGTGCACATATCAAAATCAGGGAAACTACACACGATTTCATCGACAGAAAACATAACAAAAAAAATTAAATATTCATTTTATTGTGAATACTCGTATTAAAAATGTTTAAGTTACAGTGCTAATCCCTACTTAAATTGTTGTAACTTTTGAAGTAAAGGTTCTGTCAGATTGGAATACAATTTGTAATGATTGTTATCGTCCCATTTACCCTACCTTTTATTAATTTTAAGTTGGCTAAAATTGCGCGATCATTTATCAAATACAACAATTTCTATGAGTGTTTAAAAAAGCTCATGCTCATTGTTTTGCTATGAACCATTTTTTTAACGCTGATTAAAAAAGTTGTATTTGGGTAACAAACGTGCAATTTTTACCATTATGTTACTAAGCTGATTCTTTGCAGAGTAACTTAAAATTTGTAAAAGGTAAGGTAAATGGGACGATTATTTTAGACATTTTAAAATTGTTTAAGAAGTGATGAAAATAAAACAGGTTTTCTTTATTCTAAATTTATAGCGTTTATTTTCTAGATCATTTTTACTTTCTGACAATCATAAAAAAATATTCCATTGTGATAGGACCTTTACTTTAAAAGTTATAACAATTTATATAATAGGGTTATCAGCTATATTAAAAAATGATAAAATTTTCCTAAAAAACTATATTTTTAATTTCTGTCGATGAAATCGTGTGTAGTTTCCTTGATTTTGATATGTGCACTTTATAAAGACTTATCTATATATATATATATATATATATATATATATATATATATATATATATATATATATATAAAAGGAGAAGCTGACTGACTGACTGACATATCAACGCAGGGCCTAAACTATAAAGGTTAGAAACTTGAAATTTTGCACAGGGGTTCCTTTTAAAACGTAGGGGAGCACTAAGAAAGGATTTTTAAAAATTCATCCCCTAAGGGGGTAAAATGGGGGTTCAAAGTTAGTATGAAACTTAGCCGTTTTTGAAGTTATTCGAATGAAATTTTGTACGATGATTCTTCATTTAAAATTATGAAACACGTGTAAAATAGTTTTTCGAAAATAATCCCTTAAGGGGGAAAAAGGGGGTGCAAACTTAGTATGAATCTTGCCGTTTTTGAATTTATTCGAATGGGATTCAATATGAAGGGCCTCCATTAAATGTTATGAAAACATGTAGAATAGTTTTTCGAAAATCATCCCTTAAGGGGGTAAAAAAGGGGGTGCAAAGTTAGTATGAATTTTGCCGTTTTTGAAGTTATTCGAACGAAATTCAGAATGAAGGTCTTAATTTCATTGAAGGTCATGAAACACATGTTAAATGGATTTTAGAAAATCATCCCTTAACCTCGTGAGAACCGACCTTGAAAGTAACAATGGTTTTTGTACCTCTCTTACTACACTGGGCCTCAAGAGGTTAAGGGGGCCAGAGGGGGGTACAAAATTAAATTTAGTATGAAACTTTGCCGTTTTTGAAGTTATTTGAATGAATTTCAGAATGAAGGTCTTTCATTGAATGACTTGAAACAAATGTAAAATAGATTTTCGAAAATCATCTCTTAAGGGGATAAAATGGGGTGCAAAATTAGTATGTAACTTTGCCATTTTTGAAGTTATTCGAATGAAATTCAGTATGAAGCTCCTTCATTAAAAGTCATGAAATACATGTAGAGTAGTCTTTCGAAAATCATTCGTTAAGGGGGTAAGAGGGGGTTGCGAAGTTAGTATGAAAGCTCTTTCGCAGGCGCTAAAAGTATCCCTATCTTATTTGCAAACACTTTACTCAACTAAAGCCCACGCGGACGTAGTCGCGGGCAACAGCTAGTACTGTATAATTATGTACATGTCTGATCAATATTAAACTTTCTACATGCTTTAAACGAATTTTGCTTTAACATATTACTTAATATTTAAAAATATAATTGAATGCTAATCATTTACAAATATATTATACTAGCTGTGCCCCGCGGTGTTACCCGCGGTTCATCGATTTTCCCGTAGGAATAAGATATTTCCCCGCGGTAAAACGTAGCCTATGTTTTAATCCAGGGTATCGGCTAACTCCATACCAAATTTTATTAAAATCCGTCCAGCCGTTTCAGCGCTAAAGACTGACAAACATATAAACACACACACAAACTTTCACGTTTATAATATTAGTGTGATTTATCAGAAATCAGAAATTTATTTCAACGAAAAGAATTTACATTCTATTTGTTGAACGTCAATTACTGTTATTATGTCAATTACAATTATTATAGTTATTAGATACAAACGAATAGTATAAAAACTATGTAAAAGTTTTCAATGTGATGTTTCTGAATATCAATACGATAATTATATCGATATTTCTGTGTACCCACCTTCGTCCCACCTCTAAGGAGATTTATTTATAAGTTTTTTGATTCCGTTTTCAGCCATCATGGCGTAAAGTTCAATTTTTTGTAACAAATGTTTTCCGAACATCCGTTAGGGCTAAAGTTTCGTACAGGCCCTGTAAAAATAAATATATAATAAAATTATAAGTTTTTTTTTTAAGTAGAAGAAGCGTTTTATTCTACACAGAACTGCAATTTTCAACTGTGCTATTTTCTTTAGACCTCTAGTCAAGAATAGGTTCTAAAAATAACACAAGCCTTTCAAATCTCTAGAAAGAGCGAGACAATTTAAAAGCGTATTGATCCCCTAATGGAAGGCGGTCGCCTATGCTATTTAGTATAGTATAGCTGCACAGCCTTTTATAAATTAAATTCATATAGACTAGAATCATAGCTACTGCTGAAAAAGACTTCTTGCCCTAAATAAATTGACAGTATACCTATGTACTCTGTAAAATGGGTGTATTATTATGTAAGTAGGTACAGTTAACTAGCGAGGTTCTGAAAATAATCACTACGGGAAGTATCAGAACGCATGCGCAGCTCAATAGCGCCACCTGGAACGAAAAAGTAGAAACTTCAAAAGAAGTCGCCGCCATTTTGACATTTGTTTGGCTTCTGTGTCTCAAAAGTGAAAATATCGTGTTATTTCCTAAACAGTGATCGTGTTCTTCAATATTCCGTGTTGAATATCTTAGTAAAATGTCGGAAGGTATAATTAAATAGGTTGCAGATGCCATCGCATCAATTTAGCAGCGGGCCGATCAATAATGTAATCCTGCCGCTTTTTTTATTTCCGCATCTCTTATTTTAGTTAAATTAGGGATTTTAGTCTATACGAATCGTTATGTAGATTCAATAAACGACAATCTTCTCGCCTGATCCGCCAATTGAGCCAATTAGTGTCTAAAAGTGGTAAAAATCCTTGTGTAAAAAAGGCGCGAAGCAAGCGCTTTGCCGCGCCGAGAATTTGACTAAAATAACTCGAAATGTTTGAAACAAAGACATGTAGAGCCGCTGTTTGTGTACTGCGGATTGTATGGTTTTCGGCCTCAATTCGTATTTAAATAACTCGTGCTGCATGATCTGAGCTGTTCTTTGAGGAGGATATTGCATGTAAGTACATAATCTATCTTATTTACTCTTTAGGACATACGCGCTCAACAAAAGAAAATCTATAAGAAGAATCAGGTGACGTTTTTCATAGAAACATCTTGTAATACCAACTTTCCCAGTACTTATTAGGACCATGGACCTTGGACCATGTCCTAGAATCCATAGTAATGATTTAGATAAAGCCTGGTAAAGTCTACAGCACATCAACCTTTAAAAGCACGCACTGTACTCAGTTATGTTACGGTCAACTTTGCAACAAAAATGTAAAGGTCGACCTGCCGTATAGTGACAGATTTTTTTAACATGACCTTTACTTTTTTGTCAACCTGTAAAATCTTTGTTGGGCTGATCGACTCACAATAATAGGTCAAGTGTTTGTTAACAGGTTTTCAAGTGTTTTGTCCGATTCAAATATTTAATGTGCTATTAATCCGGAGAATTAAACAATAACAATGGTTTTTTAATTGTTATTTTCAAGGTAATAATGCAACTGAGTAATGTAAAATTTATCTATCTAAATTTTTATCTTTTATAGAGTTTACATTTATAATTTTTTTCTTATCTTTTTTTTTAAATTAATTTTTTAACTTTTTTTGTCTGTTACAACTTCAAGAAAGGAGAAGGTACTCAGTTCGACTGTGTTTTTTTATGTTTGATACCTCAGAACTTTTGACCAGGTGGACCAATTTTGATGATTCATTTTGTATTAGAAAGCTGGACATTTCAATTTGGTCTAGCTTTGACATGGCATCCATGAGAAAACCATGTCTTAAATTTGCTTGTTCAGGCGCCTTCCCTTTTCTTCATAGCAACAAGTGTGTGCGCGAACCGTTGTGTGGTCTATTGTGTAATTTGTTGGAGTCCAATTAGGTAGTTAGTTTACTTCAAATCCACTAAAAATAAAATTTAACAAAAATTTTAACAAATCAAAACTGTTACAATTATCATTGTAGGTTTTGGAGTCAGTGTCATTGTGGTTACAATGTATATTAGGGACTCCAAAACTAGCAACAAGGGTAATAATATAAGCCTTTATTCCTTGACTAAAAGTTTTCCTGAACTACTAAAACAAATTTTATACTGTTCATATTTTACGCTACATGACACTAGCACTGAAACTTGTCAAGTTGTCTTTACTCAAATATATTACAATATAGTTACGCCAAGTCAGAGGCCTTATGGCGGCTTGAAAACTTCTTACTGTCAGCCCAGCCACTAGTCTTAGAAGCCTCCACCAATCCAGACTTTGCCCTGTGCTGGAGTATACCTATACCTTCCTCAGGGAAGAGACCTGTGCCCCTCGGTGCGGACATAATAGGGGACATGATGATGAAATAATAATATTATTTTCTTATTTTAACAAGCTTAAACAAAAGTGGCGAACATTTAAATAATTTATTACATAGTAGTAGTAATAAAACAGGGAATTGTTTTCTAGATTGATAATGGATTATCATCTTATGGAAAGTGTTTTAAAAGTGTTTAACTTTCTTTTTTATGGAGCCTAAATATTATTATTTTTTCTACAAATAATTGTACAGTATTCAACTGCGTTCGCCATTAACAATACCATGACATCATCATTGTCCCATCAAGATTATCATGATCAAAATCAGCCTGTTAAACATGAACATCCACTCCTGCCTCTTCTGCGATTGTGTCAACATTTCAACTAATGTGTGCGTTGCGAGTTATATAATAATAATTATTTACTCGGGTAATGCCTGTTTACACTACCGGACCTAAATGTCCTCCTAACTCATAACTGTTACAATTTACTTGGCTAGTGCCTGTTTTCGTCCCCGAACCTAAATGTCCTCCTAACTCAATTTCAATTCTGTTTTATGGACTCGGTGCACTGATTATCCAGTACAAGCCTTCCTAACTAATAACGGGTTTTCCCGACCAAACCGTAATGGCCTCCTAACTCATAATAATTGTTACAATACGATTAAAATCAGTTAACAATTTGGCTTTTCTCGGATATCATCGACTAAATCCGGAGACAGAAATGACACGAGATACATTACCTCGATTTATTTTTGGTAGCATTCAATTTGAAGTATCATAAACGCAATGTATAGCACCTGCCAAGATGACATTACTAACTGGTAGACCTAAGAAATTTGTTATGCAGAAGCGACGTGAATTTGACAAATCTGAGAGCTTGTCGTTTTCTTTTCTAAATTTACACGCTGCTTTTCGAAACTGCGGTTGCTTCCCAAACCTGTCCAATTTTTTTTTATTATATTTACTTTCCACTTTTTAAATAAATTGGCTTCTTTTCTAAAATAGTTATATAGGTACATTATTTACAATTTCACGAGATTGAGCAACAATTTTTTTACCATGCTTTAAATTTGTTGAAGCCATGATACATAACTATTGTAAGTTAATTGTGATAAAATTTGATAGAATCGAATATTTTCACGAATGAAATTAGCGTTCATAAACATAAATGTATCATATACGTCAAACTGTTTTTATTGACTCGAAGAAGGCAGACTATCAAAATAGTCAATTATTATTCTTATTTCAATATAAAGGTTGTGTTAGTTTTGAGCTACATAGGAGGTTTTGTTGCTCATATTGTTCTTGTATTGTATTCAATAAGACAACGAGTAATATAATTAAAGGTCATGTCTGTAAATTCATAACTCTATGTCAGAGACGAGGGATTCACGACAATTACCGAGGTTGGCCGAATTGTTAACTGATTTTAATCGTATTGTACAATATAATTGGCTAACGCATATTTTCACTACCCAACCTTGACGACCACTGTCGGGCATAGGCCTCTTCATAGGATTCGGGCATAGGTTCTCTATCTATATATCTCCACCGTCAGTCCCCTGCCAATCTCGTCCATTGTCTTTCTGTCGCCTTCTTTATATTGTCGACCCATCGGGTAGGTGGCCGATTATTGTATAGATCCTCAGTGGTATACTAAGATCAATAAATGAGAAACCATACAAGAAAGTAGGAACCTAACCTAATCTCACTAATTGAAACTGACCAAGCCAGGATTTAAGCTTCCTACATACCCCGCGTAATTTTAGACCAGCTATATTTTTCAGTGTAACAGTTACGAAACGGCTCTTCCAGGTCAAGGTGTCATCTCACCCTGAAATGCGGCTAAGAAGCAGAAAGAGGGAGCGGCCCCTCCAGGCGAAGACTACGTCCAAAATAACGAAACTGAAAACCAATCCACCGCTGACCAAAAGTCTGGTGAAATCGCCCAAGAACACTTGGACGAAATCTCTGAAGCGGGAGGCGAAAAATGCCTCCTACGAATCCAAAAACTGCATCACCCGATCGCAGACTAGCCTGAAAACGCGGCCAGTGAGAACGAACGCTCTCATGACCATGGAGAAGCCAGCAGATACTCCCAAGGTCAAAGGCCAGCACAAAGACGACGGGCGCACGAAGAAGCCTATATTCCAAACTGTTGTGCGGAGCTGCAACAAGGATCCCGTGTCCTCGACCACATCTCTGAAGCTGGACAAGAAAACGCAAAACGAGAAAGTGACCACCACGTCAAAAGTCAAGCCGAAGGAGATCCGCAACACTAAAAGCGTCCAACTCCGCGTCAGTTCCTTGAACCGCGAACTGCGCAAAACTGACGTCCTGTCCTCCGATCGCCTGAGCTCCCCGCGCAAGACCAGGCGTCTGGATAAGGCTGACAAAGCAGCTTCGCTCAACAACTCGCCCATACGCAAAGTGCGGCAGATCGGCTTGCCCTCTCCGAAAGTCACTAAGACCACCGTCTCGTCCACCAACGAATCCCCGAAAAAGAAAACTAAGCCGAAACCGGCAACTGTGCCCGACCACCGAAACTGGTCTTCGGAGGATAATGATGTGACTATGTATGAACCGCATACCACCATGTTAGTGGACCTGGTGTATGCAGCGAAAGCCAGCGAGGAATCCGACTCCGATATACATGTGGACACTTCGGAGTTTTGCCTCCCGAACGATTGTCTCGACGATTTCGTGCGCATCGAGGAGTGCGAGTTGGTTGACGACGCTTTGACTCAGGATGATGCCGACATAAACTTCTTGGCCGACAAGGCTGCCAGAGTGATGACTGCCACCGAAAACGATGAAGAGATTAAGAAGGTAAGACGTTTACAACATTGAATATTCTTTGTTTGTTGTTCAATAATAGTCCTTTGTTCAACAGTTGCATGATAAACTTCATCCTTCCAATCATTGAATAGAATTTTACTGACTAGACTTGTCAGCAAAACAATTCTCTGAACCAGGTGTCGACTGAAAGCGCAAGAAAACTCGTTAATAGTCGAGGCGTACTATTAATGTGTAATTTTTCAAATTCGGCGACTCTAAAACCGTCTTAAACATCTGTGTTCGAGGAATCAATACCCCAACAGATCGGTAGATGCGTCATTTTAGCAGTCTTTAACACCTCTGATCAAAGACTCATTCCCTTAACCAGGTTTCCACATCGCGGACGAACTCGACCGAGAAGCGCACGACCAAGCGTCGCAAATCCAGCAACGATCTGGAAATGTACCAGCCGACCTCGACCACTGACGACCTGGACAGTTGCACCGAGTTCTTGGTCACCGGCGAGAAGTATGTGCAGGTTTGTACCGACTTAAGATCACTCGCTGGAAGTATGCGCTCGTTTGTACCGACTTTCTGATCATGGGCTGGAAGTATGCGCTCGTTTGTACCGACTTTCTGATCACGGGCTGGAAGTATATGAAGGTTTGTACCGACTTTCGATCACGCGCTGGAAGTATGCGCTCGCTTGTACCGACTTTCTGATCACGGGCTGGATGAATGGGCTCGTTTGTATAGAGTTTCTGATCACGGGGTGGAACTGTCGGTTTGTACCGAATTCCTTGTCACGTGTTGAAAGTTTGTGCTGTTTTGTACCGAAAGCGCAGTTTTGAATGAAAGTACAGAATTTCTTTGACATCACCATCATTCAATTTCTGTTCCGTGTCGGAAAAGACTTAGAGTGCCAAGAATAACATTTAAGGCTTAGCATTTTATGGTAACTAGAAGCTACACAATTTACAAACTTACGTCCAATCGTTGAACAAGTAACAATTTACTGATCCTCGGTATATTGCCCGGTAATCAAGCCTTCCCCCTCCCACAGCCGGACTTCGTCACGATGTTGGAGCAGGACGGGTACGTGCGTGACTCGGAGTGCGAGATATCGTCGACTTGTCGCGAGGGGAGCGCGGGGGGCGCAATAGAAAGTCTGGAAGCTCTCTCGGCTAGGGGGCCGGGCACTGGATTCCTTCACGAGATCAGTCAGAGCCTGGCCGCCGAAGCACATACTTGGGTAAGTGATCTTTTAATAGGGAATGGATGAAAATATCAGAAGTGCTTGATATTTTTTTCGGTGATAGGAATCACCTTCCTCAACGCGAGAAAAAAGTTTAAATTTTTTTGGCTTCATAGTTAATTTTTAAATAATCTTAATATTTTTCCATTCCTAGTTCTGGGCTCAGTACGGCTTAACAGACATATTCCTTGGTCCGCTACGTATTAAAAAAAAAACTGTGGTGACATTGACAGCTTTTCAAGGTGGATTTTTTTTTCATACGTAGCGGCTAAGGAATATGTCTGATATGCCGTACTAAGCCCAGAACGACGAATGGAAAAATATTAAGTATATTTAAAAATTAACTATGGGGCCAAAAAAATTTAAACTTTTTTCCCGCGTTAAGGAAGGTTATTCCTATCACCAAAAAAAATATCAAGCACTTCTGATATTTTCATCCATTCCCTATTGCATAGGTTTTAAATTTAGCTCCAAATAGGGCTGTAGGGCTTCCCACGACACAGGGTGCCCTAGTGTGGGGCCAGAAGCAATGTATGTCTCATCATCAACCCGTTATGTCCCCACCGAGGGGCAAGAGGCCTCTTCCCTGAGGAAGGTATACTCCATACTCCACCACGGGGGCCAAGTCCGGATTGGCGGAGGCTTGTAAGACTAGTGGCTGGTCTTACTGTTAGAAGTTTTCAAGTTGTTCTAAGGCCTTAGAACTGGCTTAACCAACTGCAACGTCCCTTGCGAAGCACGGAACCGATCGGAAAAACGCCACTTGTCTTAGACATAGGCGGTCACTCTTCCATGCACTGAACGCGCCCTATGTTACTTAACCTTCATGATCGTTTAAGATCACTCAGGCAGCCGCGGCTACGAGCGATTCATGAGCAGATGATTACCAACTACTTTATCAATGTATGTGCCTGTATGTAAATGTTTATGTTGTTTATTAGCAAGGAGAATTAAATTCTCCTTGTTTATTAGTCAGAGCCTATCTGCCAAATTACATAATTGGGTAACTGACGCACGTATTTTTGACCTGTTTTCCCAGGTCACCAAGTCGAGGCTAATACGGCTAATAGTCGACGACCTCTGTGGCGCAGCGAATAGCGCATCTGCTATTATGCGAGAGATCCCGGGTTCGAATGCCGGCTGGGGACAAAAAAGAAACCCAGGTCTTGGATGACATGATTGTGACGTTGCTGTCTCTGGTTCCCACGACACAGGGTATCCCAGTGTGGAGCCAGAAGCAATGTAGTATATGCCTGTATGTAAATGTTATGTTATCGTTATGATTGGTCTTGTTACAGAATGGCACTGAGATCAGCGGTGAAGAGGCGTCGCTGGTCTGTCAGAATGAGCAGACTCCTTCCGATTTGGAGGTGAGACCCTACATCAATATCAAATGAAACTGACCATTACTGCCGCCGTACGGAGGAAGGCCGTAACTTAGTTGAAACTAGTTTTGAGTAAATTAAAATCTTGTTTGATTTTTAAGCCGATGATAGTAGTTTTAAAATTTATAGAAAAATATGTTACATTTTTATGGTTTGTGTTTTGTTTCCGTATAGACTAGCCTTTCTAATAATTTGCAGATTTCCCTTTCACTTAAGTAAAAAAAATATTTTAAGTAATATAATGTTAAGCAAGAAAGCCATAATTAGAAAGTTAAGGCTTTTCTTGTTAAATTTATCAAGTCATCCATCAGTAATATAATTTTGGATATTTCTTCAGTTGAAAAAGCCCTAATTTCATTTTTTCCAAAGAAAACTATCTATTAAGAAAACTAACTATTAATATTTTGGCATGAAATTTAATTTTATGGAAAAAAGGTATCAAAATTAAAACAAAAATTATCGAAATGAAGTGAAGCGAAATGAAGAATTAATTATTGCCAGTTATTCGAATGTTTGTTTTTATTGTATGTTATAAGCAAGGAGGTTATTTTAATCTTTGTACTATAACATTTAAATAGGCTATTTGACAGTGTGAAAAAAACTGTATTATTTATACGTATTCGTAAAACCGCCTTAAGCCATTTTAACTAAAAAAATATTATTTATAAAATAGACACAGGATAAGTAAACTTTTAGTCCAGATCAACTTACGGGTGTTTTTTTTATCGGACGAGTCCAACCAGGTTTTGCTCCGATTTGCAGTACGAAGCACCCGTAAGTTGATCCGGACTAAAAGTTTACAATGTGTTGTGCTTACGAAAGTTTTAGGATAAAATTTGATAATTTTATGTATCTGCAACTATTGTATCGAAAACCTCGGCCTAGATTGGCCGATTCTATGATGACTTCACAGTTCAGTAAAAATGGCGTCTGTCATTCATGTCGTTCATACGTTCATTGGTTTGTTTACTGGTATGTGACGTCATAATTCCTGTGCGATGCCATATTGCCCAAGATACCGTTTTGGCGGGTTGTTTCAAACGTAAATTTTTGTTCGCCTTTTTTACAAGAAATCCACGAAAGAATCTAAAATGACCACTTTCTGAGGACTCCATGAACGCCAACAAAAAATATGAGATGGTGTTCAGAAATCTGTCAAATAGCCTATTGTGTTGTGATCGATACATTTTCCTATAATTTCCTTAAGTGTGTAGATGATTTAGTAATGTTAAAGTTAAAGATACTCATTATTATTACTCGTACTATTGAAATTACTGAATTCTAGTTTTTTTTTTGTTTTGCTTAAAAAATATATCTTATAATTTTATAAAGGTTAAGATATCAGATATGAAAATAACATGAAAAGCCGCAACTTGGAAATTACGGCTTTTCACATTAAGGTTTGTTGTTATTTAAAAATCTTTGGATTCAATTACGGCCTTTCATACTAGTCAAACGTGATTTATAATGTGAAAAGCCATAAGAATCAAAATGCGGCCTTTCATTTTAAAATTCAAGCGATTTTTGTTGGAGGATGGCTTTTTACGCCCTGTTATTTTCGCCTAGGTAGGAGTTAGACCTTATTTACATAGACCGAAAGATAGATTTTTCTTTGCTGATTCCAAATTAGTACTTAACTAAATTTTGCCAAAAACTTGAGTTACGGCCTTTCTCCGTACGGCGGCAGATTATACCTTCGGACTATGCCTTGGTGAAATCACACTACCTTACTTCTTAAACCTGTAAAACTGTTTCATATATCGACGGGAGAGAGGCTATTTGTTGTAAGCGACACTTTTTGAAATGTCCAGGAGACCGTTTCAAAGATTGCATAATCAGAAAAAAATATCATTACAAGATGGACAGACGATCTCACGCAAGCGGCGGATAGACACTGGATGCAAGCCGCTTCCGACCGGTCTTTTTGGAAATCCATGGAGGAGGCCTATGTCCGGCAGTGGACTTCTTGTGGCTGAATGATGATGACGATGATGATGATCATTACAAATAAACTATTAAAATGTTTGGATCGCCAAAAAAGTACTAAGAGACCCTTCCTTCTGGTGTCTTCTCTTGGGTGTTTATATATTATCACAGTCTGTTTTTTAGTTCAATGCAATAAATAAAACAGTGACGTTGACATCTCAATACAATCCAATGTCTGAATGTTGCTAGTACGCAAAAACCAAATTACCCCATTTGACTTCCAAGTAAAAATTGTTTGTGCTACATAGGTGTTTTTTTTAGACTTTGCTCTTATGAAGAATTAAACTTTAATGTCTTAGACGTGATAAGGATTTTGGTCACACGAGTCTTCTATTCACGGTAAAAAAAAATCTACCGAGTAAACCTATATACTTTATAACGGTTACACCGCGTCATTTTTTTTGCATTGAATTAAAAAACGGACTTTAGAGATATATTAATATATTTTTCCTTGGCACAGGAGGAGGCTGTCGATGTGATCACCTCATGCGGCAACCGCGTCGACTGCGATCAAATCACCGCTTGGGTGGACGCCTTCGACCCTTATTTGTTCATCAAGCAGGTCAGTGGAATCCCACCGCACCAGTGGCGATTTATACATCGACGGTTAAAAGGTAATAGGGCATAAGCGACATTTTGGCCCAAAATGACTTTTGAATGCCATCTTACTTAAAAAAAAAATCTGCGTCGAATGCGCTTACTCCCGCGGCTCTACGATACAAAAAAGTCATCGTAGAGCCGCGGGAGTAAGCGCATTCGACGCCGATTTTTTTTTTAAGTAAGATGGCATTCAAAAGTCATTTTGGGCCAAAATGTCGCTTATGGCCTATTACCTTTTAACCGTCGACATGAATTTGCGGCAGACATAGTTCGACCAAATCATTACTGGTACATTTCAAAATATTGTCGCGGTCCTATCCCGAACCATCTAGAATAGAGCCTTCTAGAAGCCTATCGAATAGTCGCCGCACGCTGCAAGCAATAATGACTCGTATGTCCACTAGCCTAAGGTTCAAAACGCTTTGAGTGGGTTACTGTTCGAGCGACGTTGCCGCGTGTACCGAGTGTAGGTACGTAGGTACGGGAATGTTCTAGAACCCTTGCCGCCGGATATAAATAGCGGCCGCCGTGGCGCACAGTCGGTTCCGTTTGGAATAGCGAAGAGTGAACTTCGAGCGAACATACCTGCGATACGAGCGATAACCTACGACCTCAGCGATACTATTGGACTTCGATTGGACCTGCGATTGGATTCTACGTGTGGACTTCGTGTCGTGAAGACCTGCAGACCAGACCCTGCGTGAATAAATCCTAAGAAGTTGTCATTGGCGTTTTACATCCAAATCCAGAACCCTAGCCCGTAACAATATTCTGTTTTGAGTAATTGACGTTGAAAGATTTCAAAAATTGTCATAATTATGTTACAGTAAAATCATTGTTTCTCTACTGGAGTTAGTGTTTATGTGACGGATAAAGAATTTTTTTTTCATTTATTTTTTAAGTACATTGACAAAGTTACATGATATATTCCCTTATGCCAAACTGTATCACAGTTAAACGAAAAGTTCCGGTAATGATTCCGACCGATAGGAGATGACATGTATTAGCACGGTTCCCGAATTCTTTTGGCTACGTTCACCGTTTTTGTGCGGAACCCTAGCTCAAGTAAGAAGTAAACTAACTGTAACAACGTAACAATACGTACTGACTGCACAAATGCTCAATGTGCAAGCATAAAAAAATTTGTTAAATTTAACATTCAGTTTTAATATTTTCATGTTTGTGACGTCGCTGTTTCTGGTTCCCACGACACAGGGTATCCTAGTGTGGGGCCAGATGCAAAGTATGTGCCTGTCTGTAAATCTTTAATGTAATGTTAATCTAATCTAATCTATTTTAGGGGAAAAGGCCTATACCCAGCAGTGTGTATCATCATCCATGATGATGATCCAGATGATGATTATGATGAATCTACTTTGTTCCCGACAGCTTCCACCATTGGAGACGGTCGCCACGGGAACATTGCGCGCACGTTTCCCGGCTCTTCCACTCAAGACGCGGACCAGTCCGGAATTCAGTCTCGTGAGTGATTTTTTTTTGTTGTTTTTGGACGTGAAACTACTTTCAGGGCCTCGAATCTGCTAGTACTTCTAATTAGCATAACAACAGTTAAACAATAGCCGCGTGCCCGCTGCGGGCATTTGCCAAGCGAAGGGTTAGTGCATTATAGTTCAGTAGGTTATTTGAAAAAGTGTGAAAAAAGTAGGTTAGTGTGAAAAAAAAAAAAGTATTTAAGTATTAATAAGTATCCGTATTAATTATGAGTCTTAAAACCGCTTCAAGGCATTTTAATCTTAATGATTCCTGTGCGACGCCATATTGCTTAAGATAGCGTTTCGGCGGCTTATTTTTAAAAGTGAATTTTTATTTGCTTTTACACTTTCTAAGCAGTCAATGAACACCAGATGGTTTTCAGAAACCTGTCAATAGCCTATAATGGTACGGCCACACTATCGCGATAACGCGAAGATTTGCGTTGTCGCGACATGTCTGGCCAAAAAAGCCAGCATTATGCTGCGGCCACACTTGAAGGCGAAGATTCGTGTTCGTGTTGTCGCGACAAAATTTCGTGTTCGCTCTACGTCGAAGAGCTTGGCCACATCCTTCAATAAACCTTCGCTACGTCGCGACAATCTAGAACGTTGCTAAATTCATTTTGCCCTTTGATGTATTTTACCGACAGCAGCGCGAAGGGTGTTTGTATTCGCGATAATCATTCGCGATAGGACGAATTTTTTGGCCAGACATGTCGCGACAACGCAAATTTTCGCGTTATCGCGATAGTGTGGCCGTACCATTAGAGTTACATGGTTGGGTCACGTGGCAATTTTTTTTTTATTCCATAAAACCTGTGCGACGCCATATTGCATAAAATAGTGTTTTGGCGGCTTATTCCGAAAGTAAATTTTTGTTTGCTTTTTTTAGAAGAAATACACGAAAGAATTTAAAATGACCACTTCTGCGTCTTATTTCGAAAGCAAATTTTCGTTTGCTTTCTTTAGAAGAAATACACGAAAGAATTTAAAATGACCACTTTCTGCGTGAATTCACGCCTAGAATAGGCTATTTGTTTGATTTCTGAAAGCCATCTCGTTTTGTTTGTTGGTGTTCATGTAGTCCTCAGAAAGTGGTCATTTTAAATTCTTTCGTGTATTTCTTCAAAAAAAGGCAAACGAAAATTTACTTTCGAAATAAGCCGCTAAAACGCTATCTTAAGCTATATGGCGTCGCACAGGAATCATGACGTCACTTGCCAGTAAACCAACCAATGAAGGTAAGAACGAATTAATGATAGACGCCATTTTTAATGACATGTGACGTCATCATAGAATCGGCCGATCCAGGCCGTTTTCGACACAATGGCTGCAGATACATTATGTATCTATCAAATTATATCTTGTGTTTTTCTTACAAATAATAATGGTATTTTAGTTAAAATGCCTTAAAGCGGTTTTAAGACTCATAATTTATACGAAGACGCATAAAAAATACTCCTTTTTTCACACCTTTTTAGCCTGTTACGAATCGTCGTGCTGGCGTTCATTTGAAGCGGCAAAGAAATGAAATTACATTTTGTCTTCAGGTACTGGATCTAGACGAGACGCTGGTCCACTGCTCTTTGCAAGAGCTCCCGGATGCGAGCTTCCATTTTCCAGTGCTGTTCCAGGATTGCCGTTACACGGTAAGTGCACTTGACGTAGTTTAGCACAAAGTTTCCAACCCTCACGTAGTGAGTTTTGAGATGTTTCAATTTTTAGAATTTTAAAAGCGGTGGTGGCGTAGTGGGGTTGACCCTTGCTTCTCGATCATGAGGGTCTGGGTTCGAACCAAGCATGTACCAATGACTTTTAGTTACGTACATTTGTTTGTACAGCAACACCATTCGCTGATAAATTGTGCCCGGATAACGGCGACAGGCTTGCCACTTGTCACGTTTGGGACGTAATAAACTCGGCAAAACGTGGGTTCAGTTCTAGAGACTGGTGTCTCTGCCTACCCCTTCGGGGATAACGGGCGTGAGTTTATTTATTTTATTTATTTATTTTATTTATTTTTTTTATTTATTTTTTAGACACATAATTATCAAATTTACTCCTGTTTTTTTATCAATGATATTTTGTTTTTAGTTAAATGCCATAAGGCGGTTTTAAGACTTGTCACGTAACAAGCCCAGGAAGCTCAGCAGATGTTGAAATTAGAAGACTTCGTAGGGTGTTTAGACGTTTATTGTTAAAAAGTAGAGGCACCTGATGACAAAAGGTACATTTTTAAAACTAAACTTAACACAATGCAAATGCACAACGCTAACAGAGAGCTACGTAAAAAATAACGCGCAACACTTACGATTGTGCCTCGTTGAAGATAAGGTTTTAGTACAGAAACTTCAGGACTGGTTAGGAGTAACGTTCGTACTGATTTAACTTGCACTGGTTCACTAATTCACTTTAAATAAGTAATAAAAACTAAGGCACTGGGCGGGCTGTCTCTTTTAAGACTTGAGATCGAAATGACCCAGGCAGGCAATGCCATGTCAAATAATAAAGTGAACTACAAAAGATAAATAATTTGAAAATTGAAAACGGAATCGAAAGATTCAAAAGTAAATAGCCTAAATATAAAACTAATAAACAGGTTTGTAGACGAGGTATCACAACCTCGTTACAGACTCATAATTTGTACGAATATGTATAAATAATACTGTTTTGTTCACACTGTCAAATAGCCTATTAAATAAATAAATAAATTTATTGACCAAGTTAATCACAGTTCTGTAAGTACTTACAAATTTACAATTTATTTACGTAACTAGTTAACTCCCTGACTCCTAAACTAGGGGATCTTGTATCTTAGGAGTCAATGTCTTCCTTCAGTACATCTGAGGCTTTAGCGTACAATAACTGATACTTAAAATAAACTTACTATTACATTGGTCGCAATGTTTTACCCTCACTGTAAATGGCGGTACGATCGGGCCTTTAAGGAGCTGTCAGATTACGGAAATACTCATTGCATTGAACTGAAGTAGCCATTAGTAGCTATTTTGATTTGTTACTACATATCTCCATCATACATATAATATAAATAATATTATGTGAACGATGGACGAATGTGAGTACACCTGTAATAACCTTACCTTAAGGTTTGGTGATACCCTTTTCTTATAGCAACTGTTACTGCTAATTGTATAACCCATGTCTAAGCTCACAATAAGCATTCTTGATTCTTGAAAAGCGACATTACCGTCACTGTCAGGTATTCGTCCGCACCCGGCCCCACTTCGCGGAGTTCCTCGCTCGAGTGTCCCGAGTCTACGAGGTGATCCTTTTCACCGCAAGCAAGCGCGTGTACGCCGATCGGCTGCTGAATTTGCTGGATCCCACCCGCCGCTGGATCAAGTACAGGTGAGATACAGAGAGGGGGGAGGGGAGACAGATGAACAGAGGGGGGAGAGACAGACGAACAGACGGGTGGAGAGACAGACGAACAGACGGGTGGAGAGACAGACGAACAGACGGGTGGAGAGACAGACGAACAGACGGGTGGAGAGACAGACGAACAGACGGGTGGAGAGACAGACGAACAGACGGGTGGAGAGACAGACGAACAGACGGGTGGAGAGACAGACGCACAGACGGGTGGGGAGACAGACGAACAGACGGGTGGAGAGACAGATGAACAGACGGGTGGAGAGACAGACGAACAGACGGGTGGAGAGACAGACGCACAGACGGGTGGGGAGACAGACGAACAGACGGGTGGAGAGACAGACGAACAGACGGTTGGAGAGACAGACGAACAGACGGGTGGAGATGTAGAGACAAGCGAATAAAATAAAAAGTAAATAATAGAATCTTTATTCAATAAGCAGTGGTTACATTTTACGTCATTGGGGCTCTGTACTAAGTCTCGACTTCAGCTCTCTTCAGACTCGAGCCCCAAGAGGTAACCTGTGTTACAGATACCCCGCTCTTCCATTTTATTACATTGCTAAGCTTAATGAATAATGTATATTTTAGGTATTTTATGATATTTTCATTTACATGCATGCAGAGAGAATGAGGTGGCAAACTAAAATTTAAATTTTAATATACAGAGATACAGGCAAATAGACAGAGATACGGACAGATAGATGGACGGACGGATGGAGAGACAGGCGCATCGACAGATATACATACAGACAGATAAACAGATATATAGACAGATTCACAGACAGATACACAGATAGATTACACCCCCCGCTGGATCAAGTACAGGGAGATACAGAGACAGGTGAAGAGACACACAAACATACGGACGGGTAGATGTAGAGACAATCACATAGAGCAGGGATCCCCAAACTATTTTGGACAAGTGACCCCTTTTCCAAAATGAACCGTTACCTTAGACCCCCATGACCAAATCACATACCTACTTTTAAGATCAACCCCCTTATTCATAATGGTCCGCTAATTTAAAACAGCTGCTACAGAGTGTTATTTTTCATTGTGACTTAGGTCAATAGAAGACAGTGAGAATTAGCATTGCTTTAAGTTAGCAGACTATTATGAATAAGGGGGCCTATCTTTAGTTTTTTCCTATTGATACAAAATACCTAGGTACTAAAGTACCAATTGGAAAACTTTGCACTTGGTTAAGTGAGTGAAGTTTAAAGTGTTTCATCTTGTACGAACTTGAGAGTTAACATTAATTACTACAAAAATGCTATTTCCTACAAAATATTAATTATTCTTAGTACACGTAACACAATATAAACAATACAGTACCTACCTACCTATCTTGAAAGTTTTAAATAAGAACTGGTGTTAATTTAATTGGGGTCGATTTTTAGACCTCGTCGACCCCCAAAATCAGTTTTCGTTTATGTCGACCCCTAGGAAACCGAATAGAAAATCTGACCTCGAATAGAAAAACCGAGGAATTTTAACAAAGCACTGCGTCACGTCCATTGCCGATTATAATCGGATGAAGTGGAGAAGCATAATCCGGCATCCGATATTTTTCTCATGACTGATTCCGGTTCCTTAAGGGCCTTAAGTAGCAACTAAAAAAAAGATTAGGTGGGCCCTAAATCTTAAGTGTTGGTGAAAACGGGCATAAGCCTTGCATTTTGTTCCAGACTGTTCCGCGAACACTGCTTGCTGGTCAACGGGAACTACGTGAAGGACCTCTCCATACTGGGCCGCGATCTTCGCAAGACTGTCATCGTGGACAACAGCCCCCAGGTGATTATCGAACAAATACCTTTGTGAGACTTGCAAAAGTTGATAACGACGGCCTCTGTGGCGCAGTGGTTAGCGCATCTGCCCACCATGCGAGAGGCCCCGGGTTCGAATCCCGGCTGGGGACAAAAAAAAGAAACCCACGTCTTGGATGTTTACATGTTTGTGACGTCGCTGTTTCTGGTTCCCACGACACAGGGTATCCTAGTGTGGGGCCAGAAGCAATGTATGTGCCTGTATGTAAATGTTATGTTATGTTATAACAAACAAACATAACTTCGCTGCGTCTAATCGCTCGTAAAGTGGCCGCCTGAGTGATATCACGAAGGCAAGGCAAAGTTTGGTGGGGGAACTAGTATTTATTGTATAGAATCAGGCGTTACTTTGCGGAATTCCATAATAGCATTAAAATGAGAAAATTACTTTGCTAAATTCCGCCAATATCCCACAAGGGAGGGCGGTGAATTATCTAACCGCATGGTGCTTGTGGGATATTGGCGGAATTTAGCAAAGTAATTTTCTCATTTTAATGGGACTAGTATTTATATATTTTACTAGCTGACCCGGCAAACGTTGTTTTGCCAGATACGGGTATGAAAAATAGATAACAACCTATTCTCGGACCTACCGAATATACGTACAAAATTTCATCAAAGTCGGCCGAGCCGTTTCGGAGGAGTATGCGCACTAACACTGTGACACAATTTTATATATGAGTAGAGAGTAAAATTGTTTGTTGCCAATTGTATGTTACATGCATGTGGATTAATAATTATTTATTATGTTCTTGAAGAAAGATAGATATTAGAATCGCTCGTAGCCTGGGCTGCCTGAGTGATCTTAAACGATCACTAAGGTTAAGCAACATACGGCGCGTTCAGTCCATGGATGGGTCACCGTCTATGACTAACGCTAGTGGCATTTTTCCGAGCGGTTCCGTGCTTCGCAAGGCACGCTAAGCAGTTGGTGCCGGCTGCCGTCGATAGATGGCAGTCGTTAAGCCAAGTCAGAGGCCTTAGGGCGGCTTCAAAACTTCTGACAGTAAGACCAGCCACTAGTCTTACAAGCCTCCACCAATCCGGACTTGGACCCCGTGGTGGAGTATGGCCTATACCTTCTTCAGGGAAGAGACCCGTGCCCCTTGGTGGGGACATAATGGGTTGATGATGAGATATTAGATATAGCTGGGACAGAATTTTTGACATTGCGATTGCGAATTTTCTATATTTGCGAATGTTTATTGTTGTCGGTGAATTTTGCACTTTTTTATCTTCAGATATATCTTTGTTTGTCTGTACGCCAAGTTTCATGTTAATCCGTTCAGCCGTTATTGCGTGATTGAGTAGCGAAGCATCTTCACAAACTTTCACATCTATAATGTAAAAAAAGATATAGTTGTATTTAGCCATTTTAATTATTTGTACTAGCTTTCGCCCGCGACTCCGTCCGCGTGGACTTTAGTTCAAAATTTTGCAACCCCGTTCACTCCCCGTTAAGGGTTAAATTTAGAAAAACTGCGAAACATGTGTTCAATTAATTGCGTTGAAGAGTATTTATTTTAAGTTTCAAAAAAATTAGACAACATTCTTTATACCTCCCATACAAAATTTGGCAACCCCCTTAGGGGTTGAATTTCAAAAAATCCGGTCTTATTCCTTGCCTACATTATATTATAGACCCTCTCTGCAAAATTTCAGCTTCCTAGGTCCAACGGTTTGGGCAGGGCGTTGACGAGTGAGTCAGTCAGGAATTTGAATTTTATTTATATAGATTTAATCAACATAAACTGTCATTCAAAGTGGCCGGTCGAATGTATTCTGCTAAGCGAAAATACGAATTTGCGAATGCGATATTTAAAATATCGTCTATCGGAGACAGTACTGGAACATATCCAAAATATGGTCGCTAATGCGATTGTCCGCAAAATATAGTCGCTGATGCGAATATCATCAAAGCATAGTTACGGATGCGAATATCCTCTCGTTGATGCGAATATCCCCAAAATGCGAATATCCCCAAAATGAGCAAGCGGAAACGCCGAATATAATCGCAGATGCAACTATCCGCAATATACCGTTTTTCTAAATTTGTTATCCGTCGTATTATGTAGAATATCGGGTTTTTTTCTGTGATTGTCATTTTCATTAATTTGTTTAATTTTTTTTTATTGGTGTCCCGTACCCAAACGGTATATTGGACTCTATTACTGAGACTCCGCTGTCCGTCCGTCCGTCCATCTATCACCAGGCTGTACCCGTGATAGTTAGACAGTTGAAATTTTCGCAGATCATGTATTTCTTTTGGCTCTATAACAGCAAATACTAAAAAAAGGAATAAAATAAATATTTATGCGCTCCCATACAACAAACATGATTTTTGGCCGTTTTTATAAATAATGGTACGGAACCCTTCGTGCGCGGCTCCGACTCGCACTTAGCCGGTTTTTTTTGTTACACACTATGCCGCCGGTTTATTCAGGCCGCCGGCACTTGCCGCTGGCTGGCGGAGAGCATAATTGTCTGATGGCATTATTTTCAAGTTTTCGGCCGGGTAAACCGATAGTGTGGTACGGTTTGTGTTCCTAGTACTTATCAATGGACAACGAAGCCATTGACATCGCCATCGCGGCCTTAGTATTAATTTTAATTCGCAAAAGACTCGAAAGGAAAAGGAGATTTTGGGCGGGATGGCCGCCGGCTCAGCTCGCCGGTAGCTCGGCTTGTATGGCAATGCCGGCGGCTTAATACGGTATTTGACACTATCAACAATAAACTATTTGAGGCGCTCGATTAAAACAAAAATTACAAAATCGTTCGGAAAATGTATTTCTTTTAATCATTTACTAGTTATTACAATTTTTAAATAGATGAAACATAAAAAGAGTGCTCTGAAATGTGACGTCACAAGCAAGTATTTTCATACAAAATTTCGTTTTAAAAGTAACTCATTTGACATCCTGTCAACTGCCCAATAGGGAATGGATGAAATATCAGAAGTGCTTGATATTTTTTTTGGTAATAGGAATAACCTTCCTTAACGCGGGAAAAAAAAATCCACCTTGAAAAGCTGTCATTGTCACCAGTTTTTTTTTTTCATACGTAGCGGACCAAGGAATATGTCTGATATGCCGTACTAAGCCCAGAACTACGAATGGAAAAATATTAAGTATATTTAAAAATTAACTACGAAGCCAAAAAAGTTGAAACTTTTTTCTCGCGCTAAGGAAGGTTATTCCTATCACCAAAAAAAATATCAAGCACTTCTGATATTTTCATCCACTCCCTATTGCCCGCCAGCAGGACGGCCGCCGGCCGTGCTGCCAGCATAGTGTGTACAGTCCGTTTTTTAACTCAATGCAAAAAAAAATTACGCGGTGTTACCGTTATAAAATATATAGGTTTACTAGGTAGATTTTTTTTTACCGTGAATAGAAGACTTGTGTGACCAATATCCTTATCACATCAAAGACATTAAAGTGTAATTTCTCATAAGAGCAATTAAAAAAAAAAAACACCTACGTAGCACACACAATTTTTACTTGGAAGTAAAATGGGGTAATTTGGTTTTTGAGTACTAGCAACATTCAGACATTAGATTGTATTGAGATGTCAACGTGACTGTTTTATTTTTTTGCATTGAACTTAAAAAACAGCCTGTAGGAGGCATTACGTTTGTTAGCCTTGTGTGCCTGTTAATCTTTTTATTTGCGAATTTGCGAATGCAATTGAAGCGGACGTCTGGACTGCAGGTATTCATGCACTCCCATACTGTCTTTGTCCCCATACCCATGCTCTGATAAATTTAATCTTAAGATAGCGAATAATTTCATTAATAACCTATAAATAAGCCAAATGTCAAAACTAAAATTTGTACTAATATTTAGTTGTGCATGTAAAATTAATAAAATAAAAACGACCGCCGCTAACGGATAAACTGATCAGGTTTCCGAGAGCGGCTAGATAATAAGAAACACTTCTAGCGTAACGTAGATAGATAGATAGATAGATAACACTTTATTGCTCAACCATAATACAGAGTTATTGTAATTTCCTTATGTCTAAATGGTACACAATTGGCGGTCTTATCGCTTAGAGCGATCTCTTCCAGACAACCTTTGGATGGAGAGAATTGCAGGAAGAACATAGTCGGTAGGTGTGGATTTTCGGATGTACATAAATAAAAAAAAATAAAAATCGAAAATATATTGAAAAGTAGCAAGATATAAAGAAGATAAGTAGGTACTTATAAATACGTGATACATGACATGCATATATTTAGATGATAATACATATACGTACTAAATAAATACAACGTAACGTATTTCAAATAAATTTTTTGAAAACGGTACAACAAATAATATTGTACTCCACAAATGAACAGCAACTTAAACTCTGCCCAACAGGCGTTCGGGTACCAACTGGAGAACGGCATCCCCATAGACAGCTGGTTCGTGGACCGGAGCGACCGGGAACTGCTGAAGTTGCTCCCCTTCCTCGAAAACCTTGCCACTGTGAGTCTTACCCCGGTTTCCCGAAAGCTAACAGTCTGTTAATCTACAGGTAACAGCCTGTCAGTTGTTTTATTTTTGGACCCCGGTTTCGCGCCAACAAGCTGTCAATCTACTGTTAACAGCTGTGAGTTAGCCAAAGTGCATAAGAAAAAAGCTGTTAACAGTAGATTAACAGATTGTTAATGGACGACGAATCGCTCGTAGCCTGGGCTGCCTGAGTGATCTTAAACGATCACTAAGGTTAAGCAACATACGGCGCGTTCAGTCCATGGATGGGTCACCGTCTATGACTAACGCTAGTGGCATTTTTCCGAGCGGTTCCGTGCTTCGCAAGGCACGTTAAGCAGTTGGTGCCGGCTGCCGTCGATAGATGGCAGTCGTTAAGCCAAGTCAGAGGCCTCAGGGCGGCTTGAAAACTTCTGACAGTAAGACCAGCCACTAGTCTTACAAACCTCCGGGATACCGCCGTTTAGCCAAAGTATTTTTCGCCAAATTTTACTTCCCAATAAACTTATGGCATCAGTTTCATTCCCCAAATGAAACTTTAGCAAGTTTTCATTTCGCATTTTATTCATTTGGTCAAATTATCATTTCGCATAATTTTACTGCGTCAAGTTTTATTAAGACAAACGTTTATTATGCTAACGTTTTATTTTGGCAAGTGTTATTTTCAAATGTAAATGAAATTTACTGTAAATAATATTTTCAAATGTGCGATGTAAAGAATACGTGGCAACAGAAATATAGGTGCGACGACGCGCGTAGCGAAGCGGAGCGCGTCGGAGCGTTAGGTTCTCTATGTAAGATCGAAAACAGACTCGACTTTGATGCGTTCTTACCTTGCCTCTTGTTGCCTCTTTGGTAAAATGAATTTTGACCAAGTATTTATTTGGTAAACAATAACTTGCCATAATAACTTTTGCTAACTGTTTATTTGCTTTAAGTTGTTTCGAGAAATGTTTTTTTGCCAAGTGATAATTTGCGGAAAATAGTTTGGGAAGTAATACTTTGGGAAACGATTTTTGGCAATACATTAGTAAACCCAAACCTCCACCAATCCGGACTTGGCCCCCGTGGTGGAGTATGGCCTATACGTTCCTCAGGGAAGAGACCCGTACCCCTTGGTGGGGACATAATGGGTTGATGATGAATGGACAACGCTAAGAAGCTGTTAATCTACTGTTGACAGCTGTCAAATGTTTTTCTGTACGCACTTTAGGCAACTTACAACTGTTAAGCTGTCGATTAACAGCTTGTTAGTGTACGAGAAACTGGGCAACTGGCAACGCACGTTTCTCGTACATTCATCATCATCCCATTATGTCCCCACCGAGGGGCACGGGTCTCTTCCCTGAGGAAGGTATAGGCCATACTCTACCAGGGGGGCCAAGTACGGATTGGTGGAAGCTTGTAAGACTAGTGGCTGGTCTTTTCAAGCCGCCGTAAGGTCTCTGACTTGGCTTGACGCCTGCCATATATCGACGGCAGCCGGCACCAACTGCTTAACGTGCCTTGCGAAGCACGGAACCGCTCGGAAAAATGCCACAAGCGTTAGTCACAGAACGGTCACCCAATGCACTGAACGCGCCCTGTTTCTTAACCCTCGTGATCGTTTAAGATCACTCAGGCGGTCGAGGCAGCCGGCCTTTACCTAATCAATACCTAATCAATTACTTTCTCTCATCCGCAGAAGGACGACGTGCGCCCCTACATTCGCGACAAATACAAGCTCTTCAGCTACCTGCCCCCCGACTAAATCGCCGCCCAGTGACAGACCGAAGTCTTTCTATGTAGGTCTGTACTTTATTTACTCCACTAGTATTTCATAATGACGCGCTATGCTCACACATAGTTATGTATTAGGCTAGTCTAATTCCGATTGTTTATTGGGGAAACGTCGGCAATAAAAGGTAATTTAATTTTGCCTACATAATAAACAATCTCGATTGGACCCGTTTAATATATGAGTATATTTACCCCGCAACGGTTAAGGTAGCCATTCGCGTCGCGACAGAGATAGGAGAGCGCGACACGAGACCGCGACCAGTTATTATCAGTAAGGATTTGTAGGGCTGCCCGTTGTCATGTGGCAGAGAGAGGAGATAGACAGACTCGCCCAAGGCCAATAAAGGAAAAAATCTTAAATGTATTACGACCTAAAGAATTTACATTCTGTTTATTGAACGTTCATGTACAATGTGAGCGTCCTCGAGCCCAATTCGTAGCGGGAAAAATCTCCATTCTATATTTTTCTCGAATCATTTTGAACCCTATACATTTGTTGATGACATTCCATGATTTTCATTTAAATGCTAAACCTTGATGAATATTCTTACAAAAGCGGAGAACTGTCGCGGTCGCCTGTCTAAGTCGCGGCGCGAATGGCCGTCTGTACCCAGATCAGTCACAGCTGTGCTCGTAATATGTGTCGTATTAACATTATTCTATAGGGGTTCTCTTTTTCAGCATGGTTAGTACGACGACGCTAGTTGTGCGTTTTAAATGTCGAATGTCGCTACTTTCCAGTACTTTAGCTGTCAGTTGATGACGTTTTAGGCCGGCCACATACAGTCGGAATTCGTTTCGGGATTCCCAAAGCAGTAAATTCATACAAACCTTGAACCAACACTTTATTTACTATTTCCCGATACAGAATTCCGCGTAGTAGTCTGTGCAACCCGAATCCCGTTAGGGAAATGATCCGTTCCGAGCGTACCTATTTTTGCTTTTAGCAAAATACAGCAACAGTGCATTCGCAACAAGAAGATGGTTTAAAATTCCGGATCCACTTGATTCAATTTTGGATCAACATGATTAAGAACCTCCACCAATCCGGACTTGGCCCCCGTGGTTGAGTATGGCCTATACCTTCCTCAGGGAAGAGACCCGTGCCCCTCGGTGGGGACATAATGGGTTGATGATGATGATTAAGTTTTAGTTAAAAAGAACAGAAAGAATAAAGAAGTCGTCCATATTCGGCGAGAAAAGGTCTGAACTCAATAGCGTATCTCAACAGAGCTTGGCTATTCCAAACGGAAATTTAACGTACCTGTGTCCCGAATCCCGAATCGGAATTCCGTTTCTTAATGCCGAGGCATATGATGTATAAGGCCGGTCTTAGCGCGACAAACCGCGTGACTCGCGCCTCCACACTACCCATGTTTTGTGGCGCTAAAGTGTCAAAATTGGACAATTTATGTCGTACAGTCGCGACTTATTTGTAACGCGCGACTAGCGTCGTCGTCCTTCGCATGCCGGTCGTATAACTTTCGCTGTGGCTTTTTTGAAACAATCTTCTTCAATTCAGCAATCAAGCGATGGCTAATGAATCGAATGTGTTTGAAGCAATAGTGAGATTGGACTTCGAGGGAGACGTAGCCGAAAAATTACACTTGCAAGCATCGTATAGGCCCACTATAGGGCACAGCCCTTCTCTCAGAGAGTGGGCTTTATTCAGCCCACTGCGAATTACACTTGGCGTCACAAAAAATGGACGTTTTGATCGATCTGTGAAATTCCAAAGGTCCGCAAACGAAAATTGAAAGGGCTATTTGTATTCAACAAACAGATTTATTGAACGACCGGTCAATTTCGGGTCAGCTCGCTGCTTATAAACATAAACATTTACATACAGGCACACACATACATCGCTTCTGGCCCCACACCATTGTGCCAATGTAAAATATGTCAACATAAATATTGGGTTGTCTGGTTTTGTATTTCAGAGCCTTGTATCATCAAGATAAGCGTCGTGAAGGGAAAGAAATACACGTCTATGCTAAATAATACATGTTTGTTAGTACGGAAACGTCTGTGCTCGATTGCGGCTCAAGCTTGACCGGTTTGCTTTTTTTTGTGACGCTGACTGTATCAGATTTAGGAAAACGCTCCATCCAATCATACTAGCTGCTTGGACGCATAGAAAATCAGCAATCGCAAGACATCCTTATCCTGGATAACGTAATCGATGCCCGGATGGCAAGAAAATCTCATTTGTATAAATTCGTAGTAAAGTGCATACATTGTAGATTTGGAAAGATAACATTTTATGAAAAATCTATATAATTTGTGTTTGGATGTAAAAAAATCAAACTATTAGAAACTTATTGTACGTAGCTTTTAAAATAAAAGATTTGAGTGATTTTTATGAACGAGATGATAAAAAATTATGACAAATCATATTTGTTTTTTGCTTCATTGTAATGAGGTTATATTTTTAAATTATAAATTTAAATTAAAACAAAAAACGAAAATTACGTCCTTATATCGATTTTCTCATTTGATCTGTGATTGTTTAAGCTGTTTTTTTTTTCTAAAAATACTTTACGTTTTCGTATTGCCTCTAGGTATTTCTTTTTTCATGGATGAATTATATTATCTAAAGTCTCTTGCTAATAAATGTACCAATGTAAAATATGTCAAAATGAATATGTTATGTTTTTTTTAAGACTTTGTGAATTGCAACGTAAGCAATCTGAATGAGTGAATAATATTATGATTATAATAAATACTTTTATTACACAGAGTAATAATTACAATGGAAATGCGGCGGACTTAATAATATTATTACCCTTGGAATTAATAAATCTTGTCTGTGGACTCAAGTGTTCTGCGGTTTCGCTTACTTGACAAGCTTCTTTCCCTCGGCTACCGGGTACCGGAGTACTCTGAAAATCTGTTTATCTAGTGTTAACGTTGCAATAACAAACGGTTTGTACACGAAAAACTGGGGCATAGAGACTTTCACACATCGCCCTTTGCGGCGTAATTTGTGTTTATATTAAATTTAACCGCACTGCGCTTGGCCCCAAATAATTGAATAATTTGTGTTTGTTTTTGTCAAAATAAGTTATGGTGCGCGCAAATGTTATTAGCAGTTGGATGATTTGTCGATAAGTCATTTTAATACTGTACTTTCCTTATATTTTACGTTTCCCGCGCGGTTTTTTAACTCTTTTAATTACATACATACGTAAGCTCACGCCTGTATCCCAGACGCGGGTCGCATATAAAACTGTGTGTATAAAAAAAATCGCTTAAATTAATCAACGCAGTCAACTGTGATGGCCTTAAATCTAATTCTATGCCAATAAAAATCTCTGTTATCATAACAAAAGTAAAAAATATTAAATTTTACAATAAACATCTCTTCCACATCTTTCGCATCTACTCATGTGAAGTCGAAAAACTAGCAAAAAAATGTCGAAATCACAAGAGAACACCGGAAACAACAATTGAGTAACCAAAGAAAAACGGGAATGCTTCAAAATAAAAAAAACTCTTTGTGAATGTGTCAAACCTCAAACCCAAATGTTGCCAATAGGTTGAAAACGAATAATACCTAATTTACTTCCAAATAATAAAGGTTGTGTGAGCTGCTTTAGTGTTTTAACTAACTAAATATGTCATTGATGTCTTTGATGCCATAAGGTTTTTTGTCACACGAGACAACTTTTTTTACAGTTGATCAAGAATCTACCGCGTACAACAAATATTTTATAATGGCAACACCGCCCCTTTTTGCATCGAATTAAAAACTGTCTGTTTGCAAGTGAAATAAGTGAAGTGTTAAAAATTTGTGATTCCTCCCGCCCGCCAACGCTAAAACAATTACTAAAAGACAATAATACCTTCAAATCACTGTATAAATATATCAAAACTACAATTACTAGTGTTTAGTGAAATTGGTGAAAGTTAAAAACGAAAAACTACTTAGAATAAACATATGGCTCAAAGGTCGTGTAACCAGGCCATAAAAGTACAAAAAAAAAACTGTCTGTAGAGGGAGTCCATCACCAAATCTGAAGGATTTCTAATAGGTGGCAGATTTCATACTGATTGCTATGGGAAACGGAAATATAAGGGATATACTTATTGAAATAACTGTCGGCCAGTCTTGGCCTAATATGTAGGCGATGGACCTAAGTTAAGAAAGAAATATTGGTCCAAAGCATTTTCTCTTTTTTATTTAAGTCTTGTCTAAGAATGGAGGTGCTATATTTTTAATTTTAGCGTATTGTTTTTTTTTTTTATATTTATTTAAGTTTAGAATGATGTCGAATCGTACATTTATTTTTTAAGATACCTTTACAAATTGTACTTTAAGTGCGGTGTATTTGACACTGTGCTTCGGAAAGGTTTTCTTTGTGTTTGTCTGTGAGATGTGGTTCTGTAACAAAAAGTCACGAGCAATTAAATATCGGGTGTCCCAAAACTCAACGTCAAGCCGGAATCGGGTGAAAAGGAAAGTCATATTGGTTATCAGAATTATACAAAAAATAAATAAATTGCATGTATACAAAATTATAGGCATTTAAAAAAAAATTGAATAATCATGTTGCCACAAATCTTTACTTTTTTTGTATTGTAACTCTGAATAATGCTTCTTTAAATTGTTAACAAAATTTCAAGCTCCAGCTTGGAAGATGAGGAGACTTTAAAAAAAATCACTTAAAAAATTGCCCATTTTTAATTTTAATATTAGATTTAATTATGTTTGTGAAATTGCTCGAATAGATAATAAAGAAAAAAAATATTGTATTGTATTGTAGTCGATTTTTTTTATATTTTTCTGATAACCAGTATGACTTGCTTTTTCACCCGGTTCCGGCTTGACGTTGAGTTTTGGGACACCCTGTATAAACACTGTCACATTTTCTAAGAATCTTAACTTAAAACAATCTAGAGAGAAGTGTACGACAGTTTGTCATAAATTATGTAACCAATGGTTAGATAATTTAGCCTCCTAACGCCCAGCTTTATTTTGCCCAAGTAGTGCTAGACGCCTGAAGTCCTTTTAAAAGGTTTGCATGGTAGACGCCCAGAGATTTCGACGTTCGAAAATGTGCTTAAAACTGATCACACAAACGTGGGATTTTTTTTGGTAGATAAACCATTTGTAAATATTGTTTTTAGCTAGGAAGAAAGCCAAATTTAAAGAACCTTTAAAAAAGGCATCTGGGTCGCAATCACTAGTGAACATCAGTTGTGTAACTTTTTCAATTTTGAAGATATTTGATTGTGTCTATCGCAGAATGGTTCATTTTTACGAAAGTATGATGTAAAAATTATGAAGTATAGCAAAAAATTCAATTTGTATTTTTTTCATCTTAATCTTTTTTTAGAAGGTGAAAGTGATTAAAACTTAAATAAATAATGCTATTATTGGAATATTTCCAAATATTTTTAGAGAAGTGTTCAAGCAGCTGTTATAGTGATAGAAGCCCGTAAGCCTTTTAAAAACCTCTCCATAATTTTTCAATAATATCAGTATGATTTAGGTAATTAAAAAATATCAATCTTCTAATAAAAACTCATTTTATTTGAAATCGAAATTAAAAAAACAATAATTTTTCTTACAAAGGAAAACATAAAAAGGAACTTAGCCATTTGAATTATAACTATCTAACGATACAAACATAAATTTATTGTAAAACTAAACACCTTTTTCTTCTCATCCGCGAGACAAAAATAATAATAGGTTTATGATAACCATTCCAAATAATAAACATAAAAATACTCTTCTTGTGACAAGTACAAATCATTATCCGCGATGGTCGTCGTCATCTTCAAACGGATCGATGTCACAATCCGATTCATTTAAAAATGTTCCAATTTCCGCATCTCTTAAGGGGTTTACTGTAAGTAAAAATAATAATAAAAATTGTTAATACTGCAATCTCAATGCTTTGGCTCAGAGAACACACTTACGAAAACTAGTAAAATATGTAATATCATCGATAAAGAAAATGGAAATTAAATAAGCATAAAGACCCAAAAGCATTTTAAAATCTTAGCAAATGTAGGGATCCGTAAGGCTTTTAAAATCCAGGATAATGTTGAAACCCACATACCTTATAAAAGGTCTTCTGAATTTAAGAAGTTACATAAAAAAACTTTTGGGATTTGGCCAAAACTATTCATACCACGCAAAAATATAGATTTTCGACATCAGATTTAATAAATAAAATCAATCAATAAAGCAAAGATAACAAAGAAAAACTCGGATTTATTTACCATGCCGGCGACGTCCCTCCATCTTGTCTCACTATCCGTCGAAAATGACAGATAAAATAAAATTCAGTTGGCACCATTGATGGTCGATAGACAATACAGACACTACCAGAAACGTTCCAAAACCAATATTTGTCATAGTAACTAAAATTGTGTAGTTAATGAGGTATTGAAATTGAAGGCTTTTTAAAAATCCCTTGGGCGTCAGGCTTATAAAATCGAACTAAACGCTGGGCGGCAACCACTAACTTGTAGAAGGATTTTTTTTAGGTCTTTGGGCGTTAGGAGGTTAGAACAAATTGTCGTACACATGTGCAGTACAAAAGAAAATGTGTACGTCGTACAAAATGTGACCGTGTATTATATTATTGCTCGTGACTGTACTCTAAATAAATGTTACGTTATAATTTATGAATGATAAATATATTATACTTATATGTATAGATTACTAAAGATTGGAACGTTCAGTAACTTTCCTTTAGTTTCCTCACAGTTCTGATTTTAAACAGGCATTTTCGCGATTAGATTTATTAGTCAAACATATAAGTAAATTTTTTCGCGATTGCACTCGTTTAATATGAACAGTCTTATTCATAAAAAGTCGATCCTAATGAATTAAAGACTTTTAAACGGCATTCAACTAAAGTTCTTTATACAAAAGTCGACTTAAATGACGATTGAAGTGACATTTAAGTGGTGCAGGTCAGTCAGCCTTGTTGTAGTGGGATCGACGTTTTTAAATAAGACTTAGGCCGACTTGCACCACCGACTAAAATCCATTTAACTTTAAGTTAAACAGAATTTTGACAGTTCCGCCATACACTATCAGATAGTGTAGAAGTATCGAAAGAATATCGAATGTGTAAAATCTAGATTATTACTTAGGATAACATAATACTTTAGGGTAGAAATAAAGAGTCTAAAATGTAAATATTTTTGAGATTTTTTGTTTACTGATACTATAACAACTTATTCTTCCACATCAAAATTGCACTTTGAATTGCTTTCTTGTAAAGCAGCACTTTTGCAGATTCGATGATTTACGTAGGGGCCGTAGATCTGTCAAAATTCTATATGGATTTTAGTCGGTGGTGCAAGTCGGCCTTAGAGTGTTCCAGGACTTACATATTAGACACTGTTAACAGTCTGTAGTACTTACATTTTTACGAGCGTAAGGTTTTTGTTTTGTGGAATTTACCTGGGTTTGATTTCTCTCAGTGCACAAGTTGATACTCAACAGTGCTGGGTTGGCATTCCACGTGTCTTAGATGCTGTTTAATATGTAAAAACAATTTTAAACACTATATAAAGTAGACGTGCCCCAAACGCTTCATTAAAAAAAGAGCAATTAGTTCTCTTCCTCCATAAAAGTTGTTTTTAGTGACTTCTATCTTTCACTATCTTTAGTTCATAGGCTCATGCTTCATTCCAGCTCTCGTATCTTTCGATTTAATTGCTTAAGTAAAATGTCGCTATAGTCTGTTAGCTTTTAGAACATACCTCGGGCTCTAGAGTAGGCTTCGGTTTTCGCCGAAAGCACACGAGCGGAACACTACTTCCTGCTCTGTATAAAACTTTTCTTCACTATTTTGAAATGTTATGTAAAGTTAAAAATAACAACACAAAATAAACCTTACCTTGTTGCAATATAATCGGTTTATCCGATAGTAGCCGAGGTATGTTCTAAAAGCTTTGTCTAACTACGCGACAGAACGATGCGCGGCGGCAGTGAAGAAGTAACATCGGTTGTGTCGCTTATATCTTGCGGAATTCTCTTACCGAGGGACTTCATTTGTTTTGCGAGCTGTAATAAATATGTGAACTATGAACTATGTGAGCTGCAGGAGATACAATAAGGTTTTGGCAGTGAATGAGTTGTTTAACGAAATGAAGTCGTTCATTGGCGAAATTCACGCGTCTATGTTGATGAGCGTAAACGATGAAGTGTGCATCTACTAGTTTTTCCCCATTAATGTTTATGCTGTTTGTGCTTAAAACTATTTAAATTATGGTTTCAAAACACTTCGTATTAAGTGTCAACCTTAGACGACGGCCAAGGTTCGATATTAGTTTTGTATTTAACTTCTTTTTCTTTTTTGTATTTTCACTTCAATTATGGTCTCAAAATTCGCCCGCCTAAAGATTGTATTATTTCGTAGTTTTTTCATTCAGTACTTTAGCTTTTGAATGTATTAAGAGGATTACGACAGAGTGAACTGCTCATCGGTTTTCGACCCGGAAATTATCAGTTTTTCCATCAACAGAATATTTTTTAATATCGCAAACGAGATTATAATTTTAAAAACTATATTTTTTTAAACTAAATTTACTTGCATTGGACGAGATGAAGACGGTATGCAGTGCTTCCAAACTTCGTTTTTAGGTTTTTTGTAAGTTTGTATAAAATCTCGACGTCACAAGCATATGGTCGTTTGTACGATTCCGATGAAACTGACTTTTCTATACCAACAATCTCAGTTAGTCCAGCTCTTTCTAATCATCTGAGAAACATTTCTATCTTATTCTATTGCTGAGATAATTCAGGTGCATAATGTCGTATGTAGGCTCTTAGAAACTCGTGGGCTCGCTCCTTTAAAGTATTAAAATGGCACATCCGACCAAATGCTTCTGCGTTGAGAAAAATGCTTTAAATCACACCATTCCACTGTTTTTGTTGAAACTGGTAATTTCCGAATAGCTACGTCAGACCCGTGTTCAGTTGACCACGAGTCAAACTATCATAAGTGATGGCTTATTTTGTGTGTAAGCACGTAGGTAGTTAGAAAAGAGATGGCAGGCTTGTAGCCAGCCAATCGGAGAGCTGTTTGAACAAAATGGCGGTGTAGATAGCCAATCAGAAAGCTGTTTGAACAAAATGGCTGTGTAGGTAGCCAATCACAGAGCTGATGTAATAAAATGGCGGCTAATTATCCAATCGTAGTTGTCCGTTTTACGATGGCATTATCGGTTGGAGATATCGACGCAAAGATTTGTTTTCGCTTGTAATTTTTTACCCTTGTAATATAAATCTTATTCCCTTGTTTTTAAGGGGTAATCAATAATAATTAAATTAGTTTCTAAGAAAACAAATTCTAAGCACGTTAAGTATGGAGTATGGCCTATACCTTCCTAAGGGAAGAGACGCCCCTCCGTGGGGACATAATGGGTTGATGATTATGATGATTTATTGATGATTAAATGACTTGCAAATAAAATTACCCACTGAGATAGAATGCATTCATAAAAATATTATCGAACTAAAATTGCACTTTAGGTCTTGGATGTTTACATGCTTGTGATGTCACTGTCTCTGGTTCGCACGACATGGGGAATCCTAGTGTGGAGTCAGAAGCAATGTATGTGCCTGTTTGTAAATGTTTGTGTTAAAAAAAATGTCTAATATACCTACGTTTTTTATGTTTTCAAAATGCGTTGCTGTCTGAGAACTATGTCGGATAAAAAAAAACCTAATGTAAGTGAGGTGAGGTGAATGTTTTTTTTTACACCTTGTATAAAAGCGTCATGAAGTAGCGTTTGTAAAGAATGAAAGAAGGGGTTAGTCAAAAATATTGATGTTCGAGGATGAAGAATTCAATGGTTGCTTACACACAAAATAAGTTTTATTAAAATTAAGAGTAGTTAGCTAAGCGAGTTTTTCTAAAATCTTAATAAAAATAGACCTATAGTAAAAATAATTGTGTATTAATTTGTATACTCTATCCAGTAACTGTATTAAGCCTATGAATAAGTACATTTTGTTCTTATAGCGATCAAATTCTTGAAAAATGTAATAAAATAATATTATTAAAATCCCAGTAGATAAGACGAATGTTTGACGATTACAATAAAATACGATATTTAAATTGAAAATCGTTTATTGTTTCATTTGTATTATCGCGTTAATTATATTACCCTGTTAGAATAATTATTATCAGTATTTCACTGGTCACTGCGAAGTGCAAGTGACAGGACTGCAGATAACAGTCCGCCCAGTCAAATATTTAATAAATGTTTAAATTTTTGTACCGTTTGCCTGTATGGGCATATCATTTGAAATAAAGTTTTATTTATTATTATTATTAAACTCCATTAGTATTTGACTGGGTACTGCGCTGTGCAGGTTCAGGTGTGTCTCCACACTGACCTCTCGTATCGGACACGGGACTGCAGTAAACAGTCCGCCCATTCAAATATTTAATAAATGTTTAATATTTATATTTTTTTAATTTTTGTACCGCTAATCTGTATGGACATATAGTTTGAAATAAATTTTAATTTATTATTAAACTCGATTAGCATTTGACTGCGTACTGCGCCGTGCAAGTGCCGGGTTGTCTCCACACGGCCCTCTCGTGTATCAGACATGGGGCTGCAGTCAACAGTCCGCCTAGTCAAATCTTTAATAAATGCTTAAATTTTATTTTTTATTTTTGTACCGCTTGCCTGTATGAACATATAGTTTGAAATAAAGTTTTATTTATTATTATTATTAAACTCGATTAGTATTTGACTGGGTACGGCGCTGTGCAAGTGCCGGGGTGTCTCCACACGGCCCTCTCGTGTATCAGACATGGGGCTGCAGTCAACAGTCCGCCCAGTCAAATATTTAATAAATGTTTAAATTTTACTTTTCATTTTTGTACCGCTTGCCTGTATGGACGTATAGTTTGAAATAAAGTTTTATTATTAAACTCGATTAGTATTTGACTGGGTACGGCGCTGTGCAAGTGCCGGGGTGTCTCCACACGGCCCTCTCGTGTATCAGACATGGGGCTGCAGTCAACAGTCCGCCCAGTCAAATATTTAATAAATGTTTAAATTTTACTTTTCATTTTTGTACCGCTTGCCTGTATGGACGTATAGTTTGAAATAAAGTTTTATTATTAAACTCGATTAGTATTTGACTGGGTACGGCGCTGTGCAAGTGCCGGGGTGTCTCCACACGGCCCTCTCGTGTATCAGACATGGGGCTGCAGTCAACAGTCCGCCCAGTCAAATATTTAATAAATGTTTAAATTTTACTTTTCATTTTTGTACCGCTTGCCTGTATGGACGTATAGTTTGAAATAAAGTTTTATTATTAAACTCGATTAGTATTTGACTGGGTACGGCGCTGTGCAAGTGCCGGGGTGTCTCCACACGGCCCTCTCGTGTATCAGACATGGGGCTGCAGTCAACAGTCCGCCCAGTCAAATATTTAATAAATGTTTAAATTTTACTTTTCATTTTTGTACCGCTTGCCTGTATGGACGTATAGTTTGAAATAAAGTTTTATTATTAAACTCGATTAGTATTTGACTGGGTACGGCGCTGTGCAAGTGCCGGGGTGTCTCCACACGGCCCTCTCGTGTATCAGACATGGGGCTGCAGTCAACAGTCCGCCCAGTCAAATATTTAATAAATGTTTAAATTTTACTTTTCATTTTTGTACCGCTTGCCTGTATGGACGTATAGTTTGAAATAAAGTTTTATTATTAAACTCGATTAGTATTTGACTGGGTACGGCGCTGTGCAAGTGCCGGGGTGTCTCCACACGGCCCTCTCGTGTATCGGACATGGGACCGCAGTCAACAGTCCGCCGGTGTTAGGACACGCGCAGCGGGTCTTGCGTGCACGCACGCCGCGCTCGGAGGTCTTGCTAGCTCGGAACTTGGCACGCGGCGTGAACGAGTCGGACTTCCTGAAAAGGAACGCTTTAAGCTTGCCACGCCGTACACTAGGGGTATAGTTAAACACTAGGATTATAGTTAATCTACGTTAAAAAGCGAGATAGACATAGTTACATCACAAAAAAAACAGCAATTATTATTGGTCGTGCTACTTATTTTTGGTACCTACACGCAATGAATAAATTCAATGGAATGTTTTTTTTTATTTATTTTGAAAATATTGACCAGTTTTATTCAAATAAATAAAATAAATAAACTCACGCCCGTTATCCGCGAGGGGGTAGGCAGAGGCACCAATCACTAGAACCTGGGCCCACGTTTTGCCGAGTTTATTAGGTAGAGTATTATTCATTAAGGGCTGATTTTTCCATAGTCAAATAACGTTTATCTGAGGAATAAAAATGGCGGTTTGACATAACTTTCATAAATAAGCTGTCAAACCGCCATTTTTATTCCTCAGATAAAAGTTATCTGTCTATTGAAAAATCAGCCTTATGTGTATTTTTTTTTCTAAAATGTTGCTTTGTGGCGTCATTGAAGTCATCGAAGCATGATTAAAGATATAGTCTCTGCCTACACACTGAATGTATTTTTTTACAGTGTTTGCTGACGTCAGAAAAGTATTTTAAGTTCTGAAACTGAAAGCATATATCTCGAAATGCTTTTGAGATTTCCGTTCATGTTCAAAAATGTAGCATTGCCAGGATTTGTTCCATTATTCGTGTGCATTTTTTCTTCCGTATTGAAACGATGATGGATTGGATGATAATGAAACACCGTACCTACAAACTAAAACTCACCTTCCCTTCGCGAATCTGGCGTCAATGCGACCAGGGCACTCGTCTTCACTCGTGAAGAAGGGACACTCGATAAACTGGCCATCATCCGCCTCGTGCCCTTGGCTAAGGAGCTGACAAGGCGACCATGGTTCCGTTTCACTACTCAACGAGCATAGTATGGCATTATCCGAACACGCCTCGCTCGTACCGGTGTGGGCGAAACTCCCAGGGCACGGCATGGCCTCAGTAGCCTGTACTGATCCCTCCTGGACAGGACGGCTTAAATCAGCCGAGGGCGACGCGAAACATGTGAAGGACGAGTTCTGACCAGTTTGGGCTGACCCGTCTTGTGGTGACTGCCCTGAGCACGTCTGGTTATATCTTTTGATTTGTAGGATTGAGGTTGAAACTGGTTTGAAGAAGGAGTCTGAAGCTTGGGAGCCTTGGTTGGATTGCATTGTTGGAACGCGCAAAGAGGGAGTTTGCTTACGCCGTTCTGGCGCGGTCCTGTTTAGCTTATCTATCAGTGTGTTGACTTTTTCAGGTTCACTGCAGACATTGTTAGTTATCTTCTTCATGTATTTGGTTATCTCTTCCTTCATCTTCTGCTGTGTTTTACAGCAGGCTCCCTGCTTCTCGATCTCGTTTAGACGCTTAGCCAGAACACCTTTGATTTTGTTCATGTGTTGGACTTCTACGGCGTTGGCTTTGGGTACCGGTATATCTTGGATCCAGTCGGAGATCTGTTGCTTGAGTCTTATTTCTTGGACTTCCTCCCTTACAGCAGCGTCGTTTGGTACGGGGACTTTGGATAGCTCATGAAATAGCTCTTCGGTTACGGCCGTAGGGTTTGGTGTCCCGGTAGAGCTGAGATATTTCTGCGATTCGTTAAGTATCTTCTCTTTAAAGGAATTCTTTCCAGGTTCGTCTCTGTGGAAATTGTATTCGATGAAATCGTCGACGACTTCCTCTTGAAAGTTCTCTAGCAAAGCTTTCTGTGTCATGCTAATGTTTTGTGGCTGTTTAACTACTTGGGGTACTGTGTTGTAGAGTTGTTGCTTGTAGTGATGTCTATCTTTTTCCTCCTTGACACACGGTCGTATTTCATTTATGTCTTGGACTAGATTCCTTATTAACGCCAACTTATTCCGTTTGATGTTTTCATTTTGTGTCAGCGTCGCAATCGCCTTATCAAGCGCTTCTGCTAACTCCTCCCTGTATAACATTTCATCGTTAAAGATTAAATCGTCCCTGTTCAGTTCGCCAACTTTAAAAAGTATATTAGTTGCTAATCTAGTTTTCAATTCATTGTTCCTGTGAATTTCCTCCTGTTTCGATCCTTCTAAAGGTAGCTGTTGACACCAATGCTGTACTATGTCAAATATGATTTCTGTGCAGTTTTTGTTTCTTTCTGTATTTTGCTGGTTCGTGGTGCTTAAAGTTGTCATGTTCGAGACATTAGGCTTAGTGCATGATGTAAATCTGTCTTTTCCATTTACCGTTAAATTTTTGGAGCTGTCATCAAATTCTCTCAAGGTGGCTTGTCTAGAAATTTCCGTAGTTCGAAGTCTAGCTATCAGATTTCGTGACATATCTTCGACGAACCTCTCTTGGCCGTCATGCAATGGAAGTTTATGCAGCCATTTCGTAATGATAGTCATCATGAGAAATTCTCGGTCAGATTCGTTCTTTTCCATTTCGTGGAGTCGCTTGGAAAGTAAGGATTGTATTCTGTCTCTGTCTAACACTTCTTGGTTATTTTGAGGCGAGACTAAAGGTAGACTTTCAAACCATTCTGATATAGTATGCTTCGTCTTTATTTCTTCAATTTCTAATGCTAGAGCCTCCCGATTCGGTACAGGGACAGCTTCCATTTCACTTATAATACTATAGTGAAAATCGTTCACATCAGAGTTGGAAAACACACTGACGTCTAAGACTTTGCTAAGATCGCTTATAATTTTATTTTCGTATTGCGACTTTAGATTACAATCTCCATTTTGAAACTTCTCTAAAATAAATTCCTCGGCGACTTCGGTCTTTATTAGATCAATGGCAGCCTTTTCGTCTCGATTTATAGGCTTAGGTAAATAAGCCTGAATGTTATCTTCTAATTTCTTTTTATAGTTCTCGCCAGCATTTACATTTTTAAGAATGACGTTGGCTTCTGAAATATCGTTAACTAGTCTATTCTTCAGTCTCTCTTTATTAGTCTGTAGAACGGAAGTTTGCGGTAGGCCATTAAGCATTTCTTCTATGTCGTCCGAAAGTGAGGCGATGTATAGTAGATTATCGTTGTAAATATTAGGATCCATGTTCAACTGTCCTACCCTTCTCATAACTGCCTGTACCAGACCTTCTCTGAGAGACTTTTTTGTTTCTTCGTCTCCTTCAATCGGAACCTCCTTGCTCCACTCCTCGATGGCCAGAAATAATAGATCCAAGTGTTTAGGCGTCCTCGAAAGTTTCGCTGTTTGGAAATCTGCCAAAGACGAGCTCAGCGGAACATTCGCACTGAAACTTCCATACTCGATACTGTCTTCATGAGGTGTATAACGTCTGCGTAAGGCGGCACTTTGATCGAAATCTGTTTCATTTTGTGATTCAGGGTAATCTTGTTGAGTTTTCGTGTAATATTCGCTGGCGACGGCCAGTTGTCTCTTCAGAAGATTGTTTGTCAGTTCCATGTATTCCTCCTTATGGCCAGGCTCTAGTACGTGATCCAGGATTTCAGTGATTTTAATCACTAGCTCTTTTTGGTAAGGATGCCAAGGGTTGTTTATCTGTGCTTCGTGAACCCCAGCGAGAAATTTGGCAACCATTGAGCATTGCTTGTCTCTCCACTTCTGTTCCTTCCTGTCAGCAGGGACTGTTGGTAGGAGATTCATCCATTCTTTGACTTCTTTGTCTAATCTCATTTCCCGTGTGTACCGTACCACTGAGGCGTCACTCGGAATCGACACGTGACCCATTGCCTCGTACAGTTCTAATTTATCATTGATGGGAGCTTTCAATTGCTTGATGGCTATCTTCAGTGCTTGCAGCAGTTTGTAAGCATAAGCGTCACGCATTAGTTCATCTGAAATGTCTATGTCGCGGTTCATTGTCATGAAATTTTCCACAAAGTCTTCAAGTTTCTGCTCATCGCTGCGACTGTCTTGTTCTTTAGCTGAGGCTACGCTTTCGTTTGTACTGCTGCAGAAAGGTTCATTTTGATGTGTGGCGTTGTAACGGCCCAAATCTCTTTCAATTCTGTTTCTCAATGCTTGACTCAAAGCCTCTTGCACCGTTGGGTTTTGCAGTTCGCGTTTCAGTGGTAAACTTGACATCCATTCGGAAATAATATGGAACAAATAAAGGTTGTCGTAAGGTTCAGAAGAAACCACAATGTTGTAAATTTTTTCAGCTAGCTCACTGATCATTTTACTTCTATTTTGATTACGTGGTGAATAAAACTCATCGATTAATGGCACCTCATTGAGCCATTCTGTTATGCTTTTGATGATTACGAGCTCTTGATTAAATCTTGTAAAATTTATTGATTTATTTTGCTGGGAACTACCAGATTTAGTGAGATATTTGCAGCCAAGTTTGCACCCTTCCATTTGGCACGGTTTTAGGTTAATATTATCAAATTCTTTGACGAGGCGAGTCGTGAACGCTTCCTTTGCAGTCATGTCGCCGGTTTGAAACTTAGCTAGGTTTTCTTTAAGAAACTCCTTAAGTTTCTGGTCTTCTGCCGTTGGACACACACACGGTGGTGTATCAGCTGGCTCGTCAACTCTATCAAAGGAAAGTGCACTTTGGTCAGTTCTACCATTTATGTGTGAATTTTGTATCATATGAATTAGTTCTTGTGCCTTATTAAGTCTTGCTTTTTCCGTAATTGGAATCCTTTCATCTAAAGGGCACGCTTGTAAGAATGTTTTTATCTCACTCTTTAGTAGATTTTCGTGAACATCGGGTGAATGCCCGTGCTTAAGTCTTTTTAAATTGTCTAACGATGCGATAAGATTAGCTTTCAGTCGTTCAAATTTTGCTTTCGCTTCGGCCGTCGTGATTTTGATCGGAATATGCTGAAGCCATATATTAACTTTGTCGGTAGTTTGCGACGGCGCCTCTTGGACAACCATCTGCTTCCTCCTTTTGTCGCATTCCGCCAAATGCTTGATGAGGCTTATGGCAATTTGCCTCATCTCCGCAAAAGTGCACTGGTCGCTCATATGTTGACCGTTTTCTATGGGAAAGAACTTTAGGTGGTCCACCATTTCTGCTACAATCTGTTTAGATTTCTCTTCCTGTGTTATGATTCCGACCGGCAACAATCGTGATAGCTCAATAAGACTCTTCGCCATTGCTACCGTGCGTAGCTGCTGCTCATTCTTTGCTTCGGGTGTACGTTGTTGGTAGAAACTCTGTTCTTTCAGCCATTCGAGAGCATTGTTGACTCCATGTTCTATATCCGTTTCCATGCGAGTCTTAACCGGAGGCTCAAATACTTTCGCTGGAACTTTAGCAATCCGTTCCTTTAAATTAACTTTAATTTCATCAGTATTGGCACCTGGATGGACAACTTTCCCAAGCCATAGATTCATATCTTTGTCAATTTGTTTTTCAGGATTATGTTCATGAGCTATGTGTTCCCTGACACTGATTGCCAGTTCGTGTATCAGTCTATTTCGAGAATCTTTGGATTTGTCGAGAAATATATGCGGTGGTTGCTGATCCAAAAATATAGATATTTCGTCTTCAAGTATATCCATGCCAGTTGGATATTGACCCAAGGCGACTTTCATGTCCCTCCTACTCCCCGTATATGGCGTCGTAAGATCGGGAATAGGTACTTTCCGAAGCGCTTGTACTAATTGTAATAATTTATTATTAATTTGGTCATCCCGTTCAAAAGGATGTACATCTGATATTCTCCAAACCCACCGGAAGATTATGAATTTAACATGTTCTAGGTCGTCTGCATCAGATGTTTTTTCTGAATGGAGTTGCTTGAATCTGGCTCTATCTAGGATATCAGCAGCTAGATCTTTGATCATTGTCCTTTTAAATTTTAGGTCTTCTGGAGTAAGGAACTGCATTTCTGGCAAGCTATTTATCCACTTTTCTATCTCTACCTCAACGTTATACAGGTAAGCCAATGCTTGCGGGCTTAGTCGTGTCGTTAGATTAGTTAACGGAGATTTGTCATCTATTCTAATTGAGGAAAGGTCAGGTGCAAATGAAATGTCGTTTCTGCCTCTCTCTGGCGTGGACTGTTGTGGCATGTGGTCACGTAACGTTCTTCTTGAAGCGAGCTCTGTTTCAAGATCCGTCGTCGTCGACGAGTTAGGCGTCGAAGATTTAGGTTTATTCTTCTTTTTATTTTTCTCTGTGGGCTGGTTTCTGAATACAACCACGTTGTTCGAAATGGACAAATGTTCGCTCCTCCATCCATTGACCAGGTATGAAATGCAACTTTTGAGACGCAAGATCACCGCTGAAAGTTCGTCTTTTGTTAGTTCTGTCTTTTCAAGAGCTTTGTAAAGTGCTATTGTAGGTTCTTCAGGCTTTGTTTTAGTAGGTACAGTTTCAAAATCTTCTGCTAGGATTTCTGTTATTTCAGTTACCATCTCTTCATCGGTGACGATATGGAATCTTTGAAGAATAACTCTTACTTCGACTTTTATAATATTTTTGAATTCATCGAGCGATATAGCTGATTTGGGGTTCCCAAAAAAACTGTCCCGAGGAAAAATCACAAAATCTTTTTCATTCAGTGCTCCATGCTGGCGAATCACGTCAGCCAGATCTTCAGACAGTCGGTAAAGTTTCAAAGCTTTATCAGTATCACTGCAAATTGTGACTGGTAGTTCGTCCAGTATCTCAAATATATATTTACTCAATGCAGCAAAAGTTATATTGCTTCCCTGACGAAGGAAAGGTTGTAAGGATTTTAACAACATATTCATAAAGTCATACTTGGTGTAATTTGGATAAATTCTTATAACGTCATCGCTTATCCAACGTGTTACATGGAGACTTACAATTTCTTCTATAGTTTGTCCTACAAAGAGTTGTAAAGTATTCGCGTGCATTCTTCTGCTCGTGCTAGCATGACCAATATAGCTATCATCAGACCAATTTATGATTTCAGATATTCTGACACCAAAGTTGACTTGATTGGGATCAAAAACTTTCTCATTCAAAAGACAAATTCTCTGCCAGAGGTTATCACTCAGTCGCTGTTTAAAGTTGATTTGATCGTCCTTATCACCTGGACACCACATCGGTAGATCACACACGCAGTTTTCTACATACTTCTTTATAATATCTCCTTGGTGACTGTCCCTTGTACTGAGGGCGTTCGCAACAAGTCTTTGAATCAACGTTTTAACTAAATATTCTCTAAATTTTTTGGCAGACTCTTGCTGATCCGGATAAACGGGGACATCATCTAGCCATCGCGAAATCTCAACTTGTAGTTGCTCTTCATACAACTTTTGTCGGGGTGTAAGTTTGTGCTCAACGGCAGCTTCAGCTATTTTTAGCACACTCGAATCCCCATCAGTGTTTCTATCTTCTGAACTTGAGGGAAAATTTAAACTCTTGGCTGAGACAGAAAAGGAGGTACTATGACGTAAGTTGACTTCACTTCGGTTGGCCACAACTGCGCTTATTTTGCCTATATCGCTCAAAGATCCAACACAAGACTCAGAAGTTTCGGCCAAGATACTGTTTTTGATGGAAGTTGCAATGGAACGGTCTTCGTAGTTGTTGAAATCTGCCATGCTAGTTGACTTTGCGATTTCTACCAATTGATTAGATGGATGGCGCACTTGGTTGGCAAAGGATGATTTTGGAATATTAAACTCTATGCAACGGTCACGCTTGGAAGGTGGAACGGTCTGAGTGGCATGTGCTGATGACACCTGCAATGAAACATTATACTTCTTGCAGTAATGACTCAGCGGGAGCTTGGAATTAAATATCAGCATCATGGTTGATATAGAACATTATAATATGTAGATCAGATATATACTAAATAACAAAATCCTGACTAACCTTCGTCAGTTGTGTAGTCTCACTGGCCATCGTTTGGAAGAGTTTAGGTTGACAGTGTTGATGATGAACTTGGTCCAACTCCTCGGTAGGAGGATTCCGCTGATGATACATGAGATTGTGCTGCTCCCAGCGCTCACGGTAGTTCTGGCATTGGCTTTGGTTACATTGGCCATTCCTTGGCTGCGAAATATAAGCAGCCGGAATGTTCGACTGCAGAGCACATGCCTTCTCTCAGAGAGGAAGACGTAGAGTACCTATGAGTGTAATCATCACGTGTGCCCACCGCGAATTGGTAATTTCAAGTGCTGAGGTAAATAACGATACTCTATAAAAAAAACTACACTTGCATCCATCAAGAATATTTTAATAAAGACATCGTTTCGTAATGCAGCTTGAATTTTATGTAAGATTTGATTTTGATGATGATTTTGTGTACAAGGACGATGATGATGATTGAAAGTTATTTTAGGATGTCAACGATGAAAGTCAACTTTTTAAATTTTTACAATTCAAACCAATTCATCCGCCCTGGCAGTCTGGACATACCTACCTAGATATGCTTTGAGGCAAGTTACTTCTACAAGCTGTACCCTTAGCATGGTATCTTATCCCGCGGGTGAGAAGTAGAAAAGGAATTGCCCTATCCTGCGCTCACGTGAGAAGGGGATGGCGCGTGTCATTGTCTAATCTCGCGCGCGGAATAAGAGATCATGCTAAGGGGGCTGGCCTCATCTGCCGAAAACCCGATAACCTAAGGGGCGATAAGGTTCTCAAGTGGGTGCCACGAATTGACCAACACTGCGTTGGACTCCCACCAGCTCGCTTGACCGATCTGAGGCAGATTGCTGGCAGCGTCTGCCCGACAATTGTCATCTTTTTTAATACCAATACAAAAACCTTTATTTGTGAAATGTAGGTGGATATTTATGTTGGTAAATACATTTATGCACTGCAGGTACATTCGGCTTAAAAATTATACAAATATTTATATTTCTTTTTACTATAAATCATCATCTACCCATTATGTCCCCACCGAGGGGCACGGGTCTCTTCCCTGAGGAAGGTATAGGCCATACTCCACCACGGGGACAAGTTCGGTTTGGTACGTACTAACGTAGTGGCACCAATTATCGACACTTTTAGGAGATGGTGAGCTTCTTTACAACAATAAAGATCATTTAGTCATATTTAAACCAAAAGTAACGATTGAGTATGGTAAGGTATATTGTTGAGATAAGAATAGGATGTATTATTTTTATTAACTATACATGGGCTAGAAAAAAATCGCAAAAAAGGAAAAAGTGTATAAATCTCCAGTCATCGACACCGAATCTCCAGTCATCGACAGTTACCAGTTACCGACACCCAGTTATCGACTATTACCTATAATGTGTATCTGCCAAATCACAACCCCCTTAGTGGGTAATTAAATTATAATAACTGTTTAATAAGTATTCATTTATTGTCCACAGTACAATGTTCATATTTTTCTTTCTAAATCATACAAATACACACATAGTGTACACACTTTTCTAATATAATAAAAAACGTCAATGTCAAAAAGTTTAAATTGCAAAAATCAACAATATTTACTGTAATGTTACAAATACTAATATTGCAACGAATCGGTACCTAGTAGGATCCTATGGTTATGGAAACAGGAATCATAGGGGGCAAATGCTAGTCAACTTCCTCGAAAGGGAGGGGTTATTCTTGATGAATTCATTCTTCAAGAAAAAGCCCCAAAGGAAGTGGACATGGCAGAGCCCCGACACTATGACAAAAAATGAGATCGATTTCATCATAACGGACAAGAAGCGTATATTCAGAGACGTCTCAGTGATCAATAGGTTTAATACCGGAAGCGATCGCCGACTTGTGCGAGGCTCTCTGAATATTAATTTTAAGCTCGAACGTGTCCGTTTAATGAAATCCAGTCTCCGACCAAACCTGCACCAAACTATAGTGGGATCTGAAAAGTTCCAGTCTAACCTGGAGAACCGATTCGCTACCGTGGAAACCACAAATGACGTTGACATTGACCAGGCCCTCGAGAATGTAGTCGGAATCCCCAGGGAGGCATATGCGGCATAAAGGCACGAAGTCGAAATTTTCGGAAGAAACACTCGAGCTTATGGAGGAACGACGTGAACGCCCACCAGTCACTGCGTCAGAAAGGCATGCTCTAAACAGGAGAATTGCCAAACTAGTTCGACGCGATCTCCGATGCTCCAACACTCGTTCAATAGAACGAGCAATCGAGCAAAATCGGGGATCGAAAGTGTTTGTTCAATCTCTTGGGAGAAGCCATGTGACAAAGTTGACCACCACGGATGGAGTGGTTGTTTCCTCCATACCAGAGGTTCTTTCGGAAGATGAAAACTTCTACGGCCAGCTGTACGCTGCGCATGCATCTCGGCCTGATCCCAAAAATGAAGATTCCAAAGCTACATTGACACGCCACTATACTGAAGACCTGCCAGAAGCCTAGACGAAATCGCGATGGCTATTAAACAGCTTAAAAAGAGAAAAGCCCCTGGAGAGGACGGTATTACAACTGAGCTCTTGAAGTCCGGCGGTAAACCCGTAATGAAGGAGCTCCAGAAGATCTTTAATGCTGTCCTCTTTGGTGGGAGAACTCCGGAGGCGTGGAGTAAGTGTGTTGTCGTGTTGTTCTTCAAAAAGGGTGATAAAACCCTTTTGAAAAACTACCGACCCATTTCAGTCATCACGAATCGTCTTGCGAGGAGACTCTATGAGTTTCAGCCACCTGAGCAGGCCGGCTTTAGATCGGGTTACGGAACCATTAGACCACATTCACACAGGGTGGCAGATTATACAGAAGACCGAAGAGTATAATCGGCCCCTGTGCTTAGTGTTTGTGGACAATGAAAAGGCCTTTGACTCGGTCGAAACCTGGTCTGTTCTGGAATCTTTGCAGCGATGCCAAGTCGACTGGCGATACATCCAAGTGCTGAGACGTCTATACAACGCCGCTACATGGCCGTCCAAATCCAGAACCGGCAGTCTGAACCTGTCCCCATACATCGTGGTGTGAGAAAAGAGGATATTATTTCCCCCAAATTGTTCACAAATGCTATGGAGGATATGTTTAAGACGCTGGACTGGAAGGGGTACGGCATTAATATTAGCGGCGAGTACCTTTCACACTTGCGATTTGCGGACGACATCGTCAGCATGGCGGAAACGCTGCAAGATCTGCAACATATTATGCTGAGTAGCCTAGCTGATTCTTCCCAACGCATTGGTCTCCGGATGAACTTAGATAAAACCAAGATTATGTTCAATGAACACGTAAATCCGGAGCCAATTGCTGTTCAAGGCAGTATTCTCGATGTTGTTAAGGAGTACGTTTACCTCGGGCAAACCATGCAATGAGGTAAAAACAACTTCGAGAAAGAGGCCAATAGAAGAATATAGCTGGGCTGGGCAGCGTATGGGAAACTACGTCGAGTCTTCAAATCGCCAATCCCACAGAGTCTAAAGACGAAAGTCTTCAACCAGTGCGTTCTGCCCGTCATGTCATACGGTGCCGAAACGTGGACACTCACGGTGGGGATGATCCACAAATTTAAAGTCGCTCAGCGTGCTATGGAAAGGGCCATGCTCGGGGTTTCTCTGAAAGATCGAATTCGAAACGAAGTCATCAGACAGAGAACCAAAGTCACCGACATAGCCCACCGAATTAGCATGCTGAAGTTGCAGTGGGCCGGCCATATCACACGAAGAACTGATAACCGATGGGGTAGAAGAGTTCTTGAGTGGAGACCGCGGATCGGTAAGCGTAGTGTAGGACGTCCTCAGACTCGGTGGAGCGATGATCTTCGCAGGGCGGCTGGCAAGAGCTGGATGAGAGTAGCCGAGGGCCGTGCTCAGTGGCGTGCAATGGGAGAGGCCTATGTCCAGCAGTGGAGAACCGTAGGCCGATGATGATAGTTTAGGCCCCGCCTTGATATGTCATTCAGTCAGGTTCTCCTTTTTTTATATTATAGATTATAAAGAGGAAAAAATTATATTTTTGTATGTTTGTAATGTACGCTCAGAAACTACTGAGCCGATTTTTAAATAATTTTTTTTTGCCACCCGTGCGAAGCCGGGACGGATCGCTAGTAACTATATATTTTTCTAACTGGTCGGGAGTATAATGTTTTCTCGGAGCCATCTGTAAGAACCAATCATCGACACTAATTATTCCCCAGTAATCGACACTTGTCGATTACTGGTAGCTCGACTTTGAATAGTATACTTCAAATATCTACCAAATAAGCAAATAAGAAGAACTATATTCGCTTGCCAAATGAAAAATGTTTAAAAAAATTATTATCGACACATGTCGATTATTGGAAAAGTCGGTTTGAAAAAACCAGTGATCGACACCTACATTTTACTAATATCAAAATAATTTTAAACTTTCGTTATAACAAAAATCGATCCTATAGTTCTTCTAATAACCCCTGAAAAACATAAAATTCAAATAATTTACAATACATTAGTTTAATTAAGAAAATATGTACTCACGTCCTTAAGGATTTCAATAAGAAATGTTGTTATTTTCACCGTACTCCAGCCGCAATCACTTGCCACGTCGCCATTTTCAAACAAAACGGCACATTGCGCTCAAATGTCAATGGGAGACAGTCAAAAGTGTGCTAACTACGGTACAGTGTCGCTATATTAAGAAATCGGTTTCTTACCCTTATTTTATTGAATCAAAAAATAAAGTGTCGGTTATTGGTTCTTGTCGGTCATTGGTGCCACTACGTTACTTTACTATTTTTTTGCTTTAATATTTTGTTTATTGTAAATCGAAAATGCAAAAAGAAATCAAAACTCTCAAACAGTACATCATACATAGGCAGTTAAAGTGGCTCAAAAGTTATTTACATTTACATACATTACAGTTTGTAATTTTTATGAACTTACCATAAAAGCTCCCTTCAATCGAGTGGTCAGGTTACCCAGATACCTGACGTCAACGTTGGTTTTAAACTGGTCCACATTAGTGTCTCTTGTTGGACGTTCATCGGTATCAAGAGTTAGGCTGCTGGGAGCCGCTGAGGCACCCTCGTTGGCTTCCAAAGTGACGTTGCTTGGGACTACTGTGTTGCAAGCTGTATCGTTTTCCTCGAGGGAGCGGATGACTGACAAGCATGGCGGGGGTTCTCGTATCACATTATGGTTTTCATAGCTGTTAAGCTGATCTGATCGCGTCTCCGAATGGTGGCTTGTCGGAGCTGCAAGTTGAGGCGTGTCAATTATTAGGTAAGTAAAGTATGAAGAAGCTAGATATACAGGATTATTTATTGTCAAAGTGAGCGAATCCCGAACACCAGAATTTGTATACTTTATAATAAAGTTTTCAGTAAAACATAAAAGAAGATGGACAAATATTACTGAAGACTGCGACAGCGGTAGAGCGCGAAAACGAGTTTTAATCAAATTGAATGGCTTACCCTCAGTTTCTGAAAGAGTGTTCAAATGTAACAAGAGATTAATCCAAGATTAATTCAAAATACCGGCACGTGATTGGCTGAAATTAGCTTGACGTGAGATAACATGAGATTAACATTTGATCGCTCTTCTAGAAACCGAGCGTTATTTTCATTATCGCACTTGTCCATTTTTTTATTATGGCCACACACTCATTTGCCCCAGCCGCATGTTCTTACAGTTCAGAATCAGAATCAGAATCGATGTTTATTGTGAACAGAAAAACACAGCACGTACAGTTAGTCCGAAAATGTAGGAAAAAGGTCACTTCACGTAATTAAAGGCAATCCGATAGGTTTGTGAGTTGGGGCTCGACTGCCCGCGGCATGCATCTACTGCAATTTTATATTAGACAATGCGTGGCGTTATTACTTATATACATACATACATACATACATAAGCTCACGCCTGTATCCCAGAGGGGTAGGCAGAGACCAGGGACTGCCACCTGCCACGATCCTGACAAACCACTTTCGCTTCATCGACATTCATTAGTCGTTGCATGCACGCACGCCGGTTTCGGGTACTTTTTATCTTGCCCTTTGCTAATACATCCCCTATTTGGTCGAAGTATGTTCGCCTGGGGCGTCCCTTACCGGCCCTTCCACTCACATACTTATATGTCCCCAAAAATTGGGAAAATGAGGCAATAAACCTAACAATACGAAACCGCGAGCGAAATAGCGAACTCACCGTCGTCTCTAAGGATAACGTCATCTGCTGACACCGAGGGCGGGATTTGTGGAGCTGTTGTGTTCTGAACGGGAATTAGCTAAAACATTTTATTTGCAAAATCAAGGTAAATACATTATAGTAGGTGGTAAAGTTACTTAAAAGAACATAATGTGTGTTCTACCGGTTAATAATATATTTTTTTTATTTATTAAAAACTGACCAACGATTGACCCCGATCTCACCTGATGGTAAGTGAAGATGGAGCCGACAATGTTCCTTGTTGGTTCAGTAAGAGCCTATTCTCTCTAGCCTAAGTAGTACATAACAAATTTTACTAATAGTAAAGGTTATGAGCTGTGTATACAGCCGCTATGCGAGGTCTCACAAACTGGTTATTTGTACGCTAAATGCGATTAAACCAGTATAAATACGTTAAATAGTTATTCAGAGGTTATAACTTATTTATTAGTAATTAAGGCCGTTATATAGAATAAAAGATCCGAGCGAATCGCTCGTAGCCCCGGCCGCCTGAGTGATCTTAAACGATCACGAAGGTTAGGCAATAGGGCGCGTTAAGCCGTTGGTGCCGGCCGCCGTCGATAGATGGCAGTCGTTAAGCCAAGTCAGAGGCCGTGGGTTCGATTACCACTGGAGATTGCCATTTGTACAATGCCCTCAGGAGTTTTTCCATGTTTGTAATACCCTTTGTATCATAGTTCGGGATCTAGGGTGCAATTAAGTAGTAGGTATTCCATAGTATGGAGTTGTCTGATTTAGCCCCTTTGTTCTACCGTCACATCACCTTATATCACTTTCATACTGGGATTTTTTTCCCAGTAGGTTTGTCATACGCCTACTCCGCACTGTCATATTCATACATATTTTGACCCATATGAGTTGTTTAAATGCTTAACCCGATAGAGTGGAAAGTTTCGTAATCTAAGGGCATGTCAAGTGATTATGTTGTATGGAAGTTATAGTTTATCATCATCATTCGGCCACAAGAAGTTCACTGCTGGACATAGGCCTCCTCCATGGATTTCCAAAAATACCGGTTGAAAGCGGCTTGCATCCAGCGTCTTCCTGCCACTTGGATAAAATCCAAGTTAATAGTTATTATTCATATAATTGCTTGTACCTGTTGCGATCTCATGTCTTCTATTGCCTCTATGGAATTAAGGTATTTTCGTTGGTTAGCCATTGTGACTAGAATCTGTGGTTGAAGGACCTGCAACACTATTTATACGTATGGGGTTATCTGGGTACGAATGGGGTTATCTTGACAAATCGTCATGGACTTCTGAAGGATATAAAGGTTCTGTAATGGTTCTCTACGACAGCCATTCTCTAAGTGTGTTCCGCGGAACCCTAGGGTTCCGCGATGCCCCTGTAGGGGTTCCGCAAGAATTAAGAAAAAAAAATCAAAACACTTCTGTCTGGTCGAATGTTTTCACGCGGCGTATCACGAGGCGCAGCCGAACTTAGTCGCCACCCACAACAGTACAATTATTATTAGCAACAGTTACATTGTACTTTTATTATGCTTATTAATGAAGAATACATTTTTAAAACCAATTGCTTTAATTGTCCGGGTTCCGTCAAGTATTACCCTTTCCAAAAGGGTTCCGTCACCGAAAAAGTTTGCGAGCCGCTGCTCTACGACAAGAAATTTAGTGCGATGCGTGCGCCGACGGGATAAAATGCGGTCAATGCGGCGCGGACGGGTGTGCGCGGGCATTCAAAAGCGATAACTGCAGCTGCTGCGGTCTACCTTAGCGCGTGCGGTGCGGCCAGGGTTGCGTTCTCCTCCAGTAGACTCCCATATGGGGGCAAATATTACTTCGCCCGCGACACCGCGTCAATTTTAGTTCAAAATTTTGCTACCCCGTTCACTCCCTTAAGGGTTTAATTTAGAAAAAACGAAACACGTGTTCAATCAATTGTGTTGAAGAGTATTTATTTATTTAAAGTTTCAAGAAAAATAGACTACATTTTTTATACCTCCCATACAAAGTTTGGCAACCCTCTTCGCCCCTTTCGGGGTTGAATTTAAAAAAATCCCGTCTTATTCCTTGCCTACATTATCTAACGACCCTCTGTGCAAAATTTCAGCCTCCTAGGTCCAACGGCTTGGGCACAGAGTACATTGTTATATACTGGCCGTTGATGAGTGAATGAATCAGTCAGTCAGGACTTTGCATTTTATTTATATAGATAGATAAATTGGCGTGCTTACATAATAGGGCCACGAGCTCTGGCTTAGATCTCCGTATGGCTAAGGCGAGAGGTGCAGGAACATTTTACTATTGACTTCTGTAACCGGCTGGAATCTTTCATTTTAGGTATGTTTCACGGTAATAAAGAGTGTTTTAAAAAATCACAGAAGTAAAAATGGTTTTCGTTTTGACAGGTATTGACACAGATTGTTTTGATTCTTTAGTAGGTCTGTGATTCGACCGGATTGGACATAGAGAATATTGTACTGACACACGTGCTCATCACACGTGCTCATTTGTAGCACGAAAGCATGCTTATATTGAGCAAGTGCTTTACTCCCAAACGTTTCTGCATGTAGGCACATGGACATTCAACAAACAGAATGTAAATTCTTTACGTTGAAATAAGTTTATAATATCTTAAGACAGTAACACTGACAACAACAACGCAATCTTAGGTTATCAAACCTCAAAAATAGGAAAACGGATAGATTAAAACATCGAACACAAAAATACAGAAAAGATTGGGAGTAAAGCACTTGCTCAATATAAGCATGCTTTCGTGATACTAATGAGCACGTTTGTCAGTACCAACGAGAATAACTTATACTGGCATATTATACCTACTGGTTGTTTGGATGCCCGAAGGGCCATTATGTACGAGTAGAGGAGAGCGTGTGCAACTTTACTCTATCGCACAGCAGATGTTGTGGGTTGCAGGGCGGTGGTGGATGAAGAAAGTAGGTTGATGATGTTCTAAGGTCTTCATGATGTTTATTTGTTTATTGTGCACAGTTACATGTTTGAAAACTTATGATGTTATTGAGAGGCAAAAGCCAACAGTCTGGCGCAGGCAGCGAGGCCCGTGAGCTCGACTGTGCGCGGTGCACAGTCAGCAATACGGCGACCTAGATAGGTGTACGGTGCTAGCCCGTACAAAGTTCGTCTGTACCTAATTACTTTTGAAGTTAGTTTCTAAAATTTTGTGGCCTCATGCCTCGCTCATTACACCACCTCATACACCCCCCGAATCTCTACAAATAACCACAAAATGGAGGTCGATGACTAGCCTACAAGGTAGCATTTTTTGACAACTGTTGACAGAAATAGAGGAAATGATCAAGAGGACCCATGGATGTAATAATCAAAGAGGATTGAGTACTCTGACAAAAAAATGTCCTGACAAGGAGGCTCGAACTAGTGAATGTCATCTCTTTCTAAGTAGGGTGACCTTGATGTCAATGAAAACCGGACGAAACATAAGGGAAGCCAGCCGGAAGGAACGAGCGAAGTTCTCTCTTTAGGAGTAACTTGGGCATTTACTTCCATAATGGGCGACACAGTACCTAGTGGTAGGTATATTCATTGACTGAAGAACTTTAATTATACTTATATTTGCATTTAACGAAGTTTTAACATTATAAAATGAAAGCCAAAATCAAGTCATAAAATTAGCTTTAATCCAAAAATAAACACAAAGAAATAACTCATTTAAATGTATAGAATTTACAACTTGATTATTGAGTGTTAATGTACAGTACATTACATACTGCCCTCAAATAAGGTTTGTAGTGGAAAAGAAATATTAGAGCCTGTCGTCGTGTGGCAAAAGCTAATGCTGCCTCGCCTCACCCCAGAAACATCCTCGTGACGCTCACATCATCTCGTCTCCGAGATAACGTACTTTCTGCTGCTTATCGTTTCAATAAATCTAACCCTAATAACATGCTGAATAGTGCCCACCTCGGACTTAACGATGCCCCAGCAAGTCGCGTCTATCTAAAAGAACATCTCTCGCCGGAAACTAAACAAATCCACGCCGCTGCCCGCGATTTCAAGAAAGTCAAGAATTACAAATACGTTTGGGTGCGACATGGACGGAAGACATGGGTCACATTCATGTGAAGAATTTGGATCAGCACATCCAAATTCTTCACATGAATGTGACCCATGTCTTCCGTCCATGTCGCACCCAAACGTATTTGTAATTCTTGACTTTCTTGAAATCGCGGGCAGCGGCGTGGAAACTGGAATAGTGCTATTGGGCTGTCATTAACTAATTAGTTTAAGCTTTTCTCAAATCACTGTATTTTTTACTCAGTATTACTATCATAATTCCACTACCACACACGATGCATATTTTTTATCAAAATGTTAACAGAATTCGTTCCAAATTGACTGAGCTCTTTTTAAATGTAACCATCACAAGTTATGATATTATTTGTTTGACAGAGACAAATTTTAACTCTGATATATTGGACGGTGAATTGTTGGACGATCGTTATAATATTTTTCGTCGTGATCGTCGCGAGACTACTATTAGTAAAAAGGAAGGCGGCGGTGTCCTCATCACAACCAAAAAACACTTGAATGTAGTCCGTCAATCCTCCTGGGACAGCAATATTGAAGATGTGTGGATTAGCATCGTTAGCGGCAATCCAAACACTCCCACGACGAATTTGTGTGTCTGTTATCTCCCTCAACATTTAAACTCGAACGATTTGTCTTTGTTTTATGAGAATATTCAGGCAAACATGCTCAAAGCCCCAACAAGCAAAGAATTTTTCATAATTGGCGACTTCAATACACGAAATATTACATGGAGAAAGTCAGCCAACTCAGCCATTATGGTACCCAGTGATCCTTCAGATCTTAGAGCAAATCTTTTACTAGAAACAATGTCAACTTGCAATTTGCAACAGTTTCAAAATGTTCCTAATATAAATAACAGATTGCTAGACCTGGTATTTTCTACATCAAGTGCCGTACAGGTTTATGGTGCGGATCCTCTTGCCCGCATTGATAGACCACCCCGCCATAGTTATAGATGCTTCACAGCTAGTTATCGCAAAATCTTTGTGCAACAACAATAAGAAACGTCTAAACTTCTATCAATCAGATTATAATAAAATTAAAGCTGAATTACAAAACACCAACTGGCCAGATATTCTATCTTCTGTAGATATAGACGAATGCGTAAAGATGTTTTATGAAACTGTAAAGAAAATTATCAAAAAACATACCCCAATGACTAAATTGAAACTTCACACTTGTCCGGTTTGGTACAGTCCTGCTCTCAAGAATTGTCTAGTCGAAAAAAATAGGTATCATAAATTATTCAAAAGGTATGGCAATCCTCGAGATTACGACAGCTTTTCCCTTCTTCGGGCTAGATGCAAAAAACTCACAACCCAATGTTATCAAATTTTCTTAAAGTCAGTGGAAGACTCACTGGAAAATAACATCAGGGGATTCTGGCGGTTCATAAATAGCAAAAAAGGGTATGCCTCTATTCCTCAAACCATAACATATAGGCATCAGTCATCTTCGGACGGGATGGGTATCTGCGATCTGTTTTCCAGATATTTTGGGTCAGTGTTAGTCAAGGATGATAATTCCCGCGATGAGTTGGTTGACAATGATATAAGTACCATAGCTTGTATTAATACCCTCGCGCACATATCAATAGGTAAAGAGGAAATAATTACAAAAATAAAACAACTTGATACCACGAAAGGGGCAGGACCTGATGGTATTCCTCCGCTTTTCATTAAGGCGTGTGGAGAGGCTCTTAGCGAACCCCTGTTCATCCTATTCAATAAATCTTTAGCTTCTGGTTCCTTTCCGAATGTATGGAAGACGGCACACATCATACCTATACTGAAAGGTGGGGATAAGTCCAAATGCGAGAATTACAGGCCAATCAGCATTCTTTCATGCATAGCTAAACTCTTCGAATCACTGATCTACAAACACATATTTAATCAAGCTAAGCCGCAGCTCTCTGACAAACAGCACGGCTTCATAAAAAATAGATCCACAATAACTAACCTTTTAGAGTATAAACATTTTCTGTGCTCCTCTTTTGCCTCTGGTGGACAAGTTGACGCTATTTATACAGATTTCTGTAAGGCGTTCGATAAAGTTAATCACATCATCCTAAGTCGTAAGATAAGATCCTTTGGAATACATGGCAGTTTATTGCGCTGGGTTGACTCATATCTGCAGAACAGAAGCCAGCTGGTGGCAATTAAGGGCTACGTTTCTGCACCTGTTCCTATATTGTCGGGGATACCCCAAGGTTCCCATCTCGGGCCCTTATTTTTTATAATGTTCATAAACGACTTAGTAGACCAAATATCCAGCCCGTGTTTATTATATGCAGATGATCTTAAGATATATGCTGAGGTAAAGAATGATAATGACTGTCAAATGTTACAAAACGACCTCCGTCGACTGTCGAGCTGGTGTACGACTAATAAAATGACCCTCAATGTAAGCAAATGCTTCGTAATCTCATTTACAAAAAAACGTGTTCATAAAATGTTATATAGCTATGTGTTAGACGGTGTCTCCTTGGACCGACAAACTTGCGCTAAGGATCTCGGAGTATTATTTGATTCAGAACTTTCGTTCCGACAGCATTATGAGCACATAACCAAGCGATCACGTCAACTGCTAGACTTTTTAATTCGGAACACAACAGGCTTCAAAAAGTCTCGTAGTCTCATTTATCTCTTCCAGACTCTAGTAAGAAGAGTGCTAGAATACGGATGTCAAATATGGTCCCCATTTTATGCTGTTCACATCAATAGTATTGACAATATTCAAAACAAAATGCTAAAAGTACTATCCTATCGGCGCGGGATGGGACGAACGCTTTCAAATTACGAACAACGCCTGCGAAAATTTAACCTTGTTTCCCTAGAAAATCGCAGAAAGATTCTTGATCTCAAACTACTCCATAAAATTCTACATTCTGACATAGATTCCCCCTACCTGGAAAGTCTCCTTAAGATTAATTGCTATTTTAGAACCCGGAAATACAGACCATTCCACCTGCGTGTATAAGGAACAACACGTCGTATTACAACCCTATTTCTAGAATGTGTCGTCTTTATAACAACCTGTTCGCCGAATCTTCAAGCATTGACATATTTGAATCAAATCATTCTAAATTCTTTAAAATGATTAGTCCTATAATTTATAACTCGTCTTCGTCCAATACTTCACCCAATAATTGAATAATTGATGACACTTATTTGCGGTATCTAATTTACCCTAAATGTTTTAATGTTTTAGATTAAGTTTTAACTGCATATCCCGCTTCCAATCTGGAAAATTTCTATGTTTACATACTTTGGACTGCAGTCCAGAACACAAACAGTTTATTTTTAAGTTGAATTTGTAACGACTGTATTCTGTTTTGTAAACTTAATAAAATTAAAAATTAAATTAAAGTACATTACATACTGCCCTCATATAAGGTTTGTAGTGGAAAAGAAGAGTAGAGAGAAGAGTAAAGATAAAACTCAACTTCGACCATGTTAAAATACGTTTTTAAAACCTTGAGTGGTATTGCTACAAAAATTACTTAAATAAAATAATTATCACTCATGGCTCGATTCGAGTCTGGGCCTTTAATTTGAGAATAAGTAAAGTTCACTATCTTGCATGGATACATGGATACATGCAAGATAGTGAACTTTACTTATATTCACAGTTATTAATAGTGAACTTTTCTTACATTTCTTATCATCAGTTACAGTAGGCTACTTTTTATCGCGGAAATCGCACTCATTCTGCGGAATTAACTTAATCATATTTTGATCTACATAAGTTTACAAATTATTTTCAGTGAACCAATTTAGAACTTTATATCATTATGGTACTCTTGGTCTCGACAAGGGTTAAATTAACAATTAAAAATGTTGTTGCAGACAAATTTTAGTGTACAAATTGTAAATTCAGATAATAAAATCTAACTTGCCAATACGAATAAAACTCATGCAGCTAGCTAGTCTGATGACAAACATTTGAATGTTTTTTTTTTACGTTTAAAATATGCATAGAAGCTAATATACATTACAAAATAGAATAGAATTATTAGGTATAAAATTAAATATTCTATTATACCTCCTGTCAATTTTTCTCTTCAAACATAATATTCAAAGCTTCTTCTTTTGGGGAATGCATTCAGTCAGTTTGGGCACCTGCATCGAGCTGTGGTTGCTTCGTTGGTAGTTCTTCCAGTTCAACATTTTCTTCCGTCGCTTAGTACCATTACTTTTTTCGCCACAGGCTGTAAATATTTATTTATTACTTACTTTCTAATAAACTTCTTAGCAAACAAAACACAAAGGTAACAGAAAAGTCCTGTGCAACGTACCTAAAGGGGTAGGTAAGCAAGTCAATAAAAAGTAAACTAAGTGATACTTTCTGAGTTATTCCCGTTTGAAAATATAAAATATAAAAAAAAAAAAACAATTTAATTCATTCAATTGTCCATTATCATCATTTTAAAGTATTTTGCGTTACAACTAGTAATAAATTGTGGACATTTTGTCAAAGAGTATTTGTTGTTTGTGATAATTATTTTTTCTATCGATTGGCATAATGTACACCAAACGGCAACTTTTCATGTACAAACGTACAAACTTTAGGTATGCTACAGAGGTTTGAAGCCTTTTACTCACCACTACAAATGTTACAGGATCTTCCTTCAACCTAGGTAAGACCGTAGGTTTAAAATCTTATTTTCTAAAATACCGGCTTTTGCAGGCTTCACAAAATGCAGGATTTTGTGATGTCGAACCAGAGCCTCATATAGCATCCATCCATTTTAAACGTAAGCTTTCGTTTTTAGTAAAACTGAAAAGAGACCATTGGGTAATCAAACACATGGCCTACATTTTACAACATCATGGTCATAGTATCATGTCCACATAAATGAGTAAGAGTAAGACACACTCCTTCAGTTTGTGGCTCTCGCTCTGGACACTTTACTCTAGTTGCTTACTTATACGATTTTATGTTTTATTTGAGAAGACAAAGAGTTTAGTTTTCTATGGAAGGTTTTTCGTAGTGCTCTATCCTCTTTGATTATAACATCCTTGAGAGGACCACAGAACTTTCCTCATTGAAGAGGACGCTGCCAGAAGCCGTCAAAAAAGAGAGTCAAAATGTCAAAATCCCAAATTATTACGCTGATCTTCTTTTTGCAAATATTTACAGTAATTTCTTTATAGACTACGCCGTAGATTGCTCTTTTGTTACGCGCTGTGTATAAGAAGGTAAAAAATGTAAGCTCCATTTTACATTCCAAAATAATGTACCTAGCTATTCAAGCTGCGCTCTGCGCCACCTTCAATCAATCAATTCTGTTTTACTGACTCAGTGCACTGATTGACCAGTATAACTTCAGCAATGTCCCGTGTAGGGTGCTTACATAAAGAAACAGGTAACTCGTACCGGCAAGTCTTCTCATGCTGGTTAAGGCCTCCAACAAAGGAGCGACAGCTAGTCGCGCGACGGCCGCCGACGGTCGCTCATGCCCGGTTCCTATAATATACGCCTACCGGCTACGATCCGTTTTCCATACAATTTATTGACGGTTCGTAGGAATTTCGTAGGAATTGTAACCGATCGTAAGCAAAAACGAAGCGTTTTGTGGATATTGGAACCGGGCTTCAGTGGGTACTTATTATCTACGTATGTATGTACCTACATACAAACCAAACATTGATGACCCTCACTTTGGGGTCGACTTCCTGATCCGAAGTTACACGTTGACCGAGTCTTATGGCGATTGTTTATTAGGTTAAATGTAATTAGACCATGGGTCTCGATTCCGTTAGCGCATTATAGAACAACTAGTTGTTGCCGGCGACTTCGTCCGCGTGGGCTTTAGTTGAGTAAAGTGTTTGCAAATAAGATAGGGATACTTTTAGCGCATGCGAAAGAGCTTTCATACTAACTTCGCAACCCCCTCTTACCCCCATGATATTTGAAAAACTACTTTATACGTCTTTCATGTCTTTCAATGAAAGACCTTCATGCTGAATTTCATTCGAATATTCGAGCGATTGCCCTGTATATTATATAATTATTCGTTCCAGGCCAGTTCCCTGCAGCGAGAAATGGCAAGGCTGCTACCGCCCCGACTTGTGTTTTTCCGTTCTTAGACTCTTGAAAATGACGGTGAGTTCCATTTGAACTGAAACTTTCGTAAGCACTAGACTTAGTTATAACATGTTTATGTTACTCTAATGGAACTTGCTGGAGCATGCTGAAGTGGCAGTGGGCCGGCCATACCACCCGAAGAACTTATAACCGATGGGGTAGACGAGTTCTTGAGTGGAGACCGCGGATCGGTAAACGTGGTGTAGGCGTCCTCAGACTCGGTGGAGCGATGATCTTCGCAGGGCGGCTGGCAAGAGCTGGATGAGAGTAGCCGAGGACCGTGCTCAGTGGCGTGCAGTGGGAGAGGCCTATGTCCAGCAGTGGACAACTATGGGCCGATGATGATGATGATGATGAATGGAACTTATATTATTAACATTATTCCGGAAACACTTACTTGAATTTTTGTCGGAAGAGTCCGACCAAGTTTCGCTCTGATCCGCAGAGCTTAATCATGGTGAGCAGAGACGGAGCCCACGTCGTCGGTTGCTCGTCTCTGGCGAAGAATCAGAAGCGAAACCTGCCCCTACTAGATTAGGTAACTTTCCACTCTATCGGGTTAAGCATTTAAACAATTCGAGAGATTCAAAATAAGAATGTATATGACAGTTCGGAGTAGGAGTATGAAATACCTACTGGGAAAAATTCCCAGAATGTAACAGTGTGTCATAAGGTGGTGTGGCATACCGGGAACAAAAGGGCTAAATCAGACAACTGCAAACAGTGGAGTCTTACGTAATTGCACCCCTGGTCGGTCTCTACCGACGAAAAGTCAAGTAGATAAGTGTATCCGGAATAAAGTTGATAATGCGGTTTCGCTGTTTCTGGTTCCCACGACACAGGGTATCCTAGTGTGGGGCCAGACGCAATGTATGTGCCTGTATGTAATTGTTTATGTTAACTATTAGGCTGCGTCCCCAGTTGGCAAACTGTTTGCAGCCGACTGAGTTAGCGGCGTATCGGTTTAATATGCCTTTCCATATACTTTAAATGGAGTGTTCACAGCTTGCTAGTTTTGCGCTCAATCTACGCAATTTGCAGCGTTACGCGCCCTGACTATCTCAGTGAGCGGCTGACTCACAGAAAATTTAAGCCTGTTCCAGTCGGCGGCGAAATAGTTTTAGTTCGCTTTGAGTATGCCACTAATTCGAAGTTCAGTCGGCTACAGCGGCTCACTCAGTCGGCGGCGAACAGTTTGCCTACTGGGGAAGCAGCCTTATACAAAAAAAATGTCTAACATGTGCAGATACATACCTACATCTTCAACTACTTTTCAAGCACTTTGAATCCTTCAAACATCATTTCAGCACATCCCACTGCCCTACTAGACCATGGATGACAGATCAGGCGTGTTAGCTCTGCTCGGCGATGACGGCTTCTGCGTAAGAATCAACGTCACCCCCGCTGGCCGGCGCAGTCTGCTTGCGGAGATGGCTGCGAGGAATCTGATGGACAACGCAGGTTGGCCTTGTGGACTTTGATGGACTTCGTTGGATGTATTCATTCATTATACATGGCTAACGCAGGTTGGCCTTCTAGACCTCGATTGATTGGGTACCACAAACCCTGATACCAATTACCTACCTACCAACCTATACCTGTATTATATCCATTTAAACAATCGGCACAAAAGGTTTCGATGAGTTCCGTTAGACTTGTAACAGAAAATAATAATAACTTTACATACAACAGAACATTACATAAGAAACATCATGTACAAAGGCGCTCGCTTTTACTTACTATCTTTTTTTTTTTTTTTTTTTTTTTTTTATCTTAAACGAGGTTAAGCAACATAGGCCGCGTTTAGTGCATGGATGGGTGGCCGTTCTATGACTTATGACTAAAACTAGTAGCATTTTTCCGAGCGGCTCCGTGCTGCGCAAGGCACGTTAAGCAGTTGGTGCCGGCTGCCGTCGATAAAAGGCAGTCGGAGGCCATGGGGCGGCTTGAAAACTTCTGACAGTCAGACCAGCCAGTTCTTACTTGAAGCCTCCACCAATCCGGACTTAGCACCCGTGGTGGAGTATGGCCTATACCTTCCTCAGGGAAGAGACCCGTGCCTCTCGGCGGGGACATAATGGGTTGATGATGATGATGACATATTTTTTTATTTATACTGGTTGCTGCTTATTTATTTAACAAAATTACAGTCTCAAGTGTAAAAACTTATGAAAGTATCCAGGGATTAAATACTTATCATTATCAAGGTATCTGCCAATAAAATACTTATCATTACCAAGGTTTTGGCGGAGAGATGGGAGGAACTAGCCGCGCAGTCTATGGGCTTATGCAAGGGGGCACGGAGAGCGTTTACCACGCTGAGATAGCCCCCAGTGGGCCGGGACCCGTCTGCCGGGGGGTCAGCGAGGCCCAGTTGGGGGGCAGTGCCCAGGGGGGCGTGATGACGAGGGAGACGTGGCCGGAGCGGGTGGACATGTGGCCAGTGAGGGACACTGATGGGGGTAAGTTTATTTATTTATTTAATGATTCGTTTTCGTTCGTTCGAATTTGACATCGTTTTTTTTAATAAAGTCTGTTTTTTAGTTCAATGCAAAAAAAAACTGTGACGTTGACGAATATCAAGCCAAAGGTCAAATCTGTCTGAGTGTTGCCAGTACGTAAAAACCAAATAGCCCCTCTTATGAGTAATTTAATTTTTGTTTGTACAGCAACACCATTCGCTGATAAATTGTGCCCGGATAACGGCGACAGGCTTGCCTCTTGTCACGTTTGGGACCTAATAAACTCGGCAAAACGTGGGTCCAGTTCTAGAGACTGGTGCCTCTGCCTACCCCTTCGGGGATAACGGGCGTGAGTTTTTTTATTTTTTTTATTTTGTCTTTTATGCGATAAGGATTTTGGTCACACGAGTCTTCGACTACCGTTAAAATATCTACCGAGTAAACCTTTATATTTTATAGCTTTATATTTCTGATTTCATACTACAAAACCACCAGGTACCCAAACGCAGCGACGCCCAGTGGTCCCGTCAGCCAAACTTCCAGTCACCAGCTGCAGCAACTACAACCTTAACTACAGTCGCCACAGCGCCACTGGCAGCCAGATCCGCAACATCCCTGTGCCCTTCGCCAGCAGCTATCAGGTCCTCATTCATGAGCTCTCGGTCAGGTTCTCAACCGTCAGCAGCAGCATCTCCGTATCTGAAGTCAGCAGCTATCAGACCCTCATCATTGCCCCCACAGACAAGTCCACAGTCACCAGTTAGCTTTACAACACCATCAACTGTAGCTGCCACAGCCCCAATGGCAACCAGATTTGATTATTGAGCTCTCAGCTAGATTCTCAATCCACTTTTCAATTTAGGGACTGAAGTTGGCAGCTATCAGGTCATTGACCCCACAGCCAAGTTGGCAGTCAGCAGCTTTGGAATAACAATAGCTTCAAATGCTGCCGTTACACTCCAGAGTTCAGAGTTACTCTATATATTGTTAAGTTTTGTTCTGCTCAATAAAACTTTTTGTTTTTTTTTTATTTGAGTCCTATTGTTAACCAGATTGTCAAGCAGCTCTCAGGTCTTTATCATTATGCTCTCTTCCCGGTTAACAATCTTTAGTAGCAGCATTGCCGTGTCTGAAGTCAGCAGTTAACGAGTCCTCATCATCGAGATCTCAGCCAGCTTTTCAATACTCAGCAGCAACATCACTGTGACTGAAGTCAGCAGCTAACAGGTTCTCTTCATTTCCCCCACGACAAGTCTACCTTACATCAGCAGATACCAATATTATGCCCTCTACCAAGTTTTCAGTCTTTAGCTGCAGCGACTACATCCTCAACTGCAGACGCCACTGCCCTACCGGCAGACAGATCCCGTACCCTATATCAGTAGCTATCAGCACCAAATCATTAAGATGATTATAGTGATTTTGACCGATTTCGACCATGGCGATTAATTCCCTTTCCTTTATTCTATTTTCCTATGTTGCAGCATTGGTGTGTTTGCTTATTGCTTGCCAAACAAACTTTTCGTAAAAGTTCTCGGCATATCACTGATTACACGTGGTTTATTGTAGAATAATGACAATGGGATGAATTAGTCTGATATACTTGGAGACTGGGGAGTGGGTATTTGACTCTGTTGGTTATGCAGAAATAAAGTGATCAAGATCCTTTGCCTTGCAGTTAAACCACTGCCAGTATCGTCCTACATCTCCGTATCAACCAACTACTGAGTTCCCGCGCCAGTCTAGCAGACCAGACATAGGTACCTATTTTATTTCGTTATCGGCTTGGAAAAGACGTGTCGACTTTCCAATTAACTTTCATACAAAAGGTACTGAAGGGACGGGACGAAGCCCACACAAAAAGAGACGGGGCGTCTAATCCGCGCCTTCACCCCACGTCCCTTCTGTGTGCTGATCACAGCTGCCGCAGAATCGATAGCCAATGGGGTACGGTAAGACGAACGGCAAACGCAACCTAGGATGCAGATTGAGGCAAATTGCTGACAGTAAATGAATGAGGCTAAAAACAGAAACAAGTGGAGTGTCTTGGGAAGATCTGTGCCCAGCTGTGTTCAATGGTCACAACAGTGTCATTTGGTTCACTCTGAATCCCAATGTATGCAGTTGTAGTAACCAATACTCTGGGGTAAGCCCAGACCACTGGCACTCAATCTTAATAATATTCTAGGCTATGTCGAACTTCTGGGTAATTGGATCAACTGGATGAGGATAATAACAGAAAGCAGTGGTGTGCCTTAGGGAGATCTATGCGTAGCAGTGTTCAATGGACATAACAGTGTAATTCGGAGAATCCCAATGCATGCAGTTGTAGTAACGCAACAATCTAGGGTGAGCCCAGTCCACTTGCACTTAATCATAATAATATTATAGGCTATGTGGAACATACGCCACTACACATGGGATAGCTTAATTTCTGATACTTACATATTTTTTGTCGGAAGAGCTTCGACCATATGCGCCTCCTTCAGATAGTTTTGCTCTCTGATTTGCAGAACTTAATCATGGTGAGTAGAGACGGAGCTCGCGCCGTCAGTTGCTCGTCTATGCCGACAAAAATCAAGGAAATCTGGAATTAAGCTGAAAACTTTATTTTTTTGCCCATCTATCTCCTATTTGAAGTGATCCTCCAAAGAGTTGACTCTTCAAAATCTTGGATCTCGTTGACTACTTCAGCAGACTTGCAGTCAAAATGTGTAACTACCCGAGTAGTTTAGTGACATCTTCTAGCTCCCATTCTCCAGCAGACAAGTGGATTTAGATATTGTTTATGTTACAGTGTCTGGGAACTTCGTGGTCGGTGAGAACTCCATTGGGCACGCCCCCAGAAGTGAGCGTGGCCACAAACGTTCCCACTACATGCGCACGAGTGAAGACTATGGCTCGTTCTACTGTAAAACATGTGAGTTGGTGCTGTTGAAGGAAACTAAAAGGCTACGTATGAGTGTCGCCTCAGATCGTTGGTCTACCTGAGTGAGACATATTGCTGGTAGTTGCTGGACGAGGATGGCTGAGCCTTCCTTATAAGTAAGGTAAGGCAAGAGAACATTTAGGTCGTCCCGTCATCTTCGCTAAGATCTGCGTTATGACCGTGTCTATTTTGCTAAAGCCGATCACTCGCAATTTTGGCCCACCTACCTGGCTCAAACGGCAGGCATGGCCAGTCCAGTCCCGCTTTAACCCTTAACCAGGCAATGATCTAATAGGTACCGCTTTAAATTGAACCTTATCACCTGAAATAAAGTCCAGAACCAATGAAAAATTCTTAGTACCCACGCCTTGTTATGGGTTAACTTGGCGGTCGCAACTCCGATCTGCCGTTTTACGGTGTTATTAAAAAAAAAACCACAAAAACACTCTAAAGGGGTAGTTGAAGACGGCTTCTAATAGGAGATCCTCAAATGAACCAGATTTAACTCATTCAAAGAGTGTATAAGTGAAACAAACTTTTCAAATAAGACTGTTCGTTTTTGAGCGCTGCTATGTTCCTAACACGGAAAATCAATATCCGAAATGAATGTGACCCCTCAGGTCTAGAAAACTTTTTCTTTCACAGCTAAGTTAGTTATTCACAGAGTACCTAATATTTAATAAATATTATCACAGTTTTTAAAGAATAAAACATGCTCATATAACAGTGGTCTATATCATCTCCAAAATTCGATTCAAAGCGCAGTTGCAAGACCGAACCGCCGCCGGCCGGGCTACGGGGCCTGACCGCACACTGCCCCGCACCACGCTGCATGTTGCGTGAGTGCGTGTTCTTACGTTGTTTGAAAGTATCTCCGTTTGTATAGAAAACATGCACAGTCCAGCACATCTGCACGAACGCGCGTGGATGCATTTTCGAGATACTTTCAAACAACGTAAGAACACGCACTCACGCAACATGCAGTGTGGTGCGGGGCAGTGTGCGAATCGCCTTAAATCTGAAACTGAGTTGTACCCCCCTTCACTCACAGCCCCGAGCGTCTCCCCGAACCGCTGTTCGGACGAAGAGGCGTTCGTGAGTTCTCTCCGAAGATACCCGAACTCAGCCGAGCAGAGCAAGTCCATTGACCTCTTGCAATCCATAGCTTACTTGCAACAAAATAGTAAGTAGCATACACCTCTGACGACTGACGGTTTGACGACCTCTGTGGCGCAGTGGTTAGTGCATCTGACTGCCATGCGAGAGGTCCCGGGTTCGAATCCCGGCTGGGGACAAAAAAAAATCCCAGGTCTTGGATGTTTACATGTTTGTGAAGTCGCTGATTCTGGTGCCCACGACACAGGGTGTCCTAGTGTGGGGCCAGAAGCAACGTATGTGCCTGTTTGTAAATGTTTATGTTTAAATGTTTATGTTTATACATACACTCACGCCCGTCACGCTCATCCTGGGGTGGTAGGCAGAGACCAGAGTCTACCACTTTTTACGATACAGATAGATCTCTTTCGCTTCACCATACAGTTAAACAAATGTGCGTTAATATTTTAATAACAATTGCTAGCATATAATTGATCTAATTTGTGATTAAAATAAACGCAAACAAATTCACGTCACATCAATAAAATTACAGTTTGTTAATTAAATTATAATAGTGGATGTATACTCTAAAGAAGTATTTATTTATTAAAATTATTGGAATGTTTGATTGTAGGTAATGTTTTTGTTTTTAATGTTGTTTATCAGCCTACAATAACACTAAATTAGCCCATTTTCATTTGCTACACACACCCATGTAATTACATACTTTGTATTATTATTTTTGGCTACTACTTTTGTCCTTTACTTTTTTCTTTTCCTACGAGTTATGTGTGTGTGAAAATGTAAATAAATGTTTTATCTATCTGTCTATCTAACTATCTAAAATAATTTAAATAAATAAATGAAAAGCAAATAAATATCGTCGGCCAATTAACTTGTCGCCCAGCGTAATAACATCTTGATCAGCAAAACAACTAATTGACCCGCAAAACGATTATTTCAGTAAACAACAAGAACCTCCAAGTAAAGACACTTCGGTATCTCCGTGAAAAGGCGCGCGAAGTCGAGAGCGAACTGCAGAAGCTACAAGAGAAGCTATCAAGGAAAAGAATCCACGAAGAGCCCACGAGAGAATCAACAGGAAGGTCCAGAGAGTTCACCCCTAAATACAGAGAGACGAAGGCTTCCTTCCTTCGCGAGCACACTGCCTTTAAACACAAACACAAATTCTCGAAGCTTCGGATGAAACGAAGCCAGTCCTACGAGCACTATGACTACTTGAAGACCTCAAGTCGTGAAAGTGGGGAAAACGCACTGAGCGATAAAAAAATGGATGTCAGATACTTGACTGACATAACCAGCGAGCTAAGGAAGTTCGTAGATGGCACTGACGATTCGGTGAGTAGGTACCATTAAGAGCCATCGCAAACAGGGCGACTTGTCGCCGCGTCAAGTATCCGCGTCAGACGCGACTCTGACGCCAAGTGTGCAGAGATTCGAACAAAGATAATATGAAAACTAGCTGCTGCGGCAAACGTTGATTCGCCATACAATTTTTTTCACTTAGGGCTATGAAAAATACATAACAACCTATTCGCAGACCTATCGATTGTATATATAAAATTTCATTGAAGTTTCGGAGGAGTATGCGCACTAACATTGATTGAGACACGAGAATTTTGTATATTGGATTGACGGCCGTAGCCTGTCGTCGCGTCTAGTCGCCGAGCTGTCGCCTGTCGCGTGTCGCTAGTGTGCGCCTAGGTTTAGGCTGCGTGCGGTTCCACTGAGGCGGAGCGGAGCAGAGCTGAGACGAGCAGCGCCGTGATTCACAAATCACATAGTGGAGTGGAAAAGAGATGTGGATTTCAAGCCATGTGAGCCAAGCCAAGCCAAGCTCTTCTCCGTTCTGCTCCGCTCCGCCTCAGTGGAACCGCTGCCTTAGGCCCTTTACACACTGCGACTTTTAGCATCAATGCGTTGCTGTCGCGATGCAAATGTCCGTAGTAAATCCGAGTAAATGGTCACCTTTACACAGACTTTTAGCATCGATGCTAAAAGTCGCAGTGTGTAAAAACCCGAGTCATGACACTGATAAAATTAACGTTATGCAATAACTCTGAAGAGAATAATGTAGTGTAATGTGTCTTCAAAATAGGGTGCGAGAACTGTATATTTCTCTCGAAACTAAGTATTTACAGTAACTATACGGTTACTTTTCCTTTCTATATAGATAATGATATTTTATTCATTACATAATAGATTCCTCTTACACATAGGTATTGTTACTTAATTACCATTTGTATCCTTTATTATTATTATTAAATTCTTTATTTCACAAAAACACAGGTTTGGTACAAAGGCGTACTTAATGCTAAGTAGCATTTTCTACCAGTCAACCTTTGGTTTGTGGATCGTGGCTGGGTGGGTAGTGCAAAAAAACAGGAATACTAAAAGTAGAGAAGCAATACTTATTTGTATAAATAGACTATAGACATATACATAATAATTTATAGTACATGCATAAATGTATATAATACATACACATTAATAAATAAATACTTATAAATATATATGTACTCATATATACGAGTATACCTAACAACTACGTACAACAAACAAACTGGGATAGATATTGAGAAAGTCCTTAAATATGCTTTGGGGATGAAATGCAGCAACTTCCCGTGTCTCGGATCTCTCTCTTTCCAGGTTCCTCTAACTTTTATTCGTGTCTATTTTTCTTGTGTGCAATAAAGAATATTAATATCTACAAATAATAGCCACTAGTCTCGCAAGTCTCCACTAATCCGGACTTGGCCCCCGTGGTGGAGTATGGCCTATTCTCAGGGAATGGACCCGTGCCCCTCGGTGGGGACATAATGGGTTGATGATGATGAAGGTTTTGGACCTAACCAACCGGAGGGAGTTGTTTTGGTCAAGATATTGTATTATACTGAATTTAAAATTAATTCATTGAGAACAATGTAAAATTATTTCTTAGGACAAGTGGCAAATGCGTCATAATAGATTTTATAGCAATACGTACAATTCTTCTGCGTCTGTCTGTATCTAAAGTTTGCACTAGGTAATGTTCTAGGCCCGCTTTTATTCCACTTTCATGTGATCGATTTACTATTTTCATGCAGATGCAGCTCTGCCCAAAACTGAGCAAACGCTATTTTGACCACTGCCGACTTCACCACAAGAGGAGCATTGACAAAGGGACAGTACGTATTTACTTTTTATTTATTTATTGATAGAAAACAAACAAATGTACAATATAGTCATCAGTTACAGGTCATAAAATCTTACTTTTATATATGTAGAGACCACTGTAACTCTTGTGAGTGTATTATTGTATTTGGAAGAAATAGGTAAATTTTTACCCCCCTGCCTCCGTTCGTTCCGATACGGCATTTTCAAAATGGCCGCCGCATATCGGGCTCTTTGCACACAGCGACAATTTTATTTACATACAAATAGATTTAGACACGCACAAACATTATCGTCCGACGACTCATAGGCGTCCGATGGTGCGGCCAACATATCGGTGTCTATATGAAAGACATATTTCATACGTTTTAGTTATCCCGTTATCGGATCGCCGTCCGACACCGATATCGGATCGGATAATGTAAAAAGGCTTTTAGTGTTTATTTCAAATGACATGTATATTAAATTTTATTTCAGCTGTACGAAGGAACGGACACTTGTCGAGGTAACTTTAATTGTTATATTATTATAATTCCCGACAGCATTTCGGCAAAAGATATTACAAACAATTTTCACTCAAGAACTTTAGATAAACATAAAACAGAATCCAAGCTACACCTTTGATTTTAATCAGTTATCTTAATGTACAATCCAATCCTTGTGTAATTTAATCTAATCTAATTTTAGGTAAGAAATCTAATGTCATTCAATCTAATTTAATTAATTGAATAATTAATACATTGTCTATTCATATTGCACTTCTTACAACTTTTCTTCTTTTATTTTTTAGCTGGTACCGATGAACCCTGTACATCTAGAAGTGTTAAAAGTGTTAGTACTTTTTCATTCGTAAGACTACCTATTCAGTATTTTCTTCTCTTTAACCCTTCGGCTCGGCGGCTACCAAATTTGGTAGCGGGTACTCGGAAGCGAAATTAAACCTTATATTTTATTACCCGTCGTTCTAAAGTCCCTTGTCCCTTGGTGCGCCTGACGCACAGATTGGCCTGACGGCTAGCAGTTGAGCCAAAGGGTTAGGTAGGCATAATTTTTTTTGTTTAAAATTATTATGTATTCTATTCATTTTTACAGGTATTTAGTCTATGTAGTGTATTTATTTTCTGCGTAAAGTAGGAAATTCTTTAGGACTTTTGTAGTTTATATAGTCTACTAGACGAAAACCCGGCTTCGCTCGGGTAAAATGTAGACGCAAAATAATATTCCACTATGTTTTTTTATATGGTGACGCCTCTGTATTTATCAACCACCAGTAGATATAAATATCTTAATACATTCAGATACATAAGCTCACACCTGTATCCCAGAGGGGTAGGCAGAGACCACAGACTGTCACCTGCCACTATCCTGACAAATCACTTTCGCTTCATCGACATCCATTAGTCGTTGCATGTACCCACATCGGTTTCGGGTACTTTTCATCTTGCCCTTTGCTAATACATCCCCTATTTGGTCGAAGTATGTCCAACTGGGGCGTCCCTTACCGGCCCTTCCACTCACATTCGCCCGATATATTTGCTTTGTCAGTCTTTCTTCGTTCATCCTCTCCACATCTCCAAACCAACGCAACATTCCTTTTTTCAATTCTAGTCACTCACTACATCCTCTTTCTCTACATCATCGGTGATCACACTATTGCGTATTCTGTCATTCAAAGTAACACCACACATACTGCACTAATCCTACTTTCATGATTCTTCTGACTTCTGCCATACCCAAATCTCGCTACCATGTTTACATCAGTATCGGTATCAGCCAATCTTGCTCTTTTGGACATGTTCTGGCTACTCACGAAGGAATGCAAAGCGAAAATCGGATACTTATCATAACTTTGTCATGGGTACCTCATCACAAATTACTAAATGAGCTTCCTTCATAAACTTAACAGCTAGTGAATCTAATGACGAATGAGACGTAGAATCCACTTGGCTAATCAACTAAAAACAGCTCCCTCTCTTTGGTTTACAGCTTTTAGTTGTATTGACCACATGTTTTTCTTCATCATTTTAATTTTTGGTATTTTTCTTATCTAGTGGCTTATAAGTTTATTGGTACCTAACTAAGCAAAACAATAAAGATCAATTTATGACTTTGATTTCCTTTTTCAATTATTTTTCAGACCCTTCCAAAACTCAATGTCAAATTATTGTCTTCCCTCCCGCCCTCAGAAGGAGGACCTTTTTCTGAGCTCCCGCCAATGAAAAACACCACAGATTACTTACTACACCTTCTCAGTTGGCACAGATTATAATAACCTTCTTGGATGCCACGGTATTCCACACACCATGGAGTTAACAAATTAGATCAAAGGGCCGGCCGGTTTAGATTATCTTAGTGTTTAGGAGAGTGCTTTACTTTACACTCTGTTGCAACATTATGCTGAATCGGGCCCATTTTGGGGGCTCAACCTTTAACGACCTCTGTGGCGTAGTGGTTAGCGCATCTGACTACCATGCGAGAGGTCCCGGGTTCAAATCCCGGCTGGGGACAAAAAAAAATCCCAGGTCTTGGATGTTTACATGTTTGTGACGTCGCTGTTTCTGGTTCCCACGACACAGGGTATCCTAGTGTGGGGCCAGAAGCAATGTATGTGCCTGTATGTAAATGTAAATATGTAAATGTAACTTATTATTTTTTTATTATTGTACGCATTCTGTGTGTGTGTGTTTTTTTGTTTTGTTTTGAGTATCAAATAAATAAATTTTCTTTCTTTCTTTCTTTCTTTCTTTCTTAAGGAGAGTGCTTTTGTAGAAACGTGTAAGCGCCACTTGCTTTAGTACGTTTTACGGTATAGTACGGTTCTAGTTGCCTTTCAATTAGAATCAAAATAGAATTGGTTTCTATTGTTCTATCCAGTAACACCTGAGCGCGTTACTATCCTCGTTACTTATCTGTGTATAAACTAAAAATTTAGTAAGAACTTTAGGAGAGGGCGCAAGCGACTCGTGACGGGTGCGTGTTGTTTTCATTAACTCGAATTATCAAACTTACTTATGTGTTCCATTAAAACTCATAGTATTTTGAGTACGATAATACTTTATAATATGCGCGAAATATGCGCATTTCGCGACGTCGACGAAGTGACACTCTACTGGAAGAAATATAAACGTTCACTCGAACGTCTAGCAATGTACTAATGCACTTGCCTCTCTAATTGTATTATAGCACTCTCCTAAACACTAAAATAATGTAAACCGGCCATAACAGTTCACAATGAAAACTTGTGACACTAACACAACAATGATGACATTGACATGTTTACTTAGCAACGCCATTGTTGAATTTAATAATTTTTATATTGATGCAGCTCGATAATACGAATTTTACGCCCATATGTTGTCGACTCAGATCAACTATTTTTTTACGCTCTTTCATTTGTATTCGAGTCTACCGTAGACCCGAACGAAATTATTAATATAGATTTTGTACACGTATATAGCCCCGTTTTTACCACTGCTACCACTCGCTAAGGTTTGCTGGAAGAAATCTCTTATAGAGATAAGCTCGCCTTTGTACATATTTATTTTTATGTAATGTTCTGTTTAATGACTGTGTGCAATAAAGTATTATTTGTTTATTTGCGTCATGTGGTACATAGTATGATCTTAAATATTAAATTCCAGTTCACAACATGAGCGGCGAGGGAGGCATGAGAGGGCATTGCAACATGCAGTTTATAATTTTAAGTTTAGTTATTACTAATATATTGTTATGATTATAATGTCTTAAACTAAAATGGGATATTTTAAATTAAATGATATTATTTTACATTAAATGATATTATTATACATATAAAAGTTCACAAATTATCTCGTAAAAGCGTAGGTAACCTTCAGCATGCTACAGTTATAAATAAAAATCAGTTAGTGACTACACAGTGTTGTAACTGTAAACAAAGATAAACATTTACATACAGGCACATACATTGCTTCTGGCCCCACCCTAGGATACCCTGTCTCGTGGGCTTCCAAGACCTGAGGTTTTTTAAATAGTTAATGTTATAGGTACATAGTTCCACATCACCCTGCTCAGTAAATATAAATATTAAAATTTACTTTACCCCTTATCACCACTCCACAACATATATTATATATTTATTTTTCTCTGTCCACAGTCCCGACCACCAAAGATCTGCTGCCTTTGCCGCAAACCTATACCGTGTGGCTGCAAGAAAAAACGAATAACAAGAGAAGAGTTCATTGTCCTCAAGATAAACGAATGGATTGAGGAAATTCCTATATACCCTAATGAAACTTTCTTAGAAAAGGCCTTAAGAGATGACCTGATAAAGAAGTTGAAGTCCAGCTTAGTACGGATACCACCAAGTTCAGACTTTCCCGAAAGTGCGAGAAAAATTATTGAGGCATGTGTGGAGAAACTACCAATGTGGCGACCGGAATCTAAAGCAGAACAAGATGTATTGCAAAGACAGATTACTAACAACCTATTAGAAAAAGTGGAAGGTGTTTCAGCTTTCGCTATTGATAAAGAGATAGTAGATGCATTTGATAGTATTAAGTTCAAACTCAAAGACAGTAATTGTATGCTTGTGAACCGCTACGATCTAATGAGAGATGTCACCGATCAACTGAGACGTGTGATCATGAACAGACCTCCAGATGACAGAGCTTACAGAGAGCAACTGAGATCAAAGGTAGCTGATATAATTGCAGAGTTACCCATAGAAACTAGACCTGGAAAGAAAAGGGAAACACTTGAGAAGCTGACGGTCGAAATTACTGATAAAATAGTGAAAATACAGATTAAAACAAAATCCGAAGTAACTCGTTCAGACGGTACAAGACCGGGTAACACTAAACCGCAGCAAATGTTTCAACAAAAAGCTGAGAATATACTGAAAAGTATACCAGGATATGAAGATATGTTAGAAAGTGATAGAAATATGATACAACAAGAGATCACCAGAAAATTGCAGGAGATTCGACGACATAGTAATACGCTTGAGGTGAAAGACGTAATGCGAGACATTATAGCTGATGTGGTGAAAAAAACTGCGGTCTCAATTGACGTAGAAAAACAAGCCAAGTTAACACAAAGATTAACAGGCCAAATTTCAGCGGCAGCAGATACTGGCAGTGAAGAGAAACTGCTTTGGAGGATTGTCGAGAAGATACCAGAACTTGAATCTGTACTTAAGCCTGAAATAAGCAAAGCTATCAAAGAGTTCGCTCAGAAAAATAAACAAATTAAAAGATCGAGTGGCCAGAACTTTGAGTTAACTGTACGAGAAGAAACATCTAAGTTTGTAGACATACTGTTCAAGAAAGCTGGTAAAAAGATAAAATCCGAAACTGTCAATAAGATAAAGGAAGAAATAACTAGAGACGTGATTGAATACTTGGAAAAACATTTCCAATCTCCCCGCGGTTCTGTTGATAGTGACCAAGTAAAGATGATATCCAAATGGCTAGAAGAGATAGAACATTTTATAGGTGTAGAAAAAGGTGTGCGTGATATAATGGCCACAGAATTGGCCAGAAAATTTAACCAGATACAAAAGCAAGGCTACAACGTCAGTACTATGATGCCAGAGGAAATTATTAAGGCCTTAAAAGAACTGGCTATAGAATCCAAAGTAGAATTCAACCAAGAAGAAGAGGACGAAATTGCTTCCGGTTTAATAGATAAAATTATGAAAGTAATGGTGGAAACAGCTGACCAAGAAAACGCTATTTGGGATATAATAGAGTCCATACCTGCTCTACAAGGTATAGACCAAACGGAATATTATAGGGTTGTTAAAAACCTGGCTATGAAACTTGAAGACATGAAATTGCACGGTGCTACGCAGGCTGACATTCAAAGGGAGACAAAAGTTTTCATGGATGAAGTAACCAAGAAAACGGGCGTCAAAGCTGAAGATATCAAGGTTGCAGATATGGCTGGTAAATTGACAAAAAAATTAGAAATAAAACCGGGGAAGAAACCTGTATCTGATCGGAAACAATGGACTAAAGTTAATATGTCGACGTATCCCGGAACAGGACAGGAAGAAATAAGCACAGTTATACATAGTGAAGTTACAAATATTCTCGATGAGACATCATTGCAATTAGATCCGAATACTCAGAGGGAATTAGAATCGTTGCTGTCAGATCAAGTGATGAGAGGAAAGAATGGAGCGGAGGTAATGGCAGAGATATCCAGATTTCTTCTGGAGGCAGGGCAAATGTCAATAGACGAAGCCGAAAATATTGCGAAAAAAATTATAGATAATATTGACAATATATTAGGCATGAGTTTCCAAGAAACTTCTCACGTTCAAGAGAGTCAAGTGGATGAAATCCTCAACTTTATTAACCAGTTTTCTAATGCATCTGCCGATTCAGCTGCAGCTAGAACTAAAAAAAAGAAATTGGCTACGGAATTGGCAAAGAAAATACAGGAAGTCAAGGCCGACCCGAAAATAAGTAAAAAAGAGAAGGAATTGAAGATTCGTGATGAAGTAACAAAGGCGTTAGAAGAGGTAAATTTAAAAAGCGATGTACCTGTCAACCAATTAGCTATAAAATTAGCTAAAAAGCTCGACATCTCCGCTAGATCTTCCACCCCCATACCTGGCGATAAAAACATTGGGCTTAATGCTAGCGTGAGTAGCTCAGACATAGCATTATCTCCGATTACTTCAGACACCTTATTTGTTCCAAAAAGAAGCAAAAAAGCCCCGAAAAAAACATTGGACCAACTAGAGCAGGTCGTTAGAGATTATTGTACACAAAATCAAATAAATATCCCGGAAGATAAAATCAAGAAATCGGCATCAGAGTTCGTTGAATGGTCAATGCATTTCGATGAAGGCACCGAGTATGACACCCTAGATGAAGAAGGTAGTGTCAAAAATCATTTGAAGCTATGGTTACAAAAAAATACTGATCTTTCCAAACGAGATGACTTTTCTAGTTTGATAGATAATCTATTAGAACGCCTAAGATACATCCCGTTGCCTTCAGCGCCAAAGATAAAGCGAGTAGATAAACCAGCAGCCCCCGAGAACGCTGCAGAGCTGAGTGATTTGATAGCAAAATGGTGCGATAAGCTGCCAGTAGTCGCAGGTACGAGTTCTCAAGATCAAACGAAATTGAAAGCTCTGAAGCAGAACTTAGTAAGTAAATTAATGCTGAAGGTTGGAGCCTTGAACATGAATCCGGAGACGTTGAATGATGATTTCCTTTATGAAAACATGTTATCGGACGAAATCGATCAGCTTCTCGAAGAATTTCCACAAAATCGTGAAATAGCTAATAGTAAAGATGAATTGAAAAAAGAACTAATGGATTTAGTTATTGCAGCAAAGCGGAACATTAAAGAAAAGCTTGCTGGAAATAGTTATAGGCAGCAAATAAAAGACGTCATTAGGAATATGTTTCCCTGTGTGTGTAGGTCCGAAGATATTCAGGAAAAATTCGAAGGTCTTAGAAGCAACATAGTCGATGCTTTTTTGCATGTTGTAACAGCAGAAACCGGTCATAAAAATCAAGCCTTAACTAAACTTAATGACGAAGTCGACAAATACATCTCAGAGTACGCGAAGGCTACAGGAGAGAGACCTAATGAAGTAGAATTGAAAAAAAATCTGCTTAGGGAACTCAGTAATAAACAAAAGCCAAGTGTGGCCGCTCTGAAATCACAATTGGAAGATATATCAGTTAGAGACGAGATAAAGTCCTGGATTAGTCAGTTACCATTGCGTCCGAGCCTGACGGCGGAACATGAAGTGCAAATAAACAAAATCTTATCCGTTTTGGGGTTACGTCTACGTGAGCTGGAGAGGCAGAACCAGCTAAAAACAGAATCCAACTACGATAAAAAACTGCTAAGCGAAATAACTAAGTGGCTAAGCAAGCTACCGCTGCAGAAAGAAGTCGATTTTAGGTCACTATCTGCTCGATACGCCGAGTCATTCAAAAACCGAGTCCGACTTGACATCAAAAGTATTCCTTCCAGCACCCTTAATGCGGCAGATCGTGAGCATATGGATAGAATCAGAGACCGCAGTGGCGATGAAGACTGGACCACAGACAGACTCTGCCCCTCGGCTTCTGGTAGACCTTGCATGACAACCATAACCGAGGGCAGCTGCCAGACCTCCACGAGCCAGCACAACCCATGCAGCAGTTTCTCCAGGTTAACACCAGCCACCAGAATCAAGTGTTGTCAAAACTCCACGCAAACAATCTCGTGCAAAGCATCGCAAACGTGCGTGACACCACAGCAGTGTACTCTTAGAACGGATGCCAACTTCCAGACTTCTGAGCACTACGAGGGCAAGCACGATCAATCCCAATGCGTCCGCTCTTCCCGTGGATACAACCAGATGCCTTGTAGGGCGCCGAGGCGCTACAATGTCACAAACCCTTGCGGTTCTACGCCCGCATACCCGTCAAGCCCTTGCAACGCGTCTTATGACCCGTCCTGCAGTCCGCATCCCTCGTACGCCTCCCACGGCCCACCTTGCATGTTAGGGCTATCACCTCACATGAGACCCCCCTCGTGTCTCATGAAGCGCACAATCACAGACAGGCCACGGGCCTCAGTCCAAATAGAAGAACCGATGTACAGCGGTTGCGGTAGAAGCTCTGAGCTTAACGCAGCGGCAAGGTACTACAAGGAGTCTGGAACGACAGTGGAAGTGACTCCGAGAGGGAATCTCGGGAAGAGTTATGTGCAGAGGACTGAGAGAAGGCAGCAAGGCAGTTGGTACGAGTGTCAACGGCTCCCGGAGCTGAGTGAGAACATCTGTATGGATCAACGGGGTCCTATGAAGTGTAGAAAGAGGAAGGACTTCCGTAGAAGGTCAATTTTAAGCTCGAAAGGACCGTGCGAGTCTTGCGCCGAACCGGTGATTAAGTGTAACAGGGTCTGCACGAAGAACTGTCCGTATCCAAGTTTTTTGTACTTTCGGAATTGATGCCGTTCAGACTCTTAAATCTCTTTATAAAATAAAAATGAATTGCTGTTCGTACTAAAACTCGAGAACGGCTGGAGCGATTTGGCTGATTTTTGTTTTTTATATTTGTGAAAGTCCAGGGAAGTTATAAATGGTGACGAAATTTGGAGAAAATAAGTATAAAATGACGGTACGAAGTTTGCCGGGACAGCTAGTCTAAAATCCTGGAAAGCGTTCAGTGCAGAGCAGTATACAATATACTTAGGGAGAGATGAGACTCTTGAAACTTGAAACTGAACGTGAACTCGAAACAGACCTTTATAAATTTGTCTTTTGTCATAACATAGTTTTATCTTACGTGTTTTATTGTGTTTTATTTTATATATTTTTTGTGTTGTGTTGTAAGTTTAATTGTGAATTAAATGGAATTTGTTCACCAAAATGTAGCATTTTACTTCGATGATTATGATGATACACCAACACCACCAACATTTCCAGAACCAGAACCAACACCGATTCGAAATATGAAACAGTTAAATAACAGTGAGGTACTGACAGACGTGCACAAAAAAAAAGCATGCTCATAAGCATCCTTATTTTCAGCATACTCATGAATATGCATGCATACTCAAAGCAAACGTATGAGTGTGCGTGTGAATTGAGTGAGCACCCTTCTAAAAATAGAAAAAGGATGCTGTTCATTTAGTGAATGTTCTAAAAGACTTGTAAAAGTAATATCTGCATTTGTAAAACGATACAAAAAAAATTACAGCATTTAACGTGTGCTCACTCAGTTCTCACAAAGTACCATCGAAATCAGTGACTGTATTAATTTAACATAACAAACGTTGAGCAGACGTGCTAGTTAGCACCAGGCTCTCGACCAAGCTGGATGTACCAAGATTTAGTGATAGTGCTATCCGTACAGAACTCAATACAAAAATCATATTGCTTGCAATGGAATTTTGTACGAATATTTTGGAGACAAAAAAAAAATAAAAAAAGGAGAGTGTGGGTTCGTAATTGGATAAATAGAACGGAATCACTGAGAGCAAGTAATCGATGGGTTTGGATAGAGGGTTTATTTTATTTTTCTTTCGAAATGGACGCAGCAACTGTCACGGATCGACTTCGAATCGATAATGAACATGCTCATAATCAAAACTGTTCAGACGTGCTCAGAGCACGCCCCGCCCCCTTAGAAGGGGGTAGAACTACCCGCGCCTTAGCAAGCATGCTCGAAAATCAAACGTCGGTTGATTTTTGAGCACGCTTGAAAAAAGTCGTGCTTATAGCAATGTTGGTACACACGTGCTAATAATAAGCAGTTGCTCACTATAAGCATGCTTTCGTGCTGCTAATGAGCACGTGTGTCAGTCAGTACCATAACTGACAGACTCAAAGAACTCCAAAAGAAGAATAAAACATTGACGTATCACCAACGTATCACAAATATGACCACAAAATTAGAAACTGCTTTTGACATGTAAAGTTTATCAAGGGACAAAATTCAAAAATTTATTTTATAAAATTTATAAATTAGTTATTTGTTATAATACATTTTATGTAAATTACTACCGTAACATCAGTAGGTACCGATTCTATTTCCGCGTTAAATTGAGCAGGATATGTAAGTATGTACAGACTGAGTACACGTATAATTATCTAATCTCATAACCTAATAGTTTCTCACTATCTACCACCTAAGGTTGGTTTTACCCTGTAGTTTTTCTCTCATTGACCACCCAACTTAGCTGTTTAAAGGTTAGAGCCACCCGTCACCCACTCCGCATCGCCTCGTCGCACGGCGTCCACTCGTTGTCCACGGGTGGACGCTGGGTTATAACGCGCGGTCAACCAGTGGATCCCGCGACGCCGACGTCAACGAGTGAACGCCGAAACTCGTTCGAAAGAAAGGCTGGGAATGAAGGGAGGGTGTCGGGAGCGGCGCATCGCCAACGTATCATCCTCGCGTGAATAACTCGCTCGCGGCACAGAATACATAATAGTACAGGTACAGAAGATTCACTCCGCAAAATCAGTTAAAGAAAAAGGGACTCTAGCAGAGATACAATTAGGTGCAATTCAGATCGCACGGCGCTAAAAAAGCTACGTTATATTCACCTACATGTTGCCTCTCTTTCTACCGCGTAACTCTTACCTCTTCTGGCGCCTGAATTCCTACCTATTTGCCACTCCGGAGTGGTCGCCGCATGTACTTACGCGTTCGATACCGACACGCGTAGTGAAACAGGCCTGCTCGTGGGCAGCGGGCGGCCCACTCGGGACCCACGCGTTGATAATGCGTAGACAACGCGAGGCAAGCATACGAGCAGCGCGTGGTCACCGAGTGGTTCACCCGCCGTCAGGGCGTGGAAGGCTTACGACCGAGGCGACCCGGTGGTTCGGATGCTACGGAGTGAGCGCATACCCATACAAGTCCATTAAAGAATACTAACCGCACGAAGCGAGGTGGTGCTGAGTGGGTGCCCAGTGGCTCCAAAGAGCTACGACCTTGTTTTCTATGATCGGCCAGCCAACTCAGTTTTGCTCTGATCGACCACCCAATTTAGTTGTTTCTGAATTGAGAATTTCGCTAAGTAAGTACCCTTAGTACTGTAAAAGTTACGTAGTAATATACTTGTAACGAGGTGATCGCCGCCTCGTTGATTTTAAATCATTTTGGCCAGTAACTATTCTAAATTTAATTAGTATTTGACTTTCGCCACACTGTTCGGGCCGCCACAAAGTCAAATACTAATTAAATTTAGAATAGTTACTGGCCAAAATTATTTAAAGGCAACGAGGTGGCGATCACCTCGTTACATACTTAGTGAAATTCTCAGTTCGGACACCGGCCCTTAGTTTTACTCCATGAACGGCCAGCCCCAGTTTTTCTCTCATCGACCACCCAAATTTGTTTCTACGTATCGTCCTATCATCAATCGCGCTTGGATCGCTTCCAGGTCAGTGCCCAACAGTGAGAATTGGCAGTGCTGCTGCCGGCTTGACTGCTGTTATTCATCCCCTCGAGAACTCAAAATGACCGTAAGTAACTTTAATAGCTTGCGCAGACGTGGGATTTTTGTCCGCGGACTTTTTTAACCGCTAAAGTAGATCGCTTATAACTGTACCGAGTAACACAAACGAGGGATTAAAAGTACCGCGTACAAAAAGTCCTTGTGAGTGAGTCCTTGTAATGAGACTCATTTTACGGAATGGTTCAACCAAAAAAAGGTGTAGGTAGGTATGACGGTTTCAGAGCTAATATCTCCAGGTAGCTAGATGTATTCCCACAAAGTTATTTGACCCGGTGGAGGTGTCAAATTTAGTATGGATACACCGCTTTTCTCATAGTAAACTAAGTTTACTGTGTGAAAATTGGCGCCTTCACCGGGCCTGATAAGTTGATAATAGTTACCTATACACAGAGAAACCGCTACCATACAAACTGAAGTGGAGTGGAGTTTCTATGTTAGGTTCTTCTCCAGTTAATCTACAATTTATGAAACTAACAACTTTGACGTCCAAAAAGTAAACAGTTTGTTTTTACAATGAATAACATTTTAGAATTTGAATTTAAACTGACGAACTATTTAAAAATTCACATTCCTATCAAAACTAGATTAGTTACCACTTTTCACGTACCTGCTCACGTTTTTTTTCTATACTTTTCTTTTCCCATACACCCGTCTCTCTCACCACTCACACGCATTCACCCCTTGCTTCCTCTTCCGGCATTGCCAGGATTTAATCGCACCTTTTAGAGTTGCCAACACGTTTGATTTGTAAGCGCGTGATATTGTTAGGATCCTTATGTCATCCTAAGTTTATAAACCTAAGCTTCTGCATGATCTAGTTCTCCAAGCGTAGGTCTCTAAATCATCAAGTAACGATTCTGCCACTAATGGCAAGATTCAAGCCCTTTCCTTGGGTGATGATTTGATTACTGAAGCACTGCTATTAAGAACCACAATCACAATCCTTCTCCGCAGCACATCCCCAACGATACCAACTGAAAGACCTGATTATGACCAGCATGATGACTGTGGTTCGTGGCTTGGAAGATACCGGCGTCGCAGTGTCTCTAGTGGAGAACGGTCGCCAATACACAGTCACCACCAACGAGCTTGGCCGGACTGGTAAATATCTTCTACCTCCGTCATCCTTTAAATCCTTGGGGAGCAGAATACCCCATCATGACCATCATTCAGCCACAAGAAGTCCACTGCTGAACATAGGCCTCCTCAATGGATTTCCAAAAGGACCGATTGGCTTGCATCCAGCGTTGACCTGCCACTTAGATGTGATCATATGTCCATCTTGTGGCTGGTCATCCTACGGTGCGTGTAAGAAATCATGATCCGAAAAATATACGCCTAGTATACCTGCACGGTATGTTCAGTCCTTTGTACCCAAGACAATAAGAAAGGTAGAAGAATCATGAAAGTAGGATAAATGCAGTAGAAATGAGGTTCTTCAGAAACATTGTGTGGAGTGTTACTTTGAATGACAGAATAACTACGCAATAGTGTGATTAGAGAACTTCATGAACTGAAAGAGGATGTAGTGACTAGAATTGAGAAAGGAATGTTGCGTTGGTTTGGACATGTGGAGAGGGTGAACGGAAAGACCGATGAAGGAATATATTGAGCGAATTTGAGTGGAATGGCCAGTAAGGAACAAGATAAAAGTACCCGAAAGCGACGTGCTTGCATGCAACGACTAATGTATGTCGATGAAGCGAAAATTATTTTAGTGGCAGGTAGCAGTCCCGAGACTAGTCTCGGCCTACCCCTCTGGGATATGGGCGTGAGCTTATCACACTACTAATACTATAAAGGCGAAAGTTTGTGAGTGTGTGGGTGTGTATGTTTGTTGTGACTCGAGAGAGTATTTTGTCCTGAAAATTTGTCTTTCAGTCCTCGCGCCAGTGGGGAACCTGGTGACGCTTAGTCAACCTTCCTGCATCCACGCTTGCCAGCAAGTGCCTGTCCAGAAAGCGCCGTGCCAGCTCCAGCTAGCCCAACCGCAGTATCCGCCACATTGTCAGAAGTCCAATGATGTTACAGAAATAAGAACAGGTATAGGGTGAATTTTTGAGACGGGACAGCTAGGGCAGGTAAAAATGTAGCGCTCTACTTTATTTAAAGATTGCTTTTATGCAAAATTAACTTTTATTTTATATTTTTATCGGGAAAGCCTAGCCTAGCTAGCGCCCGAATGACATCTCTAACAAAAACGTAGCGATTCTCCTTCAAAATATTTAAATTCATACAAGACGGCTGTGCCAGCCAGTTACTATAAAGAATAATCGCTACATTTCCCCCTACCTTAGCGTTTTTAGAAAACTATATTCATGAATTTTTAAGATATTCTGAACTGCATTAACTGATTTAGGGAAAAAAATACAGTCAGCAAGATAATGGCTCTTTTACACAAAAACTTTCTTTTGGTACCAATCTATCCTGTTTCTTCTATGGATCGAAAGTCTCTACTGGACATAATGAGGTTTGAGTAGGTACTAGAAATGTCAGAAATTCTGAAAACCTTTTTTCATACATTTCGGTAAAAGAGTTGAAATTAGCCAAACTTTTTGCTGTGGGTAGATCAGCTATAAAGAAGACTGGCTGGAAAAAGTAGGAAAGTAAAAAAAAAGTTTTGAATTTTAAACTTCGAATTAGATTCGCATTCGCATTTGACGATGCACTGCACGTCTTCCTTCCCCTCTGGGATACAAGCGTGAGCTTACGTATGTATGTACTGTAGTAGCAATACCACTCGCTAACCGTGAAGGAAAATATCCTGAGGAAACCCAAGTGTCTAAGATTACACCTACTTAGAGCCCCCTAATTAACAGACATCGGAAACCAGTCCGTGACAGTCCGCAACGCCAGTCCTGCACGCCCTGTCGCCTCTGTGGACACCGACACGGCTTACAGTCGCCGTGTGATATACCAGAGGTGCTCGCCCGACTCTCAGCGGATGAGTCGGATGGACACTCTCAGCGTGATCGAGTAAGTCACGACGGTAGCTAGGGTCTCGGTGCCGGGTTGTTTTAAAATCTGAGATAATATTAGGTGCTTACATATGAAATTGGCGTTTTTCGTACTGGCCACTTTAATCACGATTTTCTCCTCTTTGGTAAGGAATTACAAATTCAAATTTTCACAGCTATTTACTCATGTATTTGTCCTTCGATGACCGTCATTCATTTGTTTTTTCCTTCTGTTTTTTTCTGTTTGCGTCACTCATTTTACAAAATGGAAAACTTATAATATCGCATTGTTTACGAGAACGAGTTCCGCCGTGGCACTAGTGCTGCGGAAACGACTCGAAGGGTGAATGATGTGTAAGGCGGTCATGTTGCAAAATAAAACACAGTTCGTTTTTGGTTCCAACGTTTTCGTTCTGGAAATTTCGACCTGCAGAACAAGCCCCGTGGACGGCCTGAGACCCAAGTTGATAATGAAGTATTGAAGGCTATTGTGGAAGCGGATCCATCGCAAACCACGTCCGAGTTAGCTGCAGGCTGCGGTGCTAGTGATAAAACTGTTTTAATTCACTTGAAGCAAATTGGGAAGATTAAAAAGCTTGAAAGGTGGGTACCTCACGAATTGACTGAAGCAAACCGGCAAACGCGCGTCGACTGCTGCGTTACATTACTGAACCGGCACAATAATGAAACCGAATTTTAAACCATTACCTGTGATGAAAAATGGATTCTTTACGATAATCGGAAGCGCTCAGCGCGATAGTTGGATCCTGGCCAGCCAGCCAAATCCTGCCCCAAGCGAAAATTAACCCCAAAAAAGTTACTTGGAAGCGTTTGGTGGACTAGTGCCGGTATTGTTCATTACAGTTTTCTCAAATCTGGCCAGACTATTACGGCTGATGTCGATTGTCAGCAATTGTAAACCATGATGGAAAAGCTAGCGGCTAAACAACCTAGGCTGGTCGATTGACCAGCGATTGCTCCACGCCACTGCTGCTTCACGACAACGCTAGACCACACACTGCACAACAGACGGCTACCAAATTAGAAGAGCTTCAATTGGAATGTCTAAAACATCCTCCGTATTCCCCGGACCTTGCTCCAACAGATTACCATTTTTTTCGAAATTTGGACAACTTCTTGCAAGGGAAAAAAATCAACTCTGATGGGGCAGTCCAAATCGCCTTCACAGATTTTATTGATTCCCGTCCGACTGGTTTTTTTAGTAAAGGGATCAATGAACTACCTATGAGATGGCTAAAGTGCTAGAAAACAATGGTTCATACTTTGATTAATTAAATATATTATATTTAAAAATATTTGACTTTCTGTTCCTCCCATACAAAACGCCAATTTCATATGTAAGCACCTAATATTAGATAAGACACGATATTTATTTGTGAAACATAAGTATGAATATATGGTGCAATAATACATTTTAGTTCTGCATGTTTTGTCATTGTAGACGTACAAATTATAGGATAGCGTTAATTTCATTATATGGTAAAAAAATCACAATAAAAATATAAATATTCATCATCATATCTCCCGTGGTCACGGGCATGGCTTACAGTCGCCGAGTGATGTCCCCGACATGCTCGATGCTCGCCTGACCCTCAGCGAATGAGTCGGATGGACACTTACAGCGTGATGGAGTAAGTCGCGACGGTTACAGCTAGGGTTTCGGTACCGGGATCCCGTTCCAGAGAAAACCCAAGTAATTTTACAATTTGAGATTAGTCACCACTGTATCTCCCCTTGGACACGGATACGGCTTATAATCACCGTTTGATGTACCCGAGGTGCTCGCCCTACCCTCAGCGGATGAGTCGGAGGGACATAGAGTAATGGATTACTCCATGAAACCTATAGAAATCCTTGGGTTTTATCAGGTATTGTAGACTCAAGTCAAAAAGTCAAGTAAGTGTGTCGCTCGTAGCCTGGGCTGCCTGAGTGATCATAAACGATCACTCAGGTTAAGCAACATACGCCGCCTTCAGTCCATGTATGGGTCTATGACTAACGCTACTAACGCGGTTCCGGCTTCGCAAGGCACGTTAAGCAGTTGGTGCCGGCGGCTTAAAACGTCTGACAGTAAGACCAGCCACTAATCTTACAAGCCTCCACCAAGCGGGACTTGGCCCCCGTGGTGGGGTATGGCCTATACTATACCTTACTCAGGGAAGAGACCCCTTGCCCCTCGGTGGGGACATAATGGGTTGATGATTATGAGACTCGAGTTCACACGATACTTTTGTTACAAATGATATAATTTTTAACAGGTTTATTTTATTTCAACAGTGGAATACACCAACGTCGGTTCAACAGTCAGTGTTGCTCAGGAGTGCAAGCCGTGGATGGGCGATATGCTTCCACGTATCAGGTATGCTTATTTGCTTGTCATGATCCACACCTTAAAAGATAAGTCTATAGGATGTAGAAAGTTAATAATATAAGGTACCTTAGTACCGGCATCGAACTAAATTCCTGATACAAAATTCAACTTAACGGGCCATTTGCTCGTATGTATGAATGAATATGTTTTTTAGAATTTATTTTGTAAATATTGACCATTTTAAAAGACTTATTTTATGTATTACTAGCTGACCCCGCAAACGTTGTTTTGCCATATAGGGGGATGAAAAATGAAAAATGAAAATGAATAAAATATATAGTTAGGTATTTTACATTTGTTTGTTACATTTGTCATTTGTTACATTATTTTGACAGTTAGATTATTTGGACAGTTTCGGAGGAGTACAGTCGACAGCACATCATGGTATACACCCATGCACTCTACTCCGTTGCATTACGAGCGACTTTGCAACTAAAATGTGAAGGTTGACGTGCTGTTTACTGTACGCGTACTAGCACGGTGACACAAGAATTGTATACAAGGTGGCCAATCGGGTGACGTTATTTTTTTTTTAGATAGCCCGTAAAAACAGTGATTTCAAACTTTGGGTCCAAAATGTACTTAATTATTGTTCGGATGTACAGGTTTTCTTTATTGGATATGAAAATAGGCTTAATACTGATTACAATTAGTTACAGAAAAAATAAAAACCAAAAAGCATTTTCGGTTTTTTTTGACGATTTCTTAGAAATTCTCTAAATTTTCAAAAATTAAATCATAACTCGGAAACTATCAATAATCGCTGAACATACATGCGGGTGTTTTGGATAGGTCTCTAAAAAACAAAAAATAACGTCACCCGATTGGCCACCCTGTTTATAAGATGTTGACCATTTCAAGGAATTTATGTCGTTTTATTCATTATGTCTATTTTTAAAAAAATTCTAATAATTGGCGTTTGTGATGTCATCAGAGGATGATTAAAGAGACAGTCGTTGCCTACATGATACTACTTTGTCTATATGACCTGAAGTGGGCCTCAAATGACTGATGATGGTCAAGAATGATGATATTTGGCTTCACAGGCAAACTATTGTAACGTGAAGCCGACGAATCCAGAAGTTATGATCTCCGAGTTCCCACCACAGCGCACTGGACTGACGTATAGCGGAAAAGGTATCATAGCGGCAGACCTGTTGCAGTCACAATAGATTTGTTACATTAGACTCCCATTCCATTGCATTTCATTCCATTGCATTCCATTCCATTGCATTCCATTCCATTGCATTCCATTCCATTGCATTCCATTCCATTGAATTCCAATCCATTCCATTCCACTGAATTCCATTCCATTATCTGCCATTCTCTTCCATTCCATTATCTTCCATTCCATTCTTTTCCATTTCATTCCATTCCTATCCATTCCATTCTATTCAATTCCAGTCACTTTCATTCCATTCCACTCCATTACATTCAATTCCAACGTGGAATTCCATCTGCTACGTTGCTTGGAGGCATCACGTCGGGGGGGGACTAGGTCAACTAAGTGCCGTTAGGAACTTTCTACGTCTATTATGTATGTACATTCCAGGTCAGTGCAACTTTGTGGTGGGCGGGCAGGGATCTATGATAATGGAAGACTATACCGAATGCAACCCAAGGCCAGGGAGTCCTGTCAGAAATCAGGGATGGAATGACAACGTTGAGGGTATGTCATGCATCCATCATCAACCCATTACGTCCCCACCGAGAGACACGGTTCCTTTCCTGAGGAAGGTATAGGCCAAGTCCGTGGTGGAGGCTTGCAAGACTAGTGGCTGGTCTTACTGTCAGATGTTTTCAAGCCGCCCTAAGGCCTCTGACTTGGCTTAACGACTGTCATCTATCGACGGCAGCCGGTACTAACTGCTTAACGTGCCTTGCGAAGCACGGAACCGCTCGGAAAAATGCCACTAGCGTTAGTCGTGGAACGGTCACCCACCCATGCACTCAGCTCGCCCTACGTTGCTTAACCTTGGTGATCTTTATGATCTGTCAAGCGACCGGGGCTACGAGCGATTGAAGTTATTGAGGGTATGTATCATCTTTTAATATCACTAACACTGACTGCCTTGTTGGTCTAGCAGTTAAGGCACTTACGCACCAAGACTGAGGTTTCGAGGGCTCGATTTCCACTGGGGGCCGCCATACATTTTTATAAAATGTCCTCAGTCTGCTTGTTTTCCCATGAATTTAAGTCTCCCAAAGCTAACTTTGCAATGGAATTAAGTGGCGACCCCACAGAAAGAATTTTGTAGCAACACTCGTTTCTGTCACTTTCATTGCTAAGCTTGCTTAAACAGTTTTGATACTTTGAATGTTGAACTTAAATTCTTATCTAAGCCCCTTCAGGTATCAAGACTATTATTGGGGTTATAAACATAGGGATACCAGAATAATATACTTTTTTTTTAATTCTACCATATTTAGGCCATTGCAAAGTTAGATTTGCTATACCATGTTTTCGGTGACATTTTCAGTCATTTGCCACCTCTGAGCACTCCAGCAAAAATTTGGCGATATCATGGCGATGAACGGAAAATACAACTGTTCTACAGTAAGAGCCTGCCCAGACGAAACGTTATATACGCGCGAGGGCACTCGCGCGTAGACACTCACGCGTTCCTGCTAGACGGGGTGTATGTAGCTCTAGTACCTCGGGAACGCGCGTTTTACGCGCGAGTAAGAATACGCGCGAGTAAGAATACGCGCGATAGCATCTGGACGGGGTGTATGGTAGCTCCAATACCACGGGAACGCGCGACTGTGTACACGTAAACGCTTCATAAATTCAAATTCAAATTCAAAAATTTATTTCAACATAAAGAATTTACATTCTGTTTGTTGAATGTCAATGTACATATAGTTATGTATAATGTTAGCCGCTGCCTTGGGGCCGTCTGTAGTGGAGAAAAAGGCAGCGAAAAAAAACTCCACATATGGACAGGCTCTAAGAACAGAAAATAGGTAGGTACGATGTTAAAAAGGTCGTCTTGCCGTTCCACAGTTAGTCCAGCGCGGACAGCATCGCCGAGTCCGACAAGGAATGCTTCATTTAGAAGCGGCACCATAGGGGGTGAGCAATTTGGGTGCATTAGACCACACGTCAGAGAACAAAAGTTATCGATATAGCTCAGAGAATTAGCAGGCTGAAGTGGCAGTGGGCTGGCCATATCTCGCGAAGAACCGACAACCGCTGGGGTAAACGTGTTCTTGAGTGGAGACCGCGACTCGGCAAACGTAGTGTAGGACGCCCTTCGATCTGCGAAAGACTGCAGGCGGATGCTGGATGCGGCAAGCTGAAGACAGGGCGCTATGGCGCTCAATAGGGGAGGGCTATGTCCAGCAGTGGACTAATATAGCCTGATGATGACGATGAGACCAGACGTTAATTTGGAGAGAAAATAAAAAAATAGTACATTGCGAGCAATCGATCGCAGCATGCTTGGCGTAAGAAAGATTGACAAAATCCGAAATGCTGCGTTGGGCGCCGAAACCAAAATCAGCGACGTTGGAGTTGCGACGGTAAAACTCAAGGGGAGCTGGGCTGGCCATGTCAGACGTATGGACCCGGAAAGGGGGGCAAAAATTGTCACCGATTGGGTGACGTGCGATGGCTACCGGCAACGCGGAAGACCGAGGCGAAGATGGTGCGACGACCTGACAAAATACTTACCGTGGTGGGAAGAGTTGACCGGGAACAGGGAGGAGTGGGCTTCTAAAGGGGAGACCTTTGCCCAGCAGTGGGACACAGAACTGTCTAAAAAAAGTACATTGCGACTCTAGGAGTGAAAGTGACGTCACTCGCTAAGCTCCGATTACAAATGAACGAATGACTCCAAGATGAACTTGTCAAGCAACAAAGATTTTGAGACATCGCATGTTTAAAGTTTCACCCTACCTATAAGTTTTACCCATAATATTTATATATAAACGTCAAGAACTCTATGACTAATCATGTTTTTACCCTGTTTGATTTATCATCGTTATAGCAAGGAGAATTTAATTCTCCTTGGTTATAGTACCGGAAATTCCCTGGAAAATTACATATTAGTTTAGAAAAAAAGTGACAAGTTCGTATTTTTCACTGGAGTCTTCAACTGGAAGTTTAATTAAACAGATGACCTCCACAAATCTACAATATGTTTTGACGACCGATCCCACGACCTAACTTACACGTTAATAAATTTATTTCAGAGATTATTAACATCCTTATGACGACTTCTGAGGCGCAGCGGTTAGGGTATTTGCCTGTCATGCGAAAGGGTCCGGATTCAAATACGGGCTGGGGACCAAAATGAAACCCCTGGTCTTAAACTATGTTTACATGTTTGTGACGTCGCTGGTTCTGGTTCCCACGACACAGGGTATCCTAGTGTGGGGCCAGAGGCAATGTATGTGCATGTCTGTAAATGTTTAAAAAACATGTTTATTTAATATATCAATTCCTTCTCCAATATTTTTCTCGAGTCCACCCTAGGTTGTCTGGAAGAGATCACTTAAGTGACACGGCCCCCCTCGCCTTCCAGAGTCGTTCCACTCAAACCTGCACCCGTCGGCCGTGCACCACGCGTTCGCGCACTCCCTCCGCAAGTACCCGGAGCGCCGGGCCACCGCCGGCGACCGCTCAGAGGTTTTCGAGAGGCTGGTCACCTACAGCCAAGTGCGATGTGAGTACCGGTAAATTTGTTGCTGTTAAGTCGGCTTCCCACGGTCCGCGATATCGCGGACGGACTCGGACCAGCTCGCACGACACACCGTGGGAAGGGTCTCGGTCCGCGGTAGCACAGACGTCTGTGGTGGTGCGCCGTACCGGCGTGCGTGGTGCATGGCTTGTCCGTGGTCGTCGGCCGGCGTCGGCCGTCGGCAGAATCGCGCACCGTGGGAAGCCAGCTTTACACTTTAAATAAAATCATCTTCAACCCATCAAAAATAGACGATAATTTTATTAAATTATTTATTTATTTAACTTTATAACTTATTATTACAGGATTTACACCTAATGCAACAAGTTAAAAACATTATAAAATCTTTACAAACATTAATTAGCAATTTAAACATACAATCGGTATCTATTTACCTACTATTAAACTATTTTTAACTTCTTAAATACTATACACCTTAATTATAACACATAATAGTCAATGCCGTCCTAGTGAATTCACCCTGAGTACATCCAAAAACATCATTTTTTTCCGAGATGGTATTTAGAGTGCGGAGTGCGCGCGTCAGCGGCGCCTCAGCCAGCAGGTTGGTGCGCGCGCGCGGCACCAACAGCAGCGGCGGCCGGCGGCGGCGCCGCGCCACGCCGTCCGGCACACACAGTGTCAGCTGTCCCAGTATTTCCGGGTTGTGTATTCTTCCCACCAAAACTTTGTATAAATATGAGACTAAAGTGAGATCCCGCCTCACTCGAAGTTGGTTGTATCCCACCATCCCCAGCACAAAAAGAGTGGGATATATAAGAGGATAGGAAGGATACACCCCGTAATACCGGAAATACAAAAAGCGAACAAATTTATTTTTTATTCTCTCCACCATTGTGTCGTATTTAGCCTCATGTGTGGACCAAACTTCAGAACCATATTCTAGCTGACTTCTGACTAGACTATTGTAAAGAACTATTATTGCTCTCACATTTGTAAAATTACGAACGCCCCGTAAAACAAACCCTAAATTTCTGTAAGCCTTTTTACATATATTTAAAACTAGCTGACCCGGCGAACTTTGTTCCGCCTTAGACGCCATAAATGTAATTGTAATTTTAAATGTATTGTTTATCAATAAAATAAGATTGACAGAAGAATCCATTTTAAACGTCATTTTTTTTTTCATCCTCTTTGACTATATTTGCAGCACGTATTCAGTCAATTCTATGTCAAATGTCTTAAGGTTACATTAAAAAAGTTTAATAATTTTATATGGTGGTTAAGTAATTTTAAATTTTCTAATTTTCCGCGCAATTTCCTTAATTTTTTCTTTCATAAGAACCTTCTCCTGATAATAACGAACAGAACAAAAAAAGAATTAGCGAAATCGGTCCAGCCGTTCAGGCGTGATGCCGTGACCAAGGGAAATAGGGATTCATTTTTATATATATAGATAGATGTGTTCATTGTACTTCAAATCAGATTTTAATAAACAGATCGCGGTCTGACAGTCGGTCGTATGCAAACAGTCGTATGACGACCTCTCTAGCGCAGCGGTTAGTGCATCTACCATGCGGAGGTCTCGCGTTCAAATCACGGCTGCCAACAAATAAAAAACCTCAGATCTTGGATGTTCACCTGTTTGTGACGTCGCTGTTTCTGGTTCCCACGACACAGGGTATCCTAGTATGAGGCCAGAAGCAATGTATGTGTCTGTATGTAAATGTTAAAAAAAGGCTTTGTTAACCAAGGTAACATTTTTGTAAAATAATATTTTCGACCTAAAGTATAGTATTTATTTTATTTTATTTTATTTAGGAGGAAAAACAGAGTTGACAAAAATTACTTAAATATAGTAAATTACTTAACCTAATACATTTTGTTAACTCCTAAGCATTCCTCACCGCTAGATATGAGCTTAGTCAAATAGTCCACCACCAATGAGTTCTATGGAAAAAACTCTGGCTACACTGAAAGCGATCAACATGGGCTGGCGGCACGCCCGGTCGCAACTGACAGCTGTGTCGTCTTTCAGCTCCGAATAAGTCACCGACGCCGGACCGCCGCAAGGGCGTCCGGGTGGGGTCCGGACACGTCCGGAATCCGGAACCCGCCCAGTGCCGGAGCCCCATCCACGACATGGAAGTCGACTTCTACAAACATGGAGGCAGTGGGAAGAGGTAAACGTAAAACATTTACATACAGGCACATAGGTACATTGCTTCTGGATTGCACTAGGAAGTGTGGGGCCAGAAGCAATGGGGTAGCAATAGGGTATCCTTGCCCTGTGTCGTGGGAACCAGAAACAGGGACATCACAAACATGTTAACTTCCAAGACCTGGGTTTTTTTGTCTTTAGCCGGGATTCGAACCCGTTCGAAGGATTCATTATACTAAAGTAAAGCCAATTTAATAGGCCACTTAACATTTGTGTCAGTCAATCAATCAATAAATCCAAATATTTATTGCACCATAATGTAAAACAAGGTCTTAAATAACACAAATTATTAATAATTAATTCATAGTGAGGTGACCAGCTAAAAAACATCGATTAAATCGAATGAATCGATACGGACTTCAAACATTTGTGAATCGAATGCAGCTATTGTGAAAAAGTACTTATAGGTACAGTAATTTTAATTGAGTTCCATTGAAAATCAAATCAAATAAACAATTATTAATCAAAACCCTGTCCCATTATTGTCTAACCTAAATTTTTAAAACAAAATAAGACACGTATATAATTTAACCAAGAAAAAATGCATTTATTCATTAGAACTAATAGAATTATAACGAATGTTCATCGTTATAATTCTAATTCTGTAACGTCATCACTGCTGTCCACTCTCAGAGATATAATTAATTCTTCTTTGATGATGTTGTCTTTTCTCACATCTCGTTCAAAATTATCGAAAATTATTTTCTTTGTCTTCACGACGACTTTGCCAAGAACATCCTACGAGTTTTTTTTTTTGCTTAAATGTGTAATAATATAATGAAACGGGCCTTGGCCTTAAAAACTAAAATACGTCTAAAAATTTTTACAGAGAATTGGCCTCGGCATTAACACGAAAAATATATTTATAAAACACAACAACGATTTGGCTTTGGCCTTCTACAAAGAATTACCTGTATTGACAAGTTGTCTTCGGATACAGAAAAAGGAAAAACGTAAGACGTGTCTGCACGAAAGTCCTTTGCCTATGCTGCTATACACAGAAAAACAAGATTAAAAAAACTATATATATAATGAAACGGATTTTGTTTCTATTCAATTATTTTTGTATTTTTTAGATTATTAAAAGAATAATATAATAATGTTTTTCACTTCTCATGCTATAAAAGTTCGTCTTTATGTGATGCGTACTAGTTCTACAATCTACTAATAAAATTATCACAATGTGGAATCATGTATGGCTATACATTCTTTTACAGGTAATCATTGCATTCAATTCAACTTTTTGACTGATGATTCCTTTGATTTTTACGGTAACATCCCTAGTTTTTTAAAAAAAAAGGGTTGACCGACATAACCTTGTGGTGAAGTTCAGTTTTTTAGGACAAACGTTCATTAAGTTTAGAATGCTTTATTAGTCAAAGTAAATTGTAATAATGCCTTCTTTTGACATTATTACATTAAATATGTTAAATATGTATTATTAACTGAAAAAAGTGAAGCAATTGTTCAGTTCTAACTTTGAAAAAATTAATAATATTGTGTGCCCTGCGTTACAAGGTTACGTTGATGAATATTGATGAAGTGTCAAATGTGACCTATTAAATTGGCTTCACTTTAAAACCTGTAAACCTGAAATACCTGTATAATTTCCTTTTTTATGTACAATAAAGCGGTGGTGGCGTAGTGGGGTTGACCCTTGCTTCTCGATCATGAGAGTCTGGGTTCGAACCACGCATGTATCAATGACTTTTAGTTAGCTACGTACATTTGTTTTATTGTACAGCAACACCATTCGCTGATAAATTGTGCCCGGATAACGGCGACAGGAATGCCACTTGTCACGTTTGGGACTTAATAAACTCGGCAAAACGTGGGCCCAGTTCTTGTGATTGGTGCCTCTGCCTACCCCCTCGGGGATAACCGGCGTGGGTTTATTTCCTTTTTTTCTCTTATGTACAATAAAGTGTTCTCTCTATAGATAGATAGATCTCGATATAAGGTCTGTGGTTCTCCATCTATCTATCTATCCATCTAAAACGTAAAATAGGGTAATATGAGAATCACCTAAAATCAATATTCAAAAGAGAGCCTTTACTCTGCACTGCAGTGGAACACCTGGGCTATTAAAAAAAGGAGATTGATTTTTGTAGGAACACAGCGGCGACTACGTCAACTTTGGATCAGTACACCGTCTGCCGACGCTTGGGGTTCAACAAGGCTGTAGACGGCGACCGAGAGCCTTGTCAAGACAAGGTAAAATTTTATGACTACGACAAACAAATAAGGGTAACCTGTACAGCCACACCCCTGGTCCTAAGCTAGGATGCTCTGTACATACACACAATACAATAGTTTGATATATTCCCATACTAGGATGCCATGAACACCATCGGTCAGTGACTAGCGTTCAACAAGGCTTTGGACGGCGACCAAGAGACAAGGAGGTCAGGCCAAGGTGTAATTTTATAACAATAACAAAATCCACATAACATTGTTTGGTCAAGTTCATCATTATCATCATTCAGCCACAAGAAGTCCACTGCTGGGCGTAAGCCTCCTCCATGGATTTCCAAGAAGCCCAATTGGAAGCGACTTGCATCCAGCGTCTCCCTGCCACTTGGATGAGATTGTCTGTCCATCTTGTTGCTAGTCGCCCCACGCTGCGCTTGCCGATATGTGGTCTCCATTCGAGAACTTTTCGGCCCCATCGGCCATCAGTTCTGCGTGATATGTGCCCCGCCCACTGCCACTTCAACTCACTCATCCGATGGGCTATGTCGACGACTTTCGTTCGTCTACGGACCTCATCATTTCTGACTTTTGGTATATTGTCTCACACATTGTCTCACTTCTCTACTCCGTGCTGTTCAATCCTGCCACTCCTATTTATCTCAAACAACGCTTTATATTTCTCAACTATTCCCACAGTCGCACGTTGCGATCGGCTCAAAGGCTGTTGCTGAAGACACCTTCTCATTTGACGAAGTTTTTCGGTAACTCCTTCTCAGCCACAGCCGTCCGACTGTGGAATGAGTTGCCATTAGCAGTAAGACAGTCCCCTTCACCAGCGGTGTTTAAAAGGAGGGTGAAAGAATATTACCTGTCCACTGCATAGATAATGCAGAATTTGATGTAGGTATCCAATATTATGTAGGTATATTATGTTATTTCCTCTTCCCACATATAATTTTTATTATTACTATGTATGAATGCTTATTTATTGAAATATTTATGTATGGTTTAAGTAAGTTTATATAATTATAAAAATATTTCTTAATTTCTCAGTTGCACGACTACCCGTCTCCAATTTCTTTCTTGTTTCCGGCTGTGGTTGCCTGTAAGAAATTGCTTATTAATAAGGCCGCCAATTGTACTTAGATTTATAAAAAAAAATTTATTTTATTATGAGTACCTACAATAAAGAATATTCTATCTATCTATCTATATTTAACTCAAAAATTACCATGTTGTGGGTTGGTACCTTTCTGCTAAACTACGTCCAACTGATTGACCCGTAGAATCATTTGGTCAAGTTAAGTTTTAAATGTTGCAGCCAACGCAAATGCCCTACTACACGTCTCCTTACGTCTCGTATAGGGAGAAGTACAGGAAAGCCGAACAGGAATTCAAGGAAAAGGTGATCCTTAATTAATCACACCTTATAAATATGTAATAATAACAATAACAATATGACCAATGTTATATTTATTGACCAAGCTAATTTTACAGTACCTACTGTTGGCACTTACAAAGTTACAGTTTAAGTTACAGTGATACTAAAACATTATTTAATTAGAAGAAAAAAGAAAAGAAAGAAAGAAGTGTTTTATTAGAATTGTCACAGAAACACAATGAAGACACAAGTACGTAATAAACAAAATACACAAAAGTCAACGAAACAAGAAAAATAATAATATAATATAAAAATACTCCGCACATCGCATGTTACACTCATCCTCATCACAAACCCAACACTTTTAATATAGTACTAGTTTTTGCTGCTTGGGTGGCAGTGTTGGGTTAGGCCCTCAAATGCCATCTAGGGTCACTAATCGATATATATATAAATGGTTGATATCGGATGTAAGACTCGGCTCCGCTAAGAATCGCTCGTAGCCCCGACTGCCTGAGTGATCTTAAGCGATCACGAAGGTTAAGCAACAAAGGGCGGATTCAGCCCACGGATGAGTGACCGTTCTATGTATAACGGTAGCGGCATTTTTCCGGGGGGCTCTTTGCTTCGCAAGGCACGTTAGGCAGTTGGTGCCGGCTGCCGTCGATAGATGGCAGTCGTTAAGCCAAGTCAGAGGCCTTGGGCGGCTTGAAAACTTCTGACAGTAAGACCAGCCACTAGTCTTACAAGCCTCCACCAATCCGGACTTGGCCGCCCGTGGTGGAGTAGGGCCTATACCTTCCTCAGGGAAGAGACCCGTGCTCCTTTTGTGGGGACATAGTGGGTTGATGATGAATTAAAATATAAAAATAACGATTTTTTTCACATTTCAGATGAAACATGCAGAAATCGTACAAGGCAAGTACCTATACCAGTCACAAATCTAAATCTAGCATTATACCAAGTGAAATTATCTTTTTATATGTTTGTGATGTCGCTGTTTCTGGCTCCCACGACACAGGGTATCCTAGTGTGGGGCCAGAAGCAATGTATGTGCCTGTATGTACGTGTTAATGTATCCCCTAATAAAAGCGGTACGATATGGAAAACAGATACGCGCTTTTATGTTCACTTCTCAACCACGTTGTCTAATACTTGCAGCTCCGTTGAAAGACGTAACCATGACTCCTGGACAAGACATTGCAAGAAAACTCGTGAGTACATACCTACAACATACACTATAACCTGTAAGCAGCTGAGATTAGCTGTTTTGTTTATGAAGATCCTATGATTAACCTAAAACACTATTGATATGGAGTCTAAACGGTCTCTACGACGACTCCGCGGGATCTCACCAAAATATAATTAATGAAATTATGGTCATAAGTCTGTGACGACCTGTGTGATGCACCCGTTAACGCATCTGCCTACCACGCGAGAGGTCCCGGGTTCGAACAAAGAAACCCCTTTGTCTTGGATGTTTACATGTTTGTGATGTCGCTGTTTCTGATTCCCACGACACTGGGTATCCTACTGTAGGGCCGGAAGCAATGTACTTGCATGTATCATCATCATCATCATTCAGCCACAAGAAGTCCACTGCTGGACATAGGCCTTCTCCATGGATTTCCAAAAGGACCGGTTGAAAGCGGCTTGCATCAAGCGTCTTCCTGCCACTTGGATGAGAGTATGAGACCGTCTGTCCATCTTGTGGCTGGTCGTCCTACGCTGCGCTTGCCGATATGTGGTCTACATTCGAGCACTTTTCGGCCCCATCGGCCATTCAGTTCTGCGTGCTATGTGCCCCGCCCACACTTACTAATCCACTGGGCTATGTCGACGACTTCGTCGTTCGTCTACTTGCCTGTATATGTAAATGCCTAAATCTATGATCGACCTCTTCAAAGCAACAACACTGAAGACATTATTCGCAACATTTCATTACACAAGGCACCTTGTTCCAGCCAGCAGTCCCCCTGTCTGCGATCGCATCTGACGCAGTACCGACGGATGCCGCCGGGGTCGTATCCAAGTACGCGCGTCCGAGACCCTTCCACCCCTGCCAGATCTTCGCTGACCCCCAGGTGGTTATACATACACAATTAGTTTGTCCTGAGAGGATCATAGGTTCTGTCATTCACACTTAAGCATTCTTAGACACAATCGTATACTTAGATATTCACACTCGTAGCACCCTGGGCCATACACACTTAGTTTGTCTCATCTCCTCATAATATACACAGTCATACACTCAAACTCATGCTCGCAGACTCTTAGGTGGCTAGATACACACTTATTTTGTATTCAGAGGATATCTGTTACCTCAGTCACATTCATACACTCTAATGCACATACATAATTATATTAAGAGAAGCCTTTACCAATCCGGACATGACCCCCGTGCTGGAGTATGCCTATACCTTCTTCAGGGAAGAGACGTGTCCCTCGGTGGGGACAAAATGGGTTGACGATGATACTGAGTGATGTTCGCCGCCCACCAAGTAGCCTTAGAGGTAGACACTTAGTTGGTCTTCAAAGAACGTTATTTCATTCACACTAGTATATTCTTATACACATTCATACACTCTTAGATACACAAGCTCGAAGTGCCCCGATAGGCTACACTAATTACTTAGTTTGTCCTCAAAGGAGCATACGTCTCACTCACTCATCAGTATATATACACTCACACTCGTACATTCATACACTGGGACGCTAAATACACCCACACTTCAATGTTACCAGAATCCTTACCTTGCCTGCCGCCCAACCACCGGCTTGAGTGAGAACTATTATATACCTCCTAGAGAAATATTAAAATTTCTTTTGCACCTAATTGTACTTTTTATGTAATTAATGTACCTTTAATTTAATTTACTAATGAATTTATTAAATCTTCATATAAATACCTTATTGCTCTTGAGTGTACAGTGAAAAATCACGTCAGAGGAGGTCATCAACCCAAACAAATATCGTCATAAAACCTTTCACTCACATTAGCATCGAGTTTCTAATGCACGAAAGTGCACAAAGTCCTCTTTTCCTACCCAAACACTGCGCTCCCATATGACCAACACGTCCAAAACGATCGTGAAAATCGTCTTATTTTACTTGCAGGAGGCCGTCTTTCAGAATCTAAGGCAGAGTATCAGTTACCGTCCGGGCGAGAGTCGCATCCAGTCTAAGACAAGTCAGAAGCGTCTGGGCAGAAAGAAAAGCGTCACACACGCCAGGAAGACTTGGGGCTGCTTCAGCAAAATACCTATGAGGACAGTGACACCGAAAAGAACACTGCAAAACAAAAACCTGAGTCTGCACAGTCCAGGCCAACACAGCATGCTGCCGCTTCAAAGCATCATCATGATTAAGCCGTTCGGAAGCTCGTCCGCTACTCAAGTCTCATGCCGGAGCACGGTCACCGTTCTAGTCAAGTCAGACACGAGTATTTGCCAAACTAAAGTCTACACGCAACCCCCTCAGAATCTCACTGCAGCTGATCTTCTCCGTCACAAGGAAAAATACATTCATGGTAGCCCCAATAGAATAGGGGCTGTAATCAGCAAAACCAACCCAAACGACGTAGATCTCAACCAATACAGGAGAAAGAATTCGGTGCATAGAGAAGAGACCGAGAATGAAAGTGATGCGCATAACATGGATGCCGATGAGACGCGTTGGTACGAAACCAGTCACGCAGCTAAAAGTAGACCCAATTCACCGAGAACTACCGCTGAGTTACTGAAGGCACAGATAATGGGAAATAATGGAATGGAAATGTATGAGGATCTGTCGCAAATTGCAGGCAAAATAATTAGAAAAAATAGAGAATCTGAGGACAGGGCCAAGTTACTTAAAGTTAAAAGAAACGCTAGCGCGACTTGCATCAAAACGTCGGAAGAGATATTCTCTCTCGACAACACAAAATTGTATATAAGGAACAGTAAATCGCAACAGATTGTCAAACCGAAGACTGTCAAATTACACGAAGAAATCCTGTACTTACTCCGGGACGTGCCTTTGCAACCTAGTAGAGATCCGAAAGAAAGATTGATCCGGAGAGAAGTTCTGAAGAAACTGTTCAGGAAACTAAGACATCTTACCCACAAGGTGCAAATGACTGAATCAGACGAAGATCTGTTGCGAAACATAAAAAACTGCCTCAAAAGTGTCTTAGATTGTGAACGATGCAACAGAAACAAACACTGGGACAGCAGGAAGTGTGACAAATACCATATAACGCAATTTCATGTTCCGACTAAGAAATTACCAACGCAGGACGATGAAATATTAAAAACACTGATAACACATTGGTTCAATTCTATCGAGCTTAAAGTTGTAACCAGTCAGCACAAGGAGAATTTTTTGAAATCGATTATTAAACAGCAACAGGCCCAATTCGTGAACCGGCCGAGCAGCAATTCTGAGTACAAGGATATAATAGAAGCCAACATTATAGATTTTCTGCGCGAGCTACCCCTTGTTACAGATTCTGAGTGTAGAAGAACTGTTGTAATACACCAACTAACTACGAAACTAGTGGAGGAAATCATGGCTCTCGCTAAAAATAAGCAGGAATCAAATGTTCCTGTAACCCCGAGAGAAAATTACACTAGTTTGAAGGCGTTTAAAGATGAAAATCGGTACTACAATTGTCACCAACCATCCATAGACAATGCCATGCAGCTTCTTGAGAAAGAGCTGAGAAACGTAATCACTACTGAAATAAGCTCTTTTGTGTTCGAGAAAAAGCTGATAAGCGATGTTATACAAAATGTTAAACAAGACGTTACCGGTATTTTAATAGGATCTTTAGAATGTATTAAACAAGGACAGGATAACAATGTTAAAACTCAACTAATGCAGTTTTTGAAAGAAACCAAGTGCTTCTCTCAGAGTCACGCTGAACAGCTAACCGAAAACCTCATGGACAGTTTGAAACAGACCTTTGTTATAGCAGACACACATGTAGAAAAAGACAATGGCACCTCGGGCCAGTCAACAACTACTGTTGTCCTCCACAGCAAGTCTAGACACGACTTTTCGATTAGAAAGCGAGACAAGGCAAGAATCGCAAGTCCCAAACGACAATCTGCCAATGACATTGACAACACAAGTATTTGTTCAAATAAACCGGACACAAGTAATAATCAAACTAAAAATGCTGTGGACAGTATCCACAGTGTTACCGATGAGGAGGTCTCAAGTAATTTCAGTAATTTTACCACAAAACTAATTCAGCAGATCGAACAATGGCTAGTGGTTCTTCAGGCGCACGTGCCGCTGTCTGGTGATAAGGGTTTTAGGGCCATAGTGGTCCACGATTTAGCACACGATATCGCCGATAGACAAAAGTATTTGCAAATAAACCCGTCAAGGCGGGCAAAATCCGCGGACGAGTCAGAGTACCTAAGGTTTCAGATTTTCAAATGGATAAACAAACTTGTGTCTGGCAAGAATAGGGCAATCCTGAGTCATGCGCCTCAGCTCATGGAGAACATACAAAACATACCAGTTCCCCTGCTCACGAAGCCTAGCCAGTTTAAGTTACATCAATCAACAAACGCCACACGCGCTTTGACTGTGACAGAGGAGGGAACTACGCCAGGTCAGGCATTTAGTATAACAGACGGGTGTCTAAAAAGTGACAAAAACTTGGAAGCCTACGAAAAGAGGCTCGGCATGGAAATCAAAAGTTGGCTGCGCGAGCTGCCACGGAAAGTGATAGAAACGTCAGTCTATAAAGTAGACAGTCGGATCGTGTCAATGCTAGTAAGGGACATAAGTAAAGGCATCCAAGAAGAAGCAGAATCCACCTGCAACGAGAGTCAAGTATGTGGTGTTATAGAAAAAGAGGTACCACCGTGGGTCGAAAATGTTACCCAGTGCTCAGATAATAAACAATTCTCGCTAAGCGACTACATTGAAAGTCTCAAACTAAGAATTCGAAGCATAAACATACCTATATTTGGAGAGAAAAATTGCGAGGAGACAGAAGAAACAAAAGAAGAGTTATGCTGTCAAGACTTGTATGATTATCCAAGAAGCTATTGTACCGTCCGCAGAATTCTCGACGAGTGGAGCAAGCAAGAGAATTTCTTGCCAAGTTGCCACAGGGAAGTTTTATCAGAACAGCTAGATTCTTTCGCGCAACACCTACACGAAATCATTCTCACCCCAGACCTAACAACCTGTGAGATTACAAGACGCGTAAAACATGAAATCTCTAACACTTTGTACATCCTCCCGTTGCCCCCGAAGTCTAAGTGCATCCACAACCGCGCAGGGATTGTCGAAGATTTATGGTCAATGATCAAGCAGGATACTGACCCAGATGCCCACCAAGATAAGCCAAGTATACAGAAAGAGAAGCAAGGGAAACAAAAGAATGCTAAATCAAAGGCAAGTGACTTGAAAACTGAGACATGCTACCTCCTTAGTAGCGCCTCGAGCAATGGTAGCCAGCAAGCGTCTTCACAGACGAGGAATCTCCGTTTCAGTGAACCACATGTCAACCAAGCTTCCGAAGACGCTAGGCGTCACTCTTGCAGTAGCTCTGTCGCCGCTGACAGATCACTGGAACAAAAAATGTCAACGATAAACGAGAAAAGTAGTTACTGCACAAAAGCACAGGATGAGAGTAAGAAATCAGACCGATTTCTAGGCCAAAACAGCTCCGCGACAACAGAAAGAGTAACTTGTTGTGGTAAAGCGTTCGAAAGGAACAAAAAAGACTCACACAGTCTGAACAAAACCATGGAAGAAAAAACACATACCATTGGAGGTTACTCTACAAACAAAACTGCAGCAAAAGACAACGGTTGCAGTGCACTGGTAAACAGGCTTACACCGGACAAAATAAATGAAAATCTGACAAAGTTTTTGACTGAATGGTGCGAGAAGGTGCCTATGGAGGAGGTAAAAAATGAGCTGGTTGCTTCTGTCAGACAAGGCCTCTTAAATGGCATCGGAAAACAAATCATCAAAATCAGAACAGATCCTCTAGCTATTCAAGACAGATTTCTTACCGAAGATATGCTTGAAGGCGAACTAGATTCTTTACTAGATTGCCTACCACAAACGCCCGCATTGAAAAACAAAAAGTCAACACTGAAATTCGAATTGATGGAGTATGTGGTGGATAATAATCAGCAATTATATGATGTGTGCATGTCACAGAGTTACAGGCAAGAGTTAAAGGAAGCCTTGGACAAGATCCTGCCAAAACCAAAACACACGTCAGCGGAGCTGGAAATTCTACAGGAAATACTCAAAGAAAACTTAATAGATGAGTTCATACAAGCTAACTACGCAGGTATAGATCCCAACAGAAGATTGCTATTTCATAAAAAGATACAACAAGAACTGTCCAACTTGGCGCGAGAATTAGTCCAAAAAGGACAAAACGAGCCAATGGACATAGAGCTATTAAGGTCAGAGTTCTATAAAGCACTACACAAAGTGCCAGTGCCTACGGACGAATCGCTTTTAGAGCAAGTGAAAGAGTGTCTACTGCGGCAAGAAATCACCGCCTGGTATAAAGATTTACCCATATCACATGCGCAAGGCGAGGAGGAACTGCACAATCACACAAATAAAAATCTACTTGCCAAAAAAATTATAGAAATAGAAAAGCAGGCCAAACCAAATGACCTAAGCATCGAACTAAATATAAAACATGAGATATCAAAGTTCATTAACAAGTTCCGTTTGCATCCAGGAGAAGATTTAAATATTAACTTTATGGTTGACGAGCTAACAAATAGGATGCGGAATAATGCAGCACTCAATGATCCGAACCTCAAGTTGCCGATTCCACCGAAGAGCCACAAAACTGACGAGACATTGTTTCCGGATTTGGGGCACTACCACCAATTTAGTGACTACAAACCATTGAGCTCCACGATAGAACCGAAAAGACATCCTGAGAAGAAAATGTTGAGTTCCTCGTTGGATCCGATGAGGCAAGCTCAAAACGCCACGTTGGCATGCGATATAAGCGCTATTGAACATGAAACTTTGTCTGACAAGTCAGTAACTATGTATGCGCCCCGCGGCCGAATACTTCCACAAACACCTCAGACAGAATCCCAGAGGGAAACCAACCAGCAAAGAAAAAGACCCAGACAGCACTGGAAGAACGCTTTCACCGCATTGAAAAAGCAACTGACAACGACATCCACGATCACGACAGACGGCTCTAAGCAGAGGGTGTCCGTGCAAGAACTTAACGAGAGTGAAAAAGAACAAAGTTGTGGGCAGTCAAGATGTGGACAGCAAAGTTACGACCAGAAGAGCGAAGTATCTCGAACGGACGAACCCCTCTCCCGTGTTCAGGACCAAAGTCGCGAGCGAAAGGTTAGTAGCACCCGCCGAGTGCTTGGCACAAGTCAAGTGGCTGGGCCTAGTTGCTGTGACCGTACCATGAAGGCATCCGACGTTATGTTCAAATCAGTCATGGAGTGGTGTCACCAAATACCATTCTCGACTGGCTACCCCGAAAACGAAAAACAATTCGTGAGAGCCGAGATAGCCACTAAGCTGATCGCAAAAGTTGGTGAGCTCAATCTAGATCCAAATGTGCTGCAAGACGACTTTATTTACGAGGGTATGCTTTATAGCATCGTCGATCACATACTAGATGTGGTGCCACAGACAACAGAACTTGAGAACATCAGAGCTGTTTTGAAAGACGAAATTATTCAGCGTTTACAACAAGCCAGAATGCTGGCGATCACAGAACTGCGTGTCCATAGCTACAGGAAAGAAATTAATGACACTATAAGCAAAGTGACGCAACCGAGCAATACGAAGGTACGTGAACAGCACATCATTGACTCGGTCGCTAAAGAAAAGATCGCCGATGCACTAATGGAGATAAAATTTGAAGAGAAAGACAAGAAACAGTGTAAAAAGAAACTCATCGACGCAATACAGAAATACAATAATGAATCAAAAACGCCAAAAATTACACCCAAAGTGCAGGAGAAATTAGCAGAAGCACTAGTTGAATTACCATCCCCGATCAAAGAGGCTCTGGCTGACGAAGTAGAAGAGGTCAAACTGAAGAACGAAATAAGCCAGTGGTATAAAAAAATACCGCTCATAGAGGCCCCGTACAGCGCAGAAGATATGCAAAAGACAAACAAATTGATATCTCTCCTGGCTAAAGAGCTGCATGAATTGGAAAAAGAGGCTACGATGGCCAACTACGTTGACCTGATCAGAATTGAGATACAACATTGGACGAAGCGGCTACCTGTAAACCCAAACCAGACTTGCAAACTTCACCAGCTCGTAGACGAGTTCGCGAATCAGTTGAAGACGACGGAGCATTCCAGACGACTGTCACCTCAAAAACATGACGAGGTATCGTCATGCTCTTCTTTCCGAACCTCGCAAAGCATGCCACTTGTCGGAGGACCTGGTACGTCTATTGTCAACCCAGTGAGCAGTCAATCACTTACTAACCAGCCTTGCTGTCAAACTTCCAACCAGTCATATCCAATCCAAGATGCAAATGTCATTGGTCAACACAACCAACCCCAACACCAAAGTCTTTCTTGTAACCAGTCGCATAATCGCAGCATTACCGCAAGACAAACGTCCTACATTCAGCATCAAAACTTAAGCGTGCGATACCCATCACAGAACGCAAGCATGACTGGCCATTCTTGCTGCCAATCACAGACTGGCAGCATCGGCAGACCAGCGCACAATTGTCATGCTCAAAACGGGTCTCGGCATAGGCCTCAGGACCCACCGCCCCAGTATTGTTACGTGCCGCAGAATGCAAGAATGCTTGACTCCTGCAAGACAGTGGTGTCTGCAATGGGAGGCCAGTACAGCCAACCTGAGTATCTCTACCCTGAGGGACCACAAATGCCTCAGGTTTGCTACAGACCACACCACCAAAAGATGACGCACGATTCTGAGACCCCTACCGACGAGGAGGACATAAAGCTGTTCTGTCAATGTGGTGCTTCACCGCCTCTCTGTCAGCAGAAGCGAACCCAGTTCTACTTCAACCCACCCTGTAAGTTGTACGAGGAATTCAAGATGCCCAAAACATGCAAGGATTGTTCGAGAAACCGATGCAGCCATTCTTGATTTTCCAAGTCATGCCTTGAATTCTCGATGTATTGTGTTCTCCCGTTCCGTAATTGTTGAAGGGTTGGCATGTCCTCTATTTGAAAAATAAAAATAGGTTTATTAAAAAGTGTCATGGTTTTTGAGATATTTGATATCAAAGATTATTCTTTCATATTACTTTTTCGTTTAAAATCTACAAAATTAAATGAAAGACTTATTTAATTTTATTTTTTTGTGAATAATATTTCTGACCTTACGTGCTACTAGACGTAAATCATCAAGTTTCGAAATTCTCATAATAAAATTAAAAATATATTTGCTCTCAATTATCTCCAAAATCATGACAATTTTTCTAAACCTATTTTTTGTTTTTTCTGATAGACGATAGTTCAACCCGTAACCAATTACCATTTGGACCACTCATAACGGGACACCCTGTATACACATAGCCCATTACAGTGGTCTCCACAAAGAACCTTGATTGAAAGCTTTGTCTCAGACATAGATTTTACTTAAATTACCTATATTTTATTTCTTGTCAAAAGCAACATTTAAAATATTTAAATATATATACCCAGGTACCTACAAACAAATTATAAACAACAGTCCAACCGGGGCGCTTCGAAGTTTTGTGAAACTTTTGGGTTTTTGCTGCTCAATGATGCGAATAAAATAATTAAAAAACTACTTTGTTTCTGTACCAAATATTACCTACACTCGCACGTTCTGGATATGTCGCGCCCTGAGAACGAAAGTGCCACAACTCAAAATTTCAAAATGTTGGTTTAGACAAAATAAACTTTCGAATTGAGACACTGCTGTAAGAATTCGTTAATTGGAACAAATCTGTTGACGTTTGTGCCTAAGTCTTTTTTTAAGATATTAATGAAGTATCTATCTATGCATAGAATTAAAAAATATTGGAGTAATTAAGCATTGTAATTTTATAATAATTATTGAAAATAAAGTGTCTCTTTTCTTTTTCGAATATATTTTCAGATATTAAGCTGTTTAGTGATTGAGGCTCTTTAATTTAATATTATTTTGAGTAATGTCATTTTGACGCAGTCATTATTGTGGCTGTATCATATTAGAAAAAAACCTAATTGATGGGGTCGTTTAGAATGAAACAATCACAAAACTGATTGAGTCACTCGGTTTGCAAGTAAAGTCAGAAAGAAACAAGCTCAAAGTGAAGTGAGGCTCTAAAAACCTTACCGAATCGAAGGAAAACAACTTACCTTTCTATGAGAATAAAAAAATCTGAATTGGCTTTCCGGTCTGATCGCATGCGGTCTTTCTCTCAGCAAAGCTAACACTAAACTAAAAATGGCGCTGTCGCGCAATCTCGATCTTAAAAAACATGTCCGTCACAAGAGACCGATGTATGGGTTTGGCCTGCTCCAGCCTTTATATGCTCCTTTTTTAATTTCTAGGCGATAGAGAACATTATGAGGCGTTTCATGATCCTAACTCAATTTTCGAAAATTTTTAATTGTGGCACTTTCGTTCTCAGTGCGCGATGTGTAGATGACAGTTGTCTTTTATGCTATGATATCTTCCTAAGGACTTCATACACGGCAGCTATAATATACATTAATGTACATTACATCCCGGGATGTATAGCTTTACATTATATTAAAGTAATACACACGGAACAGGTAACGTAATGTATATTTCACTACATTTCGTTGGCATACGTCTCGATGGTCGCACTTCCCGGCTGCTAAGATGTTATACAGGGTGTTGTTATAGATGTGTCGAGTTACTTATTACTAGATTTGAAATGAAATGAAAATAATTTATTACCGGATAGTATCATGTTAGTAGCTAACATGCTGTATTAACATTACAAGTACATCCTATCTAATAATGGGTCACACCCTCAGCTCATGCTGCAGGATAGTTATGGCTATCCTGCCAGCGTTGTTTTTAGCGTACACCGTAATAAAACTTAAATTAGATTAAAGAATATAAAAAAGTTTTTGAATCACCAAGAAACTTTTTGACACCCTGTTCAAAGAGAGTTGTATAGTAATATGTATACGAAAAGGTATTGAGATATATTAAGATTTATCGAAAGGTAAATATAATACCTTTAAGATACGAAGATGTAAAGATGTATATTATGGCTGTCGTGTGTGGTCTCCAGAGTGCTTATACTGAGTTTTTTCCTTCACTTTCGATAGCGAGAGCGTTTGCAATTTGTATAGGAGTGACAAAGCGCGCCACATAGTTGTCTCTTTGTTACTCCTATGCAAATCGCAAACGCTCTCGCTATCGAAAGTGAATGAATAAACTCAGTATACGCACTCTGTGTGCTTAGTGCGAGTTTTTTCAACTACTCGATCGCGTTAACGTAAACTCATATTCTATAGGAGTGACAAAGCGCGCCACCTAGTTGTCTCTCTGTCACTCCTATACAAATTGCAAACGCTCTCGCTATCGAAAGTGAATGACAAAACTCAGTATAAGCACTCAGACGATTTCTATGGAAAGTTGTAATGAGATATATCGTGCTATTGTGTGGAGTCCCTTATTGTTTGTATCACATTGTTTTGGACAATTTTTGTTTGGTTCTGTTTTTGTGTCCGTCTTGGTTTTGTTGTATTTTTTAATTTTTAATAATAATCAAGCTGTGACTTGTAAATCTGTCGTTTATTTTATCCTGAGTCGTTGAGGGGTTGAACCCATTTTAAATACTATAGAAACCCCGTTTCCTTTAAAACCAAGAGACGTTACATGGGTATTCACTTGAAGCGTTCGTAACCCCGTCTGCCTGAGGATCGCGAAGGTTAAGCAGCATATTCTGTGCATAGAGGGGTGACCGTTCCATGACTAACGCTTGGGATTTTTCTCCGAGCCGTTCTGGTTGGTGCCGGCTGCCGTCGATCGATTCGTCGGCTTCGGCCAATCCAGACCGTTTTCGATAAAATTGCTGCAGATAGAAAATGTTTTTTTATATATAGAATATTTTATCCTGGTTTTTTGGACAAATGATCTGTTTTTCTTAAGTTTATTGCACCCTTCGTTCTAGTTTCAAGCCAAGGCACAATGGTACTACTGAATGCTTTTATCCCGAAGATAGACATAAAATGGTGTCATAGGCAACGACTGTAAGACTTAATTTAAACAAACAAAACTCTTGCGCTGTACTTATTTCTTTATTAAGGTCAGGCCGGGTCAACCCGCCGAGATCGATTGATTAGGCCGGATGGCAAACTTGAATGTTTGAATGCTCCCAAAATACACGTCGGGGTTAGCTGAGGTGTTCAAACCAGATAACGCTTTTGTGGATCCAAAAGCAGCGATGGTATCGAACGGCGCTTAGAAGACTGTCTGTCGGAGACAGAATAATAATCTGCTCTGCAAAGGTAGAAAACCGGTTTGCCATACTTTTTATAAACAATCACTTGTCCTGGGCTTCGATTCTGTTAGTGCATTATATTACAATGACAGATATACGGTCGGGTCACTTGACGTGGATGTTTCATACCATTAACACACAGAATGATTGATAAACGTGCTCGCTTTGATTTGAAGCGGCAACGAAACTAAATCGTCTGCATTAGATTCTACGTCCTGGGCATAATTCTACTAATGCCTTGTAGTAAAATGAAAACTGCATGAACGTGGCGATTTAGTTTCGTTGCCGCTTCAAGTCAAAGCGAGCACGTATTTCAATAATTCTAGACGTCAATGGTATCTAAGAAAAAACTCGTCACGTGACCCGACCGACTCTGTCATTGTACTGTAATGCACTACCAAAATTGAGGCCCCCAAGCTAGTAGGATACCCTGTGATATAGTAACCGGGCAAGGACATTACAGACGTGGAAATACATTCAATGAGGTCATTTTGTATCTATATTAACGCGGTCCACCGCACCCATTGGCTCCGGTGTACCAACGCTAGACCAACAACGATAGTGTTTGAGACTGGGATCCAAATAATAAACCAAGTTTGCAACCTTCTTGGGAGGCGTGCACCGCCACCACCTCACAGCTTGAATTTAAAGTGCGTATTTTTGCAAAATAAATATTTATTGTCCTCTTCTGTAGCTACTTAGAATAAATAATATCCAAACCAAATAAACATAATGTAAAAGAACTGTAAGTAATTTCGTGTTGTTCAAACTTCTGGTAGACTATTTCGTTGTGGAGTCAATTGCTGGTCAATTCCAGTTCTTAACGCTGCGACCCCAGTTGGCAAACAGTTTGCCGCCGACTGAGTTAGCGGCGTATCGGTTTAGTATGCCCTTCCATATACTCTAAATGAAGTGTTCACAGTCAGTTTGCTAGTTTTGCCGCTAAGTCAAATTTCAGTTGGCTACAAATTTGCGGCTCACTCAGTCGGCGGCAAACAGTTTGCCTACTGGGGACGCAGCTTAAGGATTTCTTATTGGGACCCCAACTTTATTTCTCACTTTCTACGAAGTAAGGGCCTTCAAATTTCCCCAGACTGGTGTAGAAGTCAGTTCCTCTTTTACTTCTCTTCGTCCTTCTTTATAAGTTCTCTTTTGTTCTTCGGTGGTGGCACAAATTTGTCGCGCTTAACGCAAGCCCAAAGTTCGTTTATTACCTCCGTTCGGCCGTATTTGTACTCCGGAGGGAGCGGCAGAGAGTCCACAGTTCTGGAGATTTGCTGGTGCAGACGTCTCGTAATTTCGCAGGTAGTCAGATTCGCTGTGGCGGTTATCTCGTGGAGGTTACGCGCGAATCTGTCCAGCTGTTGACTTAGGGACTGATCATTTGTACTCGGTAAGAATTGCTGACGTTTACTCCAGGCTTCGATCTCTGAACGCACTTCTCCGTAACTCTTCGGGTAATCGAACAGATCCTTGCAACAGCTCTCCACTTGTGCTTCAGCCCTCGCCTCGCGATCTTTCTTACCAATGACCGGCATATCAATGCTTTTGATTTTCTCTGTAAGCTTTCGAATGGAGTCTTTTATGAGGAACTTCGTTCGCTGACTGATTCGGGAACACTTCAGCCCGAATGCTCCGCATGTTTGCGTTGCTTTGATCTTGCAGTCGAGTACTTTCTCGACCCAGGGTGGTAGTAGGTCTTCACACATGGTATCGGAGGTTTGTGTGGGCTCTTCTCGCACGCAGTGGCTGATGTCATTCACTAGCATTGTGACAAAAGCTACTAATGTCTGAGATACTGTCTGAGAAAAGGGTACACTCTTTTATTTCTGATGACACCTCTTCAAGCCAAGCGGTGACGACGTCTTGGAGAATTTGCTCGTATAGTTTAAGCTTTTCACTGCGCTTGGACACTATTGGTTTGTCTCGTTCAACGTCTGTAGGATTTAGTATTTGAATTGCTGAGTTTAGCTTCTGATTTATTTTAGTTCCGGTTTCCAGCAGGTTAGAATGCGTCGTGGAAATTGGTTTTTGACTGTGCCCTGTGAGATCGTCAAGTAGGTTTCCAACTAAGTTTGAACCCATTCTAGAACATAGTTTTTGATTATGCCATGTGTCGTCTTCTACAAAGCTCAAAAGAGTTGCAGGATCAAGGTGAATACTCGCTCGAGTTGAGGGCAGTGAGTTTAGGGCTAGTTACACCAAAAATTTTTTTTTCAAATGTTTCCTTTTGATTCTCGTGTGAGTTGTTGCAGAATTCACTAATTGACTCGATGTAGTTTGGTCTTCTAGTGAGTTCGTGTATTCTGAATCCAGTTTCTCGCTGAACTGAGAATCTTCATTTTCGAATGAATTGAAAGTCATTAATGATAGTAGTTTAGGACTTGGTTTAGTTTCATTTTCTGCCTAGTCTAGCTTAATAGTGGAACTCATTTTCTCTCTTGTGGCCTGTTTGGTCGTCCAGATCATAATTTTAGTTATTTTAGTCGTTCAGCTTTTCACATCGTTCTTGGCATTACTGAGCTGTTGTATTTGTTCCGTTGTTAATTTTCTCTTTTTCTTTGTTAATATTTTTGAACACATTGTCTCAACGTAAATTTATGTTATCTTCAAATCCATGACCTAGGTTATGTAGATGTTTTCAAATGCTTCTACTGAGACGAACGAATAGGTAGTGTTAAGATCAAGCAAAGGTCAAGATTGTGGTGTGGTGTCTGAAGCTGGCTTCTCACGGTCCGCGATATCGCGAACGGACGCGGACGGCCGACGACCACGGACAGCCACGCACCACGAGAGGCTCTTCCAACTGACCTGTGTCGTCTGTGTGTACTACCGCGGACCGAGACCATTCCCACGGTGTGTCGTCCGAGCTGGTCCGCGTCCGTCCGCGATATTGCCGACGTGAAGCTAGCTTGAGGTGTTCCACATTTTGATCGGAAACCGCTGCTAGGGCAGCGGTATTGCTGGAACGAAATTAATTTTAAACAGATTATACAGGTTTTAAGCACCATCATTGTCTGGACTATTGTACTGCATTTTATCTAAGTAGGAGGTTTTCGATCCATTATCAAATTTAATTTTTACGAGCATTTTTTTCAATTCAATTCAATTCTGTTTTATGGACTCAATGCACTGATTGTCCAGTACAACTTCGCCAATATCCCGTGTTTGACAAGACTGTAGCCAATCACAAGCGAACAAGGCTTGGTCAGAATTTTGAGTAAATCTTGAGTAAATCAGAGCTGTTCTTTTTTAGATACTACCTTGGGGCTCCTAGACGGGCCATCTTTTCACGAAAATTTGTCGCTGCAACGCTGTGGCTGGTAGACTTTGCAATACTCTGCATTATTTTTAGTATGGCCGGGATATATTGCCAAATATTTTTTGTAGGTATATCCGAAGAATGTTTAATGTCCCAGCCGTATTGTTAGTCCAGTCATTTAAGCTTAAATTAGGTAAGAATCTCGGAATTCGAGATACCCAGCTGTACCTAACAGTTGTATTCATAAAAACTCACGAAAGTTGCTTATAAACCTCAGTTAGTTAACTTGTTTAATAAGCCCTAACATGCTGCTAAAGTGTTCGTTAAAAATATCTATTCATAAACGCACGTTAACCGTACATTAACTAGCGGACCTCTATAATGGAATGAAGTGAACGATTTCCACAGATTATGGGAAGAAATTAATGAAAACTTGGCAAATACCGTTATTTTCGTAAACAAGACAGTCTGTGGTATAAACCAAAGACAGTATATTCGACATTGACAACTGAAAACTAATTGACGCGCCAAATACGTTTTTGCTGGACTAGAACCAAAAAGTATGTAGATACATATTATGTAGTTTCATTTTTACCTAATAAAACAGTTTTGCAGAGTGAAGAAAGGAAGATAAAAATGGATGTTGCCGAATGCTCGCCATTAAGCGGCAAATAATAATAATATCTTTGTATGATAAGAATTTATTCATTCATGTCAATAAAAAACTTGAAAAATGCATAGAAGTTTTATTTTACATTAGTAAAAATAACAGTAAAAAAAACTAGCCAGAAATTGAAAACTGAGATAGTGTTTAATCCTACTAATATTATGTTTGCGAGAATTTGTAGATTTATGTTTGGATCTTTGTTACTCTTTCACGTAAAAATGGCTGAACGGATCTGGATGAAATTTAGGGACAGAGACAGAGTATAGTCTGGCGTAACAATAAATTTTTTTTTACTCTACTCTTATTTCTGGGGTTGAGCAGTGGTGTGAACAGGTTGGCAGTAGAGGGTAGCCCGAGTCTCCCAGTAGTCGGCCTCTATTTTAGACCTTTATTTTATTTTAGCCTCTATTTTGGCCATTTTGGCCATCTTTAAAGCGTTGCTTTATATTACTTTCATTGAAGGTACGGCTATTGTGAGTACTCCCCCTTCATCTAGCCAAAATGTCCATGATCTTGAGGCTAGCGGCACAAACAACCTAGAACAGAATAAATAATATTATATAGGTATTATATGGTATGGTAAACAATCATTAAAGTAAATTACCTAATCAGTTATGTACTGAGGTATTTAGGTAACACTGTATTCAGGTACATTCAAGGAATAATACCCTTTTCTATTTATATAATATTGAGCTTGCTCTCCACCTGTTTTTTTTTTCACTTTTATGTGTGTGCAATCAATCGCCCCTATCACACCAGGAAAATTCTTAATTTGTCGGAATTTCGCCATCACTGACTCTTTCTCTTCTAAGCAAGCTGGCATCTTGATGAAAGTTGGAGCTTTGGCCGCAATAGCACGTGCCACCTTGGCGCAAATACGACTGACTGTGGGCTGGCTAACCCCGTGTAGTTTCCCAGCATCATCTTGAACCTGAAGCATTTTATTATATTAAGACACTGGAAATACCTACTTTACTTCCATAGAAATGCTTTACTTGCTTTTAAACAGTCATTTCATATAATCTCCTGTAATTCTGTAGTAGGTATCTTCTAGATATTAGAGAATTACAGGAGATTATAAGAAATGAATGTGACTTACTTCACGTCGTCCCCAACAACGGATGGCGATCAGGACTTTCTGGAGAAACGCCAGCACTTCTAGCATCCACCATGAGCTCTTCTTCCACCAGATTAATTATCTCCCGAATGGTATCTTTACAGAATCTGTAATATGCGTTTTTTGAACGTGAGACCTCGCAATACATTGGGTTTATTCTTTATTATAAAATTTTCTCCGCCTTTGCGCCTCTTCCGCTTCTTGCAAGCGGCCAATTGAATATATTGCGCGCAAAGCATTCATTTTTAATGTGTAAATAAACACAACGCTCCGAAAACACTAATGTAAATTTCTCGTTTTGAGGTTATAATCAGTATGTTATGGACACTTATAAGAGAGATAAACAAGGGGACTGCGGTTGTTAGCTTAGCAAACCTTTGTTAAATAGCTAATGAACGTTTTAGGCACTAACTTACGTTTATGAATAGAGATTTTTAGCAAACGTTCTATAAACCCTTTATATGCCTCTTTTAAGAAGTGCAAAATTTTTATGAATACAACCATAATAAGTCTGTAAATAGTTGTAAATTGACACCCTAAAAGTTATCTCAAAACCTACATAATTATGGTAGGGTGTACGCAACTATTAAAATCATTTCAATTATGTCGAAACCATCGCTTTGTAATCGAAAATACGGCAATATTTCTCAGCCATATTATTGCTGTCTCGCTCGCAACGTTTGCCGGGTCAGCTAATTTAGTATCTTTAAACATTTTACCTACCATGTTCTTGATGCATCAAGAACATGGTATTTACCTACCATGTTCTTGATGCATCAGGAACAACCTACCATGTTCTTGATGCAGGAAGTCCAACCGAAAGATCACCTCGTTGACCCATTTTAATCTATCGGGTCGAACGATCGCCAACTGTTTTTGGGGTTGCGCGGTGAGAAATCTAAACGTGCGCCCAGCACTAAAATAATTATTCTTCGTATTATCAGGAATCGATTGTTTGCTTAAAACGTGTGAAGAAAACTTATAAGTAGCTTCATTCATCATCAGCGATCCATAATGTCCCCACCGAGGTTAAACAATTTTAAGTAGCTATTTATCCATGGTGGAGGCCTATGTCCAGCAGTGGACTTCTTATGGCTGAATGATGATGATGAAGTATTTATTCCTTTCTATAAATAAGTAGTTCCTAATATATTCCTATATCGTATTCTTTCACTTCGCTTTTATTAGTTTCGCAATATATCTGTACCGTATCATCATACAAAATTTTGGACCAAGGAATACGATTTTTCGTATACCGTATTTTCATAGTAGGTATAGCCTTCTAAGTCCCCGTGTACTAAAAAAAGTACCAAAACCATTGCTATTTTCAAGGTCAGAACTTAAGAGGATAAGGCCGATTCCAGAATTGATAATTTCACTACGTATATAAATACCTACTTAGGTAAGCGACGTTCTGTCACGCTCTTTTCTGAGAAATTTGACGAGACAGCACTACAGTTGAGCAGTTACGCAGCAAAATTCTCAATTCAGAAACTGGCCTTTGTTCTGAAGTCGATTTTATTATAAAAAATATTTTTCGCCTCGTGTTTTGCCTAGCTTTTTTTTACCTGTTTCGTATGTCTTGTACAATGTATGTAATAATAATATATATATTTTCTTCTTCAACTAACTAAGACTGTCATCCCTCAGGATCGTGGCAAGTGGTGGACTCTACTCTTTGCCCACCCCTCGGGAATATGGCCACCCCTCCTCAGGATAGGCGTCAGTTTGTTATATTATCAAGAATGTTTATTGTGAGCTTAGACATGGGTTATACAATTAGCAGTAACAGTTGCTATAAGAAAATAGTATCACCAAACCTTACCTTAATAGTACAGGTGTACTCACATTCATACATCCTTCACATAATATTATTTATATTATTGTATTGTATTTATTTATTTCAGGCAATGCCCATATACCTAGTGTTAGTAACAATGGTGCTTATACTATGTTAGTAATAATATAATATATTCACATTAAATTTATATTTACTTTGTTCAGTCCCACCCAGCTCCACCGCTTGTCGGCATTACGTGCATCGACACCCAGTGGCGCTGTATGGGGCTGTCCATCCTGTCTGCCAATACCTTTAGAAGACCGCAGGGACTACCCCTCACCCTGCACATTAGGGATGCTATCCGCTTCCTAATTATATGTACCTATGATGGAGATGGTAACAAATCAAAATAGCTACTAATAAAATTTTAAAATAAAATCCTTAACTGTATGAGATCATCTTAAAAACTAAATAATATGTTATACATATCTAATAATCTGCTGTATAGTCCTGTCAGATACAGTAAAATCAGACTTTTCGGACTGTTTTAGGAGTGTTCTATGACTAATCGTTATGATAAAAACGTATAAATAATTTCGTGTTTTCTTACGGAACCCTTTTCTAGGCTGGTAGATCCCATCTTGGCCGACCGATCTGTATGACCCAGAAGCGAATAACGATCTTATTAATAAAAAAACTATTCCACTAAAACGCCACTTACTGACGCTTAGATCGGTCTTTGGACTGATCTTAACTAACATTAACATACAAGCTCATTCACTGCTTCTAATCTGGCCCCACACTAGGATACCCTGTATCGTGGGAACCACAAGCAGCGGAAACAGAAACAGTAAGAGAGGGAGAGAAGAGAAGCGTTAATTTTTACTTTTTTATACATAATTAATTTATAAGCTGATTATTTAACGTGGGCCCAGTTCTAGTGATTGGTGCCTCTGCCTACCCCCTCGGGGATAACGGGCGTGAGTTTATTTATCTTATTTTTATTTAACTTTTTTATAAATAAGTTGGTTGGTTGGTGCCGGCTGCCTTCGATAGATGGCAGTCGTTAAGCCAAGTCAGAGGCCTTAGGGCGGCTTAAAAACTTCTGACAGTAAGACCAGCCACTTGTCTTACAAGCCCCCACCAATCCGGACTTGGCCCCCGTGGTGGAGTATGGCCTTTATACCTTCTTCAGGGAAGAGACCCGTGCCCCTCGGTGGGGACATAACAGGGTTGATGATGATGATGATGATCAATAAGTTTAATACGCTAGTTAGACCGATATTCGATTGTCAACGGTCAGGCTCAGAAGCGTAACCTCGATGCATTGTTCTAGATCAAAGTTACTTGAATGAAAACAAACAGTTTTGAGATAGCATAATCGTGTAGTCATATAAAAAGTTATTTCTTTAATGCGAAGGGGCTGTCCGTAAATTACGTCACACGTTTATGGTGACGGAGGGGTTCGACGAAGTGTGATATTGTGTCACAAAGGGCAGATTATTTAGTGGGTGGGGTTTCAAATTTAGTGACGTCGCATTTCAAAATCTATTATCCTCAAAGTTATTTATGTGTGTTTGTGGTGTGGGTGGGTCTTGGATGTTTACATTGTGTGGGATGACGTTGTTTCTGGTATCCACGACACAGGGTATCCTAGTATGGAGACAGAAGCAGTGTATGTAAATGTCTATGCTAAATCAGGAACTTTGGGTCTATTAACGAAAAACTCAAAACTATTTGGAACTCTCTGTTCCTAACTACATAATATCGGAAATAAACGTAATTTCTGAACTGCTTTTTATGTATGTAAAATATATGACGTCACACTAGAGGGGGGGGAGGGAGTCTCACAAATGTGACAAGCTGTGACAAGGACGTTGGAATTTTGGGACAAGGAAATTCGTATGACGTAATATAAGGTTAGAAGTGGACGATCGAGGACGTGACGAGTCACCATCAAGCCATCAACAGCAACCCGAGACATTATTTAACGATAAGATAAGAGAAAAATGCACATAAACAAAAAAAAATACACATAGGTTTTTTCGTATCTGTTTAAAACGGGGTCCTGCTGTTTGACCAAAAGTCATTTGGCAAAATTACACTTGACAAACAATGTTTGACAAAAAATGCTTTCGCCAATTGATCATTTTACTACTAATAATTTTACAAATGACTCACTTATCCAAATGATCAACACTTAAATTTACATTTTACAAATAATTATTTTACTTAATGAACATTTAACAACTGAGTTATCAGACAAAACTACTATTGGTCTAAAAACGTTTGATAAAATGTATTATTTGACAAATCTTTCGTTTATTAATCAATCTTACGAACGGGGGGTCGGCGATGTAAAGAATACGTGACAACAGAAATATAGGTGCGACGACGCGCGTAGTGAAGCGGAGCGCGTCGGAGCGTTAGGTTCTCTATGTAAGATCTAAAACAGACTCGACTTTGATGCGTTCAACATTTTGTTAAATGACATTTGGACAAATGCTTCATTTGCGAAACATATTATTTGGTGAAATTAAAAAAGGTCAATTGACATTTTAATATTCAAAACATTTAACAAATGTAGTGTTTGCTAATGGATCATTTGCTAAGTGAGTTTTTGTAAGATGATACTTTTGTCAAATGTCTCGTTTGCCAAATGAACATTTGGTTAAACGTTGTTTGTCGAATGACCATTTGTCAATAATTTTTTGGTCAACCATTAGTAATCCGTTTAAAACAAATATTAACATAAGAAGCATACTAAGAGAAATTATGTTAGGCGAGATTCCAGGGATCCCCACGATAGGTTTGCCATTTTACTCATTTTTACTAACGGTCTATTTACATCCAGTGAAAATGTATCTGACACGGAGTTTACTTACATGTCGCAACGGTTTTAAAATTAACGCTGTGGACCTGTGGACACAAGAAGGCGGTCAACGTTGATACAACGATGGCTTCGCACCTATCCAACGTTTGGAATAATACCGTTATAGGGTTGGGCTTCCGTCGCGGGGATATACATACATAGACTGATAACCGCACAGAGGCATAACTCTTTGCGGTTCAACAATAATGGGAACTACATTATAATATAACTAGCTGACCCCGCAAACGTTGATTTGCCAGATAGGGGTACGAAGAATAGATAACAACCTATTTTCAGACCTACCGATTAAACACATAAAGTTTCATCAAAATCGGTCAATCCGTTTCGGAGGAGTATGCGCACTAACATTGAGACACGAGAATTTTATATATTAGAAGAAGATTTAACCGAGATTTTATTCTTATTTAACCTTCTAGGTTAAATACTAATCTCGGCTATTTAAACTGGGTTCCCCAAGTATATTCTCTGGATGACCTCCGTAGCGCAGCGTTCAATGCATCTGGGTTCCAGGTTCGAATCCCGGCTGGGGACAAAAAAAAACAGGTCAGGGCCAGGTCTTGGTTGTTTACATGCTTGTGACGTCGCTGTTTCTGGTTCCCACGACACAGGGTATCCAGTGTGGGGCCAGAAGCAATGTATGTGCCTATAACGTAGTGGCACCAATCATCGACACTTTTAGGAGATAGTGGACTTCTTTACAAAATTAAAGATCATTCAGTCATATTTAAACCAAAAGTAACGATTGAGTATGGTAAGGTAAATTCTTGAGATAAGAATAGGATGTATTATTTTTATTAACTATACATGGGCTACAAAAAATCCCAAAAAAGGAAAAAGTGTATAAATCTCCAGTCATCGACACCGAATCTCCAGTAATCGACCCCCAGTCATCGACAGTTATCAGTTACCGACACCCAGTTATCGACTATTACCTATAATGTGTATCTGCCAAATCACAACCCCCTTAGTGGGTAATTAAATTATAATAACTGTTTAATAAGTATTCATTTATTGTCCAAAGTACAATGTTCATATTTTTCTTTCTAAATCATACAAACACCTACATAGGTACCTACACACTTTTCTAATATAATAAAAAAGGTCAATATAAGTAACAAATAATTGTCAAAAAGTTTAAATTCTTGATGAATTCATTCTTCAAGAAAAAGCCCCAAAGGAAGTGTACATGGCAGAGCCCCGACACTATGACAAAAAATGAGATCGATTTCATCATAACGGACACGAAGCGTATATTCAGAGACGTCTCAGTGATCAATAGGTTTAATACCAGAAGCGATCGCCGACTTGTGCGAGGCTCTCTGAATATTAATTTTAAGCTCGAACGTGTCCGTTTAATGAAATCCAGGCTCCGACCAAACCTGCACCAAACTATAGTGGGATCTGAAAAGTTCCAGTCTAACTTGGAGAACCGATTCGCTGCCGTGGAAACCACAAATGACGTTGACATTGACCAGGCCCTCGAGAATGTAGTCGGAATCCTCAGGGAGGAAGGCGTGAGATTTTGCGCAATGCGGCATAAAGGCACGAAGTCGAAATTTTCGGAAGAAACACTCGAGCTTATGGAGGAACGACGTGAACGCCCACCAGTCACTGCGTCAGAAAGGCATGCTCTAAACAGGAGAATTGCCAAACTAGTTCGACGCGATCTCCGATGCTCCAACACTCGTTCAAAAGAACGAGCAATCGAGCAAAATCGGGGATCGAAAGTGTTTGTTCAATCTCTTGGGAGAAGCCATCTGACAAAGTCGACCACCACGGATGGAGTGGTTGTTTCCGCCATACCAGAGATTCTTTCGGAAGATGAAAACTTCTAAGGCCAGCTGTACGCTGCGCATGCATCTCGACCTGATCCCCAAAATGAAGATTCCAGGCCACGCCACTATACTGAAGACTTGCCAGAAGTCAGCCTAGACGAAATCACGATGGCTATTAAACAGCTTAGAAAGAGAAGAGCTCTTGAAGTCCGGCGGTAAACCCGTAATGAAGGAGCTCCAGAAGATCTTTAATGCTGTCCTCTTTGATGGGAGAACTCCGGAGTCGTGGAGTAAGTGTGTTGTTCTTCAAAAAGGGTGATAAACCCCTTTTGAAGAACTACCGACCCATTTCACTCTTAAGCTACGTCTACAAGCTGTTTTCAAGAGTCATCACGAACCGTCATGCGAGGAGACTCGATGAGTTTCAGCCACCCGAGCAGGCCGGCTTTCGATGGGGTTACGGCACCATTAGACCACATTCACACAGGGTGGCAGATTATACAGAAGACCGAAGAGTATAATCTGACCCTGTGCTTAGCGTTTGTGGACTATGAAAAGGCCTTTGACTCGGTCGAAACCTGTTCTGTTCTGGAATCTTTGCATCGATGCCAAGTCGACTGGCGATGCATCCAAGTGCTGAGAGGTCTATACCTACAACGCCGCTACTATGGCCGTCCAAATCCAGAACCGGCAGTCTGAACCTATCCCCATACATCGTGGTGTGAGACAAGGGGATGTTATTTCCCCCTGATACCCCAAGAACTGATAACCGATGGGGTAGAAGAGTTCTTGGGTGGAGACCGCGGATCGGTAAACGTAGTGTAGGACGTCATCAGACTCGCTGGAGCGATGATCTTCGCAGGGCGGCTGGCAAGAGCTGGATGAGAGTAGCCGAGGACCGTGCTCAGTGGCGTGCAATGGGAGAGGCCTATGTCCAGCAGTGGACAACCGTAGGCCGATGATGATAGTTTAGGCCCCGCGTTGATATGTCAGTCAGTCAGGTTCTCCTTTTTTATATATTATAGATTATAAAGAGGAAAAAAATGTATTTTTGTGTGTTTGTAATGTATGCTCAGAAACTACTGGGCCGATTTTAAAAATTCTTTCACCATTAGCTACATTCGAAGCTACATTCTTCGTGAGTAATATAGGCTATATTGTATTTTCAAAAAGTTTAGGGTTCAGTACGAAAACTCGAATAATGTAACACAAGGTGTAAAAAAGTGCTACCCCGGGAATTTTTCACGGAACTAATATAGCTATTTCCACAGAAACGTTTTTGCCACCCGTGCGAAGCCGGGGCGGGTCGCTAGTAACTATATATTTTTCTAACTGGTCGGGAGTATAATGTTTTCTCGGAGCCATCTGTAAGAACCAATCATCGACACTAATTATTCCTCAGTAATCGACACTTGTCGATTACTGGTAGCTCGACTTTGATTAGTTTACTTCAAAAATGTACCAAATAAGCAAAACAAGAAGAACTATATTCGCTTGCCAAATGAAAAATGTTTAAAAACAATTATTATCGACACATGTCGATTGTCGGAAAAGTCAGTTTGAAAAAAACCAGTGATCGACACCTACATTTTACCAATATCAAAATAATTTTAAACTTTCGTTATAACAAAAATCGATCCTATAGTTCTTCTAATAACCCCTGAAAAACATAAAATTCAAATAATTTACAATACATTAGTTTAATTAACAAAAATATGTACTCACTTCCTTACGGATTTCAATAAGAAATGTTGTTATTTTCACCGTACTCCAGCCGCAATCACTTGCCACATCGCCATTTTCAAACAAAACGGCACATTTCGCTCAAATGTCAATGGGAGATAGTCAAAAGTGTGCTAACTACGGTACAGTGTCGCTATATTAAGAAATCGGTTTCCTACCCTTATTTTATTCAATCAAAAAATAAAGTGTCGGTTATTGGTTCTTGTCGGTCATTGGTGCCACTACATTATGTGTACGTTTATATGCTTAAAAAGCCTTACAGTTTGTCCAAAAACACTAGAAATCGGAAGTGAAAGTTTACTAATTGTTTTATTGAGAAATCAAAACATTTACTAAGTATATTTATCGAAGCACAATACCTTATTTTATGCAATAGCTCAAGTTTTTAATTTATATAATGCTTGTAAGCGCAATCTATTAACAAACACAGACAAAAAGTCTGAGCAAAACCGTAGTTTTTAATTTCTACTCTTTCTGGACAAGCTGTACCTATATAAAAAGACTAAACTAGGATTATTCTTCTGTCTCTAGTCGTAGTTTTGAAACGGGCGCACGCACAGACAAACGCAGCCAACCAGCGTTGCCAGAATGTTACAAAAGTAACATTTTACGTTACTTTTGGCCCTCTCATGTTACCTCCATATTACACGACCAAATATGTTACTTTTGTGTTACTTCTTCTCCATTATATTATGATGGCGTTTTTTTCATAATATTCATTGATGACAAAGCAGGTTATAGTATTGCAAGACATTCTTAAATTGGTTGGTACCTATATTAGACAAACATCATTAATTGTATGTTGTATCTTTTTCAACATCGCCAGTCGATTATTCGATCAACAATTTATTTAGACTTTTTCGGACGGGACAAGAAACGTATTTTACTTTTTGTGTAATAAACTGCCAATGCCATAATAAAGTATTGTGTCGGTTTCTACAATATTAAAAGGTTAATGTTACTTTTCTCGAGAAAATGTTACTTTTTGATCTGCCTCGTGTATTTGACTATCTGCCACTGGCAACACTGCAGCCAACTTACTTTACTTTAGTCAGCGCTCGAATCACCGCGCAGCGGACGCCTCCTCGCTCCGGCCGCCGCCAATCGCGTCCGTGACAAAAACTGTTCCAAATTCAAATCGAAACGGCTTTTTACAAACTTCCTTATAGCTAGGCAACGTTCGCTGACATTCTCGTGCAGTATTCGTTGGGAAAGCACTGCCAGTATGCCGGCATAAGTAGTGGGATCTACGGCTGTGTTTTGTGTCAAATAATTGCGTGCGCGAGTGAAACCGAACGAGCCTTCGCAACTAGTGTTTAGCCACAAACATTGTGCATTGTTTCTACGTTGGCGTAGCAAATCGATTATCCTACTTTAAATTTTTGATACAACACGATTTATTAAGCAACCGGCGCCGTGGAGGACTGGCAGTGACCGGGTGTCTGAAGATAATAACGCGCATCAAGATACCTGTTCTGGTTGCAAGAATGCATAGCTATACGTTTCTATAGTTCAGCGGCGATTGGTTAACGTGTGCTCCGTCGATTCTTTGTTTCGGACGACTACCTCTGCAGTTTCGGTTGAAATACGAGATCACTAAAGATATCGCGCTGCAAGGTAAACATAATACGACACGGACCAAGGCGTGCCAGCTGACTTAAACGTGGCAAAGCCCATTGCGACTGAAGTTTCCTAACTCCCTAAACGCATTGCGGCAAACCATAGTCAAGGACAAAAGAGGTACAATGACATTTTAGTGCTCTCCAGATATTCCTTCACAATCCGCTTTTGAATCCAACAAAACTTTCATGGTGCTTCAGTCTCATAAACCACGAGTGACAAGAAAATCAAGGTCTAACATGGAGGAGCTCTACTCAGTGAAAGTGAAGACGAAGCCAGACACAAGGAATCTGTATCCTTCAGAGAGGCGTTACTCTGCCTCGACGGTGTCCGGACTAGCGTGGGTCCACATAGCCTTGGCTGCGACATCGTTCCTGCTCGCCTGCCTAGCTCTGGTCAATCCAAACGTACGCAATGACTCGATAAGGCTAGACTTGAACCAAACGGAGCAGAAGATTTTAGAAACCAACGAGCTCTTGAACTCTAGTGCAGAGTCAGCTGAATGGAACGTCAGCGGTGTTACAGTGAACGTAACAGATTTTGCTGAAGGAGTCAGTAAAGACGACGGCTACAGTACGATTTTAGTCCTAGCGCCGAGTTTGTTGACTTTATTCGCCTTGGCTGCAGGCGTAGCCTCCATCCTAGCGTCAGTCAAATGGTATATTGATAGAAACATTACCTGGCTGTTTGTAATGTCAATTCTGGCCACGTTAATCTCGCTGGTCTCCTTCGTTATGATCACCGTTTGGTTTGTTTACACGTCCGAAGGGAACGATGACATAACGGAGTTTTACAAGGACAAGTTGCCGTTCCGTGACGTTCTTCTGGTGAAGCACACGGACGTGGTCGAAAGGAACGGGTCCCACTTGGTTGTGGCCTTGAATCCCACGGGCGAAGACCCTCCCCAAGCTCAAATGTTCACGAAACGCGTTCTGTCTATAAATATACTGATAGCGTGTTTTCTTGAGTTCCTCTGGTCACTTCTCAGCGTCAAAATATCCTACAAAGGCATGAGAAGCAATTACAAAGACGACGGCGTCGATAAGCGTGGGAACTGCATTGCGGTCGTCACAACAGTCAAGGGCAACAATACACGGCGTCTACCGAGAAACATGAAAGTGATACCGCCTAAGCCGGACTTGATAGACCACTATCCGAGCAAAAAAATTGAAAGGATATACCTGGGGAATGGCGACGAGGAGTTCTACCTGAAGAACGCAGCCAACGACACCAAGAACAAGAAACAGAATACCGAAACCAGCTCGGAATTCTACAAGGAACGCATGATGAACTTCCTGAACCGATGCGCGTCCTTAGAAGGCATCTCTAACCCGGAAATCAGTCCCAGTGTCACCGAATCCAATCTGAACCCAATTCAGGAAGTCGTGAACGTGGAAATCAACAGACACAGCCCAGATCTCATTGAGCAGAACGGGATAACACACGTCTCTTGGGGCGACACGCCCGAGCGTACTATCTACAACCAGAACACGCTGAATTTGGACGAGATTTTCAAGTTTTGCGGGAAAAAACTCCAAGATGACGTCATGGAAAGCGAAGTGAAATTGCGGACGGAAAATGCTTCTGATTAGATCTAAGTGCGCGCAATGGCCGGGGTGGTTACAAGACAATGTTACTCCGTAGTTTTTACTAGCGTTAAGTTATCTTAAATTACCACATAAAGTTGAGTGAATTGTGGCCGCTACTCTAAAAACGAAGTAATGTTTTCGCTGTCGTTTTCTCTTGTCTTGGCCATATAGCTACAGAAGAATCGAAAAAACGCAAGTCGAAAAGGCCCTGTTTTAGTAAAGTTAATTTGGTGATATCGCATTCCATATTCAGTCAATTTAAACAATTAAGAAAACAAGCCACATTATTGCAAAATGATTAACTACATAGGTAGAAAAAAAACGGTCTCATCAACAAAAACATGATACCTCTGTCTGATACATCCCTCGATGGTAGTTTACGTCCTTGTCAGTAGAGTCTATCTACCATGGACATTTTTTTAATTAAGGCCAATAAAGTGGTATCTGTTTAATTCTATTTATTTATTGGTGTGTAAAACAGGTAACAAACAATCTACCCTTCGGAGGATAATGTAGAAAACGCAAAATGAGCACCTCACTCAAAATGTAGAAATCGCATTGTCATTTCTGGGACCGTAGTCCCAATGGACGTTTCAGTGGTTAATTAACAATATCTACCTATAACATACAAATTGAGCTTAATAAAGTAGATCTAGAATGTCACCCAAAGCATACACACACGTGAGATCAGGTAAATGTAAACAGGCTTACATAACTATACGACGTTTTAAACTAATCTAGTCTAAGGTTTTCACAGAATTAGATTATTAAATAGATATTTTAATAATTTAGCAAAAATGCAGCTTGTGTCCGGCGCGTTCCGTTACTGAATTATTAGCTACAGTGTTATTTAGAATAACACTATTACTTAAAGCCCTCCTCAAATGCAGTTCAAATGGTCTTTGCCTAAGGCCAAACCCTAAACATCGTATTTGAGGGGTGTTTTAAGTAAAGATATTTTACATATCGTTATCACCTCTTTATACAGAGTTCAAGGCGCGCAGTAATAAAATCACTCTCAATTGTCAATTGCTTTACGAATTATAATGTAGATGACTTACGCCCGGTTTCTCGTAGGTACATTAACAAGCTTTTAATCTACTGTCAACAGCTGTTAGGTCGCCAAAGTGCATACTAAAAAAAAAACATTTGGCAGCTGTTTACAGTATATTAACAGACTGTTAGCGTACCAGAAACCAGGGGTAAGACTGCCGATCAATGAGAAACAGGAGGTAAGCGCAGGCATTTGTAAATTACGCTCCAGAGTTGGTTAACCGTGAAACAAAGCGTTAGAAAGTGACTTGAAGCCAATTTCACTGGATCGACTGAACGCGATTCAGCCGTCAAGTTTTAATATCCACTTGTGAAGCGGAACAGCGGTCGATGAATACATCGTGAGGGAATCTGAGTGTCTAACTAAAGAGTGGATTTTTTGTACAGTGCGAATAAAAGTACGGCGTTTCCCAGCGGGATTCGAACCCTCGATCTGTTTGGGAAGCCATACGTTCTACCGCCAGATCTACGCGGCAGTCCTTATAATATAATTTCAGGGTATTTGTAACCCACAATCTATGAATTTAAGCTGAATATACAGCGACCAGTGAAAAAAAAACCTTTGGCTTAGCTTAGACATTCTAACAGTCTCGTTGGTCTAGACTTAGACTTCTAGACAGCATAACCTCTAGTCTGAGTCTAGACAGCATAACCTCTAGACTCTAACGGCCTTACTAATAAAGGTTATGAGCTGTGTATACAGCCGTTATCGAGGTCTGACAAACTGGTTATTTGTACGCTAAATGCGATTAAACCAGTATAAATTGATATATGTCAAATACTTATTCAGAGTGTATAACTTATTTATTAGTAAGGCCGTAATGCCTCTACAAAAACAGAAGTCGATCGTAGGTTCTATTCCCACAAGACAAGGCCTGCCTGGTTTGTGATGTGATGGGTGTTCGAGAGAACAAAGTATCCTAGTTTAGGGCCAGGACAGAATGATTTTGTTGTATGGAAGTTATTATCCAGCCCACTTTATCATCATCATCATCGGCCTATGGTTGTCCACTGGACATAGGCCTCTCCCATTGCACGCCACTGAGCACGGTCCTCGACTACTCTCATCCAGCCCACTTTATATTATCTAGTAATAACTATTTTCGGAAATATCTGAAAAAAAAAATGTGATAAATACCTATCTACTTTTTAAGCATAATTTCGTGACTTTTTATTCTATTATCTAGATTTAGACTTATCTTTGGCGGTAGTTTGTCAGAGATTTTAGTGTATATTTTGAACATTTTTCTACGAAAATTATGATGTTGAATACATTACATAATACATTTTACACAACGGCAGATTTTGTTCAATCCCGAAAACCTTAAATCTACGGAAATGGAGTCTATTTTAAAATAAATTCCAGTCTGATAAAAAGTATCAATATTTATTTGGCAATAATCTTACATAAAACCAAGAAAATAGTAAAAAAGGAACATTTTTGTACAAATGTATCAACCTTATGATCTATAAAAAACATTACTAATTCTATAGTAACATGTAAAAAGGTGGTGTTACAAAAATAATTAACTATCATTATCATTAAAATTACAATAACTAAAGTCTATCTTTTAATTCAATGCAAAAAAAAACTGTCACGTTGACATATCCATACAAGCCAATGTCAATGTGTTGCTAGTACAAAAAAACCAAATAACCCCATTTTACTTCCAAGTAAAAATTGTGTGTACTACCAACCAAGTACTACGTATAATCCATTTATCTATAGTTGACTCTTTTTCCAAACTATGAACGACACTAAATCAAAAACCTTTAGCGGTAGAAAACTCGAAACAGTTTACAAATTTAGTGGTAGCTAGTACTAAATTTGCAAACTGTTTCGAGTTTTCTACCGCTAAAGGTTTTTGATTTAGTGACGTTTAAAGTTTGGTAAAAAAGTCAAGTATAGATAAATGGAGTGTAGGTGATTTTTAGACTCCACTTATGGGTGATTTTAATGTCTGATGTGATAAAGGTTTAGTCACATGAGTCTTCTAATCACGGTAAAAGAAAATCTACCGAGAGAACCTGTATATTTTATAGTGGTAACACCGCGTCATATTTTTTTTGCATCGAGTTAAAAAGCGGACTTTAGCCATTTACAATAAATGCTTGGCCTTAACAGTAGCCAGAACAAACAGTTGTTCCCCCAAAATTCTTATTTACGAAGACACTATTCTTTAAAACACTTCTCAAATGGAGTTAAAACATAAAAGAGTCTGCGGTAAACACTATTACCCTTTAGGGTGGTTATCAGAATTGGATAATTTCTTTGGCGCATTTTTTTTTTTCATATTAAGGCCTGGTTTACATTTGTTTTTTTCATTATTTTTCAGCATGCTTTTCATAGAGAAAGAATAAAATAGAGACGGCAAAAACATATGCCGATTCATAGCTTTTATTACGCACCATACCTATATTATAAAAGTATATAAAAAATTTCTTAAATACGTTTTACATATACAACCGACCATTACTGATTTATTATTTGCTTGTGTACTTGTAAAAGGAACTGGCGTCTCTATTCTATTCTAACTCTAATGTAAACTAGGCCTTACTCACAAAAAGTAACATATTGTAGATGCCACCAAAACCAACAATAAATATGTCATACAATACAATCTTCCGGCCCAATATAGTTACTTTTTATTGAGTTAATATGAAAAAAAAATGCGGTAAAGAAATTGTGCAATTTCAGCTATTTTCTGATAATCACCGTTTGCCACACTTGTATTGATGCATCGCGTTTCTACGAATGAAAGGAAGGTATCGTAAGGAAACCTGCTGCCGGAAGTGGTCACCAACGAAATCCTCTTTATTTCAAGAAAAAACTTTTACATACAGGCATACATTGCTTCTGGCCCCACACTAGGATACCCTGTGTCGTGGGAACCAGAAACAGCGACGTCACCAACGTGTAAACATCCAGGACCTGGAGTTTGTTTTTCTCCCCAGCCGGGGATCGAATCCGGGACCCGTCGCATGGTAAGCAGATGCGCTAACCGCTACGCGACAGAGGTCGCCAAAAAATACAAATTAGTCTAGCCCTGGAAGCTAAATTTATATCCGTAAAGCCCGATTTACACTTCAATAAGTACAGCAATCCGGACTTGGCCACCGTGGTGGAGTATGGCCTATACCTTCCTCAGGGAAGAGACACGTGCCCTTCGGTGGCGACATGATGGGTTGATGATGATGATGAAGTACAGCAGCGAGTTAACTTGCGTCGTCAGCGAGTTAAGTCGCTTTTGCGGTACAAACGCCGTTCAAACGGCAAAAGCGACTTAACTCGCTGACGACGCAAGTTAACTCGCTGCTATTGAAGTGTAAATCGGGCTTAATACCGTGGGCACGCGTTGTGAATGAGCCCATACTCTCTGAGAGAAGACTGTGCCCTGCCGTGATACCTCTATAGGCTGCATAAAAAATCTCATCTCATCTCATCTCACTAATATTATAAAGGCGAAAGTTTGTGAGTTTGTATGTTTGGTACTTTTTCACGTCTAAATGGCAGGAGCGATTTTAATAAAATTTGGTATGGAGTTAGCTGACACCCTGCATTAACATATAGGCTACGTTTTACTGCGGGAAAATATCTTATTCCCATGGGAAAATCGATGAACATTAATATTGATCTTTCCGATGATCAAATTTAAATTAATTTGCTTCTAAAAATATTTCATTGAATAGTTATTACTTTTAATGTTAATATACAATTTATTTTCCCTAATAAACTGCGGGCAATACCGCGAGGCACAATTAGTGTTATTGTAAATAAGTCTGTAAAGCCTACTTGCAGCACTTTCAAATGTGGATATAAAACAATTTTTTTACCTATTACATAGCACTTACTACAATATTTCTTAATATATCTTATATATCTTCAATATCTTTACTAACCAACAAGTTAATAGGACAGCAGGCGGCTTTATCGCCAACCGCAATTTCTACCAGACAACCGCGTGAAACAAAAGTAAAAGCATTTGACTAAAATTATATTATTCATACAAAACACAGGTTATCCTGTACCCATCCCATACCAAACACAGGGTATCCTAGCGTGGGGCCAGAAGCAATGTATGTGCCTGTATGTAATTTTTTATGCTAAAAAAGGCTACTTAAAAAGCGACCTAAGTGACATTTAATGGAGCACCTAAAAAAACATAAATTCGTAGTCACGCGGGTTCTTAAGAGGATGTTGCTTTACAACAGATAATAATCGCGAGAAACATATTATTATTGGAGGCACTCTGTTTCAACTTGTCAACTCAAGGTCTCATAATTAAAACAGGTCACAGAGTCTAATAAAGGTATCGCTATTCAATAGAGCGACGTTAGCTCCACTACGGGAGTTCGTCGTCTATTTCGTAGTCTAAAAACTCTAATGGAGAACTGTGCGTTTCAGAGATCGCTCCTCAGGTGTGCAATTATAGTTAGATCAAGTTTTTTGTATGACGCTACCAAACGTTGGCAAAAAAAAGCAGACGGCAAGAATCGTCCGAGGACGTGGATTGTGATGCCCCCGGTTCATTGAACTAGTTTTCAAAGAAATCGATTCATCGAGCGAGGTTACTTCCATAGTATTATGTCCTATGGTATACTACTGTGGGGCCGGGCAGCAGACATTGAGACTATCTTCATCTTGCAGAAGAGAGCGATCCGATTTATTTACAAGCTAGGTAGTAGGGACTCGCTAAGAGACTTTTTCAAAGAAACTAACATCCTAACAGTTGCAAGCCAATATATATATGAAAATATTATGTACGTTAGGAAAAATATTACAGACTTCGAAACACTTGGTGGCCATTATAACGTTAATACTAGGAATAAACATAAATTGTCATTTCCACGATTTAGACTTGCAAAAGTTAATACTTCCTTTATGGGGCACTGTATAAGGTTCTACAACAAGATACCCCAAGATATATTAGAGTTACCTCCAACGCGATTTAAGAATTGTGTTAAGCACACTCTTTGCAAAAAAGCTTATTATAAAATCAACGATTATTTAGAAGACAAGGCCGTATGGCATTAAATAGTATTTTAATATTAAATTTAATCAGAGGATAAATGTGTCTAGTGTTCAACACATCCAAGATATTATTTTGTAGGTTTGATTTGTATTAGCTTTAAGGTGTTTTGAGAAAAGATGGTCAGAGTGGAGTTTTTTTTCGCTGCCTTTTTCTCCACTACAGACGGCCCCAAGGCAGCGGCTAACATTATACATAACTGTATGTACATTGACATTCAACAAGCAGAATGTAAATTCTTTACGTTAAAATAAATTTTTGAATTTGAATTTGAGGTAATAGCCGTGGGGATTTGGTGGCACGGTCCCCAATAAAAATTTGTTGAGGGTCCTTTTCTGAATTAAAGTTAAAAGATTAAGGCAAAGAAGTTGAGAGAAAGCAGACGGAATTAATCAACAGAAGGGGTGTGGTTTTTCATCATGATAACCGCTAGACCTCACACATCGTTAACCACTCAGCAAAAAGAGAGTTTGGCTGGAAGGTGTTAATGCATCCGCCGTGTAGACCTGACCTTGCATCTTCAGATTTCCACCTGTTTCGGTCTCATCAGTATTCTTAAGGCAGTGTCAGGTTAACATCACGAGAGGACTGCCAAAACTACTTGACGCAGTTTATTGATCAGAACCACCAACACATCAACATTTCTATAGCAATGGGATCATGTCCCCACTTACAAGATGGCAAAAAGGTATTGAACAAAATGGTACCTATATACTTTAGTTAAATGTAAATAAAGTACATTAAAAAATGTTTTGAATTTTCATATAAAATGCGAAGAAACTTTCTCCCCAACCTAATAGATACTAGCGAAATACTCAATTCAGAAATCAGCCCTTAGATTCATTCGAAAGATTTAAAAAACTGATGATGATATTGGAGAGCGATATTGACACGTTTCGACATGAATAACGCATTGAAAGCAGCTTATATAAGTCCTACTATAGGGCACATACAGTCTGTTAGCTTTTAGAATATACCTCGGGCTCTAGAGTAGGCTTCGGTTTTTGCCGAAAGCACACAAGTGTAATACTACTTCCTGATCTGTATAAGTGAAATTAAGTGTCATATTAGTTCCGATATTTCTATTACACGAATATATCCGATAGTAGCCGAGGTATATTCTAAAAGCTAACAGACTGTACCTTCTCTGAGAGAGAGTAAATTTATCACCAACTTTCTGAGGTCAGGTTTCCTAACGATATTTTCCTCCATAGTTTAGGTTTAAAAGCACCATACATAATAATATGTTGATGCCGGCTGCCGTCAATAGATGGCAGTCGTTAAGCCTAAGCCTTAGGGCGGCTTGAAAACTTCTGACAGTAAAACCAGCCACTAGTCTTACAAGCCTCCACCAATCCGGACTCGGCCCCCGTGGTGGAGTATGGCCTATACCTTACTCAGGGAAGAGACCCGTGCCCCTCCGTGGGGACATAACGGGTGGACGATGATATAAATGTGCGAAAACTATACGAAAGAGGAAATATGACTCTATGTCCAGGAAGTCTCATATAACAATAAGTTACATTATCATCATCATCAACCAAGAATAAGTTTCACATTATTTTAATTCTACTTCATAACAACAGGCATCTTCGAAGCCAGTATTGCCGTAAGGGCCCGGCCTCACCGGGATGCCATGGCCACGTACCCAGCGACCGTATCCAAGCAGTTAGTATTGAAATGTATGGAGCCTACCTCACTTAGCGACTGTTGGCGACGTCGCCATTCAATACAAACTGCCTGGATACGTAGCTGGCGACGTCGCCATGGCGTCCCAGTGAGACAGAGCACTTATTCGCAGCAGTTGCATCACCTAGCTTGGCTTGATAAGTAAGTAAATAGATAAATAATTATCCAAGAATAACATAAAACATAAATTATCGTACTGACAAGGTGCCAGTCACACAAAGTGTAGTTATTTATGGCTCTGCATATCGTCGTTGCAACTGGAAAAGCCGACAAACGTAAAATGCTGACGATTCAGGAGAAAGAAAACTTAATCATTATGTAATATAAACCAATCAAAAACCATCCAAGGGCGCGTTCTTGGTGTTGTAGTGTAGTATAAACTTACTTTCAACTTGTTATATTTGCACTTTTTTGTTACATTGTTACCATATGCGGAAACTTATTTTTAGTTTTTAGTAAAATCAAATATGTGCTATTTTTTAATGTAAGCTGCAAGTTTCCCTAAACTAAACTAAAATAAATAAAAAAAATTATTCATACAAAATAGCTGATATTCACAAGTTTAAATGGGTTTTACAGGCCCGTCGTCGGGCTAATAAAATACTAACAAAATAAAAAAAAACTAATTTTGCTAGAAAAAATGTTTGTTGGATTTTCCAGACGCAGCGACGATAGTTATGTATGTAGCTCGTATGTTCGGACTTATTCACCAAGACTTATTCACCAGAGCTTACCCATTGATAAACAGATAAATATTCCTGTCTAATAGCATTGGCGCAAGCCCGCCTTATAGGTATTACCCCCCCCTGTTTCCCGTACACAAACAATATACTCACATACAAAGATATACGGAATAAACAATTGACAGCTGTAAACAGTAGATTAGCAGACAGTTTACCAGAAACCGAGGGTGCTTACCCTTAAATATGTTTTTAAAACTTACATGTAAAATTTGTACTTAAAGCTATTAGAACTAGCGGAAATGTAGGTGTAATAATCGCCAACAACAAGAATAAGAATATTACTGAAAACAATGTTAATTGAAAATCTTAAATGCAACAAAGCAATGCGTTAAAATGTGGTCCAAAAGAACGCACCAAATGTTCAGGCAGTTTTTTTCAGGCAGTCTTTATTAAATTCGCCATCCAAATTTTCATATTATTAGACTGTCGGCCGGTTTGAGAATTTGAAAAAGTAAATTCTATTATACTGCCCAAAAAAATGTTTTCAAAAAGGTGAAACATAGAAAAAAATTGGATGGCGAATTAAGTGGGACTGTATCTAACTACATACTGTGTTTAAGGCTAACGGCAGCTATCTTCTTAGTTACCTATAAGTTGAGATTTTCGTCTGTGAAGTATGGGTGCTGAAGACAATCTAGTGCAGTCAGCCGTTCTGCTGGATCGAATACAAGCATACCCTGAGGAAAAGAAAGAAAATACGCTAAGTAAATAAATAAAGTAGGGATCGCCAATGGCAACATTTTATTCTAGGCTAGGAGAATAAAATATAAATCTAATACATTAGGCTTCGCTTGTAAAACTAATTATCTTATATCAGCGCCATCTACAATTAACACCAAAACTAATTTTGATAGGATTCCAGTCGCGCGATCTATCGTAGAGTAGCGGAACTACAGCAGGTTTGTAGCTAAGACACAAATAGTATTCGAAAAATGTGAAAAAAATATGAAAAAGCCGCTAGATGGCAGTGTCAAACTTAGTTTCCTACTTGTTAACAGATGGCGCTACCGAACTTTGCAAGACCAAGGCACAAGCAAGAAAGCTGGAATCGGTATCGACGACAGCCTAATCATCATCATCAACCCATTATGTCTTCACCGAGGGGCACGGGTCTTTTCCCTGAGGAAGGTATAGGCCATACTCCACCACGGGGGCCAAGTCCGGATTGGTGGAGGCTCGTAAGACTAGTGGCTGATCTTACTGTCAGAAGTTTTCAAGCCGCTTTAAGGCCTCTGATTTTGCTTAACGGCCCAGTAGTAGAATCAAAACGTCTTACATAAGAAACCTCAGCACAGACTACTATTCGTAGTAGAGAACAAATACATCACTTCACTTATTTTGAATGTACATGTACATACATGCAGTTATTTTTAGATAGTTCTGGTATATGGCGCAAGCGCAATCACAAAGTTTCTTATCGAACATTTGAAACGGGTTCACCAATTTTCATGACATTTTCTGTGTTCATTTGGCAAGTCTGTGAAAAGGTTTTGGGCTCATTAACCTCTTCAGTGCTGACCTTGAAATTAACAGTAGGCTTTATGACAGTGAATAAAACAGTAATATTTATACGTCCTCGTGTGAATTATAAGTCTTAAAACCACTTTAAGGCATTTCAACTAAAAAAAACAATGATTTGTAAAAAAATTCAAGATATAATTTTATAATTATGTTTATAATATCTGCAGATATTGTTTCGAAAACGGCCTGGATTGGCCGATTCTATGATGACGTCACATATCAGTAAAAATGGCGTCTGTCATTCATTCTTTCTTCCGTTAATTGCCCAAGATAGCGTTTTGGCGGCTTATTTCAATAGTAAATTTTCGTTTGCCTTTTTTAGAACAAAGACACGAAAGAATTTAAAATGACCTGTGGACTCCATGAACACCAACAAAAAATATGAGATGGTTTTGAGAAAACGGTCAAGTAGCCTATTGAAAACCATTGTTATTTTCAAGGTCATCACTGAGGCGGTTAATATAGCAAAACAAAGTTTCCCGAATCAGCTAGTATTTTCATTTCGCAATGCACTATCACAGAAAAGTTGAAACATATTTTATCGCAGAATGAAACATGTATAAATTCGCGTTGCCATAGTCAGGTTAGTACGGGCGATAGGCGTAGAATGCAATCAATTGTGCATCTAAAGTAATTTAGATGAAGGCTTTTGCTGTGAGAACGTCAAAATACAGAATTGATGGCCAATGTATGTTTCTACAGCTCCAAATAAGCTTGTCACCTTTAACTCAAAAACAAAAAAGCATTAATAGGAAATTCCACACAACAGAATCAACTTGGCCTAGTGCCAAACTAGGATCGCCTGTGCTATACTCGTAGTACCCAGCAAGGCTATTACTGGCAGAAATACACCCAAACTGAAGCCATTTCTACAAATCGCACCCTTGAAGAACGTGATATTTCGAAGAAAACCATTTTTTTTTACTATAATGAGCACAAGAGACACTGCATCACGTTATAGCGCTATTTCTTTCGGCCATTACTTTGAAACCTTAAAAAAATGCTCTCATGTAACGTAAGGGTTCCGAAACAACACGTTGTTCTTGCAAGTGTGCGTAAATCAAGAGGTCCAGTGGGAGTCAACTTGCGCCCTCTGTTTCGGTAATCAATCGTGTTACCTACAAGGCAGTACAAGGCAGTCTTGCAACTACGCTGGCCTGCAAAAGTAAGTATCACACTTTTAAATTTTCATTTTTTTTCTAAACTATGGGAGTTAGAGATTTAAAATAAAAAAACGTTTTATAGCAAATTTTATCAGCTTTCTTTTAAACTATAGTAAACTGTACATTAGTAACATTTTTAATAAGTCGTGCTGCAACTCCAGTTACTGGAGCACCATTCTGTGCAACCTGTGTTTCCCGTAACATCGCTTAACTTGAGGTCTCAGTAATTCTATCTAACTTAGACTATCGATCAAGGAAAAATTTGAATACAAAAACAGAAACAAAAAAAATATATTTTAAAACGAATAAGGATTGTTTTTGTTATTAAAGTTTTTTTCGGGCATATCTTACAAAATGGTTATCGACTATGAAGTTTTTATATGCAGTATTAAACTCTTTTTCGAGTCCTTTTTATTTCGAAAGTATATCTTGTGTACTTAAAAAGTTATTGCAATTTTAAGAGTGTGATACTTAGTTTTGCAGGCCAGTGTATTTCTACAGTTCGCTTAGCTTCTTAGAGATAATCATGCAAGCTCTAGAGCTTGCATGATTATCTCCGCCTAATTTACAAAACATACTATTGCTCTAAAACCAATGTTCAACTCTGTTCATGTAATCTGTGGCCTTCCTTGTACTAATGACATTTTTTTTTTGTACGTAGGCAAAGACTATCTCTTTAATCATGCTCTGATGATATCGCACCTCCTCTAGAAAACTGTCATATCACAAAAAAAACACAGTTTTGAAAAAAACACAAATTAAGTGATTTCGGTCTTATATTTTTTTCCATTGTAGTAAATATTATATTTACCACAATGTAATATTATAATAAATTTACCACAATGGCAAAAAATATAAGACCGAAATCACTTAATTGCCTTTTTCTCAAAACTATGTTTTTTGTGATATGACAGTTTTCTAGAGAAGGTGCGATATAACAAACACCAAAATTTTAGAAAAATAATAAAAATGGACAATGAATAAAAACGGCATAACGGATAACGGCGACAGGCTCGCCACTTGTCATGTTGGGACCTAATAAACTCGGCAAAACGTGGGCCCAGTTCTAGAGATTGGTGCCTCTGCCTACCCCATTGGGGATAACGGGCGTGAGTTTATTTTTACAATAAATAAAACTTAAAAATAGCGTACTTAATCATTTAAAAGGATCAATTTATTCTAAAAATATGTTGCAAAGCCACATACAACGCGTGCTCGCATTGGTAATTTCAAGCGCTGAGTTCTGCATGGACAAACAAATGTTGAAATAAATATACGCTTTAGCACAAACACGCATTTATGATGATAAGTCAATGTATAGGGCGTACACTCGCTGGGACCAACTTGCAGTAATAAGTAAGTGCTTTCGGGAATCGCTTATTAATAATGTACCTACACTTCTAAAATGTCACTAAATTTAAGATTTTTTTAGTGAAATGGTACATGACAAACTGACGGACAGACGCACATGGCGAAACATGACAGACTGACGGACAGAAGCACATGGCGAAACTAAAAGGGTCACTTGTTGTCTACATACAACCTAAAATACAGGTTTATTCCTAGTTTAGGCTACGTTTTTACTCGTACCTATGTGAAAATTGTTATGTCAATTGTTATGTTCACTAAATACCTGATTTTATGAATAAATTTTATCTTATCTTATAGAAAGAAGAAAGAAAGAAGCATATTTATTTATCGCCACACAGACAAGAAAAGACATAAAAAAAGGAAAAACAGACAATGCAAAATACAAGACAAAAACTAAAAACTAGAAATGGGCACGGGCTATGTCCATGCGGCGGTATATATACACACATACATAAGCTCACGCCTGTATTCCGGAGGGGCAGGCAGAGACCAGGACCCGACAAGCTACAATCCCGACAATTTTTTTTTGTTTTTTTTTAATAACATAACATAACATTTACATACAGGCACATACAAATTTCAATAATTTTTTTTCAATTTCTTTCGCTTCATTGTTAACTACGGAACCCGAAAGACCCTAAAGAGATCCCGAAATCCTGCCCAGTGGTTCAGCTTGTTACCTTAATGAGATCCAAGGCGAGGGGGTGTACCCTGGTAATGACGTCAACCAGATTCATGGGCGGGTAGTCGGGAAAGCTCTCGGCCACTACGGAGACGTTTTGTGGCCAGGCGTGGCGCGGTGGCCGCCCGATGAGCCTATAAACAGGAAGGATACAGATAAAGAAGCTCTATAAGAACTATGAGTTCAACGAATGATTAACTAATTAGTCTCTATTTGTGAAAACTTGTAATTAGCTTTTTGTTGTCGACAAAATTCTTCGTTTTGTTAATTTGCTGTAAATAAGCTGTAAGTTTTCCTTAAAAAAATAAATAAAGAAAAAGAACGCCAGCCCCTATATTACGTAACTTTCCACTCTATCGGGTTAAGCATTTAGACAACCCGAAAAAGTCAAAATAAGAATGGAAACACTTTTAGTAGACGACGATGACTCCGACTGCCGCTATACTCAGCGACACTGCGATGTCCAAGGCTTTGTTCAACGCGAGATTTTCTGGACTTTCCATGAATAGTCGGTCACGCTCGGGTCCCGGCTGCATCCCGAGTATAAAACGATCCCGCAACATCTCCTCTACTCCTGCGCCGAATTTACAGTCCATTGATAACTGTCGTACACGCGCAGCCCACTGGGCGAAGTCTTCGCCTACCCTCTGTGTTGCACTATGGAAGAAATGTCTTTCGGCGAAAAGCGACTTTTTTGGTAATAGATGCTTATCTATTTCTGTCACAATTTCTTCATATGACGTAGTCTCCAGTCTTCGGAGCTATTAATTCGCGTACCAACTTATACGCGTTTTTACTGAGTGTACTAAGCAATACCGCCCGACGCCTGTCGACAACGCTCGTCGATTGTGCTTCTTTTTTTATTAGTTTTGCATTTAACCAAATGTTTAGTCACTCCTTGAAAGCACACCAATCGTTCCCTATTTCAAAACTAGGAAGATTCCCGATAAGCGCACTCATGTCGTAGCCGAGTAAATTGAAGGTATCCGCGCGAGAACTAGTAACCAGTATCGTTCGCCAGTTGTTGTAAATGAGAGACGGGCGCACAGGACAACGGCTTTATTCACACTCACTCACATTGTCAACACAAGATCCCAACACTTACTTAAATAAAAAATAAAATAATTAAACTCACGCCCGTTATCCCCGAAGGGGTAGGCAGAGGCACCAGTCTCTAGAACTGGACCCACGTTTTGCCGAGTTTATTAGGTCCCAAACGTGACAAGTGGCAAGCCTGTCGCCGTTATCCGGGCACAATTTATCAGCGAATGGTGTTGCTGTACAAACAAATGTACGTAACTAAAAGTCGTTGGTACATGCGCGGTTCGAACCCAGACCCTCATGATCGAGAAGCAAGGGTCAACCCCACTACGCCACCACCGCTTACTTACTTACTTACTTACTTACCTGAATATACAATGCAGCTGATCCGTGTCCGAAGAGCCAGGCAGGAGCGGTGACCGCGTGTGTAGTTGTGCCAGCACGCACCCGCAAGACCAGACGTCTACCGCGGAATTGTATGACATGCCAAGGAGCACTTCTGGAGGGCGGTACCATAGAGTCACCACCTGGGAAGAGAAAACAGGTTTTTGATGTGGAAACATGAGTGGATTACTCGTAGATTAGAAGACAAAGACGTCTGGCATTAAACAGTAGTTTAATATTAAATTTAATCAGAGGATAACTAGAGCTGTGTCCAGTGTTCAACACATCCAAGAGTAATAATATCTTTTAAGTTTGAAAGTTTGTTAAATAAGCTAAAACTGTGTCGAAAAGGATAAATGTGGAGTTTCCTTGTTAGTTTCTTCTCCATTGTAATCTATTAATAGTGAAACTTTGACTTTCATAAAGTAAACAATTTGTTTGGACTACGAATAAAATATTTGAATTGAATTGAATTGGCCTGGCCAACCCCAGGTCTTGGATATTGAGCAGAACAAAACTTTCATCATCAACCCATTATGTCCCCACCGGAGGGCACGGGTCTCTTCCCAGAGGAAGGTATAGGCCGGATCGGTGGAGGCTTGTAAGACTAGTGACTGGTCTTACTGCCAGAAGTTTTCAAGCCGCCCTAAGGCCCCTGACTTGGCTTAACGACTGCCATCTATCGACGGCAGCCGGCACCAACTGCTTAACGTGCCTTACGTTCGGTACCACAGCGTAACTACAAAAAGCTGCAGCGGCACTATTGCACAAAAGCGGCACACACGTAACCACTGCTTGACCGCATTTTGTCGTTGCGAGGTGACGAGGTTGTGGTACGTGTGAAGAAGCCCTTAGTTAGGCCCCCACAGGACAGGCACGGCCTTGTGTGGGGACCACTGCTTAACTATAACATAACATTTACATACAGGCACATACATTGCTTCTGGCCTCACACTAGGATACCCTGTGTCGTTGGACCCAGAAACAGCGACGTTACAAACTTGTAAACATCCAAGACCTGGGTTTCTTTTTTTATGTCCCCAGCCGGGATTCGAACCCGGGACCTATACGCATGGTAGGCAGATGCGCTAACCACGTAGCCACAGAGGTCGTCACCTATAAGTCTTATGTTAAACTGAACTGTATACAATTATAGTAATTTTAAGGATAACGCCTGTAACAGATTTTTTGGGGACATATAAATTTCATTACATTCATTCATTCATTATAAAAATGACAATATAGAAAGAAAACAAGAAAGAAAGAAAGAAAGAAAGAAAGAAAGAAAGAAAGAAAGAAAGAAAGAAAGAAAGAAAAATATATGTGAGTGGTTGACCAAAAAGGGACCTCAAGGGAAAATAATTGATTTCGAGAAAATCGCGTTTGAAGTTTCGTGTTTCTATAGGTTTCGACTCGTACTCAGCTCACAAAAAAAATCATAAAAAAATAACTACGGCACCTAAAAATATTCTGGTTAGACCAAAACAAAGCTAAAATATCACAGATTAAAAAAAAAAAAAAATTAAAATAACGGTTTCCAATCCCTCCAGGTCCCTTTTTGGTCAACCACTCACATATTTATTTGACGACACAATACTCAAAAACACAAAATCACGCAACATAATACAACACTCAACAGAATACACAAATGAATATCACTTTACCACACTGGTGAGCTTCATGTCTGTGTCCAAGGTCTTGGCCAGGCCAAAGTCGGCCAGCTTGACGCGGCCCGAGCTCGTCACGAGCAGGTTGTGAGGCTTTAGGTCGCGGTGGATGATTCGGTGCGAGTGGAGGAAGTCCACGCCGGACAGGATGTCGAAGGACATGCTCTGGGGGCAGAGAAGATTGCATGTTTTTGAGTGATAAGCATCTTGAATGGAGACCACACATCGGCAAACGCAGCGTAGGACGACCAGCCACAAGATGGACCGACGATCTCATCTAAGTGGCAGGGAGACGCTGAATGCAAGCGAATCCATGGAGGAGGCCTATGTCCAGAAGTGGACTTCTTGTGGCTGAATGATGATGATGATGATGATGTACTCATCAACCCATTATGTCCCCACCGAGGGGCGCGGGTCGCTTCCCTGAGGAAGGTATAGGCCATACTACACCACGGGGGCCAAGTCTGTATCAGGTAAGAGTCCAGATCGTGTTCCAGATGGTTGAAAACCAGAAATAGCATGAGCTGCTGCTTGGACTGGTCTAGCGAGATTTACTCTGACTCTTCTCTCAGGGAGTCTTACCCTGATCCTGCTTTCGGAGAGAGGTCCCGGTGCCCTGTTCAGGTAAGAATCCAGATCGTGCTCCAGATGGTTGAAAACCAGAAATAGCATGAGCTGCTGTTTGGACTGGACTAACGAGATTTACCCTGACTCTTCTCTCAGGGAGTCTTTCCCTGATCCTGCTTTCGGAGAGAGGTCCCTGTGCCCTGTTCATGTAAGAGTCAAGATCATGCTCCAGATGGTTAAAAATGATATGAGCTGCTGTTTGGACCGGTCTAGCGAGATTTACCCGTTCTTCTCCCAGAAAAAAATAAAGTAGTAAAAAATAAAAAGTAAAAATAAAATGTAAGTACAATAAAAGTATTAATAATAATAATACCCAAGCTGTACTGGGACCGGCCCATTATCACGGACAGGACTATTCTTGCGAATAAGCCTGATATTGTGGTAGTGGACCGGGCCCAGAATAGGGCGTTTTTGGTCGACATCACTGTTCCGTATGATGAAAACCTCGTGAAAGCCGAAACAGATAAGAAAACCAAGTATCTGGACCTGGCGCACGAGGTTGTCGACATGTGGGGGGTGGTGTCGGCCGAAATCGTTCCTATAGTCCTTTCCGAGAATAGGTTAGTTCCAACCAGTCTCGCTAACCATCTGAGGCGGTTGGGACTCCGTGTGGGCATGCTTCCGGCTGTCATGCAGAAGGCGGCGCTGCTTGATACAGCCCGGATCATCATCATCATCATCAGGCTATATTAGTCCACTGCTGGACGTAGCCCTACCTTAATGAGCGCCATAGCGCCCTGTCTTCAGCTGGCCGCATCCAGCATCTGCCTGCAGTTTTTCGCAGCCCGGATAGTCCGGCGTTTTCTCTCGCTGTCGGCCTGACCTCCGGCCGCTTGCACTCAGCCGGAGGGCGTCCGTCTGGCCACTTTAGTCAGACGGGACCATTACCTTCTTTTTTTCCAACATAATAATAATAAAGACTTACCCTGATCCTGCTCTCAGAGAGAGGTCCCGGTGCCCTGTTCAGGTAAGAGTCCAGGTCTTGCTCCACATGTTCGAAAACCAGGAATAGAACCAGCTGGTGTTCAGACCGGTCTAGTGGTTGCCCCCCGTGGCACACGTCTAGAAGGCTGTTGAGGTCATAAATTAAAATAAAATTTGTTTTTATTTTCGTTAAGCTGTAGACTTTGGTGGGGCAATCGGCTCGCCAAGACATTAGTTTCGAATTGGGTATTTGACAGGATGTCAAATGAGTTACTTTTAAAACGATGTATGAAAATACTTGGTTGTGACGTCACATTTCAGAGCACTCTTTTTATGTTTCACCTATTTAAAAATTGTAATAACTATATTCTATTTACTGAAGCGAACGACCAAAGGTAAACAAAGACACAGCGTCTCTCAAACTTACATCTTACTCAAAATAGCGCATGCACGCAGTTTTGCTTGAATCGTATACGTGCATAGGTTTGGCAGAAAGAGTTGAGTCCCGGCTCGCCCATATTTTCCGTTTCGTAATAACAAACACAAAAGTACAACAACAACTGGACGATGGAGCGAAAAACTTTACCAATACGAGTACCTTATTTACAATGATGAACAAAAGAAAATAAAATAGCATAAAGAAGTTGCACTCGCATCAACAACGTCAATCGAGAGTAAATATCTATGGCGTCAGAGTAGCTATCTTACTTTTTTTTTGCCTCTAATTAAGAAAGAGGTTCGTAGTCAGCTCTCCTACTTCCTTTTATACTTCGCGTAGCGCATTAGCATAAAATAATCGATCATAATCGGCCTTTAAACAAAAGTCCGTCATCTTTACTAGTTGCGAACATATTTGGCAGCAGTAGGAACGCTTTTATTTGAGGACCACTGAAATTTTAGGTATTTTTTGGGGCATCGATCTCTTAAGCAAATGATATTTTCATGATAAAATAAAATATTTAGTTAAATAAACTGCGAGTAAGGGATAAATCAGGTAATAACGGTATTATTGTGTTTATTGCTTAGTGGTATTTATTAGGCATATCGTTTGTATCGTTTTGTATCTTTTCTAAATATTATGCAGTGTTATAAATGTGGCATATTGAAAAACCTAATTTTTGACATGTTTACACTTAGTCGTTCGCTTCAGTAAATAAGGTGTAGTAATGATTAAAAGAAATACATTTTCCGAGTCATTTTGTAATTTTTGTTTTAATCGAGCATCTCAAATAATTTATTGTTGATAGTGTCAAATACCGTAATGGTCATAACGCAACTGATAATAGAAGTTACAGTTCCTTCCATAAGCTCACGCCTGTATCCCAGAGGGGTAGGCAGAGATCAGAGACTGCCACCTGCCACGATCCTGACAAATTACTTTCGCTAGACATTCATTAGTCGTAGCAAGCACGCACGCCCGTTTCAGGCACTTTTTATCTCGCCCTTTACTACATTAATTATTGTCATAATAAAATTATTATTATCATAATTAAATAATTACTATAAATAATTAAATTATTATAATAAGTAAACCGATGTGGGTGCTCGCAAGTACTATCATCATAAACCCATTATGTCTCCACTGAGGGGCACGTGGGCCACCAAGGGTTCAACTCCGGATTGGTGGAGGCTTGTAAGACTAGCGGCTGAACTTACTGTCAGAGGTTTTCAAGCCGCCCTAAGGCCTCTGACTTGGCTTACCGTCTGCCATCTATCGACGGCAGCCGGCACCAACTGCTTAGCGTGCCTTGCGAAGCACGGATCCCCTCGGAAAAACGCCACTAGCGTTAGCCACAGAACGGTTACCCCTCCAGGCACTGAACATGGCCTATGTTGCTTAACATTCGTGATTGTTTAAGATCACTCAGGCAGCCGGGCCTACGAGCGTACTACAACTTGTACTTACGTACAAGTACTTACCGCACAATATTGGGATGGGAGTAAGCTTCGAGCTGTCTGAGAAGCGCTATCTCTCGGAGTGTGGACAAGGGTATACCGTCTTCGGTCAGAGGGACCTTTACTTTCTTCATGGCGACTATCTGGCCGCCGTTGTGGAGGTCCCTCGCCTTGTACACCGTTCCGTATGCCCCTGGATTAAGAAAGGAATCACCCTAAAGCTGGCTTCCCACGGTGCGCGATTCTGCCGACGGCCGACGCCTACCGACGACCACGGACAGCCATGCACCACGCACGCCGGTACGGCGCACCGCCACAGACGTCTGTGCTACCGCGGACCGAGACTCTTCCCCCGCTGTGTCGTGCGAGCTGGCCCGCGTCCGTCGTGATATCGCGGACCGTGGGAAGCCGACTTAACAAACGAAACTGTCGTCTCGAAAGGGGTGCAGAAGATCTATAATCCCGCAGCTTAACCTACAGACAGGAGGGACATTGAACTGTCCCTAGCCGACACTGTAATAACTAGCAGACACTTCATTAATCCCGTTTCTAAGCTTAGGCAATAACACAGGCTCAGCGGCTCAAAGGCTAAGCAAAGGGTCACCAACCAATTGCTCAAAAATAAATAGAGACCAAGCTTATGGGGCACTGCACGAGTATAAGGTTCTATCTACAACAAGATTCCCCAAGATATCATTATTAGAGTTACCTCCAACGCAGCTTAAGAAATGTCTCAAGGACAAAATAAAAAAAGCTTAATATAAAATCCTCGATTATCTGGAAGACAAGGATGTCTGGTGTTAAACAGTAGATTAATATTATAAGTATTTAGAGAAGATTTTTAATTTCATTTCAATTAATATTGATCAATGGTGTCTAGTGTTCAACACATCCACGAGTAATATTTTTAAGTTTGAAAGTTTGTTAATTAAACTAAGACTGTCTTGAAAAGAATAAATGTGGAGTGTCTTTGTTCTTCTCTTCTCCACGTAATCTATTAATTGTGAAACTAAAGACTGTAACGTTCATAAAGTAAACATTTTGTTTGTATCGCGAATAAAATATTTGAATTTGATTTCCCAATATTCCCCCCTCATACGTGGTTGAAGAAGTATGTTAAGCACTCTCTGCTAAAAAGGTTATTATAAAATCAATGATTATTGAAGACAAAGATGTCGAATCAAACTATAGATTAATATTAAATACTTGCTGTCCCAGCAAACTTTGTAACGCCAAAGTTTTCGTTTTTTTTTTCCATATTTTCTCACCATTTAAACCTTCCCCTTTAGGTAACTTTTAGGTAAGGTTCTCTTCATAACCATCCTCGTACTTCAAGGAATATTCTAAAAAAAGAATTAGCGAAATTGGTTCAGCTGTTCTCACGATTTGCATAGCAACAAATTCAGCATTTAATTTTTATATTATAGATATTATGTAGAGGACCATTGTGTCTAGTGTTTAACACATACACAAGTAAAAATTTTTAAGTTGAAAACTTTGTCACTGAAGTTAAAACTGTTTTGTAAAGAATAAATGCGCAGTTTGTTTGTTAGGTTATTGTCTACATAAACTATCAATTGTGAAACTAACAACTTAACATTCATAAAGTAAACCTTTTGTTTTTATTATAAAAAATATTTCCTGTGATTAAAACAACTGTTGCCTAAAATAGGTTACTTATACAAAAAAAGTTTCAACATGTTTCCCGGCATGTGTACCAAGAGCTTTCTCCACGGTTATAAAGAGTCAGGATAGATTGTCAAGTCACAAAGCATAGCAACATTGTGCCGCAGAAAAAAAAAATGCGCGAGATTTTTTTCTAAGCGGCCGGCACATGTACTAGCGTAGGTTATTTCTATAAATAATCCCCCATAGTGACTGCAATTTTACCTGTGCCGATAACATTGAGCTCCTCATACTTTTTGGCTGTCTGGAATAGTGCACTGACGTTGTTTACAGCGGATATTGCAGCAGGACTCGGCGTGGTATTAGTTGCGCTCGATGATGCCGACATGTTCCGTTATCTATTACCTAAACACACTCTTTTAACACTTGTAACTCGCCGCACAAGTCTAAAACTAGGTAAGAAGGTACATGAACCGATTTCGTATCAAGTAAAAGTTAATAATAATCAAAACTAATAAAGAAAACTTCCTTTCTGAAGACCAGCTACATGGGGCCGTTTTTAGCTTGTTGGGGTGAGTGAGGGGCGGGAGGGGTGCGGTAAAACGCGAACACCTGTTGTATTACGCTATCAAACTTAAGTGTATCTTCAAGAATGTCAACGATTACCAACAAACGAAATTTTTATTTGGTTGCGTAGTAGCACATTTTGTTTTGGCGACATCTAGCGCCGGATAGCAGAACTAGTTAGCTGCACCGGCTAGTGTAAATTAGCATAGAAAAAGCTACAGTAAAGATGGCGGTGTTCGTCCCGACTACGCCCAAAGGGACCTCATTAGGTTTTTTGGGACCCGCGACAAGGAACCCAGGATCGCGAACTTGGGACATTATATGAGAAAATTTTTATTTTATTTTTCTCGGTGGCGTTTATTTGTCCAAGTGGATCCCCTTTAATATGGAAATACAACTTATGACAGGTTAATGTGTTCATATTAATTACTTCATACGGAACCATAGCTGCGCGAACCCTGCTCGCACGCCATAATCTAACAAGACTGCCTTGTTGATCAAGAGTATTTCTAGAAGTATCACGTTTGAATACTACGCCGGAGGTTGATTTGTACAAAATATGGCCTCACTTTCGATGTATTTCCATGCTTATGATGTCTTTGCCTGGTTACCATAGCTCAGGGTATCCTTGTTTGGTATGGTAGATATTTTTCGAAGTTAATTTTTTTTCATTATTAACTGATTTCTGGTAAAAGATGTACTTAAATAATGTGCTTAGGTAAAGTGAACATTGATTTAAAAAATATAGCATTTATTTTATTGATTTAGTACAGCCAACAGATCTAACAAGAAAAAGCTCGTTTTAGTTTTTTACTAAAATAATGTTTGTATCATTTACCCTTTCAGCATAATCATTTGAGTTCGAAAACTTTTATATCAGACTGTGCAGAGCTTATTCATATCAATCAATATGGAACATTATTATACAACCTTATAAGAAAAAATGAAATAAAATTATCGCTGGAAGTTGTAAAAAAATGAAAAATGGACCATCGGGCTCGTCCGGGATTTGAACCCGGGACCTCTCGCACCCGAAGCGAGAATCATACCCCTAGACCAACGAGCCACGTCATAAAGTTTTGAAATTTTTGTATAATTTCTATCGCCTTATCGTTACAAATTATCAAATACCTACTACCTACTTTAAACTTTTGAGCATCATAACCTGCTTTACCATACCGCAAAAACTTTTTGTTCCTCTCGAAAAAAGTTCCTTCATCATCACGGGAAGAAAAAATAATTTTAAAGTTACCTTCCTGTCTAAATAAAACACAAATTACGTATTTTTTACCCAGCAAAATTTTATCATTAATAATTATTATTGTAGTACCTACAGAAATATTTTTCTTTTCTAAATTAGTATTTGAATCTAAGACGACGTAATAAATAAAGAAAGCCATACATGTCACATGACTGGCAGTTTTGGCCCAAAACGATGAAGACAAACCTCGCGGCGTTTTAGAAAGTTGAACGCGCGAAAGGGGAAAAAAATTACCGCTACATTACGTTGCCTTCCTTCTCTCTCACTCTTAGCACCAGCGGTGTTCGCGGTCTCTCTCGCACGCGTTGCTGGAATGGTTTCATTCCGAGCCTGTCTCAGTGAGATGTCGACGCCATTGGCCGCGCTTGTTCGAAATTAAAACACAAATAATTTAATTACCGAACACATTTTTGTTAAAAAAAAACTTCATAAAAAAAACTCTTCGCGCCAAACAATTTTCAATCCAATAGGGTTAGATCGCACAAAATTGTGCAAATTCAGAGTGGAGAGTGACTTTTTAGCTTAGAACGGAGAGTCGCGTGTGTGGTGCGAATGTGAAAGTTTTGGAACAACATAGGAGAAAAAAAACAGCATTTTGTGGCTTCATCTCCGGGGACAGCCTACATTTAGTTCAGCGGCTGACTTTTTTCGACTACTGGTGAGTACTAAAAGGGTTGGTATCAGCCCTCGAACCACGTAACTTTCCACTGTGACGGATTATTTTTATACGATTCCAGTTTCAAAATATGTGTATTTAATAGTCTGGAGTAGCCTAAATCAGACAACTACACACAGTGGAGGGCTTACGTGGTCAAACCCTAGGGCCGTGCGTGCGTAAACCTACTATAAATTCATAGTTTATTACATCAATTCCAGTGGTTGGTTGATCAACTTTTTTATGTATGAAAGCGATAGAGTTTGGGGATGTGTTGTTTTTTTTTTGCGCTTTTATGGCCTGGTTACACGACCTTCTTTGAGCCATATCTTTATTATAGATTACGAGTTTTTCGTTGTGTGTGTATTGAAGTCGTACAGTCAATAATGCACACACCTTGATAATTAATTCGCAGCCGAACAATACAGCGAATAATGCATAGCCCGTATTCGTGGTAGGTAGGTACACCAAATTGATTGCATTTTGGTACCTAACAAATATTAATTAATTCTAATCGCATACGCGGATCCTATAATGCCTAGGTACCTATATGCCAGAGAGATTTTTGTAAGATTACTGGTTGTGTAATGATTAGGCGTTACCTACTTTATCCGCCATGTACTGTATATCTTTTAGCTACATGGCGGGCTTATTTCAGCAGAATTCTCTTAGTTAAGTAATAGAAACTTTAATAGAATGAAAAAAACTGTTGATAATGATGAGTGATTTGTCAGAATCGTTGCAAGTGGCAGTTCCTGGTCTCTGCCTACCCCTCCGGGATACAGGCGTGAACTTATGTATGTACAGTCGACATGAGACGTCAACCTTCACATTTTAGTCGCAAAATCGCCCGTAATCCAACGGAGTAGAGTGCATAGGTGTATAGGAGGCTGTGCTGTCGATTATTCGTATGAAAAAAACTGACACATACTGTCGACAGCCACGGCTTTTGCGTGCATCCACTGTACCCAGTTACAGGGCGACTATACGCAACGGAAGCCAAAGATGAGGTGATGATGACCGTAGGTACAGGCTGTTAGCTTTTAGAATACCTATACTTCGGCTACTATCGGATAGAATCGGATATATTCGTGTAATAGAAATATCGGAACTAACATGACACATAATTTCGAAATCGGAACTAATGTGACACCTAATTTCACTTTTATAGAGCAGGAAGTTAGTAGTATTACACTCGTGCCCTTTCGGCGAAAACCGAAGCCTACTCTAGAGCCCGAGGTATATTCTAAAAGCTAACAGGCTGTACCAGTCAATTTCTATGTGGGGTAGATGAAAACCATTCTTATCAAAGTAACCTACTGTTTATCGTATGTACGACAAGATTAGTTAATTACTGTTATTAGAAAAGAAACATCATGACAGATTATTAAATTTATTGTAAGTGTCAGTTGTCAAGTAAGTGTATCCGGAATAAAGTTAATCATGTATACCTCATCATCATCATCATCAACCCTTTATGTCCCCACCGAGGGGCACGGATCTCTTCTCTGAGGAAGGTATAGGCCATACTCCACCACGGGGGCAAAGTCCGGATTGGTGGAGGCTTGTAAGACTAGTAGCTGCTCTTACTGTCAGAAGTTTTCGAGCCGCCTTAAGGCTTCTGACTTGGCTTAACGCCTGTCATCTATCGACGACAGCCGGCACCAACTGTTTAGCTACCCACTTGACTTGTGAAAATATCCTTCACCGCGTGATGAAGATGAAACGATTACATATCCACGCTCGGTTTCACACACAGATGATGGATATTTTAATTAATTTATCAGCAAATTTTACGCGCGCTAAACACGTTACGTTTCCAATTAGCCGTCTCAATTAATTTGCTGCTACTTTGCCAGCTTAAGTATCGATATTGTTTTCCCGAACAGTCGAGGTTTACTGTCGATACTTTCAATCACTACGCCGAGTGTTACAGAAATGTTAGGACAACTAAATTAGCCCCATTTAGTTTTTCGGATCTTTCCGCAACGTTCAGTATAATAGTGATTAAAGATATCGACAATAAACCTCGATACTATTTTTCGTACTCATCTAATATACAAACATTTTATTATGAGACCAACTTCAAGATATCGAAATAAAAATATCATCAGTACCACTAAATGTTTCTAATGCTCTATTAATTAACTTAAGGCGGAAATTGCAATTTATTGACGATTAAGGTGCTATATGACAGCACTATAAATCACTAATTCCACTAAATTGTGCGAAAAACAAAACTAGATTTATCACAATTGTGATATTTAATTGTTATATTTTTTGTTATTTCGTGGTTAGTATCATTTCATCAAGAACCACTCATTCCGTTCCCAATCTAGGATACCGTATTTTAAGAAAACCAGACAGGCAAGAACGTCACAAACCTAGGATACAACCAGAGTGACGCCATTTCTTTAAATGAAGATTGTAGCTACATTGTGTTATAGTAGGTAATATAAAATAAAGAATTGGCCTTCAGTGGGAATCGTGCCTACGACTCTGTTTTAGTTGCCAAGCGTGTTAATCACTAGACCAACGAGGCATTCAGGCTTTTAATTTAATATAAAACATTTAAAATATTTAATCCTTTAAAAAAACCTTTACTTTTTGAAGTTTTCTACGAAAGCCGGCTGTATTTTAGGAATACTTTTACATAACTATCGATATCGATAAGTACCTATGGTTTGAAAATATCGTTACGCTATCAATCGTAGTATCTTTTCGCTTGCCCATCTCTAGCATCAATTATTTTGCTGCTAAACAGCAATGAATGTTGTTGTTGCGCGAGCGCATTGCGAAGATTTCATGAAATGGAAAAGCGGCGGTTCTGTGAGAAACGCATCTCGACATTTCCAAGAAGAGAATATTAAATGAAAGGACGGTAAGGTAACAAGTTCCCGTTGATTTTAAGACTAGTAGCGTCCAAATAAAAAAAAAAATAGTCTCCTTATTAAGCGCAGATTTTTTGAACTCACCAGGGTTCGAAACCCGGTAATAAAACCCCGGAGTATTAAAAAGAGAACACGGTTGTGTCAATTAATCAGCCCGCGCACGCCCACTTATGAGCATGGGATTCCCCAAGGCACGCACTTCTTTCTGGCCATCGTCATCCAACCTGCCAGCATTCTGTCTTATATCATCGGTCCGTGGTCGTCCTACGCTACATTTCCTGGTTTGTGGTCTCCAATCGAGATTTGCACACGATTGACAGTCGACTCTTCGGTATATGTGAGCAGCCCACTGCCACTTCCTTCCTCATCATAATCATCATTATCAGCCCACTGTTGTTGCCCACTGCTGGTTGTAGGTCTTGTCTCCGACTTCCTTCTTACCCTAAAGCCTGGTGGTAAAGGAACTGATCACCCAGTAGACAGCAACTGTACATTCTGCTGTCTGTACAGTACTGTCACTTTCCCGACGTGTTCACTACTAGATCTGCATAAAGCCTGGTTTGCAACAACAACAAGCCAGCAACTGATCGGTCAGTACTGGCTCAACTTTGTTTTCACGGACCCAGTAGCTCCCAGACAGTAACTGTCCTTCACTGAGCGCCAGCTACTGGGCCAGTGGAAACCAGGCTTTAGTTACTTTTCTGCCAATAGTCCTATACGACGACCTGTGTGGGGCAGTGATTAGCGCATCTCCCTACCATGCGAGAGGTCCCGGATTTGAATCCCGACTGGAGACAAAGAAAACCCCAGGTCTTGGATGTTTAAATGTTTGCAAGTCGCTGTTTCTGGTTCCAAGGACACAGGGTATCCCAATGTGGGGCCAGAAGCAATGTATATGTTTAAATACAGTTGACACTGAAGCTCTCCTCAGCCCTCGCTCACAGAACCAATCATTCGCAGTAGGTAGTTCCATTGCCGAGTTCCATGATGGAACTACTGCGACTTTTTTTTTCGCGCTAGTTCTATTCATCCGTACAAGCCCAAGCAATAGAACTACTGCGACTTTTTCTTCGCTTGGATTGGCGCTAGTTCCATTGATTTTTTTTTTATAATTTAAGATGCCTAATGCAAATTGTAGTAGTAATTTCTTTGATATGCATGAAACCTAACGAAACTGCAAGAATGAAAACACCATAAATATTTTCCAATCATTAACACTTTCTCAGGCAGCGCCATTGAACTCGGATCTGGGCAAGGCAGGTACCACTGACCCAAATGCAGTGTTAATAAAAGTACTCGGCGCAACCGGTTCTAAGGCACGCGGTCGTAGAGGCCCTCGGTTGGCCGCGGGTTAAGGAGAAGGCAGAGTGACCGTTGGACAGTCCCAAGCGCATGAACTTTAAGGCTCTATCAGACTACATTTCAACTGTCTTCCGGCTACGAATTGTCAGTCCGGATGCGGTTATCGCGACTGCAATGAAACTGCCAATCAATCGGTGTGCAGTTCCAACAATGAATAGCATCGCAGGCGTTTCAGTTTCAATAAGTTCAATAGTAGTAGGTTTTTCAATTAATATTTTTTTTATGTTAAACTCTGATACTTTATGTATAATTTTAATATAGCTATCAGGCTGTGTAAACTCCATTTGGGTTTCAGCCTAGTTCAAGACTGATTTGCTTATAGTTTTTAATGCCTCTGGTTGTTACAGGTAAGTTTACCTTTAATAAAAAAAAATATACAGCGCCACCAAGTTACATGTTCAGGTGGACAAAATTGCAACTAGGTAACCAATTAATTGTTCCCCAATTAATCCTGTTCCTGTTACTAAGATTTATAGATAAATGTTCATTAAAATTGAAAGACGGGCTAAAATATTCTCATTTTTCTAGGTAAATTTCTTAAAAGTTACTATTAAATTCTCCACTAGCGCCGCTATCAACGAACAGATAAGATGGTGGCACTGTAATAGAAAAATGTCTTCAAGAATTTGTCAAAGAATGTCTTCCCCTTTACACTAGGCGATTCCGCCTCGCGTTCGACTTAAAAACTCGTTATCGTGTCCAGCTTATGAGCCGACCCACACCCGTCTTATTATCCGTGGCTCACAGAAAGGACGTACGAGTAGGACGGGGACGCGAGAAAGACGCGTACAGCTTCGGGTATTATTCATCATCCACCCATTATGTCCCCACCGAGGGGTACCTCTCTTCCCTGACGAAGGCTTAGGGTATACTCCACCACAGGGGCCAAGTCCGGATTGGAGGCTTGTAAGACTAGTGGTTGGTCTTATTATCAGAAGTTTTCAAGCCGCCCTAAGGGCTCTGACTTGGCTTAACGACTGCCATCTATCGACGGCAGCCGGCACCAACTGCTTAACGTGCCTTGCGAAGCACGGAACCGCTCGGAAAGATGCCACTACCTTTAGTCGTAGACAGTGACCCATCCATGGACTGAACGCGCCGTATGTTGCTTAACCTTAGTGATCGTTTAAGATCACTCGGGCAGCCCAGGCTGTGAGCAACTCAGGCAGCCCAGGCGGCGAGCGGGTATTATTAATAATTATGTAATATATGTTATAAACAATATGTTTTGAGCCATATTAGTTTGCTGTGTGCACTGTTTATTTCTATTTTATTACTGTACAAATATTATGTTGCGATATTTAAGTTATGGTCGGACGATGTCGTTGAGTCGGCGGAAGGTCCGTGGATGCGAGTGGCGAGAGACCGTGTGAAATGGCATTTGGGGGAAAAGGCCTATACCCAGCAGTGGGCAGCGGTAGGCTGATGATGATGATGATATTTAAGTTCACCCTAAATGGATCACTTGGGGCTCCAAGATACAATTTAATATAGTTTAGGGTTCAGCTTTTTTCTGCTCAGTAAAATATTTTTGATTTTTTGTATTCGCCCCGTCCGATAAAAACTTTTATTTGTGACTAGCTGTCTCGGCCTTCGTATTTTTTCTAAATTTTCTCAGCATTTAGAACTGGAGTTTCACAAATATAAAAAACCAAAAAAGAGCCAAATCGGTCCAATTTTTATACACAAGAAAGATAAGCATATGTGTTGATTATGAGTCTTGAGAATAATATGGATCTCTATAGTTTACCCATAAAGCTTAGATACAAGTATTTAGGTCGTAGTGCATTGCCTACAGTACATTTAAAATTAATATCAATTCTGAATGTGTCAAATTCACAAAATTGCGATTGAGAAATCTATGGATTTTTTTAAATATGTAAAAAAAATTGTAAATAAACTGTCAAACAAAATTAAACAATTTAATAGTCAATTGGGCAATAAATATAAAAATACTGTCCCATCGCTTCAACACATTTTGTACGAAAGTGAATTAAAAGGGCGTCTATGTCGCGCCCTCGTCCTGCGTCGTTCCTATGTGCCCTATATCTAAATCATCATCATCATAATTCAGCCACAAGAAGTCCACTGCTGGACATAGGCCTCCTCCATGGATTTCCAAAAAGACCGGCTGGTAGCGGCTTGCATTAAGCGTCTCCCTGCCATTTGAATGAGTTCGTCTGTCCATCTTGTGACTTGTGGTATGGTCTCCATTCAAGAGACGTTTCGGCCCCATCGGCCATCAGTTCTTCGTGCTATGTGCCCCGCCCACTGCCACTGCCAAGGCTAAGACGTTCCGAATTCCAGCGTAAAAGAAACAATGCAAAATCCAGATGGGACAAACTTGCGAGGCCGAAGGCCGAGCCTTGCGAAGCGAGCATGAAAAACTTTGACAAGGCAAAACGAGGCGAGGCCGAAGGCCGAGCTCTATCCAGTACCAGGTCGAAGGCTAAGAAGTTGCGAGTTCCAGCGTAAAAGAAACAATGCAAAAACCAGATGGGACAAACTTGCGAGGCCGAAGGCCGAGCCTTGCGAAGCGAGCATGAAAAACTTTGACAAGGCAAAACGAGGGCGAAGCACGTCATCGAGGTGAGGCCAAAGGCCGAGCTCCATCCAGTACCAGGTCGAAGCCTAAGATGTTGCGAGTTCCAGCGTAAAAGAAACAATGCAAAATCCAGATGGCACAAACTTACGGGGCCGACGGCCGAGCCTCGCGAAGCGAGCACGAGAAACTTTGACAAGGCAAAACGAGGACGAAGAACGTCAGCGAGGCGAGGCCAAAGGCCGAGCTCCATCTAGTACCAGGTCGAAGGCTAAGATGTTGCGAGTTCCAGCGTAAAAGAAACAATGCAAAATCCAGATGGCACAAACTTACGTAGCCAAGGCCGAGCTCCGCAAAGTGGGCACTGTGGACCCCGCCATGGCGAGGCCGGAGATATAACTCAGTTCAGGCTAAGGCTGAAAGCCAAGACGTTCCGTGTTCCGGCGTAAAATTAACAATGAAAAGCCGGATAGGACAAAGCGAGGCCTCAAGCTCCGCGAAGCGGGCAAGAGGAACCTCGCTGAGGCTCCGTTTAGGTTGAGGCTGAAAGCCGAGCTCCGTTCAGGCTGAGGCTGAAGGCCAAGACCATACATGTTCCCATGCATTAAATCTCAATCAAAAGTGTCTAGTAAGGCCCTAGGCCGACTGCGACGGAGAGTGAAACTCGGAGCGGCTGAAGGTTGGCGCGTGTAAGCGTGCAGGGGCTTGCCCCTTAGTCCGAGTGTAATTTCCAAAAAACACGATTTAACAAAAAGATACCGAGCAAAGCTCGGTCATCCAGGTACTGTTTATGTTTTATACACACAAAAATACAAATCTTTCCTCTTTATCATATTAGTATAGATATAGACATAGATGATAGATAACACTATATATCATTTACTGGTTACGTAAGTGTCTCGTCCACACTTTCAGTCACACGAAGTCCAAATGGGGTCCTTGTATTAATTTTATTATGCAAATCACCAACTGCGCTGTGTCAATTTCACTTTCTAATGTAAAACTTTACTGAAGTAATGCGGGCGTAACGATGAACTCGCTTGTCTACAGCTGTGTGTTAGAATAAAAGGGGTTTTCATCATCAACCCCTTACGTCCCCACCGAGGGGCACGGGTCTCTTCCCTGGGGAAGGTATAAGCCATACTCCGCCACGGGGTGGGGGCCTAGTCCGGATTGGTGGAGGATTGTAAGATTAGTGGCTGGTCTTACTGTCAGAAGTTTTCAAGCCGTCCTACCTAACGCCTCTGAATTGCCTTAAGGCTGTAACAAGGGCGGATGACTTTGAGCATTTGACCTCTGAGTTAAAGAATAATAAACTAGCGCAATCTCTTGAATGTTTGAGGCTAATCCATATTCCAAAGAGTACACAGATAAGAGATGTGGCGGATGTTCGATGGCAATTGTTCCCTGCGCTAATTAAGAAATCGTACAATTTTGTACTTATCACGCTTAATATTAACATTAAAAAATATATGAGCAGATAGGATTGCAGATATTGATGTGGCCGATATTTGCATGAAAGATTTAAATGAAAAGCTACTATCGTTTACCAGCGAAATTAGATTCTGTGGAAAATAAAGCTTTTGGAAAAAAAAAATTTTTTGCCATCTAGACAGGTTAAATGCAATTTTTTTCCGTACGAATTAGTCACTGATATATCCTTTATTACCAAAGATTTTATTCAGAATTTTTTAGTGCGTACTTTTGCCTAACATTTCAGTTAAAGCTAGCCAATTTTGCAACATTTACCCTTGTTACACCCTTAACTACTGCCATCTATCGACGGCAGCCGGCACCATGCCACTAGCGTTGATCATAGACGGTCCCCCATCCATGCACTGAACGCGCCCTATGTTGCTTAACCTTCGTAATAAAGATAGAACATGAATAATATTTATTTAGGTACTTACTAATTTTTGTGACATATTTTCATATTTTTAAAAGAATGTTCTATAGACTTCTTAATCGCAACTTTTTTGTCATGTTCAGAATTTACATTGATTTTAAATGTCTTCAAAATTGAAAATGCACTCAATGCTCGGCAGATTTGCTTTAGCAAAGCATAGAGATCCAATTTATTCTCAAGACATATAATCAACACAATGTTTATAACATCTAAGTGTTTGGATTTAATTAATCCTGTATCTCGGAGGAGTATATAGGTCGTGCTGTTTTGAGTTCACAAATTCACGCAACTTTTATAATACCTACACGAATATTCGCCGAACCGAGTCACGGGTTTCCTCACGGCAACTTTCCGTTAAGAGCACTGTTAAATCGCCTCCAAATAAATAAAGTCGAGCTGTGAGCTACAAAAGTCAACGAACCCATTGCAATTTCTAGAATTGGAAACGGCCACACAATTTGCAATCTCACTCTTTTGATCATCATAACGTTTTTTTGCCGTCAACAACTTGTTTTGGTTCTAGGATACCGTTTAAAGTCCATATCAATGATGTGGTAGTTCATTGGTAGATCGCTGGCTTCACAGTCGACAGATCCTGGGTTTGAGACTCTGTTTTCTAGTTACGTTGTAGTATATAGTAAGAATCGCTCGTAGCCTGGGCTGCCTGAGTGATCTTTTATTAAACGATCACTAATGTTAAGCAACATACGGCGCGTTCAGTCCATTGATGGGTCTTTGACCAACGCTAGTGACATTTTTCCGAGCGGTTCCGTGCTTCGCAAGGCACGTTAAGCAGCTGGTGCCGGCTGCCGTCGATAGATGGCAGTCGTTAAGCCAAGTCAGAGGCCTTAGGGCGGGTTGCATACTTCTGACAGTAAGACCAGCCACTAGTCTTACAAGCCTCCACCAATCCGGACTTGGCCACCGTGGTGGAGGATGGCCTGTAACTTCCCCAGGGAAGAGACCCGCCCCACGGTGGGGAGATAAATGTGTCGGTGATGACAGTTTTCAAAGAATACAACATGACCATTTGAATGTGGTGTGTATCACCTTCAAAATACGAATGAAAGTGCCGTTGCAAGGCCGACCCTCCGCCAGGTCTACGGAGTCTTGGCCGGTTTTAGAGTCACGCTGACACTTAGCGCTGAGCAGGCCAATATGTACTACGTCCGCGTAAAACGCCGACCGTTCAGCGCTGACCAGCCATACATTTTGTCCATCAGCGGTCAGCGCGTGGTCACCGACTCTACCAGCCTTACGGAATGCGCCGTAGCTTACATTAGAACCGCCCGGTGGGTCCTCAGGGCTTGAGGTGTTAAAGTACTCCTCAGAGCCGTGTTTTGAGGTGACATGTTTGAGGTGTATTTGAAATTGAAATATGTTTATTTATCACATCAGAACATATAACATAACATTACATAGCATTTACATTACACAGGCACATACATTGTTTCTGCCCCCCCCCCCCACTGTGTCGTGGGAACAGGAAACAGCGACGTCACAAACATGTAAACGTCCAAGACCTGGGTTTCTTTTTTAATGTCCCAGCCGGGATTCGAACCCGGGACCTCTCGCTGGGTAGGCAGATGCACTAACCGCAGAGGTCGTAGTAGATAATACCTATAAAAAAATATAGATAGATAATTATGTGATAAAAACTATATGGCTCAGCTTAGTGCTGTGAGTACATGCATCTTCACAGCGCTGATTTTCCCCGTCCCTGTTCTCACTGATTAAAACATAACGAAGCTTGCGGATTTCTAAAGAGAACACTATAGTTATTATTAACAAAACATGGTGTATTGTATGCAATGGTGAGCAAATAATCTAGACATACCGCACCCCTAGATGAAAACCCCACTAAGTCGAAATAATATGTGACAATTTATTTAGCTATTATTAATATTAATATTACCGGACCGGACTACATAACTCTCCCAAAACGTCTCCTTCAAGTTGAAGGTATCGTTAAGAGAGTTATATTGTACGGTCCGGTTTATAAGGTCAGGAAGTCGAAAAAGTGGCTAAATAAATGGTCACATATTATTTCGATTTAATGGGGTTTTCATTTAGGGGTGCGATACATCAATTTAATCAGTTGTACCGAATTGTATAGTTCACTAGCTGTTGCCCGCGACTTCGTCCGCGTGGGCTTTAGTTGAGTAAAGTGTTTGCGTTTGCAATTAAGATTGGGATACTTTTAGCGCATGCGAAATAAATAAAACCATACTACTCTCTCTGAGAGAAGACCTATTCCCTGCAGTGGGACATATACTCGTATAGGCTGTTTACTATGGGTTGTATTTTAAAGAACTGAGAAATATTTATGAACACATGAACGGAGAAATAATAAGAAGAATTGAGAAAATTTATTCAAGAGTTAGAACGACCAATATGAAAAAAATGGAAAGTAAGCAAGTATTTAAGGTGGTATTTAAACACATGGAAGAACAAAGAAATTCAATTCAAAAATCGCAGCGAAATGTTTAATAATCGAAGCGACGATACGAAGTAAATACGAAGAACTTTAGAAATAAGTCCGCCTTTGCACATTGTTTTTATCACAAACCTGTTATTTAAGTCATATTATGTATTTTCTTTTGTGCAATAAAGTGTAACAACAACAACAACAACAACTTTTATACCTTCTAAATTTGCAACCCCCGTAAGTATTGAATTCACGAAAAGGACTGTCGGCAATAATCAATAACTTTATCAGGAACTTATAACCCAAATACAACATTTATTGAAATAACTTTGAATACCAGAGAGCTTTCATTCTAACTTTCCTTGGGAGGATTTTCTAAAAACTACTTCACACAATGTTTCATGACTTTCAATGAAGGACCTACATACTGCATTTCATTCGAATAACTTCAAAAACGGCAGAGTTTCATACTAACTTTGCACCCCCCTTTTACCCCCTGAAAGGAATGATTTTCGAAAAACTATTTTACATGTATTTCATGACTTTTAATGACAAACCTGCATATTGAATTTCATTCGAATAACTTTAAAAACGGCAAAGTTTCATACTAAATTTGCACCACCCTTTTTTCCCCTAAGGGATGATTTTTGAAAAACTATTTAACACGTGTTTCATGATTTTAAACGAAGAAACTTCATACTGAGTTTCATTTGAGTAACTTCAAAAACGGCAGAGTTTCATACTAACTTTGCACCCCCATTTTACCCCTTTAAGGGGTGAATTTTGAAAAATCCTTTCTTAGTGCTACCCTACGTTATAAAAGGAACTCCTGTGCAAAATTTCAAGTTTCTAACCCTTATAGTTTGGGCCCTGCGTTGATATGTCAGTCAGTCAGTCAGTCATTCAGTCAGTCAGTCAGCTTCTCCTTTTATATATATATAGATTTCCATTAAGTAAGAAAAATTGCAACCACAATAAAAAAAATTTAAAGTAAGCTTCGCTTAAGATCGTCTACCACTGGTGTTTTTGATTTATAAAATATTTTTAAATACTAAGCTTGTATGAGGCCACCAAAGTTCTAGAAAACACCAACTCAACAGTTCATTCACCTGCCATGTTTTCTAGATAAACTTTACTCAAGTACAATCAGCGACGTCGCCGCTTCTCGGTAGCTCTTTCGGTTCAGAGTTAAGAACAGTGGCGGATTTGCAGTATTGGCCGCTCTAGGCCCCAGGCCATGTGCCACCCCTTTCTCAGCACAGCACGCAGCACCTATCTTAAAGACTAGGTACATAATGAATTTACGCTAGACTAGGTAACTACATAATGAATTTAGTGGCGCATAGGTACCTACCTATAAAAATTGCTATTCGTTGCAGTGCAGTGCGGCCCGCCATAATTATGCACAGCCTTTTAAATATTTAGATACTTTGCATTTGAGTTATTTCTTGCTATAATCAGTGATTTTTTTGTCACAATTTGCCGCCCCTAATATCTGCCGCTCTAGGCTCGGGCCTACTGCGCCTTAGGGTAAATCCGCCATTGGTTAAGAGCAGTTATAATAGGCGACAGACGAGACTGTGGGCTGTATGTACCTATATCTATTTAAGTTTTTGTTCGGGAAACCAGTCGTGAGGAACGATTCGCTTCGAATTGACAGAAAGCGTTGTTGACCGAGCCACAGTTTAATGGACACCCAGTAGGCAACTGGCCGTCCGCTGTTTTTAACTACCCTACGCCAGCGGTTCCCGAATAGGGTAGTTTCCAGGGTCAAAATAATTAAATTCTATTGAGTCCGTATTTTAGGTTATAAAAAAATATTGGGCACGTATTTTTTCTTTTTTCGATTAAATAAAAAATAACAAAGATATAGCCCATTAAAGTTACGTGTGACGTCACTCCGTGCTAAAAAATGCAGCACGGCGTCATTTTTGGTCTAATTTGCAATTAAAAAAATACTTGTCCCTTATTTTAGAATAATCTAAAACATTTTTAGGGCAACTAGCCTATTCTTTTGGCTATATAACCCATTTTGGTTCACCGTTTTTGTACGGAACCCTAGCGAGAAGTAGACTAACTGTAACAACGTACTAACCGCTACGGTTAACCCCGGCTGGGGACAACAAAAAAACCACAGGTCTTGAGTGTTTACATGTTTGTGATGTCGCTGTTTCTGGTTCCCACGACACAGGATCAACGTATGTGTCTGTATGTAAATATTGTAAATGTTTGTGTTTATGAAACTCGGCCCTGCTGTCGACTCACACTTGTCCTGGTAATTTTTATCATCATCATCAACCCATTATGTCCCCACCGAGGGGCACGGGTCTCTTCCCTGAAGAAAGTATAGACAATACTCCACCACGGGGGCCAAGTCCGGGTTGGTGGAGGCTTGTAAGACTAGATAGTGGCTGGTCTTACTCTCTGAAGTTTTCAAGCATCCCTAAGGCCTCTGACTTGGCTTAACGACTGCCATCTATCGCAAATTATAGCTCACGAACTCATATCGATGTTTTACAAGAATTGCGTATTTTGTCAATAACCTTGCATTTCTCCTATAACTTTCATAAAATTCCAGCGGTTGATAATTTGTCGTGTGTCGTGTCTAGTGGCTTGTCTTACTGTCATAAGGTTTTTTTTTATTGATGCATAACCCAACGAAAACGGAACTAGCCGTACCAACCAAATAACCCACTAACGTCACTGCATGTCACACAATCGCACAACTGCGCAACGATTGTTTCGCAACAGTTGCGCAAGCGCAGCCGGAGTCGCACATTTGTGCCTGCGCATGCGCAGCCACCGGATCCTGGTTGAGTCATCTGGGGGGCGAGTCACGTACAGTCTTGACGACCTCTGTGGCGCAGCGGTTAGCGCATCTGCCTACCATGAGAGAGGTCCCGGGTTCGAATCCCGGCTGGGGACAAAAAAAAAGAAACCCAGGTCTTGGATGTTTACATGTTTGTGACGTCGCTGTTTCTGGTTCCCACAACACAGGGTATCCTAGTGTGGGGCCAGAAGCAATGTAATGTTAAGTTATAAAAAAAAACAGTCTGTTAGCTTTTAGAATATACCTCGGCTACTATCGGATAGAATCGGATATATTGCATTAAGGTAGGGTTTATTTTGTATAGTTATTGACTCCCTTCCCTTCCCTTTAGAAGTTTAGTCTCTACGCGATCTACAGCTTCGGTAATTTGCTCTGTAGACATAACATTAGGCATATTGCTTCGAAGATAAATGAGTCATATAGAAGCATAGTCAGCAATATCCACTTTAACTGAAAGCGTACATAAGATATTTTTACTTACAATTATAATGTAGTAGCTTCTAGTTAATATGAGTTTTATACAGTATGTAATGTAAATACTATTCTATAATGTAATATACTAAAAATACCTGTATAAAAAAGTCCTGAAACAAGTCTGATTATTCCGTAAAATAGCTAATACTTTTGGATGTGAAAAAAGTGGATGTTGCTGACTTTGCATCTATATGACTCAAATGATCATTTGTCGAAAACATTCTATCAAGGACTATTGAAAAAAAAAATCATGGACATTTTTATGTAAAACAATTATTTACCAAAGACTGCGATATTTGTAGAAACCTTAAAAAGTCCGTTATAAAATAATATCATTTTGCGAAAATCTAATCTAATGTATAAAATTCTCGTGTTACAAATTCTACGAAATGGCTTGACCGATTTTGATGAAATTTTATACGTATACTAGCGGCCCGGTACGTGCTTCGCTACGTAGGTATAAAGTGATATAATAAGAAAAATCCAAATGTAGTTATGTAATGTATCTAAGTTGCCTGTTCCAGAGTCGATCCCCCAGCCGTTTGTTTATTCATGCTTAAAATAGAAAAACAAAATATATTGTTTATCCAAATGCTTTGGATTAAGTTTTAAAATAGCTAGAAATTAATAATTCTTTTTGTTTGAATAAATGAATTTTAAGTAATTTAATTTTAGTTTTATTCTTTCACGTAATACGTACGTAGCGAAGCACGTACCGGGCCGCTAGTATGTTTAAAAATATAAACGCAAATAATTATCGCTGACAATTTGCTTTAATCGAAGCATGTCCAAAAATTAAATGACCGCATGAATGACATAACAACATGCTTGTACATGTCAACCTGAAAAAAGTTTCAATTTGACACAAATATCCCCATTAACAAAATGATCCACCATTTATTCAATTCATTTGTTACAAAAAATGTGATTGATAAATGAAGAACCGCTCGACCGATTTTGTGCAAACTTCACATAAACCATCTACTAAATAGTCCGAACAAAGACTAAACATTTGGTTTGGATAGTGAGGAACCCGTTCTTGGTGTCCGTATAGTTGGCTTTCACGTGGTCGATTTCAGTAATTTCAAATATGCCACCGAACTGTGTATCAATATTAGCTAGGACAAGTATTTCCGGAGATATTCAGGCGACTCACTGAGGCAGCCAACTAGACGTCTACTTAGCAGACACATCACGAACGGCTCTTTATAGAGTTATGATTTGTATGTCAGATAATTGTGCGCTAATAGTGCGCCCTACATGCCAAGTTTCCAGAATAGTGCTTCAATACAAGCTGAGAAAACATACCCTATTGTTGCGGCAGCCAACTAGACGCTTTTTCTTGCTATGATTTCTTCGTAACGGATAGAGTTTTAAAACAAAAACTGTACCAAGCAATTGTGCGTGCAATCAATGGCCCCGAATCCCCTATGAGTTATAAAATTACAACGAAAAGTGGTATTGATTTTTATATAGAATAAATATATAAAATTCAAAGTCCTGACTGACTGACTCACTCATCAACGCCCAGCCCAAGCCATTTGACCTAGGAAGCTGAAATTTTGCACAGAGGATCTATATGTAATGTAGGCAAGGAATAAGAACGGATTTAACCCTTAACGGGAGTTACGGGAGTGAACGGGGTTGCAACATTTTGAACTAAAGTCCACGCGGACGGAGTCGCGGGCGAAAGCTAGTAGATAGATATATTCGGTAGGTCTGAGAATAGGTATCTATTTTTCTCAGCCCTATCTAGCAAAACAACGTTTGCTAGTATGTACTCTGGTACACTATATAAAATTGTCGTGTCAGTGTTAGTGCGCAAACTGTTCCGAAACGGCTTGATCGATTTTGATGACATTTTAAGTCTATATTCTGTGGGTCTGCGAATACGTTGTTTCTATTTTTCATAGCCCTAAGTGACAATAAAAAAAATATATATGGCGAAATAACGTTTGCCAGGTCAGCTAGTCTTTTCATTCTCTAATATATAAAATTCTCGTGTCACAATGTTAGTGCGCATATTCCTCTGAAACAGCAAAAATATTCTTTGTTGTAAATAACAAAGTTTATTCTTTAATGAGCTTTGTCCATAATTTTGTTTTCGTATTTTTTTTTTACAAATTATACTTAGATACGAATAAGGTGCGTCGATAAAGGGCTTGCAATAATAGTTTTTCACACAAAAGACGGAACTTGAAAAAAAAATTAAATCAATCAACAAGACTCCAACTAGAGTATTGTGGTAAGGGGAGCGCTCTATTTTCCATCTGAGCTAAAAAGCCTAGCCAGTATTAGCGAAATTTACGTGCTTGTCCACATTGTAGCAGTTTTTCATTGCATAAAAACAAGGCTAAATCGATGTTTTTTAAAAATTTTGCTACATTTAACCGCCCCCGAAACCCCGTAGGTGGCGCTTTACGTTTCTACATCGCGGTAGGGTTGTGTCCAATACTGATATATAAATAGCAGAGTAATAAAGTTTTCCGCTCACAGGGTACAATGCAATACTTCACTGCGCTGAACTCGAGACGGCCTGCTCAGTACGACCTAAACATAATCTCTCTTCCTTCCTACCTGACAATCCGACTAGAGGAGAGCGTTGATAATAGTAATTTCCTTTCAGAATGTTTGTTGACGGTTAGTTGTTTCGTTTTTGTTAGTCGCATTTGCAACATTGCAATTTAATTTAGCATCTGTGTGTGTGGTGTAATCTGTAGTCCTTGCCAAAAACTGTCGCTATTAGCGGAAATTAATATCTAATATCGTCGGCTTATTGCAAGAAGTCATTAACTGCCAAAAATCATTAACTGCTTTTTTTAAAGGTTTGGCCGTATTTTGACATCCTCTACAAAATTTAGATAATTTATCTAATTTAGATACAAATAAGTGAGTTTTTGCATTTTGTAGAGGATGTCAAAATACGGCCAAACCTTTAAAAAAAGCAGTTAATGATTTTTGGCAGTTAATGACTTCTTGCAATAAGCCGACGATATATACAATTCTCGTGTCACTATGTTAGTGCGCATACTCCTTCGAAACGGTTTGACTGATTTTGATGAAATTTTATATGTATATTCGGTAGATCCGAGAATAGGTTGTTGTCTTTTTTTCATAGCCCTAGTGAAAAAAAAAATACATGGCGAAACAACGTTTGCCGGCGCAGATAGTCTATCTATATAAATAAAATTCAAAGTCCTGACTGACTGACTCACTCTCTCATCAACGCCCAGCCCAAGCCGTTGGACCTAGGAAGCTGAAATTTTGCACAAAGGTTCTTGTAATGTAGGAGTAAGGCCGGATTTTTTTAAAATTAACCCCGGGGCGAAAATCCTCGTGTGACAGTGTTAGTGCGCATCCTCCTCCGAAACGGCTTCACCGATTTTGATGAAATTTTATATGTATATTCGGTAGGTTTGGGAACAGGTTGTTATCTATTTTTCATATTCCTAAGTGAAAAAAATATGACAAAACAACGTTTGCCGGGCTAGCTAGTATAACTATATACATTCTAAGAAAACTAAAATTGTAGCTCATCATCATCAACCCATTATGTCCCCACCGAGGGGCACGGGTCTCTTTCCGGAAGAAGGTATAGGCTATAATACTCCTCGTCCAAGTCCGGATTGGTGGAGGCTTGTAAGACAAGATAGTGGCTGGTCTTACTGTCTGAAGTTTTCAAGCCGCCCTAAGGCCTCTGACTTGGCTTAACGACTGCCAACTATCGCAAATTGTAGCTCACGAAATTATAGAAAACTATACAAAATTATAGGCATTTAAAAAAAAAATCCTGTGGCCCAAATCTTTATAAAATAAATAAAATTTTTTTTTTGTCGTAAACTCATGCTTCTTTTACCTGTTAACAAAATTTCAAAACCAGCTGCTTCAGCTTGAAAAAAATCGCCCTTTTTTAATTTTACGTTTTAGTTTTAATTATGTTTGTGAAATAAATAATTAAAAAAAATATATATTGTACTGAAAATAAAAATAAAATACGTTTTTATATTTTACTGGAGCGGAGCCGGGTCTTCATCTAGTGGAACTAACACATTTATTACAACAGTTACACAAAATATTAGGATATACTGACGACTTAATACATTGAGACACTACAAAACAAAGTACTTAACAAAACATTACATACCTATATTATTGTGTTTCGTTACTACTGGTAGTCAGTAGTTCTCCTCAGGGAAGAGACCCGTGCCCCTCGGTGGGGTTATAATGGGTGGATGATGGTAACCGTTTAATTGTTGTTGATAAGTTAAACTGTTGATATTAACCTAACAATAACTAAACGATTACACCTAAGTTGATGCGGGATAAATGAAGAGCGGGGTTTCCTGGCACAAGTGTTTACGCACTTAATAGGAAGCCTCCACCACAATGTATATGAATAATTCTGGAATCGAAATAAAACAATACATTTATTTAATTTATTATTTATTTATTATTACAAGCTTTTTTGCACAAAGTGTGCTTAACACAATGTTTAAACCGACGGAGGTAACTCAAATTTTTGGATGCATGCCTAGTAAATATTTTATCATCTAAGTTTAGAATAAGTAGCATGTTTCTGTAATATCTCCGTAGGAAAGAAATTAAAAAAAACAATGTATTTGTAGATTCTAGACCTCGGTTGTGTCATATGGATTAGGTGTGTCGCTGTCCCACATTTGTCCGTCTGTGCGTCGACCCATCCGCTTGGGTGACTAAAGTGGCATAATAATTGGGCATTCATTAAAAAACCTTGACCTAAAATGACTTTTCTATACCTCAGCAAACACAGAATGAGTATGAATCCTTCGTCTTACCCACTTCAAAAAAAAATACAAAGGCTATTTTTTTTGGTATGTAGGCATATGACGTCACCAATCTAATCTAATTATAATTTTATGCCTCGTTTCATTAATTTAGATTGATAATTTGGCAATTGAATGATTGTTTATTTATTTATATTGATTTCTTTGCTTGCTTTATTGAATTACTATTTAATTCAAGAAAATAATAAAATAAATAAATAATTATATATTAATTTAAAGAAGCTAGAACTTTAGCATTTACTGGCATAGGTTAATGTATTTTATATGCGTACTAACCTCACAGAATGAGTCTTTGTTACTTGAAATAAATAAATAAATTAAAAGACACATTTTAGAGAAATATTAAAAGTATACATAATGAATAAACCTCAAAAATAATCTACTTCGAAATCTGAAAACCATTTAGAAAATTATGCTTTCAGTATAAAAATGCCATGAATATCTGTGAAGCCGTTTCGGAGGAACTCGATATGTCGAATAAGATTTAATATTTATTATAAAAACAGTAAAGTCTGTTCGCTATCATAGTGTCACTTTGATATAAATTACCGCCTTGGCACGTGACGGCTTTTCACAAAATAAATTAAAGGAAGCCGACGCGGCGCAAACACGCCGGTGAATTTGGCTCGCAGCTCGTCTCATTCTACTATTATGTAGATCACGGAATTAAAGAAGTAAATCAATCAGTAATTTAGAATAGATTTATAACGAGATGATCCTGCATCACTTAGGTAGGTACCTACCTATTCTAAATACCGGTGGAGATGAATATTCTGAGGACACTTCGAGTGATGAACAGTAGTGTTTTGTTTTGTGCTTCATTAGGTATATTGTGTTTTTTTTCTATTTTAAGTATTTTTGCCGTCTATGTTTTATTATTGAAATAAATGTTTTTTTACTAAAACCAAGATTGCCTTTGTGTGTACCGACACTATCTAAGCAAACGGACTTTACACACGCCACAATAACAAAACCAATTCAAAAATAAAACATAAAAATAATACAAAAAAAATCAGAAGAAAACGGAAGGAAAATAGAGGCCACGGCGTGTCACTGCTTTTATAAATGGCAGCTGACTCAGCAGCTTGCTGATGGACAGCCTTCAGCGCTGATTTTCAATCAGCCAGATATCAAACTCAAACACTGTCTTTAATCAGTCAGTGAGTATACCGTATTGTATACTCACTGACTAGTGTTTATGGCAACACAAGTACATTGTTATGTTCCCCCTTTTTTTTGTATTCTTGGTTGGCAAAACTGTTTTCAAATCAAATCAAATCAAAATATTTATTGCACCATAATGTAAACAAGGTCTTAAGTAACACTGAGTGGATAGCACTGATTATGGACCCTTGTCGGGCGCGGCAACATAACTTAAAACTAACATGCTTATTATAAAAAAATAAATTATTGTACTAGCGGGAACACAAATATTTCCTATTACTAAATTAGTGAATTATTCTTAACTAAATTAGCAATTTCACTTATATTAAGTTGTTAGATTGTTGTTTTATTCTCTATCTGTGTGACCGAATAGCATGGCGTGTGTGCCGTGCCACGAATAAATTATCTGATTATTAGTGCCGCGGCTTTCAACTCTACAGTCCACTACCACCCCCTGATCCATCGTTTAAGACAGAGGTACCCAAACTTTTCTTACTCATGGACCACTTTCAAAATTTTACTATTTTCGGTAGACCCCCTGCTGCTACATTTCTACTGTATTCCCAAAATATCACCCTAAATTGAGGGTGTTAAGAAAAAACAATTACCCCATGTTCTTGTGTCCTATTTATTAAAATAACTAGACGAAAACCCGGCTTCGCTCGGGTAAAATGTAGACGCAAAATAATATTCCACTATGTTTTTTTATATGGTGACGCCTCTGTATTTATCAACCACCAGTAGATATAAATCTCTTAATACATTCAGATACATAAGCTCACACCTGTATCCCAGAGGATAGGCAGAGACCACGGACTGTCACCTGCCACTATCCTGACAAATCACTTTCGCTTCATCGACATCCATTAGTCGTTGCATGTACCCACATGGGTTTCGGGTACTTTTAATCTTGCCCTTTGCTAATACATCCCCTATTTGGTCGAAGTATGTCCAACTGGGGAGTCCCTTACCGGCCCTTCCACTCACATTCGCCCGATATATTTGCTTTGTCAGTCTTTCTTCGTTCATCCTCTCCACATCTCCAAACCAACGCAACATTCCTGTTTTCAATTCTAGTCACTCACTACATCCTCTTTCTCTAAATCCTCGGTCTCTGATCACACTATTACGTATTCTGTCATTCAAAGTAACACCACACATATTTCTTAAGAATCTCATTTGTACTGCACTAATCCTACTTTCATGATTCTTTTGCCATACCCAAATCTCGCTACCATGCTTACATCAGTATTGGAACCAGCACACTATTACGGATAGCCAATCTTGCTCTTTTGGACATGTTCTGGCTACTCATGAAGGAATGCAAGGCGAAAATCGGATACTTATCATAACTTTGTCATGGGTACCTCATCACAAATTACTAAATGAGCTTCCTTCATAAACTCTTAACAGCTAGTGAATCTAATGACGTATGAGACGTAGAATCCACTTGGCTAATCAACTAAAAACAGCTCCCTCTCTTTGGCTTTACAGCTTTTAGTTTTGTATTGACCACATGTTTTTCATCATTTTAATTTTTGGTATTTTTCTTATCTAGTGGCTTTTTCATTTCAATAAGTTTATTGGTACCTGACTAAGCAAAACAATAAGGATCAATTTATGACTTTGATTTCCTTTTTCAATTATTTTTCAGACCCTTCCAAAACTCAATGTCAATTATTGTCTTCCCTCCCGCCCTCAGAAGAAGGACCTTCTTCTGAGCTCCCGCCAATGAAAAACACCACTACACCTTCTCAGTTGGCACAGATTATAATAACCTTTTTGGATGCCACGATATTCCACACACCATGGAGTTAACAAATTAGATCAAAGGGCCGGTTTAGATTATCTTAGTGTTTAGGAGAGTGCTTTACTTTACACTCTGTTGCAACATTATGCTGAATTGGGCCCATTTTGGGGGCTCAACCTTTAACGACCTCTGTGGCGTAGTGGTTAGCGCATCTGACTACCATGCGAGAGGTCCCGGGTTCGAATCCCGGCTGGGGACAAAAAAAAATCCCAGGTCTTGGATGTTTACATGTTTTCGACGTCGCTGTTTCTGGTTCCCACGACACAGGTTATCCTAGTGTAGGGCCAGAAGCAATGTATGTGCCTGTATGTAAATGTAAATACATATGTAAATGTAAATTATTATTTTCATGTTGTACAGTTTATTTATTTTTACGCTTTTTATGCTTTCTGTGTTATTTTTCTTTCTTTCTTAAGGAGAGTGCTTTTGTAGAAACGTGTAAGCGCCACTTGCTTTAGTACGTTTTACGGTATAGTACGGTTCTAGTTGCCTTTCAATTAGAATCAACATAGAATTGGTTTCTATTGTTCTATCCAGTAACACCTGAGTGCGTTACTATCCTCGTTACTTATCTGTGTATAAGCAAAAAATTTAGTGAGAACTTTAGGAGAGAGCGCAAGTGACTCGTGACGGGTGCGTGTTGTTTTCATTAACTCGAATTATCAAACTTACTTATGTGTTCCATTAAAACTCATAGTATTTTGAGTAGGATAGCGCATATTTCGCGACGTCGACGAAGTGACACTCTACTGGAAGAAATATAAACGTTCACTAATTCGAACGTCTAGTAATGTACTAATGCACTTGCCTCTCTAATTGTATTATAGCGCTCTCCTAAACACTAAAATAATGTAAACCGGCCAAAACAGTTCACAATGAAAACTTGTGACACTAACACAACAATGATAACATTGACATGTTTACTTAGCAACGCCATTGTTGAATTTAATAATTTTTATATTGATGCTGCTCGATAATACGAATTTTCCGCCCATATGTTGTCGACTCAGATCAACTATTTTTTTACGCTCTTTCATTTGGTGTGCATATCGTTCGAGTCTACCGTAGAGCCGAACGAAATTATTAATATAGATACTTGTGGCATGTAATACAAAACAATCAACAATTGACGTTGATAGACGTCGAAGCCGAATTGTTTGTTCTTTATTATGAACACCAGAAAATTTTTCGTGGACCCACTCTTACGACTTGTGAACCCCTGTTTTCATTTCATGTCTACGTGGACTCCGTATGGTGTCCTATGGACTCCTAGGGGTCCACCTGGACCAATTCGGGAGCCTATGTTTTAACATGACTACATAATAGTATTACATTTGTGGTCCGGATCAACTTGGTGTTTTCATCGGACGACTTTGACCAGGTTTCGCTCCGATTCGCAGAGATTATCATGATGAGCAGAGACGGAGCTCGCGTCGTCGGTTGTTCGTCTCAAACTACATCATCATCATCATCATCATCATCAACCCATTATGTCCATACCGAGGGTCACGGGTCTCTTCCCTGAGGAAGGTGTAAGCCATACTCCACCACGGGGGCCAAGTCCGGATTGTAGTCTCAAACTACATAATACTTAGTAAATAATTAGAAGACCCCGTTTCCCGTACATTTTATTCAGATTAGCAGTAAAATTAACATTTACTGACAAAGCCAAGCCCATGTTTATTGCTAGAACACCTCACCTACGCCGGTAGAACGCGCCGACTATGTAGGGCACACTTCTCCACCTGCGAGGTGCCGTTATATGACGTCACGCCCTACCTTACACCTACTTATACACACAGTCATCGTTGCCGTGGCGGTTAATGGTTAATGGTAGTAATGGTTGGCCTACCAGCGCGGAGGCTGCTGGTTCAGGTCGTGGCTATTGCATAAGGCCCGACAAATAGCCTGAGCAAATTAGTATGACCTCGCATGGAAACAGTATGTTATGTATGACAATAAAGGTTATGTTATGTTACTCTATGCGAAAAAGCGATAAAAAAAGGAATACACGGGTAGAATTGAAAACAGCTGTTAACATCTTGTTGCGTATGAGAAACTGGGGGTAAGGCTGACTCGCACCACTTCTTATGTCATCTGTTAAAATAGTAACCCCCCGGTTTCCAGAACGCTAACAGTCTGTTAATCTATTGTTAACAGTTGTCAGTTGGCAAAAGTGCGCCGCATACAAAAAAAACAACTGACAGCTGTTAACAGTAGATTAACAGACTGTTAGCGTTAGTACCGGAGGTGTGTTTCAGAAATTAATAAAAAAAAAAAAAATAATTTAGGTCTCCGTTAAATCGTCTTTTATTTTACGAATTTTTTATTTTTTATTTAAGGGTCATTTAAGAAATCGGTGTTAGTCGTCCTAAGCGTTTGATCGGTTACGAGTAATCGGGAGTTGCCCAGCGACCTCGAGCAGCCTTCACCACTGACCTGGCCACCCCACCTGCGCATGAGTGCGGGGCCCGTTACTCCACGCACCAGCGGCGTGCGCGCGAGCACCGCTTGGCGCACACCACGGAACGGTGGCTTGCCTATTGGACCGTGGCTTTGATGCCCGGCCATTGGCGCTGAGCTGGCTGGCTGGGAAAATTATAGGGTGTTGCAAACCTCCACCAATCCGGACTTGGCCCCCGTGGTGGAGTATGGCCTATACCTTTCTCACGGAAGAGACCCGTGCCCCTCGGTGGGGACATGATGGGTTGATGATGAGTAAACTTTTAGTCCGGATTTACTAACGGGTGTTGTTATATCGGAAGAGTCCGACCAGGTTTCGCTCCGATTCGCGGAGCTTAATCATGGTGAGCAGAGACGTTATAGGGTGTTCTTCGTAAAACGTGGCGTTGTCAACTACTTAATTTATTTAATACTAACTGTCCCGGCAAACTTCGTACCGCCGAAGTTTTCGTTTTTTTTCCATATTTTCTCACCATTTAAATCTACAATTTTTCAAGTTTTTTCAATTTTTCTCTCCTTAAGAACCATTCTTGTACTTCAAGGAATATTCTAAAAAAAGAATTAACGAAATCGGTTCAGCTGTTCTCGAGATTTGCGCTTAGCAAGACATTCAGTTATTCATTTTTATATTACACATAGGAAGATTAACAGCACATAATACCGATTAACATATTATTTAAACATACAGAAGGCCAATTCTAAGTCTCCACTATTAGAAACAACTTAAGCACTTTAAGCGAGCACACAAATGACAGCTTAAACATAATATCTTAATACTATACTAGTCAAAACAAAATAAGGGCCACCATGTATTTTTAGTATTATAAAAGATGTATATCGTTTAATGGTTGATGAATGATTTATTTAAAGGGGTTGATCAAACGGTAATTAAAAAATTCTAATTAAGGAACATTTTAGAGGAAAAATAACATTTTGTTAAGGCATACTCTCCACCAGGTGTCGCACTGTCTCTTGCAGAATTTGTTCCCAGCTTGATTTAAGCACGCTGATGAGCTGTCTTTCATTATGCACCGGTTGGTTTGTAACGCAGATGCTTCTCTTTAACAAATCCCACATGTGCTCTATTGGTTTGAGGTCCGGACTGTTGGCAGGCCACGGCAAGACCTGTATACTAGCTTCGTTTAGAACGTCTCTGGTGACTCTAGCTGTATGGGCACGGGCGTTGTGGTGCATTAACTTGAAACATGCACCAAATCTTTTTGCATACGGCATCACATGGGGTCTTATGACCTCCTCAATATATCGTTGAGCTGTTATCGTGCCTTCGTTGATAATAGCGAGCTCCGTTTGACCAGTTAGAGAAATTCCTACCCACACCATAACTTGGGACCCCCAAATCTATCACTTTCGTGGATGCAGGCATCGGAAAATTGCTCACCTTCTCGTCTCCAAACCCTTATGCGACGATCATCACTTAAAAATTTCACTTTGCTCTCATCAGTGAACAATACAGTGCTCCAATCATTTATGTTCCAGTCCTGGTGACCTTGCGAATGATAATCGGTTTGCACGATGCGCATTTGTTAATGGAATCCGCACTACACATCTTCTAGAAAACTGCTGGTCTTCATGCCGATTTCTGATAGTTTGGTCACTAACGGGGGTTCCAGTGGTTTTTCGCAAGCGGTTTTGTAGGGAGAGTGCAGTAACAAATCGCTCTCTGCGCGCAGCCAAACGTATGTAACGGTCTTCCTGTGAGCTAGTTACTCGATTCCTACCAGATCCCCGTCTTCTGGATACACTGCCAGTTTCTTGAAAACGGTTCCAAGCATTCTGGATGGCTTGACGAGAATATCCTAGCTGCAAAGCCACAGAACGCTGTGAATGGCCCTCTTGTCCATATGTCTTCAAATTCTCAGCATTTTGTAAGCCAATGCTTATTTAGGCACTAATTTAGCAAAAGTTAATGTGTACACAAAGAAATCCACACTTTGAATGACATTAAAATGCAGCTTCAAATGTGGGTAAATTTAAGTGGTTACAAAAAAGTGTCAAAGTTTACCCATTTCACAAATTATGCACTTGTAATACTCTCGATATGTTTGTTAACACTTAGGGTAACAACCACACAAAAGAATTAGCCACTTAAGAACACCTTCAAGTTGTAAAAACGACCAGATAGTTGAAATGAGTCAGTAGCCCTTATTTTGTTTTGACTAGTATACATCCTAGAAATTAAATTTACTCTTAACAACTGAAAAAATCTGCACTAAGTTTATAAGGCAGAACCTGAGTAGGGTTTCTTCAGGTCTGGTAAATGAAACCATTTTTTCAGAGTAACTATAATGTGATAAATACGTTGCCTAACACTAAATCTTTGTAGATTACTTTCTATTCAAATGAGTTTTTCACGCAGTCTTGTAAATTAACAGGCTTAATTTCCATGGAAAATAAAAAAAAGAGAATTCTAAACTTTTACTTATCTAAGGGCTACAAATTGTAAAGCTTTCTTATTAAATCTTTCTTAAACATTAAGTAAATGCTGCCTCTGTAGGTACGATCTTCTTAAACAGTATTTATTTAAATATAAATCCCCTTGCGCATATAAAATAAAATCATCGAGGCGTATATAATCCTATATGCTATAAGTATTTGGGTTATCCGTTGCTTAGTTCTCATTTGCTACGTTTTCTTTCAAGGCATGATTTTCATTGCAAATTGGTTTTTGTGATTCTTAGCATAGATTCTTGTCTCACGGCCATATATTACACTAGTTCATAGGTCCAAGACGATAATCATTGCTGGTATCGACACGTGTCTTGATCGTTGTTGTGTTATAAACCAGTAATATACATCACCTACGATCAAAGTTCTATGATAATGAAATAGGGGCCTAACTAACTAAAGCTGTGGATTGGACTGTTCATACACATCAGCCAAAATGATCGATAGATTCAATAATGTTGGCGTGCTGCACGCATGTTATAGTTCTTCAAGATTGTTGTAAGGGGTGGACACTTGACAGTTTAGAAACTAAGCATTCTTGTGAATTGTCTGAAAGTGAAAAATATCAATTTAATTTGATAGAAACTCCTGAAGGATTAGATTGGAAGAAATTTTATTGTCTGTATAAGGATCAAGTCTTGGTATTTGGATAGCAATCTTGTTGGTTTCTTTATTTATAAAAGGAATAATTTCTCAATTTTTTTTTGCTTTTCACAAATTTTAACTATACCGTATTTATTTTGCGCATTTGAGAATACAACAACATTCTACTGAAGAAAGGGCTGTTACCTATATTAATGCGGTAATATAGGTCTATAGGCTCAATCGAAGGGCTGAGTACGGACGCAACCTTCTTCATTCCATTGACAGTTACTGTAATGTTATTATTATGCAAGTTGATCGAATACGTTATCTAGTTTACAAAAAATCGTATCAATGACTGTAAACCGATGAACTGATTCAAAGTTCAATGGGCTTAGGTATTTTTATTTACTTATTTAATTTAAGCTTGTTAAATTAAAATCCGGTAGTTTTTACGTAGGGTAAGCTAACAGTCAGTGTGTGTTTTTAAAATCTGATTTCTTTTTTAGGTTTTTGGGAAACCTTACTACTTTTTCGGTTGTTTATTTATTTTTGCAACCATTACAGATGCAGTAACTGTTACAATGACTTAGTTCGCATGGGTTTCAGATTGTTCACTTTTAGTCCGGATCTACTTACGGGTGTTGTTTTGTCGGACGAGTCCGACCAGGTAAGTTGATCCGGACTAAAAGTTTACAATGTGTTGTGCTTACGAAAGGGTTATAGATGATAATAAGTCTTCTATTCTAATCTTCCCTCAGGAAGGTATAGGCCATACTCCACCACGGGGGCCAAGTCCGGATTGGTGGAGGCTTGTAATACTAGTGGCAGACTCGTGCCCCTCGGTGGGGACATAATGGGTTGATGATGATGATTCTAACAAAAAGTATATTGTAAAAGTGTTTCTTGAAGGAATGAATGAATTAATGAAGATAGTTGAGAGTGTAAATGAGTGAGTGAGTTATGAGCTCATGAGATAGAGTGTAAGTTAGTCAGTGAGTGAATGATTAAATAGGTCGTGCGATCAATTTATCCAGCAAAAAGGGCAGCAGAACATATCTGCCAATCATCTTACATTTTCTTACTTACAGATCACCCAACAACATTCAACGCATGCTACGTGGTCCCAGTCGCAAGTTGAATGTAATCAGTAGACACAAACTCAACACTACGGTGGAATAATGTGAAGTGAAGCAAATGCCAAAGAACTGTCAAACTAAACAAGATGGCCGACGTGAAATGGCGAACGCGGGCGAGCGGGTCGCTGGGCGCTGTTCTATTCGCGATCCTAATACAAGTTATTAACGGTGAGTGTACGAAATATTCCTTTATACATATCTAGAAACCCTCTAAGAGCCATCGCAAACAGCGCGACTTGTCGCCGCGTCTAGTCGCCGCGTCAGACGCGACGTTGTAATTTGCTTCTAGCGTCTTGTCGTCGCGATTCCGCGACTCTGACGCCAAGTGTGCGGAGATTCGAACAAAATACATAAATATATGAAAATTGACGGCCGTAGCCTGTCGGCGCGTCTAGTCGCCGAACTGTCGCAGAACTGTCGCTGTCGCGTGTTGCCTAGTGTGCGCATAGGCTTATAGCATTATTCCATTGAATTTTTTTAAAAATATTAACTACCTCCTTGTCACGTGGCTCGGAGAAATGATGGTCTATTAGATTCTGCTAATGCATTGTCGCACAATGTCAACTGCATGATCGTGGCGATTTTAGTTTCATTGCCGCTTCAAGTCTACGCGACCACATGTATCGACGATCTCTGTGGCGTAGCGGTCTGCTTACCATGCGGTTCGATCCCCGGCTAGGGAGAAAAAAAAACTCCAGGTTTTGGATGTTTACATGTTTGTGACGTCGCTGTTTCTGGTTCCCTCGACACAGGGTATCCTAGTGTGGGGCCAGAAGCAATGTATGTGCCTGTATGTAAATGTTATGTTTATGTTATGTTATGAATGCAACTGCGATTGTGACATTTACCTACATATATTTAAGGCGAAATAACGCGAATGTGAAAACCACAATTTTTATCCTAACCTCTGATTGGTGCACAGTACTTCTGGTGTTAGAACACATATTTGGCAAAACCATTCGCTTCCCGGTGTTTTTTGGTGAATCTCTAGCATGATTTTGTAAAACCTGCTTGTAAGATATCCTCTTCTATGATGATCAAGCTGAAATAGTTCGTTTTCAGATGTAGAATCTAAAGCTATGGGCAAATTGAGTTATGCACGTGCGATTTTATGAATATTTTTATGCTAAACATTGCGAATTTGTGATCAAGGCGCTTTTCTCCTCGAAATTTTTTGCTCATGATTTTCCATTTTTCCACGCAACTAAGCAATATTTTCTACCTCTATTTGGTATTTTAATCTAACATTCTTTGTAGACATTATTGAGTGGTGCTGACCCAATGGGTAGAGCAGTGGACTCTGAAGCGACAGACCCAGATTCTATTCCCAGTGCAGGCATGGACATTGTGTTCTAATTCTGTACAATTGTGAATTGGATGTAGCTTAGCAAAAAGGTTTCAACTCACAACATGGTCAGTTTCGACTTAAATAAGTTTGCCAAAGGCCATGCGAATGGTGGCGCGGTGGCCGGGTCGCCTATCTCCCTCTAATATGGTTGAGACTGGCGATGGCTGTCCTCTGCGTTACGCTCGTGAACGGGTGCCGTCCGTGTGTCTGGCCGCAGCATTGGTGTTTTATTACCTTTTAAGAATATTAAATGATGTTTGACTTTGCAAGTATTGATTGCACTCATGGATCTTGAGATTCCTGGTATACGAACACTCATACCTAATTTGTATTAGCTTTATGGTGATTTGAGAAAAGATGGTCAGAGTGGAGGTTTTTTCGCTGCCTTTTTCTCCACTCCAGACGGCCCCAAGGCAGCGGCTAACATTATACATAACTGTATGTACATTGACATTCAACAAGCAGAATGTAAATTCTTTACGTTGAAATAAATTTTTGATTTCTGATTTCTGATTTCTGAATATACCAAAATGATCACTATGCTCTATATTTTAAGAATCAGAGACTTTCATAGCGATCCGATGAGTATGTGCAAAGTTATGGCACATGGTAGACCAACCATAGACATACATGTAGAACGTAAATCAGCTTAAGCCTAAAAACTCATATAATAAGTCAAAATACACTTTGTGTGGGTTGGAACCTTTTTGCTAAACTACGTCCAATTTATAGTAGCAATACCACTCGCTAATTGTAAAGGAAAACATCGTGACGAAAGCTGAGTTTCTGAGCTTATACCTCAGCGCTTCAAATCGCCGATCCGCGATGGGCACGCATGGCGATTATGCCCATAATCTCTCTCTGAGAGAAGGGCTGTGCCCTGCAGTAGGGCGTATAATATAAGCTGCTTTGCTTACTTACTATGCTAACGAATTACTAGACGATATAACTAGACGGCATCGATAATTTTGGCAGAATTGCGAATTTTATTTCTTGATTGCACCCGCGATATTTTTATAGTAACCTCTGAGATAGCCCGTAAAAGATTAGTTGCAATTAATTGCCTAAATTGCAAATAATCTGTGACGGTCTTATTTATCAAAAGTAGATTCACACACATTCCCTCACTAAAACGCGCTACTTTTATTTTTACTCTTATGTTTTATTTTTCTCCATCAAAACGACAATGAGCCGTTTTCAGAAGGACTAAAAAAAAAACGAATGGCTGTCAAAGGACTAACATTTTCAATACAATATAACTCCGAAACGACAAACATTTGGCTGTTGGCGTCACAGTAACTTTTGTTTCAGCTCACTGAGACCTATTCGATGACGTATCACACATGGCTATTGGGCTGAGGTCCAAAATTGCATTCCTTTGACAGCCATTCGTTTTTTTTTCTCTTCTGAAAATGGCTCATTGTTGTATGTTTGTTTCGATATTTTCTAATGCTTTGCTCGTATATTCCTGTTGTTGTAGAAATTGGTTCGGGCGTCTGCGATACTCTGTGTATCGCTCAAGCAAAAAAATTATCGTGTCACAGCGTTCGTGCGCGTACTCCTCCGAAACAGCTTTACTGATTTTGATGAAATTTTACACGTACATTCAGTATGTCTAAGAATAGGTTGTTATCTATTTTTCATAACCCCAAATGATAAGGGTGGCCCACTAGAAATATTTTACAAAATAAAATAAAAATAAATAAACTCACGCCCGTTATCCCCGAGGGGGTAGGCAGAGGCACCACTCTCTAGAACCGGGCCCACGATTTGCCGACTTTATTAGATCCCAAACATGACAAGTGGCAAGCCTGTCGCCGTTATCCGGCGAAATAATATTTTATCTTGCAAAACAATGTCTGCCCGGGCAGCTAGTATCTACGAGTACCTACAGTCTGTAAAACATAGCTTGAGCTCTACGACAGCTGTCACACTGACAGGGCTAGGATACGATATTGCTTAGACATCGGATAGTGTGCAGTAAGTACGGAGTTTTCACAGTACAAATATTCTGTGAAAAAATTCAAAACTTCATGGACGCAATTTCGATGACATCTGTCGCGGAGCTCAAGCTATGTTTTACAGACTGTAATGGAAAATTCTCGTGTCACTGTGTTAGTGCGCATACTCCTCTGAAACGGCTTGGCCGTTTTTGCTGAAATTCTATATTATGTATATTCAGTATACGAACACTCATACCTAATTTGTATTAGCTTAAAGATGATTTGAGAAAAGATGGTCAGAGTGGAGTTTTTTTTTCGCTGCCTTTTTCTCCACTACAAACGGCCCCAAGGCAGCGGCTAACATTATACATAACTGTATGTACATTGACATCCAACAAGCAGAATGTAAATTCTTTACGTTGAAATAAATTTTTGATTCTTGATTCTTGATTCTTGAGTAGGTTTGAGAATAGGTTATTATCTATTTTTCATAGGCCTAAGTGGTGAGGGCGGACCACCGCAATTTTATTAAATTAATCCCTACAATTAATTTATGTGGCGAAACCACGTTTGCCGGGTCAGCTAGTTTTTGTTTACAGGGTGTCCCAAAACTCAACGTCAAGCCCGAATCGGGTGAAAAGGCAAGTCATATTGGTTATCAGAAAAATTGAAAAAAAAAATTGAGTGTATACAAAATTATAGGCATTTAAAAGAATATTGAAAAATCCTGTTGCCACAAATCTTTACTTTTTATGTTAACTAAATTTCAAAACCAGCTGCTCCAGCTTGGAAGAAAAGGATCGGAGACTTTAAAAAAAAATAGGTTATAAAATTGCCCATTTTTTTATTTAATTTTAGTTTTAATTACCTATGTTTGTGACTTGTATAAATAATTAAAAAGAAATTATTGTAGGTACTAAAATTAAAAAAATTGTTTTTTTATATTTCGCTGATAACCAGTAAGACTTGCCTTTTCACCCGGTTCCGGCTTGACGTCGAGTTTTGGGACACCCTGTATAAAGTTTCTCACTGCGTGGCATCCTGCGCTGGCGCAGGCTGGGCGTGGCGACCGGCGAAAATATGTAGGCCCTCCGTTACGTCTCGGTCGGACGTAACCTGCATGGGGGCGCCTCGCTTGAACGGTAGTTTGGGGGCCTATTTCACTCGTTCTCTGTTTACTATGCGTCACGTGGCGTTGCGACAGAGCCGAGTGTTCAATGGGTCGTAAAACTGTTTTTTTTTACGGTACGTAGGGCTATATGCAGGGCTGTGTAGAGTGGTTTTTAAATAGCGCTGTTTTCTATGTAGTTTTCCCATTGGTGTTAAAATCTAAACAAGAAAAACCGACTTCAAACAAAAAAGTTGAATATAATTGCGTATTCTTACTTAATTGCGTTACAATAAAATTGCTTTTGTTTTGGAGTCGGTCTCAGCCAAGGAAACTCCACAATATACCTTCCATAATGACTCAAATCATCAAAATCGGTTCACCCAGTAAAAAGTTTGAACTACGTCCAATTGAACTATAATTCACTAACGGAATCGAGGTACTTTGCAAATTAGATGAGTTGAATTTAATGATAAATTGGACGTAGTTTAGCAAAAAGGTTCCAACACACAAAGTGAGTTTTGAGATATTTGAGTTTTTAGGTTTAAACTGATTTACGCTCTCCATACATTTGGGTCGATTACCATGTGCCATAACTTTGCACATACTCATTGGATCGCTATGCAAGTCTTTGATCTACTATGACTATGATCTATACTTTAAGAAAAAGTACAGATCATAGTGATCATTTTGGTATATTTAACTCAAAAATTAGCATGTTGTGGGTTGAAACCTTTTTGCTAAACTACGTCCAATTGATCTCTATAAAAAGTTTTTTCCCCGAGAGCCTCCTAAGTGGTTCCACAGACTGTACTATAAAGTGAGAGATTATATTACTCAATTATTTGATTCTTGAACACTCGAGTGCTAGTGACGTAACAAAAACATGCTTCTAACAAACAGCCCTACTAAGTAATAGCGCAATTGCACTAGCTCCAAAGATATACCGAATGATATTCACTTACATACATAGGTTCACACCTGTATCCCAGAGGGGTGGCCAGAGACCAGCGACTGCCACCTGCCACGATCCTGACAAATAATTTTCGCTTCATCGACATTCATTAGTCGTTGCATGCACGCAGGTCGGTTTCGGATACTCAAAACCTTGATACCTACTAATAATTTTAAATTAAAGCTTGAATCCATTCTGATTGACAAATGTTATTATTCTGTTTAAATGACAAAGAAATCTCTAAATAACTTTTGAGCCACTTAAACTACTTATGTAGGTATGATAGACTTTGATTGTGACTAGTACCTACTAGTACTTTTTGCATGTTAGATTAGATAGATAGACATTAATTTGCGTTTTGAGACACACACATAAAGCATAACACAATGATTATCATAACAATGAATAATATAGAATTATTAAGTTACACAAATAGCATTGAATTAAATCACAATAATAAATATAAATAGAATTAAAAAGTAGATTACAGGTAATGAAAATATTTGTACACATTTCCGCAGAATGTAGAGTACATAAATGCGTTTACCAACTTATATCCGTGCATGGCGTGAAGAACTTGATAAGTCCAAAATGGCAATTTTACAGGGCAGCGATTTTAAAGTTTGAGATTTTCTCCAAAATCCGTTTTCATCTTGAACTCATCTTTAAAGCTTGATTAATGGATAATTTTATGTGATCTTTCTAATTATTTTACGTATCGTAAAATCTGCTTATTTTTAAAGATATTAGACCTATCAACATACTACCCAGAGACTTATCAACTTATTCCCCATACATTAGTGCTCAAACCAGTGAAAACACTGTTTAATTTAATTCCTAAAAATCAGTTTTTCAGTATAATTGAAATGTCTAAATTGCTTTATGAGTAACTTTAGATGTTTTTTCAAATGTGTATATGGTTTTCTTTCTTAGTATCTTATTATTCATAATAATTGACTTATCAACATGTTCACCGATGATTTATGTTGATAAGTCATCGGTTGCACAAGTTGTATTCACTATAGAGTTGGGGTTAAATAATACACATTTATCGTTTTAACTAAAAAAATGTAATAAAAATGGTCATAATGAAATTTTAATCATTGGGGAATGCAAGCGCATTTTTTGTTATACCTAATTATAAGAGTAAATGAAAAATTAGAACGACTTTTGTTCTGAGTGTCATATTGAACTTCGAAATTCTCTAACAACAAACTATTGTTTGGTCGTACTAAGTCTTGTCGAACGTGTGTTCTGTCTAGGCATTGTAATAGTCGAACCAGAGTCTTGTCGAAGTTATCGCTTTGTCGAAGTTGGAGAATGTCGAAGTTCAAAATGACACTCTTTTTTCCGATACTGTCCTTATTAGGTATATTGTATGTAACCATTAAGGTAATATTTAAAGTCCATATTTGGATTATATCATTTTTGCCGGGTGGGAGCAGAGCCGTGGAAGTGGGCTATGACCTTTAGGTTGCCAGAGGAAAGCTTCTCCCTGCTCATTTTCAGAGAAAAGGGCCCTTTTTTAGTTTTTAACTTTGAGTATAAGTAGATAAAACAATATATTAATTGCTAACGTTTTAGTGTTAAAGTAGGTATAAATTGACATATAAAGTTACGTTCGTTTTATCGGTAGTTGAATATACGTAGATAAAACGATATATTCGTTCAGTCGCTTTGATATCTTGATTTGTGAATTTACGTACGGTAGGTCGGTTTTTGAGTATAAGTTGATATAAGGAAATATTACAATATTATAAAACTTTTTGTGACTCATCGCGTAGATATCTCGTTTTATTCACAGGCAATATCTCTAAAAGTAACGAAGATATCGACCTGTCAATTTTTTTCCTATAAAACCAATACCGTAGGAAACCATTGCGACGATAAAAAAATAATCATGTAAGTCGAGTTATCAAGTTCTTCACGCCATGCACGGATATATCCACCTACATTCCACAATAGGCTAGTTTCCCAAAAAAATGTAATTAGTCCGTCTTTTAGATTATTCAAAAATAAGGGACACGTATTTTTTTATCTGTAAATTAGACCAAAAATGACAAAGATATAGCCCATTAAAGTTACGTGTGACGTCACGCCGTGCTGCATTTTGTAGCACTGAGTGACGTCACACGTAACTTCAATGGGAAACTTTAATCGAAAAAAGAAAAAATACGTATCCAATATTTTTTTATAATCTAAAATACGGACTAAATAGAATTAAATTATTTTGACCCTGGAAACTACCCTATTACAGGATTTTGTATTTGATCCAAACGAATACCACTTCAAAATGTTCCTTCAGTCGTGAACGAAGACCAATTTCGCTCGTCACGCCCCAAGAAGCACCACCAATCAGCGAACGTCGCCGAAATATTAAAGCTAGAGTACGCGCCGTCACTCATTACCGACGGAGACAACTTTGTCTTCATTGAAATAAGAACGAAAATGTCTTAACTCATCGGCATTCAGTGGTGGCGCGGACTTTAACGACATTAGCATAACAATAGAATTGCATCGGAATCGTTACGAGTTAGGTCGGTGCTGTGCGGCTTAGTCATTGTTTTAATGGGTGTTACGAAACAATCAGGAGAAAACCCGATGTCTAATACAGTCAGCAGCTGCAGTGGCGTATTGGAGGGTGCCAGGGCTGAAAAAATGCCGCGGGGGCCCCGACTCAATGCCGTCCCAGGTCAGAGATACCGCGAGCTCAAAAATCGATGAGATGATTTGAGAAAAGTTTTTTTGAGTTGAGTTTTTATTGCTGCCTTTTTCTCCACTACGTTTGGCCCTAAGGCAGCGGCTAACATTATCATTTTATGTACATTGACATTCAAGCAGAATGTAAATTCTTTACGTTGAAATAAATTTCTGATCGCTGATTTCTGAATACCAAGTTTACTAAGAATTTTAGTCTCCGTAGGAACTTTGGCATCCTTTTTCATCGTCTTTTGAAACATTTTAATAAGCGCCAACAACAATGCAAAAAGGCCGTGTAAATTTACCTATATTTATCTCAAAAAAAGAAATTTAACAAAAATAATCAAAAATCGAAGTAGGTACCTACTAAAGTTGATGGAGATGACAAACTCTAGGATATGTAAAATAACCCTGCATATTACGTTCCACTTTAATTAACACAATATTACCAATTAAATGACAACGTGTCGGTCTTTACTGGGTAGGGCCCCATCCAATGAATTTGCCACTGGGCCCAATCAATCTTCGCATTTTTGTTGCAAAGTCGCCTGTAATGCAACGGGTTAAAGTTGCTTAATATGTTCCTTAACCTTCGTGATCATTTAAGATCACTCAGACAGCCGGGGCTACAAGCGAACGAGTGATTAACCAACCTCAAATAAAGTACCTAAACCGAAAATAAGTGTTTTTCCATAAAATAAGACCGTTTACATGAGAAATCACATCCTGTCCGACGACTGTCCCGCAGACAATATAAAACTATAAAAAGCAGCTAGAATTGGATGTTGCGCATGTGGATTAATAATGTTATTGTCTGAAAGGCAAAATCCATACTTTATAAACCAACCTCATTAGTATGAATAAAAGAACTCATCCCCAGTTTGAGAGACGTAGCTGCATTTTTCTTAGATAAGAGTTTTTCATAAAAACAAGGCTCTATAGCATTATCAAAGTAAACTAATAAGAATTTTCTTTTAATTCCAGGTTACGAAGAAATGTACACAATATCACAAGTGTCACCAAAATCAGTGCTACCTGAATCACCACAAGACTTCAACCTAGAATATAGCGACGACTTACCATTTAACATAGAACCTAGCGCCTTATTCAGCGACGATTTTGCTGGTAACAATGAAAGAGAAGCCGAGAATATCATCCAGGATAAAGAAAAAGAAGATCACATTATTGTTGCAAGAAGCGCTGACCCCATGGGGCAAAGAGAATCAAGATCTATCAACGTAGACGAGATACCTCTATCAAATAACAACGAAATAGACAACGAACTAGAGTTACACAATAAAAGAAAGTACTACGAAATATTACCAACAAGAACCGTAGACCACTTACGGGAAAGAGACGACATTATGTACTCTTCCCAAGGCTTTGGAGATAGAATAGACTTTAAGCTTCAGGGGGAAGGGGAGAGGGTCCCGAAGGGTCGTGCATTGCCTCTTCAGGGACCCAAGGTGCGCCCCACGGCAGTGCAGCCTATATTTGCGACAGCGACCCCTAAAGAGCAAGGGAGACAAAACAACGCTGAAATCCAGAACATTATCACTGGAATTGTAAAGCTTCTGAACGGAAACGTGAACGTGCAAGCGAATTCCCAACTGCTAAGACCAGGCCGGCCCATGAACTCGAGGATAAACAACAGAGGACCTCCTAGGATATCTGATGCCCCAAACCTGCCACCGGAGTTTGAAAAACCTGTTACTCAATATATCCCGACTAAGACGCCACCACCATATCCCTTCGACAGGCCACCACATCACGGGATACAGATCCCAGAGCAAATTGTACCACCTGTCAGCACTGTGCCCTACAGGCCAGGTTTCCACAGGCCAAACCTGCCTCCGTGGCATAGGCCAAGGCCGCGTCCAACGCCTGGCCGGAGGCCAAACCCTGGTCTACCCAGCTACAAGCCTAACTTACCCATGCCAGTGGAAATACCTACCGTAGATCTATCCGAAGAGAAGGTTGAGGATGAGGATATCTTAACCTTACATGACAGTGAGACCATTCAGTCTGAAAACGACGCTCATAAAGAAGAGAATAAGATCCAAGAAGTTTCGACTGAAGCTGAGGAGGTTACAGAAAAAGAACAAGTAGAAACTACTACTGAAGATAACGAAGTTAATACTACAACTAGTACCACTACCACAACGACTACAACTGAAACTGCAAAAACTACAACGGAGAAAGAAACTGAACCTCCGACTGAGAAAACTACGACTACGTCCACAACTACTACAACAGAGAAATCCAAAGAAAAGCCTCAAAAACCTGAAAAGGAAAAGAAAAAGGAGAATACTACAGAAAAGTATAAAGACAAATACAGGGTCACGGAAGAAAAGCAGCAGAACAAAACCAAAAATGAAACATCTATTGTCCAAGACATCTTAGAGCCGTCCATGAGCGAGAAGCCTACAACAGTCTCCATTGCGCTCCCAACACCGACGGAGGGACTACCAACGCATTTACCAACTGTCAATGGAAAGGAAACTTCTTCGAGTATCATAAAGACGTCGTCGATAAACTCTCAGCCTCTACCTTGTAAGTATTTAAATTTTGTCGTGTATTTTTAGGCTAAGACTCGAGGCTTTTGTCCAGCAGTGGACACGAAAAAGAATAAGCAAAAAAACTTTCTCTGCAACAAAGTGATACAGCTTATAATGATGTCAAAAGTCGATGGCAAGAGACGCGTAGACAAAATAAATAAATTCTGGATGAGAAACCATCGGGAATTTATTTCTTTATTGGAGTGTAGAACAGGTAACAAACAATCTATATAATATACAGAGAGAGCTTAGTAGAGTAGATCTAGAATGTCACCCAAAGTATACACACACGTGAGATCAGGAAAATGTAAACAGGCTTACATAACAATTCGACGTTTTAAACTAATCTTTTTAATCTAAATTTAACAAAATTTCTAAGAATTTTAATATTTTAACAAATTTAAAGGTTTAGGAACACGGTTAATGAATTTCCTTAACTAAAACCAAAACCAAAACTAAATCACTCAGGCCCGGTCTCCGAATTGAGAACTTCTCCAAGGATATAACCAAGCGACGTTACGTCGCGCTCTTTTCTGATAAACTTGACGAGACAGCAAAACAGCCAAGTAGCCATTCAGCGAAACCCTCAACTCAGAAGCCGGCCCTCAGCGACTGTCATTATTATAAGATATCAATGCTAATCGTGATTGTTTTTTAAATGAGAAAATATTATTATTATAAATGTTTGTGAATAGAGCATACAGAGTTGAAAAAGCGACACATTCGAACCAAAGGGTTGTAGAATGAAGTGTTATTTCTGAAAACTTGTAAGGTAAAAGGAAAGGGGTGTCGTAAATTAATACGGGTATTGAAATTAATAGAAAGCAGCAATGAAGGGGCGGCCAGTGTGGAATGTATGATCTTATGAAGGTAAACCAAATCCTGTTGCTGACTTCTAACTGCTAAGGTAGATAAATTAAACAATGTCATTCGTCCTTCATAACTAGGAATGGCAAATTCTGCCGAGTTTTGTAGTTTTTGAAGAGGTAGTGTGACATAATATTATGCAGAGCTGATTGCTAATCTTTCGCTAGTCGGAGAGAATGTCAAACCATCACCACCTATTGAATTTTCTTTTATTCTATATTGTAGAGTCTTGCAAAGCTTATTTTGCTATGGAATTACATGCCAATAGAAGTTAGATACTCTTTTCTCATTTGACACTGACACTGACAAGCTATACACCATCAAAGGCTGGTTTTTTATTGACATATTTGAATATAGAACACACTTCTTTTATTTATTTTTTATTTGAATGAGCATCATTTTTCCGAGAATCTGGCGGGGAATTCACTTGCAACAATGGAGCTCAGTCGACGTGATTTTCGCGCTATGATTTATTATGACTTTAAAAAAGGTTTGAAGCCTCAAGAATGTTTTGAACTTTTGGCTTCTACTTTTGGTGAGTCTGCTTGTTCCCGAGCAACAGTATTCAATTGGTTTGCTGAATTTAAAAGAGGACGGGGATGTCTCGAAGATGAAGCGAAGACAGGACGGCCGCCAACCGCGGTCACGCAAGAAAACGTTCGTGCAGTCGAAAAACTTATTCGCGAAAACCGACGAATTACATATGTAGAGCTAGAGCGAGAACTGGGAATTGGATCAGCAGCAATGCAAACCATAATTCACGACCACCTTTCTCTCCGTAAACGTTGTTCGAGATGGGTGCCGCACAAACTTACCGATGAGCAGAAAGACCGTCGGGTGGATTGGTGCCTATTCATGATAGATAAATTCAACGGAGGCGAGAAAAAAAACGTATATGATATACTGACTGGTGACGAAACATGGCTATATAACTATGATCCCGAATCAAAGCGACAGTCGACTGTATGGTGCTTTGAAGACGAGCCAACTCCAACGAAATGTCGCAGTGCACGAAGCACACAGAAACAAATGGTCGCCTCGTTTTTCTGCAAAACGGGTCATATTGCTACTGTTGTGCTAGAGAATGAAAGAACGGTGAACTCCGAATGGTATGTGACAGTTTGTGCTCCAACAGTAATATCAGCTTGGTGTGACAAGCGACCGAAGTCAGGAATCCGGCACCTTCTCTGGCACCACGACAATGCGGCGCCGCACACGTCTGCCAGAACACTAGACTTTTTCAACTCGAAAAATGTGTCAATTTTCCCTCACCCGCCATATTCCCCTGACCTAGCGCCTTGTGATTTTTACTTGTTTCCAAAAATCAAAGAAAAACTAAAGGGGAAGAGGTTTGAAAGCAAAGAAGATGCGCTGGTTGCCTATAATTTCGAGATTTCTGAGGTATCTAAAGAAGAGTGGTCACAGGTATTTTCCAATTGGTTCAGACGTATGGAAAAGTGTATACGTGCTCAGGGTGAATACTTTGAAAAGATCGATACTTGTAATAAAGAATAAATTTTATAATTTTTGAGTATCTAGTTTCTTTTGGCATGCCCCTCGTAAGTGGCATACCTACCCACAAAAAGACTACTGTATCAACACTCGTTTATGTCATTTTCATTGTTAAGCTTGCTTAAACAGTTTTGATGCTTTGAATGTTGAATATAAATTCTTATCTAAATCCGATCAAGAATCAAAAGGATACCATACCTTTTTTTAAATCGGCCATTGAAAAGTTAGCTTTGTCTATCTAGCATCCTTAGCTCGTCTTCTAAGAATATGCCAAAAAACTAACTTCATTGATAGGTTTAAACGGCTAGAAGGCATTCTATCATGTCTCTATGACGAATCTTCCAGGTCACATCTATATGGCTTTAATTTATTTTATCTCGGTGTATGTCTATCTTACTATCTTACTAAAGAATGTTCTTCTCAATAGGCTACTTGACCGTTTTCTAAAAACCATCTCATACTTTTTGTTGGTGTTCATGGAGTCCACAGAAAGTGGTCATTTAAAATTCTTACGTGTATTTCCTTTAAAAAAGGCAAACGAAAATTTACTTTTGAAATAAGCCGCCAAAACGCTATCTTGGGCAATATGGCGTCCCACAGGCATTGTGACGTCACATCCCGAAAACCAACCAATGATCGTAAGAAAGAATGAATGATAGACGCCATTTTTACTGATATGTGACGTCATCATAGAATCAGCCAATCCAGACTGTTTTCGATACAATGGCTGCAGATGCATAATTATCAAATTTTATCTTGTGTTTTTTTACAAATCATAATTGTTTTTTTAGTTAAAATGCCTTAACGTGGTTTTAGGACTTATAATTCTTACGAGAACGTATAAATAATACTGTTTTTTTTCACACTGTCAAATAGCCTATTGCATAAGTATGAATATCATAATCAAAATCAAATATTTCATTCTTAGTACAAACAAAATGTTTACTTTATGAACGTCAAAGTTTAAAAAATATTACTCTTGGGTGTGTTGAACACTAGACACAGGTTATCCTCTGATTTATTATTATGGTACGGTCACACACGAAAATTTGCGTTGTCGCGACATGTCTGGCCAAAAAATTCGTCCTATCGCGAATCATCATCGCGAATACAAACACCCTTCGCGCTGCTATCGGTAAAATACCGCACATCAAAGGGCAAAATGAATTTAGCAACGTTCTAGATTGTCGCGACGTAGCGAAGGTTTATTTGATGTGGCCAAGCTCTTCGCCGTAGAGCGAACACGAAATTTTGTCGCGACAACGCGAACACGAATCTTCGCCTTCAAGTGTGGCCGCAGCATTATAGTCGTAATATTAACGTCTTGTAAATATTTCAGCTTCGCACGGCATCTCTCATCATTCGAATCTGTACCGGCCACGGCCCGGCATCGTTTTGGATGACACGGACTTCAAGCCCCAGGGTAAGTGGCCACTATAGGACCTCATCAAAGAAACCTGGAAATACATCTTGTGGGGTGTAGACCAACGACATCCGTGGAATATTTATGAGGATATTTATATTACCTCCTTGGCCCTGACATTGAAATGACAATGGTTTTTAATTGTTATTTTCACGGTGAATCGCTCGTAGCCTGGGCTGCCTGAGTGACCTTAAACGATCACTAAGGTTAAGCAACATACGGCGCGTTCAGTCCATGAATGGGTCACCGTCTATGACTAACGCTAGTGGCATTTTTCCGAGCGGTTTCGTGCTTCGCAAGGCACGTTAAGCAGTTGGCGCCGACTGCCGTCGATAGATGGCAGTCGATAAGCCATATCAGAGGCCTTAGGGCGGCTTGAAAACTTTCGAAAGTAAGACCAGCCACTAGTCTTACAAGCCTATACCTTCCTCAGGGAAGAGACCCGTGCCTCTCGGTGGGGAATTAATGGGTTGATGATGATGATGATGATTTTCATGGTGAGGACTGAGGGAGATAAGGTATTTGGAGACACCTGAGTGTTTGAGGTGTTCACAAACTTGTGCGCTTGAAATTATCAATTCGATGTAGGCAACCGTGGTAATTAAGTACATAATCTCTACGAGAGAACTCCTATGCCTTGTGGTGGGACTTTCAGAGGCGACATAAACAAAGAAAGACACCAGCGATATTTCAATATTCAATAGGGTAGTTTCCAGGGTCAAAATAATTAAATTCTATTTAATCCGTATTTTAGATTATAAAAAAATATTTTTTTATATTAATATTATATAAAAAAAAATCTTTTTTTCGATTAAACAAAAAATAACAAAGATATAGCCCATTAAAGTTACGTGTGACGTCACTCCGTGCTAAAAAATGCAGCACGGCGTGACGTCACACGTAACTTTAATGGGCTATATCTTTGTCATTTTTGGTCTAATTTACAAATAAAAAAATATGTGTCCCTTATTTTTAAATAATCTAAAAGACGGACTAATTAAATTTTTTAGGGCAACTAGCCTATTCAATATTCTTTCATCATGGTCTTGGTCTTGGATGTTTACATGTTTGTGACGTCGCTGTTTCTGGTTCCCACGACACAGGGTATCCTAGTGTGGGACCAGAAGCAATGTTTGTGCCTGTATGTACGTGTTAATGTATCCCCTAATAAAAGCGGTACGATATGGAAAACAGATACGCGCTTTTATGTTCACTTATTTATGTTATTTTATCATCATCAACCCCCCGAGGGACACGGAACTTTTCCCTGGGGAAGGAAAAAAATGACAAAAACTCCACACCTATTCAATTTTGGAGTTTAAAAAACCTAGAACTAAGTAGATACCAATGCATCAATGTTAAAGATAAAGAGAATTTATTTGTTGAAATACGTCCTGTACTGTCCTGTACATGGTTCGCCAATCGGGATTAACAAAATATCTTAGAGTTAGCACTGTCATTAAAATGTATCTCTATAACGCGATACTTTCCATACGAGCTATATTATTATATTATGTTTGTATTAGTAATCGCAAAGTTAGTTAAAAGGCAAAAATGACAATTTTATCAATCAAAAACAATATAAATTTGTCAAATATTAAAGTGATGTGACGAATCAGTAAACATAGGGTTATCTAATAATTAATAAATTAGCTAGCCGCCTATTTGTTTATACTTCTTTAATTGTCACTTTTATTTGTCTCATGTTTTTTGTGTGCAATAAAGAATCATCATCATCATCATTCAGCCACAAGAAGTCCAATAAAGAATATTCTTATCTTATCTAATCTAGGATGACAAATATGACTAAAACTAAATACATACAGCCATGTCTTTATTTCAGGGCATATTTGTCATCCAAATTATAGCAGCCCTATTAGCACAAAGTTCGAAATGCCTTTCTGGTAAGCTCATTGTATAGTCGGGGTCTGAAAATGTTTACCACCTTAAGGTTCATAATTGTACAGACAATTATACGACACAAGGTCGATATTTGTATTGATTTGATTAGATAAAGCATAAAGCTCAGAATAAAGAGTTGAGTACCAACCTGTCAAAGTTTAGAGCAAACCTTCTTCGCTCCCACAAGGAGGTTTTATTGTATTTATTTTGTAAAAATAATTTCAAACTTTCTATTTTGACGACGATTTTGACAGAGTTTTGATCTGTGTCACTTTAACAAATGCAATAATTTTAAAATAAGAAATGAATGTTAGAATCCAGGCTTCAGAACTTTGAAAGGTAATAAGTACATTGTTAAAGCATTATAGACTATAATGCACATCTTGCGACAAAGAATCAAGTTTGAAAACTGGTAAATATTTTTAGACCCCGACCGTATCTTCAGGGATACTAAGTGTGTTGTTTCATTCTTCACCAAAGTAATAATGCGAATTCCGTCTCTAAGGCTCAAGACATAGAGGCGAGGCGGCAGTGATCACGGCAGCGGAGACCCGTCTGCCAGGAGGCTATGGGGAGATTTTCGACGTCACTGTCTCCGCCATTCAGGGTCCGGGCGAGAAGGGAGGAGCTTCTGGTACGTAGATTGATCACACAACATAAACTACAGTCTATTAGCTCTTATGGTACGGCCACACTATCGCGATAACGCGAAGATTTGCGTTGTCGCGACATGTCTGCCCAAAAAATTCGTCCTATCGCGAATCATCATCGCGAAAAAAAAACACCCTTGGCGCTGCTGGCGGTAAAATACCGCACATCAAAGAGTTTTATCGCGACAAAGTTCGAGCGGTTGGCTACACTTCGCGCAAAATTAATTAAGCAACGTTCTAGATTGTCGCGACGTAGCGAAGGTTTATTTGATGTGGCCAAGCTCTTCGCCGTATAGGGAACACGAAATTTTGTCGCGACAACGCAAACACGAATCTTCGCCTTCAAATGTGGCCGCAGCATTAGAATATACCTCGGCTACTATCGGGTAGAATCGGATATATTCGTGTAATAGAAATATCGGAACTAATATGACACTTAATTTTTAAATCAGAGCAGGAAGTAGTATTACGCTCGTGTGATTTCGGCGAAAACCGATGCCTACTCTAGAGCCCGCCGTCTAAAAGCTAATAGACTGTACTCTGGAACTATATGACAGAAATAAACATAGGTACTGGGCTCAAATTGGCCATGCTAAATCTTTCTTCCGACTTATACTTTCAGTACAAACTTTATTTATGAGATTTGTAAATAAGTTTTTATTTATTCTACCCGCGGTTTATTAGGTAAAATAATTTTTTGAAAAAGTTTTGTACAAAGTTCACCATACATTATCCACGAATTAATTTTCATAGATTTTCCCGTCGTAATAAGATATTTTCCCGCAGTGAACCGTAGCCTATATGTTCATCCAGGGTGTCCGTTAGCTCCATACCAAATTTGATTAAAATCGCTCCAACCGTTTAGACATGAAGAAGTAACAAACATACACACTCACAAACTTTCGCCTTTATAATATTAGTATGAAGTATGATGATATTCAATAATAAGCTTCAATGAATTTTCTATTTACCTATCTTTAAATGGGCTAGTTGCCCTAAAAATGTAATTAGTCCGTCTTTTAGATTATTCAAAAATAAGGGACACGTTTTTTTTTATTTGTAAATTAGACCAAAACTGACAAAGATATAGCCCATTAAATGTACGTGTGACGTCACGTCGTGCTGCATTTTTTAGCACGGAGTGACGTCACACGTAACTTGAATAGGCTTTATCTTTGTTATTTTTTGTTTAATCGAAAAAGGAAAAAGTACGTGTCCAATATTTTTTTTAAATCTAAAATACGGACTAAATAGAATTTAATTATTTTGACGCTGGAAACTACCCTATTGTCTTCGGAATCGTCCAATGGTCTTTTTCACTCCAGTCCACATCCAGAACGTGAGTCCCCACCACGGTCACGGCGATTCGGACGATATCATCGTCTCGCCAGTGGGCGAGCAAGGCTTCGTCTCCATAGACGGCAAGAGGACCTATCTGAACCTGTTTGGCGACTCCAGCTCTCAGAGCAGCATCAGTCCCACACACGTGGTGCGGCCAGCCCATAGTGGTAAGTCTCTGCTTTTGCCCTTTTTAGTGATCAAACCACCCCTCCCTTCCCTTCCAACCTTTCGCCGCAACTACAGACAGAATCTGTAATCGCATAGTGGAACTTATTCTCTGTATATTTCTATGTATGTTGGTGTCTTATTAATTATATTTAGTCGTATGTATTTTTTGTTGTAATTTATCCATAATAGTATTGTTTGTTTCGTCGTATCAAACTATTTAAAGTATTTTATTCCATTCTGGATGTACCTATTAAGTTCCTTATATTCTATTCCTTCATGGTTATAACACACCGCGGCCTGTGACGTTCGCATGGTATCTAAGAAAGAAAGAAGAAAGAGAAACGTTTATTGCACCAACAGTCACACACAACAAAAATACGAAATACAAATGAGAAGAATACATCTATATACAGTGTGGCCCTGGATAAAGTGCAATCCCGAAAGGGGATGAAACTAGACCATGAATCATTGACTAGAAAAATATAAAAAAAAATTATAAAAAATTATTGTAGGATTTATTGGTGTTTTAAGATTTTCATGTTTCATTAAGGACTCTATGTACAAAAGTATTGATTTCTTCCAAAATAATGGGTCTATTTCTTTGAAATAAAAAAAAACAGTATGCCTAATACCTGGCGATGCCCATGAAATAATAAATAGTCCGCAAAAAAGTAACTATCTTGGGTAAAAAAATGTATTTTTATGAAAAAAAAGATTTTTTTTAGACGTTTATTTTAAAAAACTTCAAATTACTAAAAAAATGTGCCCTATAACTATGTAATTTTATAGCTTACTTTTATTCTTTACCATTTTAGCTTCCAAATAAAAAAAAAAACAATGTTCTAACTAAAAAAACACGCTATCTACGAACTTTTAAAGTGGAGCCTAATCGTGTTACCGTGCAGGTAGAGACCGTTTTTTCCATTGTTTCCGTCCTACTCTGTGCCCTTCGGCAGTCGCAGTCCTTTTGTTCTACACTCAGGTAGAGGGAAGGCGAGGGGAGGGGAGGCAGGGGGTTCGAAACAGGACTTACACAGTCGCTCCGATATTCTCGCCGCTGCTACTACTGTTCTCGCTCTCGCATTGTGTTCTCGTTGATTTGTTATTAAGTTTTTGTTACATTGTTGACTGTTACGTTATGTTTGGACTGTTCCTGTTCTGCTGTTAAGTGTTGACGAAATGCCGCGATTGACAAAGTTCTCACCTCGAGAAATAGCCGACATGCATTATTATTATGGCATGTCACATGGTCGCACAACAGTCGCTCGGACTGCATACATAAATGCTTTCCCGGGCAGACTCATACCCTCAGCTCGAAATTTTCAAGAGATTCATAGGAGGCTCTCCAACATTGGACTTGGTTTGGCACGAGATCGCCGTGAGTAAACCAGCTGTCGTTATTGACAATGCGATAGAAGAGGCCATTTTAAACGATCTGTTTGCTGACCCTACAACAAGCATAAGACGATTAGCGTTGCGTCATGGCATATCGAAGACGTCTGTCTGGCGAATTTTGAAAAAGGAGGGATTGCATCCTTTCCATTACCAACGAGTACAACATTTACACGAAAATGTAGATAATCGTCCAAGATGCGTAATGTCGACGTGGATTCTAAGAAAAATTAGAGCTGACCCAAATTTTCCCAAACGCATTTTTTGGATGGACGAAGCGACATTTACCCGAGACGGCATTACAAACTGCAGAAATTTGCACCAGTGGTCTCACGAAAATCCACGATTGAAGCGGGCATCTACTTTTCAAGTAACATTTTCAATAAACGTATGGGCATCGACGACACTTTAATTGGTCCAGTCATTTTACCCAGAACCCTAAATGCTGAACGTTTTTTAGAATTACTACAAAATTTACCCATGTTGATGGAAGATGTTCCCCTGGCTACGAGACGGCGTGGGCGTATGTATCTCCAAATGGATGGATGACCTGCACATTATGGGCGGGAGGTGCGGCGATTTTTGAACGAAAATTACCCGAACCGGTGGATTGGCCGAGGAGGGCCAGTAGGCTGGCCAGCGCGTTCACCTGATCTGACACCCCTAGATTATTTTTTATGGGGTGTCATGAAGCAAAGAGTACAGCACGCCAATAAATACCGAGGCACAGTTGCACGACCGAATAATTCAGTGCGCAAATGACATTAAAAATGATCCAGGAATGATTCGCAGAGCCACTAACCAAATTAATATTCGTGCAGTAATGTGCTTGCAAAATCGAGGAGGCCATTTTGAACATTTAATGCATTAAATAAAAATGCAAAATTGTAAATTACGGATAATTTTATTAATAAAGTTATTGTGATTAAAGTCTGACTTTTATTACCTACTAAAATGTAAATAACTCCTACCTAGCCAATTTTTTAGTTAGAACATTGTTTTTTTTTTTTTTATTTGGAAGCTAAAATGGTAAAGAATAAAAGTAAGCTATAAAATTACATAGTTATAGGGCACATTTTTTTAGTAATTTGAAGTTTTTTAAAATAAACGTCTAAAAAAATCATTTTTTTCATAAAAATACATTTTTTTACCCAAGATAGTTACTTTTTTGCGGACTATTTATTATTTCATGGTCATCGCCAGGTATTAGGCATACTGTTTTTTTTTATTTCAAAGAAATAGACCCATTATTTTGGAAGAAATCAATACTTTTGTACATAGAGTCCTTAATGAAACATGAAAATCTTAAAACACCAATAAATCCTACAATAATTTTTTATATTTTTTTTTATATTTTTCTAGTCAATGATTCATGGTCTAGTTTCATCCCCTTTCGGGATTGCACTTTATCCAGGGCCACACTGTATATAAAACCAGAAGCTGACTGACTGACTTAGAATCAACGCAGAGCCCAAACTACTGAACCTAGGGGTTGAAATTTGGCATGGGAGTTCCTTAGGGAGCCTAGGAGAGCACTAAGAAAGGATTTTTGAAAATTCATCCCCTAAAGGGGTAAAATGGGGGTTCAAAGTTAGTATGAAACTTTGCCGTTTTTGAAGTTATTCGAATGAAATTTGGTACGAAGGTTCTTCATTTAAAATTATGAAACACGTGTAAAATAGTTTTTTAAAAATCATCCCTTAAGGGGGAAAAAGGGGGGTGCAAACTTAGTATGAAACTTAGCCATTTTTGAAGTTATTCGAATGAAATTCAGCATGAAGGTCCTTCATTGAAAGTCATGCAACACAGGTAAAATATATTTTCAAAAATCATCCCTTAAGGGTGTAAGAGGGGGTAGCGAAGATAGTATGAAAGCTCTTTCGCATGCGCTAAAAGTATCCCTATCTTATTTTCAAGCTCTTTACTCAACTAAAGCCCACGCGGACGTAGTCGCGGGCAACAGCTAGTTAAAGATAAAAAGAGGTACAAACATAAGGAAATACATTTATACAGTTTTGTCGCGGTGTGTAACCGCTGCTGCAAAAGGCAGCTGACTCAGCATAATGCTGAGCTATCTCTTGGCACTGACTGAAAATCAGCGCTGAAGGCTTGTCCATCAGCAAATGCCATTTATAACAGCAGTGGCACGCCGTGACCTTTATTTTTTTCTGTTCTCTTCTGATTTCCTGTTTTGCACTATTTTTTGTTTTATTTTTTGGGTTTGTTGTATTATTGTGGCGTGTGTACTGTTTTTATAATAAATTTTTCTTCTTCTTCTGATTGATAGCTGTCCTGGTAAACTTCGTGCAGGCGAAGTTTTCGAAATTTTCGCATGGTAGGCACACGATATAGGAAGACTTGGGCTATTATTTTCGAATTTCGGTTGGGACAGAAAAAAACCCCTTGTCTTGCAGGTTTAGATGTTTGTGATGTTGTTGTCTGGTTTATGTTATTTCCTCTTCCCACATATAATTTTTATTATTACTATGTATGTATGTTTATTTATTGAAATATTTATGTATGGTTTAAGTAAGTTTATATAATTATAAAAATATTTCTTAATTTCTCAGTTGCACGACTACCCGTCTCTAATTTCTTTCTTGTCTCCGTCTATGGTTGCCTGGAAGAAATTGCTTAAGGCCGCCAATTATACTTAGATTTATAAAAATCTGTAAATGTTATTTATGAGTACAATAAAGAATATTCTATCTATCTATCTATCTGGCCCCACACTAAGATACCACGACACTGACACACGAAATCACGATATGTAATTGTTTGTCCTTAAAAATGTCTTATCTTACTTGATTTTTTGTTGGCAAAATCAGACAAAAAATTAAGTGAAATGAAATGAAATGAAAAAAACTTTATTGTAAAACGAGGTTGTTGACGACCTCTGTGGCGTAGCGGTTAACGCATCTGCTTACCAAGCGAGAGGTCCCGGGTTCGAGCCCCGGCTGGAGAGAAAAAAAAAAAAAACTCCAGGTCTTGGATGTTTACATGTTTGTGACGTCGCTGTTTCTGGTTCCCACGACACAGGGTATCCTAGTGTGGGGCCAGAAGCAATGTATGTGCCTGTGTGTAAATGTTTATGTTTATGTTTATGGTTACAGAAAATAGTTACTGGCTCCCAAACTAGGATTCCCTGTGCTATGGGTAGCCAAGGTATCTTGTGTATATAAGTGTATCCGGAGTAAAGTTTCTAACGTGGCATCCTTATTTTGCGCCGAGGCATGAGTCACCCTTAACGAATCTTCTTTTAAGATGTATCAGGGTATCCTAGTGTGGGGCCAGAAGCAATGTAAGTGCTTGCATGTAAATGTTTATGTTTATTTTCAATCTCTTGTAATTTCCAGCGGCACCAACCCCGCCGTCTCCCTCCGTCGGGACAGGAGTCGCCATACCGGCCGACGACACGCCGCAAACCCCCGTGAGGAGACCCGCACAGCCGGTGTCGAGGCCCCAACAGCCTTTCCGAAGGCCACAGCCTACAGTCAGGTGAGTTTGGGCACTTTTGTGAAATTGCTGATTGAAAAGAGCTACAAATATTGCCTCTTACTGTCAGAAGTTTTTAAGCCGCCCTAAGGCCTCTGACAAGGCTTAACGACTGCCATCTATCGACGGCAGCCGGCACCAACTGCTTAACGTGTCTTGCGATGCACGGAACCGCTCGGAAAAATGCGTTACGCCCTATGTTGCTTAACCTTCGGGATAGTTTAAGATCATTCAGGCAGCCGGGGCTACGAGCAATTCGAAATGAAGATATACTTTAGTCATTACAAACGTGCCAACTGAGTCATACACATTTGTATCAGACCTCTCTCTCACACATATAGGAGGCATATCGGAACTCTCGCTCGCATTTTTATGACTAGGTTCGCACGTTTGTAATAGTTCAAGTATAATAATGTGTAATGCATGTTTTAGCTCAAACACTCTGAGAGAAGGCCTATGATCTGCAGTGGGACGTTTAATAGGCTACTCATGATTTCTCCAACTATTTTGCAAAGCGACTGTAATTTTTCGTTTGTTAATATGAGGCGGAGAGCCAGGTCGGCCTAACTGTTTATAAAAGTCAACGAAAAAAAATTGAGCCCAAATTTAAATTGTAACTTTGGTAAACCAATTATTTCATAATTTGTTGCTGTCTTGCGCACTTTTAATGTGATCTTTAAGTGATTTTGTTAACCCTACATTTATTTTCGGTATTGAAAAATTATAGGCCACTCTGGCTCTCATTGCCTCATATAATTTCTTTCTTCTTCCGGTGCCATCTCCTATCGGAGGTCGGCTATCATTTTGGCTACACTGTCACGTGGTGTAGCTGCTCGCAGAAGTTCTATGTTTCTGGTGTTGAACCACTCTGCTATGTATTGGAGCCATGATGTTTTTCTTTGGCCAGGTCTTCGCCTTCCTTCAATTTTCCCTTCTAGAATAAGTCGCAGCAAATTATATTTGTCAGCTCGCATGATGTGACCAAGGTATTGTAGCTTTATTCGCTTTATAGTCTTTAAGAGCTCTACCTTTTTGTTCATTTTCTGTAGAACCGCGACGTTCGTTACTCTGTCAGTCCATGATATTTTCAGCATCCTTCTATACACCCACTTTTCGAATGCTTCCAACCTTTTGCATAAGGTTTGTGTTAAAGTCCAAGCTTCGACGCCGTATAGAAGGGACGAAAACACGTAGCACCTCACTAAGCGACATCTTGTGACGAGTTTCAGGTTGCGGTTGCAAAGAAGGTGACTCATTTTCATAAAAGCACCGCTGGCTTATTCGATGCGACATTTTATTTCTATACTCTGGTCTTCTTGGTCGTTTACCATACACCCGAGGTATTTGTAAGAACGAACTCTCTGAAGCGGATGATCTTTCACCTTGAGGACAGTAGACCCAGGCGGAGTGTGACCTATGATCATGTACTTGGTCTTTTTTGTATTAATATTCAGGCCATTGACGGCGCTAACTGACTCCACCCGATCAAGTAACTGTTGTAGATCTTCCAACGAGCTGGCTAACAGGATCGTATCATCTGCATAACGTATGTTGTTGAGGGGTCTCCCATTTACAGCGATACCTTCGGTGGCACCTTCAAGAGCCTCAGAGAATATTTCCTCTGCATAGACGTTGAATAGCAACGGTGATAATATGCAACCCTGTCGCACTCCCCTCGGTATGTCCACATCAGCAGTAAGCTCGTTTTCCACGCGTACATTGGCGGTCTGCTGCCAGTATAGATTTTTGATTATGGAGACGTCCTTGGTATCAAGGCCTATTCTATCCAGGATCTGTATGAGTTTCTCATGTTTTACCCGATCAAACGCCTTCTCATAATCTACGAAGCAGACGTATACACATCTGTTCATATCCCAGCAGCGTTGTATCAGTACTTTGTAACCAAATAGTGCATCCCGAGTTCCATAGCCATTTCTAAACCCAAATTGTGTGTCTGAAATGTTATCCTCACATTTTTTATGTATTCGTTTGTGAATAACTTTTAAAAAGATTTTCAGGACGTGGCTCATTAATGAGATGGTTCGGTATTCATTGCATCGTTTCGCAGTACTGATTTTGGGCAGAGTAATGAAACCATTCCGAAGGAATTTGGCCGGAATTATATATTGCATTGAATAGCATCACAATGACGTCTAGATGATCGTATTCTATTAATTTCATAACTTCTACTGGGATTTCGTCAGGACCTACGGCCTTCCCGTTTTTGGCAGATGTAACTGCATGTCTCACTTCGCTCTTTGTTATAGTAGGTCCCGACAACAACACGCTTGTGCATTAATTCTCCTTTCTTTGGTCGTGAAAAAGATCCTCAATGTGTTCCTTCCAAATCCTTAGGCGGTCTTCAGTATTTACGGCATAGTTGCCGTCTTTGTCTAGAAGAGTGGAGGTAGTTTGTCGTTTTTTCTGCCCTGTGAGTTCATTTATCTTCTTATACATATTGAAAGCGTCATGTTTAGCTTGTAGCTCGTCTATCTCTGTGCATTTGTCGTTGATTCAGACATCCTTGGCCTCAATACACTTTCGTCCTATCTCTCTGTGAATCATTTTATATTGTCTAATGTCTGTATGTTATACAAGACGTCTCCGCGTCATCAAGTCTAGAATTTCCTCCGTCATCCATTCTTTGGACTTCACCATGCGTGCTGGACTAAGGGTCTCCCTTGCGGCGGTGAGGATAACATCTTTAATATCCTTCCACAGTTGTTTCGGCGAGATTGTACTTATGTTAGCCATTGAGTTTTGGACTTTCTCTTGCAGCTCATGGAATTTGTTGTGAAGGGCACAATGCAACTTTTGTTTTGTGTCCTTATCCCTTAGCCGAGAAACATCAATCTTTGGGGACGCCTTTGGTGGTAAGAGTTTCTTTAGCTTGGTAGCAAAAACTCCTACAAGAGGGTTGTGATCCGATCCAATGTCCGCACCTGGATATGTTTTAACAGATTTAAAACTGTTTCGATACCTCTTGTTGATCAGTATGAAGTCAATCTGGTTTCGGACTATATTTCCCGGGGAGTCCGCCGGTGATTTCCAAGTGTATAGACGTCGCGGCGGTAGTTTAAAGAAAGTGTTTGTTACTACCAATGATTCTTCCTGACAGAATTGAATAAGGCGATCTCCACGATCATTTCGCACTCCCAAGCCATACTGCCCGACAACATCCTGAATGAGACCTTCGCCAATTTTGGCGTTAAAATCGCCCATAACGATGGTACATTCTGACTTTTTGAGTCTGGTGAGCACGGTTTTCAGGTCTTTGTAAAATTCCTCGAGAATGCTATCACTTTTATCGGCAGTAGGTGCGTATATCTGAACAATGTTAATGTTTAAAGGTGTTGCCCTAAGTTGTACTAGCAAAATGCGATCCGACACTGGTAGAAAAATGGTAACCGTATTTTTAAGATGTTTATTAATCATAACTGCCACTCCGTTTCTGTGGTGTTTTTCGTCATTACCACTGTAGTAGGTGACGCTTTCCTCTGTGGTCTGTATACCTGCTCCCTTCCACCTGGTCTCACTTATCCACAGTACGTCAATTCCGAGTCTCTTTACTTCCCTTTCTATGTTTCTAAATTTCTCTTCTTTAAACATGCTTTGAGCATTCCATGTCGCAATTTTTATAATGCACCCGGGGACTCTTAGCACCCTCTGACCATCTAAGGTCTGCCGGGGACTGAGGGCCGTGATATGTTTGTACTGAGCCATAATGATTATCCTGGGAAAATGTTATGCGGTGGTTTTCCCTTTGCCTTCCGCATCGCTGTTTGTTGCCATGGCAACAATGATAACCCTCGACTGTTCTAGTCTTCTTGACCTCCACTCTCGGGTCTACTGCAGATGCAGATGCCCACTGCAGAGAATGGAAGTGCTTATTTAATGGCGGCACTTACTCGCCATGTCACAAGGTAGTCATTGAACTTATGTAGCTTTTTATAGGCAAGTCCTTTGCACCAGACTTCCCACTACGGTCTCGTAACCTTGCCTTGTCATATAATTTATTTTATTTATTTATTTATTTATTTAACTATAATGCATTCGCTTGTATAGTAAAATAGTCTTGGTAAGCTATGACACTGTATTCTCTTTGCTACAGAATTGACACTTGCATCGTTGGTGACGACTCCACGTGCGATCAGGCGCAGAATGAAAAATGTCGCACCGAAGGAGGTATGTTTGTTTGATTCATGTCGGGAAAACAAACAGTATACAGCGTCAATTTTTGAGACGGGACTATAAGGGCTCCAGCAGACGAGCGACAGCAAGTTAGCGACAGCTCGCGACGCCGGTCGCGCGACCGGTGTCGCGGGCTGTCGCTGACTAGCTGCCGCTCGTCTGTTGGAGCCCTTTGGGCAGCAACCTTAACCGTAATAGCTACAGAAAAGGTTTTTCGGAAACTATCCATACATTTTTAAGATAATATCTAGTATTATTAATATGTAAACATTATTCTAAAGTGCATTCACAGGTTTTTGAATACAGTCAGAAAATATAAAATAATATTCTTTTATGAAATATAGGTAGGTTTATATTTTTTATTAAAAAAATATATGTTAAGTAAATATATTTTTTTTAAATATTTTGACTGACTGATTCACTCACTCATCAACGCCCAGCCCGAGCCGTCGGACCTAGGAAGCTGAAATTTTGCACAGAGGGTCTATATATAATGTAGGCAAGGAATAAGACCGGATTTTTTGAAATTCAACCCCTAAGGGGGCGAAAAGGGTTGCCAAAATTTGTATGGTAGGCATAAAGAATATTGTCTAATTTTCTTGAAACTTAAAACAAATACTCTTCAACACAATTGTTTGAACACGTGTTTCGCCGTTTTTCTAAATTTAACCCTTTAACCCCTTATTTAAACCTAAAGTCCACGCGGACGGAGTCGCGGGCAAAAGCTAGTAAATACATATTTTGCGTAAAAAAATATACCCAAAATATTTTTAAACCATAAAACAGAGTTGGACTGAATTGGATTGTACATTTTTTACGCCAACAGGTATATCCAGCTGCCAGTGTCGACCCGGGTACGCCAGAAGGGTTCACAGGGACCCCTGCCGGAGAGTGGTCTCCCTACAACTCAGCGTCAAAGTTGACAGGCTCTATGATAGAAAGGTAACACCATCATTATCATCAACCCATTATGTCCCCACCGAGGGGCACGGGTCTCTTCCCTGAGGAAGATAAAGGCCATACTCCACCACGGGGGACAAGTCCGGATTGGTGGTGGCATGTAAGACTAGTGGCCGGTCTTACTGTCAGAAGATTCCAAACCGCTCTAAGGCCTCTGACTTGGCTTAACGACTGCCATCTATCGACGGCAGCCGGCACCAACTGCTTAACGTGCCTCGCGAAGCACGGAACCGCTCGGAAAAATGTCACTAGCGTTGGTCAAAGACAGTGACCCATCCATGGACTGAACGCGCCGTATGTTGCTTAACCTTAGTGATCGTTTAAGATCACTCAGGGCCGGGGCTACGAGGGATCCTGTATGTAAATGATGTTGGAGCAGATTGTAGCGCAGTTGGTAGGCTAGATAAATTGGAAATAAAACGTAAGATAGGTATTGAAGACGAGAATCTTTTTTTGCAACATAAAAACGAAGTGACAGTGTCACATAACTTATTTTTCTTTTTTTAATTTTAAAATAGTCCTATTTTTCTTTTTTAAATTTTAAAAGAGTTCTTAAACTCTAATGCTGCGGCCACACTTCAATCAATCAATCAATCAATCAATCAATCAATCAATCAATCATTTATTTGCTCAAACATGTGTCAGTCATAATAGGTACATAATTATCATGCATTTATGGGCCAACATGTTTTACCGACATTCCCGGTGTGCAAATAGTTGCGTGTGGCATATTATTATTGTACATATATACATATTATATTATACTTGAAGGCGAAGATTCGTGTTCGCGTTGTCGCGACAAAATTTCGTGTTCGCTCTACGGCGAAGAGCTTGGCCACAACAAATAAACCTTCGCTACGTCGCGACAATCTAGAACGTTGCTAAATTCATTTTGCGCGAAGTGTAGCCAACCGCTCGAACTTTGTCGCGATAAAACCCTTTGATGTGTGGTATTTTACCGACAGCAGCGCGAAGGGTGTTTGTTTTCGCGATGATGATTCGCGATGGGGCGAATGTTTTGGCCAGACATGTCGCGACAACGCAAATCTTCGTGTTACCGCGATAGTGTGGCCGTACCATAACAAATGGTAGTGTAAATGTAGTTTATACTACACCTACTTGGAAAGTACCTTGATACTTTATCAAATTTACGGTAGAAAGTACGTCATTGCATATCGAACAAATATGCGGGGAGAAAACGCATCTGAGCGGGAGAGAAAAGTGTATGAAAATCCATTTCTTACGTGGTTTTTCTTTTTTAATTTTGGGTAAGACTATGCGCCGGTAACCTAAATATCAAAAGCCAAAAAGTTATTACAGTGAGTTTTTATCTCCAAGTTCGCAAAATGACACTGGCCACTAGCAGCAATTTCAATATAAATTTCAATTAGTAAAGATTTCGTTTTTTATTTTCCTTGTAGGTGTAGTATAAAGCACTATGTATCACTCGAGAGAAACTGCGATTCCCGATCTCAGGTGTTTTAAAGCCCTCGCCTACGGCTCGGGCTTCAAACGACACCCTCGACGGTAATCGGTCACTTTCTCCTCTCGGTGAACAATGTACTATTATTCAACGAGTCTCCATTTTCAGGTGGCATGGGACGCAAAGCTGGCTGACAAGGAGTCCGAACCCTATCAGCAGCTGAGCTACGAAGCATTGAGGGCGGTAAGTAGCGCACTACTTTATTGAAATGATTCATAAGATTGTTTGTACAGTAACACCATTCGCTTATAAATTGTGCCCGGATAACGGCGACAGGCTTGCCACTTGTCACGTTTGGGACCTAATAAACTCGGCAAAACGTGGGTCCAGTTCTAGAGACTGGTGCCTCTGCCTACCCCTTCGGGGATAACGGGCGTGAGTTTTTTTTTTTTTTTTTTTTTTTTTTTTTTCATAAGTTAAGATAGTATAAATGCGAGACTGGTTGGCCAAAAGGGACCTCAAGGGAAAATAATTGATTTCGAGAAAAATCGCGTCTGAAGTTTCGTGTTTCAATAGGTTTTGACTAGGCTCGGCTCACAAAAAAAATCATAAAAAAATAACTACGGCACCTAAAAATATTCTGGTTAGACCAAAACAAAGCTAAAATACCGCAGATTAAAAAATTCAAATAAAAAAATTACGGTTTCCAATCCCTCCAGGTCCCTTTTCGGTCAACCACTCACAATATATAAGATAAGATGAGATGAGATTAGATGAGATAAGATAAAAAAGTATTTATTGCCACATCAAAATAAATTTTTAACATAGCATAACATTTACATACAGGCACATACATTGCTTCTGGCCCCACACTAGGATACCCTGTGTCGTGGGAACCAGAAACAGCGACGTCACAAACATGTAAACATCCAAGACCTGGGTATCTTTTTTTTGGTCCCCAGCCGGGATTCGAACCCGGGACCTCTCGCGTGGTAGGCAGATACGCCACAGAGGTCGTCTGTAGTATTAATTGTATTGTAGTCGTATTGTAGCACACTATTTTATTGTATTGTATTTATTACATCTTTAGGTACATTCCATACTCTTAGATACGTCAATATAATTGAAGACAGGTAGAGATTAATAATAATTGATAGGCAATGTTACATCTAATATTTTAAAGTATGCAAGCTCAATAGAAACAGAATAACATAACATTACATTTACATACAGGCACATACATTGCTTCTGGCCCCACGCTAGGATACCCTGGATTCCAGATTTGAATTCCGATGAGAAGCAGTTCGAACTGCGTCAAACAAAATGTGGTCCAGGCATCCTGACGTCAGAATGTCTGGCCACTTTCTTTACACGTTTTTTCGCTGTTTATCGAGGTACTAAATATTTCAATTAAGGTACTAAATAGTACCAAAAAGGTACTATACTGTAATATTTGTCAAACATTAAATATCGTAGCTTTGGTCCAGGCGTGGAGGGAGTAAAAACCATGGAGCAAGCCACAACGCACACATACAAGATGTAAATGAAACAAACTTACGTAGCGATCATGGGTGAAAAAGAGACAGAATAAAAGGCAAAAGTGTAACTACTTTTTTTGTTTGCCCCCGTGCCAAGTTGACGTTTCTTGGGGGCAACCGAAGAGTAAAAAAGTGTTGCCATTCGTGCATGTTGAAAATCCCGATCATTACTTTTAACTATGTATTATTATAGTGAGTTTAAAAGTTAGTTTAGCTGGTAGGCAGTCAAATACACACGAAAGTAAAATGTTATGCAAAGCATTACAATAGATGAATTCCAGTTGAGAACTCTGTTTTGCAGAAAAAAACATATGAGTCAATGTTTTTTCGAGTAAGATTTAACTAAACAAATCTGAATACCATCTTGGAGACCGTAATGGTCTTTCATATACTATTCACTTTTTTACATACTTAAATCGCCTTTAATCAAAAGTTACAATCATCATCATCATCATCAGTCTATATTAGTCAACTGCTGAAGATAGCCCTCCCCTAATGAGCATAGCGCCCTGTCTTCAGCTTGCCACATCCAGCATCTGCCAGCAGTTTTTCAATTACAATAATAGGTATTATTATATTTTGATCTATTACAATATTTATGAAATTTCACAACATTTCCATTCCAGATTTCTTCAAAATACTCCTGTTCAGGATAAATGGGTGCTAGCATGTGGAAGAGAGAACTGGTCACCCACATCAAATTCTCGAACATGCTCTGTACATTTCAACTAAAGTTGCTACAACTCTTCAAGTAACAAATTATTCTATGTTTTGCCAGGCGGCATTTAGGGAGTAAACGCACGGCAAACAAATTAGACACCAGAACGTGAAGTTATTTAACTTTTTCAGGTGTTAAATAGGAAAATTAAAATGTTAAGAAAAAAATTACTTTTCTTTTCATTTCTTGTACCCACATGAACAGATTAGAAATTTCTGAAGTTTTCGCGAGTCACTTAATATTATTAAAATGCAACCTGTAAAATGTAAATGAACTTACCGTAAATCAGTGAGAAAAGTGTATTTAATAATACGAATATGTTAGCGGACGTTTAATTGACAACTCTACTGCTAGACGTGTTTTATTGTATGAATAATAATGTTCAAAACAATTGCATTTTTATTCACGTCCTACGAACGACTGAAATATTTTAGCATACATTATGGCAAATTCACTTTACTCTGGCAACATTCACGCACACAAAGAAATAATATTCACCGACGCAAAACCGGTTACACTGTGGCTTGACCTACAGCGCCACCAAGTTATCTGTTCAGGTTGGCAAAATTCTAACTAACTTATAAATTTGTAAATCCTGTTCCCCATTTTTTGTTTTATTTATTCACTTACTAAGATTTATAGATATATTTTCATTAAAATTGAAAGACGGGTTAAAATATTCTCATTTGTCTAGGTAAATTCCTCAAATGTTACTACTAAATTCTCCACTAGCGCCGCTATCAACTGAACAGATAAGATGGTGGCACTGTATGGTTCTACTCAATCAACGGTTAAAGCTCAAAATAAAGAGTTGAGTACCAACCTGTCAAAGTTTAGAGCAAACCTTCTTCGCTCACTGAAGGAGGTTTTATTATAATGTATAGAAGAAAAAACCTTCTCTTTTGACAGATTTTTGATATGATGTCTCATTTTAACAAATGCAATAATTTTAAAATAAGAAACGAGTTTAGAATCGTGGCTTCGGAACTTTGAAAGGTAATAAGTATATATTGTTAAAACATTATAGCGTGGAGGGAGTAACAACGCATTATAGACTAGTACCTGGGTGACCGAGCTTTGCTCTGTACTTTTTTTGTAATATAAAATAAAAATAATCCTTTTTCAACAAAAAAAGAACTTGGAAAAAAAACATCATGACTCGAACCGGGTCTCTCGAAATCGTCCCGAAACGGGTCGCCCGTTTTCCCGTCGGAACTATCCCAACCTTGCAGATAGACGCGAAATTTACCTCTGTATGTTATCATAGCAAATTTCAATTGGCATAAAACACGGATAAAACCACGTTTTCTAAAAATGTAACCTAGTTAGATAAATTAAGCGCCCCCGAAAGCATCTGCCTACAAAATTTCGTGAAAATCGTTGGAGCCGTTTCCGGGATTCTGATTATATATAAATATATATACAAGAATTGCTCGTTTAAAGAGATTAGATAGATACTGCACATAATTGGGTTGGTGGGTAAAGTTGACAAAGAATCAGAAAACTGGTAAACATTTTTAGACCCCGACTGTACATACATTCTTCTTTGCCAACAGATCGACTCGGCGTTTTCTATGACCCCCTTCTCGGACGATTTCGTGGGCGGTACAGTCAATTCCGTGCACCGGGGCGAGACCAACAACCAGGGAGTTTTCGTCAACTACACAATCTTGGTTAGTAGCTCAAGATATTGTAATCTTCTTCTTCTTCTTCGGTCCATCTTTCTTCTTTCTTCGTTATTTCGTTCTTCCTCTTCGAGTTATTGGCTACCACTTTAGTTATAAGATTTTAGTTATAAGGCTTTTGCTGTGCCCGACAGGGTCCATAATGATACAAATACCTGTTACTTAAGATCAAAGGAACTTATGGTTGCAATAAAGCATTTGAGTATTGAGTTTTAAGTATTAAGTCCTTTTAACTCCTAGGGAAGCTCCCGGCTTCAACCACAGATTTCCTCTTCTGGTGGTCGTTCGCGGCAACTTCTAGGTCAGCCCATATATCACCTTATCGGGTTAAGCATTAGAGCACTCGGAAGAGTCAAAGTATGTGTGTGTGTGTGACAGTTTGGAGTAGGAGAATGACACACCTACTAGGAAGAAAAGTCCCAGAATGTAACAGCAGGACAGCTACTGCCGATCGACTGGGCCTCTTGGGCTATAGATCTCTCCAGGTGGTCCCTAAATCCAAGACAGTAAAAGTAATAAGTACGTCATTTATATTTTTCAATACCAGATAATTTAATCGTAATAAATAAATCTTAATCGCATCGTAATGTTTGTTTTTCTAGTGTGTACAATAAAGAGTTCTAATCTAATCTAAAAACAATATGTTTACTTTATGAACGTCAAAGTTGTTAGTTTCACAATCAATAGATTATTATACTTGAGCCATTACAAACGTGCGACCTGAATCATAAGCATTTGTATCAGACCTCTCTCTCACACATATAGGAGGCATATCAGGCATATCGGAACTCTCGCTCGCACTTTTATGACACGGTTCGCATGTTTGTAACGGCTCAGGTATAATAACAATTAATAAGAAGAAGCTGACAAAAAAACTCCGTGTGAATTCTTTTGAAAACAGTTCGTAGGCTGATTAATAGTGCAAAACAATGTTTGAAAGGTCAGCTATTAACAGCACACTTTCCCCATCAGCTGCAAGAATCTCCGGAGTCTCTTCGCAGCGCCGTGGCCACTGATATTCAGCGTCATCTATTGGGTGTGATCAGAAGACGATCCAACAACGTCGGAGCATCTGCCTTGTGGGTGGACTCACCGGCTGGAGCAGTTTTAGCTCCGAATGGTGAGTTTCACCTGATTTTTGGGTTCATGTGTGATCAGAAGACGATCCAACAACGTCGGAGCATCTGCCTTGTGGGTCGACTCAGCGGCTGGAGCAGTTTTAGCTCCGAATGGTAAGTTTCACCTGATTTTTGGGTTCATGTGTGATCAGAAGACGATCCAACAACGTCGGAGCATCTGCTTTGTGTGTCGACTAACCGGCTGGAGCAGTTTTAGCTCCAAATGGTGAGTTTAACTTGGTTTAACATATTTTTTGGGTCAAGGATACAGCAGGGTTAGCTCAATACTTGTACCACCTACCAGTACTATCCAGTCCTACACTATCCAATGGTGATTTAGTGGGCTGGGTCCCAAAAGTGAGAACGGTTGTGATCAGAAGACGTCCCAACATCGTTAAAATGTCCGCCTAGGGTGGATTTGTACATTAGTGCTGGGCTTATTACCAAGTATTATCAGTTTGGGTGTGATCAGAAGACGATCCAACAACGTCAGGGTATCTGCCTTGTGGGTTGACACACCGGCGGGTGCAGTTTTGGCTCTGAATGGTCAGTTTCACCTGATTTTTGGGTTCAGGATACTGCGGTATCAGGTCAATAAAGTTGCTAGTGGATCTAACGACATTAGGTAACTCCCAAAGCTGACTATCATGCTCAGTGGTGTCTTATCGTTTTATCAGAAGATATTCAAACAACGTTAGAATGTCCGCCCAGAATGGATTTGTGGAAGTGTCATCTGTTGGGTGTGATCAGAAGACGATTCAACAACATCGGAGCATCTGCCTTGTGGGTCGGCTCACCGACTGGTGCAGGCCAGTTTTGGCTCCGAATTGTGAGTTTTATCTGATTTTTGGGTCCAGGATAATGCAGTGTCAGCTCAATACTTGTACCACCTACCAGGACTAACCAATTACGACCCAAAAGTGTTTTTTTGGCGCTAGTTCCCAAAAGTGGCAATAGAACATAGAAGCGAAACCTTATTAATAGGCTGATAACAACCGTCAAAGAGGAAATTTGTTATACTCGTATAAAAAGTTTGTTAAGAGTCCATTTTTGTTTCAGACGTGGACGAATGCGCAACGCCAGATCTGAACGACTGTCACAAACTTGCCACTTGCACCAACACTTGGGGTGGATTCAGGTAAGGCTTTATCTTGAGCTTCTTACGAGTGAACATTCAGACCAACTTTGTACTCGTATTTACGATGATTTGAGAAAGGATTATCCGAGTGGAATTGCTTACTTTTTCTCCACTACATTCGGCCCTAAAGCACTTGGTGGCAAAAAATATTTATTTACTTATTGAAGGTCGTATGAAAATCACACACAAACATAAAAATAAATCAGTGAATGTTATTAATTTGTTATTATAGCATTATTTTTTTATTTATTTTATTTTATTTTATTAGATCCACCAACAAGATAGTACATTATACATTGTATAATTTTGCTTACGTGCTATATCATTTTTATGTACAACCCGATTACAGGCAGATACGGCGTTCTTATTGGTTGAGTTATTATTATTATTTTATTTATTAGCATGCAATGACTAAATATTATTATTATTAATTCGAGGCTTCGAGTGAGTACTGCTATATAATATCTATGTGTTATGAGTGTATGGACGTAAATAGATGCTTCATCGACGAAAGAGACTTTATATTATGTAATTAAATGCCATTTCTGGCTTCGTCTGTGTACCTACCTACTACCATTGAATTTAGAAGGAATGCTACTACTAGGGGAGGCCGGGGTTCGAAGTTCAGATTTTTGATATTCTATAGGATCTATTTATGTTCACACACATACATAACTCATTACGTATGTGTGTGAACATAAATAGATGCTTCAATGAAGAAATATACGGTGCCACCATCTTATCTGTTCAGTTGATAGCGGCGCTAGTGGAGTATTTAATAGGAACATTTAAGAAATTTACCTGTAAAAATGAGAATATTTTAACTCGTCTTTCAATTTTAATGAAAGTATATCCATAAATCTTAGTAAATGAATAAATAAAACAACAAATGGGGAGCAGGATTTACAATTAATTTGTTAGTTACAACTATAATTTGATGTCATTTCTGGCGTCGTGTGTGTACTGCTTTGTGTTATGTGTGTGAACGTAAATAATATGCTTAGTGAAGAAAGAGACGTTGTAAAGATTTAATTTTGTGGTTTAGTGTGAACTGATATTATATATTTGTGTTATGTGTGTGAACGTAATCAGATGCTTCAATGAACGAGACGTTGTAATTTGTAATTTAATGACGTCATAACTAGATGCCAGGTTCGAATCCAGGCTGGGGACAAAAAAGGGAAGCCCAGGTCTTGTATGTTTACATATTTGTGGTGTCGCTGTTTATGGTTCCCACGACACAGGGTATCCTAGTATGGGGCCAAAGGCAATGTATGTGCCTGTATGTATGGTTTTTTTGTCCCCAGCCGGGGTTTGAACCCCGGTTCATTTTTTTAATGATGAAAGTGACGTTGTAATGGGCTAGTTGCCCTAAAAAATGTAATTAGTCCGTCTTTTAGATTATTCAAAAATAAGGGACACGTATTTTTTATATTTGTAAATTAGACCAATAATGACAAAGATAAAGCCCATTAAAGTTACGTGTGACGTCACGCCGTGCTGCATTTTTTAGCACGGAGTGACGTCACACGTAACTTTAATGGGCTATATCTTTGTTATTTTTAGTTTAATCGAAAAAAGAAAAAAATACGTGTCCAATATTTTTCTATAATCTAAAATACGGACTAAATAGAATTTAATTATTTTGACCCTGGAAACTACCCTATTCTCTTTCGTCAGGTGTACATGCCCGGAATCGACTCGGGATACCCACTCTGGTGAGGTCTCTCGGGGCGGAAGGGATTGCCAAGGGTGTGCCGCGTCCCATTGCAACGATCGTGGGACCTGTCACTATGCGAATAACCAACCCTATTGCAGGTATGCACTTATGCCCGGTTAAAATATCCACAAAACGCTTCGTGGATCACACTAATATTATAAACGTGAAAGTTTGTGTGTGTGTTTATATGTTTGTCAGTCTTTAGCGCTGAAACGGCTGGACGGATTTGAATAAAATTTGGTATGGTGTTAGCCGATACCCTGGATTAAAACATAGGCTACGTTTTACCGCGGGGAAATATCTTATTCCTACGGGAAAATCGATGAACCGCGGGTAACACCGCGGGGCACAGCTAGTATTTCTATAAGTATATTAGAAAGAGAAGATACATTTAATATATAAAAATCTCGTGTCACAGTATTTGTTTTCTATCTCCTTGGAAACTGTTTCAATGATATTTATGTTTTTTTATGATTGCTAAAGTCTGTTTTTTAATTCAATGTAAAAAAGTAAACTGTCATGTTGACATATCAATACACACAGACCTAGTCAATACAAGTCAAGGGCTGTCAATTTCTTAATGTTGCTAGTACGTAAAAACCAAATAACCCCATTTTACTTCCAAGTTAAAATTGTGTGTGCTACGTGTTTTTTTAGACTTTCCTCTTATGAGTAATTAAATTTTAATGTCTTTGATGTGATAAGGATTTTTGTCACATGAGCCTTCTATTCACGGCGTCATTTTTTTGCATCGAATTAAAAAACAGACTTTAGGTCTGAGAATTGGCTGAATCAATATGGCAAGTAGTAGGTACAAATAATAATTGCTTACGATCGGTTACAATTCCTACGAAATTCCTACGAACCGTCAATAAATTGTAGGGAAAACGGATCGTAGCCGGTAGGCGTATATTATAGGAACCGGGCATTAGAGCTCGGATAAATCTTATATAACCGTCTTCTCAATCGTTTTCTTACAGAGGTCCAACATATCGACATATTTGTTGACTCTATTAACAAAATAGCATTTGAATTAAGATTACACTTATGTAAGTAATTAATAAGGTTTATTATGTAATCATAGCAATAGGGGCGCTTTGGGAAACTGTAAGCCCTTATTGCGGTATTAAATAAATAAATAAATATAGGGTATCCCGTAAATAGTGGTCCGAAGATTATTATTAATATTTATTAGACACTCCAATAGTATTTTCACAATTCATTTAAAAACTACTTATTCTAATGATGTATAATTCAGTGTGAAACACCTTTACAGGAGTATACATCTTTAGGATCTAAAACTAATTTGAATAAAAATAAAAAAAAACACGGTTCCAGATTTGTTATTATTACTTAGTATTTTTGGTAGACGCTACGTTTTTTTAATGTATGACTTAAATAGTATGACTATCCATTACAAAAACATTTATTTATTAGTAAATTATATACAAAGTTAATTTATTTAGAAAAATAAGAACATTAATAGCAAGTAAGGTTTATACCATTTTAAAAACCTAATGGAACATGTTTTTAAAAGTTGGAGAATTTTTCCAACTTTGACATTGTAATGGATAGGCATACTATTGAAAAACAAATAACAGAAATCATATTTAAAAAAATATCATCATTTGTAATATATACAGAATTAAAAAGACTGTAGTACCTACCAAAACACTAAATAATAATAAAAAATCCGGAGCCATTAATTATTTTAAATTTTTATTCAAATTAGTTTTAGATATTTAGGTGACCTATATTCTCGTTAAGCTTGGACCACCATTTACGGGACACCCAGTATAAAAATGGATGGCTGTTTGTTAGTCTCACTAAAACTCTAGAACGGATGGACCGATTTGGCCGATTTTTAGTTTTATATATTTGTGGAATTCCAGGAAACGTTCAAATGGTGAGAAATTTACTGAGAAAAATTAGAGAAAATTACGAAAACTTTAGCGGTACGAAGATTGCCGGGACAGCTAGGTATTATTTGAATAAATATATTTTAAAAACATCCTGATAACAGCACCTAATTTCCCCACAGCTGCATGTCCGGTTACTACGGATCCACCTGCGAAGTGGACGGCGAAGTGGTCGGAGTGGCAGTCGGGGCTTCACTGGCGGCTGCTCTGGTCATAGCTCTGACTTTGGCGGCTTTACTGTCTTGGAGGTAAGTGCTGTGTGTATAATGATACTTAGTGTGTCTGGCCGCAGCATTGGTGTTTTATTACCTTTTAAGAATATTAAATGATGTTTGACTTTGCAAGTATTGATTGCACTCATGGATCTTGAGATTCTTGGTATACGAACACTCACACCTAATTTGTATTAGCTTTAAGTTGATTTGAGAAAAGATGGTCAGAGTGGAGTTTTTTTTCGCTGCCTTTTTTTCCACTACAGACGGCCCCAAGGCAGCGGCTAACATTATACATAACTGTATGTACATTGACATTCAACAAGCAGAATGTAAATTCTTTACGTTGAAATAAAAATTTTTGAATTTTTTTTTTTTAATCATTACTTTGTTACTATGGTTCCTGTAACTGCTGTGATTGTTATTGTAATCATGGATGCCAGGCTGAGAAGTGGTTGAAGTGGCGGTCGGGACTTCACTGGTGGCTGCTCTGGTCATAGCTCTGACTTTGGCGGCTTTACTGTCTTGGTGGTAAGGGCTGACTGCACAGTGACACTAGTTGTTATCATTGCTGTATTACTATGGCTGCTGTGACTGCCATAATTGTCTTAGTTACTACAATATAAAGTGGCAGTCGGGGCTTCATTGGCAGCCGCCACCTTTACTGTCTTGTAGGTAAAATCTGGATAGTGATTGTTATTGTTATCATTGCTGTGTTACTATGGTTGCTGTGACTGCTATGATTGTTATGGTAATCATGGATGCCAGGCTAAGAAATGATCGACGGTGGCGGTCGAGGCTTCTCTGGTAGCTGCGAGGGTTATCGCACTGACTTTGGCGGCTTTACTGTCTTTGAGGTAATCGCAGACTGCGTAGTGATACTGTTAGTTTTGTGTACCGTATTACTATGGGTGCTGTGACTGCCATCATTGTCTTAGTTGCTATGACATAGAGTGGCAGTCGGGGCTTCATTGGCGGCTGCTCTGGTCATAGCACTGACTTTGGCGGCTTTACTATCTTGGAGGTAATGGCTGTCTGGGTAGTGATTTTTATTGTTATCATTGCTGTGTTACTATGGTTGCTGTGACTGCTGTGATTGTTATGGTAATCATGGATGCCAGTCTGAAAAGTGGTTGAAGTGGCGGTCGGGACTTCCCTGGTGGCTGCTCTGGTCATAGCACTGACTTTGGCGGCTTTACTATTTTCGAGGTAAGGGCTGAGTGCGTAGTGACTCTGATTGTTATCATTGCTGTGTTACTATGGCTGCTGTGACTGCCATAATTGTCTTAGTTACTACAATATAAAGTGGCAGTCGGGGCTTCACTGGCAGCCGCCGAATTGGTTATGGCACTGATTTTTGCGGCTTTACTGTCTTAGAGGTAAGGGCTGTCTGGGTAGTGATACTTATCGTTATCATTGCTGTGTTACTATGGCTCCCGTGGCTGCTATTATTGTTATAGTTGCAATGGTAACCCCATGGATACCAGGCGGTGAAAAAGTGGCCGCCACCTGCCACGATCCTGACGGATCACTCTCCCTTCATCGTCATTAGTCGTTGCATGCACTTCTGTTTCGGGTACATTTTATCTTAAAATAAAAATAAAAAAAATAAACTCACGCCCGTTATCCCCGAAGGGGTAGGCAGAGGCACCAGTCTCTAGAACTGGACCCACGTTTTGCTGAGTTTATTTACATTTTATCTTGCACTTTGCTAATACGCCCCGTAGATTAGGCTAGATTTTATTAGCTTCAAAACAGTAAATTAAAGCTCTCCTACTGCAGCCGGAAATGGTCCCGGGAACAAAAGGCAGCCGGGATGGGCTCCCCGGTATTCAACTATATGGCTGCTAACACCATCAAGGCACCGCCGGTTGGACAGCCACCTTACCAGGTAAGATCAACTCGCCTCTTGTATCCTATCCCAGTCATCTAGGATAGCATCAGTCAAACTGACTCACACATCAATGGCCAGCCCAAGCCGTAAACCTAGGAAGCTAAAATTTTGCACAGAGGGTCTATATATAATATAGACAAGGAATAAGAGAGGATTTTTTTAAATTCAACCCCGAAGGGGGCGAAAATGGTTGCCAAAATTTGTATGGGAGGTATAAAGAATGATGTCTAATTTTCTTGAAACTTAAAATAAATACTCTTCGACACAATTGATTGAACACGTGTTTCGCCGTTTTTCTAAATAATGAACGGTTTTGCAACATTTTGAACTAAAGTCCACGCGGACGGAGTCGCGGGTGAAAGCTAGTATTAGATAAAAGATAGATAAAATAATACATTCATTACGGCGATATTTACATACAGGTACATACCTTGCTTCTAGCCCCACACTAGGATACCCTGTGTCGTGGGAACCAGAAACAGCGACGTCACAACCATGTAAACATCCAAGACCTGGGGTTTTCTTTTTGTCCACAGCCGGGATTCGAACCCGGGACCTCTCGCAAAGGCAGATGCGCTAACCGCTGCGCCACAGAGGTCGTCGAGCTAGTATAATATAAATAATCCAATATCATTATAATCAATCAGAGTTATAAAATTCATCTTGTTTCAGGTTACACTAGAAGAAAGAATGCGATGGGCTCAAATAGCCGAAGCGATGGCTGCCAATCATTATGCTGTGAGTATCAATCAATCAATTAAAGACAGATAAAGTCCAAAACAGTACAGAACATCTCAGTACAATAATACAATACAATGCAATGTAATGCAATGCAACACAATGCAATGCAACGCCGCACAACGCAATGCAACGCAACGCAATGTAATGCAACCCAACGCAATGCAATGCAATGCAATGCAATGCAAAGAGACACAATGCAACGCAATGCAACTCAATGCAATGCAACGCAACACAATGCAATGCAATGCAAAGAGACACAATGCAACGCAATGCAAAGAGACACAATGCAACGCAATGCAACTCAATGCAATGCAACGCAACACAATGCAATGCAATGCAAAGAGACACAATGCAACGCAATGCAACGCAACGCAACGCACTGCAATGCAATGCAACGCAACGCAATGCACTGCAATGCAATGCAACGCAACGCAATGCAATGCAATGCAAAGAGACACAATGCAACGCAATGCAAAGAGACACAATGCAACGCAATGCAACTCAATGCAATGCAACGCAACACAATGCAATGCAATGCAAAGAGACACAATGCAACGCAATGCAACGCAATGCAACGCAACGCAACGCACTGCAATGCAATGCAACGCAACGCAATGCACTGCAATGCAATGCAACGCAACGCAATGCAATGCAAAGAGACACAATGCAACGCAATGCAACGCAACGCAATGCACTGCAATGCAATGCAACGCAACACAATGCAATGCAATGCAAAGAGACACAATGCAACGCAATGCAACGCAACGCAATGCACTGCAATGCAATGCAACGCAACACAATGCAATGCAATGCAAAGAGACACAATGCAACGCAATGCAACGCAACGCAATGCACTGCAATGCAATGCAACGCAACACAATGCAATGCAATGCAAAGAGACACAATGCAACGCAATGCAACGCAACGCAATGCAACTCAATGCAATGCAACGCAACACAATGCAATGCAATGCAAAGAGACACAATGCAACGCAATGCAACGCAACGCAACGCACTGCAATGCAATGCAACGCAACGCAATGCACTGCAATGCAATGCAACGCAACGCAATGCAATGCAATGCAAAGAGACACAATGCAACGCAATGCAAAGAGACACAATGCAACGCAATGCAACTCAATGCAATGCAACGCAACACAATGCAATGCAATGCAAAGAGACACAATGCAACGCAATGCAACGCAATGCAACGCAACGCAACGCACTGCAATGCAATGCAACGCAACGCAATGCACTGCAATGCAATGCAACGCAACGCAATGCAATGCAAAGAGACACAATGCAACGCAATGCAACGCAACGCAATGCACTGCAATGCAATGCAACGCAACACAATGCAATGCAATGCAAAGAGACACAATGCAACGCAATGCAACGCAACGCAATGCACTGCAATGCAATGCAACGCAACACAATGCAATGCAATGCAAAGAGACACAATGCAACGCAATGCAACGCAACGCAATGCACTGCAATGCAATGCAACGCAACACAATGCAATGCAATGCAAAGAGACACAATGCAACGCAATGCAACGCAACGCAATGCAACTCAATGCAATGCAACGCAACACAATGCAATGCAATGCAAAGAGACACAATGCAACGCAATGCAACGCAACGCAACGCACTGCAATGCAATGCAACGCAACGCAATGCACTGCAATGCAATGCAACGCAACGCAATGCAATGCAATGCAAAGAGACACAATGCAACGCAATGCAAAGAGACACAATGCAACGCAATGCAACTCAATGCAATGCAACGCAACACAATGCAATGCAATGCAAAGAGACACAATGCAACGCAATGCAACGCAATACAACGCAACGCAACGCACTGCAATGCAATGCAACGCAACGCAATGCACTGCAATGCAATGCAACGCAACGCAATGCAATGCAAAGAGACACAATGCAACGCAATGCAACGCAACGCAATGCACTGCAATGCAATGCAACGCAACACAATGCAATGCAATGCAAAGAGACACAATGCAACGCAATGCAACGCAACGCAATGCACTGCAATGCAATGCAACGCAACACAATGCAATGCAATGCAAAGAGACACAATGCAACGCAATGCAACGCAACGCAATGCAACTCAATGCATTGCAATACATTAGAATTTAATACAATACATAACTGATACAAGGACTAATGGACGTTGATGAAGCGAAAGTGATATGTCAGGATCGTGGCAGGTGGCAGTCCCTGGTCTCTGCCTACCCCTCTGGGATGCAGGCGTGAGCTTATGTTAACATTAATGTTTTTATTAAAAAAAAAATTTTTTTTTAATAAAAAATTAATCGACTTTCGAACACTACAGCACTAAAAACGCAGAATAATGAATTAACCAAATCGGTGCCAAGTTCTAGACCAGCACTACATTTTGCGTTTTCTTTATTTAGTGAATTCATGTTCTGAAGTCATTTAAATAAATACATACATAAGCTCACGCCTGTATCCCAGAGGGTAGCCAGAGACCAGGGACTGCCACCTGCCACGATCCTGACAGATTATTTTCGCTTCATCGACATTCATTAGTCGTTGCCCTTGGCTTTCTGAAGTCTTTTTTTATAAAAAATATTTTTTTTTTTGTATTTTGTCTTGTCTGTTTTTTTGTTTTTATTTTTTATTTATTTCATTTTATTAGGGACACCAACAGCGAAAACAAATAATATTAACACAATAATAAAGATACAATTCACAAGGCCAATAACAGACATCCACAAATAGACATTTCATAATTACAAAAAATAAACCACGATAACGCTCAGCAATATAAAATACATGCATTGTCATTGAAATAAAATATGACTTACAATAATATAAACCAATCAAACAAGCAAGAATTGCCACCTTATGTGTGTGTGTGTGTGTGTGTGTGTGTGAGGGTGTGTGTGTGTGTGTGTGTGTGTGTGAGGGTGTGTTTGTGTGTGTGTGTGTGTGTGTGTGTGTGTGTGAGGGCGTGTTTGTGTGTGTGTGTGTGTGTGTGTGTGTGTGTGTGTGTGTGTGTGTGTGTGTGAAAAGGGAAGGGGGGGTTTCTTCGAGAAATTACGTATAATCATTGAGTATAGTTAAAATACTGTAGTTAAAATACAGTTGTGTTTACTATGTTTGTGTTTTTATGTTACAATACAACGATTATTTAGACAAAATCAACGATTATTTAGAAGACAAGGACGTATGGCATTAAATAAATAAAATAAAAAATAAATAAATAAACTCACGCCCGTTATCCCCGAAGGGGTAGGCAGAGGCACCAGTCTCTAGAACTGGACCCACGTTTTGCCGAGTTTATTAGGTCCCAAACGTGACAAGTGGCAAGCCTGTCGCCGTTATCCGGGCACAATTTATCAGCGAATGGTGTTGCTGTACAAACAAATGTACGTAACTAGAAGTCATTGGTACATGCGTGGTTCGAACCCAGACTCTCATGATCGAGAAGCAAGGGTCAACCCCACTACGCCACCACCGCTTGTAACATTAAAAATAGTAGTTTAATATCAAATTTAATCACAGGATAAATGTGTCTAGTGTTCAACACATCCAAGATATTATTTTGTAGGTTTGATTTGTATTAGCTTTAAGGTGATTTGAGAAAAGATGGTCAGAGTGGAGTTTTTTTTTCGCTGCCTTTTTCTCCACTACAGACGGCCCCAAGGCAGCGGCTAACGTTATACATAACTATATATTATGTACATTGACATTCAACAAGCAGAATGTAAATTCTTTAGGTTGAAATAAATTTTTGAATTTGAATTACAATACAACTAGCTGTGCCCCGCGGTGTTACCCGCGGTTCATCGATTTTCCCGTGAGAATAAGATATTTCCCCGCGGTAAAACGTAGCCTATGTTTTAATCCAGGGTATCGGCTAACTCCATACCAAATTTTATTAAAATCCGTCCAGCCGTTTCAGCGCTAAAGACTGACAAACATATAAACACACACACAAACTTTCACGTTTATAATATTAGTGTGATTGTATCCCCTCCTCTCTCCAGCAAGCTGAGTCGGCCCAAGCGATGGCCACGCGACCATCGTCGGCCATGTTTGGTGGATATCCAACTTTGCCTCCAGTCCCGTTGCCCAGGTAAAGACTATTCTATTTGGATATCGTATAAATGATCGGCAAAAGTAATACTTAGCATTATACGTCGCCTTAGTGGTGAATTCACACTTTTGACCGAATTGAGTTATGAACACCACCCTACTCTGCGTTAAATGGACATTGTATTGGTGAAGAGATCTAATTGATAGTTCAACTAGCAGTGTGCTTTTCATTCAGATGTTAAAGGAGTTAAATGGAAAGAGGAAGGAAAAATCCAGTGGTGATTTTTTAAATTGGCTCTATCTCGGACTGACTCAAGTGTGGCATAGCTCTCTTCACCACTAAAGCGACGAATTATTAAGATGATTGGAATCACCCTAGATTTTAGGAGCACTATATTTTAAAACGACCATAGATTTTAGTAACACTTCATTCCAACACCAGATTTTAGGATACAAGGTCCCGAAACACCCCGATTCTAGGATCACAAGTTTTCAAACCGACCCTAGATTGTAAGAACACAAAATTTTAAAATGACCCTTTGTTTTAGGAATATAATATTCCAAAACTACTCTGTTCCTATAGTTAAAGAACTATTAATATAGATTTTAGGAACACAACATTCCCGATCGACTCTAGATTTTAGGAACTCAAGATTCTAAAACGAGCCTCTATTTTAAGAACACGACCCTATATTTGCAGAACACAAGATTCTAAGAGTTCTATACAACAACAAAGATTTCACGTGACCTTACATTTTAGGAAAACAAGATTCATAACTATCTCCTATTTTAAGAACCCGATTCTAGATTTTCGTAAGAACACCAAATTGAAAACCACCACATTTTTTGTCATTTGAGGCAACAAAGATTCAAAACGACCCCAGATTTTAAGACGACCCTAGATTTTAGGGACACAAGATCCCAAAACGACCCTAGATTCTAGGACCACATGGTGCTTTCAGGACCGGTCTGTACATGGGGACTGGGCATCACAACGGTACGCTCAACACAGTGGCTTCCCGTGCTAACACGGCTGCCTCCCACCACGGATTATACGGTTAGTTATAACCTTGAAAGCACAATTGGGAATGGATGAAGTGCTTGATATTTTTTTTGGTGATAGGAATAACCATCCTTAACGCGAGAATAAAGTTTAAACTTTTTTGGCTTCGTAGTTAATTTTTAAATAATCTTAATATTTTTCCTTTCGTCATTCAGTACGCTGCCCTCGTAAGGAAGAACGCAGTAATCGTAAAAACGCAGTTCTGAGTTAATAGCGAAAAACATATCAAAAACATTTCATGACTAAACTGCATATTTTCTTGCTGAAATTTCAGGTTATGACCTTGAAAGAACAAGGAGGGATTTTCTTTTTATTTTTTTTTAAACTCTTCCCTTCTTCGCTGGATATATGGCGCTGAACTTGGTAAGTTAAGCTCATTACACAATGAAAAAAAATAAGGAATAAGAAATAAGGAACAAGAAATAAGGAATAGCGGAATCCAGCAATGGCAGCACCGTTGAGCAAGACAATTCAAGAATAAGGAAAACAATTCATTTCGGTGATATTCATTATTCCTTATTCTTATACCTTATTTTTTTTCATTGTGTAATGGACTTTACTGCCAGGAACGGAACGTCACATCATTTTTTGATTATTTTACTTGGATGTAATTATTATTTATTATTATTTTTTTACTCAAAAAGAAAACCTCTCATTGGGAATGGATGAAGTGCTTGATATTTTTTTTTGGTGATAGGAATGACCTTCCTTAACGCGAGAAAAAAGTTTAAACTTTTTTGGCTTCGTAGTTAATTTTTAAATAATCTTAATATTTTTCCTTTCGTCATTCTGGGCTCAGTACGCTGCCCTCGTAAGGAAGAACGCAATAATCGTAAAAACGCAGTTCTGAGTTAATAGCGAAAAACATATCACAAACATATCATTTCATGACTAAACTGCATATTTTCTTACTGAAATTTCAGGTTTCTAGTAGACCTACAGCCACCATTATTTTTTCATGTATAGATGTACCACCAGGGAGCTCAATTTTGCATCCAAAGTAAAAACGCAGTAATTTTATTTATTTATTTATTTTCTTTTGTTTATAGACAACATGGTCCAATGTTTGTTAGTAGCCAAAATTATAAAACTTAGCCTATTGTTAGTATTTAATATCTAGCAGTGACTTGGTACGTTTAATTAAAATCAATATCAGTGGATTATCCAGCCGTGATGCAATCGCGTTCAGAATGCCTATTACTGGTAATGGCTATTACTGCGTTCTTCCTTACGAGGGCAGTACGGCATATCAACATATCCTTTGGTCCACTACGTATGAAAAATTTTCATCCATTCCCTATTGGACGCAGCTTAGCAGAAAGGTTCCAAACCGCACAAAGTGAGTTTTAAGATATTCGAGTTTTTAGGTTTAAGCTGTTGGGTTGGACTACCATGTACCATAACTTTGGAGTTTCTCTGAAGGATAGGATTCATAATGCTGCAGCCACACTTGAAGGCGAAGATTCGTGTTCGCGTTGTCGCGACAAAATTTCGTGTTCGCTCTACGGCGAAGAGCTTGGCCACAACAAATAAACCTTCGCTACGTCGCGACAATCTAGAACGTTGCTAAATTCATTTTGCCCTTTGATGTGCGGTATTCCACCGACAGCAGCGCGAAGGGTGTTTGTGTTCGCGATGATGATTCGCGATAGGACGAATTTTAGGCCAGACATGTCGCGACAACGCAAATCTTCGCGTTATCGCGATAGTGTGGCCGTACCATAACGAATACATCCGACAGAGAACTAATGTTATCGACAAAGCTCAGCGAATTAGCAAGCTGAAGTGGCAGTGGGCTGGGCATATTTCGCGAAGAACCGACAACCGCTGGGGTAAACGTGTTCTTGAGTGGAGACCGCGACTCGGCAAACGTAGTGTAGGACGCCATCTAACCAGGTGGGATGACGATCTGCGAAAAACTGCAGACAGATGCTGGATGCGGCAAGCTGAAGACAGGGCGCTATGGCGCTCATTAGGGGAGGGCTATGCCCAGCAGTGGACTAGTATAGCCTGATGATGATGATGATAACTTTGCACATACTCATCGGATCGCTATGAAAGTTTTTGATTCTTAAATTATAGAGCCTAATGTTTTAAAGCAAACATGAATTTATTTCTTGTTGTAAGGTCTGTCGGATGGCGAAAATGGTAAACGTCAGATCGAAGACCTAGTCAAAGAACTCAAAGATGTTGAGAAAAAAGATATGAATCCGATTTTGATTATGGTTCAGCATTAATAAATGTTTATAAGTTTATGTGGTGCATCTTTATTATCCCTGTTTTTGGTGGAGTGGAAATGTTGTTTTTGATGTAGTTAATGTTTTCGTTTTGCTTATATTTATTTATGTTTGGACAAAATTCATTGGAGGCTCCAAACTAATTAAACAAATAATCAAGTTAAGCAAAAGTATCAAGATGGTTTATTCAGACGATATGCAGGGTTATCAACTAAAAGATTTTTAAATTCCCCGCCAAAGGCTTGAGCCACGACTCACTTGTCGCACTCTACCTAAGCAACTACGGTCGCAATAAAGATATGAATATGTTTGAAATAAATAGTTCCAATCTAATCTGAAGGATACACCAATCACGCAGCCACGGAGTCCACAAGTTCGGAGGCCTCAAGTCGGGTACAGGAGAGAGCTGATCTCCTAGTCCCCAGACCCAAATCCAGGGCTAGGAGCGTGCATGTGAGTATTTCACTACATAGCCTGCTACCATGATTGAGAGATTGTCATCATCAACCCATTATGTCCCCACCGAGGGGCACGAGTCTCTTCCCTGAGGAAGGTATAGGCCATACTCCACCACGGGGGACAAGTCCGTTGGTGGAGGGTTGTAAGACTAGTGGCTGGTCTTACTGTCAGAAGTTTTCAAGCCGCCCTAAGGCCGCTGACTTGGCTTAACGACTGCCATCTATCGACGGCAGCCGGCACCAACTGCTTAACGTGCCTTGCGAAGCACGGAACCGCTTGGGAAAATGCCACTAGCGTTAGTCATACACCCTATGTTGCTTGTCGCAGTTAGGTCAGATGGGTGCGATCCGTAAGTAAGAAAAAATAGCAAGAATGACAAAACAGTCCACCTTGTATGAAAGCTGAGGATTGAATGGATCAGATACGTCCGAACAGTGCAGCAAAAATCAAATACTAATTAAATTTGGAATAGTAGGTGGCCGAAAATAATAATAAGGCAACGAGGCACCTCGTTACATGCTTAACCTTTGTGATCGTTTAGAGCCATCACAAACAGGGCGACTTGTCGCCGCGTCAGACGTGACGTTGCCATTTGCTTCGTCAAGTGCGCGGAGATTCGAACAAAATATATGAAAATTGACGGTCGTAGCCTGTCATCGCGTCTAGTCGCCGAACTGTCGATGTCGCGAGTCGCCTAGTGTGCGCATAGGCTTAAGATCACTATAGAGACTTTACAGATTGGAAATTCTTGTGAGCAAGAACCTCTTCAGTCCAGAGGAGGTTATTAGCTTAATTCGGGATTCACAAGAATATGTCTGATGTCTGGCGTTAAACAGTAGTTTACATGTAAACTACTGTTTAACACCAGACATACAGTCTGTTAGCTTTTAGAATATGCCTCGGGCTTCGGCTTCGGTTTTCGCCGACACAGTGTAATACTACTTCCTGCTCTCTATAAGTGAGATTAGGTAAGTGTCATATTAGTTGCGATATTTCTATTAGATGAATACTCGTATATCCGATTCTATCTGATAGTAGCCGAGGTATATTCTAAAAGCTAACATACTGTAATGTTAAATTTAATCAGAGGATAACTGTGTCTAGTGTTCAACACATCCTGGAGTAATGATTTTTAAGTTTTTCAAACTTTGGAGGATGTTTGTTAGTTAGACTAAAATTGTTTTGAAAAAAATACATGTGAGTTTCTTTGTTTGTTTCTTCTCCATGTAATCTATTAATTGTGAACCTAACAACTTCGCACTTGGCCGTTTTCATACGCATATTTTATAGCTGTTGCACGCAGGTTTAGAAAAATGTTTGCAAATAAGTTACGGATACTTTTTGACTTTGAAAATTGGACAACTTTTTCGAAAAAATATTTTATACCTGTTTCATGAATTTCAAGGAAGAACCTTCATACTGAATTTCATTCGAATAACTTCGAAAACGGCAAAGTTTCATACTTGGCACCCTCGTTTTGCGCCCTTAGGGAGTAAATTTTCAAAAATCTTTGCCTAGTGCTCCCCTTCGTTATAAAAGGAACTCCTGTGCAAAATTTCAAGTTTCTAACCCAGTCAGGCAGTCAGTCAGTCAGCTTGTCATTTTCATTCTGTGACATTTGAACGGATTCATCTTCGTTTTTAACATGGTTTCTAATACAAATTCTCATTCTTTTTTTTTAATTACTCTTCACTACAGAAGTCCGCAGGTTTCTCCTTATTTTCACAGCCGTTTCCGCAAATATTCTCTGTCTCATAATTTTGACATTATCAATTGGCGTCATTTTGTTTTAAATTATGCTTGTAACTAGCTGTGGCCCGCGACTTCGTCCGCGTGGGCTTTAGTTGGAAAAAGTATTTGCAAATAAGTCACGTATACTTTTAGTGCATGTCAAATAATTAAAACAAAAAAATTGTGTAATCGTTAACATTCATATTTATTACATACATTTAATTTTAGTAATTTACATTTTATTGACATAATTTAGAAAATCAGAGAACTTACATATTAACGTTGCACCCCCTTTTACCAAAAAATATATTTTTATAAAAAAAATACTTGAGTTTCGTGAATTTCAATAGGGGACCTTCATACTGGATTTCATTCGAATAACTTCAATAACGGCAAACATTCATACTAACGTTGCACCCCCGTTCTACCCCCATAGGGGTGAATTTGCGAAAATCCTTTCTTAGTGCCCCCTTACGTTATAAAATTAACCCCTGTGCAAAATTTCAAGTTTCTAACCCTTATAGCTTAGACCCTGCCCTGCTATTTGCGTAATCAAGTTTGTTGGCTTCTCCCTAAATTTGCACAAAAAGGCAAATCAGAAATAATCATTATATTATTAATATGAACCTATAACCCAAATATCACTTTTTATTGAGATAACTTTGAAAATCACAGAGCTTTCGTACTAACTTAGCACCCTCCTTTTTACCCCCTTATCATTATTAGGAGCCTAAAACCGAAATACAACTTTTTATTGAGATAACTTTGAAAATCATAGAACTTTCATACTAACTTAGCAACCTTTTAACCCCTTAAAGGATGATTTTCGGAAAAATATTTTAAACGTGTTTCATGAAATCCAATTAGGAACATTCATACTGAGTTTCATTCGAATAACTTAAAAAACGGCAAAGTTTCATACTAAGTTTGCACCCCCCTTTTTCCCCCTTAGGGGATGATTTTTGGAAAACCATTTTACTCGTGTTTCATAATTTTAAATGAAAAACTATTGACTTAGGGCAGGACATTGGGCAGGGTCTAAGCTATAAGGGTTAAAAACTTGAAATTTTGCACAGGGGTTCCTTTTATAACGTAAGGGGGCACTAAGAAAGGATTTTCGCAAATTCACCCCTATGGGGGTAGAACGGGGGTGCAACGTTAGTATGAATGTTTGCCGTTATTGAAGTTATTCGAATGAAATCCAGTATGAAGGTCCCCTATTGAAATTCACGAAACTCAAGTATTTTTTTTATAAAAATATATTTTTTGGTAAAAGGTGGTGCAACGTTAATATGTAAGTTCTCTGATTTTCTAAATTATGTCAATAAAATGTAAATTACTAAAATTAAATGTATGTAATAAATATGAATGTTAACGATTACACAATTTTTTTGTTTTAATTATTTGACATGCACTAAAAGTATACGTGACTTATTTGCAAATACTTTTTCCAACTAAAGCCCACGCGGACGAAGTCGCGGGCCACAGCTAGTTACAAGCATAATTTAAAACAAAATGACGCCAATTGAAAATGTCGAAATTTTGAGACAGAGAATATTTGCGGAAACGGCTGTGAAAATAAGGAGAAACCTGCGGACCTCTGTAGTGAAGAGTAATTAAAAAAAAAGAATGAGAATTTGTATTAGAAATAGGGGCAACCATGTTAAAAACGAAGATGAATCCGTTCAAATGTCACAGAATGAAGATGAATTAATACAAAAATCCAAACTTAGTCGCGTTTTACGGGAAATTATCAAAGAGCACGTATTTACCTCAACTAAAAATTTACCGTTTGCCATCTTAAATGACACTTGGCTAACGTTTTTTCGATGTAATAGCAAGTGATATACGTTTTTTAATACCTAAAGAGACGTAGAAGTTTCTAAAACGCAAATCATTTGCAGAGCACGTATTAACACATCTACCACGGAAGAATCACACGAGCAGACCAACACAAAAATAATAGATAGATAGAATATTCTAAAAAAGAAATACTGAAATAGGTAGGTACCTGAACACCTGAAACAGCATGTCTCCAGAGTACAAAAAAGCCTATCTGACCTTTTTACATAGTTTAGAGGTGCCAGGAAGTAAAAAGATTTTTTTTGTATCGAAGTTCAGTTATGTCGGTACTACCACTAGAGCCTACTCAAATAACATTATTTTAAAATTTCATGTAGATACCTATTAAATGTTATACCTTTTTGAATAGTTAAGGAGTCGTAGAAGTTTTTAAAATTATTTGCAGAATAAGTTCCATACGTAATTTTTTTTTTAAGAGCTTCTATGTGAAAAATATTTAAAGAAAAAATATTTAATTCTAACCGTTGCAGAGCAGTTTTTTAAAGCTGTTAGTTGTAGGTGCAGCTTTTGCTGATATTTTTTTATCAATTGACATGCCTTTTAACTAAATACATTAAAAAAACACTTTACGAGCTCTATTCTGAGAAAAAATCAATCAATAAGCCAAAAAAATTTGATATTTTTAAAAAATCTTTAACAGTCAATATCTCCATAACGGCTAATTTTCGGACCCTATATAATAGAATAAAATCCATCAGAAACGACCTAAATAATGACCTCCTTTAATATTGTGTACGACTTTCCCTGTAACCCTGTATAGATTACTTAGGTTCATGGATAAATGATTCTGATTCTGAAATTAATTAATAGCTTCTAATAGTTACAAGCTATAAAAAAACAGTAGAGAGTACTTAGTGAATGTTAGTTAAAATCTCTCCAAAACACCAGTTCAAAAAACACTAGTAACAGTTCATTTCAGACTTAACCTCACGACAGTCCTCTCGCTTCCAGAACCAGACTGGCATTTACTACGACGTCGAGTACGAAAACGCCCCAGAGGCGATCTACGGGACTAAGGGCATTCCCCTGTCTACCTACACAGTGAGTCGGGGACCCCCCTTTTATAGGACATAATATTTGTAAGTATCCATGGCAACGCTTGGCTGAATACTTGATTTACTTGGCCTTTTTGGCACTCTTCGACCAGGAAGAAGGAAGTACTGGGTGAATTTGAATTCGTTCACAGTATTTTAAAGAAAATGTTCTTGGCAATATATAAAACAGTATAATTATGCTCCCTATACGTGGCTCTTCGTATTCGCCGACGATTTTAAATACATTGCATGCTGACAAAAATCTGTTCTTAGGATTCGTCAGGATACCCGGCAATGATTGTTTAATATTAAAATTTGTCGAATACGCAAATACGAGTGACTAAGCAAGTAGCTTTAACTGATTTATCAGTAATGGTATATTATTTCTGTACATGTTCGTTATTGCCAACCTTTGGCCCAAACTGGGTTTTGTATGACATATAAAAAATAATATGACATTTGAAAACAATAAAAAAATACATTTGTTTTGCCGGCGCCGACAATAAGGTGCTCGAAACATGTTTTTTTTTTCTTTCTATTACTTTTATAGAATATAGAATAGAATAAAATAGAATAATCTTTATTTGGCACATAAAATTACAAAAAATATATCGTTCGTTCCAATATTGTTTGTTTATTCTTAACTGAAGACATTTTGGATAAATAAAAAAAATAAGACACATTTTAAAACTTACATAACAATATTATGTATTTAAGTCATCGTTACAATGACATCTTAAAATACTGCCAACGAATTCCAAGTCACCCAGTAGAGTAGTAATAATCACATGTATAATGGTTGTTCAATAGAATAATAATCGTACGATAATGGCCTTCATTCGCTTGTCTTGACTGTCAAGACGGGCTAGTATCGTTTGATTAAAATGGCCACAATCTGGGTATATTTCCATATTTGTCATCACAAAGGAGAAGAGAGAGACGCCCATTTAAATTACCCGGGTTATATATAAAAAACTAAATATAACTTACACACAACACAATCACTTGACCTGGCACCAAACTAGGATACCATGTGCTATGGTAACCTGGCAATATCATTACAAATTTGGAAATCATCCACACTGGGACCTTCTACACAAATGTACGGGCCCCAGTCGGAATAAACAATTTTATTAGTGTATGATGCACAGTGGGTCATTTGACCGTAATTTAAAACATGTAATTCTGTTAATTTTATCTCGAGTTTACCTTCCTTTAAGGAGTATTATAACAAATACAGAGGTCAAAGGTAGTCCATTTAAAAAAAATGTGATTTCGTAATGGTTATTCTGGTTGAGCGAAAGGTTAGCAAAGTTCTGAGACGTATGTACATGAATAAAATATTTTTAAACAAACTTAAAATCAACCCACCCGAATTTGCAGTGACAACAATGTAAGCATTTTAGCTCAATGTAGAATAATACTTGTTTATTATCTTTATTCCGGATACACATACTTGACTTTTCGTCGGAAGAGTCCGACCAGGTTTCGCTCTGATTTGCAAAGCTTAAACATGGCGAGCAGAGACGGAGCTCATCATATTTTATGTAGTGCTTACAAAAGTTCTAATAGTTTTTTAATATAAAAACCTTTTTCTACTTTTTAATCGTACAAAATTACTTAACAAATAAATGCCTATTGTGAAATAGTTGTTTCATGAAAATATTGGGTTAAATGAAATTTTATTGAATTCATTTTCTCTTTTGACCTATTTCAACTACACAGTTCATGATTGAAATGTTTTGGCATTTTTTATTTTATAAGAACATAATCATTGTTTGGCGTGCACGGCACAATAGGGTAAATTATTAAATATTAGTCTAAATAAATAACGAATAAACATAAGACTGTTTCCAAGAATAATTATATAGTTTTTTTTTTTCTTAATTTCGTTGGTTAGATTTTTCTTTGTAATTATAGTAATGGAAATGTATTACAAATTAACGTAAGGTGCTCATATTATTTTTTGATAATTTCAGCCATCGATACAAGAATATTAAATAAAAAAACCTGTACTTGCTACTCTTGTAATTTTGTTTTTTTTTTAGTTTCATTTTCAACGAATAACATGGACTGATTTTTTTCCGTTTTTGTTATGTTTTTATCAATCAAATATTAATTTAATTTTGTATGATAGTCATTAGGGTATAAAATAATTTTTTTGTATAAAAAGTAGGTTACGGACATGATTGGAAGTTAGGTTTTGTATAAGGATATTTCTTAAAATTAACTTGCAATATTAAAGAAAACATATATTTTTTAAAAAACTTTTGAAACTAATTTTTATTTAAGAACTAAAGTTTATTACTATATCTAATTGTATTAAAATTATTTGTTGCATTTAATTTATTTAGGGATGTATATTAAATAGGTTAAGTTTTATTTTGTATATTAAAGAACAGTCCGTCCAATTATGTTTTGTGTATATTAAACGACTGTATTGTATTTACAATTAAATATAAAATAAACTTATGAAGAAACACATATTTTTTATTATAATTAAGTATGTAGTAACGATAACTTGATTTCTGTGCAATGATATTTTTTATAATGATATGGGTTGGAAATATATAAAAATAATTACGTTATTATCAAAATAGTTTATTATAATAAATGCGCCTTAAAACTAAATTATTGACATCTTATTTCCATAAATGCAACTATCTGGATTCAGTCAAATAATGTACGTAGTTACATGTTATATAAAAAAAAACGTAAGCTAATCATCGTCTCAATGATCCCGAGATCGATATAATAAATAATTAAGTACATAACTCTTACAAACTTGAAATAAACCATCCTGTTCTTAAACATTTACTAAAACTTAGCGAAATAAAAATATTTTAGTACAAATAAATATTACCATATTTAAAACAAAATATCCTGTTCATCTTGAAATTTGCTAAAAATTTCTAGTCTGCTTTTTAATTCGATGAAAAAAAAAACTGTCACGTTGACATATCAATACCGGACAAAGGCTGTCAATGTCTGAGTGTTGCTAGTATGTAAAAACCAAATAACCCCATTTTACTTCCAAGTAAAAAAGGTGTGTGCTACTTAGGTGTTTCTTTTAGACTTTGCTCTTACGAGTATGAGTAGTTAAATTTTAATGTCTTTGACGTGAAGGATTTTGGTCACACTGTCTTCTACTCACGGTAAAAAAAATATCTACCGAGTAAACCTATATATTTTATAGCGGTAACACCGCGTTATTTTTTTTGCATCGAATTAAAAAGGGACTTTAGAAGGAACAGTAGCTTAAAGTCTACTTCAGATTGCAGTTGTTGAGGACGTTGTAGTTGAATCTGTATCCTGACTCTATGATGTCATCAGTGACCAAATTGTCACTATGGAAATGCACGTAAAGTGGACCGGGCGGTGTGGCTGCAAATATAAAAATAATGATTAATATTAAGAGGCCATCCTTAAATGAGAATTGTGTTATATACATTATTTTATCATGTCACCATGAAAGCAGATCGTATTTAAGTGATTCTGACACTAATCAAAATATTAACACACACACAATATTGTTAGCAAATGACGTGGAAATAATGAAATTGTTTTAGATACGTGAATAGAAAGTCAAAATTAGACAGGAATTAAGCGTTTCTGTAATACACATTTGGTATAGTGGTGTAATCGTATGCTAAAAATCGATTCCCATCATTAGTTAATTTATTTTCAAAAGTGGAAATAAGTCACTTTGATAATAATATGACACTCCTCAAATTACGTCACACGAATTTTATGATTTTGTGACCTTCCCCCTGTCCTTGTCACAGCTGGTCCCTTTTGTGAGACCCCCCTTCCTAGTGTGACGTCACATAATTTGACGTAGTTTAGCAAAAAGGTATCAACCCACACAAAGTGAGTTTAAGGATATTTGAGTTTTTAGGTATAAGCTGCTATACGCTCTCCATACATGTGGGTTGGACTACCATGTGCCATAACTTCGAACATACTCATCGGATCGCAATAAAAGTCTTTGATTTTAAAAATATACAGAATGATGATCATCTTGGTATATTTAACTAAAAAATAACCATGTTCTGGGTTCGAAGCTTTTCGTAAAACTGCGTCCATATAGGGTCCGTCACATCTGGGGCCAGAAGCAATGTTTGTGCCTGTATGTAAATCTTTACGCTTATATCTCATGTCGGAATCAGAAACAGCGACATCACAAACATGTAAACATCTAAGACCTGGGGCTTTTTTGTCCCCAACCGGGGTTCGAAACACGAACCTCTCGCATGTAGGCAGATACGCTAACCGCTACGACACAGAGGTTCTTCCAACAGAGGGACTTCAGCTAGGCTTAAAATCTTAGGATCAAAAATTATGGGATTATCCCCTTTGTCCACAAAAATGAATTGAAAAGATCCATTGATGGATTTTTGTGGACTTTATGTCCACTTTAATCCATTACTTGGGACTGTTTTCAAAAATGTTTTTCAGACAAAATGAGGAACTAAAAGTCCATTAATAAGACACCGCCCTTTAATACAGCAATGGATCTTTTCAATTGATTTTTATGGACAAAAGGTATAATCCCATAATTTTTGCCCCTAAGCTTTTAAGCCTAGCTGAATTGACGCCTCTGTGGCGCAGCGGTTAGCGCATCTGCCTACCATGCGAGAGGTCCCGGGTTCGAACCCCGGCTGGGGACAAAAAATCCCAGGTGTTGGATGTTTACCCCCTTATTCATAAAAATTTTTAAGCATTGGTTAAGTAAACAACTGATTAAATGTCATGCTGTCCTTGACAGATGTCATTGAAATATAAAGGACAGCATGACATTTAATCAGTTGTTTACTTAACCAATGCTTAAATTTTTTTATGAATAAGGGGGTTAGTGTTTACATATGTGATGTCGCTTCTTCTGATTCCCACATGAGATATAAGCGTAAACATTTACATACATGCACATACATTGCTTCTGGCCCCAGATGTGACGGACCCATTATGTGACGTCACACTAGGGAGGCAAGGAGTCTCACAAATGTGAGCATCCAAGTTTGTTATATAAAATGAACATGTTAAGCTATTATTAAGTTTTACAAAAACCATTAATTAAATACAATACTCAATTCCAATAAACATTTCATCTGCAATCCGGTTATAAGTTTCGTAGGTGGCTGAAATAACATAAACATAGTACTCTTAGGAAACTAGTTACCTAGAAAGATAAACAAATCTTTATAGGAAACCAGTTACGTAGCAGTATAACAAAATCCTTTTAGGAAACTAGTTTCCAAACTCCGGTTTCCTAAACGGCCGAAGGGGTTGTTTACAACACACTTCATCATCAACCCATTATGTCCCCACCGAGGGGCACGGGTCTCTTCCCTGAGGAAGGTATAGGCCATACTCCACCACGGGGGCCAAGTCCGGATTGGTGGAGGCTTGTAAGACTAGTGGCCGGTCTTACTGTCAGAAGTTTTCAAGCCGCCCCTAAAGGCCTCTGACTTGGCTTAACGACTGCCATCTATCGACGGCAGCCGGCACCAACTGCTTAACGTGCCTTGCGAAGCACGGAATCGCTCGGAAAAATGCCACTAGCGTTAGTCATCGGTGACCCATCCATGGACTGAACGCGCCGTATGTTGCTTAACCTTAGTGATCGTTCAAGATCACTCAGGCAGCCCAGGCTACGAGCGAGCGAAAGAACACACTTACAGGCAATGATTTGGTTAGCAGCGCTGGACCCACAGAACTTGGATCCTCTCAGGCCATCTGCGGTCTCAGCTTCGGGGATGAACAGGTAATCTTCTGACTGGGGGACGCCCTGGGTCACTGGGTTGATCTGACAGTCCGTGTCCAGGTACAAGTTGTCCTCTTGGCGGTAAGCCATTTCGAAGCTCGCCGAGGTTAGCCTGAGGATAAACATAAACATAACATAAACATTTACATACAGGCACATACGTTGCTTCTGGCCCCACACTAGGATAGCCTGTGTCGTGGGAACCAGAAACAGCGACTTCACAAACATGTAAACATCCAAGACCTGGAGTTTTTTTTTTCTCTGTTTTTGCAATTTAAAAAAAGCGGCCAAGTCGAGTTCGAGTCGCGCAAGAAGGGTTCCGTACCGTTATCTATAAAAACGTGCAATAAATACGTTTGTTGTATGGGAGCCGTCTTAAATATTTATTTTATTTTGTTTTTTTTGTATTTGTTGTTATAGGAGCAACAGAAATACATCATCCGTGAAAATTTCCCCGTGACCGCGTGGTCCGACTGATCGGACGACACGGATTTTTTTTTCCTGTTGGTTTGATTCATCGGAAGACATGGACTTTTTTCCTGTTGGTTCGATTCATCGGACGACACGGACTTTGTTTAGAACGATCGGCGTGGAAGGGCTCGCTTTTTAAAAAATAATTTTGTGTGGGTTTTGAAGCTATAAAATAATACTGTACCATTTATTTCCTAAAAAAAAATACAATAACGACATTTTGAACTTTTGTTATTAATGTTCATTTGTTGTCTGCATCTACCCCTAAGGTGCCTTGCGCGACTCGGTTTGAGCGGTCTCCGCTCGAGTCTGCCGTAGCGTAGTGAGTTAATCGAATCGATAGGAAAAAAATGATCCACATCGTCCGATCAGTATAGTCAGCTTGTTTGAGCGAACCAATAGGAAAACATTATCCCCGTCGTCCGATCAGTATAGTCTCATTTTTTGAGCGAACTAACAGGAAAATAATTCCGTGTCGTCCGATCAGTCGGACGAAGCAGTCGGACCACGCGGTCACGGGGGAAAATTTCAACTGTCTAACTATCACGGTTCATGAGATACAGCCTAAGTGCTTAGTGCGAGTTTTTTTAACTACTCGATCGCGTTAACGTAAACTCATATTCTTTAGGAGTGACAAAGCGCGCCAGCTAGTTGTCTCTTTGTCACTCCTATACAAATTGCAAACGCTTTCGCTATCGAAAGTGAATGAAAAAACTTGCACTAAGCAAGGTGACAGACGGACGGACAGCGGAGTCTTAGTAATAGGGCCCGTTTTACGACTATGGTGCGGAACCCTAAAAACGATATTTCAAACTAAAATGTATAGCTGCAAGGGTGTAGCTGGTAGCATAAGCCGGCATTTACGGCTAGACTTTGCAATACTCTGAAATATTTTTAGTATGGCCGGGATATACCTAATGCCAAATATTTTTTGTATATCCGATGAATATTTAGTGTTATAGCCGAAACGACCGCTTTGCAATAGAAGATACTGCAATATTTTTCAGCTATATTATTGCTGTCTCGCTTTGCGGCATAAATCCGTCCCTTCTTCACGCGTATGAGTTCGTCCGCCATTGCAGCTAGCCAAGTCACGTAAGTAGTCCGTGTAAAGACGAAATAATGAGCCATTTAATGTTGCAAAAATATTTCCGAGATATACATTTTTCAGCTATGTGCTGCATTGAAAATTAAATGTTTTTTGTAAAGTATTTTCGGGATATAGTCGGCACATATTTCATTAAAATAGATACCCCACTAGTAGCCCGTGTAGATACCCCATTACGGAGCTAATGAAACTATTTTCGAATGACATTGCACATAATTTATATGTTTTATTATGTAAACATTTTTACTCTCTTTTGTAATATTAATGCAACTTGAGATAAGCTTAGAATTTATTATTATTTTGGGTGTGATTATTTTGAATTCGACAATAGTAGAAAATATAATATCTCTAAAAAATACAACTAAAGAACAAAAAAACTCTGTCGACAATACTGATACTCACTTGACACCACAGACATCAGGCGTTCTCTTAAAGCAGGTGGCATAACCAATGTTGGCGATGTACGGTCCAGCTCCTCTGTTGTAGTTGAATGACTCAAAGGCGCCTGACCTATCAGGGTAGTACTGGAGGCAGCCTGGAGGCGCTGTTGGGATATTGATGCGATGATTGACATGTTTGTTCCCAAGAACTAACATGTTATTTGATTATTTTAGGCTTGGATGTGACCTATAACGTGGATGAACTTAATCCTAAAAAAATTGTATTGGTAGTTTTGGTAATTTTGAGAGTTTGGGTGGAATATTTCAATTTGGGATGATGCACCGAACAAACTACACATAATATCATACTTTAAGATGGAAAATTAAGAAAAAATTTAGCTTATAAGTAGGAAAATAAAATAAAAATAAAAATTATATGTACCATAAATGTATTTGTATATATGTATATTATGTCTGTTACTGTTGTTTCATTTCATAATTTATTTATTTAATTTAGCTTCTTCACACTTTCTTATGCCTACCAGTTATTGTCATCCACCTCCTGCGGTTGACTGGTAGAAAATGCTTATAGCATTAAGTCCGCCGCATTGCCACTGTGGTATTTACGTAAGTGCAACAAATGTATTAAAAAAAACATCGATTTTGAATTCGATGTAAAAAAACAGGCTTGGTAGTTTTTTTTTACCGTGAATAGAAAACGCATGTGACCAAAATCCCCCATCAAAGATGATTAAAATGTAAGTAATTAATTACTCATAAGAGCAAAGTCTACAAAAAACACCTACTTAGCACACACAAATTTTACTTTTATCAATACTTTTATTGCACTTACATTAATGCTGTAAGTATATTCTACATTTTATTTTATTTTTATAAAAAGGTGAAGAAACAGATACAAGTACATTGTAAACATTTCTTTCTATCCCCTCTCATTCTCTTTTTCTCTCTTTCTAGTAACCTATAGCTGACGAGAAAACATCAAGTAAACGAAACCGTACGATCATTCGGGTTGATAGGCTGCTCACTGAACTTACCAATAAGATATTCGTCTCTGTCAGCTGATGAGGTGAGCGGGGTCGACGGCAGCGACGACGTGATGGCTTCCAAAATTCCATCGCGGTATTTTCTGTCGCAGAGAAAAGCTTGATACAACAAAAGACCCCTCTGGGTCACTAGTTCTACCAAGGACTACACCTGGTCTAGTGACCCAGAGGGCAAAAACTCATGAGAACCACATCATACCACATCATGAGAAAATTTCACACTAAAATAAAAAAAATATTCAAAGTTCAAACAAAATGTTTACTTTAAGAACGTCAAAGTTGTTAGTTTCATAATAATAGAGTATTTGGAGAAGAAACTAAGATAGAAATTCCACAACAATCTAATTAACAAACTTTCAAATTTAAAAATATTGCTCATGGATGTGTCGATCACTAGACACAATTATGAATATTAACTTTATAATTTAAAAATCTCCTCTAAATACCTTTAATATTAATCTACATTCTGTTGAACACCAGACATCCTTGTCTTCCAGATAATCGTTGATTTTACAATAAGCTTTTTTGCACAGAGTGTGCTTGAGACATTTCTCTTAAACCACGTCGGAGGTAAAAAGCCGAAGGTGCCAATATAAAACCAATGCTCCCATATAAATTCGGTCAACAAAACCAAAAATCAAAAACAATCCAATGTATCTGAATGAAGAAAATGCATAGCGTCAGTTAAGTTCTATATCAGTGCGTAAGTAAAAAATCACAACTTTACAGGAGAGCGAAAAAACTGTGTAAAATTTCAATTAGCTACATTAGAGGTGTACATTATTTGGGAAAAGTATTTAAAATCAACTAATTGAAAATAAAATAAGATTGGTCGGAAAGAAGCGCGCCGCTTTTCTTCATCCAATGGCATCAAAAGGTCGAAACGGCCAAAAATGACTTTCGCACTGTTAGAACTTAACTGATGATAGGTCAAAAGAGGTAACTCACCCAAGAGTGTTGAAGCACTCGAGCTGAGTGACCTTGATCTTCCAGGTGGCTTGAGGCAGGTTGGGCTGGGTGTTTCTGTCCGCGATCTTAAAGTTGATCCGGATCGAGCGGGAGTTGGTAGAGGCGTTCACACGGACGTACACTGTGATTGAAAAGCAACGACGATGTGGTTTTTACATTGCTAACTCCTCAGGTCTAGAACACAATTTCTTTCACAGCTAAGTTAGTTATTCACAGAGTTATATTTTAAATTTATCACAGTTTTCAAAGAATAAAATATGCTGCAACTGTCGTCTGTTTCGTCTTCAAGATTCCGTTGCAAGACCGACCCGCTCCCTTGCCTACGGGTCTTGAGAGGTTAAAGCGCCTTCCTAATTTTTGTAGTTAGTAGCAATTTAAAATTACTATTATTCCCGGTAACAATTATTTTCCTTTTTCTCAGTAGCATTACCGACTCTCTGAAACTATTATGTAAGCTGAATGTAGTCGAGCGCCTGCCATTTAAGATTTCCTAGTGTAGGATGCTATGCTAATATTGTATTTGTTTGTTATGAATAAATATTTTGTAGTATTTGCATTCGAAGAGAAAGAGACCTGCTGTACTTGGATTCCATGGATTCCCTTCTTTTGCCCCAACTTTTCGTTCACGCAGCATATAAATAAGTTCTTTACAAATCCGAGCGCCCCAGAAGAACCCAGTCTTAAGCCCACCCAACTGGGTTGGATGTCGACTGTATCTGTGATCAAAATGGAAACTCACAATGTTGACCGTTGTTGTCGCCGCACAGAGCCGGCATGAAGTCAGAGTTTGCCTGAAGGTTAGTCACTTGGAAGAGGTCATTACGACAAGTGTACCCTGGACGCTGGGTGACGTTCTCCACTGCCTCGACCTGAGTAAAACATAATAACGTGTAAATAAGGTTGATGTAACGTTCTGACCTAGCAACCGCGAACTGGACAACGCAGCGTGATTACGGTGATGACCACCAGATGGTTACGGTAGCGAGGAGTCGCTGGATGCGGGCGCAACAAGACTTGGAAAACTTTACTATGAAGGAGGCTTATGTCCTGTAGTAAGCCCAAATATGTACGACAGAAAGCAATAAACGATTGCACTTGAACTTGGACGTCAGTTATGGTGTCTGTCTTTCCCTGTATAAGCGTGAGTTTATGAAATGTAATTTATTTATTTATTTAATACCGTAATAAGGGCTTACAGTTTCCCAAAGCGCCCCTATTGCTATGATTACATAATAAACCTTATTAATTACTTACATAAGTGTAATCTTAATTCAAATGCTATTTTGTTAATAGAGTCAACAAATATGTCGATATGTTGGACCTCTGTAATGCTAGTCTTCTATCTTTATTTTCCTTCGGTACGTAAAATATAGCTCATACTGACTGAACCTTGTATCTGTAATGAGGATGTTTTCAATACAAACATTCGGAACAGAATATGTTGTCATTAAATTGCCGATAGAAAGAGAAATAATTATATGAAAAATAGAATAGGAAGCATTTGTTGTCATATTAAGACAAAGGGTCGAGGCTCAGTACTATGCAACCAAGTCAACGCAGTGATCTTGGCAGCGCTTATTTTCAGCAAATACATTAATCTTATCCTTTAGAAACTAGGCAAAACAGATTTTATTTTATTTGTACTTTATCACAAAGGTACATCAAATACATATAATAGAGAACGAACGAAAAACAGTGGTGTACCTCAAGGATATTCATTAGGGCTTACCCTATTAATTAATGATTGCGTGCCAATAAAAACTTACAGTGGTAGGCGGTGCCAGGTTGAAGGTCTCGAAATCAATTCTCATCTGGCAGACATTGTTATTGTTGATCTCAACGTTGTAGGAACACTCGAGGCCTGATGACTCGCGGTTCAGCGGTGGGTTGATGAAGACGGCCACTTTTGTGTTGGTGCGCACGTCGCAAGCGTTCACTGCAAATAAACACACATTTTTATATAAGACAGGAAGTTGTCCTCAGCATCAGCAACAAATACATTTGAGGTGTGGTGCTTAATCATAAGCACCACACCTCAAATGTATTTGTTCAGCAACCGGGAATCTTAAAGGAGATCCTAATAGGTTTAATATGTAATAGGTTTAAAGGTGTAAATCAGCAATGCATTCAATTAAAAACAAATTAATCATTATTAAGGGCCATAAAATGTGATCTAACTATTCTATATTTATGGTAACTATTAAATTCTGTATATATAGCGTGAATGTGTGTAATAGCAAGAGCATATAGCATCTTTTGATCCAACTCTCAAGTCTCTACCTCTTTATTCTCAGTAAGGCAAGCTCTCAAAGCAACCAACTCAATTTTCGGTCCTCCTGTAAAATTTGTCTTTGGGCACTTAGCTACTTCCACCAATCCGGGCTAGGCCCCCGTGGTGGAGTATGGCCTATGCCTATACCTTCCTCAGGGAAGAGACCCGTGGGGACATAATGGGTTGACGATGATGACTTACTAGGTTTTGAAGTTGTCCAGCCTATATGTGTGGGATCCTGTTATAGCACTTACAAGAACAGCAGGTGGCGAAAACTCCGCAGAAGCCGATGGCCTTCCCTCCCTGCGTGTTGCATTGGTTCCGGGAAAGGCACACGCCTCCCGTCTGCCGGTCCGAGCCCAGACACTGCTCGCCGTTGCCCACCGTGAAGATTGATCCGGGGGCCTGGCGGGGTGCTGCGGGAGAGATTTTTGCATTAACCTGTTGGCTTAAGACCTTTGAAAAGAACAACTTAAAGAACTTTATAATTATTAATTCATTTTTTTAATCAAAATTCATCATCATTCAGTCACATGAAGTCCACTGCTGGACTTAGGCTTCCTCCACGGATTTGCCACAAGATGGACAGACGATCTCATCCAAGTGGCAGGAAGACGCTTCCAGCCCGTATTTAGTCAAAATATTTTTTATAAAGTGTAAAGTTCTGTTTTAATTAAATTAAATTAAATATTTTTTTAAGTCATATATTTTCTTATAGATCGCTTTTGCAAAAAGTGCACACACAAGTATAGTCTCTTAATCATGTGAATAAGGAGTCCTTATTCTGAGCCTAGGACTATCGACACGGAATATAGTAATTATAGTCTCAGGTTTTATGCCAAAAACAGACGATTTTGGCCTCCATGCTCTGCAAAGAATTATGCTGAATAGATAGATACGCTATTTACTCGTATATGATTGATGGTCATGTTCTGACACTTAAAGTCAGTTTCTGAATTGATAATTTCGCTAAGCATCTACTTAACTGTAGTGCTGTCTAGTCATAATTATTTTAAGAAAAGTGCGTGACAGAACATTACTTAAGTAGGTAGGTACCTACCTACTTAGCGAAATTCTCAATTCAGAAACCGGGCTTTGGTGCAAAAATGATCTTTAAAAAAATTAAAAGATTTTTTTATTGGTGCCCCTAGTGTTACTGGCGCTTTTTGCAAAAAGTGAACTTCGTAAATTTTAATAATGAAGATAGCTACCTAGTTCTAGAACCGAGCGAGCGGAAGGACTTCAAACTAAAGCATTTTTGCAAAAACGGACTTTTGCTACAAAATCTAATTATTATAAATAACATTTTAACTTGAACAATATGTTTTGTCTCAGAACCCGTTTTCAATGTTACCGATCTGAATTTTTGTTTCATGTAACTTTCCAAACTTACATCTGAAAAGGTTGCTCGCAGAGGCAGTGCTCGCTACGGCGAGTAGCAAGACTAGTTTGAACGCCATCTTGTGTCGAGTAGCTGAAACAAGACAATGAATTGTAAGTAAGTTAGTTCTTGCATGCTGCTGTAGATGGCATGGGATTACGAAAATAGGTTATTAGGCATAAAATCGCAGAGGAAAATAACGAAATTCAGTAATTTTTCAACTTTAAACTTAAAGGATAAGACACATCAACGCAGTCGTGGTCGCTGTGGCAGTGGCCATGCGCCACTGCCGCCATAGCGACCACGACCGCGTTGAATTTTAGTCAGTGGATGTCCGTAAGGATAAACAAACCAACTTGGTGTGTTTATCCTTCCTTACGGAAATCCACTGACTAAAATTGGCGAAACCGAGGAAAGAAAATATATCTTTTTTCAGATCGAAATTGCAAAACTGCCTGTACTATCTCTCAATCATCAATCATGTTACCTAATAGTGATTTTTAGAACCCGCGGCCGTGAAGCTAAGACAAAATACTAAGGAGTAGGAAGCGTTGAATCGCTCGTAGCCTGGGCTGCCTGGGTGATCTTAAACGATCACTAAGGTTAAGCAACATACGGCGCGTTCAGTCCATGGATGGGTCACCGCCTATGACTAACGCTATTGAAATTTTTCCGAGCGGTTCCGTGCTTCGCAAGGTACGTTAAGCAGTTGGTGCCGGCTGCCATCGATAGATGGCGGTCGTTAAGCCAAGTCAGAGGCCTTAGGGCGGCTTGAAAACTTCTGACAGTAAGACCAGCAACTAGTCTTACAAGCCTCCACCAATCCGGACTTGGCCCGGTGATGGAGTATGGCCACAGACATCTGACAGATATCTATGAGTATGGCCTATACCTTCCTCAGGGAAGAAACCCGTGCCCCTCGGTGGGGACATAGTGGGTTGATGATGATGATAAATAACTTAGTAAGTTACAAATAACTACTTATAAATATTAATTACATCTTTTTTTTTATACTTACCTATTTTTTTTTACTTTGTTATCTTATATTTTTTTAGTTCTTTGTGGGTGTTTTGTTTTTTTTTTAAGATGCAATGAAGTTTATTTATTAATTTTTTTTTTATTAATCTGTCTTAAATTGGGATGTATTTTCACTAAGTACATTTTTTTATATTTTTTTCCTTCAGTATCATGTAAATAACCACCCCTGAGTCGGACGAAACTGTACAAATCAACACCCTATATATAAGATGCATTACAGGAAAGATTACATGTTTCCTTTCTACCTAGCATTACCGTTTTAGAGTAACGTAAAAGTAAAAATTGTTTATTGCCAAATAATTAAGTTACACGCATGAGGATTAGTAATTATTAATATTAGTTTAAATTTAAAATTGTAAATATATAATTAGAAATTGGTTTATATTACTTTTATTAAGTATTATTTATATGAATTAGTTTATAGGTTAGTTTATGACGACCTCTGTGGCGTAGTGGTTAGCGCATTTGCTTACCATGCGAGAGGTCCCGGGTTCGATCCCCGGCTGGGGAGAAAAAAAAAAAAAAACTCCAGGTCTTGGATGTTTACATGTTTGTGACGTCGCTGTTTCTGGTTCCCACGACACAGGGTATCCTAGTGTGGGGCCAGAAGCAATGTATGTGCCTGTATGTAAATGTTATGTTATGTTAAAACAAAACTAACATGCATCATCATCATCATCAACCCATTACGAGGGGCACGGGTCTCTTCCCTGAGGAATTAACATTAACATTTGATAACATTATGTAGTGCTGACCGTGTGCCCACACTGTCCCCACTTCTCTGAACAACTCGCCAAAGGAAATTATTGACTAGCCGTAGAATTACGAAATCAAAACTAGTCGCTTTGGGTGAACTGGCCTGCCTACCAAAGCGGACAGGTTTCTGGAGTTCGTTGTACTGATGGTAGGTTCGTGTGCGATGTTAGATCTCAGACTAGGAAGTGTTGTGACATCTTGCTTGACCGTACGCTGGGTGGTGGATTAACCACAGAAGCTTGCCTTGGTACAAAAGGTTTGGGGTGGCAATACTGGTTGAGAAATTTTTATTGTTCACTAGCAGTGCCCAAAGATTTTTTTAATCCGTTTTGTTTCAAGTTAAGCTTCAAAACTAGCTATAGCTAGTTTTGGTACACACAGTATACACAAAACTAGCTATAGCTAGATTACACTGGCTATAGCTAGTTTTGAAGCTTAATTTGAAACAAAACGGATTAAAAATTTTGTAGATATGATTTGTATTTATATAATATTTACAAAAATATTACATTGTCATTTATTGAACTTAAGGCTTTGGGGAACCGATCTTCCGCGCTTAATTTTATTTAAAATACCAACATTTTTTTTTCAGAAACACTCCAATTTCTCTATCATTGTGTATTAAAATGACTCAATTAGAAAATGAAAACATAAAAAATAAACGTGAATAATTAAGTCCAGGACCTGATCCCTGACCAGGATTCGAACCAAAGATTACTAGTTTTTCTTTAACTCGCTTCTTTCAACTCGGCGCGTGAGTACTCGCATTTGTCATTGTCTTTCCATAAGTTAATCTTCTGTGCTTTAACTCCTCGTCTCAACAGTTACTTTCCAATTATTTTTGAACGGTTCTTTGGGATAGTCGATAATTACAGTCTATGAGAGGAAGTGAGATGTTTATAGCCGCTTTAAAGATTATGGGGCATTTCGTTGCGAAATACGCTTGTAAAATATTATTAAATAAAATTGAACTAAGCTTCGCTAGACAAGGCTTTTACGGGCTATTACGCGTGCGTACTCCTGAACGGTTTATATTAATGTATTTTTTGCATTCCGTCTTGTCTCTTTATAGTTCTTTTTTGTAATTTTGAGAGTCGCTAACCTATAAGGGCACTACAACCTTAAAATTTGATCGTAATAAAACCATGAATAATGATAAATAACTTAATACTATGTGACATCCATTTACTATTCAAAATATTATTAGTTAAACTATTAATAAAAATAATAATAATTAATACAAAAATCACTCGTAGCCCCGGCTGCCTGAGTGATCTTAGACGATCACGAAGGTTAAGCAACATAGGGCGCGTTCGGTGCATGGATGGGTGACAGTTCTATGACTAACGCTAGTGGTATTTTTCCGAGCGGTTCCGTGCTTCCCAAGGTACGTTAAGCAGTTGGTGCCGGCTGCCGTCATTAAGCCAAGTCAGAGGCCTTAGGGGGCGGCTTGAAAACTTCTGACAGTAAGACCAGCCACTAGTCTTACAAGCCTCCACCAAACCGGACTAGGCCCCCGTGGTGGAGAATAGACTATACCTACCTTCCTCAGGAAAGAGACCCCTCGGTGGGGACATAATGGGTTGATGATGAATACTAGCAATATAAATTGTTGTTATATTATTTACATTTAGGCAGTATCAATCTTAAACATTTCAACTGTCAAATTAATGTGGAATTTGACGTCATTCAGGATTTGGTGCGCGTTATAGATTAGGCCACTGGGCCGCGATTCAGAAAACTACGACTCATAATATTGACTTAATTCCGGATACACATACTTGACTTTTCGTCGGAATAGTCCGACCAGGTTCCGCTCTGATCCGCAGAGCTTAATCATGGTGAGCAGAGACGGAGCCCGCGTCCGGTTGCTCGTCTACACAGCTCATCTATATATATATAAAAGGAGAAGCTGACTGACTGACTGACTGACTGACTGACTGACTGACTGACTGACTGACCGACTGACTGACATATCAACGCAGGGCCTAAACTATAACGGTTAGAATCTTGAAATTTTGCACAGGGTTTTCTTTTGTAACGTAGGGGAGCACTAAGAAAGGATTTTTGAAAATTCATCCCCTAAGGGGGTAAAATGGGGGTTCAAAGTTAGTATGAAACTTTGCCGTTTTTGAAGTTATTCGAATGAACATTGGTACGAAGGTTCTTCATTTAAAATTATGAAACACGTGTAAAATTGTTTTTTAAAAATCATCCGTTAAAGGGGAAAAAGGGGGTGCAAACTTAGTATGAAACTTTGCCGTTTTTGAAGTTATTCGAATGAGATTCAATATGAAGGTCCTTAATTGAAAGTCATGAAACACGTGTAAAATAGTTTTTTAAAAATCATCCCTTAAGGGGAAAAAAGGGGGGTGCAAATCCCATGTACGTTGCGCAGTCTAGTCATTATACAGAGTGTTGATTTGTACAGTTTCGTCCGACTTTTTTTTATATTTTTTTTTTTGCTTCAGTATCATGTAAATATCGTATCGTACATATAAAATCGATCATAGCCTGTGCTGCCTGAGTGATCTTAAGCGATCACTAAGGTTAAGCAACATACAGCGCGTTCAGTTCGTGGATGGGTCACCGTCTATGACTAACGCTAGTGGCATTCTTCCGAGCGGATCCGTGCTTCGCAAGGCACGTTGGTGGTGGGTTATTGATGATGAAACAGAGCCTTATGTAACTGCCGCCAAGAATTTCACTGGGTGGCACAGACGATAAGGAAAATCATCAGGCCCTGGCCACACAGACGGGACGTGGGGAAAGACGCAATGCGTAGTACACGCCCCGTCTTTAACAAAGCATTAAATAATAGAGAGAGGACAAGTCAACGCGTAGCGTATGACCGCCGTGGGCCTATTGGGCATACACTGCCGTTGTGTGTGTGTGCTTGCTGCATAAAGCGCGCCTTGTCCGTAGATACACATACACGTAAGTGCTTTCCGCGTGTAACCGCTTAGAGCGAATGGACAAATGTGTGCAAGTTTCTTGTATTTATTTAATGGTGAGCATGAATTGAACTTGCTACAGTCAAATTCCATAATGATTAGACCATTTTGTCCCATCTGCTTATATTGAGATATTGTGGTCCCTTCAATAGAGTTTGTATGAAATTGGAAAGACGAAGCATCCGTCCGTCCGCGTTCTCGGCCCACTTCCTTTCCACGTACCCAACGCCTTAGCCCCTTTCTCCACTGCTCCGGTCCGGCAAACGTTAATTACCGGTCCGATTTAGTAACACACAAGAATACTAGTATTTTTCAGAGTTCCAAGGATTTGGTGTTTCTTCAAGGGTTTTTTCTCCCAACGTTAGTGTGTCCAAATTGCATTTTGCAAAATTTAGTACAAGTATAAAATTCGCGTAGATCAGCAATGCCAAAATACTATGCTAGGACACTATAAAATACATATAATATTAAAATACAAAAACTATACTTATAAGGTTTAGTCAAAATGATTTCCGATTTGTATATAAATAAATAACTTCATTGGGCTAATAAAACTGGAAATATCATCGTCAAAAAAAAGATGTTCTATAAATAACAACTAAACACCATTGTTTCAATCAAAAATTAAACTTCCTCAATACATCTTAAAATTTGGAACGGCACAACTTATTGCTTATAATTAATTTTCAACTTCAGACTTATTAAAAATTTGTATTTGTATAGCTTTATTTGTTACTAGATTTAATATTGTGTGTGCCAACAATAATAGCTATGAATTATGATAGCCCAACATATAATAAAGAAACCTTTCTACGGAGACGTAAAAACTTTCATTTCCAATTTAAATAAATCTTAACACAGTCAAACGTCCAACCTGAAAGTTCTAAAAGTCCGTGCGGAAAAAAAGCGGTGACAAAAATTAAAAACAACACATTGTACCTCACCAACACACACAACAATAAATCTTACTACGTCTTCACGCGCCCAGAACGAACAAAAATAAAATATTAAAATACAGAAATAAAATATTAAAATAGAAAAGAAATACATACGCAGTGCGTCCTCAGCCACGGCCTTCCGGTAAAATGCGTAAATTACATAACTGGAAGCCTTTTATACTGCTAGCCTTGGCAGTGACCCGGCTATAGGCTCGGAGTCAGCGCACAGAAACATGCTTCGTTCTTGAACTGAAAAAAAAGACCGTTAGGCACGCATTGGCTATTTGACCGATTTCAGAAAACCATCTCATATTGTTTGTTGGTGTTCATGGAGTCCTCAGAAAGTGGTAATTTTAAATTCATTCGTGTATTTCTTCTAAAAAATTGAACCAACCAATGAACATAAGAAAGAATGAATGACAGACGCCATTCTTACTGACATGTGAAGTCATCATAGAAACGGCCAATCCAGGCCGTTTCTATGATGACTTCCATGGCCCCGACTCAGCACGTGTTACAGGAGCACCGAGATACTACCGACAACGCTTATATTGTGACGCGGCCATGTTGCGGTTAGTCGTGTTTATGAAAATAATAAAAATTATTGAATTATTGGAATTAGCCTCAGTCTAGGTGCATTTAGAATATTTATGGTCTAGGAAAAGTGATTATGGGTGTGGAAGCAATAAAATTGATCAAACTGGCTCAAATAACCAGTTTTGGTGAGTCTTTCCGATGCGAATTATATGTTTGGGCTATTTAATTTGTGAAGTCGACAGACAGGCGAATATTAGAGGTCAGTTCAAATGGGCCATTCTAGGTCTATTGGGGTCAAATTGCACAAACAGTTCACGTCCTTCTACCATGTCATTTCTCTCTCTTTTTTTATATTATTACTAAGTCATACCTATGTTTTTGCGCTTTTAAATAGTTTCAGAACATTGTTTTGTTTCTATGCTTCATATCGGTGTCTGTTATTACGAATTCCGCATTCTGTGGACACCCATAATTAAAGTATCATTAGTCCTCTCTCTCCTCACTAAACAGTCGATTGCCGAAACGTGAAAAATTTCAAGGTATATATAAAATGAAATTAAAACGAAAACTATTACACTAATAAGGCTTTATAAGTTAAGAAACTATTTAAAAAGGAAGTATAATGTAAGCCTTTATTAGATGGTTAGAAATAATAATAAATGTCATGAATCAAATAAGAACAATTTTAATTGAATTATTTGAAAATTAGTTGACTTAAATATTTAATTAATTCCTTTTCTTTAAAAAATATTTTTTAAAGAAAAGGAATACTTCTTGTAATATCCATTAAAAATTACTTTGATGAAGAAGAAAGCTCTGTAAAGCAAATAAAACCTCCTCTTTTCACGGAACGATATGTTCTTGGCGGATTTTATATGTTTTTGGCCCAAATAAAGGTCGTGACTTTCCTATGAATTACTGTCAAATTTGGAGAGTTTAGCGCCACGGAACGCATGAAACTAGCAGCCGATCCACCTCCGCAGCTCCCGGACTAATGTCACTGCACTTTGCAGTTAATATTATTATAATGCTAATGAAACTAAGTAAGGTCGCAATAAAGTTTGAGATTTGGTTACATTAGAACGTACCGGTCCGATATCTTTCAAGTTTTATATGGCTTTCTAAAAATTAGTATAATATAGAGTTCTATTTAAGGAAATCTATTAATGCCGCACATTACTTCTACAGGTAAGGGCCGGTAAGGGACGCCCCAGATGGACATCATCATCATCATCATAATCAACCCACTATATCTTCTTTCTTCCACTAAGTGGGTACAAAACTCTTTACAATCTAACGACGACCTCTGTGGCGCAGCAGTTAGGGCCTCTGCCTACCTTGCGAGAGGTCCCGCGTTCGAATCCCGGCTGGGGACAAAAAAGAAAAACCCCAGGTCTTGGATGTTTACATGTTTGTGACGTCGCTGTTTCTGGTTCCCACGACACAGGGTATCCTAGTGTGGGGCCAGAAGAATCTAAGAAGCTTTTGACCCATGGGTATAACCAACACTTGCTGTATCAAAACAATAATAGTAATAATCTTCTAATCTATCTAATATCTTCTATCTATCTATCGAATCTAATCTAATTCTTTTCTTCTAATATATAAAATTCTCGTGTCACAATGTTATTGCGCATACTCCTCCGAAGCGGCTTGGCCGATTTTGATGAAATTTTATATGTACAATCGGTAGGTCTGAGAATAGGTTGCTATCTATTTTTCATACTCCTATCTGGCAAAACAACGTTTGCGTGGTCAGCTACTAAGGAATATAACACATGTACAGAACTGAATAAATACTCAAAATTGTTTAATACGAAGAAACAAACAATTTGACGAACTCTTTGGCACAGTGGTTGGCGCATCTACCTGCCGTGCGAGAGCTCCCGGGTTCAAAACCCGGCTGGGGACAAAGAAAAAGGGAACCCAGGTCTTGGATGGTTGCATATTTGTGACGTCACTGTTTCTGGTTCCCACGACACAGGGTATTCTAGTATGGGGCTAGAAGCAATGTATGTGCCGGTATGTAAATTTTATGTTATAAATGTTATGTTATCATCATCATCATCATCAACCCATCATGTCCCCACCGAGGGGCACGGGTCTCTTCCCTGAGGAAGGTATAGGCCATACTCCACCACGGGGGCCAAGTCCGGATTGGTGGAGTTATGTTATGTTATAATAAATGAAAAATTAATTAATTAAACAAAAAATATAAACGGTTAATGAAATTCTCAGTTCAGAAATCGGCCCCTACTCTCAGTATCACTAAAATACTATTATAACTCCTTCTGAACTCCTGTTTTAAACCAGCTTTGAGTCCGTTTTTATCATAGATTTAGGGCGATTGTGCACTACAAGGAATTTTGCTGTCCGAACATCCGATTTTTTACGGTCCGAAGTGGCATGAAAAAAACGGATGATTGGCTTGTGCACTTGTCCGTCTTTACTCGGATGATACGCCTCAGTTTAGGGTAGCTCTGTCTATGAAACTACACGCGACGCACGCGAAATTACTCTGAAGGATGAGTTTCTTGGAACGTCGCAGTTGCTTGCTTTATTGCGGAAAAAACCGTTCCGGAATGGGGAAAAGTAAAATGTCGGACGGCAAAATTACGTATAGTGCACAAACTAGTATACACATTATATGGCGTGCCATATCGGACCGTAAAAAATCGGACTGCCGTACAGTAAAATTCCTTGTAGTGCACAATCGCCCTTTGTGTAATCAACTTTTAGAAATGTCCGTTTTTTCAACTGTCAATCACATTATACAACTTAAACAGCGGACGATCAAACAGACAGTTGGACAAACCAACATTTGTACATAAAGTTCAGTGTGCTTTGTACAGTTAACTGCAACTACAGACTACATCTTTCATCATCATCACGAACCCATTATGTCCCCACCAAGGGGCACGGGTCTCTTCCCTGAGGAAGGTATAGGCCATACTCCACCACGGGGGCCAAGTCCGGATTGGTGGAGGCATGTAAGACTAAAGGATGGTCTGCATCTTTATACATTCATTTATTACAAATAATGTTTTTTTCTTTATCCTTATCAACCTTCACACCTTTGGACTCTCCTCCGTCACCTTACGGACGATTTTGCACCGAACACCGCAAAGCTAGTCTTGTCGTTGACTGTACTGTTTTGCTTGAAACTTGGATTTCGTCAAGCTAGAAAGAATTTGACCTGTTAAGTACAGATCACGCGGTGGTAAGTGAGTGGATAGGTGGCCAACGATTGAGAGGCCTTGGTTCTATGTCACGCATAACAAGAAATAAAAAAAAGTATTTGGTTTCATGGATTCGAATCCTGACACGTATACGACTTTGATTTCTGAGTTAAGAAGAAGAAATAATTTTATTATTCCAACAACACACATCATCATCAACCTATTATGTCTCCACCGAGGGGCACGGGTCTCTTCCCTGAGGAAGGTATAGGCCATACTCCACCACGGGGGCCAAGTCCGGATTGGTGGAGGCTTGTAAGACTAGTGCCTGGTCTTACTGTCAGAAGATTTCAAGCCGCCCCTAAGAACAATACCTCATGATTTTCACACGACCGAAGTCGCAGGCAACATCTAGTCGCTGTTAAACTGAAAAACTATTTTGTTGTAACAATTTGTTGCACAATAAAAAAAAATACATAATAGGTATAATTATCTTAAATAACATTTACCGCATACTCCTCCGAAACGGCTTGACCGATTTCAATGAAATAAATGTTTATTCGGTATGTTCTCTGACATTAGGTTGTTATCTATTTTGCATATCCCTATCTGGCAAAGCAACGTTTGCCGGGTTAGCTAGTATAGTATAAAAAATACTAACTTCCTAATACACATACGCCTTTTCTTGGTGTTAGTTTTATCTCAGACCGGTATTTAAAAGGCACAAGTTTCATTGAACTTTAGACAAATGGCTACTATTAGGTTAACGGCTACATTTTTATGAATTAATCACTCTTATCTACGTTTTTTTCGATATATTTAGACGCGCCATCTATCTACTACATAACAGAATCTATCATCGTAATCATCAGCCGCTCGCTCGCTCGCGAATCGCTCGTAGCCCCGGCCGCCTGAGTGACCTTAAACGATCACGACGGTTAAGCAATATACGGCGCGTTCAATGCATGGATGGGTGACCGCCTATGACTAACGCTAGTGGCATTTTTCCGAGCGGTTCCGTGTTTCGCAAGGCACGTTAAGCAGTTGGTGCTGGTTGCCGTCGATACATGGCACATTATGCATCAACACATTATGTCCCCACTGAGGGCAGTGGGGACATAATGTGTTGATGACGATGATATAATTATTTTTTATAATTTCTTACACATTTTTCACACTTCGCAGTTAGGATCAGCGCTGGATTGTACACCTGTTCTCTCTAGCTTCAAGTTATTTTGCTGTAAGAACCCGTTAGGTACCTGTCTAACAAAAAGCTCAGCTTGTAACCAGCCAAGTTACCGCTAAGAAGCCTAATACAAAGGACTGATACCGTCATCGGTACAGAACCCGTTTAAAGTCAACAATCATAATCTAATCTATGAAAATCTCGTGTCACAGGTATTGTTATTGATCCTTATAATTTTTAGTATATTCGCAGTCGGTGGATATGGACATTTAGAATCAGAATCATTTACTCATGAACATAGGTAATAAATCGAATCGCTCGTAGCCTGGGCTGCCTGAGTGATCTTAAACGATCACTAAGGTTAAGCAACATACGGCGCGTTCAGTCCATGGATGGGTCACCGTCTATGACTAACTAGTGGGATTTTTCCGAGCGGTTCCGTGCTTCGCAAGGTACGTTAAGCAGTTGGTGCCGGCTGCCGTCGATAGATGGCAGTCGTTAAGCCAAGTCAGAGGCCTTAGGGCGGCTTGAAAACTTCTGACAGTAAGACCAGCCACTAGTCTTACAAGCCTCCACCAATCCGGACTTGGCCCCCGTGGTGGAGTATGGCCTATACCTTCCTCAGGGAAGAGACCCGTGCTCCTCGGTGGGGACGTGATGGGTTGATGATGATAGGTAATAAATAAAGCATGTATCTAAATAATTCATGGATCTGTGGCCAATAATGGTCAAATTATAGCTGGAAAATTACAAAAAATGGCGGAGCATACATGGGGGTGATTCGGGTACCCATAGATGTGCTATATCTCTGGACCACCGTTGGGTATGAAAAATAGATAAGAACCAATTCTCAGACCTCCTGAACATACATATAAAATTTCATCAAAATCGACAATGCCGTTTCGGAAGAGTATGCGCACTAACACGGCGACACGAGAATTTTATATCTTCTTCTTTTTCTTATAAATGAAAATAAATTGCTGTTCGATAGTCTCGCTAAAACTCGAGAACAGCTGGACCGATTTGGCTAAGTTTTGATTTTCTATATTTGAGGATTTCCAGGGAAGGTTTGAATTACGAAAACTTTGGCGGTATGAAGTTTGCCGGGACAGCTAGTATTAGAAAAAAAAATAGTTATAGAGATTAGATATTTCATTGAATTAAATAGTCTACCCATTCCATAGCCCTAACGTAAGACTCTCGTTTAGTCGATAGGGTGGAATCGGACTTCGCTACTTAAGTTTGAATTAAAATTTCTTGCCTAGCCTTCGCAGGTTGGATGGGTATGATGGATGGACGATGGGTTAGGTAATAATACAGGCAGTAGTATCAAAGTTCTGAGCACCCGCTAGATGTTATCATAATTATTAAGGCTACCATTCACAGGCGCGCCCATCCGCTGGATTTGTCACTGGCGACAAGTCCGCAGACAAATCTGCGTGTGAATGTTCTCGGTTCGGTGCGCGGCTCGCGGCTCGGCGCGGCGCTCGCCGTCTGGAGATAAAGTAGTAAGCAGCTCGGCGCTCGTGTAGTTTGTGGGCGATGACGGATTTGTCCACGAATGGGTACGGCTCGGGGCTCGGCTCGCGGTGCGTGTAGTGAATGGTGGGCTTTACTCTCACCAAGACACTGTCGTAGGGAAGGAAACATACGTATACACACACTGTATATCGTCGCTGCGTCGCCTGAAAAATCTAAAATTTTTTTTTGCTACCTTGGTGGCGTAACGATAGCGCATCTGCTTACCATGCGAGAGGTCCCGGGTTCGATCCCCGGCTGGAGAGGAAAAAAACTCTAGGTCTTGGATGTTTACATGTTTGTGACGTCGCTGTTTATGGTTCCCACGACACAGGGTATCCTAGTGTGGGGCCAGAAGCAATGTATGTGCTTGTATGTAAATTGCAGTGTAATGTATGTTTTTTATATTTTGTTAGTATTTTCTTAGCCAGACGCGTCCGTAAAACCCATTTTGTGCTAGCTGGCTTGAACTTAAAATGTAAATATCAGCTATGTATTGACAGAATAATAAAAGGCGTCGTAATTACGAAATAATTAAGATTTTTCGTTCCCCTGAATAGTTACCATTTGACGTTTGTCGGTTTTTCAAAGTGCAATGACGATATACTCATACGCGTACGATTCCCCTTTATAGTAGTTACTAAACACAGCACAGCCGTCTAGGATATTTTTTAAATGATTGAAAGGGAATCGCTACGTTTTTGTTTAGATGTGAGTCAATTCTTAGCTAGGCTATGTGATTCCCGATTAAAATATGTGAGTGGTTGATCTCAAGGGAAATAATTGATTTCGAGAAAATCGCGTTTTAAGTTTCGTGTATAGGGGTCAATATACGCTATTTGTATTTCTATGGTCCATGGACAAATATTATGTTAAACTTATTATATTATTGCGTCCGTATGCTTAAGCATTAAAGAATATGGTCTTTTATTTGGCCCACATAGTCTATTCACGACAATTGTTTAATTTAAGACATTAATCGTCTGTATATTAAATGTATACTCCTCTGGCCTCCCCATTTCTAGATTATAATGATTTTATGGCGAGATATTTTTAAATACGTATGCCATTATGTTTTTTTAAATATGATCATATGCTTTTATAAACATCGAAACATATTTCATCAAAATATACAGTAATATTTTTTATTAATATAAAGAAAAATAGCTTACTTTCACGTTACAATAATGTCACTTCATCTGGCGAAACTCAAAGAAGTAAAATTTGACTTCAAACCGCAAAGGTATGTTTTTGTCCATGAACTACGCGCATACAATAGTGTTAAGTTAGAAACAAGCTAATGACGTTGAGCAAAATTCCTATAATATGTATAGCGTCAATTTGCGATTCACTGTAGGAAAGCGTGTTTCTGCCAGTCGTTGGAGTATTTCCTCTGGCAAGTCTATGTTTTTGTATTTTATAGTTACGAAATTGTATATTTGCACAATGCAATGTTTATTGTGTGTAGATGTCATGTATTACGTTAAACGGTGATCAGAAAAGCGAGTGATATGTTTTTGTAGGTTTTGTGCGATTTTGTCACTTCTCTGGCGTCACACCTCTGGCATATTTCATGTTTTATTTAATACGTGTCCCCTTTCTTAGCTATAATCAATGGCCTGGTACTTCCCTGCTTTAATTTGTGACTACTCTGCCAATAGTGTCAGTCCTCTGGTAACACATTTTCCTCTGGTGCTTATGAAATTCAAAAAAATGGAAAAATCTTCTGGCGCTCATCATTAAACATTTAAAAGTTGTGTCAAATAGAGAAATTATCAATATTGAATGGAACAGATTACATTTCCTTCTGGGGCACAAAAAATCAAATACCAAATACCGTATATATAACCCATAGACAGGTTTCGACTCGGCTCAGCACACAAAAAAAATCAGAAAAAAATAACTAAGGCACCTAAAAATATTCTGGTTAGACCAAGGTTAGACCAAAACAAAGCTAAAATACCACAGATTATAAATTCAAATAAAAAAATAACGGTTTCCAATCCCTCCAGGTCCCTTTTTGGTCAACCACTCACAGATAATAATTAAAGTATTGTTGCTAATAAAAGCATTTTTAATAAAAGTAATACACTGCAGTACACACATGCACACAAACACACAGATCATTGATAATAAACAAACTGTTTACCCTGAATTACTCGCAATAAAAAAAATACGTCACTGCTCGCGTTTGGTCACATTTTATTAGTTATGAAGTAAAACTTCTGACAGTAAGGCCAGCCACTAGTCTTACAAGCCTCCAATCCGGACTTGAACCCTGTGGTGGAGTATGGCCTATACCTTCCCCAGGGTAGTGACCCGTGCCCCTCGGTGGGGACATAATGAGTTGATGATGGTGATTTGTTTATTATTAAAAGGTCAGTTAGTAAAATAACTTAAAAACATTGGCGATTATCTTTTGAGTTCCGAAATTAAAATCATCCTGCGCTTGGTTAATGTTTGTTTAACAGTAACCAGTTTCTAGTTGGGCCAGGAAATTGAACATTCTATAGGAGACAAGCCCGGTCTTCTCGTTTTGGGGTTCCGTACCTCAAAAGGAAAACGTAGCCCTTATGGCTTGCGCAGACGACGGACTTTTCTCCGCGGTGGAGAAAAAAATACGCTCCGCGAATAAAAAGTCCTCCGCGGATTTACCGCGAACTCAACTCACACGGTGTGCGTTCACCCCCTTAGAACAAATGGGTACGAGTATTTCAACGCGGACTAAAGTCCGCCACGTGGGCAGCTTCGCCTAGTCACACGAGTTCTATTTTTTTCGGGGACTCCCCCGTACTTTTGTCCGGTCCGCTCCCTGCATGTCCTCGGATAACCGAACCCGTATAAACGGGGACTTTTTGTACGCGGTACTTTTAATCCCTCGTTTGCGTTACTCGATACAGTTGTAAGCGATTTATTTTAGCTGGAAAAAAAGTCCGCGGACAAAAATTCCTCGTCTGCGCAAGCAATTTTGAGAACGCGCGGACGTATTGAATTGAAATTAAACCATTTATTCAGGGCCACCAATCCGGACTCGCCCCTCATGGTGGAGTATGGCCTATACCTTCCTCAGAAAGAGACCCGTGCCTCTCGGTGTCGACATAATGGGTTGATGTTGATTAGGTCTACGGTCCCTTATAGCAATGAAAAAAGAACAAATTTCTAAAAACGTACATTTCGACACTCAAGGGAATCAACATTTATAATAATACTAGCTGACCCGGCAAACGTTGTTTTGCCAGACAAAATATTTCTAGTGGACGTGGAGTCGTATAAGTGGAGAATTTAGTAGTAACGTAACATTTAAAAAATTTACCTAGAAAAATGAGAAAATTTTAACCCGTCTTTCAATTTTAATGTAAATTATATCTATAAATCTTAGTAAGTGAGTAAATAAAACAAAAAGTGGAAAACAGGATTTACAATTAATGTAATAGGTACCTTTTAAAAATGTAAACAAACCACTAGTTGTTAAGTTTTTCAAGCAATAAAGATATTTTTATGTTATGTTTTATGTTTAATTAGTTAGTTACAATTTTGCCCACCTGAACATATAATTTGGTGGCTTTGTACATAGGTGTCTGACCCAGTATGCCAGTCTTTCTTCAAACCCCTTTGGCAAGTAATATTGTCTTACGTTATACTTTTTATATGAACAAAGCACGTTAAGCAGTTGGTGCCGGCTGCCGTCGATAGATGGCAGTCGTTAAGCCAAGGCTTGAAAACTTCTGACAGTAAGACCAGCCACCAGTCTTACAAGCCTCCGCCAATCCGGACTCGGCTGCCGTGGTGGAGTATGGCCTATACCTTCCTCAGGGAAGAGACCCGTGCCCCTCGGTGGGGACATAATGGGTTGATGATGATGATAATTATGAACAAAAAAATCCTGTTAATTCTTTTTTCCCTATACTCGTTTCTTATGGCCCAACTGCCTTAATATTGACTTACTATCATTCTACATACAAGGTACATCGAGAAACTAGTTTTTTTCCTCAGTCCAGTCACTGATAAACAGACATTCAATGTATAGTCTAAGTTCCTGCAGGGCTGATGTTGGGGAGATCGAATAACCCAGGAGGAAATCAAATCAATAACAATATTGGTACAAACTCTGGCTTCGAAAATAACAAATTATCATGTGAAATGTACAACATAATTTTGCAAAACCGTGTTTTTATTGGTGAGCTATATTATAAACTCTATATTCCGGATACACTTAATTGACTAAGTGTAATACGTCGCAAAAAAATATACATGGCATAAGTTTACATCTGTATCCCAGACGGGTAGGCAGAGAGAACGGCTTGCCACTTGCCACGATCTTGACTGACTGAAGGCGTTTTACTACCAAGAGAAAAGGTGTGGGTTTGATTCCCACTGAGGGCATTTTGTACAAATGGCCTCAGTCTGGGTGTATTTCGACGTTTGTAATGACTTTTTTCTAATTACCATAGCACAGGGTAGCACAGGGCTTGTGAGACTGAGGATGATCAATCAATCAATCAAGAATTTATTTCAACGTAAAGAATTTACATTCTGCTTTTTGAATGTCAATGTACGTTACAGTTATGGATAATGTTAGCCGCTGCCTTGGGGCGTATGTAGTGGAGAAAAAGGCAGCGAATGAAAAAACTCCACTCTGACCATCTTTTCTCAAATCACCTTAAAGCTAATACAAATAAAACATACAAAATAATATCTTGGATGTGTTGAACACTAGACACATTTATCCTCTGATTTAATTTAATATTAAACTACTATTTAATGCCATACGTCCTTGTCTTCTAAATAATCGTTGATTTTATAATAAGCTTTTTTGCAAAGAGTGTGTGAGCGATGCCTCGTGTTAGGCGAAACGTGTCGCGCATTGTCTCACACAAGTATTGTTGTCGGTGGTGGTGTGTTCGTGTCTTGCTTCTGCTTGAAAAAGTGGGAGGGAGGGCGGTGCATTATCTAACCGCATGGTGCTTGTGGGATATTAGCGGAATTCAGCAAAGTAATTTTCTCATTTTAATGATATTATGGATTTCCGCAAAGTAACGCCTGATTCTATACAATATCAGGGTACCCTAGTTTTGGACCAGGTCAAGTGATTATGTTGTGTGGGAGTTATAATTTTTCATTTTCGCTTTATCAACTTTTATTTACGTTTCTCACACATACATCACGTTACCTTTGAGATAAAACTTTTAGCCATGCGTATCCAAGACTAAGGTTCAATGGCTTCCAGATTTCGTCATAGTCAACGTATTTACGACTGAGTTCAGGCCAACACACTCGATGTCAAACAAACTACTCAATACTTGACTGTCCAGTTAGTCTGGCGGTGACCAAGCTCGATTACTAAGACAGAGGTGGTGGGTTTGACTCCCACTGGGGGTCCACGTGCTTTGATGACATAATGGCTATGTCAGGGTATTTTTCCATGTTTGCGTTGTGTTTCTCTTGTTATCGTCTTGTTCTCTTGTTATACTCAATACTTTATTGCAGGTATAAGTTTGGTAGGATCATAAATAACAGGTAATGTCTTATTTAATAAAGTAAATAGAATAAGTCGCAGTCGCAAGTAATTTTATTTGACCAATATACATACCTAAGACTGTCCAATAAGTCATGGTTTCGGAAGTACTACTCGTACTTCTGAACCCATGACTGGAGATACTCCCCAACATTCTGGGGACATGCAGTAAGTCCAAAATCTATTTCATTTGTGAGTGGTTGACCAAAAAGGGACCTCAAGGGAAAATAACTCATTTCGAGAAAATCGCGTTTGAAGTTTCGTGTTTCTATTGCTCGTGCTCGGCTCACAAAAAAAACCATAAAAAGATAACTACGGCACCGAAACATATTCTGGTTAGACTAAAACAAAGCTACAATACCACAGATTAAAAAATTAAAGTAAAAAATTAACGGTTTCCATTCCCTCCAGGTCCCTTTTTGGTCAACCACTCACATTTTGTTTTTTAGATTACCTCAGATACTTCTGCACAAAGTAATCTGTAGCCGGAGTGTAGCATGAAGAGCCCACACTTGACGTGAGCGAGTGAAAGAAAATGCAACGGACTTGCATATTTTAATCCCGAATTATTAAGTCAGACTATTTCATATAGAGCGGCGTGGTACCCCCTACCGAATCGCTCGTAGCCCCGGCCGCATGAGTGATCTTGAGCGATCACGAAGATTAAGCAACCTAGGACACGTTCAGTGCATGCATGGGTCACCGTTCTGTGACTAACGCTAGTGGTATTTTTCCGAGCGGTTCCGTGCTACGCAAGGCACGTTAAGCAGTTGATGCCGGCTGCCATCTTCGAGAGATGGCAGTCGTTAAGTCAAGTCAGAGGGCTTAGGGCTGCCTTCTGACAGTTGCGGTGAACATAAAATTGATTTTGGTACTGCATGAGAAAGACATATTTTTTAATGTCTAGAGGTTCAGGTTGCCCATAAAAGTTACAACTACTTTTATGAATTTCTGTTCTAATAAAAAAAAAATCATAATTATATCTATTTTATCTGTGGAAATGCTTGCCATGAGCTTGCCATTTTAAACAGAAAGAAAAATAAATAAGAGTATGTGATAAATAACAACAAACAATTTTATTATTAATTTGACTTGACCTTGTTCGAAGCTTATAGTTACATGAGATAGGTGTCACAGTTTCCCGCCTATAGTGCCTTCTCTTTCTACCCTATTGCGCTATCCCTCTCCTGTTGTCCTACCACCTCGGCAGAAGGGGGGATGACGATTCCGGAAATCGCCTCGCCTTTGCTCGTCATTGGCGTCGTGTTTCCCGCCGTGAACGGTCGTGCTGTGTGCGTCCGTAATAATATTAAAAGTTTCTGTTCATAAGTAAACCTTATTCTTGGAAATCTATAGTGCTAGCTGTTCCAGCCTAACGTGCCCTACGGGATTTTTAAATCAGGTGAGTTTTTGCATTATTTTCTAAGAAACAACCTGTAACGGTTTTTGCCGTTCGTAGTTTTTATTTGTAATTGTTATACTTCTACCCTATTTTTATTTTTTGAACCGCGCAGTGCTATGGGTAATGAAGAAAAGCGCTCTGTAGAGCATAGAGGGCCGCCTGATCGTTCACCACAGCCCTCAGGCAGCCAAACACCATGTGCGGCTTCGCCATCGCCACGCCGCCGTCATCGGCGCACACGCCGATCGACATCCTCAAGTTCCTCTAGTAGTAGCTCATCGACAACAAGTTCAGATTCAAATTCAAAAAACAAGAAAAGTCGTCGCCGGTGGCACTGCCGGGAAAAAAGGGGGGCCAAAAAGTCTAAATTAGATGAACTAGCCAAACAAGTGTCCGATCTCCGTGAACAATTAACAAAAACTGACAACGTCCGCGTTAATAACGTATTAGATGTAGGTCACATGTGCGATGTGCGTTCACCGCAGTTTACACCAACGGTAGACCACGATGATTCGAGGAGTTCAATATTTCAATTTGACATTGCAACGAAATTAAAGGAACCTTCAGTTCCTAAAACATCTGAAAGGGATTTAAAACAACTGCATGATGTACAACTTTTTGACGATAAGAATTGGTGTGAGCTACGGTATGCGGACACTCAAAAACTATACAATCAAGCACCTGGCTTCACTGACCTTGAAACTAATGAAGAGGTGAAGGCATACGATAGGTTGCGACATCTGATATTTGCGGAAAAAGCCTACTCTGCCTTGACCTTATGCATGCTCAAGCAAAGACAGGCCCTACAAAGTACTCTCCAAGATCTGTTGCTTTGGGCTAAGGACACGGACACGGTTCATTTTGATTCGTTGAATGACAAGACGGCGGAATTATTTTCCAACGGTGAATTTCAAAAGACTTCATCTGATCTATTGCAATTAATTTGTGGACATCGCGCTGAAGTTATTCAGATGCGTCGGGATGGTATTTTGGCACACGTTAAGGATCCTCTTATGAAAGCTACTCTTCGGAAAATTCCGCCATCTTGTCATAACCTATTCAATGCTGACGCGTTCTCGGCTGCTGTGGAGAAAGCGGGCGGCGTAAGGAAATGTTTCTGGCCTTTACAAAAAAGAAATACCAATGCCGCTGTCCCGCAGACGGGGCCTATCAGGGCATATAATAGCTGCCCCTCGCAGGGGAAGGTACAGCACTCGCTACCCTCGCAGGGTACAAATTGTCGGTCATGTGCGAATGTAAGTAACGCACCTGCAACCTGGACAAACAAGCCACCCTCGCAGGGTGTTCAGAATTTCTCGTGCCCTCCGCAAGGGCATAATACTGGTTATTGGCAAAACGCACCCAACTCACAGGGGCAGAACTTTCGAGGGCAGAACCCCCGATCTGGGCAGAGACCCCAGGAGCCACCCCAGCCAGCTCGAGGCGGATACAAGCGTCCCTCTTCCTCCTCTGGCTATAGAGGCAGTAATAAGAGACGTAAGTTCTGACTCGAAGTGCTTCAGAGCGGGTCGGCTTGTAGACTTTTACCACCAGTGGCAAGTAAGAGAAGCACCGAACTTCCTTCTTCGCATAATTCAAGGGTATCGCATACCCTTCCTACAAAAGCCACCCCTCATTTACCCAGAATTGTCAACGAGTCTTTATCAAATTCCTGAATCAGACCACATGACTGCCGTCATAAAACAAATGAAGGATCAGGAGGTCCTAGAACTTGCTCCGCCATCTCCAAGCTTTCTGTCCACGATATTTTTAGTCCCCAAGAACGACGGGTCTGCGCGACCCATTTTCAATTTAAAAGCCCTAAATCAGTATGTATTAACAGAGAAATTCAGTCTTTTGAATATTTACCGGATACCAAATTTTCTACAGCACAAAGATTGGCTTTGCAAAATAGATTTGTCTCAGGCATATTTTCATTTAAAAATTGCTCAAAGTCACCGAAGGTTTTTACGCCTAATTTACAAAAACGAACTGCTTCAAATGACCTGCTTACCATTCGGGCTGAGTACAGCTCCAAAAACCTTCGCTGCTCTTACGAATTGGGTCGCACAGTATCTGCGACAACAGGGGATCAGAATAATCGTATACCTGGACGATTTCTTACTTGCGAACCAGAAGTTCAGCATTCTTCAGACTTATGTCCGTCAGGCGTTAGAAGTTCTGGAGTCACTAGGGTGGTTGATAAATTACGAAAAGTCCTTGTTGATTCCGGAAAAAAGCCTTACGTATCTGGGTATTCATTGGAATCCTTGGTCAAATCAAAAGAGCCTACCCGAGGACAAAGTCTCTGCTCTGACCCTCAAACTGAACCATATGTTGACTACAGAGACAACAACTCTAAAAGAGCTTCAGAGTTTAGTGGGTCTCCTAAATTTCACCAGCTTTGCGGTCCCAAAAGGTCGATTACACTATCGAGCTCTCCTAAGCTTGTTGAATTTGATGATCAAAACCAAAGACTCGTTTTATCACCAAATCCCCTGCTGTGCAAAGAAAAATCTGAAGTGGTGGCTCATAAACTGTCGCAAGGCATCACCGATTCATTACCCTCCACCGAGGCATTTCTTAACGACAGATGCGTCCGACTTAGCATGGGGGGCACAGTTGGACAACCTGGTCTTGTCAGGATCATGGACCGACGCAGAGCGTTCGTTACATTGCAACCAAAAAGAAATGCTTGCAGTATTAAAAGTTTTACAAGATCACTGTCTACTCCTGCGTCAATCCACGATCATGGTTCAGTGCGACAACAAGACCGTCCTTGCCTATTTAAGGAACGAAGGGGGAACAAGATCATCTGCCCTGTTAGACCTGACTTATCAAGTCTTCCAGATCTTAGACTTTTATCAGATACATCTGAACCTTTTTCACCTACCCGGAAGGTACAATGTGCACGCAGACCATCTTTCAAGGTTACGTCGGCCACCAGAATGGCATCTGAAACCTATATGCACAGAAAAAGTGTTCATGAAATGGGGGTTTCCCGTGATAGACCTCTTTGCGTCGGAAAAAGCTCATGTAGTTTCCAACTACGCAACCCTGGACTTGACAGATCACAAAGCCTTATTCCAGGATGCCTTCTCTCAGACTTGGAACTACCAGTTAGCGTGGGTGTTTCCACCACCATTTTTAGTGCCCAGAGTGCTAGCCCACCTCAATCATGCGACAGGCATTTACCTGGTGGTAGTTCCCAGATGGGAGAAAGTATTTTGGAGAGCGGATCTCCGACATCGAGCCACGGCTCCACCTTTCACTCTATGGAACCTAGACAAGGTACTAGTGGATGTGTCGACAGGCCTTCCACCTCCCAACGTCCGAGAGATGGAGCTAGAGGTGTGGAGATGTGGGGGTGGACAAGGGATCTAACTAACTGGAATCATAATCAGATACAGCTGTTAGAATCCTCTTGGCGTCCATCTACACGTAAAACATATAGCGTAGCTTGGAAGAAATGGCGTCAATGGTGCGAAACAAATAACTGCAGCCCAACTTGCCCTAATAGCAATCAGTTGGCTAAATTTCTAGCTGATTTACATTTAATCCATGGATTATCATATAATACTATTCTTTTGTACAAATCTGCAGTTTGCACATTGAGCAACGTTAATTTATCAGGTAGTTTATCTTCCCATGCCTTAGTAAAGCATATTTTGAAATCGATTTCCCTCAAAAAGCCAAAAATTCAGAAATCACCAGTCTGGAATATTGATCAATTATCGCTGTATTTAAAAAGTTACTCAGTTGATGTATCTAATGTCTTTCAAGTCTCTCGTCACACAGCTATGTTGCTACTTTTAAGTTCAGGAAGAAGGATTCATGATCTGACTTTACTTTCTGTTGATGCCAAACATTGCATTAGATCAGACGAGTCCATAATTTTTTGGCCTATCTGGGGATCGAAGACTGATGGATCTGATTATAGGCAATCTGGATGGAAATTATTGACTAATCCAACGTGTACAAACTTAAATCCAGTTTTCTGGATAGATCAGTTGATTAAGCTTGTAAGAAATAAGAGAAGTACGTCTAAATGTGATAATTTATTTTTAACATTAAGAGGAGATGTAAAAGCAGCGTCCCGTGCCATCATTGCAGGCTGGGTCAAATCTCTTCTAGTTGAAGCAGGTATTACCGCAACACCGGGTAGTGTTCGTTCAGCCGTAGCGTCTAGAAACTGGTTGGATAATTTCCCTCTGGAGGAGATACTGTCTAGAGGTAACTGGCGTAGTGTAAACACATTCAAAAACTTCTACAGACGTGAGGTAATGCCTGCTTCGAGCAGTCAAAGTGTTTGTAATTTATTTACTCCAGTTGATTAATTACATGATGAAATGAATTTAATTCATAAAGTGATGTGAAATTTAATTTGGAAATCATAATGCAATTATTTTTGGTTTAAATATATAATAAATTAGTACATTTTTTAAATATGATTATTTTGAACTACCTAGTTACTACATCATTCACATTGGCGTCCAGTTGTACCCTACCACCAGGCGATAACAAACACGTCTCACGTAACTATAAGCTTCGAACAAGGTCAAGTCAAATTAATAGAAGCGTTTTACCTACCAATAAAACGCAGATTAATTTACTTACCTTGTTCGAAGCTTATAGTATAATTTCTGCCTGGTTAAATTCGACTCAATGACGAGCAAAGGCGAGGCGATTTCCGGAATCGTCATCCCCCCTTCTGCCGAGGTGGTAGGACAACAGGAGAGGGATAGCGCAATAGGGTAGAAAGAGAAGGCACTATAGGCGGGAAACTGTGACACCTATCTCATGTAACTATAAGCTTCGAACAAGGTAAGTAAATTAATCTGCGTTTTATTGGTAGGTAAAACGCTTCTATTAACTATGAGATATGCCTGTAATATCAGCCCAATGAAGGTACCAAAAACAAAAAAGTTTAATTAAATAATTTACACTTCACAAAATGGTCGTCGAATCGACATTGGTTAGGTAATATGGGGTATGTGAGAAGGTGTCTAGTACTGTCCACCTAAGTGAATAAAATCTTGAAAATAGCGAGGGTTTTGGTACTTTTTTATTTTTTATTTAATTTAATTTGGATCACTCACAGCTTGTATATCAATACATTCAAATAGAGATGTAACACAACTAAAAACTAATTATACAAGCTACTACGTGTTAGCACTTGCAAATATCTGAGTGCAAATATCCATTCCAGGGCCAGTGGGCTCATTATGTAATTTTCGCAACGGATATTCATACGTCTTAAAAAGTCACGTCAACACAAAAACCGACGTCGTGCGGAGTACTGTCTCGCTCTAACATAGGGTCTTACAAGAAGATAGTGCTATACAGTAGTGGTATACATGACTTTTTACGACGTATGAATATCCGTTGCGAAAATTACATAATGAGCCCACAGCTCTCAATAGATCCAAAGATTGCATTTTGCGTGAATGACGCTAGTCTAGGCTGGCGCTCGCCGCTCGCAATAAGTAGGGATTTGAATCTGAATCTACCAGCGTTGCGGTGCAACTGCGAATCTAGATGCTTTCGACAATTCCTGGGCTTATTAAACCCTACTTACTTACTTTACTAGATAAATACTTAAGAACGTAAATACGTTCTGACACGCTCATTTCAGAGAAATTTTCTAAACAGCACAACAGTTAAGTTGTTACTTTGGAATTCTCAATTCAGGAACCCGCTCTAACAATTTTAACAAAAAGAAATTGGATTTTATGTCTTGTACAATAGCAGAATGATTAGATTATTCTTTTGAAATAGTTAACAATATTTTGAGTTGTTTTTGGAGTTGAATGTAAAAAAATAATCTAAATTTGAATTAATTTTCAACTGTAATCAACTTCATTAATGCTAAAAAATTAGGAATCGCGGGAGATTTCCTGGCACGGGTAATTCTTACTTATAAGGAAACTCCCACAAAAATAGTGACCTAGATTAAGTTTGATACTGAAAATAAACATACTTTATTTATTATTTATTATAATCGTAAATATTTGAGAAGCAAGTCGCCAAGACTTCGGCTATGAGAAACTAAAATATATATTATAGTTTTTTTTGGATTTTTGTTTCTTTTAGTCCTGATATGGTTGATCATACGATCGTGTAAAAAGTCGATTCTACTAAAGTACTCTTAGGACGGAGTCAAAGCTGATTTGTCAAAGAAATTAATAGCAAAACCCGAAATTATCTCCGTCTTAGGGCCAATTTTTCAATAGTCAGATAAAACTTAACTGGAGAATAAATTGAATGCTGTCACTGTCTAAATCATACGACAAGACAGTGACAACATCAGTTTTATTCTCCAGTTAAGTTTTATCTGACTATTGAAAAACCGGCCCTTAACAGTGTTTTAGTGGCATCGTCTTGTTATCTTATTGTTATTGCTGTTGTCTTGGTCTTGGATGTTTATATGTTTGTGATGTCGCTGTTTCTGGTTCCCACGACACAGGGTATCCTAGTGTGGGGCCAGAAGCAATGTACGTGCCTGTATGGAAATGTTTAGGTTTTGTCTATTAGTTTTTATTATGAACCAGCTGACCCAGCAAACCCTGTCTTGCAATTTTATTGATTAGCCGTCCAATCGAATATAGGCAAAGGATTTCATAAAAATCAGTGAAGCCCTTTCGGAGGATTCGATATCATACACTGTGACGAAGACCGAAACTGTGTTTTTGTAGTTATTAGTTTTAATAACTTGAATTTAAATGTGTTGGACTAATTATTGCTATTCCACCTTTCTGAAAACTTTTTTAACTTTGCATACGCTTACTTGACATGCCAGAAGAGACCGACCAGATTTCGCTCTGATTCGCAGACGAGCAACAGACGACGCGAGCTCCGTCTGTACTCACCATGGTTAAGGGCCCTCGCCCACGGCGGCTTTTTGTAGCGCTGCCGTCGCTACAAAAAGCCGCCGACATCGCTACTAACGCGCGTAGGTCGCTTTTGCAACGCGCGACCGTAGCGCGGCAGTAGCGCTGCTAACGCGCCACCGTAGCAATGCAAGCGCGCGGCTGTAGCGCTGCTAACGCGCCACCGTCGCGCGGCCGTAGCGCTACAAAAAGCCGCCGTGGGCGAGGGCCCTTAGGATTACTCAGGCAGCCGGGGCTACGTGACGTCGCTGTCGTTGTCGGCGCTTCGGCTGCTTACGTAAAAGCAGCACCAAAGACAACGTGACTAATGCTGCCTCAACGGAGTCCATCTTGCAACTATGGCGATTGGAAGCGCGAAGGTAGCGCGTTCGCATCGCGACAGAAGCGCTACGGCCGCGCGACAGTGGCGCGTTCGAAGCGCTACGGGCGCGCGACGGTGGCGCGTTCGCATCGCGACAGAAGCGTGGTTACGTGGGCGAGGGCACACAGCTAGCGACCGCATCGCGGCTGTAGCGCGGCGAACGCGCCACCGTCGCGCGGCCGTAGCGCTACAAAAAGCCGCCGTGGGCGAGGGCCCTAAGCTCTGCGAATCGGAGCGAAAACTTGTCGGACTCTTCCGACTAAAAGTCAAGTAAGTGCATCCAGAATTCAAGTTTGAATTGAAGTCATTTGCCATAATGTACAAAAGTACTACCGCAATCCACTCATCCAAAGCAGCTTCACACATTTTTATGAAAATCTTTGCGTGCATTCGATTGGTCTAGAAATGGGTCGTAGGCCTATTAATGGCTGACTAACTATTACATAATAACCTATCTACTAATGGGCCAATGTTCCATTAAAGCCACAGGGCGAATTGTCGCCGCGTCTAGTCGCCGCGTCAGACGCGAAGTTGTCATTTGCTTCTGGCGTCTTGTCGTCGCGACCCCGCGACTCTGACGCCTAGTGTGCGGAGGTTCGAACAAAATATATGAAAATTGAGGGCCGTAGCCTGTCGTCGCGTCTAGTCGCCGAACTGTCGCTGACGCGTGTCGCCTAGTGTGCGCATACATTTATGCATGCTAATGTTTGACCATTTTAAACCTACCATGGAACGTTTTTGTTCGCATTGCCCGCAGATGACTGTAACTTATCCAGCTGATTTGTGATCCGGCCATTATTGGAAATGCACGATGGAGGTCTAAGTTTCATTTTGCGTTAGTCTGCCTAGATCTGGGCAGAAAATTATCGTAGAGAAATAAAAGGTTCACATGTGTTTGAAACATTTTGGGGTGGCTTAGTCCACTTATTGTCCAAAACGATGTAGACTGGACTAACGCTAATGGAATTCTTCCGAGCGGTTCCGTGCTTTGCAAGGCACGTTAAGCAGTTGGTGTCGGCTGCCGTCGATAGATGGCAGGCGTTAAGCCAAGTCAGAGGCCTTATGGCGGCTTGAAAACTTCTGACAGACCAGCCACTAGTCTTACAAGCCTCCACCGATCCGGACTTGGGCCCCGTGGTGGTGTATGGCCTACACCTTCCTCAGGGAAGAGACCCGTGCCCCTCGGTGGGAACATACTGGGTTGATGGTGATCAATGAGCCGTTTTCAGAAGAACTAAAAAAAAATCTAATGGCTGTCAAAGGAATGCAATTTTGGACCTCAGCCCAATAGCCATGTGTGATACATCATCGAATAGGTCTCAGCGAGCTGAACAAAAGTTACTATGACGCCAACAGCCAAATGTTTATCCTTTCGGAGTTATATTGTATTGAAGAAAAAAACTAACATTTTCAATAAAATATAACTCCGAAAGGACAAGTAAACATTTGGCTGTTGGCGTCATAGTAACTTTTGTTCAGCTCGCTGAAACCTGTTTTATGATGTACACATGGCTATTGGGCTGAGGTCCAAAATTGCATTCCTTTGACAGCCGTTAGATTTTTTTTTTAGTTCTTCTGAAAACGGCTCATTGATCATCATCAACCCATTATGTTCCCACCGAGGGGCACGGGTCTCTTCCCTGAGGAAGGTATAGGCCATACTCCACCACGGGGGCCTATTCCGGATTGGTGGAGGCTTGTAAGACTAGTCGCTGGTCTTACTGTCAAAAGTTTTCAACCCGCCCTAAGGCCTCTGACTTGTGTTAACCAATTAGGTGACCAATTAGGGTAATAAGGGTAATAATGTAGCTAGAAAAGCCCTAGGGCGGTAAGTAATTAAAAAAAAACTCTTCACTCTTTCAAAAAGTTCGCGTACAACTAACCATCATACTGGCAATAGACATCATGCATTCAGCCCAATGACAAAAGAGGTCGCTTCGCTATTCAGCCTTGTCTTCGTATGAGTATAATAGTCATTAATTTTAAATATCGATTCGTTTCTGAAAAATATAATTAAAAAAAAATTAAAAATGGCGGGAATAGAAAACTTTTACTTTAAACATTGTTTGTTTTTGGGATTTTTTTTATAGTTACGTGCTAATTAGGAAAAAAACATGAGTTCTGCAAGTGATGAAGATATAAGCTGCACTCCCGATTCAATGAAAATGGAAGCTGAAGCAGCAATTAACAATATTTTGCCTGAAAGCTCTAAAGAGAGATATTTGAAAACTTACGACGAGTTCATGAAGTGGCGAAAAGAAAAACGCGTATGTAAATGTTTTATTCTTGTAATGCCGGTTTTTTTCTACTTACCTCACAATCGAGATGTAAAGCAGAGTAGTTAGCTCGGGTGTAAGCATCAATTGCACCCTCGAACTATAGGCGCCCTCGCTGCGGTCGTGCGCCTAAATATCTCGGGTGCAATTGATGCCTTACAGCCCTTGGCTACTAATCTACTATTAGTATATTTTTTGAGGACCTAAAAGCAACAAAAACATTATTTTAAAACGTTGCTTTGCTAAACAGCCAAAAACGCGGTCCGCCATTTTTGTCTATGGCAAGTCTATGGTTTGAAGTCCTTTATTTTTGTAAACAAAGTTTGACATTCAACATAGGTAGAGTTCGTGCCACGAAAGAAGTATGAGTTAATGAATTTTGGCTTTTATTGTTATGGCCTTAAGGATTTTACCGTGGGACTTGTTTGGTGAAACGATCTTTACCTAGTCCTAAAATCTGTTAGTGATCTGTGAGCATAGTGAAATAACAACAACGCATTCATGATTTCATCGAGTTTACATGCAAAATATATCAATTATCATTATGAAACTTGGGTGTATTTATGTGAAGATCACTTTAATGTAAGTCCTGTAATATCAATGTACACAGAAACTGTTTTTAGTTGTAATAATGCTTGGTTTGATATGGTTTGGTTTTGGCAAATTGGTACTATCAGCTTCCACGAATCCAGCGTCCATGATTGCGCTTATCAATAAAATGATAAGACACTAAATGCACAAGAAGAGTTTTTGCAAAAACACTAAATCCAATCCAAATCACAATAGAACTGCGTAGACACGACTGACAGATGATTTGTTTACAACCAAAGGTGCTTTCAAGATGGCGGATAGTGTTTTCACCATTAGCGTATTGATCAAGGTGATTGTGGAGGTAGTGCACTTTGATGGGCACATTACACCCTAAGTTCTTGAAGCTCTGTAGCATCTCATTTACAATTTGTGAGTAGTTATTTGACTTGTGATTTCCGAGAAAGTTTTTAGTGACCTCAACAAACGAAGTCCACGCAGCTTGTTCCAAATCATTCATTGATCTTGATAATAGGTATCTTTTATTAATGTTCTTATCTGTGGGCTATCGAAAACTCCTGCTTTTATCTTTTCAATGCTAAGATACCTTTGAAGTCAGTGGCACCACTCACTTTATTGATTTCGTCAAATGACGGTTCATGAGTAGCAAAAAATGTTGTCACAGGTACTTCTTCTGAATGTGTGTAAAAGTAACAGTCCTCGAAGATTTTTTTGTTCCTTCTCTTGCACTCCGAATCTCATACGGCTTCATTGACCGTTGACCAACAGTCTCCAATGTTCACAGGATATTTTACAAACAATTTGAGGTATCCACGGCTTGTATTTATTCACGATTTTTTAATTTTTTTAAAGTAAGAAAAGTTTTTATACAACCTGTTATAGGTTTTCTATATTCTTAACTGTGTATTAACCACAAAAGTAACAAAACAAATTTGGCTCATTAAGACAACGATAAACACATTATGTTAAAATCAATTTAGTTATAGAAATGGACTGTAATGTATGTAAGTTAGCAAACCGAGTGCATGAAAGTACTGATTAGAACCAATATTTAAAGCTGAGGGTAAATCGAAAACTACACGTAGGAAAAAAAAAAACGCTAAGCCGGGTCCGCTGCGCCATGTAACGCGTGTTACAAAAAACGTAACACGTAATTATAATAAAAATGGGACATGGTATAACACGTTACGTGTTACATAACGTTACGTTACGTATTACTTAACGTTACGTTACGTTAAGTGTTAATACCACTCCCCATTTTGGTTTTAATAACGTGTTACATTTTTTGTATCACGCGTAACATGGCGCAGCGGATCCGGCTTTAGTGTTACCAATGGACACAGCGAAAAAACATTAACACTAACTTAGCACCATAATTTATTTTCAGTGTAATGGATTTTTTCCGAGCGGTTACATGTTGTGATGTGGCTGTTTCTGGTCTTCACGATACAGGGTATCCTAGTGTGGGGCCAGAAGCAATGTCTGTGCCTTGTTATGTTTATGTCCTAAAGCGTCGCTCGCTCGAGCTGAGTTTTCTGCGAGTTTTATTATATTCTTGTTCAGCCTTAGTTTCATTTTGCATTGCAATCCGCGCCGGTATTGTGTTGCCCACTTTTCGCTTACACCGCGAGAACCCGAATGAAAAGAAATGAAATGTGGATGTCTGCCATTCATTGAAAATTATAATCTGTAAGCAATCCGATGCTTTTAAAGTGGTGCGCGGTTAACATTAAGGAAAAATAGGAATCGCTCGTAGCCTGGGCTGCCTGAGTGATCTTAAACGATCACTTAGGTTAAGCAACATACGGCACGTTCAGTCCATGGATGGGTCACCGTTCTAAGACTAACGCTAGTGGCATTTTTCCGAGCGGTTCCGTGCTTCGCAAGGCACGTTAAGCAGTTGGTGCCGGCTGCCGTCGATAGATGACAGTCGTTAAGCCAAGTCAGAGGCCTTAGGGCGGCTTGAGAACTTCTGACAGTAAGACCAGCCACTAGTCTTACAAGCCTCCACCAATCCGGACTTGGCCCCCGTGGTGGAGTATGGCCTATACCTTCCTCAGGGAGGAGACCCGTGCCCCTTGGTGGGGACATAATGGGTTGATGATGATGAAGTCGTCTTTGTTTGCTCTGTAGGTATCTGTATGATTAGACCACGAGAACTAAACCAGTTTGCTTAAATAGTGGCACTCAATATGTTAGTACTCGAGAATTATACAAACCGTTGCTTGTATTAAAAGGTTTTAATAAATTCCGAAAACGAAGCTGTTTGTGTATAAATCTCAATTACCCACTTATTCAAGTATTATCTACGCCTGTTATCAGTATATTACAGTCGAAATCATAAATATATGAACATTTCCGCGGCTTCAAAAATATGTGTGCAAATAAGGTTACAAAAATATCTAGCATGCTAAACAATCAAAAATATATCAACGTGTTACTGGTCATAAATATCAACACAAGGCTTCACAAATATATAAACAACTGAAAATTTATAAATATCTGCACAAAATATTGTCATATATATGACAACAACTATAGTTACATAAATATCTATAAATTAGTTGGTCATTTTTATGAGAACAAGCTGACCTAATACAAATATATCTACACAAATGTCAGCCATATTTATGTGAACATGTGTTTTGACAATTCACGAAAACAGTGCAGACTTGTCAGTGCATATCTCTGTCTCTTAAAGATTTTCTGTATCTGTATGCGATACAAACTTCTTATGCACCACATGGCAACGTCGTCATCGCTCGCTAAATTATTCATTTTTTGAAGAATACGGGAAAACAGCGAGGACATAGACAGTGCTATTTGTTTTATCCGTTGACTATTTTAGAACCTAGTAGTAAATGACGCATCTGTGGTAGGGGTATCTGTGCGCAACTTCTGTTTAGTGTTGGCGTGAGTTCCAACTACGCTTTTTTGCAATTTTTACATCGCTAGTATTTCAATCGCAAAAAGAACATACTTACCTACAATAGAGGATGGGCATCCTGGTCTCTATAACATGGCTAGATTGGGAGGTATATAGTCAAACATTTGGGTGCGTTTACCCTGTATCACGGTTGAAACGTACATTTCAGTACATTTTGATATTTTTATGTCTTCCTTACATACTATGAGTTTGCTATTTTTTATCCTGCTAACCTAGAACTACTTCCTATAGGTAATGCAGTAGATATAGTATATGAATAAAAACAAAATTAAGCAAATATTAAGTATCATCATCAACCCATTATGACCCCACCAAGGGGCACGGGTCTCTTCCCTGAGGAAGGTATAGGCCATACTCCACCACGGAGGCCGAGTCCAGATTGGTGGAGGCTTGTAAGACTAGTGGCTGGTCTTACTGACAGAAGATTTCAAGCAGCCCTAAGACCTCTGATTTGGCATACCTAATGACTGCCATCTATCGACGACAGCCGGCACCAACTGCTTAACGTGCCTTGCGAAGCACGGAACCGCTTGGAAAAATGCCACTAGCGTTAGTCATAGATGGTGACCCATCCATGGACTGAACGCGCCGTATGTTGCTTAACCTTAGTGATCGTTTAAGATCACTCAGGCAGCCCAGGCTACGAGCGATTTTGTAGTATCGCAATCTTGCACCATCTAACCCCATAGATTTTCTATGGGGTAAAGATCGGGGCTTTTCGGGGGCATTTTAATTCATTTTAGTTGCTCTCGATTTTCCATCTCGGCTATCCACAATTGTACTAAGTAAGCATTGTGAATGCTACAATAGGGTAGTTTCCAGGGTCAAAATAATTAAATTCTATTTAGTCCGTATTTTAGATTATAAAAAAATATTGGACACGTATTTTTTCTTTTTTCGATTAAACAAAAAATAACAAAGATATAGCCCATTAAAGTTACCTGTGACGTCAGTCCGTGCTAAAAAATGCAGCATGGCGTGACGTCACACGTAACTTTAATGGGCTATATCTTTGTCATTTTTGGTCTTATTTACAAATTAAAATATACGTGTCCCTTATTTTTGAATAATCTAAAAGACGGACTAATTACATTTTTTAGGGCAACTAGCCTATTGTCTTGTACAAATTCAATTTGGTGGTTGTCTGGTTAAACAATTTTTGCAGAAGGCAAAAATGAGTTTAAAAATTTATCCTCTATCCCAGCACGACTGGAAAACAACACTAGATTCGTACTTAAAAACATTAGATTACGATTCCACTGAGTCCCTTTTAGTTATACTGTCATAAATTTACATACAAATACTTACACACCCTTTTTACGCACCACATACACACTCCAACACATACATAACTCACTCACACAATCCACTCTTGCATAAGGTTAAATTAATTATCATGATTTATATTAATTAATTTGTAATGTATTGAAAATTTTGCCTGCAACTAATGTTAAATATTACTTGTTTAGGTCTTAAATGTATTATTTACTTACTAGACGAAAACCCGGCTTCGCTCAGGTAAAATGTAGACGCAAAATAATATTCCACTATGTTTTTTTATATGGTGACGCCTCTGTATTTATCAACCACCAGTAGATATAAATCTCTTAATACATTCAGATACATAAGCTCACACGTGTATCCCAGAGGGGTAGGCAGAGACCACGGACTGTCACCTGCCACTATCCTGACAAATCACTTTCGCTTCATCGACATCCATTAGTCGTTGCATGCACCCACATCTTGCCCTTTGCTAATACATCCCCTATTTGGTCGAAGTATGTCCAACTGGGGCGTCCCTTACCGGCCCTTCCACTCACATTCGCACGATATATTTGCTTTGTCAGTCTTTCTTCGTTCATCCTCTCCACATCTCCAAACCAACGCAACATTCCTTTTTTCAATTCTAGTCACTCACTACATCCTCTTTCTCTACATCCTCGGTCTCTGATCACACTATTGCGTATTCTGTCATTCAAAGTAACACCACACATATTTCTTAAGGATCTCATTTGTACTGCACTAATCCTACTTTCATGATTCTTCTGACTTCTGCCATACCCAAATCTCGCTAATGCTTACATCAGTATTGGAACCAGCACACTATTACGGATAGCCAATCTTGCTCTTTTGGACATGTTCTGGCTACTCACGAAGGAATGCAAGGCGAAAATCGGATACTTATCATAACTTTGTCATGGGTACCTCATCACAAATTACTAAATGAGCTTCCTTCATAAACTTAACAGCATTGAATTTAGTTAACAGCTAGAGAATCTAATGACGTATGAGACGTAGAATCCACTTGGCTAATCAACTAAAAACTTACAAACTTTGGCTTTACAGCTTTTAGTTTTGTATTGACCACATGTTTTTCTTCATCATTTTAATTTTTGGTATTTTTCTTATCTAGTGGCTTTTTCATTTCAATAAGTTTATTGGTACCTAACTAAGCAAAACAATAAAGATCAATTTATGACTTTGATTTCCTTTTTCAATTATTATTCAGACCCTTCCAAAACTCAATGTCAAATTATTGTCTTCCCTCCCGCCCTCAGAAGAAGGACCTTCTTCTGAGCTCCCGCCAATGAAAAACACCACAGATTACTTACTACACCTTCTCAGTTGGCACAGATTATATTAACCTTTTTGGATGCCACGGTATTCCACACACCATGAAGTTAACAAATTAGATCAAAGGGCCGGTTTAGATTATCTTAGTGTTTAGGAGAGTGCTTTACTTTACACTCTGTTGCAACATTATGCTGAATCGGGCCCATTTTGGGGGCTCAACCTTTAACGACCTCTGTGGCGTAGTGATTAGCGCATCTGACTACCATGCGAGAGGTCCCGGGTTCGAATCCCGGCTGGGGACAAAAAAAAATCCCAGGTCTTGGATGATTACATGTTTGTGACGTCGCTGTTACTGGTTCCCACGACACAGGGTATCCTAGTGTGGGGCCAGAAGCAATGTATGTGCCTGTATGTAAATGTAAATTATTATTTTCATGTTGTACAGTTTTTTTTTACGCTTTTCATGCTTTCTGTGTTATTTTTTTATTATTGTACGCATTCTGTGTGTGTTTTTTTGTTTTGTTTTGAGTATCAAATAAATAAATTTTCTTTCTTTCTTTCTTTCTTTCTTTCTTAAGGAGAGTGCTTTTGTAGAAACCGCGCCTTTAGAAACCGTAGAAACCTTTTGTAAGCGCCACTTGCTTTAGTACGTTTTACGGTATAGTACGGTTCTAGTTGCCTTTCAATTAGAATCAAAATAGAATTGGTTTCTATTATTCTATCCAGTAACACCTGAGCGCGTTACTATCCTCGTTACTTATCTGTGTATAAACTAAAAATTTAGTGAGAACTTTAGGAGAGTGCGCAAGTGACCCGTGACGGGTGCGTATTGTTTTCAATAACTCGAATCATCAAACTTACTTATGTGTTCCATTAAAACTCATAGTATTTTGAGTACGATAGCGCATATTTCGCGACGTCGACGAAGTGACACTCTACTGGAAGAAATATAAACGTTCACTCGAACGTCTAGCAATGTACTAATGCACTTGCCTCTCTAATTGTATTATAGCACTCTCCTAAACACTAAAATAATGTAAACCGGCCATAACAGTTCACAATGAAAACTTGTGACACTAACACAACAATGATGACATTGATATGTTTACTTAGCAACGCCATTGTTGAATTTAATAATTTTTATATTGATGCTGCTCGATAATACGAATTTTCCGCCCATATGTTGTCGACTCAGATCAACTATTTTTTTCGAGTCTACCGTAGACCCGAACGAAATTATTAATATAGATTTCACAAGCATGTTTTTTTCATATATTTTGTTGTTTCGGTAAATATTTTGCAAAATTTTGTTTTCAAATTACTTCTGTCAAATAAAATCAGAGGAGGAGCGGGGCTACTGTAACACAGGCTTCGGCTTAGTACAGGGCTCCGACGCAATTTCTTGTAATTTGATACTCTATTTAATGAATAAACGAATTTATTATTATTATTATGAGTCTCTATACATTTTTGTTCGCAGCACCTACTTATGCATGCAATACACAAACTTTACATGCAATTCTTACAAGGCACGATGACGATTGTTATGATTATGACAGTGAAATGATGAAGTTATCTTTCATAAATCTTTTCATTTAGTTAGATAAGTGACCATCAAGAACTCATAAATATACAACCTCTTTAAAAGATTATCATGGAGTTCGTACCTATAGGTTGTTCACATAAATATGGATGTCATTTGCGTAGATATATTTGCAGGCCAGCTTGTCCTAATAAAAATGACCAATTAATGTATAGATATTTATGTAACTATAGTTGTTGACATACATATGACAATATTTTGTGCAGATATTTATAATTTTTCAGTTGTTCATATATTAGTGAAGCCTTGTGTTGATATTTATGACCAGTAAAACGTTGATATATTTTTGATTGCATAACATGCTAGATATTTTTGTAACCTTATTTGCACACATATTTTTGAAGCCGCGGAAGTGTTCATATATTTATGAACTCGACTTTGATGATATTAAAAAAAGGTCTGTTTAAAACACAGATAGAAGGCAACTGAAATTGGCATAATTCGCTATTTTACACTATCAACAATAAATTATTTGATATGCTCGATTAAAAGAAAAATTCCAAAATGTTTCGGATAATGTTCTCTTTTAATCATTTACTAGTTATTACAATTTTTAAGAAGATGAAACATAAAAAGAGTGCTCTGAAATGTGACGTCATAAGCAAGTATTTTCATACAAAATTCCGTTTTAGAAGTAACTCATTTGACATTTTGTCAAATACCCAATTATTATAATTTTTCGTTTTGTCAGTGTTGTTACTATTTCCATTTAGCGCTATCTAGCGTCGAGTAGCGTAACTATGAAATGCAACTAGTTCTCAGTGTACACAATAGAGAGCGCTGTTTTTATTTAAAGTATTTAATTTAACTTTTACATTACTTCATACTATATATTTTTAAATAAAATCAAATTAAAAGAGTAAAATTGAGATACGCAAACAATCTCGTGCTTTAGATTCCACAAGAAATAATTATCAAGGGTAAAACGCTCAGCCACCCATCACTAGATGTCGCTGTGGCAAAATATCGCCAGCTCTCTACATTTTTCATTTATTTATGCCCGTGTAGCATGGCGTGCGTGACTATGCATACAAAACGTGTCAAATCAAGAAGCAAGGTGAAACCCAGGTAAAAAGTTATGTGGTCCGCAAGTGTTTTGTTACTGATGAAATTCTAGTATACGGCAATAGAGTCTGTAAAAATAAATAAATAATTTTCACACAAACCGCCAATCCGCGGTGGGCGCGCGTGGTGATTAGGCCCATTCTCTGTCTCTGAGAGAAGGCATGTGCCCTACAGTAGGACATATATTACAACACAGAGGCCATTCGTTGGCGTAAGAGTGCCTCTTTGGTAGAGCCGTTATCAGTTTGGGTGTAGGTAGGTATGTCAATGTGCTTTGTAGGTTCTTGGTAGATGAACATTCATGCCTAATTTGTATTAGCTCTAAGGTGATTTGAGAAAAGATGGTCAGAGTGGAGTTTTTTTTCCGCTGCCTTTTTTTTTCTCCGCTACACACGGCCCCAAGGCAGCGGCTAACATTATACATAAGTGTGCACATTGACATTCAACAAACAGAATGTCAATTCGTTACGTTGAAATAAATTTCTGATTTCTTGAGGAATATTTTATTTTTATAGCGCAAGTTTTCCTAATGTAATAAACATTAGGAAAACTTACAGCTTAAAACACATACATTTCAACTGAAATAAAGACAAAGAGCCAATAACAAGTTTACAAAGATAGAAATATTGCAGTAGACAATGCCTGATACTTTCATCATCATCATCAACCCATCATGTCCCCACCGAGGGGCACGGGTCTCTTCCCTGAGGAAGGTATAGGCCATACTCCACCACGGGGGCCAAGTCCGGATTGGTGGAGGCTTGTAAGACTAGTGGCTGGTCTTACTGTCAGAAGTTTTCAAGCCGCCCTAAGGCCTCTGACTTGGCTTAACGACTGCCATCTATCGACGGCAGCCGGCACCAACTGCTTAACGTGCCTTGCGAAGCACGGAATCGCTCGGAAAAATGCCACTAGCGTTAGTCATAGACGGTGACCCATCCATGGACTGAACGCGCCGTATGTTGCTTAACCTTAGTGATCGTTTAAGATCACTCAGGCAGCCCAGGCTACGAGCGATTCTTAAGATACTATATTACACTCAGTCAAAACACAATAGAGAGATAAATATCTTATATTTGTATGTCTACAACGACAAAACATGCAGAACTAACATTTGTATTATTGTACCATCTATTCATACTCATGTTTCACAAATAAATATATTTTATCTTTATCTTTTAATAGAGATTAAAGTCTGTTTTTTAGTTCTATGCAAAAAAAAAAACAGTCACGTTGACATCTCAATACAATCCAATGTCTGAATGTTGCTAGTACCTACGCAAAAACCGAATTCCCCATTTTAATCCCAAGTAAAAATTGTTTGTGCTACGTAGGTGTTTTTTTAGAATTTAGTCTTATGAGGAATTAAACTTTAATGTCTTTGATGTCATAAGGATTTTGGTCACACGAGTCTTCTATTCACGGTAAAAAAAATCTACCGAGTAAACCTATATATTTTATAATGGTAACACCGCGTCATTTTATTTTGCATCGAATTAAAAAACGGACTTTAATTTACCATTATTGTCTTTAATAATTATGATGCATGATTTCTAATGAATCATCGAAAATAAGTAAATTAATGTTAGTCAATCCTGATGCTGGGAGTTACAGAAGTCCGAGGTGTGTGCGGTGTGTGTGATTTGTGTGAGGTTACTTTGAATGACAGAATACGCAATAGTGTGATCACAGAACGTTGTGGACTGAAAGAGGATTTAGTGACTAGAATTCGTAATTTGACACTATCAACAATAAATCATTTGATAATAATTGCTCTATTAAAACAAAAATTACAAAATGTTTCGGAAAATGTGTCTCTTTTAATAATTTACTAGTTATTACAATTTTTAAATAGATGAAACATAAAAAGGTACTCTAAAATGTGACGTCATAAGCCGGTATTTTTATACAAAATTCCGTTTTAAAAGTAACTCATTTGACATTTTGTCAAATACCTAATTGAGAAAGGAATGTTGCGTTGGTGTTGGACATGTGGAGAGGATGGAGAAAGACTGACGAAGCAAATCGACGGCCCCCACGTAAATCATCGAATCTGCAAAAATCGCACCAATATTTAGTAAATTGAATAGGTAGTTTATATGATAAATATTTTTTTTATGTAAAAACCAATTATTTATATACGATTTGACTAGAACAAAATCATATCTCCTCTCGTTGGACGACGAACATCATCTTATGTGGTATAGGTCAGTTAAGTAAAGCTGGCACGTTCAACACATTTACACGTTGCGCTTGTGTAGTGTCTGTGAATAGCGCGCGGCGTGACGTGTACTGCATGCGCATCATGAAAAGTCTGCCCGTCTCTCTTGCGCGCGGTCTAGCTTATGAGTGTGAAGGGGACAGTTATAGTTTTACTTTTACTACTGTTTATATATACAGCGTGATCTTTTTGGTATTCAACCGTATGTGCGTTTCAATGAGGGATTTTTCTGACAGCTAAGAAAAGTAGTTCCAAATGAGCCGCTTTCAGAAGAACTAAAAAAAAAAACGAATGGCTGTCAAAGGAATGCAATTTTGGACCTCAGTCCAATAGCCATGTGTGATACATTATCGAATAGGTCTCAGCGAGCTGAATAAAAGTTACTATGACGTCAACAGCCAAATGTTTGTCCTTTCGGAGTTATATTGTATTGAAAAAAAAACTAACATTTTCAATTTCAAAAAAATAACATGTATCACACATGGCTATTGGGCTGAGGTCCAAAACTGCATTCCTTTGATATCCATTCGTTTTTTTTTCTTCTGCAAACGGCTCATTAGTCAGTAGATGGCATTTTTAAGAGAGGGTTTTTGTTTTTCTAATGGGAATTGCCAGTTTATTCTGTGGTCTTTCCTCTTTTTTTTGGATCTTGCATTTGATTGTGATTGGACTTCGAACAACTGCTACTGGTGCTAAAATTATGGGAAAAACGTTGAAGAAAAAGAAGAAGAATAGGAGACCAGAACATTCGCGTAACCACTATAGAAACCGAATGATGTTGCTCAGTTGATCACAGATTCCTTCCAGTTGATGAAATTACAGAACAGTAATAAAGTTTTTATCCGTGGCAAGCAATTAGAAAAAAAGGTAGGGTAATTCATCCAGTAACTGACCACTGAGCGTCCGTTACCCTTTGTTACATAATTAAATTATAATTAAATTGTTGAGGATTTCTGGGATAATTATTTTCTGTTTTGGTAAAGATTTTCTTAGGCGAAAATATTTTTGTTCATGTGAAAATTTATTGAAATTTAAAACTATTTTGTAACCATTGATTCCACCTTGTTTTTAATACTTTTCGCTCGAATTTGCTAAAAATATATTATAACAAGTAACCCATATATTTGTATTTATTTGTCTACAACGCACCTATCTTACTAAAACCTAACTCTAGTCTACACTTAAACTAGAGTCGCATTTTGAATCAAAATCATATATTTTTAAATATCCTGTATAGTGAAATTGCATAAGTGTGAGTACTGTGAACGTGCCATGACAGCGACTAGACCGCGCAGTTTGTAACTGCCGGATTCGATAGTGTTCGCCGCGATCGTATTAAAAAGAGGGCATGTTTTAATTTTAAGCATTTCTTTGTTTTTGAGTTTTGCTGATTATAAATTAATGCAACCATGAATACAAGTGGTATAAAAATGATGAATTTAATACGTTTGGAAGAAAATCCACGTGAAGCCCTCGAAAAAAAAAGATAACCTACTTCACCGGCAAGTGTTTTTATTCACCTCTAAGAACTAGGTTTCACCTTGCCAGTTGCTTAGACATTATAACCAAGTATAAGAATAATATATTTCCATAATTTTGGAGTAACACTGATTTATAATGTTTTTACATCACATTTACGGATGATATTTAAGGTTAACAAAGAAAATAATCGAAAGTGGTAGATACGACATTGTATGGTATTAATAGCCGTTTAGTTACTATCGAAACTACCGCTTCCGATAGTATTCATTGCTTTGTATGGACCAAAAAATATCGATAGTGGTACTTTCGATGTTGTACTGTGCTACGCATATGTCGAATGTACCATTTACGATATTTTTTTACGCTCAAGGCGGCCGAAGCGGCGCTTTTGTCAGCATATTCGATACATATCAGTAAATCTATTTGTCGTTTTACTAGTAAAATAAACTTTTAATAAAATTTTTATACCTTTTCCATACTTCCTATTAACTATGTTTTGTGAGCGGAGATGCTTTCTGTACAATGAATAATTATACATAAATCATATTCTAAAATAGATGCCAAATGTGTAGGCAAAGTTGAGTGGGGATTGTTCTTTTTTATCAGGATCACCTATCAGATGCAGTTACACTGAAGAGGTTAATTCCTTAAATATTATTTGCTCGTAAAGTGGTAGTAATTACACCAATTTCAATATCGTAATGTACCTCATTACGTACTTGTGCGATAATGTAATGTAAAAGGCACGTGTTTTTTTTTAAATAAAGTTTTAAGATACCCCGTCTAAAAATGAACGATACTTTTAAAAATCTTAGCAAAGAGGTTTTATGTCAAGAAAGTGGTCAATATTTTATGAATAAAATTAACTTTGGGAAATAAAATATAACAAATAAACATTTAATTCTTTAATTTAATTAATTTTGACAATAAATTACAACCATTTATCTGTAACAAAAACACAAAAATATTAATTTACTTTATTAGTAATACTGACTGTTTTTGTACCTTTGCCTAAAAAAAAAGTTGATGCGCGCGCATCGCTTATTTGTAGACAAGTAAAAATAAATCCGCGCGCTTTTTCTTTTCGCTGTATTGTTTTTATTTGAAAATGTCGTCAAGTAGTGATGATAACAAAGTCAGAGTTTTATTAATTTCCTCGTAAATATGTTATAAAACGTCGTATGAAATACGTGCGCTTTGAAAATTACAGCCTCTGCTTCCTTATAGCCCTCGCCGATGGCTCGGGCTAGTAATATCGCCTCGGATGTAATTTTCAACTTACCGCACTTATATCATAATGTAATATTACATCGACAGCGAAGAGCTAATTAAAACAATTGACACAAGAACTGACTAGTTAGTTAGTTAGGCCTGAAGATTTCCGCACTTAGCCTCTGTGTGAGCTTACTCCAGCCAGCATACCTCTTTCCAGAAGGCCAGCAATGCTCTGATATCACTGCAGGCCTCCCGAACGGATCCCAGTTTCCTAACGATAGCGGTCCGTTGTTTTTCCACGCCTTTACAGTAGATGGTCACATGGGCGGGTGTTTCCTCTTCTTTCAGGCATTTCCGGTAAAGCGAGCTGTCGGTTGCCTATTCAGTGCGCAGTGGCCTGCTAGGATTGCTACAGCTCTGCTCTTCTCAGACGAAGCAGGCTACGTCAAAGACGATTCGAGAGTGTTGGTAGAGCCTCCTTGGCTTGTCTGCATTTAGTTTCAGTTCTACAGAGTTTAGCATGCTGATATTTTATTTGTGATCTCAACCATTTCCTATACTGGTTGTTATGGAGTAGGAGCAGGGGTTCGGTTCGCAATCTTTCTACTATAGTTTCAGAGCCTCTTCTAGCGAGTTCACCCGCAGCATCATTTCCCAAGGAGCCGCTATGACTCTTTATCCATTGTAGTGTTACTCGGTTGTTTGTAGACAGTTTTTCCAACTCGTGGTGACACTCTAGTATCAGGCTGTTGTTGGTGACATTGCTATTAAGTGCTTGTAGAACTGAGGCGCCGTCCGAGACTTTGCGTATGGCATAGTCTTGTACATTTGCATTTACACAGCAGCGCGACTGCTCTTGTTATACCTATGCATTCTGCCTGAAAAATTATATTTAGGAAGCCAAGGGTTGTGGACATTTTATATGCGTCATTGTTTTTATATTTAGGTTATTCTATGGTGACTTTCGATGAAAAAATACTAACCTGCCCTTGTGGAGAAGTGACTTTATTCTATTATTAAATAAAATTGTCGCTTTTGCATATGACAATTTTTTACGCATGGAAAAAGAAAGCCCTCCGAACGACTTTGAAATTTTCTTAATCGCGGCTCTTTCCAAACTCGACTCTTTTTTACCTTGACATCTCTTTACTTTGTCTCTTTTTTAAAATTGACTATTTCATAACTCGTCTCTTTTTTAATTTGGCATCTCTTTACTTTGTGTCTTTTTTTAAATTGACTCTTTCCAAACTCGTCTCTTTTTTAACTTGACATCTCTTTACTTTGTCTCTTTTTTAAATTTACTCTTTCCTAACTCGTCACTTTTTTAACTTGTTATTTTATTACCCTGTCCTCTCTTTTAAACTTGTCTCTTTCCTAACCTTTGACGGTAACTCTGACCTGTAATGTTATTCATTGTAGCTATTGAAAATGTAATGCCATTTGACCAGTGTTGACGCAAACTTGTTTATTAAATGTTTCAGGACGAAATATTCAAATGGTAGTATTTTTTTAATAAATTCTGCGTAAAAATCTACATTTTTTTAATTTTTTTAATGGTTTTTGGGGTTTATTTCAGTACCATAAGGTACCTAAATCATATAAGTAAAAGGAAATATTTGTCGAAACTGACACAAAATACTTAAAATTACACAAATTGGGCAAAGAATACTATTGAATGTGCCACATTCGATACTTTATACATAATTATGAACCAAGAATACAATCGGAACTGCCACATTCGATGATTGTCTAGCCAAAAGTAACGCAGAAAAATATCGAATGTGTAAAATCTAGAAAATTACTTAGTATAACATAATATACTTCAGGGTAGAAATAAAGAGTCTAAAATGTTGATATTTTTTGGATTTTTTGCTTACTGATACTATAACAACTTTTTCTTCCACATTATTTATTATTATTTATTATTATTATTATTATTAAAATTTGACTTAGAATTGCTCTCCTGTAAAGTAGCACTTTTGCAGATTCGATGATTTACGTAGGGGCCGTCGAAATATACATATAAAGCAAATGTGAGTGGAAGGGCCAATGAGGGACGCCCCAGGCGGACATACTTCGACCAAATAGGGGATGTATTAGCCAAGGGCAAGATAAAAAGTACCCGAAACCGACGTGCGTGCATGCAACGACTAAAGAATGTCGATGAAGCGAAAGTGATTTGTCGTATCGCTGTGCACGATCAATCGTCTGTTTCCGCCTTTATTGACAGGATAGAGCATCTCCTAAATGCCGGCAGAGCTCAAGACTTTTTCGCAGGACAGAGCTTAGCTCTGGATTACTCTGGAGAACTCCGATAGTGCCCGATTGCGTTGGCGAAAGCCGGCTTATAGTATTTCATGAGTCGAGCTCAAAATACTCAAGAAATCAAGAAATCAAAAATTTATTTCAACGTAAAGAATTTACATTCTGTTTGTTGAATGTCAATGTACATACATTTATGTATAATGTTAGCCGCTGCCTTGGGGCCGTTCTGTAGTGGAGAAAACGGCAGCGAAAAAAAACTCCACTCTGACCATCTTTTCTCAAATCACCTTAAAGCTAATAGACCGAGAGATAGTGACACAAATTACTTGGTCATTAGTAACAGTATGGCGGTTCTTCAGTGGTCTTAGTACGCAATGACAAAAAGAAAAATAATGGTCATAGCGCTGGTACCGGCGGCCCAATCGCGTGGGCGTTAGTCGAACTCGTCGGATAAATTACGAGTGTCAAACGATTTGTACCACAAACAATTTAGTATTTTCCGATAGTCCTTAAAAAACAAAGTAGGCGGTAGTGTTATGCCATACTTCTCCGGTGTGACTTACAGCCCGCCATACCGACGCGAATGCGTTAATTAAAAAAAAATGCAACCATTTGTACCAGGCTAATTTTTGCACAGTTAATTATCGTCGTGCAGCCATTTACGAAAATCACCATGCCATACTTTTCGGACGGTTCCAAATGGTCGCCATACCGACGAAAATCTGCAATTTTTTTTTCGCCAAACGATTTGTAACAGTATTGCATTTGGATTTTTGGAAAGTATTTGATAAAATGTGACCGTTATTATATTTGCCATACTTCTAGTAGGGGGAAAAGTGCTGCCATACTTTAAAAACTTATTTATTCGACACGTTTCAAAAATACAACTGTACAATACGTAGAATATGAAAGAAAGAAAGAAAGAAAGAAAGAAAAGTAATTTATTGTCATGCAAGAAATACAGTGATTATATTATTACAGCTCGTACACAGGACTCGACTATAACAAACTTAAAACTAATATGGTTTAGACAAGGTCCTATCAGCATAATGCTGCTGTTGGATAGATCTATCCTAAAACAGCGCTGATTTTCAGCGCAGCCCGTGGAACGTAAAAGATAACATAAAATATAATAAACTAATACTATGTGTGCTACAAGTAATATATTATGCATTTATAAGCAGCCGTTTTTTTACATTGTTTGATTAATTAAGTAGGTAAGAACATCATATAAAAATGCAACTTAGTATGACAATAATAAAATTGAACTTTTGGACAAACATTAACTACAGTGGCTAAAACTATTATACACTTTTTAAGGCTAAAGGCTAAAAACCACTAAAACAATAAAATACTACTTATGTTTGGTCCAGTTTCGGATATTTTCTTAGCATTTCGATTGGCTTCGGTGATCATAATGCTTTTTTTTTGTTTGTTTTGCTTTACTGATAGTTTTATGTGTATTTTTGTTATTATTATTTGACGACCTCTGTGGCGTAGTGGTTAGTGCATCTGCTTACCATGGGAGAGGTCCCGGGTTTGATCCCCGGCTGGGGAGAAAAAAAACTCCAGGTCTTGGATGTTTACATGTTTGTGACGTCGCTGTTTCTGTTTCCCACGACAGAGGGTATCCTAGTGTGGGGCCAGAAGCAATGTATGTGCCTGTATGTAAATGTTATGTTATGTTATGTATTATTATTTTTACTATTATTTTTATATATATAAGTGTTATTCGTGTGTACAATTTGTTTTTCCATAAGAAGATCTTTTAATTTGTGTTTCAATGTTATGGTAGTTATGTTACTTTGTAAAGGAGGCGGTAGGTCATTCCAGATCTTCGATGCGGCGAATTTAAAACTTCCTCTGAAGTTTGCAGTTTTATGTTTAGGGATTGCCATTACGTTCTGCGCTTTGCTTCTGGTACCTATACTATGGGCTTCACCGAGCCATTTGAATTTTGTTTATAGGTAGCTTGGCCGCCTTGTATGGACTATCTTGTGAACCATGACCGCTAAATGCATCATCCTGCGGCCCTCCATTTTTAACACACGCTTTTCACTCAAGAACGGTGTTATGTGTGACCGCCCTGGTATGCCATACATAACAGAATCTTGCGCATGCATTTTGCATTCTTTGTATGGCGCGACTCGTCTTTTCAAAAAGCCTGGGACCGTAGACTGTATCGCAGTAGTTAAAAAGGGACATAACGTGTGTTTCGGTGAGTAATACCCTAATCTCTTCCTTTAGAAAGTCTCGTATGCCATAAAGAACCTTAAGTCGAAAGAATGCTGTTTGCAGTTTTTTATTTATATGCTCTACAAATCTTAGCTCACTGTTCATGAGCAAACCTAAATTCCTTATTATAGGAACTCTCTGCACTTGAATGTCGGGTAGGTTTTCGGTTATTTGTTGACATTGCCGCTTAGTACCAATGATCACGTACTTCGATTTGGTAGGATTTAACAGGAGAGCATTTTTTTGTGTCCGTTTATAAATGCTATTCAGATCCGTGTTTATGTTTTCTATGGCCTCTTTAGTATGTACGGGTTTAAATGACATATATTTGCGTATCATCCGCGTATAGATGGATTTTACTGTATTCGATGTGTTTTATTAAGTCAGAGGTATACAGGACAAAAATAAGAGGATTGAGTATTGACCCTTGTGGGCAACCTCTAGTAATTGACTTAGTTTGGGATTGTATGAGGTTTCCCTGATCATCCTCGGTAACCACGTATTGTTTCCTGTTAGTTAAGAATGACAGAAACCAGTCGCATGATGATGGAGCTATTCCGTAATATAACATTTTGGCAATAAGTAGCTCGGTACTGATGCAGTCAAAAGCACGGGAAAAATCGAGTAGCACTAGGATACTACCCTCCCCCGCATCTGAGGCTGTCAGGAGGTCATCCGTCACGTGAGCCAATGCTGTAGCTGTGCCGTAGTGACTGCGAAAGCCTGATCGTATGCTTGGAAGAATGGATTAGTTTTATAAATATTTCTTGAGTTGGGCACATACAACTTTTTCAGCAACTTTAGAAAGCATGGGAAGAATGCTGATGGCTCTCAGATCCTTGTACTCCTCTACCACGGAGCATTTGGGCAAAGGTTTCACGCGTGCCGTTTTCCAAGCATCTGGAAAGTTACTCTCTGCGATCTATCTATTAACGATTTCTGTGACGATAGGCAGTGTGACTGATAGAGTCATTTGTATCATCTTTGTTGATATAGAGTCTGTGCCACATGCATTAGTTTTTATCGAATTAATAATCTTTAAGACTTCATCTGGCGTAGTACAGCTCTTGATTTCAAATGTTTGCCTAGAATATCTATTTTTTGAGTAAAAGTTAATGATATTATCGTCAATTCCTGGGTCTCCGGGCACGTCCAGAAAGAAGTCGTTGATGTCGTCGGGATTATTAAGGAATTTGCGGCGATGACTTATTACAGAGCACAGACGTTTGTTTTAGATAGCCCCACATTGCTGTTGGTTTATTTTTGTTATTATTGACAAAATGAGTATAAAACGCTTCCTTTTCTGCTCTAATTGATTTTATAACCAGATTCTTCAGATCTTTGTAATATCTTATGTGCGATTCTTGTATGAAAGTGACTGCAAAAAGATGATTAGATATGGGCATGGGTTTAAAAATGGGTTTTTCACTCGACTCAAGTATTCATTTATACGATGTACTTCAATTATTGACTTCGTTGTTTTGTGGCCAGCTAGGTAGTTGTTAGTTGATAACGTAAAAGATTGCTTTAGTGATTGTAGAATTAAAATAAATTTGGTTTTTTTCTTTAATTTTTCAGTATCAATGTGCTGCTTATGACTATAACGGGCAGACAGGACGATAACAAAATATATTTCTTTTTTTAGACCTAAGATTAATGTTAAAACTAGATCGACCTTATTTAAGATTTTCCAAAAAAACTGAGATCCTTCTCGCTGCGGATGTTGATTCTTTGTGAGGTTTGTGTCTTTCGCGCGTAGATTCGTCCGTCTCTCGTCCATACGAACCTCCAGTTCCCATCGCGGCCTGCATCACGGGCTTTACCAAAGAGGGCACGGTTCGTTTTTGTTAGCCGCTCGTTTATATAAAATCTACGTGGCTCGTGCATCGGTAGTCCCAGATCGGCCGTGGTTGCGCCGCGTCGAACTCGCGCGCTTTTTAGAAGATCATCCCGCAGCGCACGTCGCCCCAGCCGGACCACTATGGGCCGCGGGCGTGGTGCTTGGCCTCCTTCCACCGAGTCACGTTTCTGTCCAGCACGAACCGCACTGACTATGTCTTCCTCTCTGAGAGTCATCCCAAGCTTCGTTGCCACAGTTATAGCCAGGTGGCCGGTCGACTCGCCCTCGTTCTCTGGAATACCTGAGATTTCGACATCGTTTAGGAGTAGCTCCTGATCTCGCTCGTTGATCCGGTGCTGTAAATTGGCAATAGCTGCCACCAACTTATCATTGGGTGTCGAAGTTTCTCTTTGTTGAAGAAGAGCGATCTCCTCCTTCAGTTTTGAGTTTTCATCTCGAAGAGCTTTTACTTCGACCTGGAATTTATTCTAGACCTTCCCCAGAATTTGGTTAAATTCGGTGGTGATAACCGCCCTAAGTCTGTCTAATTTGGCGTCCAGGAGTGAACCAAATTGTTCATAGGATATGGCCTGACCGCTGGAGATGTCACAGACCTCCATGTCCACTACTGGTTTGATGACGGGCGCAGATGTAATGGATTCCTCAGTAGAAGCGGCCGGTGTCACTATCAGCCCAGGCTCAGGTGCAGACGACGGCGGTAACGGATCAAATTGTATTTCATCTCCCCTTCTGCGGTTGTTATCGCTATCACGGCGCCTGGTTACATTGTCACAACAAGGACATTGCCATTTATTTTTATTAAGTTCCCGATACTTGGCTGAAGTCATGTTAATGCATTTGAGAGCACATTTAAGGGCGTCTGTATTACCTAATGGTTTTAGGCACGCTTCGCAAATCATTATGAGGACCTCTTTATTCGCCTTTAAGAAGTTATCGGACTGCGCGTAATACGCACCTTCTATCACCGGCGCTTTGTCCGTGCGAAACTCGGCCGTATAGATGCGTAGACTCACTGCGACCGCTTCTGGTGGTCTCGTTACGCGCTTGCACGAATTTGATAAGAGGTGCCACCAATGACCGGATTAGTCCACTGTGCGCTGTCGCTGCATGTGACGTTGTATGACGAACCGGATAGTGGTTGGCCTTGAATCGAACTGTGATGCGTCCACCGCAGATCGGATTTGAAATCACTTCACTTAATAACCGTTTTGGATTTGTTTTAGACTTTATTAGCTTTTGCACAGCGAGTTTCTTAAAAATTTGTTCACAGTTAGATAGAGGGCATTATTGATGTGGTTTGAAACTAAGTTACATTGCAATAATCGAGTTTGATCTTGAAGTAAACATTATTTTTATCGCGCAACAACGGAACACGTCCTATGGCGCGGGCGTATTTTTACATTTTTATATTATATTTTTTTACAGCATGGGATCATTATATTCTGTTTGTTTGGATGCAATTCTACCTGCGAAAAAATATCCCGGATTGTAACCATGGGGCGGTCGACTGTGAGACTTAGACCCGGTTTCATCAAACTCTGTTTGTTAGTGGTAAACGCGGCATTTATAAATCAGCCGTCAAAACTAACAAGGATGTTAAAGCAATGTTAAAATGTCCATGTCCTATGAGCTAAATTTAACAGACCATTAGTAAATCAAGCATTACGTGAATGAAACGCAAACCAGTCATTCAAATTACTGTCAAACGTTAAACATTTGCGTCTGTGGTTCAACGCTTTTGAGGTTGTGAAAAATTTTTTCTGGTTTGTTTTGTTGTGATTTTGTTAAATTCGTGCGTTTTCTAAATTAAATTACAAGGGATGTCTAAGAAAACACGATAACCTAATTTTTCTGCTAACGAAAAGGATATCCTCACCCATTTAGTGGCAAAGAACAAAGATGTAGTGGAAAATAAAAAAAAACAGACGCCGTTACGTACGACTTCTATGAAACACAAAGGATGGCTGCAGAAGTCCAGGGCCTAGATTCTGTTAATGCATTGTAGTACAATGACAACTGGATGAACGTGGCGATTTAGTTTCATTGCCGCTTCAAGTCTACGCGCAAACTCAAATCAAGCAATGTAGGCGTCAATCGTATGGAAAAAGACGTCGCGTGACCTGACCGTGGACCTGTCATCGAACTATAATGCACCAACAGAATTAAGGCGCAGGTCAGCGTATTCGTCAAAGTAGTCACGCTGTGTTTTGAAAATCTTATTAGGACGGCGTATAACGTCCTCCAAATTTTCTAAAACATCTTCATTTTCAAAAATAATATTGTAGGCAGAGTCCATTTTGACAGTTTTGACGGAACTAAATCGACTGTTAATGTTTTAACGGACCTCCAATGCCAGGATTAGATTTGATGCTTTGTTAAAGAAGTTAACGGTCCATTAGAGCGTGGTGGGACACTCGACAGCATTTAACAGTCCGTCAGAAGATGTAACAGACTGTTAGACCATTAACAGAGCTTGGAGAAACTGGGCCTTAAGCCAAGACGTAAAAAAAAAATTGAAAAATTTGACGTTTTGTACCAGTATGGCATTTGGATTTTTGGAAATTATATGATACAATGTGACCATTATTATATTTGCCTTACTTCTAATAGAGGGAAAAAGGGGCAACATACTTGAAAAACTTGAGTTTTCAACTGGTTTTCAAGGTGGAAGACATAAAATCATTTGTTACAGTATGGGATCATTGTATTCGGTTCGTTTGGGTGAAATTCAACCTTATATTATATAAGGTTGAATTTTAAATATTATACAATATAAACATCTTATTATAAGTGAAGATTGCCGCCACCTAGGTCTTTGAAATTTTGTATTTATATTCGTTGACCCTCAAACTTACAGGAAAAATTAGTGCCATACTGTTACAAATCGTTCAAAATACGAATAACATCTTACAATTAAAAATAAATATTATACACATTCGCCACCTCCCACAGGTATGGCATTATCACACTTCTATTTTTAATCATTTAGGAGCTGATGAAAAAAAAAATTTAGGGTGGTACAAATCGTTTGGCGAAAAAAAAAAATTTGCAGATTTTCGGCGGTATGGTGACCATTTGGAACCATCCGAAAAGTATGGCATGGTGATTTTCGTAAATGGCTGCACGACGATAATTAACTGTGCAAAAATTAGCCTGGTACAAATGGTTGAATTTTTTTTTTTAATTAACGCATTCGCGTCGGTATGGCGGGCTGTAAGTCACACCGGAGAAGTATGGCATAACACTACCGCCTACTTTGTTTTTTAAGGACTATCGGAAAATACTAAATTTTTTGTGGTACAAATCGTTTGACACTCGTAATTTATCCGACGAGTTCGACTAACGCCCACGCGATTGGGCCGCCGGTACCAGCGTTATGACCATCATTTTTCTTTTTGTCATTGCGTACTAAGACCCCTGAAGAACCGCCATACTGTTACTAATGACCAAGTAATTTGTGTCACTATCTCTCGGTCATTAATACAAATTAGGTATGAGTGTTCGTATACCAAGCTACACCCTCGAGGTTGGACGAAGTAAGACGAAGTGCCTCTCGACACCTACCGTATTCGCCTAACCTCGGTCAACTTCGCTAACAGTGTGGAGGTATGTTCGTAGGGTTGGGGATTAGAGTGAGTGGCGCAGTAAAAGGCTTATCCAAAATTTTAGAGTGGCTGCGAAACAGTCTCCTCACGCTCAACAGCGAGAAGACAAAATAATTATGTGTGTTTTCACAAAACAGCAGTAGCAAAGCCGCCAAGCAACCAAACGGGCACTCATGCAGTAATCCACTGTCAAAAAATTGCTTCTGTGATCAATGATCACAAGCGAACAGATGCCATTAAATATCTCGGCGTTATAATGGATTAGGGGGTCACTCGTCATTTTCCCTAATTCGTCAATTTCACTAATTGGTCACAATCCCGATTCGTCAACTTCTTAAAAATCTTTAACTCGTCAATATCCCTAACTCGTAATTTTCGCTAATTCGTCATTTTCCCTAACTGGTCAAATGTTGTACTGTACAATCGAAGACAAAACGCGTAGCGCGTAAAGGGCACCGCGCGAATGCGCAACATGCAACACCTGTACCATACATAGTACAAAAAAACATCGTTGTTTTATACAAACAAACTTGTTGTGAGAGAGATCAATAATACCTTTAATTTGAGACCGCATTCATCGAAATCGGTCCAGCCGTTTAGGAGGAGTAGGGTGACAAACGCTCGTATAGAAGATATTATAAGATTCATTAGCGCGATGCCGACTATCGTCCTGTCCCGACTTTTATAGATGACTGTACGGAGACTGACAGTTGACGAGTTGTTTGACCAGTTAGGGAAAATGACGAATTAGCGAAAATGACGAGTTAGGGATATTGACGAGTTAAAGATTTTAAGAAGTTGACGAATGAGACTATAATACATGAGAATGTCAATTTCAAACAACACATTAGTTGCTTGTCTAAAAGAGTTCGTAAAATAATTGGAGTGATGAAAAAACTTCGCAATGGTGCTACCAAACAAATCCTTGTTCAGGTGTACCGTCCCCTTGCCAATCTCTTTTGACCTATTGTATCACAATACGGTGTAGTGCGTCTGAAACAGCTCTTATTAACTTAGAAAGAGCTCAGCGTTCGTTACTAAAGGTAATTTTCAGAAAACCGTTCAGGTCTCCGACTAACGACCTTTACATGGAATCACAATTTTTCTGAGTTGGTAAGCTCTTTATATTGAAAACTTACCTCACTACACATAAAAAATCTCTAAGCTCCCCTGAGTACAATCACCTCTTATGGCTGCTACACACTATGCCGGCGGCTCGGCCGGCGAGATTTTGCCGCGCGGGTATGCCGCCGGGTTATTCAGGCCGCCGGCACTTGCCGCTGGCTGCCGCAGAGCATCGTTGTCACTGTGGCATCATTTTCAAGTTGTCAGCCGGGTATACCAGTAGTGTTGTACGGTTTGTGTTTCTAGTTCCTATCAATGGACAAGGAAGCCGGTTGACATCGCCATCGCGGCCTTAATATTAATTTTAATTAGCAAAAGACTCAAAAGAAAAATGAGATTTTTGGCGGGAGCTGCCGCCGGCTCACCGCACAACCCGCCGGCCAGCCGGCGCTACTCGATACAGAAGCGATCTATTTTAGCGGATAAAAAAGTCCGCGGACATATATCCCTCTTCTGTGCAAGCTATTAAGCAAACGTGTTTTCAAAATACCTTCATCATCATCATCATCATTATCGGCCTATGGTTTTCCACTTCTGGACATAGGCCTATCCCATTGTACCCTAGATGAGAGTAGCCGAGGACCGTGCTCAGTGGCGTCCAATGGGAGAGGCCTATGTCCAGAATACCTTCACCAAGCACAAATACAACTTTTGCCCGTAGATTTGGCAACTCTATCAGCGCGTGCGTGTGCACACATCTATAATACATTACCAAGGTACTGTGACATTAAAAAAAGCACACTCTTGAAAGCTAAACTAAACTTGATACGGTGCTCCACACAGGTCATCGTTAGTTAGTCGTTAGTTGGCGACCTCTGTGGCTCAGCGGTTAGCGCATCTGACTACCGTGCGAGAGGTCCCGGGTTCAAATCCCGGCTGGGGACGAAAAAAAAACCCAGGTCTTGGATGTTTACATGTTTGTGACGTCGCTGTTTTCGGTTCCCACGACACAGGGTATCCTAGTGTGGGACAAGAAGCAGTGTATGTGCCTATAAGTAAATGTTATGTTAATTACAATAAACAGTTTATTATTCTTAAAAAATTAAGTTTTTTAATCTATCATGTACGGTCACGGACCCGACCTTAAGGTGCGTCTACGCTAGGCAAACCAAGCACGAGCGGAGCATGAGCCGAACACAATGGGCGTTTTTCCTTTCTTTTTTTTCTTAGTTCCTTGAGATACACTAGATAGCGTCATTCGTTTCTTCATACGAATTTGTGATTCGTAGCAATCAATGTCAAAGTCAGTCCACAGAGAAGGGACAAAAGAAGGAACCAGGGTTGCTATTCGGACGAGGTTTCTCTTAAAAAAAATAAAAATTTAAACCCACAATCCATAGCAAAGACTCCAAAGTATCCAAAAGCGCACTTATTACCAAACGACAACCGCATTTTTTTTTTCGGTTACCAACCATCACAAATTCCACAGAACCATAGTATTATTTTTTGCTTTGACGTTTATTATTACGGTACGGCAGCGCCACCTAGGGATCCTTTTAAAACTAAATTTGACATTAGGAAAAACGCTCATTCGTCTAGGGTGGACCGATTTACAAGCCTCGAACGACGAAGCCCAGAATTGCTCCGCTCATACTCGACTCGCCTAGTGTAGGCGCACCATTACAATTTTGAATTCATCTAGCTACCTATTTTTTGTAACAAAAGAGCGAATGGCGTCCTCAGCTCCGTTTCAGCTCACAATTTACTTAAATCTGAGAATCACGGTGAATAGAAGCAGCTGTGTCGGGTTACACCGCCGTTGGTATAAAGTCGGCTTCCCACGGCTGATTTATTTTAAGGGGTTGATCAATCGGTAATTAAAAACTCTACTTTCTGGTACAAATAAAGAATATTCTTATCTTATCTTATCTAATTAAGGAACATTTTATTGGCAAAAGAACATTTGTTAATGTACTTTGCGAAATATGGATTTTTAGTTAAAATATCGTTATTGGTACGATAGGTTAAAATTAAAATAAAACGATATATTTTTTCTTTTTTAACTTTTTTCGTGGGCCCAGTTCTAGAGACTGGTGCCTCTGCCTACTCCTTCGGGGATAACGGGCGTGAGTTTATTTATTTATTTTTATTTATAACTTTTTTCAGTATCGTGTGTGTCCTCCCCGTTTCCCTTCTTGAAGGCTGGAAGGCATACTCTCCACCAGGTTTCGCACTGTCTCTTGTGGAATTTGTTCCCAGCTTGATTTAAGCACGTTGATGAGCTGTCTTTCATTATGCACCGGTTGGTTTGTATTGCGGACGCTTCTCTTTACCAAATCCTACATGTGCTCGATTGGGTTGCGGTCCGAACTGTTGACAGGCCACCGCAAGACCTGTATACCAGCCTCGTTTAGAACGTCTCTGGTGGCTCTAGCTGTATGGGCACGGGCGTTGTCGTGCATTAACTCAAAACTTGCACCAAATCTTTTTGCATACGGCATCACATGGGGTCTTATGACCTCCTCAATATATCTTTGAGCCGTTATCGTGCCGATCAACCAGTTAGAGAAATTCCTCCCCACACCATTACGTTGGGTCCCCCAAATCTATCACTTTTGTGGATACAGGCATCGGAAAAGCGCTCACCTTCTCGTCTCCAAACCTTTATACGATGATCATCACTAAAAAAAACACTGCTCTCATTATTGAACAATATTGTGCTCCAATCATTTATGTTCCAGTCCTGGCGCTGCCTTGCAAATGATAATCGGTTTGCACGATGCGCGCTTGTTAATGGAATCCGCACTACACGTCTTCTAGAAAACTGCTGGTCTTCATGCAACCGATTTCTGATAGTTTGGTCACTAACGCAGGTTCCAGTGGTCTGGCGCAACCGGTTTTGTAGGGAGCGTGCAGTAACAAATCGCTCTCTGCGCGCAGTCAAACGTATGTAACGGTCTTCCTGTGAGCTAGTTACTCGATTCCTACCAGATCCCCGTCTTCTGGATACACTGCCAATTTCTTGAAAACGGTTCCAAGCATTCTGGATGGCTCGACGAGAATATCCTAGCTGCAAAGCCACAGAACGCTGTGAATGGCCTTATGACCTCCTCAATGTTATTGCTCTAGTTGTGGTTTGCAGGTCCATATGTCTTCGAATTCTCGGCATTTTGTAAGCCAATGTTTATTTAGGCACTAATTTAGCAAAAGTTAAGCACACTCCGCACACTGGCGTCAGAGTCGCGGAGCCGCGACGACAAGACAAAAGCAATTGACAACGTCGCGTCTGACGCGGCGACTTGACGCGGCGACAAGCCGACCGGTTTGCGATGGCTCTGATTCGAACAAAATATATGAAATTGACGGCCGTAGCCTATCGTCGCGTCTAGTCGCCGAACTGTCGCTGTCGCGTGTCGCCTAGTGTGTGCATAGGCTTAGTCGTTGCAACTCAGATTCACAGAGGATGACAGATTCCTACCCCCGGTTTCTAGAACGCTAACAGTCGGTTAATCTACTGTTAACAGTTGTCAAATGTCTTTTCTGTTTGCACTTTTTCTAACTGAAAGTTATTATGCCCGGTTCACTATTCTGCCCTCGTAAGGAAGAACGCAGTAATCGTAAAAACGCAGTTTTGAGTAAATAGCGAAAAACATATCACAAACATATCTTTTCATGATGTAACTGCATATTTTCTTACTGAAATTTCAGGTTCCTAGTAGACCTACAGCCACCATTATATTTTTTCACCTATAGATGTACCACCAGGGAGCCCAAATTTACATCCAAAGTAAAAACGCAGTAATGGCTATTAACGCGTTCTTCCTTATGAGGGCAGAATTCCAGTCCAGCAATCCAGCAAGTCAATCCAGTCCAGTGCTTTATTTATTTATAGCTGTGCCCCGCGGTGTTACCCGCGGTTCATCGATTTTCCCGTAGGATTAAGATATTTCCCCGCGGTAAAACGTAGCCTATGTTTTAATCCAGGGTATCGGCTAACTCCATACCAAATTTTATTAAAATCCGTCCAGCCGTTTCAGCGCTAAAGACTGACAAACATATAAACACACACACAAACGCTATTAGTCTGTGAATCTATTGTTAATGCCTGGTTCGCTTTATTCCAGTAATATTCCAGTCCAGCGCTGGAATCATCATCATCATCAACAACCCCTTATGTCCCCACCGAGGGGCACGGGTCTCTTCCCTGAGGAAGGTAAAGGCCATACTCCACCACGGGGGCCAAGCCCGGATTGGTGGAGGCGCTGGAATGCTACTGGCATAATGTGAACTGCACTGGAATGTACCATTATAGTGATCAATCCAGTCCCGTTGACTGGAATGACGGTCCATTTTTCATTCCAGATAACATATTCCAGTGCACCGCCTATCAAGTGTTTTATTACACGTCACTATTGTATTTACCGATCTAACAATTTAAAAAAAAAGTGGAATCACACTAATATTCTAAACGTGAATGGAATGTTACTGGAATAAAGCGAACCAGGCATTAACAATAGATTCACAGACTAATAGCGTTCGAGAAACCAGGGGTTGATGTACGAAAAACCGGCGGTAAGTGATTTTCCTCACGGTAGTCCCGGATGTCGCACGAAAATAGAGCGCACTTTATATTCCGTTAATTAATGACAGCCCTGTACAGCGGTTCTCAAAGTTTTTCCATCAAGCCTCGGAAATGTTGCTCCGGGGACCGAGTCCACGGGGGTCTAACTGTAGTTTAGTAAAAAGTTTAAAATAAATTAAATTCCGTTAAAGAATATTTATACTGTAAGCCATAAGTTGCCTGACAATTGTGATTATAAATTTTAGTTTCACTATAATTAGGAATAGCCATAGATGTAAACTCAATTGTTATGCATGTTAATTGTAAATATGTGTACCTATACACCTGAAAAGGTAGAATGGAGATCTAGATGTAAGCAACTACAACCTCTAAAAGTAAGTTATGTCTTTCATACAATAAATTCATTCATAAAAACCGATTTCAAGACACTACAACACGAATTATGATCTTCAAATTCAATGAGTGTATTGTAGCAATACATTTTGGAGTCGGTGACTTCCGAGATCGTTCTCCTTTTTTTGAAGTCGGTTGGAAATATACATCACGAATTCTGAATGGCTTGAAAGCCTTTCTACTTCCTATCGATTCTTTACTTTATCTTCTGCGGTTTACTGGTATAAAATGCTTATAGCGTTAATCCCGCCGCATCGTACATTTTTTTAAATGTAAGTGCAATAAAAGTATCCTATATAAATAGTATAGGACATTTTTATATAATAATAAAGAATACTTTCATGTATGTGAATGTATATGTTTATGTGAAGTTATTATTTGTAAATGAAGAAGAAGAATATTTTTCTATATATAAAAGGAGAAGCTAACTGACTAACTGACTGACATATCAACGCCTAAACTTTATGGGTTAGAAGTTATTGAAGTTATTCGAATGAAATCCAGTATGAAGGTTCCTTATTGAAAGTCATGAAAGTGGAGCATTTTTTTATAAGCATCCCCTAAGGGGGTGAAAGGGGGTGCAACGTTAATATGTGAGTTCGTCGTAAATCGACGTAAATCGTCTAATTTATTGAAATGACTTGTAACTTTTAATTATCAATAAATATAGGTTCATGTCTTGTCTACATTCAATCCAACTGCATCGGTAGGGTCGACTCGTTTCGTATGTTTAGTCTAAGTTTACGTTAAGTATACTATCTGTTTAAAAAGATAAACCTGTTATTGGCCTTACTTATCATACATTACTTTAAGTTTGAAACTCTGTAACGCTGTTGGTTTTTGAATAAAATAAAATAAGTAAAAAAGACCGGCGAAAATATTGAGTGGGATTAGGCTATGTCATCCTAAGTGACCTGCCTCAGTAGGACGCCATGCTGACGTCGCCAGCTACGTCTCCAAACAGTTTGTATGAGTGGCGACGTTGCCAGACCGTCGCCAAGTGAGTTAGGCACCATACATTTCAATATTAACTGCCAGGATAAGGTCGCTGGCGCCGTCGCCATGGCGTCTTAGTGAGGCAGGGCACTAATACCCCTCGCCATTTCAGAGTTTACTTAACCGTAGTTTAACTGGCTCCCGGTGCCGCAGGACTAAACTGGGTCGGCTCAGGTGTATCCGCTGATACCATTTGAGTGACTTGCCCGCTCCGTCCCACTTTTAGGATGCTACAATGTTATACAACACAACAAAACGTTTAGTTTTGTTATGTTGTATAACATTTTACTGTAACACTGTGGTTATGCATTCACGTGTTACTTAAAAAAAACTGCCTCACAGTCATCATCAGCCCATTATGTCACCACCGAGGGGCACGGGTTTCTTCCCTGAGGAAGATATAGGCCATACTCCACCACGGGGGCCAAGTCCCCGTGGTGGAGTATAGACAAGTCCGGAGGACTGCCTCACAACACAGTCACTTATCCGAGTTCTAAGCTAGGATATTTTCCCAATCACAAAGTCATATTTTGGACAAGTTGTTTGTGGGTTGTTATATCTACCGTCCTTGGATTTATCTTAGCAATATGGTCTGAGTGAATGGTCATTTTTCTACGTGTTTCCGCTTCTTATGTATGTTACTGTATTATAATAATTATTTTAAAAAAATCTCATCATCACCAATCCATTATGTCCCCACCGAGAGGACGGGACTCTTTCCTGAGGAAGGTATAGGCCATACTCCACCACGGGGGCCAAGTCGGATTGGTGGAGGCTTGTAAGACTAGTGGCTGGTCTTACTGTCAGAAGTTTTCAGGCCGCCCTAAGGCCTCAGAATCTAAATCTATGCTTTTTTAATGCTGTGACTTGTAGTTAGATTTGTTTTGCTTTGTTGTGTATATGTGTGTGTATTTTGTAAAGAAATGTATTAACGTGGTATTAACTATCTACCAATAAAGGGTGACCGTTATAATGGCGGGACCATAATTTTTAAGCCACGAGATTTGACATTCGTCTATCTCATTATTTAGTACCTTTTTCGTACCTATTCGCACCTCCAATAAAAAAAAATCTACCTCTTGCAGCCTACCTACAATTTAACAAAAAATATTTGGTCCGCCATTATAACGGTCATCAATAAAGGAACTTTATTTCATAAATGTTTTTCCGAAAGTAAGACCAGCCACTAGTCTTACAAGCCTCCACCAATCCGGACTTGGCCCCGTGGTGGAGTATGGCCTATACCTTCCTCTGGGAAGAGACCCGTGCCCCTCCGTGGGGACGTAATGGGTTGATGATGATGATTGACGACCTCTGTGGCGTAGTGGTTAGCGCATCTGCTTACCATGCGAGAGGTCCCGGGTTCGAACCCCGGCTGGGGAGAAAAAAAAAACTCCAGGTCTTGGATGTTTACATGTTTGTGACGTCGCTGTCTCTGGTTCCCACGACACAGGGTATCCTAGTGTGGGGCCAGAAGCAATGTATGTGCCTATATGTAAATGTTATGTTATGTTATGATGAAATATTTTTTTACTGCCTCCTTGGTCTAGCTGTTAAGGCGCTGGACTACCAAGACAGAAGTCATTGGCTCGATTCCCACTGGGGGCCGTCGTGCATTTATTTTATGGAGTCTCAATCCGGGCGTTTTTCTATGTTTGTGATGTCCTTGCCTGGTTACCATAGCACGGAGTATCCTAGTTTGGGACCAGGTCAAGTGATTGTGTGGAAAATATTATTTATTGTTGGAAAGGGCGCAGAGAAAAACGTGTGAACAGTGGAACGATTGTTTATTATTTATATCAAATTTTACAGTAGCGACTAGCGCCCGCCATTTTGCGAATGGCCGATTGAATGAGTGAAAGTAAAACAGAATGAGTAAATCTGAACGAATGAATGAAAGAGTGTACTGGGATTTTTGATTATTCCAATATTTATCACTAGCTGTCCCGGCAAACTTCGTACCGCCGAAGTTTTGTTAATATTTCCATATTTTCTCACCATTTAAACCTTCCCAGGAATTTTAGAAATATAAAAAATCAAAAATCAGGCAAATCGGTCCGTTCTCGAGTTTTAGTGAGACTAATGAACAGCAATCCATATTTGTATAAAAGAGAAGATAATTTTATTTGTAAATTTTACTAAATCAGATCATCATCATCACCCCGTTATGTCCCCACCGAGGGGTACGGGTCTCTTCAGACTCGTTCAATCAGATACCTACTGCAAGAAAAATCTCTATTCATTTCCACGCGTCTACAGCGTCAGTACATAAAAAAGTGCATAAAAATGTTCGCAGACAGATGTATCGATAAATGTATTTTTTGAAAAATAAAACGAATTATGGAATGCCTCGGAAAAACTCCCAACAAATGGTGATCTTACAAGTCTGAAACTCGACTGGCAAAGGAAAGACGTGGAGCCGCCCATTTTTCTTTGGGTTCCGTATCTCAAAAGGAAAAATCGGAATAGAAATCAGAAGATTTCATCGTCATCATCATTGATAGCTAGTGGTGGACTGTATGAGGAAACTAAATGGATATTGATGGAAACACGGGTTAAATATAGTAATTTAATAAAAATAAAGGACAATTTTGATAAGTACAAGCAGACAGATTTTGACTACAAACACAACTGACAGGAAAAAAGGAACACATCAAAATAGAACGATGTCACAAATTTATAAGATATAAAAAGGTCGCACTGCAGCCAGTTGCCAACAATCATCATCATTCAGCCACAAGAAGTCCACTGCTGGACATAGGCCTCCTCCATGGATTTCCAAAAAGACCGGTTGGAAGCGGCTTGCATCCAGCGTCTTCCCGCCACTTGGATGAGATCGTCTGTCCATCTTGTGGCTGGTCGTCCAACGCTGCGCTTGCCGATGTGTGGTCTCCATTCTAGAACTTTTCGGCCCCATCGGCCGTTAGTTCTGCGTGCCATGTGCCCGCCCACTGCCACTTCAACTTGCTCATCCGGTGGGCTATGTCAGAAATTTATTTCAACGTAAACAATTTACATTCTGTTTGTTGAATGTCAATGTACATACACTTATGTATAATGTTTGCCGCTGCCTTGGGGCCATGTGTAGTGGAGAAAAGGGCAGCGAAAAAAAAAACTCAACTCTGACCATCTTTTCTCAAATCACCTTAAAGCTAATACAAATTAGGTATCAATGTTCATCTACCAACAACCTCACAGTGTGTTGGGTATCTCGGCAATCTTGCGCAGACGTCGCGGGCGCCAGCCGGTTTTCCATAACTTCATCCCGCACCAAAAAGCCTCAATCCAGACCGTATTCACTATTTTTGCAACGCGAATCCTCTCCACGGCTTCTCTGTCCGTGGAACAGGCCGCATCCGTTGACTCGAGACCGCCTAGGGCTGTACCAATTAGAGAGTTCCGGCTCTCCCAGCCATTGTGACAGGCCAGAGCTTCGGCAGCCCTAGCTCCGCGTACATACTTATAGAATCTCGGGGAAGTAAGCTCGTGTGCCGGGAAACTTTGTAGTTTTGCTGCTTTAAGTCATCTTTGAAATTTTATTTTTAGTATTTTTTTGAACTCGTTATTCCACGGAAAAAAACAAAAAACAAAATTGTCTTGCTCTGGAAGCTGAATCTTTCTAAGGGATGACAGTGTTTCCGGAAATTGCTCTCGTAATAAAAATGGGTGTTATAACTACATTATTATAATATCTTCTTATTATAAAAAAGGATTGCTATTCGATAGTCTCACTAAAACTCGAAAACGGCTGGACCGATTTGGCTGATTTTTGGTTTTTTATATTTCTAGAATTCCAGGGAAGGTTTAAATGGTGAGAAAATGTGAAAACTTTACGAAAACTTTGGCAGTACGAATTTTGCCGGGATAGCTACTTATTAATAATTCTAACTTTCACACAACATAATAACTTGAGCAGGAGTGCAATTACGTAAGAGTCTACTGTATGGAGTTGTCCGATTCAGCCCTTTCGTTCCTGGTATGTCACACCACCTTATGTCACACTGTTACATTCTGAGACATTTTTCCCAGTAGGTATCTCATGCTCCTACTCCGAACTGTCATATACATTCTTATTTTGACTCTTTCGAGTTGTCTAAATGATTAACCCGATAGAGTGGAAAGTTACGTAATATAAGGGCTAGTCTACGGTAACCAGGCAAGGACATTACAAACATCGAAAAACACCCAGACTGAATCCATTTGTACAAATATACGGCGGTCCTCAGTGGGAATCGCACTCACGACCTCTTTCTTGGTAGCTAAGCGCCTTAACTGCTAGACCATAGAGGCAGTCAATAGCCAATTGACCACCTCTGTGGCGTAGCGGTTAGCGCATCTGCTTACCATGCATTCGATACCTACACGCTTAGTGGAACAGTCCCGCGGCAATGAGCCCAGAATGCTGGCGACGTTGCCTCTGGATGGCCAGGCTTATCCTTTGGCCGAGGTACGCGCCAGCTCTCTGGTCTAGCGTCGACTAGGCGCGCCGCTAGGTTTTTGAACAGCAGGCGCGCCTCTGGGCCCCATGTGCCCATCGTTTTGACCCCAAACGGCGCAAATATGTAATTGTTGCCAATTGTATTTGCGCCGTTTGAGGCTTTATTGTATAATTTTGATAAATGTGTTCTAGTGATTTTATAGGTATAACTTTACGGATATTTGATATACGTTTTGGCTTTCCTATACTTAGTTTTTTTAGTATTTAGGTTCTTAGTGTCAGTTTCTGAATTGAGAATTTCGCTAAGTAACTCAATACTTTATTGCTGACCACAGATTTTAGGGTTGCTACATTTTAATAAGATCAGTTTCAGGGCACGCAACATTTTAAAGTGCTATGTTAAAATATGAATTACATATTAATGAAAAAATTGACTAAAATATTTTTTCAATTCAAATATATAAATTTCACATTTTTATGTAAATTATTTATCTCATTTCCTTTAAATCGCTCGCTCGTAGCCCAGGCTGCCTGAGTTCAGTGCATGGATGTGTGACCGTCTATGACTAACGCTAGTGGCATTTTTCCGAGCGGTTCCGTGCAAGGCACGTTAAGCAGTTGGTGCCGGCGGCCGTCGATAGATGACAGTCGTTAAGCCAAGTCAGAGGCCTTAGGGCGGGTGGCTTGAAAACTTCTGACAGTAAGACCAGCCACTAGTCTTACAAGCCTCCACCAATCCGGCTAGGCCCCCGTAGTGGAGTATGGCCTATACCTTCCTCAGGGAAGAGACCCGTGCCCCGTGCAATTATGATCCTGTAAATATTCTTCTAGGGTATATAGCATTTTGAAATTAGTAGAAAATCTGCTTCACTGTAATACTGTCCCGTCAAACACCCCGGGAATAGGAGCATGTTACATTTAACATTTGTGCGATCGAGACATAAAAGCGGCCTAAAAGCATTGCAAATTAAATTAAAATGTATTTCAAACAATTTGCTGACCGCCCAAGGGCTACCCATGATTGCACTACCCGCCGACATGATCGCGAAATGCATTATTGCTTTCCACATATTATTACCCAACCAGCAAAAACCAGTCCTAAAACGGTCTCAAGACTACTATTTTTTCGCTCTAATATTGATCCTAAATCATCGTATAAGCCTGCATTTGGGCACGATTATAAGCGTACTTGATTTAATATCATTCTAATATCAATCTTATTGAATGCTGTTCACTATTATAGTAATCTAGCCAAAACTAATTTAAGCTGCTTTAGGCTAATATCGCTTTTACCTAAGTATCTTTTAAGACTACGTAGGCTAAAATTGGTCTTACTTAAGAATATTCTTAGTATCATCAATCTTATTTTAGTTTGACGTAAGACCAGAAATTCTTCGCGAAACAATTCAATGTAATGGGTGCTTGTGTGTGATAAATGCAGCGTGACAATAAAAATAGCAAATAATAAAACTGTCTTTATCGTCTGGTGTTTGTTTATATTTAATAGTAAATATTCTCGTGGGAATAATTATTTACTGTAAACTAGACGCTGTTTTACGCTTCAAATTTCGTGCGCCTTATCAAATATTACATTTTGTATATTATTTTCTTTTTTTATTGTACTGATATTTGCGTCCTCCTATATTTGCATTATCCTAGAGCACTATTAGACTACATTTGCATTCTGAATACCAATGGCACGGCCATGTTGTATTAATTAGGGTTCCTTAGGTACTCGTAATAATAAAACCTTAAATTGTTTTTTTTTTTTGCAACTTAAGTAAATATATTTTTATTAAGCGACAAGGTTACTGATGTCAATGGGGATGAGGATGGGTATGAGTATGGGGATGGTGATGGGGATGAGTATGGAGATGAGAATGGGGATGAGTATGGGGATGGGGATGGGGATGGCGATGGGGATGGGGATGGGGATGGGGATGGGATGGGGATGGGGATGGGGATGGGGATGGGGACGGGGACGGGGACGGGGACGTGGACGGGGACGGGGACGGGGACGGGGACGGCGACGGGGGCCTGGACGGGGACGGGGACGGGGATGGGGACGGGGACGGGGACGGGGACGAGGACGGCGACGGGGATGGGGACGAGGACGGGCACGGGGACGGGGACAGGGGACGGGGACGGGGACGGGGACGGGGACGGGGACGGGGACGGGGACGGGGACGGGGACGGGGACGGGGACGGGGACGGGGACGGGGACGGGGACGGGGACGGGGACGGGGACGGGGACGGGGACGGGGACGGGGACGGGGACGGGGACGGGGACGGGGACGGGGACGGGGACGGGGACGGGGACGGGGACGGGGACGGGGACGGGGACGGGGACGGGGACGGGGACGGGGACGGGGACGGGGACGGGGACGGGGACGGGGACGGGGACGGGGACGGGGACGGGGACGGGGACGGGGACGGGGACGGGGACGGGGACGGGGACGGGGACGGGGACGGGGACGGGGACGGGGACGGGGACGGGGACGGGGACGGGGACGGGGACGGGGACGGGGACGGGGACGGGGACGGGGACGGGGACGGGGACGGGGACGGGGACGGGGACGGGGACGGGGACGGGGACGGGGACGGGGATGGGGATCAGGGTGGGGGTGGTTGCCTGTTTAAAATAAATAGCAATTCATTTTCACTAAGATCAGTTATGTAACACACTTTCATGAATATCGTATATAAGCAGAACCTGCAGAACCCTCACAAATATTTTTGGCCCCACATGCTTGTCCTGGCAGCAACAGAACATTTGAATCATTTATCATTTCGTACTTCTTCTGAACTTGCCACCGATAGACACAAGGACTTGTGCGTTTTTTTTCCAATTTTTGTAATCCATGATACCATTTTTCGTTATAAAAAATTAAATCACACTTTCACTTACAAAACATTGGCCCAATAAACTTTGCTCTTACAGTTGTATTTTCAGGATCGATGTAAGATTAAGCGATCTTATATTGATCTTGTCTATTGTATTGTAAGTATGATCCAATATTACTCTTGCAGTTGTGTTTCCAGGATCGATGTAAGATTAAACCATCTTATATTGTTCTTGTGTATTATATTGTAAATGTATTGATCCAATATCACTCTTATATCTTACTAAACTAGAGCTGTTAATCTTATTATAGCTTTCAATAAGATCAAAAACAACCATACTAACAATACTCTTATGCAATGCTGATATTAGACATAAAAATTTTATAATAGCATTCATCAAGTCTATTTTAAGATCAAATGAGCAGAGGCTTAAAATACTTTTATAACATGCTCTTATATACATATATAAGACCAATCAATAAGACTGAGTGTTCTTGAGTACGAAGTGACTTGTTCTAGACTGATATAGGAACGAATACATATTACAAAACAGTTATTAGAGCGATTTAAGCCTACCACTCTTATAAAATGTGGACCCTGAGACTATTTTGCTGGTTGGGTATGTACTAGCTTTCGCCCGCGACTCTGTCCGCGTGGACTTTAGTTCAAAATTTTGCAACCCCGTTCACTCCCTTCATCATCAACCCATCATGTCCCCACCAAGGGGCACGGTTCACTGCCTTAAGGGTTAAATTTAGAAAAACGGCGAAACACGTGTGGAATCAATTGTGTTGAAGAGTATTTATTTTAAGTTTCAAGAAAATAAGACAACATTCTTACTACCTCCCATACAAATTTTGGCAACCCTTAAGGAGGCTTAAGGGCTGAATTTCAAAAAAACCTTATTCCTTGCCTACATATAGACCCTCTGTGGAAAATTTCAGCTTCCTAGGTCCAACGGCTTGTGCTGGGCGTTGATGAGTGAGTCAGTCAGGCCTTTGAATTTTTTTTATAATATAGATTTTAAATATCTCGTCGAATTTCCGGTGATGCATTGACATACAGTCGACAGGATAGACCTTTAGAGCCGTTTCACACTATATAATCCGATATCGGTGCCGGACCCAATCCGATATAGAGGTACCTACTGTAGCGCACTACTTTTAATTGAAAATGGTTATTACTTTTTAACAAAATACCAGCTAAGGATCGACTGGCATCTAAACGAAAACGTAGCGATTTCCTTTCAATCATTTAAAATCATCCTAGACGGCTGTGCTGGCCAGCTACTTTAAAAAGTAATCGCTACAGTGCTCAAGTCATCATCAACCCATTATGTCCCCACCGAGGGGCACAGGTCTCTTCCCTGAGGAAGGTATCATCATCAACCCATTATGTCCCCACCGAGGGGCACGGGTCTCTTCCCTGAGGAAGGTATAGGCCATACTCCACCACGGGAGCCAAGTCCGGATTGGTGGAGGCTTGTAAGACTAGTGGCTGTTCTTAGTGTCAGAAGTTTTCAAGCCGCCTTATTAAGGCCTCTGACTTGCCTTAACGACTGCCATCTATTTACGGCAACCGACACCAACTGCTTAGCGAGGAAGGTTAAGTATACCTAGGCCATACTCACCACAGGGGCCAAGTCCGGATCTTTGAAGAAGGTATAGTTTATTATAATTTATTGCAAACGAATCATTGAACAGGACATTATGTATGAAATAACATGAACAAAGACGAGCCCAAGAGGGTTTTCACATTGTCCGATCCGATATCGATGTCGAACGATGATAGCCGACTTCCGACAGCCTACACTATGGGTTGTTTTCACATATTTCCGACAAAATTGTTCCGATACGGCTATTTTCAAAATGGCCGCCGCGATTCGGGCTCTTTGCACACAGGGTCCATTTAGATACCCGTAGGTATAGCACACATACAAACGTTATCATTAATACTCGTAGTTTGCATTTTCAGGGTACCGGATCCACAAGGTAAGGGAGACTTCACGTACTACAGAGACTTCACTGTTCGTCTGTCTGTCATCAGGCTGTGTCTCATGAATCGCGATAGCTATAGTCCGTTTTTTAATTCCATGCAAAAACAAAATGACGCGGTGTTACCGTTATCAACTAGTAGGTTTACTCGGTGGATTTTTTTTACCGCGAATAGAAGACTCGTGTGACCAAAATCCTTATCACATCAAAGACATTAAAGTTTAATTCCTCATAAGAGCAAAAAAAAAACCTAGGTACGTAGCACAAACGATTTTTAATTGGAAGTGAAATGGGGTAATTTGGTTTTTGCGTACTAGCAACATTCAGACATTGGATTGTATTGAGATGTCAACGTGACTGTTTTTTTTTTTGCATTGAACTAAAAAACATAAGCAGTTGACATTTTCACAGATGATATAAAAAAATCTAAAAACAGAATAATAGAAATTACATTAAATTAATTTATTTAACTGCGGCTCCCAATACGGCAAGAGGTAGAGACGTATAATATTCAAGTTTTGTATACATACATAGATCGCATACATAGAATCGCTCGTAGCCTGGGCTGCCTGAGTGATCGTAAACGATCACTAAGGTTAAGCAACATACGGCACGTTCAGTCCATGGATGGGTCACCGTCTATGACTAACGCTAGTGGCATTTTTTCCGAGCGATTCCGTGCTTCGCATGGTACGTTAAGCAGTTGGTGCCGGCTGCCGTCGACAGATGGCAGTCGTTAAGCCAAGTCAGAGGCCTTAGGGCGGCTTGAAAACTTCTGACAGTAAGACCAGCCACTAGTCTTACAAGCCTCCACCAATCCGGACTTGGCCCCCGTGGTGGAGTATGGCCTATACCTTCCTCAGGGAAGAGACCCGTGCCCCTCGGTGGGGACATAATGGGTTGATGATGATACATAGATGATAGTACGGAACCTTTTGTGCCCAAGTCTGACCCGCTCTTGGCCAGAGCACTAGACGTACGAACGAAATACTCATCAACATAGTGTTCAAAAACAACATCAAACTCAAAAGAGCCGAAATTTTCATTTTCAAACCCTATATTTTCCCAACGCTCGCTAAAATCGTGCGAAGCTTTAAAAAATCCGCTGAAAAGCACGTATTGGAACATTCAATAGTCTGAATGGAGACTTTGTGTAAGACAATAGTCATGCGATGCTTTGACCATTGTGTACTTGTGGATTGAAAAGTGGATAGAAAAGAGGTTAACAACAGTGCTTCAGACTTATTTATAGAAACAAGTATAAAAAGTAATTCAATTCAATTCTGTTTTATGGACTCGGTGCACTGATTGTCCAGTACAACTTCGCCAATATCCCGTGCTAGACAAGACTATAGCCGATCACAAGCGAACGAGGCTAGGTCAGAATTTTGAATGAATCAGAACTGCTTGTCTTTTATTTTTTTATTAATGTAAAATTTTAAACTAAAGTTTGATATTATTGTCTGAAAGAAATTTACCTATAATGTAAACAAGAAGGGTATTTGCCTGGGAGGGGATAATTTTAAGATTAGTAGGTCGGATAATGTTATCAGGCAGGACATCCATAAGAGAAAACCGGAGATTGGGGCAACTGAAACGCAGGTGTTCTGCAGAGCCGTCGTCCAAACCACACTCACAAAGAGTTGTCTCTCACTCGGATCTTAGCCAGGTGGACCGGTGTGCAGGCATGCCCTAAGCGTAAACGACAAATGGTTGAGGTCACGCGTTTGTCCAAATCACGAAACCTAAAAAACCATGGTTTCAACGGGATGACAGGCTGAATTTCAGCAAAATATTTGCCTTTAATGGTTTGTGAGAACTTCTAGTCATTATCCTAGGATTTTTTCATACGTGAGCCGGCCAAGGAGGCCAAGTCATTAGCAGTATAAAAAGTAATTCTTTCTCTTTTTAATTTTTTTAGTTTTTTTTATTAGGTCGTAATACGTTTTCTTCTCAGAATAAGGTTTTCTCTAATGAGCCGTTTTCAGAAGAACTAAAAAAAAATATAATAATATGGCTGTCAAAGGAATGCAATTTTGGACCTAAGCCCAATAGCCATGTGTGATACGTCATAAAATAGGTCTCAGCGAGCTGAACAAAAGTTACTATGACGCCAACAGCCAAATGTTTGTCCTTTCGGAGTTATATAGTATTGAAAAAAACTAACATTTTCAACAAAATATAACTCCGAAACGACAAACATTTGGCTGTTGGCGTAGTAGTAACTTTTGTTCAGCTCGCTGAGACCTATTTTATGATGTATCACAAATGGCTATTGGGCTGAGGTCCAAAATTGCATTCCTTTGACAGCCATATTATTATTTTTTTTTATGTCTTCTGAAAACGGCTCATTACAAAGACTTGAAGCCAAAACGCTGTTTTTTTTTAATGTCTTTTACGCATTTCATTCGTTTATAAGTAGTCTGAAACGTTGTACATACCTAAACTATAATTTATTATTATTGACGAAATTTTACGAATTTCGTTTTAAAACTCGAAGTTAAATCGAAAAAAACTTAAAATCACGATGGAAAATCGAAAATGTACCTCCTAAGGCGAAGAAAAGTACGTGCAACTCTTTCAAGTCAAGTCAAATATTTTTATTCATAATAAAAATAGAATATTTACTTTATGAACGTCAAAGTTGTTAGTTTCACAATTAATAGATTACATGGAGAAGAAACTAACAAACTCCACATTTATTGTTTTCAAAACAGTTTTAGCCTAAATTACAATCTTAATTTGCCGCCATAATCGCCTAATCTGGCAAGATTGAGAGGTGCCAATTAAGTTTAAGATTATTCTAGAAAATATTGTCAGGGTGGAGTTTTTTTCCTCTGCCTTTTTCTCCACATAGTAGATTGAATTTCATCAAACAGAATGTCGCTGCTGTTGATATAATATGGCAGTTGTTAAGCCAAGTCAGACGCCTTAGAGCGGATTGAAAGCTTCTGACAGTAAGACCAGACACTAGTCTTACAAGCCTTACGACCCGTGCCCCTCGGTGGGGACATAATCTGCATTTGTCAACGTTCAGCGTACTTTTTTTTATAAGCCATGAAGCGTTTCACCTTGTTACGGAGTAAATCTCTTTACACTATCACTTTTTTATATTTCTTGAAATAGATAATTCACAAGTAGTAGGGATGTTTCGTCAAAAGGTGAAGTAGGAAATGGATGTCATTTGAAATTAGGATTTGTAAAAATGATTGACAGAATGAAAGAAATATCAAAAAAGGGTGTAAATCGGTTTACACCAAAAAGTATACAACCTCATTGTTACATACTTCAAACATATATTTTTTTTTTGTGTAGACCGTGTTTTTTTTTTTGGAACATTGTCATATACGTAACAAAAACTATTGATTCTATTTTAAAAGTCGACGTACCTATTTTTAATGCGAAGATTTGCTGAGGGGATAAATCTGAGATATCTACATTTGGCGACCGTTTATCGATCAACAAATTGACAACGCTCTATTTGGCAATGGATAACCGTGTATCTGTGATGCATTTCGGCGGCTCGGTATCTAGCGTCCGTCTATTCGTGAAGATAAAATTGGAACAATTGGCAAAAAGAAGGTATCCAGCTGAAGGAACCGGCCGGCTCACTTCATCATCATCATCAACCCATTATGTCCGAGGGACACGGGTCTCTTCCCTGAGGAAGTTATAGGCCATACTTCACCACGGGCCCCAGCCCCTAAGCTTTTGACTTGACTTAACGATTGCCATCTATCGACGCCAGCCGGCACCAACTGCTTCACGTGCCTTGCTAAGCACGGAATTGCTCGGAAAAATACCACTAGCGTTAGTCATGGATGGTCACCCATACATGCACTGAACGCGCCCTATGTTGCTTAACTTTTGTGATCGTTTAAGATCACTCCGGCAGCCAGGTCTATGAGCGATTTGTGTCTTCTGTGTCTTTCAAGTCAGGGAAATAATACACAATACGATTCAAATAGATTTTTTATTTATTAAACAAACATTTCGTAAGCTTCAAAGACAGTATTTGAGAAGAAGAACAAGAAATACCTTTATTATACCAGCAAGATACATGATGAATAAATACATTGTAACAAACAAAACACATCACAAAAACAACGGGCAAGTAACATAATAATATACTATTTGACAACTTTGACTTTCATAAAGCAAAAACTTTGTTTGAAATATGAATAAAATATTTGAATTGAATTGAATTATTATGCAGAACAATAGTGGGAAACTTTAAATCCAACAGACAAAGCGAACTGATAAAACTAAACTGGTCTGTAACCGTAGGTCCAAGACAAATAATATTCATTTGTCAAATATAAGATATAGGGTATGGAAATGGTATGGAAAATTACATGGAAACGTCTACATTTTGCCCAGAGGGACTTAATAAAATAATTTAGAGAGAGCACCATTGTTTTTCATTAAAATACAATCTTTGTCACACAAAACTTTCCATACGAGCTACATTTATGTCAATTAATTAGGGCTATAATAAATAACATGATAAATAATAACTAATAATTAATATTAAATAACAAGATTGAGAGACTGGCTAGAAACATTGTTACACTACTGCACAGTTAAAACATTAAGAATACATATTAAACAAATATGTTTGTGATAAAAAACATACATACGTGCATAATGCTGACTTATGTATGAATGAATGATCTGTAAAAAAAATGTTTTTTTTTACATTTTTAGCGCCAACGTCTTTACAGCCAGTACCCGTGCCATTTTGTCCAAAAAGCTCTTTTTATAGGGGGCATAAACAACTGTTTATCATGAGGAGTAATGAATTTGTAAAAATATAACTTGTCTAAAAAAAAATCTAAATTAAACTAAAATAATGTAAGAAGAAAATATATATTGTCTAGCTATTGCCTTTTCTTAGATATTTTGTTTACAAAATTTGGACATATGCTATTTGGTAACTAAATGTGTATACTTGTCCGGGACATTATGCATTTTGGTTAATAAAACTTGTGTCAGAGTCAAAAACTACTTCGACAGTTTCTTTGGTTATTTTTATTGCAACGTGATTCTACCGGACCAGCTTCTACATAATGGAACAATAAAATCTGGAAAATGGATCACCAGCTAGGCCTCCAAAACGAAAAAAAGGTTTACGAAAAAGAAAGATCTCATACTTTCAGTGGGACTATTGCTGTATGGTTTCGTAAGAACGTGTGGCCATTATAAAAAAAAAAAAATGGACAAGTGCGATAATGAAAATAAGTGATTCTTAAGCTTGAACGTCTGTAAAAAAAATAACGTTTTTTTTTTTCATTTCTAGCCCTAGTACCTATACAGCCAGTACGTTTAAGTATGTTATAAAAATTTTGTGCAAGCGCGCGGACTTCCGCATTAATAATTTGTAAAAAAAAAATTTTTTTTTTATTTCTAGCGCTAGCACCTTGACAGCCAGAACGTATAATAATGTCTACTTAAGGTGATATTATGCCAGCTGTAATAAAATTCCCATGTATATTCACTAAGGTAAGGAAGGAGTTTAATAAAATTTCAGAAGATTCTAAGCTCAGAATTTGATTAAACGTGTCCGCGCTACGCATTTCAAATGCAGACATTTTGGACAAAATGAGCATGTTATGAAATACGGTTGCAACATTATGAGCATGCCTTCTATGGGCCATATTAGATTTTTTTTCAGCCTTTAAATATTCATATGAGGAAAAATTTTAAGCAATTTGTATAAAATACTTTATTGCTCTTTGCACTAAATGTTACAGGAAATACATTGTTGGTATCTAGTATGCTAGTAGTAAGTATAAAAATACCTGTTATCACATAAAGAAGTTTTTGACCTGGAGACGAACCGAAATCCTATCTGAAGACTCACACTTGTGCGGACGGAAGAGAATTCGAACCTGAATGGCAAGTTTTGTGTTTCTTGCATATATTGAAGACTGTGGATTTGCCAGCTTGTTCAATTTCACTCTATGGACGCTGGGGAAGAATTTATCGTGCCGGGAAAGCTCTGAAAACGCCCACCTAGAGTTACGCAGAGCAGCGAGTCTGGGCTGTCTAGACTTCGGTGAGTCGCTAGGCTTATCTTAATTTACATAAAATAACATAACAAAGCCTTAAATAAAGTGATTTTTAGTTAATTTGAGCACTTAGCAAACCTGTGGGCCAGCATCGTGCCTCTGGCCGCCAGCGCCCTCTCCCATTCTATCTATATCCAGTCCGTCTCTGAGATCCTCAGTTACAATATGCCCAAGATATTTGAATTGGCTTACTATTTTTAAATCCTTCTCATTCAGTTGTATAGGTGGTACTTTTTTTTAAATGTAGAGGCCTAGCAGTTCCGGCGGTAATGCCTGGGGGACGCGTTTCGCCCTACAGCACTTTATAATGAGGGCTTTTCAAAACGATATTTAAAAAAAAATTACAGTTGGTACCGATAGATGGTGCTGACGTCACTTAAGCCTTCTAATGGCGGTAATTAGCATAACAATAGTTAAACAATGGGCGCCTGCCCGCTGCGGGCGTTTGCCAAGCGAAGGGATAATATGTTAAAATGGACATGACATCGCTGTACCTTCTCTGTAGTTTATGTACTATGCTTTTACAAAAATGCACAATGCATGGGCTACCCATGAGTAACGACACAATTCACGTAGGTACGTATGAAATGAACAAAGTATTGATACTTCGATAACTTTCAAGTTTCAACAGTTTCGAAACAAACGAAGTCTAGTTTAGATCACAGATTACAAAGAGATGTTTAGATTATCACAAATTAATAACGATGTACAACATTTAACACGTAGGTATGTATGATGTTTGTTTTTCTTGCAGTGCCATCTAGTTTTTTAATGAAATCAACTGACAGTTGTCATTGAAAAGCCCTCATTGGCAGCGATCGCTCCCGTTCAAAGGAGCTCTCTAGCAAGGAAAATAACAATTATTACTGTAAACGTTGTAATAAAACAATTAGTTAATTTTCACTTCCGATTTCTAGTGTTTTTGGACTTTGGAAGTGTCGTGTCGGTCAAACCTTTTTTTAGGTGTGTCAATGATACCATCTCATACAGCCAGAGCTATCTCTTTTAGGTAATTCAAAAGAAAATCGTTGTATTTATTATGAAACAAATAATAATAAAGCGTAAGGACTGTTTTATTTCGATTACATTGATTACATGCTCGTAAAACTCAGTAATAAAATTTACCGGTAAATTGAACCAAAATCTCAACAGGGTATACCTAGTTAGGTGTCACTTAGGTTGGTGAAACCGAATTTAAGTTACGGTGTAGTTTAGGGGGTCACATAAGAAAAAGGTTACCTACAGTGTGTAAAACATAGCTTGAGCTCCACGACAGCTATCACACTGACAGGGCTAGGATACGATATTGCTTAGACATCGAATAGTGTGCAGTAAGTACGGAGTTTTCACAGTACAAATATTCTGTGAAAAAATTCAAAACTTCATGGACGCAATTTCGATGACAGCTGTCGCGGAGGTAAAGCTATTTTTTACGGACTATAGCTTTATTTATCATCATCATCGTGAGCCCATTATGTCCCCACCGAGAGCCACGGGTCTCTTCCCTGAGGAAGGTATAGGCCATACTCCACCACCGGGGCCAAGTCCGGATTGGTGGAGGCTTGTAAGACTAGTGGCTGGTCTTACTGTCAGAAGTTTTCAAGCCGTCCTAAAGACTCTGACTTCGGTTATGAGGAGCTTATGGGTTGGTTGGTGAAGACGAAAATTAGTTACACAAAAATAATATATATGACAGACAAACAATATTATTACAATTAGACTACTTCAAAAAATAGATCATCAGCGTAGAATGAAGGCGTCTCAAATACCGGCAGTCTTATCGAACAGCCGTTATTCGGGACCCCAAAAATTATGTTCCTGTCTTCTCTGTAATCAGCCGATTTCAAACTCATGTGTCACGTTAAAAAATGTCGATACAATTGCATTCGCGCCAAAATACGGTCACTATTCAAAGAAGATTTTGGTGTTAGGAATTTTCAAAAAGCGGATAGGTACCATTCACAGGCGGCATCTTTTCTTAAGTCAAAACAAATTTTTATACAGGGTGTCCCGTTATGAGCGGTAATTGGTGACAGTTGGACTATCCTCTATAAAAAAAAACAAACAATAGGTTTAGTACAAGTGTCTTGGTTGTCAAGATATTTAAGATCATTTCTGAGAATTTTGTAAGTTATGATTTACGTCTAGTAGCACGTAAGGTTAGATATATACACAAAAAAAAAGAAATCTTTCATTTGTACATTTTACACGAAAAAGTAAAATGAAAAGAAAAATCTTCATCTTAATGTTACTTAATGAAACTTTTACAAAACATTTTTTTTGTTTTTCAGATGGAGGATAGGCTAACCCTTCACCAATTACCGTTTGGACCACTCATTACGGGACACCGTGTTCAAAATTATAAAAAAACTTTATGAACGTCAACGTTGTTATTTTCACAATTTGATGGGCGTTTTTCCTTTCTCTTTTTTTTTTAGTTCCTTGAGATACACTAAATGGCGTCATTCGTTTCTTCATACGAATTTGTGATTCGTAGCAATCAATGTCAAAGTCAGTCCACAGATCCACAAGAGAAGGAACCAGGGTTGCTATTCGGACGAGGTTTCTCGTAATAAAAATAAAAATTTAAACCCACAATCCATAGCAAAGACTCCAAAGTATCCAAAAGCGCACTTATCACCAAACGACAACAGCATTTTTTCTTCTAGGTAACCAACCATCACAAATTCCACAGAACCATAGTATTATTTTTTACTTTCACGTTTATTATTACGGTACTGCAGCGCCACCTAGCGATCCTTTTAAAACTAAATTTGACATAAGGAAAAACGCTCATTACGAGGAGAAACTCCACATATAAATAAAGAAACTCCACATTTACTCATTTTAAAACAAAATGACAATGAGTACTTAGTTATCGACAATGTTACTTAAGTTGTTTATTATTTTATAGTTATTTATTATTACAATATTGTCATTTATAGTTATTTATAATTAAATTATTTTAACGCGTTTCCAGAGAAAAAAAAAATTTGATTTATTGACAATGTGACAAATGAGTTTACATTCAGCTCACAGTAACTGTTCCAAACGTCGACTTCTTCAAGACTTCGCAGTTTTTCCCCAAGTAGAATGGATGTAGCACAAGCCCTTATCAGTTCTCCGTCCAGTCGTATGAAGCACACGGGACAAAAGAGTTGACAAGGGCCCATGACCACACACTCGAAGTCTTCTGTCTTCTCCAGTAAGTTCTTCCTTGGGATTTTCTCGACAGCGCCATCTTGTGGGTGTACGGACTCGGTGTTCTTTCTTCTCCAGTAATCTTCTTCCTAGGGATTTTCTTGACAGCGCCATCTTGTAGGTGTACGGGACAAAAGAGTAAACCAGGACACGTGACCACAAACTGGATGTCTATAGTCTGTAAAACATAGCTTGAGCTCCGCGACAGCTGTCATCGAAATTGCGTCCATGAAGTTTGGAATTTTTCCACAGAATATTTGTACCGTGAGAACTCCGTACTTACTGCACACTATTCGATGTCTAAGCAATATCGTAACCTAGCCCTGTCAGGGTGACAGCTGTCGTGGAGCTCAAGCTATGTTTTACAGACTGTAAGTGTTCATACTGCTTCGCTTAAATCTATTTGAATAAACAGAAACTCAAGATGACTGCAGATAATAAATTTACAAATATGTATTACACATCTTTAATTTGAAACAATAGGCACACTATTGCACACGACATCCTGCGACAGCAATTAGTATGGAATTTATAGATGGATTTACGGATTCACTTCCTCAAATTTTGGCATAAGAGTCCGACCAGCTTTAGCTCTGATTCGCAGAGCTTAATCATGGTGAGCAGAGACGGAGCTCGCGTCGTCGGTGGTTCGTCTCAGACGAAGCGAATGTTCGAGCGCTCTGCGAATCAGAGCGAAACATAGTCGGACTCTTCTGACAAAATTTAAGTAAGTGAGTCCGTAAATCCAACTATAATGTGTAGTGCTTACAAAAGTTTAGTATGGAATTTGACAGTTCGACGATTGAAATTTTTCTAGACCTAGACCTAATTTCTGGTAATGTATTGTACTCGTATGACATCGGCTTGAACGTGGTGATTTAGTTTCATCGCCGCTTCGAATTGACGCGCGCACACTATAGCACCGTCTAGGCGTCAATGGTATGAAAAAACACGTCACGGACACGGCCGTGCAACTGCCATCGTACTACAATACAAATACGATCCGTGGTCGGGACACGTGACATGTACTTAACTTCCATTAACGCCTAGAATTACGAATACGTGTGCGCGCGTCGATTTGAAGCGGCAATGAAACTAAATCTCTATGTACATACAGCTGTCATTGTACTACAATACATTAGCAGGATCGAGGCCCTGGAGTAATTTCTGACCTATTTTCAAACGAACAGTGAGCTAAAAAATCTTCCTTATTATCTGCCGCTACACTTCAGTCAGAACCAGTCTTCCCCGCGCCGAGAGCCTGCAACAATAGACAAAATACTAATTAATTTCAAGTGGAGGACAAAGGACATCTAATTGGGGACCAATTTGATATTCATTCACGGTCTAAATTTATTATTTTAACGACAAAGATGTCTGGCATTAAAGCCTGCTCAACGCACAAGTTTTGCAACGAGAACTTAGTTTGTTAAGGGCGTACAGTGTAAAAAGTTTCAGTTGGAGATATCGACATGTTTTGTTCAAAAACTAAATAATCTTGCTTGAATTTACAACGTTTGTTCAGGCAGAGCCCCGTCAAGCAGTTGGTGCCGGCTGCCGTCGATAGATGGCAGTCGTTAAGCCAAGTCAGAGGCCTTAGGGCGGCTTGAAAACTTCTGACAGTAAGACCAGCCACTAGTCTTACAAGCCTCCACCAATCCGGACTTGGCCCCCGTGGTGGAGTATAGCCTATACCTTCCTCAGGGAAGAGACCCATGCCCCTCGGTGGGGACATAATGGGTTGATGATGATGATGACGTTCAGTCAGAGTAAGGGCCGGTTTTGTGAATTAAGAATTTCACTAAGTAAATACGAGTAAATAACGTTCGGTCACGCTTTTTTCCTAGAATTTTGACGAGACACCACTACAGTTAAATAGATATTAACAAAATTCGTAATTTAGGAACTGACCCTAAGTGCGCTTTTTTAATGAAATAAGTATAAATATGAGCGCAGACCCTTCCTTCCAGATACCCTCCTCAGGGAAGAGACCCGTGCCCCTCGGTGGGGACATGGGTTGATCATGACGATCTGTAAACTATTAATTTATGTAGACATCTGCATTGATCGTGGAAGGATTGAAGCACGGATACGCTATATTTTCACATATTAAAGATTTTATAGTATATTAGAACGTCAATCTCTAGGTTACAGCTCAACGGTAACACAGGGAAGTGAAACATTACAATGTTGCCACAGCAACAAAGCACAAAAATATCTACACCTAGCTGGTTTACCAACACAACAGGGTGATTTTCAAATCGTCAGCTACATTTTGTGAATAACATATTTTTTTATGCTTTATCGGTAATAGTACAGAATGTTTGCAAATATTAGTGTTTCTGAAATTTTGTTTGAACCTGTGAACATAATTTACAGTGGTAGGAAGTATACCTACCGGCGGTAGGAAGTATAATCTTTATTCTAATTTGTAAATGTATATAAACTCGAGATGACGAAAAAGCTCGACTAAAAGATTTTTTAAATTTTTCTAATTTTTTTTCATTTTATTTTATTTATTTAGAACATAAAACAGGTTACAGACACATTTTCGCAATTTTACATAGATACATTGTAGATCAGATTGTCTAATATTGTTTGTCTATGCCAATGAGAACTAATTTTGGGTGAAAAAAAATATCTTTGTGTAAATTTTTTTTTCAAAAGTATTTTTACATTCATCCCGGATAAACTTAGTTACTTTACTTTATATCGGACGAGTCCGACCAGGTTTCGCTTTGATTCGCAGAGCTTAATCATGGCGAGCAGAGACGGTGCTCGTGACGTCTCTGTCAAGTAATAAAGTCCGGAATAAAGTTTAATTTTTTTGTCAAAACTGTGTCTCTTAATCTTGGTAAAAATATCCTCTTAAATGTGTCAATCGAATTCAAAGCCATCCTGTATATAAGTCCCATTCCAAGGCGCAACCCTTCTCTCAAATTGCATTGTATTTTATAGTTTCGCCTCCAATGTTTATCAAATGAAATGTTGGAGCTTTCATTGTTTAATGTAATAAAATATGTAAGGCAACTTTGTGCCGTTTTATTTTTAACACTTTTCGCCTCCATATTTCTTGCTCGTGCTGTAGTAAAGTAAGCTTTGGTTACAAATAAATCTCGACCTCGTAAGCATTTGGTCGGATTTGCAGGAGGGCGTGCCTATACGACTATACGACATTATCCACCTGAATTATTCCAGTAATAGAATAAGATAAAAGTAGGGTCGGCGGACTAATGGCCTGCGCAGACGACGGACTTTTCCCTTTTTTATCCGCTAAAACAGATCGCTTACAACTGTATCGAGAAACGCAAACGACGCAAAGCACCGCGTACTAAAAATCCGCCGAATAACCGAGGACATGCAGGCACCGGATTAAAGTACGCGGAAGTCCCTGAAAGAAATAGAACACGTGTGACTAGGCGAAGCAACGCACACGGCGGACTTTAGTCCGCGTTGAAATATATAAGGGGATGGACAGATTATTTCGCACGCCCGTGTGCATTGAGTTTGCGGTTACTCCGCGGAGGACTTTTTATTCGCGGAGCGTACTTTTTCCTCCGCCGCGGAGAAAAGTCCGACGTCTGCGCAGGCCATAAAGCCCAAAACACAAAATGTTTAAGGAAGTCAATTAAACCTTTTAAAAAATTACTCTATACCATTTTATTATCTTTATTACATTAACTGTCAAGAACTCTAGAAACAGACACTAAAGACAAAAGAGTTTACAAATAGCTTGGAAGACTGAGCGAGGGTCATTATTCACCATGACACGGCTGATTAGACTCCGGTCCTGACTGCGGCCGTAGGTAACGCAAAAACATCGTGAGGAATCCTAATAACTACCTACAAATCGTGAATTCACTGCAGGATAAGTTGGAAAAGTTTTTCTGATCTTGCCTTTTCAGACATTTCAAAATTTATTTATTTATTGATCAAATAGAAATAGGTAAAATAGGTGTCCGATCGTCATGCATTAATTAAGAGCCATCGCAAACAGCGCGACTTGTCGCCGCGTCTAGTCGCCGCGTCAGACGCGACGTTGTCATTTGCTTCTCTGACGCCAAGTGTGCGGAGATTGAACAAAATATATGAAAATTGACGGCCGTAGCCTGTCGTCGCGTCTAGTCGCCGAGCTGTCGCCTGTCGTCGCGTGTCGCTAGTGTGCGCCTAGGCTTACTGCTGATAGAACCTGTGCAAACCACATTAGTTTACGTTTGTTATAGTCAAGTCCTGTCTACGAGCTGTAATATAAATCACTGTAATCCTTGGCAATAAATGATTATTGTTTCTTTCTTTCTTTCTATTTGGCAAACAGCGTTTGCCGGGTAAGCTAGTATGAATATAAGAAAAGTCACTGTTTAAGGCTGGTAGCATCAACCAAAACAATCGTTTTGTTAGCCAGCAACTTACATTCTTGTAACACACTTTATAACACGCACATATTATTATAACAAGCTACTTAAATCGTGTTTCTAACTAGAAAATTAAACAAACCATACCGATTTCCGTACTTCAGAGGGGAAGCTGACTATAAATAAATTCTTATGCGTGCTGAAAATGGATTGTTTTATTTTGTTGTGTTTGATTAAAAACGCGTTTTTGCGTGGCGAAGAAACAAAAAAAGTAACTCCACATTTAGTTATTCTTTTCAAAACAGTTTTAGTTTAATTAAGAAACATAAAAATTATTACTCATAGATTAGTTTGTTACTTTTTTCTAGTTAATTAAGTTAAAACTAGACATAATTCTCTGAATAAAACAAAACCAGTCTAGGTTGCAACAAAAGGCAGCTATGACTTTCTGCATGCTACTTAATTTTTTGTGTTATTACCTTGAAAATAACAGCAGTTGTTTTGGTGAGACGATCGACCCAGCAAAAATTCTACAGGTTAGTGTCAACCAATTCTTTGTCACACCTCTAAACGCTTACAATCTTCCATGAATCAAACATGATTCCTCTTTATGTAACTGCTCAAAGGCAACTTGAAAAAACTGTGGTGACGTCTTTTAGTCAAAACTATGTGTGCTCGGAGAGTCGGAGCGTAAGTCGGAAAATAATCCAGGTAGACCTAATTCGGTAGAATCCGGTCCCTTATTTGGAAGGTAGTGGGTTTTTAAGCCCGGCATGTACCAATGACTTTGCAATCTAAGTCACGTGCATTTGTGAAGTTAAAGTAGCAATTCATCAACAACCCTTTATGTCCCCAGCTATGGGCACGGGTCTCTTCCCTGTGGAAGGTAGAATCAAAGAATCAAGAATTTATTTCAACGTAAAGAATTTACATTCTGCTTGTTGAATGTCAATGTACATACAGTTATGTATAACGTTAGCCGCTGCCTTGGGGCCGTCTGTAGTGGAGAAAAAGGCAGCGAAAAAAAAACTCCACTCTGACCATCTTTTCTCAAATCACCTTAAAGCTAATACAAATAAAACATACAAAATAATATCTTGGATGTGTTGAACACTAGACACATTTATCCTCTGATTTAATTTAATATTAAACTACTATTTAATGCCATATGTCCTTGTCTTCTAAATAATCGTTGATTTTATAATAAGCTTTTTTGCAAAGAGTGTGCTTAACACAATTCTTAAATCGCGTTGGGGGTAACTCTAATATATCTTGGGGTATCTTGTTGTAGAACCTTATACAGTGCCCCATAAAGGAAGTATTAACTTTTGCAAGTCTAAATCGTGGAAATGGCTACCAAGAGTTTCGAAGTCCTTAATATTTTTCCGAACGTACATAATATTTTCATAAATGTATTGGCTTGCAACTGTTAAGATGTTAGTTTCTTTGAAAAAATCTCTTAGCGAGTCCCTACTACCTAGCTTGTAAATAAATCGGATCGCTCTCTTCTGCAAGATGAAGATAGTCTCAATGTCTGCTGCCCGGCCCCATAGTATTATACCATAGGACATAATACTATGGAAGTAACTAAAATAAACAAGCCTAGCAGTTGCAACGTCAGTAAGTTCTCGGATTCTTTTCACGGCATATGCTGCGGAGCTTAGTCTATGTGCCAATTTTATAATATGTGGACCCCATTGTAGTTTGGCATCGATTGTGATGCCCAAAAATACAGTATCTTCAACAAATTCTAGCTTATTATTTTCAATTACAATGTTCTTTTCATCTAATTTTACGTTAGGTAGGGCAAATTTCACACATTTTGTCTTTTTTGAATTTAACAATAGATTATTTACTGTAAACCAATCTAGAACGTGCGAGAGAGCATTATTTGCTTCGGCAAGATTACTTTCCTGTCTCTTTATTTTAAAAACAAGTGACGTGTCATCAGCATATAGCACTATCTCACACATTTTTTGTACCAAAAACGGTAAATCATTTACATAGACTAGGAAAAGGAACGGCCCTAAGATAGATCCCTCGGGACTCCCATTTTTACAAGTGAGCCTGACGATTTAATACGATTTATTTCTGCTTTTTGAACCCTTCCTTCTAAATATGATTTTAAAAGATCTAGACTTAATTTTTTTATTCCATAGTGTTTTAACTTTGAGAGTAATGTTTTGTGGTCTACACAATCGAATGCCTTTGACAGATCACAAAATACTCCTATCGCATCATTATGATCCTCCCACGCACTGAAAATATGTTTAACTAACATGACTCCAGCGTCTGTTGTATTCCGCCCTTTAATGAAACCGAACTGCTGACTATGGAGGAGTTCGTAATTATTGAAATGAGTAAGTAATTGATCTAAGATAATTCTTTCAAATATTTTACTTAATACTGGTAGGACTGAAACGGGTCTAAAATTTGTTGGATCTTGTTTATCACCGCTTTTAAATATGTTAAATATGGTATAGGCCATACGGGGGCCAAGTCCGGATTGGCGGAGGCTTGTAAGACTAGTGGCTGGTCTTAATGTCAGAAGTTTTCAAGCCGTCCTAAGGCCTCTCACTTGGCGTAACGACTGCCATCTATGGACGGCAGCCGGCACCAACCTTGCGAAGCACGGAACCGCTCGGAAAAATGCCACTAGCGTTAGTCATAGAACGGCCACCCATCCATGTACTGAGCGCGCCCAATGTTGCTTAACCCTTAAAAATATCGTGAGGAGACCTCACTAGAGGTGTTCACTTACATGCGTGCTGTTTAAACGCATTCCCTCTCTGCAAGAGAAGACCTGCGCCCTACAATGGGACGTACTTAGGCCGCAAAGACCGTAAGCGTCGAAGCGCACGCGGAAGAGCTTTACGCCATCCGTCTTGAGCACCTAATTAAACACTTAAAGGCAATGAGTGCCCTTCAACCGTTTTTCATCCTTCGCACCCCTTTCATAATATTACAAAACAGCCAGTTGTTGTTAGCTATGTCAGAAGTGACTGGTGGGAATTTGTAAGGGCGCCTTGCGCCAAATCTATGGGTAAATTAGAGCACGGTTATACGCGGGTGCGGGTGTACCAATGGCTATGTCTTCTAATGTACATTCGTGAAACAATGCTCATCCAAATAAATGCTACAATTTTAAAGGTCAACAGACTGATAGGTTACGATTTGAGAAAAGTTATTAATTTAAAAAACTTTATTAAAATTAAAACTTGGAATATAAAACAAATTGAGTGTTTGAAATTGATTTCGAATGAATTGAAAAGACCGAATCAGAAATGATGAGGTCCGTAGACAAATGATAGTCGTCGACATAGCCCACCGGAAGAGTATGTTGAAGTGCCAGTGGGCGGGGCACATAGCACGAAGAATTGATGGCCGATGGGGCCGAAAAGTTCTTGAATGGAGACCACACATCGGCAAGCGCAGCGTAGGATGACCAGCCACAAGATGGACAGACGATCTCATCCAGGTGGCAGGGAGACTTCCAACCGTTCTTTTTGGAAATCCATAGAGGAGGCCTATGTCCAGCAGTGGACTTCTTGTGGCTGAATGATGATGATGATGAATTGAAAACATAAGAGTGTATATGTGTGAATATAACTTGAGGAATCGTGTAGTAGAACCTTATACAGTGCCCCTTAAGGATGTATTCAGCTTTTGCAAGTAGAAGCGAATAGGTAAGAGAATTGTTTCCACACAACCTAGGGGCGTATAGAGAAACAAATCAAACGAACCCGAGCAATCTTTAAAAGTCGGTACCACTCGATAGAAACAACAAAACTTAACGACCCATCGGTGACCCGCAAAAAGTCGCCTGTGAGGAACGACACAGGGCCGCACTTGGGCGCCGAGGTCAAAACACCAACCTAATACTATTATTATCTCGCTTTTGTATGTTGTTTCTTATGTAATGTACTGTTCAATGATTCGTGTGGAATAGAGTAAAGTAATAAACTTTATTCCGGGTTACTTGATTTTTCGTCGGAAGAGTCCGACCAGGTTTCACTTTTCCGATGAAAAATCAAGTAGGTAAGTGTAGTCAAAATAAGTCTTGGTCAAATTCAAAGAATAAAACTAAAAATGGCCAATTCGTGGTGAACACGCGTGGTGATCAAGCACATCTAATGAGAGATTATGTGTATATGTGGCCTATAGTGAGACGCAATATAAGGCTACATTATTAATTACTTTTTTTACTGAAATCAAATTAATGATTTTTTTAACTTAAACTTCCGTAAGGACTACTCATTGTAAAATTTGTCCCGAATATGGTCGTCCGATAAGAAACCAGGTATGTTAATCCGGTCTATATTTTACAAATTAATGGTCGTCATTGTTGTTAGTTCCGCAACTGCTGCGTGCTGAATATGGCGGCTATTTCACTTCAATTTCAATAAAAAATTTCACTTGCATAAGAAAAAAGAAAATACAAAATCAGAATATTCACAGAAAGTTTCATCTCATAAAGGGCCTCAACAAAAACCCAAACACAAAACTAAAACACTGACTTAACCACAAAGTGTGAGGAAGAATTAAGAGGCCTGGGACGTTGAGACGCCTGGTCTAAACGGCCCAGGCCCCAGGCCCCGGACCCTAGCTCCGGCCCTGCCCGCCAACTCACCGTGAACAGTCGCAGCGAAAGCTGTAACGGCTCCCTCGCTCAGATTTACGGCCGGACCACTTAAATTGACTGTTAATAAGTCCCCGGGACAAATCGCTTAGCGTTTTTCTACCCGCTTCGCTTTTCCGTTTCACCGGATAACCTCGCCAAAGTTCGTGGAATAGATTTCCTGGGGCCTGTTTCTTAGAACTAAAATTGAAGGCTTATAACGATAATTCGATGCACATTCAAAATAATAAAAACATATATTCATTATGAATTGCTATTCAATACTCCAGTGCTTGAAATCGCCGAAAGACATATTTTATGAAAGACATATTTTTTTCGTGTAAATGACATTACCATGGTTTGTTATTGTGGTAAATTTCCTTTATTTATTTTATTTCCTTTATTAGGAACTACAAAAAGACATACAATATATCTTGAACAGAGAACTTATACGTTAAAAAAATATAAAAGTTAATTGTACATTCAGCTCTGTCATCCACATTTTATAATAATGTTTTTTTATTAAACTAAGAAATGACAAAACACCACACACCTTACTTCTTTTATGGGCCACTGTTTAAGGTTCTACAACAAGATTCCCCAAGATATACTTACTAGAGTTACCTCCGACGCGGTTTAATAATGTGTTAAGCACACTCTGTGCAAAAAAGCTTACTATAAAATCAAAGATTATTTAGAAGACAAAGATGCCTGGTGTTAAACAGTAAATTAATTAACAAATGTATTCAGAGGTTCAACATACCCATGAGTAATCATTTTTAAGTTTGAAATTTTGTTAATTAAGCTAAAACTGCATTGAAAAGAATAAATGTGGAGTTTCTTTGTTAGCTTCTTCTCCACCCAATCTTTTAATTGTGAAACTAACAACTTTGACGTTCATGAAGTAAACATTTTATTTTTATTCTGAATAAGTATAATTACCATGATTGCATGTCATACTCTTTGTTACCATCACTTGTATTAATATCAATATCATTCGCGCGTTGTAAGGGAAATTTAACGTTTCTTAGGTGTAATTTATCAATGGATTAATATGCGAAGTCCATAGTACAATTAGTGTTCATAATTGGTAATCTAAACGTTAATTACCTTTGCGGTGTATATTAAATTGTCATAGCCAACAATGGATTGTGGTTGTGTGAAATAGGACCGCCAATTGAACTATCACATTCCACTCTATAAACGTTAGGATTCCGAGAGGATTTAGGGCGCTGATCACGAAAGGAGCGACTTATCTCAATTGAGAATTTCACTAAGTAAATACTATGTACTGTAAATACTACTACGTTCTTCGCAACGCACGTCAAGCAGTTGGTGCCGGCTGCCGTCGATAGATGGCAGTCGTTAAGCCAAGTCAGAGGCCTTAGGGCGGCTTGAAAACTTCTGCCAGTAAGACCAGCCACTAGTCTTACAAGCCTCCACCAATCCGGACTTGGCCCCCGTGGTGGAGTATGGCTTATACCTTCCTCAGGGAAGAGACCCGTGCCCCTCGGTGGGGACATAATGGGTTGTTGATGATTGATTGTAATACGAGTACTTAAGTAACGTTCTGTCACACTCTATTCCGAGAATACGCTACTTGAATCGTATCAAATTTGACGCGATAAACGGATATTTCCTGTAGTATCTAACGTAAGAAACCGAAATATATGGACTTTGCTGAGTAAATATGCAGGATGGCTGCAAAACTTGCAAATAAAAAAAAATATTTTTCCCTTTTAAATCGGAACGGTGAAAACACTATCCGCCATCTTGAAAGCACCTTTGGTTGTAAACAAACATCTGTCAGTCGTGCGTAGGTTCTATTGTGACTCATACTTCTTTCGTGGCACGAACTCTACCTATGTTGAATGTCAAACTTTGTTTACAAACGTAGAGGACTTCAAACCATAGACAAAAATGGCGGACTGCGTTTTCGGCTGTTTAGCAAAGCAACGTTTTAAAATAATGTTTTTGTTGCTTTTAGGCCCTCAAAAAATATACTAAAATATTTTTGGGTCTAATGGAAGAGATATTTAGCATTTAAGACATCCTTGAAAAAAGAGTCAAGTAGCGGATTATGTCGAGACAGCATCAATACAGAGTTAAGTAGTCACTTAGTGAAATTCTCAATCCAGAAACCGGAATTCAATCCACCATCAGTTTTAAGAAATGTGTCAAGCACAAAAAAGCTTATTATAATATCAACGATTATTTAGAAGGGAAAGGCGTCTGGTGTTAAACAGTAGATTAATAATAAATCTATTCAGAGGAGAATTTACGTCTAGTTTTCAACACATCCATGAGTAATAATTTTGTACTTGGACAGTCTTTCCAAGAATATAAGGTGAGTTTCTTTGTCAGCTTGTTCTCCAAAAAATCTATTAATTGTGAAACTAACAACTTTGACGTTCATAAAGTAAACATTTTGGTTTTATAATGAACCAAACATTTGAATTTGAATTTGTTCTTACACTCTTTGGCATAGCTGTGTCTATGTATGTACAGTCTGTTAGCTTTTAGAATATACCTCAACTGAGCAATCAAAAACCGATTATATTGTTTTGTTATCACCCACTAGAGAGAGGGTGGGACTAATCACCACGTCTACTGCCCACCGCGGATTGGCAGTTCACCGATTTGTTTTTATTCATTTATCAACAAGATCGCAAAAATGCACAGTTTTGTATTCAGTAAGTTTTTCAGTTTCGCAGCTGCTTATATTGTTCAAGACATTCTCTACAATGTCAGAGCAGAGGTCCGGCAATTGTTCAAACCCTTGTCACGGGCCGTGCTCAGAATTCAATATGGCTGCTTTCGCCTTTGGCACACTGTCCAAACGATACCTACCTACAACGTAGGCAAGGTTGCCAACCAGAGTGAGTATACTGAGTTTTTTCATTCACTTTCGATACCGAGAGCGTTTGCGATTTGCATAGGAGTGACAAAGAGACAACTATGTGGCGCGCTTTGTCACTCCTATATAAATTGCAAACGCTCTCGCTATCGAAAGTGAATGAAAAAACTCAGTATAAGCACTCAGTATTATGAAGTCACTAGTGCTTCGAATGAAAAAAAAGATATAAAAGAAAAGAGGACATTTATGAAAATTGTCAGGGAAAAACAATGTCACTCAAATCCAAATGTTTTCATTCAAAGTTCAAACAAAATGCTTACTTTATAAACGTCAAAGTTGTTAGCTTCACAATTAAAGGATTACGTGGAGAAGAAACTAACAAAGAAACTCCACATTTATAGTTTTGAAAAAAACAATCTTAATTTTCAAACTTAAAAATATTACTCATGGATTGTGTTGAACACTAGACACAATTATCATTATTAATTGAAATGAAATTAAAAATCTCCTCTAAATACATTTAATATTAATCTAATGTTTAACACCTTGTCTTCCAAAAAATTGTTGATTTTATAATAATTTTTTGCACAGAGTGTGCTCGAGACATTTCTTAAACCGCGCCGGAGGTAACTCTAATAATATAAATATGTTGCGGAATCTTGTTCTAGGACCTTATACAGTGCCCAATAAAGTTTGGTTATTTATTTATTTTTGAACAATAGGCTATTTGACAGATTTCTGAAAACCATCTCATATTTTTTGTTGTGTTCATGGAGTCCTCAGAAAGTAGTTAGGTATTTTAAATTCTTTCTTGTATTTATTCTAAAAAAGCCAAACGAAAATTTACTTAAGGAATAAGCCGCCAAAACGCTATCTTGGGCAATAAGGCGTCGCACAGGAATTATGACATCACTTGCCAGTAAACCAACCAATGAACGCAAGAAAGAATGAATGACAGACGCCATTTTTACTGAACTGTGACGTCATCATAGAATCGGCCAATCCAGGCCGTTTTCGACACAATGGCTGCAGACAGATACATAATTAATCCTGTGTTTTTTTATAAGTTAAAATGCCTCAGAGCGGTTTTAAGACTCATAATTTCTACGAATCGCTCGTAGCCTGGGCTGCCTGAGTGATCTTAAACGATCACTTAGGTTAAGCAACATACGGCGCGTTCAGTCCATGGATGGGTCACCGTCTATGACTAACGCTGGTGGCATTTTTCCGAGCGGTTCCGTGCTTCGCAAGGCACGTTAAGCAGTTGGTGCCGCCTGCCGTCGATAGATGGCAGTCGTTAAGCCAAGTAAGAGGCCTTAGGGCGGCTTGAAAACTTCTGACAGTAAGACCAGCCACTAGTCTTACAAGCCTCCACCAATCCGGACTTGGCCCCCGTGGTGGAGTATGGCCTATACCTTCCTCAGGGAAGAGACCCGTGCCCCTTGGTGGGGACATGAAGGGTTGTTGATGAATTTCTACTAATAGGTATAAATAATACTGTTTTCTTTTCACACTGTCAAATAGCCTAGGTATTGGTTGGTGACCCGTTGCTTAGCCTTTGAGCCACTAAGCTTGTGTTATTGCCTAAGTTTAGAAACGGGATTAATGAAGTGTCTGCTAGTTATTGATTTAATGTCCCTCCTGTCTGCAGGCTAAGCTGCGGGATTATAGATCTTCTGCACCCCGTCCGAGACGACAGTATCCTTTGTTAGACAGATGTAAGCATGGGTATGGCCACACTTCAAACGTGTGTGGGGGCGAGCGGATTCGCTCGAGTTGCGCTTCGATTCTGTTAGTGCATTGTAGTATGATGACAGATGCACGGTCGGGTCACGTGAAGCGTGTTTTCATACGATTAACGCCTATATTGTTCAGCCGATTGCCGATATTGCCTTAACCGATAGGCCAAAGAGGAGAGTGAGATGTGACATCACAAACATCCACCTGTTTTTTGTTCAATTTCTCTTAGCTTTAACTTTTTTAGAAAAAAGTTAGGACACTCTCGGCTGCATAGTATCTACAACTATACAGAAATCCAATATAATATATAATATATCGGCGAGCAACCTCGCCACCTTCTATACCAATATTATATGAATGTCGATGAAGCGTAAGTGATTTGTCAGGATCGTGGCAGATGGCAGTCCCTGGTCTCTGCCTACACCTCTGGGATAAACGCGTGAGCTTATGTTTGTATGTACAATTTTGCTAACAGGCTTAACTTATAGAACAGACTCGTTAGTACAATATTGATATAGACATTAATGTGCCAAGAAAAACCGTATCAAAAAAACCTCCCTCGTAAAAATCTGGTGCCAATAATTCATTTTTAAGTTGTCGTCCCATTGGTGAAAATTAAAAGTTGATTTAGAACGAGCAGCGGCCACTTATGGGACGTAATAGCTGTTAACGTCGCGGAGGGTCGTATAAAAGTGCCGCCCACGGACGTTATATGACTTACTCGATCGTTAGTGGCGCCCTCTATTATTTATTTCTTTATTTATTGGGCCCAGTAATGAGTGGCGACGATTGTAATGTGCTGCATTATTTAGAAAGACGCGGGTGCACGTAATCGATGCGCTATATTTGGTTTTCCCGCTGCGTCGCCATCCACCGTATGTCTACTGTAATGTAGCGATTCCTATTAGCAGCTGGCCGGCACGGCCATTTTGATTAGTATTTCAAATATATAGTCGAAATAAAAAATTGGAAAATAACATAATACATTGTAATTTAATATAATACTGTAAAAAAAAACTTAATTTATTATTAATCTTAAAATTATTCAGTTTTTTTCGTCTCATGAAAAATTGTGGTTCCCTGACTTGTTCCACTTCTAAAATAACCGATTGTGTTGTTGTAACTCTAGCGGTTTTGGCAGCACACGCCAGAATAGCTCGCACATGGTAGATTTTTTTCCTACTTACTTGACAATTTATCATCATAATTTGGACCAAACTTTCCCGTTTATAATATTAGTAGGATATCATCGCTGACTTCACAGGGGAGACTTGTAAAATAGAAAAAAGAAAAATATTGATTTACAAGCGAAACAAAACAGAAACTAATAATATTATTAGATGGCAAGCTTTGAAAACTCTGATGGCGGCTGTACACACTCGGCGAGAGACCCCGAGGCATGCCGAGAGCGAGTGTGTACAGCGGAGCTCACGTCTCGCCTCGCTCTCTCGGAGCTCGCCTCGTCGCTCTCGGTCGGCTGTCGGTTTTTCGTACCCGAGTCAAAGGGTCTCGTTGGGTCTCGTGAGTAAAACGAGAGCGAGCCTGTACATACTCGTTCAAACACTTGCCCGATGACTGTGGTCGAGTGAATACGTGTCGCATAACGAAAGTGAACTAGAGATATCAAAGGGAATCGGTGATATAGGATCCAAACAATGTATTGCACAAAAATAAACAATCTCTGCACGATGCTTGGATGCGAATAAGAAGAAGAAAGATTCACTCATGGCTACCGGCTTAAATTTTCTCAAATAAGCTAAAATAATATCTGACTGAAAAAGCTAACTACTTTGTTTTTGTACTCGTATATCTGGACGAACAAACGAATTGACAATTTACTTATTATCGATGATGTATTATTAAATTTTTTGTTGGATTATTATTATTGACTTAAATTTATTTATTATGGACTTATTGTATTAAAATTATTTTTATGTTAATTAAGCTAAGTATTTGCTTAGATCTTGTATTTCTAAGATTATTTGACGATGTTGTTATACAAACTGAATAAATGAATATGAATACCGTGGACATAAAGGTTACAGCATCAATACATCTTTTTCGCCATGGGTTAATAAATTTTTTTCATGGTAAACGAGCAAAAAATATAAAAACTCATGGCACAAAGACAAAAAGCAACAGAGATTTCCACGTCCATCATTAACGGTGTGTTGAGTACAACTGATGTAACGAGTGTGTACAAGGTGTGCCCTTCTCTCAGTCCTTTCGGTCGAATCTCTCGGCGAGAGGCTCTCGCAGAGTGTGTACAGCCGCCATCAAGGAGACCTATGTCCAGCAGTGAGCGTTAAATGACTGATGATGATGATGATGATGAATACACTTAATCAGTTGCGTTATTTAAAACCGGCCCGCCAAAAATTGTTTATATTGATTTGATTCCAGAAAATTTGCTTATTAATGTTGATTATTAATTATCGATAATTTTATCGATGTTAGGTACCAAAAGATGAAATATAATGAACGTGCATCGACGAGGCGACCCTCCATTTTCGAGTGGGAATTCCGCGGCATTTGGTCTGACTACGCAGCAATCTATTCAGCGATACTATTCGTTTCCGATCCAGCATCGAAATCTAATATCAATGGTATCTTTGGCCTCGCAAAATGAATTAGCGAAAGCATGCAAATTACACGGGATTTATGCGTCCATAGCCACGGACGTCAAAGCGTTTGCATTCTGAAATGGGGCCCCGATGCGTAGCTTCAGTCGATGGTAATGATAATTGCCGTGTTTTGTGGCTGCATTGGAAAATACAACAGCCGCGGATTGCGATTGAAGCCGAATTCAGACAGATCGATGTCGAGTTGTCTGCATTGGCGGGGATTTATTGAGTTCATTAGAAATGCCAATTTCAGCAGCCATCATGATGTTGATGCTACACATAGATATAATTTATCAATACCACGATGCAGACTTGCATTGCGGTAATATTGTGTTCTCTATATTAGATGTATGTAGACGCAGACTTGCATTGCGCTGATTTGTGTTCTCTTTTGTAATCCCCGGTGACCCTCGCAGAGTTTTTGACGCATTAATTTTAATTATATATTTCTTTACATTTGTAATTAATTAACATTCTTGTAATTAACAATAAATAATCTATTCTAATCGTTATGTATAGTAGTTAAGGCAAATCAGAGGCCTTAGGGCGGTTTGAAAACTTCTGACAGTAAGACCAGCGACTAGTCTACAAGCCTCCACCAATCCGGACTTAGGCTGACATTCAGAGACGAAAACTAAGCAAAGACTGGTCTCAGAAATGTCAAAATCACGTACTTAGAAACATTTCGTATTCAGAATCGAATCTTAGCAAGTTTAGTATGAAATGGTGCTTAGCTAAGTGTAAGTAGTCAATATCGGTGACTTTACGTGAACTTAGAACTGTCACTTCTAAGCCTTTTGTTCACAGACTACTCCAAACGTCATTTCACTGATGTTCTACGAGCATTATCTGTGGGATTTTTTTATTCACTCTGACATATATAACATTGTATGATGTTGTCCTGCTCTCGTGTAGCAATGTCAAATTTAAAAAACCGGTAAGAACTACATCACTAAGAAATGATAGACAATATAGATGACTTTCTTAAGTACTGTGAATCATCTGTGAATACGAAAATTACGGCACTTTATTAAGTACGACTTTAGTTTACTTTGCTAAGACTGATCTAAGCGTGAACTTAGGATTCGTCTCTGAATGTCAGCCTTAGTCCCCGTGGTGGAGTATGGCCTATACCTTCCTCAGGCAAGAGAAGGTGGGGACATAAAGGGTTGATGATGAATCTAATCTAATCTAATGAATGCCACCAGAACACAATTTTTAGTATCTTTCAGCGAACAACTACCATTGAGCATACGTCTTGAATTTAATTTACTTATAGTTAATTTAACTGGGCTGGCCATGTCTGCCGTATGAGCGCAGATAGGCGGGCCAAAATTGCAAAATGTCGCGGCAGACCAAGGCGAAGATGGCGGGACGACCTAAATGCATTCTTACTAGGATGGTGCGAGGTGGCTGCTGGAGACAGGGAGGGATGGAAAGCAGAAGGGGAGGCCTTTGCCCAGCAGCGGAACAAAAAAGAGGCTGCGAGTTAAAGTTGTTTTTATATATTACCAGCATTCAAGTACATAACAGTTTTTAGTTTTCACAATCTTTCAGTAACACTCCATATAATGTCATTATCATCGTCATCAATCATTTTACGTCTACCGCAGGCCATATGCCTCCCTCATCGTTTTGCAACAAAATGTATTTTCAATGAAACATCAACTGAAGGCAAATGCCGTGCGATTAACATTTACGATGATGTCCATTAAATTTAGTCGAGGGAAATTTTAATAGCGATGACGGTGTCTGCAAAATAAGGATGGTCGTGTAGATTGCCTTGAAAATTATGGTTTTATGACTAAATAACGATCATGGCTGATATTTATTAGTTGGCGGTTAAGGGATTTTTTTGAGTTACTTGTAATAATTGAATGTGGTCTATGTGTATTATTTGTTTTTATAGAGATAGAGCTGTTTTTTATTTTTTTTTAGTCTTTTACAGCTGACTTACACATTCAATTGAAATAATGAGCATAGCGATGTTGCTAATATTTATTTATGTATGTATGTAAAATGCACTTGGTTGTCATACAATTTGGTAAAAAAACCTCTTAGGTAAGGCCTCAGTAAGTATCTAGGTATGCACCTAAAAGACTCGATAATACCTTTTTTCTGCTCGTAGGTTGTCGACTCGGTTTGAGTATATTTTTACGCTCTTCAATTTGATGTGCATTTCGTTCGAGTCTACCGTAGACCGGTACGTAATCATTATTAGAGATAATTTAGTTAAGATCCGTCTTAAAACCGACCCAAGCCTCACTAAGTGCCGATTTAGTGGAATCGTTTTCCTAAACAAAAAATACCGGCTGACTTTCATCATCATCTCATTAATCAACTCATTATGTCCTCACCGAGGGGCACGGGTCTCTTCCTGAGGAAGGTACCTATAAGCCATACTCCATCACGGAGGCCAATTCCGGATCGGTGGAGACTTGTAAGCCTATTGGCTGGTCTTACTGTCAGAAGTTTTCAAGCCGCCCTAAGGCCTCAGGCTTGGCTTAACGACAAAAAATAAAAAAGACCGGCTGACTCTAAAAATTACAATTTCGTAAATACGCTTCTCGTATAAGCTGTTCGTTTAACAAAGAACAATAAAATAAAAACATTCACACTCGCCTCTACGACGAAAACACCGACACAACCCAATAACACAACTAAGCACTCGCGGGACCTTTGGCAACAAAAAGAAACCCATCCTACACGCTTCACCATCGTTCATTAGAGAGATACGAAAGCTGTTACGCTAGTGCTGAATATTTTACCAGCCCATTTCGAGGTGTAGCCGAGCAATTTGACGAGATCACTCGTCTGGGGACTCTGATATGATATGGAGTCATAAAGTATGCAGGCGGCCGGTATTGACTGGACTGGAGCTCTGGCCAGCGCCACCTGGCGGCCGTTGAATGAAGCTTCAGGCGCGCGCTACTCGACAACAGATGGCGCTGCACGTCTATAGTTTTTACGAGTAGGATTAACTTTTTTTTCAGAGAGAATTTGGAATTGATCAACATTTTAAAATAGATTTTTATCTTGGTGTTCTAAATAGGGAGATATAACTGTCGCAATGCAGTTAAGAAATCGGCGTTTTCGCTTAGGCATTCAGGCCCCATTTCATGAGTAGAACATAGAATTACTATTGACTATTTACATGAACTTGATCTACATTGCATCTAGGCCGATTAACCAAAGACTGTTACGCAATTTACATAAATGACGGTCGTAATATCATAATTTTACCGAGCTCCTCTGAAACGGCTAGGTCTGAGAATTACGTTTTTTTTTTTGAGTCAGCTAGTAGGTACCTAACACAAATTGCAATTAGTTTTATGTAACTAGTGCAATAAATAATCATCAATTTACATAATTCTATTCGACTGACTCGTTGGTCTAGCTGTTAAATAGCTTCGCTACCTAAACAGGGGTTCGATTTCCACTGGGGGCCGAAGTACAAATACAAGCGTCCTCAGTCTGCTTGTTTATCCACGCTTGTATCCTTGCCATCGCACAGGGTATCCTAGTATCCTAGACCTGGGTCAATAGTTTAGTGCTATGCGGAAGTCATTTACTTATTAAATCCTCTTCAAAACGCAAAATGTGGACCCAGTTCTAGTGATTGGTGCCTCTGCCTACCCCCTCGGTGATAACGGGCGTGAGTTTATTATTTTTTATTTTTTAAATCCTCTTCTTGGGCGTAACTTCTCCACCTAATGGTTGGTCACGCTTCTCTCTTTGTTAAGACCTAAATACCGATTTAGCAGGTCGTTAAAGCTGTGAGACCTTTATGGGACAATTAGGGAGGGCTCACATTGGCGGGAATGTTGGAAACATCGGGTTATTCACCAACTGGACACACATGACTGGACACACCTGTGTCGAGTTGGTTAAACTCAAATTAGTATCATTTATTCTTTCTTCATCTGGACACACAAAGATTTTTATGTGTGTCCAGATGGTAAAAGCTAAAATAATAATTTTTATGTTTTCACCAACTGGACACACTCTGTTTTTTTGCAGAATAGGGTACAGTCAGGTTAACAATCGTCTCGCTCATGGAATTATTGACCACTAACAATGGTCGCGATCATAGTGTTCATGTTGATAGTTTCAATTTTTTTTCTTGCTATAGGACCTTCATCATAAGTTTTATTCCCTGAATCTCGATTCCCATAATGTCGCTTTGCGTTTTACTTCAATCCCCAGTACTTCGCTCCTCGCTTCACAGTAGTTTCCAGTACCTACGCCCCGTCGCACTTATGGTATAGTCCAGAGCGGTTAAAAGTACTAGGGTAACAAAAGTTAGTAGGAAGTAGTAGTAAACAAGACTGTTTAATACTGCGCAGTATTAAGCAACACCATGAACTAAGCCGCATGTTTTTCATGAGATTTTATTTTAGCCGCAATCTCTTACATACTTCTGCTACCCTAGTACTTTTGTACTAATTAATGTAAAACTATTGTAAAAGTATTGTAAAATTACCCGTTTCCAGCGGTGGAACGTTTGATGAAGGATGATGATTGTGACAGAAAACATTCTGCGCATGATTGTACTTCGTCATAAATTCGGGTAAAATCGAATTTGCGTCCAGTTGACGAAAACATTAAAATGATTTAAATACGTTTCACCATCTGGACACACATAAACATCTTTGTGTGTCCAGATGACGAAAGAATAAATGATACTATTTTGAGTTTAACCAACTCGACACAGGTGTGTCCAGTCATGTGTGTCCAGTTGGTGAATAACCCGAAACATCGATGGCTTAGAAAATAATAATAAACGTAAACATCTACATACGGACATTGCTTCTGGCCTTACATTAGGATACCCTGTGTTGTGGGAACCAGAAACAGCGACGTCACAAACATGTAAAATCCAGGACCTGGGGGTTCTTTCTTTGTCCCCAGCCGGGGTTCGAACCCGGGACCTCTTGCATGGTAGGCAGTTGACGTCGTCTCTGTGTTCAACAGGTTAAACAATGTGGAATTTCTTCGTTACCTTCTTCTCCACATAATATATCTATTAATTGTGAAACTAACAACTCTGTCGTTCATAAAGTGAACATTTTGTTTTTATTAAAATAAATAAACTCGCGCCCGTCACCCCCGAGGGGGTAGGCAGAGGCACCAATCACTAGAACTGGGCCCACGTTTTGCCGAGTTTATTAGGTCCCTACGTGACAAGTGGCAAGCCTGCCGCCTTTATCCGGTCACAATTTATCAGCGAATGGTGTTGCTGTACAAACTAACAAATGTACGTAACTAAAACACATTGGTACATGCGGGATTCGAACGCGGACCCTCATGATCGAGAAGCAAAGGTCAACCCCACTACGCCACCACCGCTTTTTTTTTTGTTTTTACTGTGAATGGAAATGTTTTAATTTGATTTTTTGAGTCTATCCGCAGCCTTTCTGACCACAGTGTGGCCTCGGCTGAGACTATAAAGGGGACCCACAACGGGCGTAAACCAGCAAATATATTTACTTAGGCCGTGCCTGTTCAGCTGTTCGCTAATTTAATTACCTTTGTACACATACTGTGTACACATACTGTGTACAAAATGTTGTGTATAAAGCCGGACTCTTCCGTTCTGTTCCCTACAAGCAGCGTTTTTCTCTACTACATTCGGCCCCAAGGCAGCGCCTTATATTATAAGACACCCTGTGTCGTGGGAACCAGAAACAGGGGCATCACAAACATGTAAACCTCCAAGACCTGTGGTTTTCTTTGTCAAAAATCGGGATTCGACCCCGGGACCTCTCACATGGCAGATGCGCTAGCCGCTGCGCCACAAAGGTCGTCAATGTACTGTTAGGCTTGGTTTATTTTATTCATGCTTTTTAGCATGTTTTCCATAGAGCTAGAATAGAATAGAGACGCCAATTCCTTTCATAAGTACATAAGTAAATAATAAATCAGTAATGGTGGTTGTATACTACGTATTTAGGATTTTTTTGAAAGAACTTTTATAATATATGGCAATCATCATCATCATCAACCCATCATGTCCCCACCGAGGTGCACGGGTCTCTTCCCTGAGGAAGGTATAGGCCATACTCCACCACGGGGGCCAAGTCCGGATTGGTGGAGGCTTGTAAGACTAGTGGCTGGTCTTACTGTCAGAAGTTTTCAAGCCGCCCTAAGGCCTCTGACTTGGCTTAACGACTGCCATCTATCGACGGCAGCCGGCACCAACTGCTTAACGTGCCTTGCGAAGCACGGAATCGCTCGGAAAAATGCCACTAGCGTTAGTCATAGATGGTGACCCATCCATGGACTGAACGCGCCGTATGTTGCTTAACCTTAGTGATCGTTTAAGATCACTCAGGCAGCCCAGGCTACGAGCGATTCGCAATTGGTGCGCAATAAAAGCTATGAATCGGCAATGTTTTTGCCGTCTCTATTTTATTCTTTCTCTATGGAAAGCATGCTAAAAAGCATGAAAATAAAGCCAGTGAAAACCAGGCCTAAGTCACTCAGTTAACCGCGACCATCACATAAGGTATAAAAAATTCGGTGACCAATATCCATACTTTGACATTAATATTAAGTAGAATTTTCACCCCATCCGATATTAATTATGAAAATTTAAAAGCCCGCCATTGTCCTAGAAGTTCGTAACTAGGTCATAAATAAAGGAAAATTCTGGTAAAATTACGAAAGGCTTTTTTGCTACTTTTTTGCACAAAAAAACGGAACCCTCTTTGCCCGACTGCGACGCGATGGAGGGCAATTTGTTTGGCTCGTACGTATGTACGTCAGTGTGTTCGATTCTTTGTTCCTTCGTAACTCCTGAACCAAGATTAAAAGTACCCAAGACCAGCGTGCGTGCATACAACGACTAATGAAGGTTGATGAAGCGAAAGACGTTATACCCTGGTCCCTGCTTACCCATGCAGGCTTCAAGCGTGAGTTTATGAAATGTAAAATAGAAAAAGTATTTGATTATATGAACACTAGTTCATAACCGACGAAATATAATATACTTCTACTATCGGATTTTTTAAATAATAATTTAGTAGTAGTAGTAAAGTTGTAATGGTAGTAAGTTTATAGAGTTCTGCTTGAGTTATTTGATTCTGTATAAAAGGTACACGCTAATGTCATAGTCTGGTTTTGTTTGCTTATTCGACATTATTAAGGATTTCCCTCCCTCCTGTTTTAGTGCAAATACTGACCAAATGCAATCATTAGAACCATGATAGGGGTGATGTACGGTTGGCAGGGAAGTCATTTATTTTTTGTATAAATCTGTCGTCGTACACGTTGCAAAAAAAATCCACGCTATCCGGAACTGTCTCAGGGCCTTTTTCCACTACTCCGGTCCGGAACCGGAATGAAATCAGTCATGAGAAAAATATCGGAAGGCCGGTTTATACTTTTACACTTTATCCGACTATAATCGTCAAGGGACGTGGCGCAGTGCTTTAAATTCCTCGGTTTTTCTATTCGAGGCAGGCGACGTTTTCCACATATTCTATTAATGTAAATAAATAGTATGGGAACATTTTTGGGTTGTATGCGCGGTGCAAAAACGTGTATTGTTTTTGTACGTCGATCACTTTGAAAATACCGTTATGATCTAGCAAATTATCTCATCTTTTTTTGGTGAAATTATAACGAACAACTTATAAGCCGTTCTACTTATGATAATAAAAAATATATTTCGCTATAATTTAGTTGCAAAAAATATACAAATAAAAAAATACATCGCCACACATGAAAAGTCCATATCTTCCAGTCAGATTCTTCTGCCGACCGTACGGTGCCATATGGCGTGGTGATCGCTAAAGGATTCGAGTGCATCAAACAAGCTACGTCATTAATTTTCCGGGGGCGAATCGACGGGGCGACCCCCTCTCTCGGCGTATTTCATATTTGAAGGATAAAAAATAGTACTGCAAAATACTGCTGCCACATTTGCGTATGTACGTATCTACCTTCCACAGCCATAAAATACTGCCGCCGGCATGCGGCAGCGCGACCGCAACGCAATCGCACGGTGTGTTTTATCCACCTCTAACAAATTAGGCTAGGTTTTTTAAAATTACGTTGGTCTATGACTAACGCTAGTGGCATTTTTCGAGCGGTTCCGTGCTTCGCAAGGCACGTTAAGTAGTTGGTGCCGGCTGCCGTCGATAGATGGCAGTCGTTAAGCCAAGTCAGAGGCCTTAGGGCGGCTTGGAAACTTCTGACAGTAAGACCAGCCACTAGTCTTACAAACCTCCACCAATCCGGACTTGGCCCCCGTGGTGGAGTATGGCCTATACCTTCCTTAGGGAAGGGACCCGTGCCCCTCGGTAGGGTCATAATGGGTTTATGATGATGATGTTTGAAAAAAATATATACGTATAAAGTTTGGCTTGCAAATATAATTTTAAATGTTTTTTATTTTTTTCAGGGATAATTGAACTAAAAGTAAAATGAAACCTCATTGTAATATCCTAAGCATGACACCACCAAATCTATGTCTTAGCATACACCTCGCCAGGTTTGTTATTTCTTTTTGGAATAACTTAATGTAGAGGTAGGTATTTCTTTATAACCATTACTTTGGATAAAACATAAAATATTAATTTTAGTAAGTTTTATAAAATTGTACAAATAGACAAACAATTCAGTACCTCGCAATGCATATAACCTAAAACGAGCAGAGAATCTTTAAAAAGTGGTAAAAGTATTTAACGCCTCTATAGCCATAGTACTTATAGCATCGTCTGAGAGTGACTTGAATCAAATCAGTTAGATAAGTAAAAAATTAGATCTGGATTCGACTTGGATCTGGATTCGACTTGGATCTGGATTCGACTTGGATCTGGATTCGACTTGGATCTGGATTCTGTTAATGCATTGTAGTACAATGACAACTGCGTGGACGTGGCGATTTAATTTCATTACCGCTTCAAGTAAACCGAGTACCGGGTGAAAAGGCAAGTCATATTGGTTATCAGAAAAATAGGAAAAAAAATTGAATGAATACAAAATTATAGGTATTTAAAAAAAACGTTTTTTTTTATATATTTTTCTGATAACCAGTAAGACTAGCCTTTTCACCCGGTACCGGCTTAACGTTGAGTTGCGGGACACCCTGTATATCCAACCCTCGAAGCATCGATAGAAACATGTCATGTGACCCGACCATATAATTGTAATTAAATTATAATGCACCAACTGAATCTAATGGAGCTTCTAAACGGGCCATGTTTTACGGCAATTTTTAGCTGCAATACAGTGACCTGCAACATTTCGTGAAATACTAGCCATACTATGCAATATTGCAGTAATGTTGATGCTTGACGACCTCTGTGGCGCATTGGTTAGCGCATCTAACTACCATGCGAGAGGTCCCGGGCTCGAATCCCGGCTGGGGACAAAAAAAAACCAGGTCTTGGATGTTTACATGTTTGTGACGTCGTTGTTTCTGGTTCCCACGACATAGGGTATCCTAGTGTGGGACCAGAAGCAATGTACGAGTATGTGCCTGTATGTTAATGTTATGTTATGTCCCGGCCATCTAGCTAAACCTTTTTGGTATGGCCACATATGGCCGGTATTGTTTTGCCAGATAGGGGTATGAAAAATAAAAGAACCTATTCTCAGACCTACCAAATATACATATAAAATTTCACCAAAATCGATGAAGCTGTTTCGGAGGATTATGCGCACTAACACGGTGACACAAGAATTTGTACATAATATATTAGAGATAATAGGTACTTTTTTTCACTGTCAAATAGTCTATCCTATCAAATAGCTGCTTACGTGGTAGGTAATGAATATCAGTAACAAACACTGCAGTGCGTCTAGTCAGGGTTCTCAAAAAACAACCAGACAGAAACATACTTAGGAATTCGCTTAGTGACATTTTCAATTATCTCAAACCGGCGAGAAGACGCAGAGTGGACAGTTTAAAATGACAATTGCTTACCTGTCGATGATAAGGCGTGTAATTAATCAGCAAATAATACCTCCACACCTCACAAGCGCTTGTCTGTTTCCAAAGTAGGATACACTGTGATTTAGTAACTAGACAATGAGGGCTTTCCAATGACAGCTGTCAGTTGAGTTCATAAAAAAAAACTAGATGGCGCTGCAAGAAGAGCAAAATGTCATCATGTTTTTAGGTCTGTGGTTTTAATCGTTATTAATCTGTGATAGTCTAAACATCTCTATGTAGTCTGTGATCTAAACTAGACTTTGTTTCGAAACTGTTGAAACTTGAAAGTTATCGAAGTATTTTTACTTTGTTTTTTACATACGTACGTGAATTCTGTCTTTGCTCATTGACTAGCCCACGCATTGTGCATTTTTTGTAAAAACATAGGACAGGCACCACAGATAAGGTAAAGTGATGTCATGACGTCAGCACCATCTATCGGTAATTTGCGGTACTATTTTTTTTATGACGCTCTGAAAAGCCCTCATTTCATTACAAACGCCGAAATACACCCATTTTTTATAAATACACTACTGACGCCCCAAATGAGAATTGCAGGCTATCAAATTAATGCGAAGTCAATCAAAACTAATGAGCATCTAGTCTTATATAAACAGTTACGGCATTATTGTTTCACAAAAATACAATTCCCTTAAAACAATCCTCAGAGGCAGTTTATTTAATCTGTGGTCACGTCTTTTCCTCTTAAAATCTCCACCACAGACATTTTTAATCCGCTTTTCGAGTGTTTTAAGGACTGTTAGTTGTTCAATAGAATGGTAATGACGATACTAGTAGTTATTTGCCTCTGTTTCGTAGTTTACCAGGCAATAGTTGTTCAATGACATTTCAATGGTACAACGGACGCAAAGTACCTAAATAGTCATCTGTTGCAAAGAAGGCGACGCGTCAACGGATTAAGCATTTGCATGCGATTGAGCAGACCACCAATAGTATAGGTACATTAAACAACCATTGACGTACTACTCTATTCAACTAACATCGCAATAACAGTCAACTGTATTGCGTTAGTTGTTTATTATTGAGAGCAAATTCGGTTTTGCATCACACGTCCGAGCGCTTTGTTTGTCAGGGTGTCACCGTCAAAGTAATCAATGTGGAGGACGTCATCATATCATCATTATCACTACTGAACAACTATATAGGGTGAAGTACCGGTTTTGGCCACTAGAAATAATATTTTCATAGAATTTTCAAACTTTTACATTTTTACGAATAAAATTTATTAAGTTTACAAAAAAAAAAACACTGGCTACAAAATGTACATATACCCTATTTATGGGACGGTCCGCAAAGTTTAAAGTCATACTCACGAAAGAGGTGCAAAGCTCGCCAAATATGGTGCCGTTCTGGAATGGCCAGCGTCGGTAGCAGCTCGTCATCTCTGTCACACGTGCGGTAAACATCTGCGGCCAAAAAAAAGCAGCTATTGAATAAAAACTCGACTCGTAGGTAGGCAGATGGGGTCCTGTGAATAGAGGGCTTTTTGTATTGTAAGAAACATGCTCCTAATTGTTCTTCCGCGGAGATGATTTTCGTTGCGTAAACGTGAAATAATCGGACGATTTCGGCGATGAGGTATTACTGGGGACTGGAGGCGATGTGCAGAGTATCTATATATATAAATAGTATATCTATAGTTACTCTGCATGTATGTATATCATATCGATATGTCTTTTATATCTTTTAACTTTTACGTCAAAAATTTATATTTTGTACAGCTTACCAATGATAAAGTCAATGTCATAATGATTTTAATCAAAATAGCAGAGAAAGTGTGCCTAAATAAGCGTTGTAAGTTAAAAGTGTGCATTTTAAAATTTAGATCGTTTTGGAGAAAATTGGGTATTTGACAAAATGTCAAAAAGTTACTTTTAAAACGGAATTTTGTATGAAAATACTTGCTAACGTCATATTATAACGTCATACATATAACGTCACATTTCAGAGCACTCTTTTTATGTTTCATCTATTTAAAAATGGTAATAACTAGTAAATGATTAAAAGAGATACATTTTCCAAAACATGTTGTAATTTTAGTGTTAATCGAGCATATCAAATAATTTATTGTTGATAGTGTGAAATACCAAATTGCAGAAAAAAATTCTAGGGTTATTCTTTTAAATTTTGGTTCTGAATGATCAAAGTTCAAATTTTATTATTCTATAACGGAGAACTCTTGGCGGAACTGACTGTAATTCTAGACATATTTGACATCTACACCTTTTTGCAATTTGCAATAATAGGGTAGTTTCCAGGGTCAAAACAATTAAATTCTATTTAGTCCGTATTTTAGATTATAAAAAAATATTGGACACGTATTTTTTGTTTTTTCGATTAAACAAAAAAATAACAAAGATGTAGCCCATTAGAGTTACGTGTGACGTCACTCCGTGCTAAAAACTGCAGCACGGCGTGACGTCACACGTAACTTTAATGGGCTATATGGCACCCTTCCTGTAAGAAACCGGTAAGTGAATTCGGCCAACTTTTCAGGAGCTTAAAAAACTGTCCTGAAAAAAACTGAAAAAACTGAACTGAAAAAAAAATCTGTGAAGAAAATCCTAAAAATACCTTACTAAGAACAAAAGATGGCATTTAGCAGCGGCGAAATGATAGTGTTTCCGATTTTTCGTTGTGTTATATAAATGTACTGTGAGATAAAGTTGAATTACACGGTTACCTAAATATTCCACGAAACTGTAACAAAAGATGCAGATGTAAAAATGAATATTGCTTTGTTATGATCTTTTTTTATCGCAATGGTTGTGTTAAGTGTAGTTATTCCATTTTTAACGCTACCATTTTAGGCTAGTCAAAAAGTGTAAGTATTAGTTACGTAGTTCTTGCACGAGAAATTCATGTAAGTAATCAGAAATATGTACTTTATGCATGCTAAAGTATCTAAGTTTTGCTGGAAGTACTGAATAAACTTATTTTTTTATTGTAAAAATTTTCAAATAATGAAGTGTATCGTCGTAAATTTCTTTTTTACTGTTCACAGCTTGTCATGTACAAAAGTTGTATGTCAGTACTTTATATATTTATAATAATTAAAGTTGGTGCGTTTTTAATATTAATTGATTTAGATTGTGTTTATATATGTGCAAAAAACAAAACAAGCTGTAGAAGCCGTAAGTAAGTAAAATGGTGTGCCCAAAAGTTAAAAAACGGAAATTTTCTATCAATAACTTAAACACAGAAAATTTTACCTTTTTTAACGTTAAAGCATTGTGATTCCAGTCTGTTAACAAACTTTAATGAAGTAATAGTGTTTGTACACTTTCATCACTACCTAGCCCCCTCTATCTTATCTTGAGTAGGTAGTCGTGGGGGGGTCGACAAATTAGTCGGCGGCACTAGTGGGATCTGTTGTGTCTGCCTAGTCCTAAGCCTAGTCGAAGATGTACTCTCCAAGGTCAGTTACACTCTTTAGGGACTGGTGCTTGAAGTCTTCTGGTTTGGGGTACGCCATTCCCAGAAGACTCATTATTTTTCGGGCAAGGACATCGCAGTCACACAGTACGTGTACCATTGACTCCACTTCGAAACCGCATGCCCTGCAAGTGTCGTCTTGACACAACCCCATTCTGCGGAGTTGTTTTCCTGTTAAGAAGTGTCCCGTCATCCTCGCCGCAGTATAGATAAACTCTGAGCCTGGGATTTCTTCATCAATGAAGTTTTTAGAATGTTCCAGTGCTTCAATGGCTGCCCATTCGCGTTTGTACCGTACATTGGCATCAGCTTTGAAAGCACAATATTAATAGTGCTTAATGAGAACCCCACGCATGGTTCAGGGCCACGCAAAGGCTGCACAGATCCCTCTTTCACCAGCTCGTCGGCTGCCTCATTCCCCATGTGTCCCTCGTGGCTAAGAACTCAGACTAGTTGCACCCTATTGTCGCAGTCCAGTTTATTTAATGTATTAACGCAGTTAAGTACGAGATTTTAATCTACCACGTGGGATTTCAAGGCCATGCGCGCTGCTGGCTGTCGCTAAAAATAGGAAAAGTTTTGTTTTTGACATTCCTGTATTCTCTTGAGCACAGGCAATGATCGCATAGGTTTCTGTTTGAAACACTGTTGCATATTGCCCCAGACTGAAACTTCTTTTGAAGTCCTGTGCAAAGATGACAGCACCAACACCGACAGCAGTTGACTGCTAGTCTGCTAAGGCCTTTGCCGCTTCTGTTTGAATCAGAATATTAAGTGGTTTAACCCTTAGCCAGGCATAGGTAGTAAGAATTTTTCATTGGTTTTGGACTTTATTTCAAAGTGATAAGGTTCAATTTAAAGTGGTACCTATTAGACCTCCGCCTGGCTAAGAGTTAAGATCTAACACAACCTCCAACACGCGCGTTAGCGTCGTCGTATATGCGCGTGTTGTCGCCATACACGCCAGTCCCTAACCTAATTCTCGTCTAGTCTCTAGTCTAGTCTAGTCTCGCATCGCAAGTCTATAACCTAATTCTCGGCCACCAAACAATAAAATTCTGCCGTATGTAAGTGTAGGCCGAACAATGATGGTATAGATCCAGTGGACAACCTGTGGTCGCAGACCCCAGGTCTTGCCATAAGCAGATCTATGTATAATGAAAACACGAACTGCTTTTTCAATGCTCTGAATGCATGGGTATACCACAGCATCTCTTTATCCAGTATTACACCTCAATATTACACTTGTGGACCAATCCAGTTCCTGCCCGCACAGTCTTTTTAAGTTTCCGTATGAAGGGCACGATCGTCGTCTTTGTCGGGTTTTAGGGTAATTGATTATCCATGCACTACCTTTCAACTTTATTGAGTGCTATTTGCATGATTTCCGAGACTGTGATGGAAATTTGCCACTGATCAGTCTTACTAAATCGTCCGCATATCCTATAGTATAGAATCCGCCTTTTTGATGACCTCAAAGCTGGTCTAGCTTAATGTCTGTCGAATGCTTCATCTATGTCGAGATAAGCGCCAGCACATATTTCTTCCGCTGCGTTCCGCCTTTGAGACTACGTAATATAGAGCTGTCTCCGTAGATTTGCCTTGTTGATAGGTACACTGTAGTTCATGAAATGGCCGTTTTTTGAGCGGGCCTTCTGTGATATGTAGGTATATTAATTTTTATAGACTTTTAAGCAGAAAAGACGAGGGACTGATCGGCCTGTAACATTTGTCTAACTCAGAAGTCCACCAAGGCTCCCTTTGCCTATGCTCTACTTCTCGGGGCAGTTGTTTGTCCATGCCAAGCGAACAGCGTGGACTATTCTGTCAGCTTCAAATTCTGTGTCGAGTATAGAATTGAGCGTTCCTTTAGCAGTACCTAATTCAATCGCTAGGTCATTTTGATAAAATTCTCAGTTCGTGTAACGCGGGTTTCTCCTTGTCACGCATTGAATAGAATGTTCAGTGCAGTATCTGAAGCAGATGTGCTGATGGTCTGATCCACAGATTTCAATCATTAGCCCGAATAAAAGCCAGCGTGACGTCAATTACTTCCGCTCTCCTTGACTTGATAAAGGTTGGTTTATTACTTATATTGAGAATTTGTAAAGGTCCATTGACTATGAAGTCAATTAGCTTCTCACCTGTCCTGTTCACACCAGTCTCCTGCACCCAGGCAGTGTGGTGCACATTACTACAATGGTTAGTTAAATTTCTTACCACAGCTGAAGGGGGGTCTCCTTGTTCAAAGGGGAGGTGTGCAGATGCCATAACGACTAACTTTTTATCTGCTCCCTGCCCTCCTGATATGACCTACACTGCCGTAAGATCCATGTATGCATTTGAGTCTGAAGCGCCACGATTCAAGCACTTTCCCGCGACGGTATCCCATCCACCGTCACCAAGACCCCTTCCGCCAGCTCTAATACAGGAGCGCTGCACGCTTCCACGTTGGGAAGCCACTAGAAGCCCCACAGCCTCCAAGAGTTTGATAACTCTTAACATAACTCTTATTTAGGCCCGCACGGAGGCAGTATCTCTGCAACTTGATGTACCTATTTGGCAGAGTCCTGGCCGAGCAGGACAATGCGCTGCATGGTCCCCTGCGTTTTATCCTCCTGCGAGTTCACTACATTCGATTCATTAGAGCTGGAATACCCTGGAAATGTCCAAAGTGTAGTTGTTCCTGGTCTTCCAGGCCAAGCCTCATTACTGACTTCTCGTGCCCTCTTTGTGGACCCTTCCTCAGCGTTTTGTCGCTCGGGCAAACGCTTTTTCTGAGCCGTTTCTTTTTGTAGGTGGTCGCTACCACGACGGTTTGGTCCACAACCAGTGAAGCATCAGTGCCAGTCATAGAAAATCGAGCACTGAGAGCGACGCCTGGTATATTGACGACCCCGCCACCAGGCAGTTCTGCTGTGTAATCGCCTTCCGGTGCCCATCCCCCAAAGCGTTACCATGGCCGCCCACTTGCAAGTGCAGTTCCAGACTTTGGTTTTAAAATCTAACGCGTCTATAGGTAAGTTTAGAGGGTTACCGATCTACGATTGTCGTTATAACATAATTTAACTACAGTTACACCAAAAACTTTCACTTAATATCTATGGAAAAACAAGTGTTCATTATTACGATTTGAATAAAACTGTTTTCTTCGTAGAGTAAAGAAGTAAGTGTAGCTATGTCTCCGGTATTTATGACAACTGCTTGGAGAAACAACGTAACGATAGTAACGCAAAATAGTCCCGCGATAAGTTTCGTGCAAGAAGTAAGTAAGAGGACTTGTAAAACACGCCTTCGCAATAGTATCCAAGAACAAATGCTTATGTTTATTTACTTCTATAAAGTTATTTTACTTCTTCGTGTTAGTAATATGTTTGTGTGTTTATGGCTTTATACTCAGGGAAATTTGTGAAATAAATCAATGTACTTATGCTTGCATCTTTATAACGATGGAAAACTATATTTTATTTTTTCGCAAAATATCACATTTTTTGTGACAGTTACCTTATTTTTGGCGCTAGCTTCATGAAAATTTGTGAGAAGGTGTAGACTACGCTCGATTTTTTGCAATAATAAAAAAAAATGGCGCAAGTTGAGTTACGCGACTTTTACATGGGAGGTGCGATATCTTTGTCATTTTTGGTCTAATTTACAAATAAAAAAATACGTGTCCCTTATTTTTGAATAATCTAAAAGACAGACTAATTACATTTTTTTGAGCAACAAGCCCATTGTGCTTTACATTTTTCGAGCGGTGATGGAAAATAGCTCTTGTTTTTTTATTTAAAAAGTTCCTTTCAGGATACTGGATGGCGTTTTTTTGTACTAACACGATTCCACACTCTCTTTTACCTTATAATAAAAATTTTGGTGGGCCGATCCACTCACGATAACTATAGTTTTTGATTATTCTTTTGAAGGGCAGAACGCCACTTATTAATGCAGTTTCAATAGTAAAAAAGGCCAAATTAAGCCGCATTTCAAGAGGGTTTTAGGAGAACCCCATTAGAATAATCAAATACAAGTTGTAGCTAACTTTTGAGACACAAAACTTGTTACATCAACGTCACTATTTCTTACCCAAGGCGGTAGGCAAAACTTTTTATTTGACCACTTAAGATTTTTTTTAAACAATTTGTTAATTTTATTTTTTTTATGTTTATGTGTTTGCCATCGTACCTAAGTCAATAAAACTTTAATAAATTAAATCGCTTTGGGATGTTCCCTCTACTAGAGACCATATTGAATTTTAGAAGATAGATCGTCAACGGTACTTCAATCGGTTTGTTTACACTTTATTATTGTATATTCTTTATTGCACAAAACAGATGTTTGGTACAAAGGCGTACTTAATGCTTAACACTTTTGTCAATAAATATAACTAAATAGGTGACGATATTTTGCTACATTAATAGCCTACGACATATTTCTTAACCTACCAAATACACACAAAAACTTCACTAAAATCTGTGAAGCCGCTTCGAAAGAGTTCGCAAACAAGCACTGCGACGCGAGATATTTATTATATTAGATCAAATAAAAAAAAACAAAGCCTGTTTGTTTATACAAACCGTCTGTATAAAACTATCAAAACAAATGAATGCTGAAACCTATTTCTAAATTTGCAAGAAGCCTATATTATACGTCCTGCGATATCAAGCGCTCAGGTAGTTATGTGAACAGCTCAGACACCAACCTTTTCCAAATTTAAATTAAGCAAAAAAAAAGTCTACCATAAAATAACACATCACTCCACAAAGCGCCAACTTCCTTCGCTGCCCGTCGCAGACTATCTAGTTCGCGAGTAATATAATTTGGCTTCGACACCATTCCAACGATTGAACAGGATAAGCTGGGTTGCCAGACACACGGGATGGAATTCGCGCACTTCTTGAGGAATTCGCCTAGGTAGCGCGCGGAGATTAGACAATTGGGTAAAATATGTGGGCCTAAATGTTGGGGTAAAATTCAAGGGATTATGTAGGCAGAAAATATGTTACGGTCGCAATTGGCGGTTTTGTCGCATTGACTAGTTTTATCGTTCAAACTAAATTATACTAAATTAAAATCTAAACTAAATTTAATTTTAATACGAACTGAAGACGGATGTAGTATACTCGTCCCCAGTACGAACAAAAACAATATTATTATAGGTAATAATTTGTCAAATCGTCACATTAGTAGCGTTAACACAAAAAAAAAAAAATTTTGCTATCACAAACACCATGTTAGATCGTTACGTAATTTAAATTTTACCATCAACAGGAAAAAGAGTGTTTTATCAATAAATACTTTAAATAATATTAAAATACTTTAAATATTTACTTACACAACTGCCTATAAACCTGTTTTGAAGTGTAAGCAATAAAAATAATTATCATCAACGACACTTTAATCTTAACGGGAGATGTGTTTGTGAGAGTGACTTTCAGTAAAGTAATATCCTCCCAACGCCCAAAGACCTAAAAAAAATCCTTCTACAAGTTAGTGGTTGCCGCCCAGCGTTTAGTTCGATTTTATAAGCCTGACGCCCAAGGGATTTTTAAAAAGCCTTCATTTTCAATAGCTCATTAACTACACAATTTTAGTTACTATGACAAATATTGATTTTGGAACGTTTCTGTTAGTGTCTGTATTGTCTATCGACCATCAATGGTGCCAACTGAATTTTATTTTATCTGTCATTTTCGACGGATAGTGAGACAAGATGGAGGGACGTCACCGGCATGGTAAATAAATCCGAGTTTTTCTTTGTTATCTTTGCTTTATTGATTGATTTTATTTATTAAATCTGTTGTCGAAAAGCTACATTTTTGCGTGGTTTGAATAGTTTTGGCCAAATCCCAAAAGTTTTTTTATATAACTTCTTAAATTCAGAAGACCTTTTAGAAGGTATGTGGGTTACAACATTATCCTGGATTTTAAAAGCCTTACGGATCCCTAAATTTGCTAAGATTTTAAAATGCTTTTGGGTCTTTATGCTTATTTAATTTCCATTTTCTTTATCGATGATATTACATATTTTACATGCATTATGCATTCAGATTGCAGTATTAACAAGTTTTATTATTATTTTTACTTACAGTAAACCCCTTAAGAGATGCGGAAATTGGAACATATTTAAATGAATCGGTCTGTGACATCGATCCGTTTGAAGATGACGACGACCATCGCGGATAATGATTTGTACTTGTCACAAGAAGAGTATTTTTATGTTTATTATTTGGAATGGTTATCATAAACCTATTATTATTTTTGTCTCGCGGATGAGGAGAAAAAGGTGTTTAGTTTTACAATAAATTTATGTTTGTATCGTTAGATAGTTATAATTCGAATGGCTAAGTTCCTTTTTATGTTTTCTTTTGTAAGAAAAAATATTGTTTTTTAATTTCAATTTCAAATAAAATGAGTTTTTATTAGAAGATTGATATTTTTTAATTACCTAAATCATACTGATATTATTGAAAAATTATGGAGAGGTTTTTAAAAGGCTTACGGGCTTCTATCACTATAACAGCTGCTTGAACACTTCTCTAAAAATATTTGGAAATATTCCAATAATAGCATTATTTAAATAAGTTTTAATCACTTTCACCTTCTAGGTTAACTATTCAGCTTTCCATTACGTAGCATAGAATGCCACTTTTCTTTGAAAATTAGGCTAATTTATACCTTTCTGTGGTTGACGGTCAGATTTGAAAAAAAGATTAAGATGAAAAAAATACAAATTGAATTTTTTGCTATACTTCATAATTTTTACATCATACTTTCGTAAAAATGAACCATTCTGCGATAGACACAATCAAATATCTTTAAAATTGAAAAAGTTAAACAACTGATGTTCACAAGTGATTGCGACCCAGATGCTTTTTAAAAGGTTCTTTAAATTTGGCTTTCTTCCTAGCTAAAAACAATATTTACAAATGGTTTATCCACCAAAAAAAATCCCACGTTTGTATGATCAGTTTTAGGCACATTTTAAGCACATAAGAACGTCGAAATCTCTGGGCGTCTACCATGCAAACCTTTTAAAAGAATTTTAGGCGTCTAGCACTACTTGGGCAAAATAAAGGTGGGCGTTAGGAGGATATAGCACCGTATTTATCTAACCCAGCGACTTTGAAGCCAGGACGCTTTACAAATGTCACGCAAAGTCACTTAAGATTCCGAAACTCAGGAGGTTACTCCGCGCCTGGCAACACTGCCACGGAGGACATCCGCCGCCGCCATGGCGAACCGGACGCAGCCAATCACGGCCATTCCCGCCGCCGTGTGACAGGAGTGACGCACAATACTGTCGCGAGGCCCATCTTTATTTTGATTCTAGCAGACCTGGCAAACGTTGTTATGCTAAATTGGTTATCTTTATCACTTAGGGGTATGAAAAATAGAGAACCACCTATTCTGAGACCTACAAAATCTATAATATAAAAATGAATCGCTAAATGTCTTGCTAAGCGCAAATCTCGGAAGCGGCTGAACCGATTTTGCTAATTCTCTTTTTAGAATATTCCTTGAAGTACGAGGAATATTAAATATTAAATATTAAATTTTTAAAAATTGCCTAAGAAGTCTAAAACAACACTTTTCTATACTCCCGGGCAAAACAACGTTTGCGGGCTCAGCTAGTATAAACACAAAATTTCATCAAAATCGGCAAAAACCGTGTAGGAGGAATATGCGCCCTAGCACGAAATAAGACGAGGATTTGATGTATTTGAAGATTATAAAACTTAGGCGCTAAATCGTTCATTCATTGTTCATTTACGCCTCACGCAAAACTATTCAAAAGAGTCGAAAATACATTTCCGACACAAATGTAAAATGGCGACAGTGAAAAAATATTAACGACGTTGTGGGGTTTCATAATATAATCGTGTGCTATCTCCAACTGTATTTTATTTCAACAATAAACAGAAAAAAATAAGGAAACAGAATAAATATTATTAGCGAGTAGAAATTTATCAGTCCTCATGTTCTGGTCGAAAAGTGAAGTAGGAATGGATGTCGAATTAAATCTAGAAATGAATCGTGTAATTCAGTAGTTGACACGACCAAAGAATAAATTATTTGATATGCTCGATTAAAACAAAAATTATAAAATATTTCGGAAAATGAATCTATTTTAGTCAACTCCTAGTTATTACAATTTTTAAATAGATAAATAATAAAAAGCGTGCTCTGAATAATGACGTCATAACTCGGTATTTTCATACAAAATTATGTTTTAAAAGTAACTTGTTTGACATTTTGTGAACTACCCAATTTTCAATTTTGATCTGTAGTTGATAGACAGAAAGTAAAAATATCAAAAAAATATGTAAGGTGCTTTAGGTACTGTTACTGTCACTTTTAAATAAAAAAATAGCATTTTAGATAGACATTTTCGGTCGAGTGAGCGCCATTAATTATAATTTCACAAAAACGCTTTCAAAGTTTTAATCCTTTTTCTTCGAATCGCCAATGGTGCCAGTCTTAGAATTTTATTATTTGGTACATTCATGGCCGATATCTGAATTGAGATTTTCACTAAGTAAATACTTAAGCAACGTTCTGTCACGCTCTTTTCTGAGAAATTTGACGAGACAGCACTACAGTTAAGTAGTTAATTAAAGGCTTAGAGCTGATGCGTGTATGTCTTGTCACTGCAGTAGGCACAAAGCACAAAACAATCAGCTTTTGGTTTTTATATAATAACTAGCGACCCGCCCCGGCTTCGCACGGATGGCAAAAACGTTTCCGTGGAAATAGCTATATTAGTTCCGTGGGAAATTCCAGGGGTAGTATTTTTTTTGCACCTTGGGTTACATTATTCGAGATTTCGTACGGAACCCTTAACTTTCTGAAAATCTAAAATAGCCTAATGTTACTCACGAAGAACGTAGCTTTCTAACGGTGAAAGAATTTTTAAAATCGCCCAGTAGTTTCAGAGCCTCTTCATTACAAACATACACACAAAAATACAAATCTTTCCTCTTTACAATATTATAGTAAGTACAGATTACAGATCTAGTCTATTTTCAAAACAGACTAAAAAGTTAGTTACATATTTAAAATTAAATTACTTAAAACAGAACTTTTGTAAGCACAACACATTGTAAACTTTTAGTCCGGATCTACTTACGGGTGTTGTTGTATCGGAAATTTAAAACAGATTTTTAACTATAATATCCATTTTTCATGGAACACTGTCTCAATGATTCAAACATTGTTTACGATGTCCGGACAGAAATTGACGCAGCACACCGAAGTTATGTGTGCCATGACAGATAACTTGTGTGATAACCCTCAACTCTTGATAACACGTCAGATGAATGAAAGTGAGAAACGCAGTTTTCGGAGCTTGGGGGGCACATCGGCATGTGCCCCTAAGTGCCACATGTGGGCTGGATTGCCGCTCTGGGGCATTTCTTGGTCAAAGGATTTCTTTGGCATCGCAGCGTGCCAATGCTGGCAGCGTACTGGGGACCTTTGGTCCAGGTGTTGTCAGGGTGTAGCAAAGGGTGTGCAAGGGAAAGACGAAAAATTTCGCAAAAAAAAAAGGGTCCCCGTAACCCCCTTATTTTACATTTTTAATCAAAGGCGGCAACAAGATGAGCAACATTGCCCCCTAAAAAAATCTCTAAATTAAATATTTCAGATTTTACAGGCGATTACAATTTTATAGGTCGAATTGTGGGCAAAAACTGTCGGTTAGGTAATGTCAGAACGTTGATAAAAGCAAAAAACCCTTTCACACACTTTGCTACACCACGACCGTTTTCCGGGGAGGATTGCTATGCAAAGTACGTTTGTGTAAAAAATAAAACTACCAAAAAAATAGTCAGAAACACAGTTGACAGAATAAGGTCAGACACTAATCCTAAAAAACGTATTTTGTAATGCTGATCTTCCATACAAAGGGGGCAGAAGCTGAATAGGGAAGCGAACTCTATATTCTTATCGCCATTTATGGATTTATTCATATGTGCCTCAGCCCCCAGAAGAGACACAAATGGCCTCGGAGAATTCAATTTGCTTATTTATGAAGCCAGTGTAGTTTTTTTGTTTCAAAACGTGTAAAATAGGTCAACACATAAATCTGTTATTCATATCTATGTCAAAGTGAGCGGGAATTGGACAATACTAGCATGGATTTATCGAATCGTTTCGCAAACAACAAAAAAACCGGAACAGTTCCTCGTCACGTCTGTGGCATTGAGTTTGCTCAGGAAATTGGTAAAATTTCGCAAACTGAAACACTCGATACTTCGTCGTTAGACTTTCAAAGGCTTCGATATTGTATTTTGTAATTTAAAGCAGAAACTCGCCTGAGTTCTTAAATTAAATAGGTAATGAAATTATATCTTGATACTGAGATTACTTAATAATAAAGTTAGGAATAGCTTTAGCTTATTATGTAATTTCTATTATATTGTATTTATTACGTACATCTCTCAACGTCAGAAGCATATAGCCATATGTTCGATCCCGACAAAAGTGACTTTTTATAGCCTCAAAATCTCAGGTCGTTAAGCCTTTTCTAACCTAATATGAGAAATATATTTGTATTGTATTCTATTGCTGGGATAATTCAGGTGAATAATGTCGCATGTAGGCTTATAGTAAATTGTAGGCACACTCTCTTGTAAAGTATTTAAATGACAAATCCGACCAAATGATTATGACTCCGAGATCTTTATTGACTATCAAGTAATATCCTAAGTAGGATGATAAATTATTTTGTAAACTTTGTAAGTATTGCGTTTATTATAGGTATCTTATGTTCATATGTTGTTTAAGATTATGTTTCATGTTGATTTAATTACGACAACTTTTTTCAATTTTGGAAGATGTCAGTATCTTCCGGCACCACCCCATCCATTATCGCCACCACCAAAGGTTAGCTAGAAGAAAACACTTATGAGTATTAAGCTCGCCTATGTACAAATGTTTTTATTGTGCAATGAAGGATTTTCCATCAATTAATCAATATAAAAAGTGGGTGGGGTGGAGCTTCAATACATTTACATACATTTAACATTTACATACAGTCACATACATTGTTTCTGGCCCCACACTAGGATACCCTGTGTCGTGGGAACCAGAAAAAGAGCCGTCACAAACATGTAAACATCCAAGACCTGGGTTTCTTTTTTTTGTCCCCAGCCGGGATTCGAACCCGAGACTTCGCGCAGGGTAGGCAGATGCACTAACCACTGCGCCACAGAGGTCGTCATCAATAGCTTGAACAGTTACAATAAAAATCCTGGAATGTTAGTAGTAGGAAGTTATTCCTGTTTTTATCTATAACTAGCTTTCGCCCGCGACTCCGTCCGCGTGGACTTTAGTTCAAGCAACCCCGATCACTCCCCTTAAGGGTTAAATTTAGAAAAACGGCGAAATACGTGTTCAATCAACTGTGTTGAAGAGTATTTATTTTAAGTTTCAAGAAAATCAGACAACATTCTTTGTACCTCCCATACAAATTTTTTCAACCCTTTTCGTCCACTTAGGGGTTGAATTTCAAAAAATCCGGTCTCATTTCTTGCCTACATTGTATACAGAGACCCTCTGTGCAAAAATTCAGCTTCCTAGGTCAAACGGCTTGGGCTGGGCGTTGATGAGTGAGTCAGTCAGTCAGGACTTTGAATTTTATATATATATATATATATATATATATATATATATATATATATATATATATATCGCACCTCCTCTAGAAAACTGTCATATGACAAAAAACATAGTTTGAGAAAAACGCAAATTTAGTGATTTAAGTCTTATATTATAATAAATTTACCACAATGGCAAAAAATGTAAGACCGGTATCACTTAATTGCCTTTTTCTCAAAACTATGTTTTTTGTGATATGACAGTTTTCTAGAGAAGGTGCGATATATAGATTATTTACCTAATTATACGAACAGTAAACAATTCTTTTATCTGCTTCACTCAACAATGTGAAATAAATCAAAGCTGCTGACTTAAAATACGACTTACAACACGAGTTGCCTGTTTATCAATGACGAAATCATTCTAAATTTGAATTTCAAATTGACAACCTCAGTCTGTGTTTGTTCCATTTTTAAATTGTCACTTTTCATTCGACGGCTGCGTTTTTTTCTTTTCTGTGACAGCCAAAACGGTTTTTTATGGAGGGTCGCATCGCATCACTATTATATTTAGCACGCTTGGTAGGTACTGGCGGCCGAATAGTCGCGGATTTCAAAGGAACCTTTTTCGCGGAATCACTATTTTAAAATGCACCAAATTAACCAATTAATTAGACTCCGAAGTACGATCAAAGATAGCAGTGGGACACAAAACAGGCTATGTAAAAAAACAGATCAAAGACACCATGGTTCGAACAAAAACAACCGAAGAAACATAAGGGCCAGTTTCTGAATTGAGAATTTTGATACAATCTGTAAAATATAGCTTGAGCTCCACGACAGCTGTCACACTGACAGGGCTAGGTTACGATATTGCTTAGACATCGAATAGTGTGCAGTAAGGACGGAGTTTTCACAGTACAAATATTCTGTGAAAAAATTCAAAACTTCATGGACGCAAATGTCAATGACAGCTGTCGCGGAGGTCAAGCTATATTTTACAGACTATAAGTACTAATTAACTGTATTGCTGTCTCGACAAATTTCTCAGAATAGAGCGCGACAGAATGTTACTTGAGCATTTACTTAGTGAAATTCTCAATTAAAAAACCAGCTCTAGGACTGGCCGTTTAAGACTGAAGGTACTACCTAATTATTATTTGTAGGACCCATAGAAAACAAACCATTAAAAAAAAAACGGCATACCATAGACAAAGTGTTTACCAAACATTATGCTAAAAAATCGTATTGGGTATATGCGCCAAGCCATGATACGTATCGCCAGAAAAAAATGTCGTCCCAATTTGAATTTGGAATAATAATACAGCGCGTTATCGAGGCCGAGGGTCAGCGTTTCCTCCTACGTTATCGTGGCAACACTTCCTGTTCGATATTTAAAAATATTGAATAACTCTTTTATACCGACTTAAAATAGGAATCTTTTTGTTCCACGTATCCCAATCTCTTCAAAATTTTTGACTTACGGATTTGAAATTCAGATATTTATAAACATGCAAAAACAATATAAGTACCTACTTCTTCCACTTCGATGATATTTAAAACAAGTCAAGACAAACGCGTTTTGTATTTCAAAGGTAAACTCTAAGGCTTTCCATCCAATTAAGTTAAGCATTTACATTAAGCAGTTGGTGCCGGCTGCCGTCGATAGATGGCAGTCGTTAAGCCAAGTCTTACAACCCTCCACCAATCCGGACTTGGCCCCCGTGGAGTATGGCCTATACCTTCCTCAGGGCAGCGACCCGTGCCCCTCGGTGGGGACTTAATGGGTTGATGATGATGAAGGCCTTTTCAAAACTTAATATTATATTTTTCAAAACTAGGGTTGGAATAGTAACGTTGTGCTCGCCCTTCCCCATTTTTTGTTGTTGTTATTTGAGTGCCAGTAGCTTTTTGAGTGACGTCGAGTCAGGAGCTCGAGATTTGAATTTGATTTTCGAATGAAATAACGATTGCTCTCTGGTGCTGTGACTTTATGGTTTATTCAAAGCTGTTTTTCGGTAAAATTCTTTTTTTGTTCTTTTGTTTTCGAAAGAAATACTGAGTAAAGTCCGTTCGCTTAGATAGTGTCGGTACACACGAAGGCAATCTTGGTTTTAGTAAAAAAACATTTATTTCAATAATACAACTTAGACGGCAAAAATACTTTAAATAGAAAAAAAACATGGTACACAATATACCTAATGAAGCACAAAATAAAATACTACTCTTCATCACTCGCAGTGTCCTCAGAATATTCATCTCCACCGGTATTTAGAATAGATACCTACATAAGTGATGCAGGATCGTCTCGTTATAAATCCATTCTAAAATACTGATTGATTTACTTCTTCAATTGCGTGATCTACGTAATAGTAGAATGAGACGAGCTGCGAGCCAAATTCACTGGCGTGTTTGCGCCGCGTCGGCTTCCTTTAATTTCTTTTGTGAAAAGCCGCCACGTGCCGAGGCGGTAAATATCAAAGTGACACTATGATAGCGAACAGACTTTACCTAATATTTTATTCACTAAAGAATTCTTCTTTACGATTGTGTTTTTATATGACATATATTATATTAAACAGTACCTTCTTCTTAAAAAAATTGCGTATTCATTGAATTAAGAATTTTATTATTCTTTAAGAGTTCCTTTATTTTTCGGCCTAGAAACGATAGAAATTAACAAAAGCTTACTTGCCGGAATCGACATTGGAAAAAGTTTAATATCCGTATTTAAGCTTCTATATAGATCCGCAATCATTCGTTTGGTCTTTATATTCGTCCAAATTAAGCTCATCAAAGTCAAAAAATTTTTAGTCTACATAAACACCTAAAAAGACAACAAAAACAACCAGTTAAATACGAATAAAAATCTTCCACTATTTTATCGATAATTTTTTTTGTTAAATTGCTGTTATAATAAAAAAATATGTATTTAATAGGAAATTTTAAGTAGATAATAAATCATGCATATTTTTTTTATTAATAATATAAAATAATTACTTAATTTGTCATACATAAACAATAATCTCGCTTGGATTATGAAAAAATGTGAATGCGTCGAATGAATTCAATAAGAAGTTTCCCGAATGCTTGCGAATGACGGAAGAAGAGATAAGTTGAAATTTGAAATTGGAACGTTATATTTTTAAAGCAATAATAGGCAGTTCTGCAACGGACAGGGCCGGTTGAAGATAGCGAAGGTTGCCAGTAATCTTCGAAATTGACCTCTTTGGATTTGGATCGTTTTATTTCTTTTATTTTTGACGGCTATCCGCTTTTTCAATTGAATGTTGGTCACGATAGCTTGGCGACAGCCAGTAGTTTTTAATCTGCCGTCAGGGTATGGTTTTATCAGCCTATCGAAATTAATTCGAGAGAGTGCCTACTTCACTAAGTTTGTAAATAACGAGGTTCAATACTCGGGTGAAACCGTCTCATTTCAGTTAGTATTGCATGGGAGCTGATACAGGAATTGTGGCGGAATATTGTGAGAGTTTTGAAAGCAGTATTATATATTTTATCAACAAAATTGTACTTAAATATACGAATTTAAAAAATTTATAGGGCGGTTTTTGAATTGACTGGAGGTCTTGACAATTTTCAATCTACTCACGACTATAAATGACCAAATATCGGTGCAATCTAACTAAAGTAAATTCATAAACCCATAAATTCCATTTACAACAATATTTTTTACAAGATGTTTATAGCTTAGATGCACATCTAAGTGCCTCATTGAAAGAGATAGAGTGACTAGTTCATTTCCTTCAAAGAAGTACATTTTCTTAGTTCATATTGTGTTCATTACGTGATCGTTGATAGATCGTTTCGTAATCTATTGCGGCGTAGGTGATATAATAAGATAGTTCTTGAGTGAATGAACGAGCTATTTTACAAATTAAAGTCCTTCATTTATGTCAGTCGAACTACACACGTGTAGTCCACAACGGGGTAACCTTTCTTCGGGGCATTCGCACCCCAGAAACCAAAATCCCCGGTGGGCTCAAAATAACGACAATTCCCACTAAAGCGCGGGCACGCCAAAATGGCGGGCACAAAAATCACTTCCCAAAATAAGAATATGCAGACTCCATTGTTGCGGCACAAAGAACGCAAACAATTATTATTATATGCCAGGCCTCTCTGGCCCCTGTTTAATTTCTACAATTGAGCGCCTACTATGAACCGAACCGTAGCGATTCGAGAACTGGGACTCGAGTATGCATGCGATAGGAACATTCAAGATTTATTTTCTTCTCATTTCATTTGACACTTTATACGTTCCTTCCTCTAATCACTTTGGAAAGCTAATATGAATTTGGTTTTAAGGTAGATTATATTTGGTCGTAGAATCCGATAACACGATGAATCTGTTATGGGCGGAAACCGATATCGTACTGACTCAACGGATTGACTCAAAATAATTAAATCGCAGAAAACACATTTTAGCAAACCGTGTGTTGTGAATACGAGGGATACACGACTTAGAGACCTTAATTAGTGCTTCTTTAGTGGAAGCATTTAAACACAGACTTGACAAACATTTTACAAAATATGCATGAAACGGATATACCTACACGATTACACCCATGTGCTCAAAGCTGCTTGTGTATTAAACCAGAAAAAAATTATGCAACTGTTCTGTATATTAAATTTATATCGTATCGACTTTCTAAATTTATAAAACTGATGAGAGCTAATTGATACTGGGGTCTTTTACTTGTATTAAAAAAATGCGTTTCAGAAATAATACTTTTATTTTATATTTTCATTGATCGTTGCGTCATTTAGTCTAGCTAAGAATCGCTCGTAGCCTGGGCTGCCTGAGTGATCTTAAACGATCACTAAGGTTAAGCAACATACGGCGCGTTCAGTCCATGGATGGGTCACCGTCTATGACTAACGCTAGTGGCATTTTTCCGAGCGATTCCGTGCTTCGCAAGGCACGTTAAGCAGTTGGTGCCGGCTGCCGTCGATAGATGGCAGTCGTTAAGCCAAGTCAGAGGCCTTAGGGCGGCTTGAAAACTTCTGACAGTAAGACCAGCCACTAGTCTTACAAGCCTCCACCAATCCAGACTTGGCCCCCGTGGTGGAGTATGGCCTATACCTTCCTCAGGGAAGAGACCCGTGCCCCTCGGTGGGGACATGATGGGTTGATGATGAAAAAAAAAAAGAATCGACGGACACCTAAACAAAACGCAGCGATTTTCTTCAAATAATTCAAGATCTTACTAAAGGGTTATGCCAGCAGCTAGTAGTAGAAGTAGAGTCTACAGTCTCACCCGTTTCCGGTGTGACCGCGTGGTTCGTGATAGGGTCTCCTCCATTTAACGGTAGGACGACAAAATGAAATGGGCGTTTCGCGATGGGTCTAGCGTGGCTGGTCCGTTTGTGCAACTCTCTTGGGGTTCCGTATACCAGCGGAGAACCGTTTAGGTTAGTGACGTTTGTAGGTCTACAGATAAGGTGCCCTGCCTCACTAGGTCGCCTTGGCGACGTCGCCAGCTACGTAAGTTTGTATTGAATGGCGACGTTGCCAGACCGTCGCCAAGTGAGTTAGGCATCATATGATCCATTTGTCTATACTTGACCTTTTTCTCAGACTAAAACGACAATAAATAAAAAACCTTTAGCGGTAGAGGGCTCGAAACAGTTTGAAAATTTAGTGATAGCTAGTACTAGCAAACGGTATCGAATTTTCTGACGCTAAAGGTTTTTGATTTATTGTCGTTTAAAGTCTGAGAAAAATGTCAAGTATAGACAAATGGATCATACATTTAATATTATCTGCTTGGATACGGTCGCTGGGGCGAAGGCGCCATGGCATCCTAGTGAGGTAGGGCACTAAGGCTGTTAGGTCTGTCACTGTCGTGACGCTCGCATATTCCGTAAGTAGCCAATTATGTATATCTCAGTGTAATCGCGGATTGGTGAATTCAAACGCTGAGGTATGTTAATAGCTTAGACACTCAGGTTTCACGAATGTTTTCCTTCACAGTTAGCGAGTGTTAGTGCTACTATAACTTCACAAGTGTGCTTAACTTAGAAAACAAAGGCATAGGTTCATGCCCACACTGGGAATTCTGGGTCTCTAGCTTTCGAGTCCAATGTCCTACCGACTGGGGTACCACCCTGAATATTCCTCGCATATTAAAGTAGATAGACAGATAGATAAAACATTTATTTGTATCCGCTAACACACACATTATAACAGTTGAAATAGAACAAATAAAACAATTTAAAATATTTGAAATTATTGCAAAAAAAAATTGCAATATCCGAAATCGCTCGTAGCCTGGGCTGCTTGAGTGATCTTAAACGATCGCTAAGGTTAAGCAACATACGGCGCGTTCAGTCCATGGATGGGCCACCGTCTATGACTAACGCTAGTGGCATTTTTCCGAGCGATTCCGTGCTTCGCAAGGCACGTTAAGCAGTTGGTGCCGGCTGCCGTCGATAGATGGCAGTCGTTAAGCCAAGTCAGAGGCCTTAGGGCGGCTTGAAAACTTCTGACAGTAAGACCAGCCACTAGTCTTACAAGCCTCCACCAATCCGGACTTGGCCCCCGTGGTGGAGTATGGCCTATACCTTCCTCCCTCAGGGAAGCGGCCCGTGCCCCTCGGGTCATAATGGATTAATGATGATGATACAATTCTTTCAAAAGAATTACACATTATTAACTTCCGGATATTCATCATCAACCCATCATGTCCCCTCGGTGGGGACATAATGGGTTGTTGATGATTGATTGTAATACGAGTACTTAAGTAACGTTCTGTCACGTGGGCGGTGGGGACATGATGGGTTGATGATGAATATCCGGAAGTTAATAATGTGTAATTCTTTTGAAAGAATTGTATCATCATCATTAATCCATTATGACCCGAGGGGCACGGGCCGCTTCCCTGAGGGAGGTATAGACCATAATCCACCACGGGAGCTAAGTCCGGATTGGTGGAGCCTTGTAAAAGTTGTATAGTTACTTTATATCACCTACGGATCCCCCACTAAAAAGTATACTGTGCGCCCGTAACCACATATTAATTTGTAAAGAAATCGCACGCACGGTTGTGTGTGTTAGAGAGTCGTGCGAGTGATTTTCTGATGTATTATTTGAGGTTACGAGTGGTTTTACAATGGTCGGTATGGCAATTGAAATTGATTGGGTCGAGAGCTTGTTAAGCTGTAGTACGAGTATACGTAACTATGTATATCATCCTAGCAGTGTTCAGCTATCATCGTCAACCTATTATGTCCCCGCTGAGGGGCACTGGTTTCTTCTCTGAGGAAGATATAGGCCATACTCCACTACGGGGGAAAAGTCCGGATTGGTGGAGGCTTGTGAGACTAGTGGCTGGTCTTACTGTCAGAAGTTTTCAAGCCGCCCTAGGGCATCTAACTTGGCTTAACGACTGCCATCTATCGACGACAGCCGGCACCAACGTGCCTTGCGAAGCACGGAACCGCTTGGAAAAATACCACTAGCGTTAATCATAGACGGTCACCCATACGTGCACTGAACGCGCCCTTTATTGCTTAACCTTCGTGATCGCTTATGATCACTCAGGCCGCCGCGGCTACGAGTGATGAGACCAACTGTGTGGTGTGAAAGATTATTATTTCTGTCTGCTTTTTCTTTCAATGCAAAAAAAAATATTGTCACGTTGACGTCTCCATACAATTCTTAGGATGTCAATGTCTGAATGTTTCTAGTACGTAAAAACCAAATAACCCCATTTTACTTCCAAGTTATATTGTGTATGCTACGCAGGTGTTTTTCTAAGACTTTACTTTTACGAGTAATTCGATTTTATTGTCTTTGATATGATAAGGATTTTGGTCACATGAGTCTTCTATTCACGGTAAAAGAAATCTACCGAGTTAACCTATAGCTTTTAAAGCGGTAACACCGCGTCATTTTTTTTTGCATCGAATTAAAAAACGGACTGTAGGTACACGAGTACAAATATATCCTCGGTGTTACGAGTTTACGACAGAGCTCAATTGTCAGTCAGCCCCGTATCAAACCAGATATCGCCGTACTATCTCGCCGAAGGCCAAATGTTATCAGTCCTAACACATACAGGGGCCTGTATGTAATAAATTTAGAGTAATTTAGACACTTGAATGAATGTTCGCTTCAGAAAATTAAGTACCAAGGCTTTGCAACCATAATTACGCAGAACATCATCAGGCTATATTAGTCCACTGCTGGACATAGCCCTCCCCTAATGAGCGCCATAGCACCCTGTCTTCAGGTTGCCGCAGTAAAAGTTACTTTGTTACCTTCTCTTTGTAATCTATTAATTGTAAAACTAAAAATGTTGATATTATTAAGTAAAAATCATCACCATCATCAACCCATTATGTCCCCACCGAGGGGCGCGTGTCTCTTCCCTGAGGAAGGTATAGGCCATACTCCAGCACGGGGGCCAAGTCGCTCGTAGTCAGGGCTGCCCGAGTGATCTTAAACGATCACTAAGGTTTAGCCGCATTCGGCGCGTTCAGTCCATGGATGGGTATATGACTAACGCTAGTGGCAATTTTCGGAGCGGTTCCGTGCTTCGCAAGGCACGTTAATCAGTTGGTGCCGGCTGCCGTCGATAGATGGCAGTCGTTAAGCCAAGTCAGAGGCCTTAGGGTGGCTTGAAAACTTCTGACAGTAAGACAAACTAATCTTAAAAGTAAGATAAGTCTTTCAGCTCAAAGTGTCCTTTATCATGCATTTGTAACTCTTCGTAGTCAGGAAGAATATCTTAAAGGCCTTAAGTTCTTATGGGGGAGTTTATAAGGCTGTTTTGCTAGTCGGGCAGCTTGTTACAGTACCAGAAACCGGTGCCAAGCCGCGGGTCCCGCCGTTTTCATGGCCCAACCGACCACGTTATAATGCCCTAATGGCCCTTAGCGACAAGGTCAGTCGTGTCTTGTGGCTGTCCTGCCAGCCACGCCCTGGACTTTGGGCGGCGCGATCGATAGCTCGTTGTGTTGGAAAAAGCCGGCCAAGCGCGAGGTGGACTCAACCACAAGGGTTCTGTACACTTAGCTACTGACAATCAAGTTTATATTAGGGTTGTTGAGGAACTTGTTATGAGGAAGAGGATGAGGAAGAGGAATTTTTTAAAGTCGATTTTGAGGAAGAGGATGAGGATGAGGAATCTGGCAGACTAAGAGGAAGAGGATGAGGAAGAGGATGCTAAAGACGAAGAACAAAATAACATTACGTAGATTACGCTAGTATTGAACTTCTTTACTACATTTTTCCATCTCTGTCTTCCTTTAACTTTTTAATACGGCGAGACGTCTCTCTCTCTCTCTCTCAAACATATTTCGTTTGAACAAAACTTATAACTCTCCTTCCTCTTAAATTCCTCATGAGGAAGAGGAAGAAATTTTTTTTTAAATCAATTTTGAGGAAGAGGAATAGTATGAGGAACCTCAAAAATATGAGGAAATTCCTCATTTTGAGGAAGAGGAAGAGGAATCCTCATCAACCCTAGTTTATATCCCGGAGAGGTTAGTAACTAACCGTTAGTTGATAGAGAAAGTCTCGGATTCGAATCCCTTTCTGGGGAAAAAAGACCATGGAGCCGATTCTCGCCCATGTGAATTGAAAGCGTAGACGCCAAACATTCGAAGGATTTGTCGCATACAAATCAGTTTCATGTATTCTCACAAAGTCGTATACGCAAATTTGCTAACAATTTTCGTTCGCTTTGAGGTGTCATCTTGTCGCATGGTAATTACCATGCGACTCGCAAAAGGCGTATGAAATTTGAACGCATTCATTGATAGTTGAGGGTGGGTGTATTCCGAAATGCGATAAAATCGATTACAGCGCGAATCCACTTAAGTGCAGTAGGCACAAAAACCCTACTCCGTGCGAGATACTTTGGGACTACTAAATTTGGTCGGATTTGCGCTGTAATTGATTTTTTCGCATTACGGAACGTAGGGCAAGTCCATTTTAATGGATTCGCCCTCCGTTCCTTACGTTGACGTTTCGTTATAAGTAAAATTTCAGTAGAAAATTTTAAGAGTTAAGTGTATTAAACTTTTAAATAACGTATATTTTGTACCTAAACAGTTTCTTAGTTTATAAAATAACACTCAAAGTAATAATTTGCCGCAAAATGTATCAATTTAAAAGAGAAATCGTGAATGTTTTAAGATTCGACTAACTTTCAATTTACAATCGAGAAAATGGAACGCAGGATTCACAGATTACTCTTTTAGTCGTTAGACATTTCTTTTTTCATTCGAATTCAATGTCGCATGGTGTTCAGAATACAGAATTTGGGTGTCGTTCGACTTTTTTATGTAGAATTCAAGTCATACGCCTTAGAGTCGTATACGTCTTATTTGCTAATGAAGTGAGAATCGGCTCCCAGGTCTTGGATGTTTACATGTTTGTGATGTCGCTGCTTCTGGTTCCCACGACACAGGGTATCCTAGTGCGGGGCCAGAGGCAATGTATGTGCCTGTATGTAATTGTTTAATGTTTACGTATTAGGGACTCCACACACGACAGCTATAAGGTAAAGATGTATATTATAGCACGATATATCTCATTACATCTTTCCATAGAAATCGTCAGGAGACCACATACGACAGCTATAATATACATCTTTACATCTTCGTACCTTAAAGGTACTGAGCGATACGAAGATGTATATTTACCTGTCGATACATCTTAATATATCTCAATACCTTTTCGTATATTACGATACATCTTTCTTCGAACAGGGTGTTCAAAAATTTTCTTGGTGATTCAAAAACTCCACTAGGAGTCTTATGTCGCTAAACGACATAGGTATTCAGAGTCCTGTCTCCTGGCGATGTCTGATAATTCCGCATATAATTTAAACTCTTCGGAATTTTCCTTACTTTACATTACTCATTACTTTTCCTTACTTACGTTCTATTTTTGGCACATGTGCCAACGCATCCGCTCATCAAAATCTCAATCAACGTCTGATGAACTACCTATCTATTAAATCTAGTAGTAAGTAAGTCGACAGATCCATAACAACTCCCTGTATAACACCTTAGCAGCCGGAACGTGTGTCGGTCGAGACGTATGTCAACGAAATGAAGCGAAATATACATTACGTTACCTGTTGCGTGTGTGATACTTTAATATAATGTAAAGCTATACATCCCGGGATGTAATGTATATTATTGTAAATTGTAATGTAAATTGTTCATCATCAACTCATTATGTCCCCACCGAGGGGCACGGGTCTCTTCCCTTAGGAAGGTAAAGGCCATACTCCTCCGCGGGGGCCTAGTCCGGATTGGTGCAAAATTGTTCATCTTTTTGTAAAAACTACGAACTTTTAAGAGTGATATTATGTCACCCAGTGAAGACGTATGACGAGATTCGAGTCCGCGACCTCCCAAATTCGAGGTCAGCGTTCAACCGATGCGTTAACTCAGCTTTGAGATTTTTGGCAAAACTCCAACAGGCAGAAGACTTTTCAAAGTCAATGCGATTGACACAATTTATTCTCTAAACTGCCATCTGCCAGCGGCTCCCCATCCGGCTATCACGATTGCAAGCAAGTCTCTATTTCCAAACGTAACTTTTAAACGTGGGCCCAGTTCTAGTGATTTCTGCCTCTGCCTACCCCTCGGGGATAACGGGCGTGAGTTTATTTATTTATTTTAACTTTCAAATCACTTTATCAATTGATCCCCATTTTTTTTCTGTACTCGGCCATCCTCGTCAGTCGCTGCCAAAAATCCGCTTCAGATCTTCCAGCAAGCTGATGGGCGTCCGCAGCTGCTTTAGCCAGTTCAAGGTGGAGAAATTTGGGCATCCTACCCTGCTTTTTCGAGCTGAAGGTCTTTACTCGAGAATCTGGGCGTCCTACCCTGATTTTGCCAGTTCAAGAGTTTATGGCCGCCAAATCTAGAGCCAGAAGATGCACAAGAATGTAGATCTTGTTCGCGCCATTGAGCAGCGGAAAGTAGCCTACCTAGGCCCTGTGCTACGGAGCCAGAAATATCAACTACTGCAGATCATTTTGACGGGCAAGGTGGAAGGAAAGAGGAGGCCGGGTAGGAGAAAGATGTCACGGTTGTCCAAAATCAAAGAAGGCACCGGTATTAAAACCGCAGAGGAGCTGTTCAGAATCGCACTGAACGGATAGCGGTGTTACGAGCTGACTGCCAACCTCCAGTGATGGAGAGGCGCTTCATGAAGAAGGAAGGTGTTCCTACGGTTTAGAAACCTGAACGCGCACCGGTAGAAAACTATAAAATGCGTATAAATACCCGCAAGCGGGGTCGCGCCCTTCCAGCCCGTTTGCGAATGGAGTCGAAGCGATCGTGAGTCTATTCCTGTCTGTCGAGTTTCAATAGGTATGTGTTTTCTGAATGGCTGTAGTCTTGTAAGAAGTGTATCTTTGAAGCGAGTAATAATTGCAGCTCACGTCTTTCTCTTTGAGAATACTTGAATATTGCAGGCGTTGCAGAGGGATGATTGAAATATTGTGAACGTGATAAAGAAAGGGGCTCCTAGACTCCTAGTTGATGTTTCGTTCTTGTTTGTATCGCATCCAATATATTTTTGTTTTCCCTAATGACATTGCTCAACTAACGAATTGTTTGAAATTCTTATTGTTATTTATATTAAAGGAATTGTTTTACGCAATGTGCAATGGTTTTCTCTGTAATGTTATGTTATTGACTGTTATGTTAATAAACGAGTTAGCTTAGGTAAGTATTCTCATAACTTCGGTTTTGCGAAAGAACATGCATATAATGGTATAAGTCTGTGAGAATCTGTGCCTTGCAGTTGAAATTAATCTTTTCGACGATGACGGTTGCAATAATACGGCCCCAGGTTTGAAAAAAACACACCAAAGTAGCGTATTTACTCACAAGATGCCTAATCGATTACAAGACAAGATAAGCCTGCAACAAAACCGTGGAATGCTGTCAAGGAACTTGGAAGTGACGTGTATTTCCGCACGAATTTCTCCCTCGTATCGTAACAGACGCCATCGATACAAATGGGGCGGTGATAAAAAAATACAGCTACTCGGATAGTTAATTAGCCGAAAGCACACACTGTGTAAACCGCCAGGCAACGCATTTGACCGGCGCGGCCATTAAGGGAGCCTGGATTTTGCGAAGCTTATCCGCTTCGAAACCTTCGATACGAATCCGTTTTTTAGAGAAGAAATCCTGGGGAATACGAGCCAGACTCTTCAGACTCGGTGGAGCGACGAGTTAGACGAGTTAGAGCCATCGCAAACAGGGCGACTTGTGGCCGCGTCTATTCGCCGCGTCAGACGCGACTTTGTCATTTGCTTCTGGCGTCTTGTCGCCGCGACTCCGCGACTGGGACGCCAAGTGTGCGGATACTCGAACAAAATATATGAAAATTGACGGCCGCGTCTAGTCGCCGAACTGGCGCTGTCGCGTGTCGCCTAGTGTGCGCATAGGCTTACTGTGTGGCGGTTAATAATAAAAATATGACAGTTAGGAAATCGTTTGTCTGTCTTACATATTGGTAGTAAGGGTAGGATTTTTATTTCCTTTCCTTCACACTGATGTGACAGAATAATGTGAAGGTAAGTCTGGCGTGCGATAATCTTCGCAAGGCGGCTGGCAAGAACTGGATGAGAATAGCCGAGGACCGCGCTCAGTGGCGTGCAGTGGGAGAGGCCTATGTTCAGCAGTGGACAAGCATAGGCCGATGATGATGATGATGATGATGATGACAAGCCATAACCTAGATGTGGGTGAGTTTGATGGTAAGTTTTTGAGAGAGTCAAGAAGAGAACTTCCATGCATGCACCACGTGACAGGTCTTGCCTAGTGTGGGGGTCAGCTTATAAGTAAAACCGTACCTTTTTATGGCAATAAATACTTTTTATCTTTACGTATGATTTGGTTTACTAAGTTATGTACATTTTTTTTTTATGTAGAATAAAGTAATGATCATCATCATCATCAACCCAATATGTCTCCACCGAGGGGCACCTTCCTTGAGGAAGGTATAGGGGGCCTAGTCCGGATTGGCGGAGGCTCCTAAGACTAGTGGCTGGTCTTACTGTCAGAAGTTTTCAAGCCGCCCTAAGGCCCCTGACTTGGCTTAACGACTGCCATCTATCGAGGGTGATCGAAGTATGATAGTTAATTAATTATACTTCCGAAGTTGCTAGTGGTGAAAGATAGTAATACCACTGGGAGTTGAAAAAAAAATCGCAACTGTAACGTTTCAAGAATTTCTGTCATGTCTTTCTTACTACGGCCACCTTCCTAGTCTTTAGTTTCCTCTGGATGTCCGCCCAGGGATTGACAGACAAAGCACGGCTTCGTTACAGACTTAGCCTGGAGACAGTCCTTTCAGAAGTTTTACCGGGCATAAAAAGTACCGGGCGTGTCCAGAAATAATGGTGCAGCGTAGTAACACCAGCGGCATTGGTATGCGTCCCCATCACGGGGAATTGGGGTCAATTGATGTTGTCCCACTCGTTACGCTCGCGTTCCATATTTGAAATTATTTGGAATAGGAGCGCGTTCGAATTTTGAAACGGGAGCGACTGGCTTAGAAAAAAAACTACGTGATAACATTATGTTTTTTCAGACACTATTTTTTTTTGCCAGCTTTCACTTTATTATCCATCCGTTTATCCGATCCTTTGTCACGAGAACGAGTTGAGGTATCGAGGTAAAATTAAAATTAAAACGACGACCTCTATGGCGCAGCGGTTACCGCATCTGACTACCGTGCGAGAGGTCCCGGGTTCGAATCCTGGCTGGGGACAAAAAAAAATCCAGTTCTTGGATGTTTACATGTGACGTCGCTATTTCTGGTTCCCACGACACAGGTTATCTTAGTGTGAGGCCAGAAGCAATGTGCATGTATGTAAATGTTTATGTTTAAATAATGTACTCAGGTCCACGATCCCTTGAAGCTGTGAAAAATTAAACTTCTAAGTTACCGTAAAAACAAGTACGGCTGTTTTTGTCGCATAAAAACGCATATTATGTCGACACTCAAGGCAATAAAAATGCATTAATTCCCGTTGATTTATGAAGACCTCTGAAATTCGGCAAGTAATTTCGTAGTAAGTACAGGGAAAATCTGAAACTACACATTTGTAAATAAATCATTTTAAAAACTTGTCCCTTTGAGGCCCTAAAACGGCCGCGACTGAGCATGCATGTTTCTGGAACTCGTTGCATGTCTACTTTGGTATTGAGATTAAATTCAGCTGAGTGACCAAATATCAGTAACACGACTCTGCTTACTAAAATTCTTAGCCATAACAACATTCCAGCGCTGGGTCGATGAGGGGGTCAATGAGTTGACTAGAGCCAGCAACGAAAAAGAGACCTATCTTCTAATTACAGACTGTATTTGCAAAAACTGACTGTATGAGGTGTCTAGTTTGCTTTCACATGGTCGATTTCAGTAATTTCGAGTATGCCACAGAACTGTGTATCAATAGTGCAACACTGTACAACGGCGATTTTCACGGGACGTGTTTTTTCATACCATTGACGCTTAGAGGGTTTAATATGCGTGCGCGCGTAGACTTGAAGGGGCAATGAAAGTAAATCGCCACGTCTATGCAGTTGTCATTATACTACAATCATCATCATCATCATTCAGCCACAAGAAGTCCACTGCTGGACATAGGCCTCCTCCATGGATTTCCAAAGAGACCGGTTGGAAGCGGCTTGCATCCAGCGCCTTCTTGCCACCTGGATGAGATCGTCTGTCCATCTTGTGGCTGGTACTACAATGCGTTAGCAAAATTAAGTCCTGGGCCTTAGTTCTGCTAGTGCATTATAGTTCAATGACAGATACTCGGTCTGGTTATGTTACTTGGTTTTTTATACCATTGACGCCTGGGAGTACAGTCGACAGCACGTCAACCTTCACATTTTAGTTGCAAAGTCGCCCGTAATGCAACGGAGTAGAGTGCATGAGTGAATAATGATGATGTGCTGTCCACTGTAGATTCTGCTAATGCATTGTAGTACAATGACACCTGAGTGAACATGGCGATTTAGTTTCATTGCCACTCCAAGTTAATGCGAGCAGGTACAACAATAGTTCTAGTCGTTAATGTCATGAAAAAACACGTCACGTGACCCGACCGTGTATCTGTCATCGTATTATAATGCACTAACAGAATAGGGGGCCAATTCTCGGCCTACCCTTTTGGGACACAAGCGGGAGTTCGTGTGAACGCGGGTACTTATGCCGGCGAAAGACCTAGCTTCACATATTTGAACACATCTTTGAACACATCTTTGAAGACTTTTGCAAAGTTTGAAGAAACATTTGCGTTTTGCCATGCGGTGTCGGTTTTTTAGCGCACATCAAAGCGTTCTACTGTGGAGAGAAGTGTTTGCGAAGCATGTCTGGCAGGTGTTCAAATATGTTTTCAAGTCTTTACAAAGTCTTCAAAGATGTGTTCAAATAATAATATGTGAAGCTAGGTCTGGCGCCGGCATTATACATATCGTCCCCTAGCTTACAACACCGCTTAAGTCATTTTTACCAACTTTACAGTTGTGACGAATGGTCAGACGCGCAATGAGCAGCTCCATCTAATGGCATTCAAATGTGAAAACCGCCAATTTTCGACTTGAGCGGTGTTGTTAGCTAAGGGACAATATGTTACCTAGAGACTACTTTTGCTAATGGCGTTGACGGAGAGCCTTCAATAGGGCAGACACGATGACTTCATACTTTTTTTTAATATGAAAAACGAATTGTCTTAATGAGCTTAGCATCTGGATGTATTACGTCACGTATATTGTTCCAGTTAGAAGTTCCCTTTGTAGAAATAGATAAAACTAGCTGTGCCCCGCGGTGTTGCCCGCGGTTTATTAGGGAAAATAAATTGTGTATTTGTGCATTGAATAGTAGTTTACAACACATCCAAGAGTTTTTTTTTTAAGTTTGTAATTTAGGACTGTTTTGAATTTCTTTGTTAGTTTCTCCTCCATGTAATCTATTAGTTGTGAAACTAACCACATTGACGTTCATAAAGTAAATATTCTATTTGAATTGGGTATTTGACAGGATGTCAAATGAGTTACTTTTAAAACGGAATTTTGTATGAAAATACTTGCTAGTGACGTCACAGTTCAGAGCACTCTTTTTAGGTTACATCTATTTAAAAATTGATATAACTAGTAAATGATTAAAAGAAATACATTTTTAGGATCATTTTGTAATTTTTGTTTTAATCGAGCATCTCAAATAATTTATTGTTGATAGTGTCAAATACCGTATTATGAATAAAATATTTGAATTTGAATTTTGACTTTATTAACAGTAAAAATAATAACTATTCAGATTCTTAGGAATTTTCCCGTGGGAATAAGATATTTTCCCGCAGTAAAAAGTAGCCTATGTGTTAATCCAGGGTGTCAGCTAACTCCATACCAAAGGATGATGTGCAAAATGGGCCCACCTCCAATAAAAATGGCTTGTTTATTAGATTAAAGGTCTAGATACATACGTTCATTATCAGGTAGGTGCATACCAGAATTCGCTGTGTGGCTGGAGTTACTTGATTTAGAAAAGTTGGAAGTAGAAAATATTTTTGGTTATAAATAGAAGTTTTTGACTTATAAAACCATTTTTTTTTCTTATATGTAAACCACTTAATTCTACATCATTTACTATAATAGTAAATGACCAACCCATTTCAGCCTATGGATGTCGTAAGAGGTGACTTACGGCCATTTAGACCTTAGCGCAGACTACATTGCATACATGACCTAAGACACATCTGCTTCTGGGTTGTCTAGCAATCGCTTCATGTAAAAAAACAATTATCATATTTTTGCCCTGTTCCCATTATTTGGGGTCGGCGCAGTATGTCACTCTCTTCCATGCGTGCCTATCACTCCCCATCTCTGCATTCACATTCTTACTACCATCACGCACACAATCCAACCACCTTTTCTTCGGTCTTCATCTTCCAGCATATCCATTAGACCATGTAAAAATTGGAATCGCTCGTAGCCTGGGCTGCCTGAGTGATCTTAAACGATCACTAAGGTTAAGCAACATACGGCGCGTTCAGTCCATGGATGGGTCACCGTCTATGACTAACGCTAGTGATATTTTTCCGAGCGATTCCATGCTTTTGATGATGATTTAAAAATTAGTATTTGCGCCATAAAACTTAGTGTAGTTAGCGCACTAGGAAATTGGGATAACGCTAGGATGATGACGTTTAGAAAAATGTGATAATTGCGTTAGGTACTTGCAGATCGGCCCTAAACCGATCATTCATTTTAATTCTCGTGAAGCGTGCTAGATGAGTGCGCATGAGGCGATGCTACTGTGGAGACCTCTCCGCCACCCATGCCACGGATACTGATAATTATTGGTCTATTATAATTATATTATTTTCATTCCATAAACCAAAAACTTTTATTTTCCTACCCTAAAAATCTCAACTTATTATGTTATACAGAATGTAACATTAGGTGGTTCACATAATAAGCAACAAAATGGTTTTATAAACCAAAAACTTCTATTTACAACCAAAAACATCAACTTTTTGTGAATAAAAAAACTCCAGACACACAGCGAATTCTGGCATGCGTCTGCCTGATAATGAACGTATGTATGTAGACCTTTCATTTAATAAACAAGCCATGTTTATAGGATTGGGCCCACGCTTCATACACTTTTGCCCATCATCCTTTTATTAAAATCGCTTCAGACGTTTAGACTTGAAGAAGTAACAAACGTACACACTCACACACTCACAAACTTTCGCCGTTATAATATTAGTGTGATTAGATGAGAAACACATAAAATTATTCATGAAATTGACGAGATCGACATCTTATTAGGAAGTTCAACTTATTAGATTTATTAACTTAGCAACTTTTCAGAAGTTACCTCTGTCTGAAGGCTTTCCTTACATTTTGTTCGATTCGTGGTAAGCGTCGCTGGTTGTACAATTACTTCGAATAATTCGATCCCCGGCTGGGGAGAAAAAAAAAACTCCAGGTCTTGGATGTTTACATGCCTTGTGTGTGACGTCGCTGTTTCTGCGGTTCCCAAGACACCGGGTATCCTAGTGTGGGGCTGGAAGTAGTGTATGTGCCTGTATGTGAATGTTTATGTTTTACTCAACCTCTTTTCTGCGAATGAGACTGTCCCCCCTGCCCGCGCCTCTCCCCTTCGGGCTTTAGGCGGGCTAGAGGGGCAGCCATGTTTTTTTTCGGTTTGAAAATTTGTAGAGTCAAAGGAGGCTCCCATATTTTTCGCTTTTATTTTATCATCTGCGACTCCAAACTCCATCCTATTTTTTTTCCTTTTTACCGCCCTACACCCACTACATCCCTCTGGGATACAAGCATGCACGCACGTCTGTTTCGGGTGCTTTTTATCCTGCCCTTTGCTAATACACCCAAATATAGAACTCTCTAAATAGAGAACTCTCCACAGACATGAGTCCGTGCTTTTTTTACATTATATATTTCTGTTCTTACTCTTTATGTTTTTTTTTCCACGGGAAGGTCTCCCGTTCTCTCACTTTACTTTTTTTTCGCTAATCTTGGCAAACACTAAATAAAAAGAAATTAAAAAAAATACACCCCCGTGACGTGATGTGAATTTTGTACGGCGAAATACTTGTAAGTCCGCTTTATTCGTAGCGTATTGGTACGGCCACACTATCGCGATAACGCGAAGATTTGCGTTGTCGCGACATGTCTGGCCAAAAAATTCGTCCTATCGCGAATCATCATCGCGAATACAAACACCCTCCGTGCTGCTGTCGGTAGAATACCGCACATCAAAGGGTTTTATCGCGACAAAGTTCGAGCGGTTGGCTACACTTCGCGCAAAATTAATTTAGCAACGTTCTACATAGATTGTCGCGACGTAGCGAAGGTTTATTTGATGTGGCCAAGCTCTTCGCCGTAGAGGGATCACGAAATTTTGTCGCGACAACGCGAACACGAATCTTCGCCTTTAAGTGTGGCCGCAGCATATAAGACAGAAACCTTCCGAACTTCCTTAGCACACTTCGGTAACGGATCCCGAAATTTTAAAAAGGCTTGACTCAAGTGCCCCTCAAATCACTGGCTGCAAAGCCCCGAAACTGACGGAGGAAGGTGCAAAACCCCTTCAACACCCACTCTCTTTCAACAAGAGGTGCTCAGGGTGCTTAGAGCCTATTTTGTGGGGATCCAATCGAATTGGGGGGGGGGATAAATCCCTTGAAAACGTCTCAGGGGGCCGTCCCCTAGGGGTGCTAAGCAATTGTGGATAAACCGGTGCAAGCCTACCACAGATTGAGTGGAGGTCTGCCGAAAATTTATAGTGGTATAATGGAATGATTAGCTCGGGTATAAGTATCGGATTTTAAAATAAACATTTTTTTTAATGAAAAACCTTATATTACAAAATTTTCCATTTTCTTTCGTTGGCGAAGCGCTCTATCACTAATAACTTATAGTACCTATAATAGCTATATTATTTTGTACACATAAACAACATACATATTTTATACATACATACATACATACATAAGCTCACGCCTGTATCCCAGAGGGGTAGGCAGAGACCAGGGACTGCCACCTGCCACGATCCTGACAAACCACTTTCGCTTCATCGACATTCATTAGTCGTTGCATGCACGCACGCCGGTTTCGGGTACTTTTTATCTTGCCCTTTGCTAATACAGCCCCTATTTGGTCGAAGTATGTTCGCCTGGGGCGTCCCTTACCGGCCCTTCCTTTATGATTTGTGAATGAATGAATGAATGAATGAAAATTCTTTATTGCACTATAAAAATTATGTACATAGGCGAGCTTAATACTAAAAATATTATATTTGTGCTAAGTACTGTAACGAATTATTTGATTGAAATACGCTTGTTGGGCAAATATAAACTTTTATTTTATATTTTTATCGAGAAAGCCTAGCCTAGTTGCCCTCAACTGACATCTCTAACAAAAACGTAGCGATTCTCTTTCAAACTATTTAAATTCATATTCGACGGCTGTGCCAGCCAGCTACTATAAAGAGGAATCACTACAGTACAAAGGTTTAGTTATTTTATTTTATCATTAGTACTTTGAGTTTATATTTAAGTGTGGCTTTATAAAGGTACTTTAGTTTTATCAAGCAAAAATTCTATTACAAATTCTAGGTGTGAAATAATGAAATGAAATGAAAACGAAATGAAAGAACTTTATTGTAAAACGGTTACAAAAAATGGTTACTGGCTCCCAAACTAGGATTCCCTATGCTATGGGTAGCCAGTAATCGCTTGTTTGTTCTACATAATAATTTTATTATTTGTAGGCGGTTGTATTATCTTATGTATAGTAACTAGCTGACCCGGCAAACGTTGTTTTGCCAGATAGGGCTATGAAAAATAGATAACAACCTATTCTCAGACCTACCGAACATACATATAAAATTTCATCAAAATCGGTCAAGCCGTTTCGGAGGAGTTTGCGCACTAACATTGTGACACGAGAATTTTGATAGATAGATTGCTCTTGTAAAGCGACTGTGCATTATTGTGAATTTACATTGTTCAGTATAATAACATACTTCATAGACCTTTACAACAGGCACATACATTGCTTCTGGCCCCACACAAGGATACCCTTTGTCGAGGGAACCAGAAACAGCGACGTCACAAACATGTAAACAACCAAAACTTGGGGTTCTTTTATCTGAATTTTCATTATCAACTAGATATATTTTTACATGTTTGTGACGTCGCTGTTTCTGGTTCCCACGACACAGGGTACGCTGGTGTGGGGCCAGAAGCAATGTTTGTGCCTGTATGTAAATGTTATTTAAGAATTGTATTAAGCTCTTTGCAAAAAACCTTATTATAAAGTCTGGAATTAAATAGTAGTTTAATATTAAATTTAATCAGACTATTAATGTGTCAAGTGTTCAACACATCCATGAGTATTTTTTTTTAAGTTTGTAATTTAGGCTAAAACTGTTTTGAAAAGAATAAATGTGGAGTTTCTTTCTTAGTTTCTTCTCCATGTAATCTATTAATTGTGAAACTAACCACATTGACGTTCATAAAGTAAATATTCTATTTGGATTATGAATAAAATTTTGAATTGAATTGAATTGAATATGTTATGTTACTAGGAGTTGCGGTTTATTTCCAAGTTACTTACATGCTACAAAGTCTTCAAAGAGTAATGTTACAAAATACACCAGACGTGTTACCGAACTCGGTAATCTCTGACATCTGGCAACGATCCTAAAAACGAATGCAGGGAATAATCGCCTCTATTTATTGATGAAACAGGCTTAGGAATAGCCGAAAATGGCTTCAGTTTGGAAATTCCAGTCAAAAACATGCGTACCCGCATAGATCTGCCCATTTGATTAGGTATTGAATGTAGGTGAACGGACAATTTGTTTTATGAGGGTCGGTTTCTGAGAAATTTCATGAGACAGCACTACAGTTGGACGTAGTTTAGCAAAAAGGTTCCAACCCACACAAAGTGAGTATCTCACACAAATATCACAAAAGTTTTGAGATATTTGAGTTTTTAGGTTTAAGCTGATTTACGCTCTCCATACACGTGGGTTGACTACCATTGTGCCAGAACTTGGCACATACTAATCGGATCGCTACGCAAGTCTTTGATTCTTAAAGTACAGATTATAGTGACCATTTTGGTATATTTAACTCAAAAATGACCATGGGTTGGAACCTTTTTGCTAAAGTATGTCAAGTTAAGTTTAAACTTACCGAAATTCTAAATTCAGAAACTAGCCCTTTTAATAATAATAATAATAGACCTTATAATACAAACAACACACCCTCTCTGCACACGCATACAATTACACACACACACACACACACACGACAGAGAGGAACAAATAACTTTACTTCTAAGTCTTGTTTTGATTTTGTTTTTTCTTTTGGTAAACCTATTCTGTAAGCAATAGAGCACAGCCATGATTACTTCTGTAACTAGAAACTGACCCATTACACTGGGGAATTGGCACTGCTTGCTGTAATACAGGCGTCAAGCCTAGCACAGCAACAGAAGCTAATATATAATAATGTTGATTCATAAACTAAAGTGAAGCCAATTTAATAGGTCACATTTGACACTTCATCAAAATTCATCAACGTAACCTTGTAACGCAGGGCACACAATATTATTTATTTTTTCAAAGTTAGAACTGCACAATTGTATCACTTTTTTCAGTTAATAATAGATATTTATTGTAATAATGTCAAAAGAAGGCATTATTACAATTTACTTTGACTAATAAACCATTCTAAACTTATTAAACAATGTTTGTCCTAAAAAAACTGAACTTCATCACAAGGTTATGTCGGTCAACCCTTTTTGTTTTTAAAAAGTAGGGATGTTACCGTAAAAATCGAAGGAATCGTCAGTCAAAAAGTTGAATTGAATGCAATGATTACCTGTAAAGGAATGTATAGCCATACATGATTCCACATTGTAATAATTTTATTAGTAGATTGTACAACTAGTACGCATCACATAAAGACGAACTTTTATAGCATGAGAAGTGAAAAACATTATTATATTATTCTTTTAATAATCTAAAAAATACAAAAATAATTGAATAGAAACAACATCCGTTTCATTATATATATTTTTTTTAATCTTGTTTTCTGCTAATAACAGAATAGGCAAAAGGACTTTCGTCCGTGCAGTCAGGTCTAACCTTTTTCCTTTTTCTGTATCCGAAGACAACTTGTCAATACAGGTAATTCTTTGTAGAAGGCCAAATTTAAATCGTTGTTGTGTTTTATAAATATCTTTTTAGTGTTGAGGCCGAGAGCAAATCTTTATAAAAATTTTGAACGAGATGTGAGATAGACAAAATTATCGAAGAAGAATTAATTATATCTCTGAGAGCGGACAGCAGTGATGACGACGACAACACTCGTTATAATTCTATTAGTTCTAGTGAACAAATGCATTTTTCTTGGTTAAATTATATACGTGTCTTATTTTGTTATAAAAATGTAGGTTAGACAATAATGGGACAAGGTTTTGATTAATAATTGTTTATTTGATTTGATTTTCAATGGAACTCAATATACGTACTTTTTCACAATAGCTGCATTCGATTCACATATGTTTGAAGTCCGAATCGATTCATTCGATTTAATCGATGTTTTTTTGCAGGTCACCTCACTATGAAGCTAGGACTGACACATGTGAATTGTGGCCTATTAAATTGGCTTTACTTTAGTTGTGATTTTAGATTGTATCAACACTGTAAGGTTTTTGGAAATAAATTATTCTTATTCTTATTGTTTGGGTCGGTTTCTGAATTGAAAATTTCACTAAGGGCTGATTTTTCAATAGTCAGATAACTTTTATCTGAGGAATAAAAATGGCGGTTTGACGGCTTATTTAAGAAAGTTATGTCAAACTGTCATTTTTATTCCTCAGATAAAAGTTATTTGACTATTGAAAAATCAGCCCTAAGTAAATAGTACTTTAGTAACATTCTGTCACGCTCTTTTCTGGGAAATTTCACGAGACAGCACTACAGTTAAGTATACTTAACGAAATTCTCATTTCGGAAACTAGCCCTTAGACTTTTAACATATGCTCGAGTGCAAAGATAACTGTTTTTCTTTCCTAGTATGGAGACCACTGTAACTCTTGTATGTGTACCTATTTGTTTTTTGAATAAAAAATATTAAAACTCCAGGTCTTGGATGTTTACAAGTTTGTGACGTCGCTGTTTCTGGTTCCCACGACACAGGGTATCCTAGTGTAGGGCCAGAAGCAATGTATTTGCCTGTATGTAAACGTTATGTTATTTAATTTAATTTTTTAACTTTCTTCATCCTCTCCACATGTCCTAACCCTGTCATTCTACAAAACACAAAACCCTGTTGTTCCGACTACTTCTGTGGCACAACTGTTAGCGCATCTGCCTACCTTGCTTCTTAAAGAATGCCTCTTAAAGAATGTTTTTTATATTTAGAATTTGCCTGCTTTATGTTTAATTTCGTTTGGGAGAATGTTCCCCGGAATTACCCATCGATCGTCCTATGACCTCACTTGGCTTTACTCCGTCACCCTCCATTCAAAGTTCAATTCTCAGACCCTCAATAAACTCGCGGACGTACAATATTTCGTCCTTCGTTTAAAAATAACCTCTACGGCCATCTGCCTAAGAGCGAATGGAAGCCTCGTGTGAAAATGACTCTTGTAACAAGCTCGATAAGGGCCAGGACCGGGCACAAGGGGTCGTGAGTGCGCTGGTATTGTCCCAAATCGGGTTGATCACGTGCAACGCAGATGGGCTGCGCATGAGTTTATTTTTGTGGGACTCTGCGATGGGGTGACCATGGCTCGCCTAGGAAGGGGGAAAATGGCAGTTGGCAAATCGCAAGTCGTAACAAATAATTTGATTTTACTGTTCGAATTTCGGGTCCCTACAACAGTAACGATTCTTTGAATACTATGATGGTTGCCAAGGGCACCGAACGATTTTAGATAAGTAAGAATAGTTTCTTAGACAGATATTTTTAACAACTTGAGAAATTTATTTCAAAGTAAAGTATTTACATTCTGTTTGTTAAATATCATTGTACTTATAGTGTAAGTCGCTGCATTGTGGCCGAATCTTGTGGAGAAAAAGGCAAAGAAAAAATTCTACTCTGAACAACTTTTCTTAAATCACCTTAAATGTAATACATAACTTGGTTTGAATATCCATCTACCTAAGAAGCTTAAGATCCATGACTGCGATCAACACTTGCTAGGTGAAAAAAATACTATTAGCATGGTTTTTAAAATGCAGTCACAGCGTCTGTACATTTATTATAAACTTAATAAGCCCTATAAATAATTTTCTATGTACCAATGACTAGCTCGTTGTGGAATTGCTTTACTCCCAAGGGCTTACGTCATTTACAAAGTCGTCAATTTCATAAAAGGCTTTTTTACTAAATGTTTCGATCATTGAAAGGGAATCGGTACGTTTTTGTTTAGATGTCAGTCGATACGGCGATGCTAGACGAAAATATAAAAAGATAAAAGATTTTTATTTGTCAAACATGCGTATTAAAAGATAGTACTTTTTTATGTTGTGTGCTAGATGCCACTGTAGGTATGGACTTGTCTTTAGTTCTCTTATACGCATTTATAAGTCTTGACAACAGTCATGTCGTCATACCAAATTATGTCATCATCGTCATGTCAAAATCATGTCAAATCATTCATCATCATCAGCCCACCTCTGCCCACTGCTGGGTATAGGCCTTTTCCCCATTACGCCACATCTCGCGGTCTCTCGCCATTCGCATCCATGGGCCTCTCAAATCATTAGTATGAAAAAATTACTGATAAGCGTCTTTTGATAATAGCAGAGCGCTACATTACATAGACCCTTTCTAATGGAATTAGTCGACTTTGACTCAAGCTAGTAGTGTCCTAATCTTAATTACAAATTTTAAGCTAGGATGCGCAAAACCCACAAATTCCTACGAAAAAACGCGACATAGTCACCAATTGGATACTATAATCAATACGCCAGACGCCCGTGTCAGTCAGCGTTCGCTCTCGGCTTAACCAGAGGGTCGCACAGACAAACAGACGAGCCCATCAGCGCACAAAGAGTCTCATAACCGACATCCGGGGCTTCGTACAGTCGACAGCACGTCAATCTTCACATTTTAGTTTCAAAGTCGCCCGTAATGCAACGGAGTAGAGTGCATGGGTGCTGTCGATTGTACCGCGAGTTGGGGGAAGCATTAAAATTATTTTATTGGTCACATCCTTTATTCCCATCCATTATTGTATAATAGCCGGTTGAGCTGCAAGACTGCAGATTACATCGTTCTGTTGGATGGGCATGCTAAGACCACCACCACGGGCACCTACAGAGGTCTGTAAGGCACGACGTACCATGAAAAGATAGATAGACAACTCTTGGATACCAACGTGGAAAGAACCCACTTATACTTCCAGGACCGTGTCTCTTTCCTTGCATTTTTTAAATACTTGGGGGTTGTTTTAGTGAAATCGAAAATCATATTTGTAATATAATAAATTGCCCTATCTCCCCATACATGAATTATTTTAATCGACTCTGGGTTTTTGGCCCATACATTTTTTGGCGTTGTCCTATTTATTCGAAAATGACCTTTAAATATTTTTTACAATATTTGGACTGAATATATTCAACAAGCTAGTCATATCGTCAAAGTTGCGGTGTTTTTAATGCTGCGGCCACACTTGAAGGCGAAGATTCGTGTTCGCGTTGTCGCGACAAAATTTCGTGTTCGCTCTACGGCGAAGAGCTTGACCACATCAAATAAACCTTCGCTATGTGTCGCGACAATCTAGAACGTTGCTAAATTCATTTTGCCCTTTCATGTGCGGTATTTCACCGACAGCAGCGCGAAGGGTGTTGGTATTCGCGATGATGATTCGCGATAGGACGAATTTTCTGGCCAGACATGTCGCGACAACGCAAATCTTTGCGTTATCGCGATAGTGTGGCCGTACCATAAGAAACAAGATTCTCTAAAACACTCCTCCGAAGCAGTTTATCTATTTAATCTGTGGTTACGTTTGTCCCTGCACCACAGACTATTACATCGAAATACTTTTCATAGCAACTTTTCACAAGCCTAGAATTTCTTTTTTATAAGTTTATTTCCTCTAAAACACTCCTCAGAAGCAGTTTGTTACATCATCATACTTTTCATAGGAACATTTGTACATAAACATACACATAAACATTTACATACAGGCACATACATTGCTTCTGGCCCCACACTAGGATACCCTGTGTCGTGGGAACCAGAAACAGCGACGTCACAAACATGTAAACATCCAAGAACTGAGTTTCTTTTTTTTTTTCGCCCCAGCCGGGGTTCGAACCCGTAACCTCTCGCATGGTAAGCAGATGCGCTAACCACTACGCCACAGAGGTCGTCAAAGCTATAATTTATTCTTTATACGTTTTTTTGTCGTTGAATCGGCGGAAGGTCCGTGGACGCGAACGAAGAGAGACCGTATGAAATGGTATTTGGGGGAAAAGGCCTATACCCAGCAGTGGGCAAGTCAGAGGTCGTGGGTTCGATGTCCAAGTTACCAAGCACCATAGGGTATCCTAGTGTGGGACCAGGTCGAGTGAATGCGTTGTTTTGACGTCATAGTTGAGAACGTTCTTGACACGATTATGCTACGCACATATCACTTAGTGGCGTTGTGAGCTCAATTGATCGGGAACGAATGCTTTGACCTTTGTTCTAAAGAAGTACCTAGCCTATATCGTGTAGTTGGAACCGTGACGTCACATCAATCAAAATAACCTGATTGGACTTGCGCTACGCGGCTGAACTAAAATTGAAGTTAAAGCGATATTAGGTACATTGTCAAACACCAGGCCTGCGCACCCTAGGTTAGGATAGGCAATATTATTATGCACGCTAAATAAACATTTAATAACATTTACATACAGGCACATATATAGGTACATTATGCACACAGTTTGTTGTGTGTGGACATTTGTTTTTTTTGTGCGTGGGCAAAGATTATCACTTTAATGAAACTATGATGACGTCACAAACACCAAAATTTTAGTAACCTATTAAAAAACGGCATAATGAAAAAAAAACTCAAAAGTACTTACCGATATTAGTTTCTTAAAATATTTTCAAAATAAATTGTAAAATAACATTTATCAAAAATAAGTAGCATTCCCAATTGAGTATTTGTACAGTGAAATTGACAATCCAGAAAAGGGGATATTCTATCCTGTTCGCGTTCCCGTGTCCCCTGTTCCTCCCCTCTGTAATCGGGAGGGTCCCTTGATTGAAACGACATTCCAGAAATAGCTCAGCGTTCGGTGTCTGGAATATGTCGCCACAACGTCATTACCTACTGCAGCGTTTATTTATCCATTCATAGACAATACGACAAATAATATGATAATGAAATAAAAAATATCGTTTCTAGATTAACCTCTACAGAGTACAGGAAAAATACTTTGCAAATTTTTACTTCAATAATTATGGAGAAATAAAATTAAATTCTAAAACCTATGTGTGATGTCACAGCTCGACCACAATGCCACCTAGTTATCTGTTCAGGTGGGCTAAATTCATCATCAACCCATCATGTCCCCACCGAGGGGCAAGGGTCTCTTCCCATACTCCACCACGGGGGCCAAGACCGGATTGGTGGGCTAAATTGCAACTAACCAATTAATTGTAAATCCTGTTCTTCATTTTTTGTTTTATTTATTCACTTACTAAGATTCATAGATATATTTTCATTGAAATTGAAAGACGGGTTAAAATATTCTCATTTTTCTAGGTAAAGTTCCTAAATGTTAATACTAAATTCTCCACGAACGAAATGCACACCAAATAGAAGAGAGTAAAAAATAGCCGATCCGAGTCGACAACATGTACCTAGGCGGAAAATTCGGATTATCGAGTATTTTCAATGTGCAAATGATATTTCTAAATAATGGCGTTGCGAGGTAAACATGGCAATGTCACCAATGTTCCGCTGGTGTCACGTCACCACGTGTCACGGAGTGTCCATTGTGACATCATCACAGTGAACATGTGAAACTAAGGTCTATTTTTTTTAAATTAAAAAGCAAAAACCATGTATATGAAAAATACCAAAAGCTAAATGCTAAAAAAACATATGTGGTCAATACAATGTGGAGTATCATTATGAGACTATATTTTAGGCGAGCAATGCCGGTTTTTCATGTAGTATATATCTATATAAATAAAATTCAAAGTCCTGACTGACTATTCACTCATCAACGCCCAGCCCAAGCCGTTGGACCTGGGAAGCTGAAATATGGCACAGAGGGTGTATATATGTATAATGTATGCAAGGAATAAGACCAGTTTTTTGAAATTCAAACCCTAAGGAAGCAAAATTTTAAACTAAGGCCACGCGGACGGAGTCGCGGGCGAAAGCTAGTAGTATAATATAATCGTGAGCGGTACACAGTGGCGTAGCTACCTAGGGGCTAGGCGACGCAGTGCCCCGGGGCCCTCAAGCTCAGGGGGGCCCGCGCCAGAAAAACTCGATCGAACTGAACTTTTGAAAATTTACTTTACCTTACCTACACCAAGTATTAATTGTAATTTATGATGTTTAATATTTTTTTGTACCATCCCTGCATGAGCTGATGATAATGTAGCTTAGCATTTTTAAAGTATGTATTGAATATATAATTTTTTTACCTCATAAAACCTAGGGAGTTTAGAAAGCAGTGGGGCCCCATTTTTTTATTTGCCCCAGGGCCCTTGGTTACCTAGCTACGGTACTGGCGGTCAACTCCAATTGTGTCGGGTTTGACCAGTAAATTCCGTTTATTGATAACAATAGAAGGAAAGAAAATAAAGTGTAATTAACAAGTAGGTACTAACAACTAGTATTAGTAACTTCTGACAGTAAGATCAGCCACTAGCCTTACAAGCCTCCACCAATCCGGACTTGGCCGCCGTGTGGGGTATGTATGGCCTATACCTTTCTCAAGGAAGAGACCGGTGCCCCTCGGTGGGGTCATAATGGGTTGATGATGATGGATTAGCAAGTAGAAAGTTGTCTGATCGTGACCGTCAACTACTCGTACGACGACCTCTGTGGCGTAGTGGTTAGCGCATCTGCTTACCATGCGACAGGTCCCGGGTTCGATCCCCGGCTGGGAAAAAAAAACTCCAGGTCTTGGATGTTTACATGTTTGTGACGTCGCTATTTCTGGTTCCCACGACACAGGGTATCCTAGTGTGGGGCCAGAAGCAATGTATGTGCCTGTATGTAAATGTTAATGTTTATCTCTCAGTTCTGAGGCGACTACGAGGATCGGAAATAAAGAACAAATAATATCGCAGAGCCACCGCAAGCAATCACATTTCGCTTGGCACCCACACAGACAATAAAGTAAATAGACAGATTACTATTTGTACATAGTTAAATCGAATAGAAAAAAAAAACTTTTTTCCTATTTTACCCCCGAGGTGCAGAATAGTGTGCATCTTCACAGATATGCATCTAAGAGTAAGATACGATGATGACCTCTGTGGTGTAGCGGTTAGCGCATCTGCTTACCATACGAGAGGTCCCGGGTTCGATCCCCGGCTGGAGAGAAAAAAAAACTCCAGGTCTTGAATGTTTACATGTTTGTGACGTCGCTGTTTCTGGTTCCCACGACACAGGCTATCCTAGTGTGGGGCCAGAAGCAATGTATGTGTCTGTATGTAAATGTCATGTCATGTCTGTATGTAAATGTCATGTCAAGTCAGATACAACGTCTGTAAAGAATTCGTAATAAAAATTCGTTCATGGAGTATACAATACACACTTATTTTATTCATCGCCTCACTCTTCGAGATATTTTCTACATTTGCTGACAAAATTGGTGATAGTGCTTTTTTTCTTTTTTTATGGAAATATTTTTTATTTATTGTTCATTGTAAAGCCGATCAATCCACAGAATAACAAGTTGGAAGACTCTGCTACTAAATACATCGAGTTGGACATGAAAAATATGAATTTTTAACTATGAACCAAGCCACGGCTGCAACAATAGTCCTCTGTACTCGACATAAGTGGCTTTCGTTAAAAGCGCTCAAACAAACCACAAATTATAATGAAACAAGGAAACAACATAAGTAGTTCTGACTTACCGAATAAGCGCCGGTTTTCCTCCTAAGGTTAATTCTCGAAATTATACGTGTGCAAGGAAATGAAAACTCCCGCCATTTTGATGTTGTTTTTTTACAGACGAATCACGCCCCCTTTTCGTTCCTTCTTTTTTCTTTCAGATGCACGGGAAAAAGTTCAATGGCCAGTTACATTTAAAAAAAAACTGCTGGCTGGTATTTTATGTAGGAAGAAAAATGAACCAGGAAATAATTACAACTTTTCCGAAGTACAACTTAGGCCAAACGTTCGCGTCGCCGCGCGTACCAAATCGTACTGAATGTATAGCGCGTTACGCGGGTGAGCGATAGTCAGACAGAATGAACTGATTTGACGCGAATGAACGACTCCTGAAAACTATAGGGGAGGAACGTACGATTGGCACCTCTCTATAGCTGAAAGCGCTTAATAGTTCACGACGTAGCAGCCGCTTGTCTTTTTTTTGTTGTTCATATGTTCATATTATGTTGTTATAATAAAAGTATTTTCGTTCTTTGACATCCCTTACATTCAGTATATTTTTTTACAAACGATTTTACTTTCAATAGAAGTGAAAATGCACGTATGTTTTATTATTAAATTCAGAAACAGATATGAGTTTGTCAATTTTTGAAATATTTCTTATACACTTATATACATTGAGGAATTTTAGTAGCAAGACCACTCGCTAATTGCGAAGGATCACATTGTGTGGAATCCCGGGCTTGAACCTGAATGCCTAAAGTGTTCACATAATTATGTCAACACTTGAATGTCTCGGTAACTTTGAATCTTTTAAGATCTTTTACTTGGCTCGTATAATTTAGAATTTTTTTTCGCATTCTCTTTTTTAAATATCGGTTGAATTCAATTAAATGAACGCAATAATTTTAGGCTCGCTGAATGAAACAAAGCGATAAAGCGCTTTCAGCTAACCTCATCTGCACTAATAGTAACGCGTGATGGCGCCGGCCGACGAACCAATCAGCGCCAAGCATTTCTAACGGCGATGTCAAAAGGGCGGCGGTTCTCAAACTGCTCTCGGGGACAAACTAGTTATGTGTACTGACTTAAAGTGATAAAGTTTTCATTTGCTTCGAAAGTGATGTGTTGATACATTTTACTTTAAGATACATCAAAAAATAAGTAATTGAAATCCTACTTATGGATTATTATAATGTATAAAATAGTGTATAATATTAAAAAATGAAAGTTTTTGAAGCAAAGCAAAGAACTGAATTGAGACTTAGGATAATGAATATCCCGGTCATCCTGCGTAGGCATCAGGTAGTAAAGTAAAAAAAAACTTGTCCTTCCATCAATTATTGAATGATCCATTACTCAACTACAACCAGCAAATAACGAAATATACGAATTAGATAAGTTTTTTTTCAGTTAGGTAAGTAGGGTAGTAACTGGCCAGTTAATGTATGCCATGTCTTTATGCGCTATCGTATTTTACAGATTGTTATATATTTGAAGGCATCGGGACCGGTATTTTCAGTTTATAGGTAATTAATAAAAAAATGGGGATCAGATTATAAGAAAAAATTTATTTAAAGTAAAACGGGCGATTTTGGCAGTAGGTAACTAGCCACAATTTTTAGTTACTGGCATGCTTATTTGGGATAACTGGCCACCATAAGAAACAAAGAGTTTCGGATAAATTATTACCTTCAACACATTTAAACTTAATTATAAACTATCACACTCGATTACAGCATAAAATAGCTGTTCTAAAATTTTAATAACTTTTCTTTTTTATCTTCAGAAACGAAAAAGCTTGACATATTATCACCAATAGAAAGTTAACATAAATATACTATTACTATTATAAAGAACTTCTTCTTCAGTATTTTCTTCAAATGTAAATAATAAAATAATATTAAGAAAATTTCAGAAGGCCTATAGCTTTTGGCAAAAATCGCATTCTAGAACTTTTTTATTATTTTACCTGGTACAAGCGTATCACATCATTAAAGGTTCAAGGAGCAGATTTTCTGTCGCAATTGGAGTAAGCACCATATCACCCTGATGACTGTATTAATCTTGTTCGTTTCGGAAATGTTTCTACTAATCTTTTTTTCTAATTTATTTTCTTCTTCTATGCGCTTCCGAAAATTTTCTATCTGTTCTTGTAGTTTATTTTCTTGTTTTATGTTTTTAGGGAACCTATCTTCGTAAATAATGTGCTAAGGGCTCATTCGACATAACGGTGTTTTTTCATTATTTTCATTGGCGCTTGATGCACCTGTAGATAGTTTTTGACTGTCAAAGACCTCTATGGACCTGAACTGGTGAATGCATTTTAGATGTTTCGTTCAAAGTTTTCCAATATTTTGTTTTTTATAGTTGATGCCATCTCCTTTAGACAATTATTTTGTTCCTTAAGTTCTCCTGTTTCCTCATCTCATTACCAGCATCATCATTCTGTTATGCTATGGCCAGCCACCCAATAAAGCCTGATGCTGTATTTGAGCAAATTGTCTCCTCTTCCAACGTTGTGAGTATGCATGGTGGTTTTGAATCTTTTAGTTCTACCAGTAGTGTATATGGTGTTCAGACTTCTATATATATAAAATTCAATCCTGACTGACTGATTCATTCACTCATCAACGCCCAGCCCAAGTAGTTTGACCTAGGAAGCTGAAATTTTGCACAGAGAATTTGTATATAATGTAGGCAAGGAATAAGAACGGATTTTTTTAAATCCAACCCCTAAGAGGGCGAAAAGGGTTGCCAAAATTTGTATGGGAGGCATAAAAAATGTTGTCTGATTTTCTTTAAACTTAAAATAAATACTTTTCTACACAATTGATTGAACACGTGTTTCACCGTTTTTCTAAATTTAACCCTTAACGGGAGTTACGGGAGTGAACGGTGTTGCAAAATTTTGAACTAAAGTCCACGTGGACGGAGTCGCGGGCGAAAGCTATTAATATTATAAAGAGGGAAGATTTGTATTTTTGTGTGTGTGTATGTTTGTAATCACTAGGCTCAGAAACTACTGCGCCAATTTTAAAACTTTTTTCACCTTTAGAAAGCTCCATTCTTTGTGAGTAATATAGGCTATATTAGATTTTCAAGAAGCTTAGGGTTCCGTACGAAATCTCGAAAACCTAAGGTTTAAAAAATACTACCCCGGGAATTTCCCACGGAACTAATATAGCTATTTCCACGGAAACGTTTTTGCCACCCGTGCGAAGCCGCAGCGGGTCGCTAGTCCGGAATAAAGTTAATACCACTAGATAATAATATACAAATTTAATGTCTATAAGTTTGTCCCAGCCTTTCAAGAGTTTACTGTGTGTCTTGTACTAAATTCAACTAGAAAATGATACTTAAGCAAGTACAACTTCTGAAACAACATCGCTTAAGTGTTTTCCTCTGTCAGTGGTCGAGCCTAGTCGCGAAGAGTTTAGAGGAAAAACACAAAGAAAATCAAACTTTTACGTTCTGAGAATACATGGTGAAGTTGGAGCTTCAGCCATTATTAAGATCGGCCTTAACTTATTGCGTGGTGGTCCGGTTTACTTGCTGGTATCAAATAAATTGGAGATCACCATACAGCTATAGCTACATAGATTTTATAATTTTTTTCCAGGTATTTGAACATAAATAGACCAAAATAAATACAACATTTAATTATTCACATTAAAACTCCGAAGTTAGAGGTGTAATTAAGAAGGTTTTAAGGATTAAAGACAGCTAAGACTATCTCTTCAATAAGCCGCACATAATCCAAGCCTTGAGAAGATTACAGAAATGTGCCTATTCAAATAAAAAAGCAAAGTGAGCGAATTGAAAGGCGGAGCCTTGAAATAGGCTACTGAAGAATACTGCTCATATTCTCTGCCATTCAGAGTGGTATTTATGGAGCATATTTAATAGAAAATGATCATTTGTAGCCTATATACGTCTCAATGCAGTCACAGGCCTTCTCTCAGAGAGAGAGAGAGTATAATTATCATGCGTGCCCACCACGGATTTCCGATTTCAAGCGCTGAGGTATGTGAATAGCTCTGGCATTCGGGCTTACTCACGCTGTTTGTCCTTCACCGTTAGCGAGTAGGATTGATACTAGAACTTCAAAAATGTACGTAACCAAAAAAAAAGTAATTTATATACGCAAGGATTGGAACCCACGACTCCCCGAACTTTTTAATTTTCAATAATGAAATCAACGATTGTTTAGAAGACAAAGATGTCTGGTGTTGAACAGTACCTAGCTACTAAATTAAATTTAATCAGAGGATAACTGTGTCTAGAGCTTAACACATATAGGAGTAATAACTTTTAAGTTTGAAAGTTTGTCAGTTTTAGACAGTTTTAGCCTATTAAGGCTAAAACTGTTTTAAAAAGAATGAATGTGGAGTTTCTTTGTTACTTTTTTTCTCCATGCGTTGTATTAATTGTGAAACTAACAAATTTGATGTTCATAAAGCAAACATTTTGTATATTTTTTTTTTATTTGAATTTTATTTTAGTGTGAATTTTAATTTGTAAAATAACCTTAGATAAGGATGCAAGCCTTAGCGTGACGTCACCAAGTAAGAATGTTTACGTCAACAAATGCCTGAAACGAGGCATCCGTTACAAAACCGTGGGCATTACGAATTAAAAGTCACAAAGCTCTTACTATACACCTCTTTTAACTTCCGCTGTAAATGGTCTTGGAATTCAATTATCACCCTTAAATTCAGCTCCTTAAGAGCTGCTAAGATGTGTTTTTAGTAAGAGTAAATGGTGCGACTGGTGAAAATTTGGCGCCCCGTAATGCAAATACTGTGTTGGCAGAAAGCGCCGAGTGTAATTATACCCTTGGGATGGAAACACTGGGCTGGGCGGCTCTCAAGGCATAAGTGACAGCTGTTTTTAAGCTCGCTCGTTCTTTGTTCATTAATTTAAGTTTTAATGTTCAAGCGAAGAAAAAGTGTGTTTTAAAGGTGCCATCGAGCCGATCAAACTTTTTTTCTTAATAAATTACACATATATTTTTTACTAGCTACTTGAGCTTTAAGCTACAGTAGACGTGCATAGCAAGGCAATAGATACGATTTTTCTGAAAGAGCTGCACCTGCACCAATTACTAGTAGATCCGGCAAACATCGTAAGTGGCAAACTATTTTCACACCTACCAAATATAAACAAAAAAAATCATATAGGTATAAGGTGAAGCAGCTTGAAAGTAGTTCTATAACAAAGACTGTGAAACGAAATTGTATATATTATTAGATATATTACATACACCATTAGTACAATTTACCCCGAATGTAATAAGAAAACTTAATTCTATAGCCATTCACGCTTGCAATCGCCAGCGGTATTTATTTATTTGGAATACTGTCTTACTTATGTGCGGTTGAATTAACGTCAAAGCAAGGGATAATCGCTGCCGCCTGTGCCTCGAACAACCTCTAAGCGTATGGATATGATCTTTCGCCGACGAGTCTTTAGTCTCGCTGATGGAAATGGCTGACGCCAGCCTTGATGTTTGCTTGTCTATTTTATATTAACGAGATGAGCCTACTCCTCTAGCTTAGAATTGTATTACATGACACTGCAAAAACTCATGTCTTGCGTAGGTGTAGGCAGAGACGAGGGCTTACCACTTTTTGAAGTAAAACTTTCGGAAGCAGTTATGAAATACTAGGGAAATACTAGAAAACACTAGAACCGCAACCGACGACGCGAGATCCGTCTTTGCTCACCTAGATTCTTCATCATCAACCCATTATGTCCTTTTATGCGTTTCTGAAATACACAATACCTTCCTCAGGGAAGAGCCACGTGCCCCTCGATGGGGTCGTAATAGGTTGATGATGATGATGATCCAGTCTATTTTTAAAACAGTTCACTGAGTCTGCATTAACAGTTGAGTCAGGAAGTTTGTTCCACGCTCACACGACACGGTTTGGAAGGAATTGCTTTTGAGGGTTATATGTTTGTGGTTCGGAACGAGTGTGGACGTTAATATCATTGTTCTTCTATATAGAAGCCCTATTTCCTTCGCAACATAAAACCCTTTTCAATTATTACAGTTATGCCTACATTTTTAATTTAGCGGCAAAACAGCCAACTTTGTGTAATTAAACATTTATGCAGCGAACGGCGCTGTTGTTTTGTATGTTTTCGTTACAAGCAGATTAACAAAGATCGAGCTTAACGCCAGGTTTCGTGCAAAGCCTGCTGTGTTACTAAATTAAATCTGCTGCGCTAGGAAAATGTTCACCTCAAAATGAAGTTCCGAGGTAGCATTTAATGAAATTAGGCCGCTCCGCTAAGTCACACTAGCGCCACCAGCGGGAAAAAACATACTTTTTTACAGATCGTAGGTACTCGGAAAAAGTGGAAAAGCCTTTGCCCAGCAGTGGGACACAAAAATTGAGGCTACGTACAAAAAAAAAAGAAAAAGGTACTCCGAAAAAGTGTCAAAGGATCTAGGGTCGCGAACCTGTAACTGCAGTATTTATACTAAAAATGGCTGTTTTACGCGCCAACGCTATCTTCCTCGATGCAAATCTCTCTAAAAGCCGCCGTAAATTTGTACAAATGGCGTCAGTCTGGGTGTATTTCCATGTTTGTAATATCCTTGCCTGGTTACTACAGCACAGGGTATCCTAGTTTGAGACCTGGTCAAGTGATTGTGTTGTGTGGAAGGTACCTATTATTATTGTTATTTATGGCGTAAAAAAGTGCTGGTATGTAAATACTTCGAAACATTTTAATAAAGTAAAGTATAAAAATCCGAATCTGAATCATGTAAATTCTCAAATAAATTTTCATCAATATTTAATAGCATAAAGTCCAAACTCAGAATCGCTCGTAACCCGGTTGCCTGAGTGATCTTAAACGATCTCGAAGGTTAGGCAACATTGGGCGCGTTCAGTACATGGACTAACTCTAGTAGCATTTTTCCGAGCGGTTCCGCTCGGCACGTTAAGCAGTTGGTGACGGTTGCCGTCGATAGATGGCAGTCGTTAAGCCAAGTCAGAGGCCTTAGTTTGGCTTGAAAACTTCTGACAGTAAGACTAGCCACTGGTCTTACAAGCCTCCACCAATCCGGACTTGGTCCCCGTGGAAGGTATAGACCTTCCTCAGGGAAGAGGCCCGTGCCCCTCGGTGGGGACATAATGGGTTGATTATGATGATGATGATGATGAAAGTCTAAACCCCTGTCTAAGCGAATACATTCTCGAAAATTCTGCTGCTATCAGTAGATTAATGTCTGTATATCTGTACTTTTAGGTTGAGAAATAGCTGTGTTATCTCTTTTAAATGTTCAATAAAGTGTTCTCTATCTATCTACTAACGGATTGCTAACGTATGAGAAACTGTGAGTGAAAGTACTAAAAAAAATATGTTTATTTTCCCTAAAATGGCACAGATCTTGGGCTTGTGGCGAGCACATGTCAACTCTGGGCGCGCACTATAAACTCCAACATTTCTGCATCGCGCAAGCAAAGTATTACACATGACTTACTATAAATACAACGTCCAACAAACCACAGGTCGACCGGCCGTCCCCAGGCATACGATCTGCCTGGCGGGAAATATCCCTTTATAGTGGACGATTATGAGCACGATCACCGGCTCTTCCCTATAGGCTCTTTATTTTCGGGAGGAACAAAGTTTGGAAGCCACTGGTTCATCATAGGTTTGGTTATAACGGTCAATATTATTTACTTATCTGGCTCATACTCGTAATAGCAATCAACATTAAGAAACTTATAAGGAAATCTTTGTTTGGGGCAGTATTTATAGCAGGCAACGAGGAATGATTTGTGGATTTGTTTGCTAAGATTTTTCGCTATACAGGGTGGAGATTTTTTAACCTTTCGCAGAGTAGACGTATCTGCTCTTAATATTGGAGATAGGACATTTTACCCTTTAACATCAAAAAGAAGCAAAAGTTCTGAAACATCTTTTTGAAACAATAATAATAAAGTCTGCACAACACAATCACTTGACCAGCCCTTATATTACGTAACTTTCCACTCTATCGGTTAGGCAACTCGAAAGAATCAAAATAAGAATGTATATATGACAGTTCGGAGTAGGAGTATGAGATACCTACTGGGAAAAAAGTCCCAGAATGTAACAGTGTGACATAAGGTGGTGGGACATACCGGGGACAAAGGGGCTAAACCAGACAACTCCATACAGTGGAGTGCTTACGTAATTGCACTCCAGGTCCCAAACTAGGATACCCCGTGCTATAGTAACCAGGCAAGAACATTACAAACATGGAAAAATACCCAGACTGAGACCATTGTACTATTGTACGGCGGCCCCCAGTAGGAATCAAACCCACGACCGCTGTCTCGGTAGGGAGCCAATCAAATTCAAAGACTTGATATTTGATCATTTTAAAAATTTTTTTAGATACCTATATGTTTTTATTGGTGCCGCTATTTAATAAATATTGAAGTAGAACTGTAATTTACTTTCACGCATTATATAAGTTTGTATTGTCATCATCAACCCATTATGTCCCCACCGAGGGGCACGGGTCTCTTCCCTGAGGAAGGTGTAGGCCATACTCCACCACGGGGGCCAAGTCCGGATTGGTGGAGGCTTGTAAGACTAGTGGCTGGTCTTACTGTCAGAAGTTTTCAAGCCGCCCTAAAGCCTCTTACTTGACACGTCGAACGGAGTATAATAGAGGTGTTACAAACATTAAACGAGCAAAACTCCGTCGTTCGAGGTACAGTCGACACCGTATCATCCTAAACATCATCATTATCATTCAGCCACAAGAAGTCCACTGCTAGACATAGGCCTTCTCAATAAATTTCCTAAAAGACCGGTTGGAAGCGGCTTGCATCCAGCGTCTTCCTACCACTTGGATGAGATCTCTGTCCATCTTGTGGCTGGTCGTCCTAAGCTGCGCTAGCCGATATGAGGTCACTATTCGAGCATTTTTCGGCCCCATCGGCCATCAGTTCTGTGTGCTATATGGCCCGCCCACTGACTGGCACTTCAATTTACTAATCCGCTGGGCCATAGCTATGAACGACTTTACGATGTTCCGTCGACTGTACTTCAAGTTATTATCAAACTAAGACAGGTCGGTGCTCTATCGTGTTTGCTTAGACAAAACTACTTAGTTTCAAATGTAGAACGTTACATTGAAGTCAGCATTCTGAGATAAGATTCGATATTGTACTAACAATGTTAGTGTAGGTATCATGTCACTGTGCGACGGCGCAGATAGATTGTGTAAACATTCTTGCGGTGCACATTTTTTACCTCCCAAAGTGTTTAATAGTTGATAACATACAACATAGTAAGTATCATCATCAACCCATTATGTCCCCACCGAGAGGCACGGGTCTCTTCCCTGAGGAAGCTATAGGCCGTACTCCATCACGGGGGCCAAGGCCGGATTGGAGGAGACTTGTAAGACTAGTGGGTGGCTGGTCTTACTGTCAGAAGTTTTTTAGCCGCCCTAAGGCCTCTGACTTACCAGACCAGACACTCTATCGGGTTAAGCGTTTAGAAAACTCGAAAGAGTCAAAATAAGAATGCAAATGACTGTTCGGAGTAGGAGTATGAGATACCTATTGGGAAAATAAATCCCAGAATGTACATAAGGTGGCATGACATACCGGGAACAAAAGGGCTAAATTAGACAATTCCATACAGTGGAGTGTTACGTAATTGCACCCCAAATCTTTTTAACACAAAACTATCAAATCTGTGTGTGTGTTTGTGTGTGTATTTATGAATAAAATAGATAAAAATGTCCAAAGTCCAGATCTAAACCACTAAATTAAAACACCCCAACCAGAAATATTTTGTAAGCACCCAGATTGCGAGTAAACATTTTAATATTTTTCGTACTACAGTCTTCTACCTACCTACACCGCTCGATACTGACTCCGGGCAAGCAGTTCGACCTTACCCCCTAGAACGTAAGGGCTGAACTCGCGCAAAAACCATCTCCACACGTATTCTGTCAGTGCGTTTCCTGTGTCTTATCGAGGGTCTGTTTCCGGACCCCGAGTGTTACTAAGAGCCGCCATTTTGTTTTTGGGTGGCCGGTTATAATCGTTCGGACGGCGAATCGGCGGCGATAAGCGCAAAAATGCGCTGTTTAAATGGTAGGTACCGTTAACGAAAGGGCGTAGTGCTTACTAAATCCCGTGTAAATAATCAGAAATCAGGACGTAAAGAACCCTTATATTACGTAACTTTCCACTCTATCGGGTTAAGCATTTATGACAGTTAGGTGTAGGAGTATGAGATACCTACAGGGAAAAAAGTCCAAGAATTTAACAGTGCGACATAAGGTGGTTTGACATATCGGGAACAAAAGGGCTAAATCAGACAACTCCGTACAGTGGAGTCTTACGTAATGGTGCTTCTAGATGGGCCATCTTTTCACGAAAATGTATAGCTGCAAGGGTGTGGCTGGTACCATCAGCCAGCATTTACGGCTAGACTTTGCAATATTTTGAGTTTGGCCGGGATAATTTGCCAAATATTTTTTGTGTATCATAAGAATGTTTAGTGTTTAAGCCGTATAGGGGAACGATCGCTTTGCAATCGAAAATACTGCAATATTTTTCAGCTATATTATTGCTGTCTCGCTTTACGGCCTAAGTGCGTCCCTTTTTCATGCTACGTGATGTTTGCCACGATGAGTTGAGTTCGTCCGCCATTGCAGCTAGCCAAGCCACAAGTAGACCGTGTTAAGACAAAATAATGAGCCTTAAACAATTGCAGAAATATTGCAGAGATATACATTTTTCAGCTATGAGCTGCATTAAAATATTTTTTGTTTTTTGGGATATAGACGGCTCGACTTTGATGTAGCCACATATTTCATTAAAAGTGTAGAGGCCTTTTAATGGCACCCCAGTCAAGTGATTGTGTTTTGTGGAAGTTATTATAGTCTACTACTTACCGTATCATTTCTGGTTCACTGTGTACCAAAGCGCCTGTCTCCTGTGAACAATAGAACGCCATATTGAGAGAAATACGATGAACGGTAACCTACATTCTAATATTCATATTATGTACTCGCAAATAAATTTGTGGAAATTTTGTTGCGCAGTTTTTCCGAGACACTAGGTACTACAGTCTGTAAAACATAGCTTGAGCTCCACGACAGTTGTCACACTGACAGGGCTTGGTTACGATATTGCTTAGACATCGAATAGTGTGCAGAAAGTACGGAGTTTTCACAGTATAAATATTCAGTGAAAAAATTCAAAACTTCATGGACGCAATTTCGATGACGGCTGTCGCGGAGCTCAAGCTATGTTTTACAGACCATAGTCTAGAGACCGAGCACTAGCACAGAATACATAATATACTCAGAGGCACAATTAACCGCCCACTTTAATTTTCCGACGTAACTTGAAATATTCATAAGGGAATGATTCGCACTCGCCATGAACACTTACGTAGTACCTTGATGCCGTGGGTATGCCCTATCAAATACATTTGGGACAATCTTAAAATGCGAGTGGAAATCATTCTCTGATTAATATTTCAAGTTACGTCGGAAAATTAAAGTGGGCGGTTAATTGTGCCTCTGTGTAGTACAGGTACAAAAAAATTCACTCCATAACATCAATTGGCTTTTTGGTTTTTTATATTCGTGGGTAAGGTGAATGGTGAGAAAATATGGAAAATTAGAAATCTTTGGCGATACGAAATTTGCCGGGGCAGCTAGTAGCACATAAAAAAAAAACAAAAAAGCTAGCGGCTTCAAAGTTTAAACTTGACAAAAAATTCTCGAGTTTTAGTGAGACTAACGAACAACAATCCTTTTTTATATATAAGATTAGTTTTCTTTACGAAAGAAAACTTTAAACACGATAACGGTGGACCAGATTTTTTTGTGCGCTTATTCTTTAAGGGTTGAGGGAAATATTTTATAAATATCTCCTTTCTTATGCACAATAAAGTGTTCTCTATCTATCTATCTATTTTCGGGCGAAAGGTAGGTGAGGCTAACGTGTGTGAAAAACTCAGAAATCAGATTTTCTCGCGATATTTGTCTTCATTGTTAGCTAGTCGAACTGTTGCCACAAAACCACAAACTTACGTAGCGTAACGTGTTTGACATTTTCGCTTTTTTCGACATTTGTAATTCTTTCTTCTGGTTAAGCAAGACATTAAACCCTTTTGCTTGAAATAAAATACTTAATACTATTCTTATTAGATCAGGAATGTGTGTATCTATTTATTTCAATATATTTTTTATTATTTATTAGGAGAGTCTTTAAGCCAAGTCAGAGGCACTAGGGCGACTTGAAAACTTCTGACAGTAAGACCAGCCACTAGTCTTACAAGCCTCCACCAATCCGGACTTGGCCCCCGTGGTGGAGTATGGCCTATAGCTTCCTCAGGGAAGAGACCCGTGCCCCTCGGTGGGGACATAATGGGTTGATGATGATGACACAATACGCTGCGAAACTAAACAACACCGTATAATCCGGCAAAGCCGATACACCGTGCAGAACAACCGGTTGCGGTCGGCCGGATCCGGTAATAACCGCACTGGACCGGCCCCAGCCAGTTTCCACCGGGCTAAAGTAGCCCTTTGATGCGGTGCGGCATCCATAAGTGACAAATTTGCCAGTTTAGCGCCTGCCTTTTTGTTCGTAGCACAAGTCACGTTTGTGCGCTAATCGTCGTGTGGTCTATTGAATAATTTGTTGGCATCCGATAAATTAGTGCAATTCAGAGTCACTGAAAATAAAATGATCAATAAAAAAAATTCCAAAAAAAAAACCGACTGCAAACAAAAAATTTGAAAATTTTTGCATTTTTTTACTTACTGGCGTTACAGTTACAGTAGTTTTGGACTCGGTGTCAGCCAAAGAAACACTATAATATCCATAACCTTATAATGACTTTCAACTTTTTTGTTTGAAGGCGGTTTTTTTTGTTAAAATGTTTATTTACCAAAAAAAGGGATTTTAATGAGCTCGTATTTTTAAGTGGTAGTAGGTACCTAGTTGTGATATTCCTGTCTAAACATACAGTACTAGAATAATCCACACTAGGTATTCTATATTAGGTTATTGGTCAAGCCGAGAAGAGAAGATCTTAAACAGGATTTTTTTATAACAATACATTTACATACAGGCACATACATTGCTTCTGGCCCCACACTAGGATACTCTGTGTCGTAGGAATTAGAATTAGCGACGAATTTAGTACCTACTTAATTAACCTTATATATTATTAGCTGACGAGGCAAACGTTTTTTTACCAAATAGGGGTATGAAAAATAGATAAAAACCTATTGTCAGACCTACAGAGTATAAATAAAATTTCATCAAAATCGGTCAAGCCGTATTGGAGGAGTATGCCCTTTAACACTACGACACGAGAATTTTACATATTAGATTTCATGCAAAATTTATCTAACTTTGCCTTGGACAATATTTGATTCTACTAAAACTCAAATGCAGGCGCCCGAAGCTAAGTCCATTTTAATACTGGTAAAAGGAATTGTTAATATCGTTTGGCTACTTTCGAATATTACCCCCAACATACAAACTTACAAAAATGTTCTCTTTATAGGTACCTAATACTCGTATTAGTGTACTTGTAGATAAGGTTGTAGTTAGGAAAGATTTCCGACTATTTTCTCTTCAAATTTATTTAGGCCATTCACTTCTGTGATTAAATTGTAACGATGATTAATCAAATGCATTATGACCATGATATTTTCATTGAAAACCATATTTAATAAGGAAGAAAAAAAGACAAGTATTTACCTACTATAGCAACAAGACACATACAGAAAAAAAAACATAAGAGACAATGACAATTTCCCTACTCCGGAGTTCGTGTCGTGGTAATTCAGTAATTTATTCATTATTACAATCATAGTGCATTCAAAAAGAATTTATATACATTAATAATATTAAAATACATTAATACATTCAATAAAGAAAACTATATTGTCTCAGATACTAACATGTACAATTGGGTATTTGACAGGATGTCAAATGAGTTACTTTTAAAACGGAATTTTGTATGAAAATACTTGCTTGTGACGTCACATTTCAGAGCACTCTTTTTATGTTTCATCTATTTAAAAATTGTAATAACTAGTAAATGATTAAAAGAAATACATTTTCCGAATCATTTTGTAATTTTTGTTTTAATCGAGCATCTCAAATAATTTATTGTTCATAGTGTCAAATACCGTATTAATAATTTCGGTCTACGGTAGACTCGAACGAAATGCACATCAAATCGAGGAGTGTAAAATCCGATCAGTCGATCCGAGTCGAAAACTTAGGGGCGGAAAATTCGGATCATCGAGTATTTTTAATGTAAAAATGATCTTTCGATATCCTTGCAAAGTAAACGTGCCAATGTCACCAATGTTGACGTGTGATCACCAATGTGGTTGATACACTGATATATCTAATCATCATCAACCTATTATGTCCCCACCAAGGGGCACGGGTCTCTTCCCTGACGCCCTGACGTAGGCATAAGCCATACTCCACCACGGGGGTCAAGTCCGGATTGGTGGAGGCTTGTAAGACTAGTGGCTGGTCTTACTGTCTGATGTTTGCAAGCCGCCCTTGCTTAACGACTGACATCTATTGACGGCAGCCGTTAACGTGAACGGAATCGCTCGGAAAAATGCCACTAGCGCTAGTCATAGACAGTCACCCATCCATGCACTGAACGCCCCCAATGTTGCTTAACCTTCATGATCGTTTAAGATCACTCAGGCAGCCGGGGCTACGAGCCTACGTTTTAGCCGGGCAAAGCCGGATTTTTATCTAGTAATAATATATTATCGTGGTAAGCCGAGGTGAATTTAAATTTATTTCACTGACCTCCTCTCTTCATAAATACTAAACAGTACTGTAAATATCTAACCAGAGGCGCTATGGATTTTTTTATCCAAACAAATTAAGCAGGAAAAATACGGTAAACAATTCGCAACCCCGGATCAAACCTTAATCCAGACCTTAATAATTAAAAGTTAATTAAATTATGATGGGAGGGCGTCGTTAAATAAAAGCCAACCTAAAACCTACTTTGTTTAATAAAGCTAGCAGTCTCTCCGTTTACATTCACCCCCGGTTTCTCGTTCGCTCACAGTCTGTTATAGTCATCATCATCATTCTTTATTGCACAAATAATTATATATGTCAATGATTGACCAACTACCTAAGTGACATCAATCTAATACTATTTATTTGACATTGTACAAAGTTTTGTTTTTATATATTATTTGTATGTCGCAACGTAAAATATGGAGCACCTCTCACCTCTTTTCTACATCTGTACGCATTTTTATGTTTTTACCTACCCATATTTCACAAATAAAGGATTTGATTTGATTTGATAAGTGCAGGAGGCGACTGCAAAATTTTTGCCTCTAATTAAGAAAATAATAAAAGCGACTCCAGCGACCTCAAGTGGCGGGGAAACTTGTAACTCGTTCGGAAAACTGGTCATTACCGGTTTTAGCCGGTTATTCGCAACGAACTTTTTGACGTCGGGACTGCATTGTGTCAGCATTTACAAGAGAATCGAGCGGTGAGTGCAATGCGAAGTTCGAACCGAACGGTTTTTGCCTATTTCTGTGTTTGACACAACGGAATCGCGCTTTTTCCGCTGCCAATTAATTGGCTTTTGAAAAGTTTCGAACTTATTCCCGGCAAAAACTTGTACGGTCATCAACAGAATATTTTTTTTTCAGTTCTCCGCATTTTTTTTCTGAACAATCTTTTGTAATCGATAATCGTCGAGAGCGTTGAGAAACTTTGGTTTTTCTGTTGTTAATATTGTTATGTGACATGTAAACAGTAGGGGTACATTAATTTCGAAGAATAACGCACAGCCCGGCTAGCTCAGTCGGTAGAGCATGAGACTCTTAATCTCAGGGTCGTGGGTTCGAGCCCCACGTTGGGCGGCATCTTTTTGTGTTCGAGTGCGACGCGCAAAAATCAAGTGAAATACAATTAGGTACAATAACACAAAATTAGTTCATCGCCTCGTCTGACGACACTGTCATACCACTTTTGTGTTTTTAATAATGTACTTAATAATAATAATAACTTTCACACATAATTAAAGTGGTCGCCATGGCCGACATCGGTCGGAACCATTGTCATCACCATCATCATCAACTTTCACACAAAACAATCACTTGACCTGGTCCCAAACTAGGATACCCTGTGCTATGGTAACCAGGCATGAACATTACAAACATTGAAAAATTAATGGCGGCCTCAGTGGGAATCAAACCCACTACCTCTGTCTTGGTAGTCAATCGCATTAACGTGAAGAACAAAGTTCCTCGAATTGACGTAATGAACTGTAAACTATTATGAAGCATCCAAATTCCTAAACTTATCTATCAAATTCAAATTCAAATTCAAAAATTTATTTCAACGTAAAGAATTTACATTCTGCTTGTTGAATGTCAATGTACATACAGTTATGTATAATGTTAGCCGCTGCCTTGGGGCCGTCTGTAATGGAGAAAAAGGCAGCGAAAAAATACTCCACTCTGACCATCTTTTTTCAAATCACCTTAAAGCTAATACAAATCAAACCTACAAAATAATATCTTGGATGTGTTGAACACTAGACACATTTATCCTCTGATTAAATTTAATATTAAAATACTATTTAATGCCATACGTCCTTGTCTTCTAAATAATCGTTGATTTTATAATAATCTTTTTTGCAAAGAGTGTGCTTAACACAATTCTTAAATCGCGTTGGAGGTAACTCTAATATATCTTGGGGTATCTTGTTCTAGAACCTTATACAGTGCCCCATAAAGGAAGCATTAACTTTTGCAAGTCTAAATCGTGGAAATGACAATTTATGTTTATTCCTAGTATTAACGTTATGATGGCTACCAAGTGTTTCGAAGTCTGTAATATTTTTCCTAACGTACATAATATTTTCATATATATATTGCCTTGCAACTGGTAGGAAATTCTATTTATCTATATAAATAAAATTCAAAGTCCTGACTGACTGATTCATTCACTCATCAACGCCCAGCCCAAGCCGTTGGACCTAGGAAGCTGAAATTTTGCATAGAGGGTCTATATACAATGTAGGCAAGGAATAAGACCGGTCTTTTCGAAATTCAATCCCTAAGGGGGCGAAAAGGGTTGCCGAAATTTGTATGGGAGGTATAATGAATGTTGTCTAATTTTCTTGAAACTTAAAATAAATACTCTTCAACACAATTGATTGAACACGTGTTTCGCCGTTTTTCTAAATTTAACCCTTAAGGGAGTAAACGGGGTTGCAAAATTTTGAACTAAAGTCCACGCGGACGGAGTCGCGGGCGAAAGCTAGTTTTCGTATAAAAAGGAATAATTCGCTTGCTAGCTCATTGGGGGGCGTAAAAGAGAGGTACCGGGATCGATACCCAGCGCCTCCAAATTTATTTTATTAGCCTTTGTTGCTCAGGTTTTCTTATCGGTTGGCTTGATAACATCTCATTTCCTATATTCTATAGTGTCTTGATCCCAAAAGAGGACTTACTTTATTTTTATAAGCGGTGTAGATGTAAGAGAGCCATATCATATCCCTATCTGGCAAAACAACGTTTGCGGGGTCAGTTAGTAAGATATAATAATAAAAAATACGTGAACAAATGGGTGATGAGGTGGTGATCACTAGAATATTACCAGATGATTACAAAACTGTTCAAAGGATCCTTCAAGATCCCTCTATTCCTGAGCCAGGTATAAAGCCTGTATATCGGCATCAGACATCAGAAATTTATTTCAACGTAAAGAATCAACACTGTTGAATGTCAATCTTATAATGTTAATGTTAGTCGCGCCCTTGGGGCCGAATGTAGTGGAGAAAACGCCATCAAACGCCAAACTCCTATGGGGGAACTATTATAGGCTTCCATCAACAATAAGTGAACGCTGAAAATTCAAAGCCACTGAAGTATTATTTTAATCTCATCCTCTGCTCCTGCAAAAGCGCATTGAAGCGAACAGGTGCGATGTGCAAGTATTGAGGAGAATTCCTATTGTGAGCTACATCCGCAGCGCGTCTAGTCGCAACGCTATTTTCCGAAACGATATGAAAAATAAGAGTGCATACATAAGCTCACGCCAGTAACCCAGAGGGGTAGGCAGAGACCAGGGACTGCCACTTGTGACGATCTTGACAGAGCAGTTTCGCTTCATCGGCATTCATTAATCGTTGCATGCGCATGTCGGTTTCGGGTACTTATAGAGCGACATCACAAACATTCAAGACCTGGGGTTCTATTTTGTGAAACATTATTACATATTAAAGATTGCCCCCAATAGACATTATTTTCTACTGTATAATGAAGATGTCCGTTGTCTATTTCTGAAACTAAAATGGGACCAATGGGACGCTATATAGAATCGAACGAGAAAACTAATATTCTAAATCAGATAAGAATTAGCCAAAAAAAGCCACGGGCACGGGCTCCACGATCATGAAAATATATCCCAACTGAGGGGATGTGTCGTAGTCGTAGTAGAAGTGCAATCCACGACTTCTGGCACGTCAAAAAGATAATAGGTACCTATGTATCATACGGCCAAACCAACAAGGCAGGGGCAGCGTCAAAACTCAAAACAAAAAAAAAGTCTTCTCTCCGCCATATTTTTTAATGGCGTTTCCAAACATCAAACGTCAAATCTCCCGCCAAAATCTGATAGCAACATCGAAAAGTTCGCGAGGTTTTCGGACGCCTAATCGACTGTGAAGGGTTGGGCAATGTTTTTTTTTTATTTTCAGACCCACCTCCTAATTCAGCATCTATTATGGACGCGCTTTTAGCCTGGGCGTAGGTAAGAATCATTTCGATAATAACAATGCTTACTTTTTTATGTAGCCTGTAGTAAAGCTGGGTCCGCTGAGGCATGTTTGCGTGTTTGCTAACGCGATAAAATGTTATTATAACTAAAATGGGGCGTGGCCTGACAGTTTTGTTATCAAAAACGCCATAACATGTTTGGATGGATAATATCCCCCGCGTTCTCCTGCGGGGGGGTGCGTTATGGACCCGACTGAAAATCAGCGTTGCAACTGATCTCTCGGTTCCAACATTAAGCTAAGTCGGGCCTATTTTGGGGACTCAATAGGTACCTACATACAACTTTCCGATATTTTGTTAGGTATTTGTTGTAAGTTTGTCTTTGTGTTACTTGTATTTCTACCGCTACCCACTTTTCGGCTGACTTTGTGTTTTCTGTTGACCGTTGTATTATAAGTCAAAGTGGAAATTATTCCAGTTAATAACCAGGAAAATAGCAATTCCCACCCCAGACGATAAACGGCTTCGCGGCCGCAAGACGGAGGAATCTTCGCCACTCGCCGCTAGATGGCGTTGTCTGCGTAGAATCCTCTCAACTATTCAAACGAACAATGCATAGTTACTGAGATATTTTGCTCCGGGAACTCGCAAGTTTGAATTTATGCCAAGCGATAGAGATGTCGGGCTGCCTGAGTTAAGTTTCCTTAAGTTTTGGCTGTGGCGAGGGCAGATTAAGCTATACTGCTGCTATTTTAGGTCGGGTTTGTTGTCGAACTTAATTTGCAAAGCGCCAAGTTGCCGAGGTGTCGGGGTGGATGCTCTGTCGCTTTGTGCTTCGCTAACGCAATTATACAGGGTTATTTTCTGACAGTATTTGCTTTTCCCGACTTCAGACTATCTGGGGCCCACGCTGAGGCGTCCGGTCCGCGATCTCCTTTTATTGTTGCATGCTTTTCTATTTCGAACGAAGGCTAAGCAATATAGGGCGCGTTCAGTGCATGGATGGGTGACCGTTTTATGACTAACGTGGCATTTTTCCGAGCGGTTCCGTGCTTCGTAAGGCACGATAAGCAGGTGCCAGCTGCCGCCGATAGATGGCAGTCGTTAAGCCAAGTCAGAGGCCTTGGGCGGCTTGAAAGCTTCTGGCAGTAAGACCAGCCACTAGTCTTACAAGCCTCTACTAATCCGGACTTGGCCACCGTGGTGGAGTTTGGCCTATATCTTCCTCAGGGAAGAGACCCGTGCCCCTCCGTGGGAACATAATTGGTTGACGATGATTTTTATTTCAGAACTCTTTAAAGAATTAATAATAAAAATCGGGTAAGTAAACCGAGAGCATGTTTCAATCCGGAGAACAATTTCACAATGCATAAAAGCTCTAGTGCAAAAATATCTTTATACAAACGAGATTTTTTTAAGCGCGCCCGCATGGTTCGAGGCATAATCCGGCATGCTTGGTCGACTGTGACATTTCGCGCATAAAAGAGCATCCGAGACAAGAAGGTAAGCGCTGAAACGTTGCCATTTACAACCCCTTTGTCAAGTTAGTTTGGTTGACATTTAGACAGAATGTCAGGGTAGGCAACGTAGCGTACATATTGTGCATCGTGTCGGTACTGTCGGCAGCAGGGGGCTTAGTGTCTAACCACACTAGGCCGAAAATACGCGGCCGAAGTTCCGTGGCCGATTTTACGTTCCGACGCATTCGGCTGATATGACACACGATAAGAGCCGAAATTACGCGGTCGCGTATAATGGGCTAGTTGCCCTAAAAAATGTAATTAGTCCGTCTTTTAGATTATTCAAAAATAAGGGACACGTATTTTTTTATTTGTAAATTAGACCAAAAAAGCCCATTAAAGTTACGTGTGACGTCACGCCGTGCTGCATTTTTTAGCACTGAGTGACGTCACACGTAACTTTAATGGGCTATATCTTTGTTATTTTTGTTTAATCGAAAAAAGTAAAAATACGTGTCCAATATTTTTTTTATAATCGAAATTACGGATTAAATAGAATTTAATTATATTGACCCTGGAAACTACCCTATTGTGTCCCTATACAAAACGTTGCCCACGAATCTCTACTGAACTTACGCCCGACCGAAGTTCGGCTGTACGCTATAACGCGACGTAATTTCGGCATGGTGTGTCATCAGTAATTTAAAATACATTGCAGGCGTAATCATGCCGAACTTCGGCCGCGTATTTTCGGCCTAGTGTGTTTAGACACTTAGGCGCACGGCGTATCGATTATTTCGGACCTTTGCTGCGACAACGGATGAAACAATGTCAAAAATGAGGAATTCTTTCCCCCACACAAAGTCCAACTTTGCTGGAACTTTTTCACACAACACCGGCGCAATTTTCAGGCATGTTTTTTATTATAAAAAGGCATCTGAAATTACAGGGACGGCACTCAAAATGGAGCCACAAAGGGCCACCTCCTAGGGGGAATCAAAGGGTCCTGGACGGGCACAGCTCCCCCTGTTCCTTTCAAACAAGAATAGGGGGTGGTTATGAAAAGATTATTACTATGTATGTTTCTCACTTTATTTATCTACCAGTTAGTGATATTATTTCGCGGAGATATTTTGCTTCGCGGTGTTTGTTGGCGAGTGTTTTTGCGATTTTTTCCTTATGTGAGCGTTGTCAAAAGCCGATTAGATATTACTAAATTTGGTGCCGTGCAGACGTCTATAAGATAAGGCAAGAGTGCGATACAAGTAACGATATTTCCATACGATGAAATTGTGCAAGCCGATTTGCGCAGATTTGGTGGTGTGTTAAAAGATGTCTGTGGTTAAACAGTACATCTATATTAAATGTATTCAGAGGGGAGTTTTGTCTAGTGTTCAACACATCCTTGAGTAATCATTTCTAAGGTAGAAATTAAGCTACAACTGTTTTAAAAAGAATAAATGTGAAGTTTTTTTTACCAGCTTTTTCTCCACATAATGTATTCAATGAAACTAACAACTTTGACGTTCGAAAAAAAACATTTTGTTTTAATTGTGAATAAAAATATTTGAATTTTGAATTGTGTATGCCAACAATGAACGAAAATCTGCAGCGATTTGTCATATACCCACGATCGAACAGTTTGCGCCAATCGGCTTGCACAGTTTAATCGCTACGATATATTATATCGTTACTTGCGTAGCGGGCTTTAAGATATAGGTACAAGTATTTAGAGCATTGGTGTGTTATAAAGAGTGGAAGTCTTTGGTACTTCACAGACATATAAGGTTTAGTAAGTATTTCTTAATACGGTATTTGACACTATAACAATAAATTATTTGAGATGCTCGATTAAAACAAAAATTACAAAATGATTCGGAAAATGTATTTCTTTTAATCATTTACTAGTTATTATAATTTTTAAATAGATGAAACGCAAAAAGAGTGCTCTGAAATGTGACGTCACAAGCAAGTATTTTCACACAAAATTCCGTTTTAAAAGTAACTCATTTGACGTCCTGTCAAATACCCAATTGTATAGACGCTGTCGCTGCAATGCCGGAAACTGGGATATTATTAATATTCTAATAGGAAGGTTGATTGTACTCATGGGTCTTGAACTTCTTAAGTAGATGGATATTCGTACCAACTTATGTATTAGATTTAAGGTGATTTGAAAAAAGATGGTCAGAGTGGAATTTTTTTTCGCTGCCTTTCTCTCCACTACATTCGGCCCCAAGGCAGCGGCTAACATTAGAGACTTCACACATGGCAGCTATAATATACATTACATCCCAGGATGTATAGCTTAGAGACCGCTCAGAACCTTTAAGATACGAAGATGTAAAGATGTATATTATAGCTGTCGTGTGTGGTCTCCTGACGATTTCTATGGAAATATGTAATGAGATATATCGTGCTATAATATACATCTTTACCTTATAGCCACCGTGTGTGGAGTCCCTAAGTACCTTGACAGTAAACAAACAAAATGTAAACTCTTTAGGTTGAAATACATTTCTGATTAATTCAAATACCCATAAGGCATGGAACCGCTCGGAAAAATGCCACTAGCGTTAGTCATAGAACGGTCACCTATCCATGCAGTGAACGCGTCCTGTGTTGCTTAACCTTCATGATCGCTTAAGATTACTCAGGCGGCCAGCTACGAGCGATTCTAATAGCATTTTTTGCCAGAAAACGTTAAGAAATCCAACCCTTTGCGCAATTTTAATCTCTATTAGAAGAGCAATAAAATTACAAAACGCTAAGTTGAAGTGACGCAAGTGAGACTCAAGATCAAAGAAGGTTAATTCAGTTGAGTAATGGCATTAAATTATATTTTTATGGTCCTGTCATTTCGCGTTACAATCTTGTTTAAAATGTCGTTTCATGACCAGGCTCCGAGGGCTTTTGTACAGCGCCACCAAGTTATCTGTTCAGGTGGCCAAAATTGTAACTAAATAACTGGTAGTAAATCCTGTTCCCCATTTTTTGTTACATTTATTCACTTACTAAGATTTTTAGATAAATTTTCATAAAAATTGAAAAACGGGTTAAAAGAATCCCATTTTTCTAAGTAAATTTCTTAAATGTTACTACTAAATTCTCCACTAGCGCCGCTGTCAACTGAACGGATAAGACGGTGGCATTGTAGTTCCCGATTCTGTTAGTGCATCTAAGTTCAATGGCAGATGGATGGTCGGGTCACGTGACGTGTTTTTTCATATCATTGACGCCCAGATTAAATGATTGGAATGCGCGCGTAGACTTGAGGCGGCAATGAAAGTAAATCTATGTTCACGCAGTTGTCATTGTGCTACAATGCATTAGGAGAATCTAGGCCCAGATAACATGACGACCTCTGTGGTGCAGTGGTTAGTGCATCTGACTACCATGCGAGAGGTCCCGGGTTCGAATCCCGGCTGGGGACAAAAAAAACCCAGGTCTTGGATGTTTACTGTTTGTGACGTCGCTGTTTCTGTAGCCCACGACACAGAATGAATTTTGTATTAATATTTTAAATCTCACTTTCACATAAAAAAAAAGTCTTCAAGAAAGCGTCTGTCACTGGCAAAGTATCCTAAAGACTTATCATGCGCCTTGAGATCTGCAATCTGAGAGGAGCATTCCGCGCACAAAAGACAAGATATCCCTTTCTTTAGAGATTAAATTAAACGTGATGGAGATAAAAAGCTTTATTTGTCTATTTTAAGTCTTTATTGCAGTAATTACAAAGTCATCATCATCGACCCATTACGTCCCCACCGAGGGGCACGGGTATCTTCCCTAAGAAAGGTATAGGCATACTCCACCACGGGGGCCAGGTCCGGATTGGTGGAGGCTTGTAAGACTAGTGGCTGGTCTTATTGTCAGATGTTTTCAAGCCGCCCGAAGGCCTCTAACTATAAATCAATACGAAGAAATGAAACTGAAAAAATAATCAGTGAACGTTATCAATTTACTATTTAAGCATTATCTACACTGACGAAAACGTGAAGAAAACAGTATCATTTATACGTATTCGTATAAATTATGTGTTTGAAAACCGCTTACGCATTTTAACTAAAAAAACAATTGTGATTTGTAAAAAAACACAAGATAAAATTTATTAATTTGTATCTACTGCCATTGTATCGAAAACGGCCTGGATTGGCCGATTCTATGATGACGTCACATACCAGTAAAAATGGCGTCTGTCATTAATTCTTTCTTACGTTCATTGGTTACGTTTACCGGGAAGTGACGTCAAAAGTTTGTGCGACGCCCTTTGCCTAAGATAGCGTTTTGGCGGCTTATTTGAAAAGTATCGTTTGCCTTTTTTAAAAGAAATACACGTGTAAGAATTTAAAATGACCACTTTCTGAGGACTCCACGAACACCAACAAACAATACGAGATGGTTTTCAGAAATCGGTCAAATAGTCTATTGTAAACAAAGTTGTTCTCGCCTCTTGGACTCTGTCGATCCTCGTCGCCAAAATTAAGCCCCACGTCGGGCGCCATTGTATAGCTGCAAAACCATTTAACGCTGGTGAAAAGGCCGTAGTCATCTTCAGATTGAACATTCTCCATCAACCATAATCGGATTGAGTATGACGATGGATTATATTGTGAGGAAATAGGCTAGTTGCCCTAAAAAATGTAATTAGTCCGTCTTTTAGATTATTCAAAAGTAAGGGACAGGTATTTTTTTATCTGTAAATTAGACCAAAAATGACAAAGATTAAAGATAACTAAATGTGCTAAAAATGCAGCATGGCGTGACGTCACACGTAACTTTAATGGGCTATATCTTTGTTAGTTTTTGTTTAATCGAAAAAAGAAAAAATACGTGTCCAATATTTCTTTATAATCTAAAATACGGACTTTATAGAATTTAATTATTTTGACTCTGGAAACTACCCAATTGTCTTCCCTGTGGGCGGCCGACCAAGCTATCAGGATTATATTGATGCTGGGCAAGCCTATGTAACATAACATAACATAACATTTACATGCAGGCACATATATTGCTTCTGGCCCCACACTAGGATAGCCTGTGTCGTGGGAACCAGAAACAGCGACGTCACAAACATGTAAACATCCAAAATCTGGGTTTCTTTTTTTGTCCCCAGCTGGGACTCAAGCCCGGGACCTCTCGCATGGTAGGTAGATGCTCTAACCACTGCGCCACAGAGGTCTTCATGTGACTTTGTAGTGACTTTCATACGATCTTGTTAAGTTAGATTTATGTACATACATGGAAATGAAAAAAAGGGTGTCATTTCTTAAATAAATAAATAGCCAGGGTAAATGAATCGCTCGTAGCCCCGGCCGCCTGAGTGATCTCAAACAATCACGAATGTTAAGCAACATAGAGCGCCTTCAGTGCACGGATGCGTGACCGTTCTATGACTAACGCTAGTGGCATTTTTCCGAGCGGTTCCGTGCTTTGTAAGGCACGCTAAGCAGTTGGTGTCGGCTGCCGTCAATAGATGGCAGTCGTTAAGCCAAGTCAAAGGCCTTAGGGCGGCTTGAAAACTTCTGACAGTAAGACCAGCCACTAGTCTTACAAGCCTCCACCAATCCGGTCTTGGCCCTCGTGGTCGAGTATGGCCAATACCTTCCGCAGGGAAGAGACTCGTGCCCCTCGGTGGGGGTATAATGGGTTGATGATGAAAAAAGGGTTCAGTATTTTGTAATAGAAAACTTCAAAAGTATTTTCTCGTCTGCCTTGTTTAAGCCATCGCAACATTTTCATCATTCTAGTCTAGCTCGTTGGTCTAGCCGTTAAAGGCAGAGGCTGTGGATTCGACTCCCACTAGGGACCGTCGCCCATTAGTACAAACGGCCTCAGTTTGGGGGTTTTTTCAGGCTTGTAATGCCCTTGCCTGGTTACCATAGCAACGGGTATCCTAGTTTAAGACCAGCCCGAGTGATTGTGTTGGATGGTACAGTCACGAGCAATCTATATAAATAAAATTCAAAGTCCTGACTGACTGATTCATTCACTCATCAACACCCAGCCCAAGCCATTGGACATAGGAAGCTAAAATTTTGCACAGAGGGTCTATATATAATGTAGGCAAGGAATAAGAACGGATTTAAAAAAAATCAACACCTAAGGAGGCGAAAAGGGTTGCCACAATTTGTATGGGAGGTATAAATAATGTTGTCTAATTTTCACAATCATTAACACAATTGATTGAATACGTGTTTCACCGTTTTTTCTAAATTTAACCCTTAAGGGAGTGAACGGGGTTGTAAAATTTTGAACTAATTTCCACGCGGACGGAGTCACGGGCGAAAGCTAGTAATTTATATACACTGCCACATTTCGCACATGTGTACGACATTGTCCTATATTATCTAACCATTGGTTATGTAATTTAGGAAAAATTGTTGTACAATGAATGCAGATCTTATGTTTAATGCTCATGTTTAGGCTTACATGTGTGACCCGAATTATATCTAACCTGCAACGTATGCTTACTGTGCACACGCTTTTCACAATCTAGATTTTAAATTAAAGTTCATTAAACCACCATCGGATACACTTGTCTCTATATTCTGGACACCCTTACATTTGACAACTTTTTTAATTTAACATTTTGGAAAATGTGACAGTGTATATGTCGCAGTAAAGTAGTTAAATCAGAGAGTCAATTGAATCTCTAGACAGTCAATCAAAGATCGATATTCAATCAAGTCGCTAAAGTTCCGTCAGACAAGTGAGTGAACGAAACGAGTTTCCTAAACGTTCCTAGGTATTTCAACTTTACTAAAGCCATCTTTGCAACAAGAACTCACTACAAAAACAAGACTCTTCTTCTTAATTTTGCTGAGTAACCATTTACAATAAAACAAAACACGGAATTTCCAAACTCTCAGTTCTTCACGATGACACCGAAATAACAAATGAAATAATCGTGGCGGAGTTGACAACATGTTTACAATTTCACCAAAGACCACAATTTGAAACAAATAACCACTCACCCAACAAACCAATGATGCACAAGATTTGCCAAAAGAAAGATTCTAAAAGTAATCAGCTGTTGTCGTGACCGCCATCTTGTTTTACATTATTAATCAACATTCTGGCTTTCGGTCGGTGAGATAGTTAAACGTTTTCAACGCTGCTTTATTTAAATCAAAATGCTAGCAACTTGATTGAATATCGATCTTTGATTGACTGTCTAGAGATTCAATTGACTCTCTGATTAAACTACTTTACTGCGACATATATATTAATACTGCTCGTGACTGTACTTATTTATTTCAGTCCAAAATGTTCTCTAATCAAACCGTTGCGTATCCACACATACTTCCAGAGTACCTCACACAGTCATTTGCATTATTATACACGCTCAAAACATGTACAAATAGTTGAAAATCTCTACGCTTAAGCAATCCACAAATATTTTCAGTATCTCCGAACTTGCGAGACAGCAAGGCCCGATATAATCTCCACACATGAAGCGAGTATATAACTGATTCTCTTACATGTCTATACATAGTCTCGCCCGCAATTCCCGAGCATTCTGCGCCGTTAGATAGATTTGTAGGTAGATAGGATCACTCGAGTACAGGAATGTGCATAGGATATGAAGGGCGCCCGCCCGTAGGGATGCGATGCTGTCGATGGAAAATTGTCATCGATGGTTTTGGGAGATTCGTTGATGAAAATTCGGTTCAGTCAGGAAAGTGCGGTTTTAGGTTATGGTTGTAAAAATAGGGTCTTAAACTAATATTGGGTATGTTTGAATGACGGTAGATGCTAATCATTAATTTTTATTATTATTTTGCATTGTACTGGATAAACAGTTTTTTTTGTGCTCTGCAAACCAAACGTTGGATAATAGTATCTCCTATAGCGAGGAATAAATCAGAAATCAGAAATCACATCATCATCTTCATCATCGGCCTATGGTTGTCCACTGCATGAAATCACATGTTAATGTATAATAAAATATGGTAATGTAACATTTATATCTTAGGTACCAATATATAATTTTTATGACTTTAAATCTAGTCTTATTCTTGTTTCTGTGTAGGGACTGTTTCCAAGTAATTGCTTAGCAAATTCTGAGTAATTTGGTTGCACTTACAATTTCCTTGATGTTTTATAACAAATCAAAAGACTCATAAAGTCTGTTTTAAATTTGCACTGGTCATCATTTTTATCAGTTCCTGTCAACTTAATTTTTTAAAATACTATAGTGTATTGAAAAAAAAACATTGATGTATTTTAAAATATTTAAGAATTCGAACGTTATGAAGTATTTTTTAAAGTTATTTTTAAGCAATAACCTTCAGTCAAGATTCTTTATATCATGATCTTGCGACCGTATATTTATGGTGTTTAAATACATTTAGTTTTAGCACAAAGCCATTGTTGCAGAGCACAACCGTAATATTGCTCTGATTTTGTGAAGCATTAAAATAAGCCATAAAAATAAATCAGCTGTAGACCATCCTTAAGCCAAAGCCGCGTGAATAAAATTCGTTCGGTTTTCTACGATAACTTCATGCTGATCGAATGAATGAATCGAGAAGATCTTCAATAGGTTTACTGAGGCAAATAAGATATTACCGTCGATTTGTAGGCAATATTAAATTGAGAATCAGAAAATCTAGACCAGACGGCTTATTCACGATTGATTTCGTCTTAGATACCTAGCAGTTGCTTTGTAGTGCTGATTTTTATTTTCATAAAGAGAAAATACGCTCTTAGACAGTAGGTACTGTTAAAAAATACCCTAACATGGGGCATTAGCAAATTTGTACTTGACAATCAATGCATTGATTTCATAAAAGAGAATTCATTTTTTTATCTTTATGTTCGCTTTTTCTTTAATTTCAATATCCGTTAGATACAAGATTTTGCGATTAAAAGAACTTCATCTACTACAAAACCTTGAGTGCTTAATTTTCTTTACGATCTACCTAAAACACTGCTCAGAGAGACCAATTTAGAATGCCAAGGTGCATTAAAAGTCGATTGACAAGCCGCCTTAGTGCGGAGACAAATTTTATTCAATTGAAAGGCCCGGCTGCTGTACCTTGCTGTCGCCACCCCTTTTACTTAATTACGCTAAATATTAGTTCTCGTCTAAACTTGAGGAGTCGAGGTTATTTTAGAAGGTAATTAGTGGAAAAATCACATTTATTTAGACAAAAATTACAGTAATTTTGTACAAAAGGCCTCGGTCTGGGTCGGCTGTCCAAATGTAAAACACTGAATACGCCATTTTTTTTCAAAACTTTGTTTTCAACTGTTTTGGATATTTTGGGTTTTTCCCGATCTGAATTCAAGACACCCATGCTTTTATAACTTATATTTCCAGTGGTATTTTCCGTCAAAACACAGACTATCCACGTTTGCAAGTCTGTTGTTAAGAGAACTTTACAAAAAGTGCTCTCCTGTAAAATTTGTGAAATGGCGTATTCAGTGTTTTCATTTGGACAGCCGGGGTGTTTTAAACCATGTTTGCGATGCCCTTGTCTAGTTACCACAGCACAGGGTATCTAGTTTGGGACCAGGTCAAGTGATTGTGTTGTGTTAAAGTTATTATCATTAATAATAAATTAAGACCACAAGTACTACCAATGAGGTTTGTGTCAAAAGAGTCATATGTGGACTCTCTCTGCCTGAGAGAAAGCCTGCGTCGCTGTAAGATATAATTCGGTGGTTGACACGACCACCATCAAATCATTTGATATGCTCGGTGAAAACCAAAAGTACAAAATATTTCGAAAAATTTATCTCTTTTAGTCAATTACAAGTTATTACAATTTTTAAATAGATGGAACATAAAAAGTGTGATCTGAAATATGACGTCATAATTCGGTATTTTAATACAAAATTCCAATTTAAAAGTCGCTTATTTGATATTTTGTCAACCACCCAAATACAAACTTTGACGGCATATGACGATGGTAATTCTTGCAATGCTTACATACTTGCTTGCTGCCGTTTGTGGTAACTTATCGATAACTATCTTAGGCTATATCTATGTATTTTATACTATATTATGTAGTCTGGGTGAGTTTCCATGTTTGTAATGTTCTTCCCTGGTTACCATAGCACAGGGTATCCTAGTTTGGGGTCAGGTGAAATGATTGTGTTGTATGGGAGTAATTATTATTGTTATTTTTTCTTTTTTTTTTGTATTTTTTTCTTTCTGTGGATGTTCATCTAATGTCACTCATCTGATATTTTTTTCAGTGATGTGTCTTCTTGCTATAATATATATATTTTCAATGTAAAAAATATATTCAAATGTTACTTCGTCTGTCCACCATATATACATAATTGATTGTGAAACTAACAGCTTTGACTTTCATAAAGTAAACATTTTGTCTGTATTATGAATAAAATATTTCAAATTGAATTTAGAAATTATTTTAGATTAAATAAAAAACATAAAAAATAGTGGAATAAAAAACCTCCTGCTGTTTTGAAGTCGGTTAAAAATGTAAACTGTCACACTTTATAATGTTTCTCTTTAAAAGGTACTCTGAGAACCCCATTGAGCTCCCCGACGGTAAACGAAAGGAGACACCTTAAGCATTTGTTGATTAAAAGGCTGAGATTTAATTATGACATCAAAGCTCCGCATTGTGTGTTGAGCTGAGCGGCAAGCGGATACTAAGTAAATGTAACATATAAAAATATCGTGTCACAGTATTATCCAATTAACATTTTTTTCACTCCTTTTTCATGTTTCTTTTTTTAAATTTGGTAGGCCTGAGAATATCACCATCAACCCATTATGTTCTCACCAAGGGGCACGAGACTCTTCCTCTTTCTCTTTCTTTGCGGAATGTATAGACCATACTCCACCACGGGGGCCAAGTCCGGATTGGTGGAGGCTTGTAAGAGTAGTGGCTGGTCTTACTGTCAGAATTTTTCAAGCCGCCCTAAGGCCTCTGACTTGGCTTAACGACTGCCATCTATCGACGGTAGCCGGCACCAACTGCTTAACGGGCCTCGCAAAGCACGGAACCGCTCGGAAAAAAATGCCACTAGCGTTAGTCATAGACGGTGACCCATGCATGGACTGAACGCGCCGTATGTTGCCTAACCTTAGTGATCGTTTAAGATCACTCAGGCAGCCCAGGCTACGATTGATTCGTGTACAAAAAAAAGTAAACTATTATTGACAATAGTTTAGTCTTATTGGTAGACGACTGACATCGCTTCTCAAGCCCACCTCTTGATGATTACAGAGTAGCGATTTAATAATTCCATTAAGGGCGGACGCCATTAAGCCAGTTAATTGGCTGAAAATTGGGAGACGCGCACTAATTTGTCAATCTTGAGACTATTTCACGGTGTTGTGGGTGATTAGCGAGTCTTGACCGACAAGTTATCTTTAATTTGAAGGGTACAGGAACTTAGAACTTTGAAGAACAAGGTATGCCCACCTGAGTTAATTGCGAGAAAAACGCTTTCTAAAGTTTGAAGGTACGGACATTTGTATTGAGAAATCCATTCCGACCAATCAAAACACGTCCTTTTTGGCGACATTCCTTGTTGTATTTTAGTATTCTGAGATTGCAAACAACGCTACCATAGACAATGAATATGTTGCCACTAAAAAGTGACATTGCTGGTTCTTTCCCTGCACCCTTCATTTAGTAAAATTATAATAACTTCCTTTTCATGCCACTCGCTTTGGAAACTACTTGAGTTTGGTGTTCCCTGGGAAAAGTATTTGTTAAGGAGATAATGTGACGTTTCAAGAACCGTTGGAAACTACTTGAGTTTGGTGTTCCCTGGGAAAAGTATTTGTTAAGGAGATAATGTGACGTTTCAAGAACCGTGGATGTGAGTACCGTTCAGAGGCATTTCTGATGCAAAGGATGGTGTTATGAGTGCCATTGGGACGGATGTGTTTCGGGCGGCTTATTCGATTGACTGGCTTTGTAATTTTTTTTATTTTTTTATTATCAATTTCACTTTGACGTTGTGGACGAAAGTTTTGTGAATTTGCTGTATGAATGCAATGAGGTAACGCTGCCAGAGTTGTGAGTTGTGAGAGGCCTTCCGTCAGATTTGTCCCGGGGCAGCTTTTTTTCTTAGTTTTATTATTATAAAGAAAGAAGGAAGACGAAAAGAAAAGAAGACATTTATTAAAATTGTCACAGAAACTTAATGTGGACAGGTAAAAACAATATGTGCGACAGACATCATGTTTTTAAATTCTTAAAAAAAAAAAAATGAAAATATATATTGTATAAAAAAACCCTTGCTGAAACCAGTATAGGTTTATCTGTGTGGTATGCGTGTATGTTGTCTCTATGTTGTACGTTATTTGTATTTTTTGGCCCATTTATGTTTGACGAAGCTTCTTGTGAATAAATTTAATAGTGTGGGGCCAAAAGCAATGTATGTGCCTGTATGAAAAAAAAAACAAAAAAATAATTGTTACGTGAGGTAAGCCCGGTTTTCCACGGATAAATTGTAGACTCGCAATTATTTACCGTAGATAATACTAATACGCATTGTATTTTTTACCTAAGTGCAATAAACGTATTAATAATAATAATAATTGTCTGCCTCTAAGTTTTCGACTCAGATCGAATAATTTTTTATGATCTTCAATTTGATCTGAATTTCGTTCGAATCTACGGTAGAACGGTACGAAATTATTAATATAGATATATTTTAATATTACTGATGTTTACTTGTAATAATAAAATATTACTAAGACTTAATTAATTTAACTCTTTTAACCCTTCGGGGATAACGGGCGTGAGTTTATTATTATTATTATTTTATTTATTTTATTATTGATATTTTATGTCTGATTATGTGCAAAATTTTCCTCTTTAAATTGATTTATTCAAAATACTGATTCCAATGATACAAGATACATATTCGTGATTTTCGGAGTAAACAGAACAGGAAAAATATTTTTTTCAGGTACACGAAAATTTATCGATATCGAAAATCGCCGCCCGGCCCTAATCTTTCACAGACTCCCTCTATTGATCTGGACGCGACTTTGTGGCGCTTAGCGCCTTCTGCTACCAAAACAGGGTCACTGAACTATTGTCCCTCATGTTTTAATGAAAAAAAAAACAATTATTTTGTCAGTCTACTTCCTGTTTTGGCCCATAAATAAAAACATACCTTAAAATCGTCCCAACTTTTGGGACGTCACGTTAGAAGATTGAGAAGAGGACCGTGGTATTTTTTTCTGTACTACTAATAACGTTCGTATGTTTTTGCCAAGTATACATTAATATACACTAATAAGTTTGGTGTTCATGGAGTGCTCAAAAATGGGTAATTTTATTTTTCACATTGTTTAAAAGTCATTTTCAGGGCAGAGGTGGGTTGATGATGATGATGATGATGACTACCCCATCCATTATCCACATCAACAGGGGTTAGCTGGAAGATAATACCAACTGGCATTGATTCGTACAGATATCCGAAAATGGCGTGCAAGCATAACCAATGAATCTTGATAAAGCGAAGGAGATTCATCAGGCTTGTAGCAAGTGACCTGGGCTACGAGCGATTCCCAACCAACCATTACTCATTTATTATTTGCTTACGTACTAATAAAAGTAATTGCCGTCTCTATTCTATCTCTACGAAAAGGATGCTTAAAAAGCATGAAGATAAATCAAATTTAATGCAAATCAGGCTTGTCATTCAGCGTGTGTGCCTTGCAGCAGTGCTACGCAGCCGTAGCATTCACGTAGCATTTTTCGTAGCAGTTTCGTAGCAAGAAATATTTGCTACAATATAAATTTTTGATTCTGCCTTTATAATTATGCCACAATGATTGCCGTAGTAGCAGAGCGGTAGTACTCCGGCTTTTCATTCGGGAGGCCGAGAATTCGAATCCCGGCATGTGCCTTTTACGCTACGTGCATTTGTGAAGTTGTACTTAGTTGCAACCGCTCGCTAATTGTAAATGAAAATTATAGTGACAAAACCCTAGTGTGAGGCATGTAAGCACCTTAGCGCTTACTACATACAACTTTTTATGATAAAATAACATAAAATATTTTATTCCTGCTGGAAAACCTCCAACGCGGTTTAAGAATTGTGTTAAGCACACTCTTTGCAAAAAAGCTTAATAAAATCAACGACAACTTAATAAAATAAAATCAACGATTACTTAGAAGACAAGGACGTCTGGCATTAAAAAGTAATTTAATATTTAATTTAATCAGAGGATAACTGTGTCTAGTGTTCAACACATCAAGAGTAATATTTTTTAAGTTTGAAAGTTTGTTAATTAAGCTAAAACTGTTTTTGAAAAGGATAAATGTGGAGTTTCTTTATTAGTTTCTTCTCCACGTAATCTATTAATTGTGAAACTTACAACTTTGACGTTTATAAAGTAAACAATTTGTTTGTACTATGAATTAAATATTTGAGTTTGAGTTTAGAGTTGGAAATAAATTTAAAAATCGGATTTTTTATCTCGATGACGCTAGTGGTAACTAAGAGTAATCAGTGGAGGTCAATAAACCCTCATCCGTATTACATTTTTCTTTCACAGCTTAATTAGTTATTCACAGAGTAATATTTGAAATTAATCAAAGTTTTCAAAGAATAAAACATGCTCATACAACTGTGGTAACCAATCCGGCCTTGGCCCCCGTGGTGGAGTATGGCCTACACCTTCCTCGGGGAAGAGACCCGTGCCTCTCGGTGGGGACATAATGGGTTGATGATGATACAATTAATTGTGGTATTGTATCATATTTAAAATTCGACTCAAAGTACCGTTGCAAGACCGACCCGCCGGCGGGTCTACGGGGTATAACAGAATGCGCCGTAGTTTACACTGGACCTGCCAGCGGGTCCTCGGGACTTGAGGGGTTAATAACATAACATTTTCACATTTACATACAGGCACATACATTGCTTCTGGCCCCACACTAGGATACCCTGTGTCGTGGGAACCAGAAACAGCGACGTCACAAACATGTAAACATCCAAGACCTGTTTTTTTTTTAACCCCAGCCGGGATTCAAACCCGGGACCTCTCGCATGGTAGGCAGATGCGCTAACCACTGCGCCACAGAGGTCGTCGATAATAGTTGCTATGAAGCACCGTACGTATTGAGATTACTGCCAAAATCACACTAAATCACCGAACTAGCGCGCTGAACTCCGGGGACATCCAGACCCCTCGCTCTAAACATAAATAGGGTAAAATACCCTATTATAGTACCGCAGACTCCGCGAGTGTGATGTGGTAAGCATAGAAGGTAAGATCGAAAGAGCGCAGTGCGTTTTTTACGCTTGTCCGACCCATCGAGGTTTTCCGGAATCAAATCCAGAATGTCTTCGAGAGATAAGCTCGTGTGATGCTCTGTCATGTATTTCTTTTTTTCAAAATAGGTTACATTTGTACACACAAGTTAGCGGGCTTGTGTCCCACTGCTGGGCGGGATTTCCCCGAAAATAGGAAAATAAATATGTATGACTTTTTTCTTTTAGTTAATTATTTACAGGATGGTGTAACCTGACCATGTAATAAAAAAAATTATTAATTTATAAATTTATTTATAATTGTATCTGTTTTACTTATTTACACAATAAAATAAAGATATTTAATTAATACTTATCATTACCTTATGAAGTTACAATAAATTAGGTTAACGTAAATAAAAATAAATACAAATTTTATCATTTATTTTAATTACATATATTCCTTTTTTTGTTCCCAGGGGCTCGATTTCCAGCGCGGGCTTGTACCTTTGGCTTTGTTTTCTAACTTATGTACATTTGTGAAGTTATAGTAGCAATACCACTCGCTAACGGCCAAAGAAAACATCGTGAGGGAACCTGACTGTCTGAGCTACTCAATGTCTCAGAGCTTGAAATCGCCAATCCGCAGTGGGCACGCGTGATGATTAAGACCCATACTCTCTCTTCATCTGAGAGAAGGCTTGTTCCCTATAGTGGGACTTTTATAGGCCGCTAACATTTGGTTTCTTTTACCGTCACTGCGGTCGGTCTATTATTATTATTATCTATTTTATTTATTACTAGCTTTTGTGGACTTCAGTTCAAAATGTCGCAACCCCGTTCACTTTCTTAAGGGTTTAATTTAGAAAAACGGCGAAACACGTGTTCAATCAATTGCGTTGAAGAGTATTTATTTTAAGTTTCAAGAAAATTAGACGACATTCTTTATACCTCACATACAAATTTTGGCAACCCTTTTCGCCCCCTTAGGGGTTGAATTTTAAAAAATCCGGTCTTATTCCTTGCCTACATTATATATAGACCCTCTGTGCAAAATTCCAGCTTCCTAGGTCCAGCGGCTTGGGCTGGGTGTTGATGAGTGAATGAATCAGTCAGTCAGGACTTTGAATTTTATTTATATAGAAGATAAAAATAAAAAATAAAGGTAATAGTCTCGTCTGACCAAAGTGGCCAGACGGACGCCCTCCGGCTGAGGAGTCCAAGCGGCCAGAGGTCAGGGCGACAACGAGAGAAAACGTCGGACTATCCGGGCTGTATCAAGCAGCACCGCCTTCTGTAAGCCGAAGCATGCCCACACGGAGTTCCAAACGCCTCAGATGGTTAGCGAGACTGGTTGGGACTAACCCATTCGCGGGCAGGACTATAGGAACGAGTTCGGTCGACACCACCCCCCATAGGTCGGTAACCTCGTGCGCCAGGTCCGGATACTTGCATAATTAACTGTACAGAAGAAAGAAAATAAAAGTCTATGAAATGTTTTCATAATTATTTATCTTTCTGTCTATCTCTTAGACGAAGTATGAAGTCGTTTTTTCAGCGCTTTCATAGTTTGTGCGCTCGCCTATCAATCTCGCAAAATGCAAGCCCCACTCTACTTTATTAAATTTTCATACATAAATATTTCATGAGGTGTGTTATTTTCATACTATTATTGTTTTTACCTCTTATGGGTAAAAGGCCAAACGAGTTTTGGAAGCAGGTACCTATTTCCGTTTGGATGGAAGTGTGGAATCGACTTTTGAATTTCTACTTTGGTTTAGTACTATTTCGTTCATAAGTTCCTAAGTTTAGTTCATAAAGTAAATGTTCTATTTGTACTATGAATAAAATATTTCACTTTGACTTTGGTGCTTAGTACATTGGCAGACAAAATAATTTCCACTATTTTAGAATCATAAAACAAAACAGAAAATTTTATTGTTTGACAAAGATTGATGAGTCACTCCTTTGTAGACTATTTCATATCATAACAAAGAGTTCTTCCTCTTTAGTTACTCTTAGCGAGCTCAATTCTTTGTGGAAGGCCACCACAAAACAGGATTGTCAAAGCATGCTGGCCATATTAAACTGTCTGCTTGTTCGTTATAATTATTATTAAAGAAACAAAACGACAACTGGACGTAGTTTAGCAAAAAGATTCCAACCCACACCAAGTGAGTTTTGAGATATTTGAATTTTTAGGTGTAAGCTGATTTATGGCTGCCCATACATGTGGGTTGGACTACCATGGGCCATAACTTTGCACATACTCATCGGATCGCTATGAAAGTCTTTGATTCTTAAAATATAGAGCACAGTGTATATTTTGGTATATTCAAGTCAAAAATTACGATTTTGTGGGTTGGAACCTTTTTGCTAAACTACGTCCAACTTCAAAGTTGTCCTGACCACAAATACCATGTAAGGTCTGCGCGAATTTTTCGTCAAGTTATTTGCCTTTACATCAATCCTAGAGGAGCATCCGCTTTAACTAAGCCAATGCGGAATACGTATCCAAAATTTGCATAAGTTAAAGACTGTGCCTTGGATCAGCGTGTATAACGCCTGACTGCTATGCAATGAGCCGTAGGTTCGAGACACACTCTATGAATCGTCGGTTTTTGTTTCGTTGTCCGGAATGTCTAGTACTGTTTGCGACGGCCGCGCCGCGGCAGCACTTTCGTACTGTGAGGATAATTTATATGAGAGTGACTATTTGTATTCGAGACACCTGAATTTTTAATTGCCAGTCAGAATATTAAAATAGTCGGTTTTATTGCTATGGCGAGACTCGTGTTTTTTCACTATGACTAAGTAATTCTTGAGTCACTCTATGAGGTTTACTAGCGCCATCTATGGATGAACATCACATCTTCTTCCATAGAACGGTATTTTAAAAAGTATCTTAAATTAGACTGTCAAAAATGAAAACAGTAATTTATAGGTGCCTCAAAGAGGGACTTAGGCTAAATATAAGGAATTTAGGAGCTTAAGTTAAATCGTTTGGTGAAAATTTGAAGAAAGAAAGAAAGAAAGAAAGAAGTATATTTATTAGATTTAATTCCATGAAAATACTTTAAATACTTTACGTTCAAATTACTTTCAAATTTTACCCTTAATTTCTCGACAGTGGATTCTAAACATTTAGTGCTAAATAAAAAGTCAGTGGGTGTCGAGACCGGATTGGGCTAGCACTTTTAAATCCCGCTTCTGACATTTAAAACAAATATATAAACGCCGATTAAAATAGTCTGTGCTGGAGACTTCAGAAGAAAAACATGTAGCCACAGATTAAATAAACGGAGTTTTAAATTGGTTTCAGATTATTCATGTTTTTGTAAATAAGACCATAAATATTTGGGTGAGTTTTAATACAGTTTAAATTTATGCTGTTGATTTATGATGTGTTAGAAAGGCGATAAAAAGTCAGGCGGTATGGATCCCACTTCTGATAATTTTTTCCCTTACTTATCAAACCTATCACTAGATACACGTTGTAAATCAATTAAAAGAGGTATCCTCGTGTTGCAGAGAGGGTCAGCGCAAGTGATTACATCGTACAGACGTTATTAGATATTGGGGTGTGTGCACCCTCCTGGCTTGAGGCACGTGACACGTGGTTTGACCATTTATTTCGATTTGCAACATTGTTCTTGAGGTGATAAATTTTCATTTGAGTTTTAGTGAGGCTTGTGGGATATTTGCTCACGTTCTCTGATTGGGGAGGGCGTTTCTTTGATCTGATACTGTCAAGTTTGTGATTAATACTCGACTGCCGGAACCAAAAGGGGTGTGTAATGTTTTCAGAGTTCACGTTTTTTATTTGTGCCTTTGTTTATTCCGTCGTTATTTGTGATGTTTAAGCGATTGAAATATTATGTTACTAGAAGCCTCATGTACCATTCCGGGGTTTTAGCTACCTATGTAAACTGGTAGAAGAGATTTTGGTTCTGTAATAATTATATTTTATTTATTTTTGGTGACAAAAATTTATAGTGCTGAATTTGATGTCTCCCTACAATATGCAAATGTGTCTGATACTTATTCGTTTTTGTGAGATTTTTTTTAATGTAGCTTCATATATATTTATGAGACAAATAAAAATTACCTGGTCCGTATGGATGTCAATCGTCGCTGCAGTCTAGTGATGCGACACACCTAAATAGTAAAATGCATAAAAGGTACAATGAATAAAATACAAAAACGGAACGACGCAGTGTCACGTGGAATGCTGTAAATTAAACATAAAAAAAATTCTAAGGCTTAAAATTGTAGTATTTTTTAAAATTACAAACTCGCATAGCACAGCAGCTCCTTATGCTAAAACAACGAGAGGTTTCAACCGATTCGTCTTTTTACTTCGATTTAAGCAAGCCACAAAGATTTACGTGAGATTAATGACAAGATTTCAAATGAATCAGGAAACTATGATGAACATAGTAGTACAATATTTGCACAAAAATATATTACAACCAATGGAAAAAAAGCAATTCAAAAGGTTAAACAAACTACATAAAACCTTCTGTATATTTTTAGAGTTGAAATATTACGAAAGATTTCATGTAATTTAATTTTTTTTGCCATTGAAATATTTAATAATAACACAGTTTGAAAAACATTTAGTCCTCGGTATTCCTGTACAATAAAATCTTATCTTACGCAAAATTTAGCGCTTGCCAATTCTTACGAAGATAGAAGCGCTTGAAACCGTCTCGTGGCATGAAAACGCAAAAATCAACTCAAAAATAACTGCCAATGGAGAGAAATGTAATTTTAACCATCGCCTCAGCTTTTAAATGAATAATAAACACGGTAAAAAGGCCACATAGTTTCCCTGAAACCTTTTGAGGTTAGCATCTTCCCCTATCGATTTTCTCCATCACTCGTGATGGTTGACAATCAATAGTGGAGGGACCAACTGAGTTCGCTTACCAAGTGCCACTTACCTCTTTCTCGCCGATGTCTCGCCACCGCCACACAAATAATTCACCAAACGGGATAAATCATAAATAAATGGAAAATATCGAAGGTACAACGAATAGTATATTAGCCGGAAAATCGATTTGAACGAGATACCGCTCGGAGGAATGAGTGCGCCGCAAAAATCGGCGGGAAAATCAAACTCAGCCCGAGTTGAAATAAAAAAAAATGGAGGGTAGGAAAAGAAAATCGGTCGAAATTATAAGATAACACCGAGCACGCTTCGACTCGAGAAGCACTGGCGCTCTGTCGAAGCCTTCCAGAGGTGGCGTATTTATACCCTGTTTGGGGGGCGCGCGGGGGAGGGAGCGGCCATCTTGAGCGGTTGCCATGGCAACGCGAGGAGATGGCCTATTATGGAGGGTGGTGCAGATTAGTCGTAGGGACAGCAACGGCGTTGAACGGCAAGGGGTAAAAGCCTATAATAATGTAAAAGCCTATAATGTATCCAACATTTAGCTTAATGCTAGTTGTAATTTATCTGTCTAATTTATAAAAGTTCGATTCCACCAAAATACTCTCAAGCTGGAGTTGAAGTTAGATTATGTCAGTATTTTTTCTTCTGAAACAGCTTTGAGCCAGTTTCTAGAGTGCTTTACCAGTAAAGCACAAATCCATATTTTATCTTTTATAAATAAGACTCTTATTTTAGTTTTGTACGTTGTACGGCTTGAATGCGTATGGCTTTTTGGCACCCAAACTGGGACTTCAGATGTACTCGTATAATTTGGCGCCCGAAATGGGGCAACATGATTTGAAATTATTTTTAAATCATTTCAAGGCTTCAGAATTTTCTTTACCAGTTCCTTGACTAGCCCATAAAGCTAGTCAATTATTAAACCAATTAAACATTATTACTATACTTTTTTTTCTCACAAGACATATTATAATATTACATTACATAAGATATAGCATATACAAAGGCAAACATAACAGGCAAACAGAGTCGTTAGTATCATTGTACCGGGTAACATAGGTAGGCAATCCCTTTGCATGGTCAGACATGTTTTTTCAAATATGTCACAAAACTTAGAATCTACTAAACCCTTCTAAAATTGATTTATTTATAAAGTTCGTGTACCGTTGACACCAAATGGATATCTGGCCTCTGTATAAAGTTAGTGCTGAAATTGCAAACAAATAAAATAAGAAAACTTCTTCTGCAAGCTGTACTTTTCCTGCGTCTGCAACCCTCCTCACTCACACATACACCCGTGCACACCTCGCCAAATACGCGCATATAGAACACACAGAAGGGATTCTTTCGCACACTGACGCCAGACACTATATCGACGTATAGTGCTCTCTCTGTCAGCCTCTATGGTATGATACTGCCGTCTCTGTCCAGCAATGTGCGGGAGAAATGGAAATAATAATTTGGATAAAATAATAGTTTTCGCAAAGTTTCTATTTGAGATTTTTTCTCTATAAATCTCGATTGTGTTGTCAGTAATTTTTTTGATGCCTCGAATACGATACCGAGATAAGTTACCGATTATACGTCAGAATTTTATAGAGAACAGATGGGTAATACGCTTAGGAAACATTTTTTGATAGTTGAAAGTTGTATTTCGCCGGAAAAATAAAGATTAACACAGTTTTTGTAAGCGTATAACCTGCTTTGTACCTTTGACTGGCTGTTTTGCATTTTTACCAACATTTCACGTTTTTCGTTTTTCGGACATTTTCGTTTTTATTATTAGTTGTATTAATTCAAATGTAATTTTATTTAGATAGGTATCACAAGTTTAGTACGCCTAAAGGCAAGACATAGAGCGACTATAACCTAATAACATCCAAATACTCGTATTCCATAACATCTTTTATTATTTACCTATATGTTTACAAATAAATTAATTGATTGACTGTATTTATTATTTATTTATTTACTAGTACATGGAAAACCAACAGCTTAGAATACATAATAACGTCAAAATAACAACTATAAGCTAATTAAGGTTTTCACTTATAAGTTATAAACCACAGATTGATAAAGTTATGTTTTACAAATACTTAATACTATGTTACCCACCACCGAAGTTTTAATAGGTTTGGATAGATTAAAATACATTTAAAGTTTAAATTATGTTGTCTGCAAACTGAGATTTGAGAAGTGCTTTAATGGATCATCATCATCATCATCGTCATCAATCCATTATGTCCCCACCGTCACGTCATACATCGTGACGTTACGTATGACGTCACGCCGTGCTGCATTTTTTAGCAACACGTAACTTTAATGGGCTATATCTTTGATATTTTTTGTTTAATCGAAAAAAGAAAAAATACGTGTCCAATATTTTTTTATAATCTCAAATACGGACTAAATAGAATTTAATTATTTTGACCCTGGAAACTACCCTAGTCAATGTGTCGAATTTAAAGTTATGATATTGCCTGAAGGCGTTTTTTAAATTATTTTTTTGAAAGCCAGAATGTGTCTTGACAGTAAGAGGGAAGAGACCCGTGCCCCTCGGTGGGGACCTAATGGGTGATGATGATGATGAAAGCCAGAATATACCTACATATTATTTTGTTTATTCATATTGTATATTTGTACATTTCTTTCATTTCAATAAATGGTTAGGTTAGGTATAGCTATTTAGGAAACGTGGATTTTTATGCGAAAAAATGCTTCACAAAACGTGAAAGATGATAGAAGAAAAAGTATGAACAGAAATAAAACTAGCTATTTTCTCAAGTATCTCTGCTACCTTCGGATATGCACCTTAATAATTTAGTTAAGCCACTTCCATTGTTGCGTTCAATTAACTACCTTAACTGTTGGATTTTAAAGTAGAGTTTCCTTCGAATTCCCGTCCGGTAACAACATTGTAACTTACAGACTCCGAAGTGAATTTTTCACGAGATTTGTACTTCCTCCATTAGATACTAGATGGCAATACTAGCGTTGTCTGTCAGAACAAATTCTTAGTATTGAAATCTATCATATCGGTTATGAAGCAAGCTTTAATTAACTTGAAAAAAGGGTATTCTGGTTTTACGTCTAGCATAGAGGAAAAAACGTTTTTTGATTTTCTTGGTTCTGCTACTCGACACTAGATGTCGCAACATGACTTTCGAAATCAAAATTTTCTTGACTGTACAAGGCAGAGCCCCTCAATTTAGGTACTCGTTACAACAATATTTAACAGCATTTTGAAAACTTTAGATAGCTTTTTTTATAAATACCGAATAGTCTAAAATATGCAATTCTACTTAATATATAAAATTCTCGTGTCACTGTGTTAGTGCGCATACTCCTCCAAAACGGCTTAACCGATTTTGATGGAATTGTATAAAATTATACATCTTTTCGCTAGGTTTGAGAATCCGTTATTATAAATCTTAGCATTGACATTATTCCCTCGGCCGGTCGCGTGGGGTCTTTGAAAGCCTAGGTGTTTTAAATATGCAATTTTTTTATTTTTCATATTGTCCTAGCAACCTGAAATTTTAGGTACCCTCCTAAGTTAGATTATACTTGACTCAGATCGCAGCTAACTTCAGCGTGCGCGCAGGCGCTGTAACATACGTACGTATTTTCTGCGCGAGGGCTTTGAAAGACCCCACGCGACTAACCGCGTGCGTAAAATTTAGTGGTTTTTTTATTATTATTTCATTCTAACACATGATTTATTGGTATTTTTTACATTGTTTTAAGCTTTTTTTGTTATCATTAATATAAGTTCGCAATATACGTTCTTGTTGTCTATCCAAGACAACAAGAACGTATATCGCGCTCGTTGGAAGAAGAAAAAGATGATTTTCTTGATAGTGAGGACGATGAAGAAGGATACGCTATATACCCGGACAAAATAAGTGAACACAACACAGATTCAGTGCAAGAATATGAAGACTATATCTATATGTCACTTTTGTAAGGGTAATATATGTCCAGTACATTCCAAATCGGTATGTACCGACTGCGTTCAAACGTGAAATTAGTCCAATTTATATAAGTAAAAAGCTTATGTGTTTTTTTGTTCTATATTTCCGATTTTTAATTAATGTTGTTGATTTACCTCTATAGATACCAAAAGATAATGAAAAAGAAGAAGTCGTTTTAATTGAATACAATTTAGTTATTAAAAGTATGATATAATAAATAAACAAATAAAAATAATGAGGTATTTTGTGCCCTATTGAACTTTGGGGTTTTTAAAACCCCCACGCGACCAACCACGTTAAAAGAGATGCGCGACCAGACGAAGGTTAAAGTTACTTACTTAAAGATGGATTAATTAAATCAACATTTTATATTTAGTTTATTCTAGTTTAACCCTTAATTTCAACATTTTTTTTAAATATAATTCTAAGCTATCTTAGAATTATATTTAATTTGTAATGAATATTTAATGCGTGTAATTTTTTATTAATTAATTAATTATTTTGGCCAAACCTTTTTTTAACATTTATTTTAAATATTTTAATTTGCCATAATTAATTAAACGACCCTTAGCAGCATATTGTAAATATTCTTAGTTTTTTTGGAATCATTTTGCAAGTTTAAAATTTCTCAATATTGCATTATTTTCATGCCACTTGCCTGACAGATCACTTTCGCTTCATCGACATTCATTAGTTGTAGCATGCACACACGCCCGTTTCGGGTACTTTTTATCTTGCTCTTTGCTAAGACATCCCTTATTAGGTCGAAGTACGAGTATATCCGCCTGGGGCGGTCCATACCGGCCCTTCCACTTACATCCGCTGGATAAAAACTTTATTTAAAAAAATACGACTGCTGAAAATAGTTATTTCAAATATTTTATCATCAACCCATTGTGTCCCCACCGAGGGGCACGGGCCTCCTCTCTGAGGAAGGTATAAGCCATACTCCACCACTGGGGCCAACTCCGGGTTGGTGGAGGCTTGTAAGACTAGTGGCTGGTCTTACTGTCAGAGGTTTTCAAGCCGACCTAAGGCCTCTGACTTGGCTTAACGACTGCCATCTATCGATGGCAGCCGGCACCAACTGCTTAACGTGCGTTGCGAAGCACGGAACTCCTCGGAAAAATGCCACTAGCGTTAGTCATAGAACGGTTACCCATAGATGCAATGAACGCGCCCTATGTTGCTTAACCGTGATCGTTTAAGATCACTCAGGCGGCCGGGGCTACGAGCGATTCTCTTTCAAATATTACTAAACTTTCAAATATTACTCAGTGAATAATTACCTAACTAATTTAGCTGTGAAAGAAAAAAGTTTCTATATAGGTCTGAGTCGTTAGTGAAGTAAATTCGACCATCGATTTTTAGGCAGATAATGGAAACGTTATGCCGGCTTTACACGCTTGTCAAGTATCAACAAGCGTCCACAAGTACAAGCGTGTAAAGAGGACGTATGGCTTGGCTTGCGTGAGCTTGCGGATGCTTGTCGCCGATCCGTCTGGTGTCAGTTTTTGGACACAGCTCAAAACGCTTGCGACGCGTTCACATGTTGGTGCGTGTTTGGCAGCTAATGTGATCTCGCGGCGAGCTCATGTGTCTTAAAAATGAGTGAATTAACACTTTGCCGGACAGTCATATGTGATCTATTGTTATTGTTATAGACTGCTACAGCCGTCCCTGTCCGCGAATGTATTAATGACAATTTTATGAATATTCAGCATCGACCATCTTCGTGGTCGCCAAGCATTTCTTGTTTTTATTTTACTTTTTTTGTTTTTCAAATAATAGTACGTTAAACCAAAAGCAATAGCCGACACAATTTCGGCGTCTGCAATGCTTGGATGTTCGTAGCACAATGACGCATTCGCAAGCATTTAAACGACTTCCAAATGCCAAGCGAGGTTTGTGGTCGCTTGGGGCTTGACGATGTTTGCCAAGGTTGGCAACCGTGTGAGTCTACCATTAGAAGCAGCACTGGCCAAAGTGCACAGGCGAACAACATTCTCTCTAAAGTCATTTAACTACAGCACGAGTCTAATAGATTTGCAGGAGAGCGGAGTGGATTGACGGACTGACGTACTGATGGACAAGAACTAATGGGAGGAGTACTTCATTATGCAAGTACAGACGCCGGCGGAGTTGGCGCACAGAATTTCAGCGTAAAATTTTGATCATCATCAACCCATTATGTTCCCACTGAGGGGCACGGGTCTCTTCCCTGAGGAAGGTATAGGCCATACCCCACCACGGGGGCCAAGACCGGATTGGTGAAGGCTTGTAAGTCTAGTGGCTGGTCTTACTTACTGTAATTAAAGATTATAAATCCAAATTAGCCAGAGTGCGTACGGGAAGGTCGGCTTAAAAATATTTGTTATTTAACGGTACAATTGCACTCAAAACGGTACGTAACGTTTTGCTGGTGGACGACGTACTGGTTCAATAGAGTCATAGTAAATAATTTAATTGGAAATATATAAGTCTAATCAGATCTGACAGTAAGACCAGCCCCTAGTCTTACAAGCCTCCACCAATCCGGACTAGGCCCCCGTGGTGGAGTATGGCCTATACCTTCCGCAGGGAAGAGACCCGTGCCCCTCAGTGGAGACAACCGATATAGAACAGAATAGCATATTCTTTATTGTATGTACACCAGGAATTACGCAGGAGATTTGGCAATAACATAGTACAGTACAATTGGCGGCCTTATTGCTAAAAGTAATTTCTTCCAGACAATCATTGAAGGAAAAAAAAATAAAGAAGCTGATACATATATTGGCCGGCTATAATTGTATCCCGATACTGAGTGACACCGATTTAAATGGCGCTAGGATACCATAATTGTTTATTTGTTATGACACCATGCGGAAAATATATCAACCGTGCAACATCTTTACCGTTTTACTATTATCCACACCTATAGGCCTCCACAGCTCTTTTTTTAAATATCTCCTACTACATAGTGTAACATGCTAATGTTAAGAGTTTTTATAAGTATTAAGAGCATTGTGTACTGGGGAAAATAAATAGATTTGTATTGTATTTGTATATGTATTTAGTACTTATGCACGCAAGTGAATTCTTATGGTGCAAATTCACGCCCGCACTATTTAAAGAGGTGGACAGACCACGATTGATTTTCTTCGTACCCCGGGGCTTCTAACACCTTTATTTGGGGTGCTCAGGTTTAGCACCTTAGTCTGGACGGCTATTAGCGAAACAGATCGAATAGGCTACTCGAAAGTGAAAAACATAACATAATGTCGTTGCGCCTGTAAAAACCGACAGACGTAAAATCCTAACTGTTCAGAAAAACGAAAAAACTTAATGATTTCGCAATTATTACCACGCCTTTTTTATTATGTAAATACATGGCTGATATTTACATTTTAAGTTTCAAGCTAGCTAGCCAAAAATGGGTTGAATATGTAACGAGGCGATCGCCTCGTTGCTTTTAAATCATTTTCGGCCTATAAACTATTCCATTTAACTATTTTATGACATTCGCCGCAGTGTTCGGACGTATTTGGCACAGATATTCCTCAGCCTCCGAACTAAGTGGACGTAAACGTGATTCTACCTTTATTATCGTTTTTATTACAGCACGTCTGTCACCTGATTGCTGTATTCTCCAATATTATAACCAACAACAAATATTTAAAAGGCACATTAATTTTATTAATGTAAGTGTTCTACCTTTTTATACTCGAAATTGTATTTTTTTTTTTATCTTTTAGACCGTAGTTAAGCTTCTCTATTTGTATTGTTCTCAGGTGCCTTTCCTTTACATTTAAATAAATTGAAACTTCTTTGCCCCTGGATACCCTCTTTTACTACGGATCGCACCCCTACTTTACCTACCGTGCGACAAATACTAACAAATTAATGACTATACTAACAAAATACAAAACTGATTTTGCTAAAAAATATGTTTGTGGGATTTTCCAGGCGCAGCAACGATAACATGGACATAGCTTAGCAAAAAAGTTTCAACCTATACAAAGTGTTTCTGAGATATTTGAGTTTTTAGGTTTAAGCTGATTTACGCTCTCCATATCACGTTTGAGACCTAATAAACTCGGCAAAACGTGGGTCCAGTTCTAGAGACTGGTGCCTCTGCCTACCCCTTCGGGGATAACGGGCGTGAGTTTATTTATTTTTTTATTTTTACGCTCTCCATACATTTGGGTTGGAGTACCATGTGCCATAACTTTGCACATACTCATCGGTTGGCTATGAAAGTTTTTGAAGAGTGATTTTTTGTTTGTGATTTTGGTATATTTATTTCAAAGATACGTCCACAAAAACATAAACATTTACACACAGTAGGTACGTACATTGCTTCTGGCCCCACACTAGGATACCCTGTGTCGTGGGAACCAGAAACAGCGACGTCACAAACATTTAAACATCCATGACCTGGGTTTTTTTGTCCCTAGCGGGGATTCGAACCCGGGACCTCTCGCATGGTACCTAGGCAGATGCACTACCGCTACGCCGCAGAGGTCGTCGAAAAAAAAACTTTATTATCTAAACATCATACTAATATTATAAAGGCGAAAGTTTGTGAGTGTGTATGTTTGTTACTTCTTCACGTCTAAACGGCTGGGCCAATTTTAATAAAATTTTCTGGTTTTTATGTTAACAGTTTATGTCCAATGAATTGGTCAAAATCGTCCTTAGGCGGCCCCTAAACGATCAATTAAATTGCGCAATGATCTGAATTGTGCAATATAATTGAAATATTGAAAATTGTTCAATCATTGAGAGAGTTTAATTTTTATTGCGCAATGTTTTTTTTATTTATTTATTTATTTTACAAAAACAAAAACCTTATTCAATTACACAATTACGCGAAATAGCTAACTTATTTAATACGTATATTATTTGTATACATAAACAACATAATACATATCAATGATTCGTTTCAAGTACATTATTATGTTTTGTATTTGTTTTCCTGGCACAACAAAGAATATTCTTATCTTATCTTACAAAGGTGTAGTTTTATTTTATCATTAGTTCTTTAAGTTTATATTTAAGCGTGGCTTTACATACTTTGGTTTCATCAAGCAAAAGAGGATAACTTTCTAATCTTTGATGAGTCTTCTTCACAAGGGGTGCTGCAAAGTTGGACAATGTTTCCGGACGGTGTACACGGGATGACTGAACCTCCGACTGAACACGAAAACATTGCGCAATATTTAATATCATCATCATCATCAACCCATTATGTCGCCACCGAGGGGCACGGGTCTCTTCCCTGAGGAAGGTATAGGCCATACTCCACCACGGGGGCCAAGTCCCGATTGGTGGAGGCTTGTAAGACTCAATGGCTGGTCTTACTGTCAGAAGTTTTCAAGCCTCCCTAAAGGCCTTGGCGTAACGACTGCCATCTATCGACGGCACCCAACACCAACTGCTTAACGTGCCTTGCGAAGCACGGAACCGCTCGGAAAAATGCCACTAGCGTTAGTCATAGAATGGTGACCCATCCATGGACTGAACGCGCCGTATGTTGCTTAACATTAGTGATCGTTTAAGGTCACTCAGGCAGCCCAGGCTACGAGCGATTCTTATATTTAATATTGTACAATATAATTGATCGTTTGGATTCAAAGCGGCTTTTAATTTTATTGTGTAATAATAAGTGTTAAGTGCAGCGCATCAGGCATGTTTGCCGATGCACAAGTGAATGGTTTTTATACCGTGCTCCGCAACCGGTCTGCCGCAGGACTCTGCGGGCTCCGCGCCAGCCCCAATAGCATTCTGACTATGATAGCGGACAGGGTAGATAGTCGATACACCCAAATGTGGGCCGAGAGACATAGAAGTCTCTGTACAGTAAAGTTACGTACCAAAAATAATTGAGCACAGAGTAGATTAGAATTAGTTATTATTGTTACTAATATAGTCTTAAGTCACTATTGTTATTAACATAATATGGGTGATGCCTGAAATAAAGAATATTTATTTTATTTATTTAAGTATTGCGCAATTATATTGTATGGTCTCGGGGCCGCCTTAGAATAGCCCCCGCGCTGTAGCTGTAAGTAATAAAACTGTCTTTTATTGTATTGACCGGGCGGACGTGTTTGCTGGGCAATGTCAACAAGGCTGGATTTACAAACTGACCATTACCTACGACACGGTTTTAGAGGGCTGTAAAAGCATTGCGTTCAGATATAGAAGTACATAAATCGAAAATCGAAAAAGGAGGTAGGACTGACGAAACAAAGTCAAACTAAATAGTTACTTTTTTTTTAACAGCAAAAGAAATTTATTGTAATTTTAGGAGATTTGAATAAACCATCAATTAAATTATAAAAAATATAGCTTATATTATTTAAAACTATGCAAAACGTGGGTCCAGTTCTAGAGACTGGTGCCTCTGCCTACCCCTTCGGGGATAACGGGCGTGAGTTTATTATTATTTATTATTATTATTATTATGCTAAAAATATATATTTACAAATAAAACACGTGCACCAGGTCACTATCCCGCGGCAAGGAGCCCAGCCCTTATAGTTAGTTGATAAACATATTTTATAGTTATACTAGCTGCCCCGGCAAACGTTGTTTTGCCAGAAAGGGGTATGAAAAATAGATAACTACGTATTCTCAGACCTACCGATTATGTATACAAAATTTTATCAAAACCGGCCAAGCCGTTTCGGAGGAGTATGCGCACTAACACTGAGACAAGATAATTTTATATTTTAGACTAACTGCCCCGGCGAACGTAGTTTCGCCATATATTTTTTTTTCACTGAGGGCTATGAAACATAGATAACAACCTTTTCTCAGACCTACCGATTGTACATACACAATTTCATCGAATTCAGCCAAGCCGTTTCGGAGGAGTATGCGCACTGACATTAGGTCACGAGAATTTTATATATTAGACTAATTGACCCGGCAAACGTTGTTTTGCCAGAAAGGGGTATGAAATATAGATAACAACCTATTCTCAGACCTACCGAATATACATACAAAGTTTCATCAGAATAGGTGAAGCCGTTTCGGAGGAGTTTGCGCACTAACATTGTTACATGAATATTAGAAGATTTTACTAGCTGTGCCCCGCGGTGTCACCCGTGGTTTATTAGGGAAAATTAATTGTGTATTAACAGCAATTGGGCGTGATTTTGAAGTATCGTAGTTTAATTTTCTATTTAAAACAATTTTTTTCGCGGATAATTATCGGCAAATTCATTTTCATCGATTTCCCATGGGAAAAAGATATTATCCCGCAGCAAAATGTAGCCTATGTGTTAATCCAGGTTGTCAGCTAACTTCACACCAAATTTTATTAAAATCACTCCAGCCGTTTAGACGTTAAGAAGTTATAAACATACACCCTCACAAACTTTTGCATTTATAATATTAGTGTGATTTTTAGTGCCGGTGAGGGACGCCCTGTGACTCATGTGGGTAAGGTGAGGGTTACTGAGAGAGCATTATTCAGTCGAAAGCCAGTTCATTGCAATCGTATTGAACAAATGTTCAATTGTCCTGGGTTCGTATCCCGGCTGGGGACAAAACAAAATAAACTCAGGTCTTGGATGTTTACATGTTTGTGACGTCGCTGTTTCTGGTTCCCACGACACAGGGTATCCTAGTGTGGGGCCAGAAGCAATGTATGTGCCTGTATGTAAATGTTATGTTATGTTATTCGAAGGTTGGCAGCCTCATTTATATATCTTTTCTGTGTCTGCGTCCAGACGATGGAAAACATTATTAAGATGATTAACAGAATCTAGATCCTGGAGTCATCAATGAAACGTTAAATAAGGAAAGCATACCGATTTGACAGCAAGAAAGTTACCGACTACCTAATGCTCAGTTTGGGGGCAAGTGATGGGGCAGTTGCGATAATCAATATCGATAAAATATTAAGTTGATATACTCACTTAATAACATATGAATACTTAGATCTGATTCATACTTAACAGAGCTCTGACATAATGTTTTTTTAAAATTGTTAGGCAGTAAAAAACTTTTATTTATTTATTATTTTTTTTAGCTCGCCTTTGTACATTGTTTCTGTAACAACTGTGTTGTAACCTGTTTTATCTATCTATATATATAAAATTCAAAGTCCTGACTGACTGACTCACTCATCAACGCCCAGCCCATGTAGTTTGACCTAGGAAGCTGAAATTTTGCACAGAGGATCTATATATAATGTAGGCAAGGAATAAGTACAGATTTTTTTAAATTCAACCCCTAAGGGGGCGAAAAGGGTTGCCAAAATTTGTATGGGAGGTATACAAAATGTTGTCTGATTTTCTTGAAACTTAAAATAAATACTCTTCAACACAATTGATTGAACACGTGTTTCGCCGTTTTTTCTAAATTTAACCCTTAGGGGAGTGAACGGGGTTGTAAAATTTTGAACTAAAGTCCACGCGGACGGAGTCGCGGGCGAAAGCTAGTGTACAATAAAGTACTACTACTACACCTGCTACTAATATTTACCCCCGAACTTAAACGGTTTATACAACACTATAGGGTACCTTAGTACCTAACAAGTCGTCTCTGTATGATTCTATAATTTCTAGCCGTCCTATCTGATGAAAAAGCTGGAATGAATGTCTAGAGCATTCACAAAATAAGAATTTTATTTTGACAAATAACCCTTTGTAGATAAAATATGAATCGACTAATAATGTGAAGCAACATCACTATTTTCCCCCAAACTGAGCATTAGATAACGGGGTCTACCGACTACAAACGTGTAATGCTGCGGCCACACTGGAAGGCGAAGATTCGTGTTCGCGTTGACGCGACAAAACTTCGTGTTCCCTCTACGGCGAAGAGCTTGGCCACATCAAATAAACCTGCTTCGCTACGTCGCGACAATCTATAATGTTGCTAAATTCATTTTGCAGAGAACACGGAAGAGGCAGTTGCTCTGTATCACATGGCGGCAAATAATTATTTACTGCATCTTTATATTTGAACAAAAGTAATAATGTTAAAAAGAGGTTTTTTCTTGTGGTTTGGGTCTTGGGAGTTCCATAAAACTAGTTCAGATTCATAATTTTGTATGAATTCAATTATCTTCTCATTGCTCCAATCCATAGTTAAAACACGTCCAAACCAATCGGAGTCTCGCTGTCAAATAAAGCGCGCGAAGTGTAGCCAACCGCTCAAACTTTTTCACCATAAACCCTTTGATGTGCGGTATTTTACCGACAGCAGCGCGAAGGGTTTTTGTATTCGCGATGATGATTCGTAATAGGACGAATTTTTTGTATCTATAGTATCCAGACATGTCGCGACAACGCAAATCTTCGCGTTATCGCGATAGTGTGGCCGTACCATAAGAGAATGTGTATGTGATTCTTCGGTATCTATAGTATCATTTATTGGTCACTTATAGAAAAATTGTGCTTAGTAGAATACTCTTCTTTTCACTACCATCTGAGAGGAACGAAAATGCGTACTTGCGTTCCAATTTCAAATATTTGACAATAAGTTACCTACTTAAAAGTTTTGCAGCAAAGAGTTTGGAAGTTTAGTAAGTAGTTCCAAACTCGGTTTTAAAACTTATTGCTTGGGTTGGAGCGAAATAGATAGGACGAATCCTCAAGAGTAAAAGAGAAGTCCGACTTCTTAGTAAATGAGTGCATTAGTATATAAATTCAAAATTGGATTTTGAGTCTATTTACTTAAAGGTACCTAAAGGTACCTACTTTGATGCATCTTAGCTTGAACAACAATAGCGTTTTTGGGTCCTAAATTTGGGCATCAAAAAGCATCATTCCGAGCAGATGGAGTGAAAAACTAATTTCAACCAAACCTCACATCTCTCAAGTGTATCTTGTCTAGCTAAATTCCCGTCTGCACATTCCCCATATACGGGCGCACTCATTTTCCGCGCCCAGCGGTGAGTTCACAAACAAATGCTCTTAAAAAAACACCTGCGAGCCGGCGGGTTATTAAAAAACTTGATGAATTACGGAATGCAAAGCAATTAACAGCTGAAACGGTTCCCGCTTTTTCTGTTGGCGAGAATGAGTTGTTTGTTTACAGCTTTATATTGCACGCGTGCCCGGAATTCCTTGAGAGCTGGAGCGAGTGTTTGTTTCTGTTTTCAAGTCTGCACCTAGTCGATCGAAATTAAATGAAAGGAAATAGTTTATTTGCCTAAAATGTCGTACAATTTGGTAGTTGACACGACCAACAATAAATTATTTGATATGCTCGATTGAAACAAAAATAACAAAATGTTTTAGCCAATTACTACCTATTAAAATTTTTAAATAGATGAAACTTAAAAAGAGTGCTCTGAAATATGACGTCATACACCGGTATTTTCATGCAAAATTCCATTTTAAAAGTAACTTATTTGACATTTTGTCAACTACCGTATTGGTGGTCAGATTATTATTTATCATATCATAGATTTTGAATTAAATATCGATCTACACATTTCACCTGTCTGTTGGGTATAGTATATAGCAACACTAAGATAGATTTTTAATATGGCAACATTGTTCGCCCCTTCTCTTTCATGGACGGATTACACGCATGTGACTAAATTCTATTTTATTTAAATAAAACGTTTTCGCTGTTTTCCACGTCATCGAGCTATCAAAACTCACAGTCCACTGTTCACTGTCCAGGTATGCAAAATTTAAGTCAAGAAGTCTAATTATTTACAAAACATATTATATTATTATTTTTATTATATATTATGTGATATGTGAATATTATTTCTTAGTGTACATAAGAAATAATACGGCTACATAAGCCATCTTCGAGCTCACCAGCGCCATATCTCTGATTACGGGTCAAAGTGGTCGCCATGGCCAAATCGGTCGGAGCCATCATGATCATTCACATTATAAAAACAAATTTCGATTAACCATTTGTGTAGTGAGACCTTGAATCTGGTCAAAGGCGGGTACTTAATTGACTGTGGGAGCTTATTATATTATAATAAGCTCCCACATTATAATATAATAAGCTCCCACAGTCAATTAAGTACCTGTAAAATAAGTTGTTATCGTATGCTCATAAGATTATATTATATTCTTATGAGCATACGATAACAACTTATTTTACAAAATTCAGCTCTGCGTGGTGGGAGTTCGATTTTGTTACACTCGTATGTGGATATCTTGTATTAAGGGTGTAACAAGGGTAAATGTTGCAAAATTGGCTAGCTTTAACTGAAATGTTAGGCAAAAGTACGCACTAAAAAATTCTGAATAAATCTTTGGTAATAAAAGATATATCAGTGACTAATTCGTACGGAAAAAAAATTGCATTTAACCTGTCTAGATGGCAAAAAAATTTTGTTTTTCCGACAGCTTTATTTTCCACAAAATCTAATTTCGCTCGTAAACGATAGTAGCTTTTCATTTAAATCTTTCACGCAAATATCGGCCACATCAATATCTGCAATCCTAATTGCTCATATATTTTTAATGTTAAGCGTGATTAGTACAAAATTGTACGATTTCTTAATTAGCGCGCTAGTTTATTATTCTATAACTCAGAGGTCAAATGCTCAAAGTTATTCGCCCTTGTTACAGCCTTTAAAGAAAAAAACATCACAGTATTTTGTAAAAGTAACGAAAGTATTCGAAGTACCACCACCGCAAACCGGGCAACTGGTCGTCGCGTCTAGTCGCCGCGTCAGACGCGGCGTTGTTGTTGCTAATGGCGACTAGTCGCTGCGACTAGACACAGCGACAAGTCGCCCTGTTTGCGGTGGCTCTCAGCTTGTTGTCGCGACTCCGCGACTCTTACGCCAAGTGTGCGGAGCTGTCGCTGTCGCGTGTCGCTAGCGTGCGCCTAGGCTCTAGCTGGTACGTATTTCGAACTAAGAATTTTCGCAATGAAGTAGGGAAACCGAAAGTTCAACCTCGAATTCAAATATTTTATTCGCAATAGAAACCAAATGCTTACTTTATGAAATATAGTTCTTTGTTTCGCAATTAATAGATTACGTGGAGAAAAAACTAACTGAACGTGTTAAATTGTAACTTTTATTTGTCTAGTGTTTTTTGTGTGCCATAAAGAATATTCTTCTCCTAATACACAAATGTAATAAATGTAGCAATAAAAAAACAAGACATGTAAGTATTTTAAAACAATTCATTTAATAGTGGTCCATAGAATCTTAGACAACCTTGTCCAAGCCAAGCTTTGTATGTGTTACAGTAAAAACTCTTAAACGGTCAAAACTGGTTTTGACTGCTAAAATCAGTCAAAAGTACTTTTGTCCAAAGCTTCTGGTCAGTAGTGGTTAGTTTTGACTAAGCTCTTGTAGTAAAAACTAGTTTTGACTAACACTTTTGTAGTCTTAACCAGTTTTGACCACAACATTTAGTTAACACTAGTTCTGACTGAAAAATATCAGTCATAAGTACTATTGACTAATAATTTTCAGTCAAAACTTATTTTAACCAATCTCTGCAGTCAAAACTAGTTTTGACCGTTTGAGAGTTTTGACTGTAACATTAATATTTGCATGCATGCTCTACTTATGTAATTGGAATTTGCTACGCCCTTACAGGGTCCATGTTACTATAGTCCGTTTTTTAATTCGATGCAAAAAAAACGACGCGATGTTACCGTTATAAAAGCTATAGGTTAACTGGGTAGATTTTTTTACCGTGAATAGAAGACTCATGTGACCAAAATCCTTATCACATCAAAGACATTAAAATTGAATTACTCGTAAGAGCTAAGTCCAAAAAAAAAACACCTACGTAGCATACACAATTTAACTTGGAAGTAAAATGGGGTTATTTGGTTTTTACGTACTAGCAACATTCAGACATTGACAGCCTAAGAATCGTGGAGGGAGTCAAACCATGGAGCAAGCCACAACGCACACATACAAGATGTATATGAAACAAACTTACGTAGCGATTATGGGTGAAAAAGAGACAGAATAAAAGGCAAAAGTGTAACTGCTTTTTTTGTTCGGTTGCCCCCAAAAAACGTCAACTGTTGACATTTCTTGGGGGCAACCGAAGAGTAAAAAATGTTGCCATTCGTGCATGTTGAAAATCCCGATTATTACTTTAACTATGTATTTATTAGTGAGTTCAAAAGTTAGTTTAGCTGGTAGGCAGTCAAATACATACGAACGTAAATTGTTATGCAAAGCATTACAATAGATGAATTCCAGTTGAGAACTCTGTAGTGTGGAAAAAAACATATGAGTCAATATTTTTTCGAGTAAGATTTAACTAAACAAATCTGAATATCATCTTGGAGACCTACTTGGATTACTACTTTTATATACTATTCACTTTTTTACATACTTAAATCTCTTTTAATCAAAAGTTAAAATCATCATCATCATCATCAGTCTATATTAGTCTACTGCTGAAGATAGCCCTCCCCTAATGAGCGCCATAGCGCCCTGTCTTCAGCTTGCCGCATCCAGCATCTGCCAGCAGTTTTTCAATTACAATAATATTATTATATTTTGGTCTATTACAATATTTATGAATTTTCACAATGTTTCCATTCAGATTTCTTCAAAATACTCCTGTTCTGGAGAAATGGGTGCTAGCATGTGGAAGAGAGAACTGGTCACCCACACAAATCGAACATGCTCTGTAGATTTCAACTAAAGTTGCTACAACTCTTCAAGTAACAAATTATTCTATGTTTTGCCAGGCGGCATTTAGGAAGTAAACGCACGGCAAACAAATTAGACACCAGAACGTGAAGTTATTTAACAATAGTTTTTTTCAGGTGTTAAATAGGAAAATTAAAATTTTAAGAAAATATTTACTTTTCTTTCCATTTCTTGTACCCACATGAACAGATTAGAAATTTCTCAAGTTTTCACGAGTGGTACACTTAATATTATTAAAATGAAACCTGTAAAATGTAAATGAAACTTCCGTAAATCAGTGAGAAAAGTGTATTTAATAATACGAATATGTTAGCGGACGTTTGATTGACAACTCTACTGCTAGACGTGTTTTATTGTATGAATAATAATGTTCAAAACAATTGCATTTTTATTCGCGTCCTACGAACGACTGAAATATTTTAGCACACATTATGGCATACACTTTACTCCGGCAACATTACGCACACAAAGAAATAATATTCACCGACGCAAAACCGGTTACACTGTGGCTTGATCTATGGTTTTACTCAATCAACGCTAAGAATTGTATGGAGATGTCAACGTGACAATATTTTTTTTTGCATTGAATGGAAAAACGAAAGAACTGTTCATGGTTTTGCAATAAATGAAATAAGATTTAAAGAAATCTTATTTTAATTATGTATCTGTCATCGTACTGCAACGCAACTGCCAGAATCGAAGCCCCGATAGAGCTCGTACCACCGGAAGTTACCAACGCAGAAAATACCATCGCCAAAACGTTCCCAGTTTATTAGACCGCAAAATAGCATACCTCCAAAAGAGATAAGCTTCAAATCGAAAATGTCTCGAACAGAAATGATAATCCGCCTGGCTGCTTGCCAAACTTCTATCTCTGCGTCTATGGTACTGACACACGTGTTCATAAGTAGCACGAAAGCATGCTTATATTGAGCAAGTGCTTTACTCCCAAGCTTTTCTGTATGTAGGCACATAGACATTCAACAAACAGAATGTAAATTCTTTACGTTGAAATAAGTTTATGATTTCTTAAGACAGTAACACTGACAACAATAATGCAGTCTTAGGTTATCAAACCTCAAAAAATGGAAGACGGATAGATTAAAACATCGAATACGAAAAATACAGAAAAGATTGGGAGTAAAGCACTTGCTCAATATAAGCATGCTTTCGTGCTACTAATGAGCACATGTGTCAGTACCATAAGTAGATAGAGATAGGATATCCTTTACGTATTGTATGACGTATGTACACCAGGAAGGGGGGGTGTCTTAAGTATCTACTACTTGGTATCAATAGGCTGTTTGACCGATTTCTGAAAACCATCTCATATTGTTTGTTGGTGTTCGTGGAGTCCTCAGAAAGTGGTCATTTTAAATTCTTTCGTGTATTTCTTCAACAAAAGCAAACGAACATTTACTGGTTAGAAGCGGCTTGCATCCAGCGTCTTCCTGCCACTTGGATGAAATCGTGTGTCCATCTTGTGGCTGGTCGTCCTACGCTGCGCTTGCCGATGTGTGGTATCCATTCCAGAACTTTTCAGCCCCATCGGCAGTCAGTTCTGCGCGCTTTGCCACTTCATCTTACTCATCCGGTCCACTCCTTTATACATATCATTTCTTTTGTAATATCCTGTTAAAACATTCGTTTGCTACATAAATTACATTTAGTTTGAAATCGTGAAGTGGATAAACATAGTTAAATAACTTTAGTCTTTATTAAATCAAATTGAACGACTCAGACAAACTATAAACAAACATCCTTCCACCTCGCCGCCAAGGGTTCAATTCCACTAAATACTCGGTCATCATCATCAACCCATTATGTCCCCACCGAAGGGCACGGGTCTCTTCCCTGAGGAAGGTATAGGCCATACTCCGCCACGGGGAGCAAGTCCAGATTGGTGGAGACTTGTATGGCTAGTGGCTGGTCTTACTGTCAGAAGTTTTGGCTTAATGACTGCCATCAATCGACGGCAGCCGGCACCAACTGCTTAACGTGCCTTGCGTAGCACGGAACCGCTCGGAAAAATGCCACTAGCGTTAGTCATAGAACGGTAACCCATCCATTGAACGCGCCCTATGTTGCTTAACTTTCGTGATCGTTTGATCACTCAGGCAGCTGACGCTACGAGCGATTCGACGAGAGACGACGATTAGAGACGAACGAAAGAGAGAGTATCGGCTTATTCTGTAGGTATACTGGTCGATTCTGAGCTGATACTTACCAAGTCCACCTAGCCAATGAATTAGGAGAGGGTCGACGAAGTCGAAGACGAAGACGAAGACGACGAATTGTGTGAATATGGGGTAGAAAGGGGCCTTAATTTCATGGCGTCACATTTCAAAACATATTAACTATATTCTAAGTGTTAAATCATACTCAGCTAGGTACATAATGCGTTGATGATGATGAATTAAGAGACTGAGGCCGTTCAAAATATTTGATTTAATTTCTCAAGTGTGAATTTCGTAGAAAGAAATACTCAGAAATCATAAATCAAACATTTATTTCAACGTAAAGAATTTACATTCTGTTTGTTGAATGTCAATGTACATACACTTATGTGTAAAATGTTAGCCGCTGACTTGGGGCCGTCTGTAGTGGAGAAAAAGGCAGCGAAAAAAAACTCCACTGGAACTACTAGATCCAAGGAACGCTTAGCAGACACGGGCCCCGCGTCGGAGCGTGGAAAATTCAATTTCCACCCGTCATTGTTGCAGCCGCGACTTCTATTGTGACAAACACACAGACGCGGGGCTGATAGCGCCCCCTCTCTGCCGGCGTCGGTTCGCTGTCAACCAACTTCACTTGTTGCTCGCTCCCCCCATTGTTTCTATTAGGAAGCGCTAATTCTTCTGCTGTCGGTACAGATACGCAGATACGGCGTCAGGATTTTGCGATACATAATTATATTATATGGTCCTAACAAATCAAGCGCAAGTATTTTATGGGGTAGTCATATATATTGTAATAATACCTTTGAGCAAAAAAATGATCATTAAAGCATTTGCTTTTTTTTTTAAAACTTCCAAACAAATTCATTTCATATCATCCTGCTTCTAAGCGCGCACACACACACACACACGATTGAAATGCAAATTTTAATGACATGTGACATTATGACATGTGTACGTAGTGCGGCGGCACTTATGTGTGCGTGTACATTGATTAAAGGGTGTTTATTTAGAATGGATGATCGATTATTTATTCGACCTATTATTCTTAACTAATAATTAATGTTTAATTCATGTGTTGAACATTCTAAATTATTATTTATCTTTTACTCTATCGCCCCTTAAAATATTTGCGCTTGATTTATTAGGCACCTTATATTAATTTAACTTTATAGGCAGACCTTCAAAGTAGCCTAAAAGTTATTATCAGTAGTCGCTTCATCGACATTCTTTACTCGTTGCGTGCAGGCACGCCAGTTTCGGGTACTTTTTATTTTTCCCTTCGCTAATACATCCCCTATTTGGTCGAAGTATGTCCGCCTGGGGCGCCGCTTACCGGCCCTTCCACTCACATTCATTCATTGTATTTGTTTCGACAGTTTTTTTTTTCTTCATCTTCTCCACATGTCGTCCAACCCAACGCAACATTTTTATACATCTTACGCGTCGCCGCGGCGTCGACGTTGCGCGAAAGACGCTAGTGTGGGGCTCTTAAATAGCGGCGCAGTCGCGCTTTCGAGCGGCGCGGTCGCGCGGCCCAGACGCTCGTACTAGTTTCAACATCAGTTAAAACAGTTGTTTGTATCGGTGCATTTGAAGCAGACGGAACGTTTTCTTGTAAAGTGACCATGTTTGATACAGAATTATTTGTTTCAAAAATAGAGGAAAAGCCTTCTATTCGGGATGTTATAAGTGCTGATTATAAAATGAAATTGATTAGGTATCTGTTGATAGGATGAATCCATCACCGACGTCAGCTGTATAGAGCCATCGCAAACGGGGCGTCTTGTCGCCGCAACTCCGCGACTCTGACGCCAAGTGTGCGGAGATTCGAACAAAATATATGAAAATTGACGGCCGTAGCCTGTCGTCGCGTCTAGTCGCCGAACTGTCGCTGTCGCGTGTCGCCTAGTGTGCGCATAGACTTAAATAAATCGTAACACACAAATTTCTTGTGATTTCGTAGTGTAGTGGCCGGGCCGCTCAGTCGCGCGGGCGCATAATAATTCGAGCCTAAAGCCGATACATGGTTCGAATCGCTCGTAGCCTGGGCTGCCTGAGTGATCTTAAACGATCACTAAGGTTAAGCAACATACGGATGTCGAACACGCGTTCAGTCCATGGATTGGTTACTGTCTATGACTAACGCCAGTGGCATTTTTCCGAGCGGTTCCGTGCTTCGCAAGGCACGTTAAGCAGTTGGTGCCGGCTGCCGTCGATAGATGGCAGTCATTAAGCCAAGTTAGAGGCCTTAGGGCGGCTTGAAAACTTCTGACAGTAAGACCAGCCACTAGTCTTACAAGCCTCCACCCGTGACCGAGACCCGTGCCTCTCGGTGGGGACATGATGGGTTGATGATGATGAAAGACGATACTCTCTCTGAGAGAAGTCCTGTGCGACGTATATAGGCTGCCATTGAATTACCCTGGGAAGCTCACCTCTCTTGCCGACTGTACCGAACAAAAGGCTACCTACATTTGACATTGTAACAGTAACTAAATTGTAACTCAAACTCCGCGTGTGGCGCTGTAATGACGTTTCCGCTGTTTGAGTGACATAGGTTTCTATTGTGGAGTCAATTTATTGTTTGCAACTGACGGTCCTATATATAAAATAGTCAATTAATGTCTCTCGTAGGCCGCTGCGACTTATAGCATCGATGCAGTTCCGCGTTTCAAAAACGTGCGACTGCATCGATGCTGCATCGCGACTGCATCGGTGCTAAAATTCGCAGTGTGTAAAGGGCCTTAGGTAAGTAAAAAGTATATTTACAACGAAAGTTTTTAGTACAGCTAGGAACATTTATTTACATAAATATTAAATTTCAACCTAAAATAGACGAGCTCTGTGACACAGCGGTTAGCGCATCTGCCTACCATTTGACGTCCCGGGTTCGATCGCCGAATTCCTCAATAAAGACATTTCTATTTCTATTTATATTCTTAACCTCGAGTGGCCCAATGTCAAAAAAAATGTACAAAAACATATTGTTATTTTCAAGGTCGGGCCGCAAGAGGTTAAAAACAAGTATGAAAACCCCAATGCTGCGGCCAGCCACACGGACGGCACCCGTTCACGAGCATAAGGGTGCTGACCCCTGCATTATGCTAGTACATAGCCAGTCTCAACCATATTAGCCCTTTGCCTGGCAATGGCCACCACCACCTTCATCATCAACCCATTATGTCCCCACTGAGGGGCACGGGTCTCTTACCTTTTTTTTTTTTTTGTTTTTGTTTTTGTTAACGGGGTGAAATGCTTTGTGCACCATAACCGCCACCCTTGGGGGAGGGCGACGGCCGTGTGTCGGACTCTCCTCTCCTAATAATAGGAGAGGCATACCTCCTAAAACACCCCGGGGGCCGTCCTGTCGCTCGTGCAATGGGGCGCCGCCGGATCTCGCTTGTGGTAAACCACAGTGCGAATGCTACAGCGACGCCCCGGCGACGTCGACCCGACTCGCAAGGAGTCGGGCCCACCCTCACTGGAGAAGGGGCATGGGCCACCCCCTTCTCCCGTCACGATGTCGGACGGCAGGTCCCCCAACCTGCCGTCGGTGACCCTCCCTCAACCTCCTCTATGCCCTCTGCTGAACAGAGGGACATAGAGGAGGGCCACACCGTGTGTTTTTTATAGAGGTTATCCCCTCGCAGCCCGAAGGCCCCCGGCCCCACTCAGTGTGGGGTTACGGGTGCGGGGCCCATAGTGGACCCCGCGGGACATCCAGCAGCGCAAGCAACTGGACGTCCCCCTACCTCTGGTTTTGGTCCGCGCCGGCCGAAGCCAGTACCCCCCATATCTGGAGGGCGTTCCCCTATCCGCCACCCGGGGACGCGTCCGATGGAAGACCGGAAACTCCACACGGACGGGTCTCTTCCCTGAAGAAGGTATAGGCCATACTCCACCACGGGGGCTAAGTCCGGATTGGTGGAGGCTTGTAAGACTAGTGGCTGGTCTTACTGTCCGAAGTTTTCAAGCCGCCCCTAAAGGCCTCTGACTTGGCTTAACGACTGCCATCTGTCGACGGCAGCCGGCACCAACTGCTTAACGTACCTTGTGAAGCATGGAATCGCTCGGAAAAAATGCCTAGCGTTAGTCATAGACGGCGACCCATCCATGGACTGAACGCGCCGGCTTAACCTTAGTGATCGTTCAAGATCACTGAGGCAGCCCAGGCTACGAGCGATTCCCACCACCACCTTAAATTGAACCTTATGACTTTGAGATAAAGTTCAAAATCAATGAAAAATTTATACTACTTCAACCAGTTAAAGGGTTAGAGGGAAATAATTTTCTCTGAGGTACTTACCCACTTGAGAGATAAACATAACATAAACACTTACATACGGGCACATACATTTCTTCTGGCCCACACTAGGATAGCCTGTGTTCAATTAACAGTTGTTCTTAACTTTGAAAACAAACAAAGTCATTAGGAGGTACATGCCCGCACTGGGCATCGAACCTGGATCTCCGCTTTCGAGTCCGTTGTTCCATCCACTTAAATACCACCATTAGTCTAGTCAGTATGTACCTTTGTGGACGAAATTTTTGTATAGTCTCCGAAAATTACGATCGAGGTGTCATTCGATTCGGAATATTTTGTAGAAAGTTCAAGAAAACCCCCTCGGGGATAACAGGCGTGAGTTTATTTATTTTTATATTATTTTTTATTCAAGAAAAAGTCCAAAAAAGGGCCGATAAAAATTGCAAAAGTTATAAAAAAATTATTAAAAAAAAATGAGGGCTTGGTTTTTTCTATAAATAAAAAAAAACCATCAAATATATTCGAAATTTGAAAAGAGATCTGAAAAGAGCAGGAAATTTCACAAAAGAAGTCCTACCTCCCGGAATTGGTTGACGTAGTTTACAGGCTAATCCGTTAGAGAGAGAGTGAGAGGGAGAGAGAGAGTGTATAGGCTTTAATCATCTTCTTCTTCTTCCGGTGCAAGCTCCTATCGGAGGTCGGCTATCATTTTGGCTACACTGTCGCGCGATGTACAGTCTGTAAGCTTTCAGAATATACCTCGGGCTCTAGAGTAGGCTTCGGTTTTCGCCGAAAGCACACGAGTATAATACTACTTCCTGATCTGTATAAAACTTTTCTTCACTATTTTGAAAAGTTATTCAAAATAAACCTAGCCCTAAATAACCTTATTGCAATGGGTCGGTATCAAAACGACTGGATTCTCAAAACGACCAGAACCACATAAAAACTTGATCGCAAAACGACCACATTTGCAAAATCTCGTAATGACTTTCTAGTAAAACGACCACATAGCAGCATAAAGTCTGAATATCAGAACGGTTTACTATCAAAATTACTTGTTCGCCTAAAGACTACCTCGCAGTAGGTATAATCGGTTTTTGATTGCTCAGCCGAGGTATATACTAAAAGCTAACAGACTGTAGCTGCTCGCAGAAGTTCTACACTTCTGGTGCTGAACCACTCTGATAAGTTTTGGAGCCATGATGTTTTTCTTCGACCAAGTCTTCGCCTTCCTTCAATTTTCCCTTCCAGAATAAGTCGCAGCAGATTGTATTTTGTCAGCTCGCATGATATGACCAAGGTATTGTAGCTTTCTTCGCTTTACGGTCTTTAAGAGCTCTACCATGCGAGAGGTCCCGGGTTCGAGTCCCGGCTGGGGACCAAAAAAAAACCCCTGGTCTTGGATGTTTACATGTTTGTGATGTCGCTGTTTCTGGTTTCCACGACACCCATCCTAGTGTAGTACCAGAAGCAATGTATGTGCCAGTCTGTAAATGTTTATGTTTACCTTTTTGTTCATTTTCTGCTTTAATCACCACGCATCCCCATCGGGGATTGACGATTTCAAGCGCTGAGGTTTGTGAATATCTCTGACCTTTACAAGCGTGTGGTATCACTACTATATATTGTATAACTTTACCACGGCTACCCAATAGAGAAACAAAATAAAGGCATAAAAGTTAGCTGCGGCAGACGCCTGCCAGGCGACGTTAATTTCCTCCCCAAACCGGCAACACGTCCGCTCACAACAAAACTTGCGGGGCGAATGCGCGATATCGGTTCGAAATTCAAATTTCGCCACTGACCGGAAGCGGTGGCTGTCGAATGTCGGCCGTTTCCGGTGTAAAGTGAACGCAGAAGCACCTTTTTGAAAATATTTTAGAGTTAAACCTAGGCCTTCTCTCGGAGAGAAAAAGAGTATATATCGCACACTTGCAAGAACAACGTGTTATTTCGAAACCCTTACGTTACATGAGAGCATTTTTTGTAGGTTTCAAAGTAATAGCCGAAAGAGATAGCGCTATAACGTGATGCAGTGTCTCTTTTGCACTTTATTCCGAAGTTTTCGGAGGAAATAAAATCGCGTTAAAATATATATATCTATGAATAAAAAATGGTTTCACGTTGTTCTTGCAATTATGGTCTTAATCGACATATAACGGCTCATTATTTTTTATGTCAGCACTTTTGTCTAGGTAGCGCGTACCACGGTCAGTCGCTGCCCCGCCTCCCGCGTTCGTGGTGCTTGCCTAATTAGACCTAACGTTCTAATCTATATAAATAAAATTCAAAGTCCTGACTGACTGACTTACTCATCAACGCCCAGCCCAAGCCTTTTGACCTAGGAAGCTGAAATTTTGCACAGAGGGTCTGGTCATAACTTTTCTGCCCCAACGGCTATCAGTTCTCTGAGCTTTGTGCCTTCCTTGGTATACCTTCCTTGTGCCTACCCACGTAAATAAAAAAAGCGGCCAAGTACGAGTCGGCCTCGCGCACAAAGGGTTCCGTGCCATTATCTATAAAACGGCAAAAAACACATTTGTATATTTATTACTTAAATATTTATTTTATTTTAATTTATTTATTTACTTTTAAAGTGAATAATATAACTCAATATTCTCTGAATATTTCAAGTGTCTACTTGTTGCCGTTACTAATATCGAGCAAGAAAAATCATGTTTGTTGTATGGGAGCCTCCCTTAAATGTGTGTTTTATTTCAATTTAATTATTTATTTTTATATTACATATACAACTAAATATTCTGTGAATATTTCAAGCGTCTACCGGTTGCCGTTGTCAGTATTGAGCGAAAACGAGCAAAAAGTTATTCTTAATATTTGTTTTACTCATTTTTAGTATTTTTTGTCAGGTATAGCGGCATCATCTGTGAAAATTTCAACTGTCTAACTATAACGGTTCATTAGATACAGCTTAGTGACAGACGGCGGACAGCGGAGTCTTAATAAAAGGGTCCGTTTTACCCGGTGGATAAGGAACCTTAAAAAGTTGTGTACTATTCTTCAAAGACCCATTCTTCTGTCGCAGCTGTTTCACTAGTTCCGGCCTCGCAGTGGCCAGTTGAAACCGGCTGCGTGGCCAGTCTTCACCGGACAGTTGAAACTTGTTACTAGCTGCAGCGCGGTGTACCGATTAGTGATGTGCCGGTTCACATCACTAATCGGTAAAAAAATAAAAAGGTTAAAAATTCTTAACCGGTATTTTCCAAACCCAAGAAAATAATAAAATTAAAAATTTTCAAATAATAAAAACGGTTCGTATTATTTTATTGTAGAGTCTAACAAAGGTAACATTGCAATGGGCTAAATATGGTATGTAGTTGTAAAAAAAAGGCTATGGTATCCTTATGTTTATAACCCCAATTCAATAGTCTTGAGACCAGCCACTGGTCTTACAAGCCTCCACCAATTCGGACTTGGCCCCCGTGGTGAAGTATGGCCTATAACTTCCTCAGGGAAGAGACCCGTGCTCTTCGGTGGGGACATAATCGGTTGATGATGATGATGATGATTAATAACGGCTACAAGTAGATGCTTCAAATATTCAAATGCTGTATAGATAATGGTTCGGTAGCCTTGGTTGCAAGTCCGACGCGATCTTGGCCCTTGGAATAGTTCGAAGGCTCGTGATTTAAAAAAGTCATTAAAAGGCATTATCAAAAAAGGTATAAGCTAGATTCAAATTATCTTTGACACTCGTTTTATTTTGAATATAAGGATTTAATCACAAAAAATAATGTGACTCCTTTTCTTGGCTATCGGTTTCACTTTACAAATTACAGCACAAAGATTAATCTACTACTGTCTACCGGTTGGATAGAATAATATACTAATTAACATTAAGCGAGCCTACACAGGGACCTCCAGGTCATACAAATTGTAAGACAAGTGACACTTGCCAACCTCTGTACTCAGAGGTTGTGAAAAGAACTAGTAGTAGGTTAAATTTGACCGCTGATTTAAACTGCCAGCGCAGACAAAGGAAAAGCCCTCCTTAAAAAAACTTATTTTAGCTAATCAGAATATACAGGGTGGCTTTTCTGGAAAATTATTAGAACTAGAGTTGTTTTTAGAACAACACAGAGTGGATATACTTTGTGTCACAGAGCACTGGCTACTAGAGACTCAAATGAATTTTTCTGTGAATAATTATCAAATAGCCAGTTGCTTCAATAGAAAGTCTGCAAGGCGTGGGGGGTCCTTGATACTAGCAAAAAATAATTTGAAATTTAAAGAACGGAATGATATTTGCAGACTTTATGTTGAAAAAGTAATTGAAATATCGTGTGTTGAACTGTCTGGACACATTGTAGTAGCCTTGTACAGGCCCCCTACCAGTGATTACAGTTTATTTGAAACCATATTAGAGGATGTTTTAAAGGTAGCTTCTAGCAGCAATAAGAAAGTCATAGTCTGTGGTGACTTCAACATTGACGTGATGGCAGACACCACTTTAAATACAAAATTGACAATTATTTTCAAGTCGTTTAATCTAGCAAATATTTTTTTGGAGCCTTCCAGGATAACTGAAACTACTGCCACCTGCCTAGATAATGTTTACTGCGATTGCGATTTTTCCGATTATTCTACAGTAAATTGTCTAAAGTCAGACCACAGCGGTCAAGTTGTGCATTTTGAAATAGATACAAAAAAGGCCGAACCTGTTATCCTCTGCCGGCCCGTAACAAGTAAAAAATTAGTTTCATTTAAATCAGACCTAGAAAGTAGTATAAGGACTCAAGAAAATTATGAAAATGCTAATGATCATTACAAAGAGTTATTCGAAGTGGTGTCGGGTAGTTTTAAAAAGATTTTTAAATTGCGCCATCTAAAAAGCAAGGACAATAGAGTAGGATTCAGTGAATGGGCTACGTCAGGTATTCGAAAGAGCAGAGACACACTTTATGAATAATATGACAAAAAGACTTATACATATGTCGCCAACTTCATACAGTACGTAAAAAAATATTCAAAATTATTTAAGGCCGTCTGCCATAAAGCTAAATGTGATCATATAAAAGGTAAAATCCTACAATCACCGAATAAAGTAAAAACAATTTGGACCATAATAAATAGAGAAACGGGTAAAGCAAAGTTAGGAGACCGAGATATTTCACTTAAGATTGATGACAAAATAATAACATCAAATGAAGGTATCGCTGCAGCTTTCGAACAGTTCTTCACTAATGTCCCAATCATAACTACAGCTCCGTTAGACTCGTCACCTGATCGTGCGGCGACATTATTAAGGGACAATGTCCCCGCATGCGAACACGATTTTACGTTTAATTACATTGAGCCCCATGACATTGTTAAGAATTTTAAATTATTAAATCTTAAAAAAACCGAGGACTTATGGGGTATGTCAGTAACAATAGTTAGTTCAGTGATAAATATCCTAGCTTTGCCGTTAGCACAGATTTTCAATAAATGCGTAGATGAAGGAGTATTTCCAGACCTCATGAAATATAGTAGGTTAGTACCCTTATTTAAAAGCGGTGATAAACAAGATTCAACAAATTTTAGACCCGTTTCAGTCCTACCAGTATTAAGTAAAATATTTGAAAGAATTATCTTAGATCAATTACTTACTCATTTCAATAATTACGAACTCCTCCATAGTCAGCAGTTCGGTTTCATTAAAGGGCGGAATACAACAGACGCTGGAGTCATGTTAGTTAAACATATTTTCAGTGCGTGGGAGGATCATAATGATGCGATAGGAGTATTTTGTGATCTGTCAAAGGCATTCGATTGTGTAGACCACAAAACATTACTCTCAAAGTTAAAACACTATGGAATAAAAAAATTAAGTCTAGATCTTTTAAAATCATATTTAGAAGGAAGGGTTCAAAAAGCAGAAATAAATCGTATTAAATCGTCAGGCTCACTTGTAAAAATGGGAGTCCCGCAGGGATCTATCTTAGGGCCGTTCCTTTTCCTAGTCTATGTAAATGATTTACCGTTTTTGGTACAAAAAATGTGTGAGATAGTGCTATATGCTGATGACACGTCACTTGTTTTTAAAATAAAGAGACAGGAAAATAATCTTGCCGAAGCAAATAATGCTCTCTCGCACGTTCTAGATTGGTTTACAGTAAATAATCTATTGTTAAATTCAAAAAAGACAAAATGTATGAAATTTACCCTACCTAACGTAAAATTAGTTGAAAAGAACATTGTAATTGAAAATAATAAACTAGAATTTGTTGAAGATACTGTATTTTTGGGCATCACAATCGATGCCAAACTACAATGGGGTCCACATATTATAAAATTGGCACATAGACTAAGCTCCGCAGCATATGCCGTGAAAAGAATCCGAGAACTTACTGACGTTGCAACTGCTAGGCTTGTTTATTTTAGTTACTTCCATAGTATTATGTCCTATGGTATAATACTATGGGGCCGGGCAGCAGACATTGAGACTATCTTCATTTTGCAGAAGAGAGCGATCCGATTTATTTACAAGCTAGGTAGTAGGGACTCGCTAAGAGATTTTTTCAAAGAAACTAACATCTTAACAGTTGCAAGCCAATACATTTATGAAAATATTATGTACGTTCGGAAAAATATTAAGGACTTCGAAACTCTTGGTAGCCATCATAACGTTAATACTAGGAATAAACATAAATTGTCATTTCCACGATTTAGACTTGCAAAAGTTAATACTTCCTTTATGGGGCACTGTATAAGGTTCTACAACAAGATACCCCAAGATATATTAGAGTTACCCCCAACGCGATTTAAGAATTGTGTTAAGCACACTCTTTGCAAAAAAGCTTATTATAAAATCAACGATTATTTAGAAGACAAGGACATATGGCATTAAATAGTAGTTTAATATTAAATTAAATCAGAGGATAAATGTGTCTAGTGTTCAACACATCCAAGATATTATTTTGTATGTTTTATTTGTATTAGCTTTAAGGTGATTTGAGAAAAGATGGTCAGAGTGGAGTTTTTTTTTTCGCTGCCTTTTTCTCCACTACAGACGGCCCCAAGGCAGCGGCTAACGTTATACATAACTGTATGTACATTGACATTCAACAAGCAGAATGTAAATTCTTTACGTTGAAATAAATTTTTGATTCTTGATTCTTGATATTGCAATAAAGAATTATAATAATAATCGATTTGTTAAAAAAACCGGTAATTACAGGTTTCCAAAACCAAATCAGTTTTTACCGGTTCCCTTAGAACTGGTTCACATCACTAGTACCGGTCGCATTACACGGGATTTGATGTCTATTATGTGGCTGACGGGTTATTTTAGGGACGGAGAGGTAGGATATTGTCAAACAAGGTGATTAAAATCTGTAATATTCATACTTATTACCTTGCGCCATAGCGCTCATTAGGGGAGGGCTATGTCCAGCAGTGGGCTAATATAGCTTGATGATGATGATGATGATGATGATGATGATGATGATACTTATTACCTTGTAATTTTTGCGATTGGACAATAATTTTTTACCCCTCAGGCCTAGAAAACCTTTTCTTTCACAGCCAAGTTAGTTATTCACAGAGTGATATTTGTAATTTATCACAGTTTTCAAAGAATAAAACATGCTCATGCAACTGTGGTCTGTATCATATTCAAAATTCGATTCAAAGTGCCGTTGCAAGACCGACCCGCCGGCCAGTCTATGGGGTCTGACGGAATGCGCCGTAGTTTACATCGGACCCGCCGGCGGACCTTGGTTCTTGAGGGGTTGGCTCTGGTTCTTATTTTCAAGGTCACAATGCAGCTATAGCTCTCTTCTTCTTATGGTGCCTTTCCGACTATTTTTAATTTCCGAACCTCAGCATCTCCGAAAGTACATGCACATAGATTGCTTCTGGCCCCACATTAGGATACCAAATCAAAGAACTCAAAGATGTTGAGAAAAAAGATATGATTACGTTTTAATCCAGTTATTAGGTGATAATAATCTGCCAACTAACACAATAATAATTATTGTTATTGCAGAAGTTGGTGCTAATACAATGAGGAGGATAAAAAAGGAAGGTTCCTTAAAGCAAGGTGTGTGTGGGACACGACAGGAAAAAAACGCCTTCGCCAGCCCAATGTTTCATTTTTAATGAATTTTACTGCGTTCAGAAACAAGGCATTGAATTCAAGGCATCTTGAATCAGATTTTGATTATGGTTTGGAATTAATAAATGTTTATGAGTTTATGTGGTGCATCTTTATTATCCCTGTTTTTGGTGGAGTGGATATGTTGGTTTTGATGTAGTTAATGTTTTTGTTTATTTTTCATTTGTTTTTCATTTATGTTTGGACAAAATTCATTGGAGACTCCAAACTAATTAAACAAATAATCAAGTTAAGCAAAAGTATCAAGATGGTTTATTCAGAGTATATGCAGGGTTAACAACTAAAAGATTTTTAAATTTCCCGCCAGAGGCTTATGCCACGACTCACTTGTCACACTCTAGTGCTTAGTTATTCTACTTTTTTTTATAGACTCTCCGAAACAGAATAATAACAATGTATTTATTTTAATTATTATATAATAGCATAAGTCTCACAAAACAACTTTACCATTCTCATGGAAAGAGTTTTGTAGAGTACAGTAGCTTTTTGTAGCAAGTATTTTTAAGTATTTTCACGTTTGGGACCTAATAAACTCGGCAAAACGTGGGTCCAGTTCTAGAGACTGGTGCCTCTGCCTGCCCCTTCGGGGATAACGGGCGTGAGTTTATTATATTATTTTTAAGGGCATTTTTAAATACATTATTTTTTTCTGTGGATTGAATTGACTTTGTTAGGTATGTATTAGTTGGCACGTATTAATATTGGTATGAATAATAGTTATTAGGACTAAATAGGAATCTAAGTCTTATTAAAGCAATTGCGAATCGTGCATCTACCGTCACTAGTGAGGCTATATTAAACTCGACGGTGCATCGAGCCCCTCGCACCCATAAGGGTTTGGAGATAACTCCAGCTAATGAAACGTCAGGACTTGCAAGGCAAAAATTAAAATCTTCTGCGTTAGAAAGCTTCTCGGGTATAGTATACCCGACCTCACTCACAGGGTTAATCAGTTCCGTTATGACCTCAAAGAGAAAAATTAACAACCATTGTAATCGTGAGTCGATTGGCAAAATTTTACAGTAACCTGCTTAACTAACTCTAAACTAACTATCCAAGCAAAATACAGGAAAAGGGAAGCTTTGTCGTTTTCTTGGAATACTTAGGCTATTTGACAGTGTGAAAAAAACAGTATTATTTATACGTATTCGTATAAATGATGTGTCTAAGAACCGCTTTAAATAATTTTAACTAAAAAAATTAATTGTGATTTGTAAAAAAACACAAAGTGAAATTTGATGATTTGTATCTACCGCCATTGTATCGAAAACGGCCTGGATTAGCCGATTCTATAATGACGTTAAAATTCAATAAAAATGGCGTCGGTCATTCGGCATTGGTTGGTTTATTGGGAAGTGACGTCATAATACCAGTGCGGCGCCATATTGCCCAAGATAGCGTTTTGGCGGCTTATTTAGAAAGTAAATTTTCGTTTGCCTTTTTTAGTAGAAATACCCGAAAGAATTTAAAATTACCCATTTCTGAGGACTCCATGAACACCACCAAGCAATATGAGATGGCTTTCAGAAATCGGTCAAATAGCCTATTAGTTGGAGCTAGTTGTGTGTGACGCATGACAGCGGTTTGCGCAATATCAAAATGGCGGCACCGTGCTTTATCTCGCTAACGAACTTTGTTCCATTGTCTTGGACGGTACGATTTTTTGCAATGTTAGTGGAATTTTTGGTGAGCCGATCGTTTTATGACTAGTGAAATTTTTCATTGATTTAGACTTTATTTCAAAGTGATAAGGTTCAATTTAAAGCATTATTAGAAGAAATAGGTTGAAAAAATAGTTCTTTAAGCTCTGTTTCGGAATTGACCGCATTATAATTGCAAAAAAACAGGTCTTGGGGGTGTTTATATGTTTGTGATGTCACTGTTTCTGGTTTCCACGTCACAATCCCTCGTGTGGGGCCAGAAGCAATGTATGTGTCTGTATGTAAATTATTATGATTACTATTAAATTAGATGGAGTAGGTACGCTTAAAAACAATGTCCCAGGCACTGCAGCGCCCGAGTGGTCCCTTAACCCATTAATACGTATCATCATCATCAACCCATTTATGTCCCCACCGAGGGGCACGGGTCTCTTCCACGAGGAAGATATAGGCCATACTCCACCACGGGGGCCAATAATTAATACGTACATATGTAGGTCGTTTATAAGCTACATAAAATAATCATAGGGGCTGAAAGTATTCAGCAATGAAAATACTACAATGGATACTTCTGCATAGCATGTTGTATGAAAAATTGCTTATTAAAACTCTAAAACGAAGAGTGCATTCAATATTGTACATTCTGTCAGCTTTTAGAATATACCTCGGGCTCTAGAGTAGGCTTCGGTTTTCGCTGCAAGTACAAAAAACTTATTATAAAATCAATGATTATTTGAAAGACCAGGATATCTGGTGTTAAACAGTAGATTAATATTAAATGTACTAAGAGATTTTTAAATTACAATAATAGAAGTATTGATAATAGTGTTTAGTGTTCAACACATCCATGAGTAATATTTTTAAGTTTGAAAGTTTGTTAATTAAACTAAGACTGTTTTGAAAAGAATAAATAAATGTGGAATTTCTTTGTTAGTTTCTTTTCCACGTACTCTAATAATTGTGAAACCAACAACTTTGACGTTCATAAAGTAAACATTTAAACTTTGAACAAAACTTTTGAAATTGAATTTTTGAAATATTAAGAATAATATTACAGCCCAGACTATTGCGTTTTACAATTAGGAACTTACTATACTATAAATTAGACAAAAAATAATTTCGGACATACTTTCATCGATCTCGCTCTAGTGTTTAAAGCATTCTTCAGTACATTCATAATTCTATCAGCAAACAAATCACTTTTTGGTGCTGTACATAAAACGTTCAGAAAAAATATACTCAAAATAAATCTGGGTGGTTTACTCGTAAGAGTTGTGGTTATGTGATTAGCAATTAAAATGCCATACATTTGGACCCGTTGGCATTTTTCTGAGTGGTTCCGCGCTTCACAAGTCACGTTAAGCAGTTGGTGCCGGCTGCCGTCGATAGATGGGAATCGTTAAGGCAAGTCGGAGGCCTCGGGGCGGATTGAAAACTTCTGACAATATAAGACCAGCCACTAGTCTTACAAGCCTCCACCAATCTGGACTTGACCCCTGTGGTGGAGTATGGCCTATACCTTCCTCAGGGAAGAGACCCGTGCCCTCGGTGGGCACAAATAGATTGATGATGATTATGACATTTGGACTATTACGGCTATACAATACACAGGGTAAACATTTTTGGTAACCGTTTTACAATAAAGATTTTTCATTTCTTTTCATGACATTTTTTTGAGTTATATCTCTTCTTTGGAGTTAGTTTAAGCGGTCCAAAGTATTGTAATGAGCATCTCTTTATCCCAAATCAGGCAAACTGGCCAGTATCATCATAAAAACAAAAACAGAAATTTCGCAAAGAGGTCCACCGAAAACGCAACAAGTTTCTTACGGAGTCGAAATAATTTGTTTGTTTTTAAATCCCCGCTTAACTGAAGGGTCACCCCTCGAGATGCCTTGAGATTTGCATACTTCCGGTCGGGTGGTTGGCAGCCCTGGCGCGCATTGCCGAATATGGATATAATCCATTTTTACCGCGAAACGTCTTTCCGTTCAGGTTGGGGCCACTTGACAAGCCGCATGCAATGAAATCATAATATCTGTAACTGCGTGTCGTGTTTTAAGTCGTTAGATTTTTTTTCTTTATATTTTTCGTATTAGTCAATGACGCGATAAATAATGTATTTTTTATTTTTCTTCTCAGAAGAACATTGCAGTCATTATTCAAAGCTTGATTGTTTTGAAATTGAATTTCAGAGTCGTGTAAAATAAAACTGCGCAATACTACAGGGTGTTGATTTGTACAGTTAAATCCGACTCAGGGGTGGTTATTTACACGATACTGAAGCAAAAAAATATTTAAAAAAAAATTATTTAGTGAAAATCACCTAAAAATCATAAAGTAAGATAGATGGCTTAGCTTCTATCGTTTGCACTTGACGTGTCCGGCGGGGGGACCGGGGGGCGGGGCGGAAGAGTGCGCCCGCGCGCTTTCCGCCGGCCGCAAAACGGCCAGATTTTAGGTGATTTTTATTCTTGCTTCAGTATCATGTAAATAACCACCCCTGAGTCGGATTTAACTGTACAAATCAACACCCTATACGCGCGCATCGCTTAACTGTACCTTAAAATCTGTCTTTTCACTCAAATTATACAAATTCTTAATCAAAAAACTTGTTTTTTCTTTGCCTCAATAATGGTTTTTAATTGTTTTTATATAAAACTAAATAAATAATAAACACACGCCCGTTATCCACGAGGGGGTAGGCAGAGGCACCAATCACTTGATCTGGTCACACGTTTTGCCGAGTTTATTAGGTCCCAAACGTGACAAGTTTTTCTCATATCATAACATTTTTTTTTAAATTTAACACTTACATACAGGCACATACATTGCTTCTGGCCCCACACTAGGATACGCTGTGTCGTGGGAACCAGAAACAGCGACGTCACAAACATGTAAACATCCAAGACCTGGGGTTTTTTTTGTCCCCAGCCGGGATTCGAATTCAAATTCAAAATTCAAATTCAAAAATTTATTTCAAGGTAAAGAATTCACATTCTGCTTGTTGAATGTCAATGTACATACAGTTATGTATAATGTTAGCCGCTGCCTTGGGGCCGTCTGTAGTGGAGAAAAAGGCAGCGAAAAAAAACTCCACTCTGACCATCTTTTCTCAAATCACCTTAAAGCTAATACAAATCAAACCTACAAAATAATATCTTGGATGTGTTGAACACTAGACACATTTATCCTTTGATTAAATTTAATATTAAAATACTATTTAATGCCATACGTCCTTGTCTTCTAAATAATCGTTGATTTTATAATAAGCTTTTTTGCAAAGAGTGTGCTTAACACAATTCTTAAATCGCGTTGGAGGTAACTCTAATATATCTTGGGGTATCTTGTTGTAGAACCTTATACAGTGCCCCATAAAGGAAGTGTTAACTTTTGCAAGTCTAAATCGTGACCTTCGTGAAAATCGTGAAATTCGAACCCGGGACCTCTCGCATGGTAGTCAGATGTGCTAACCACTGCGCCACAGAGGTCGTCTATCATAACATAACCAATCGCTGTGTAAGCCGACGCAGCTCAACTTGATTTAACGATGATCATTGAGCCCAGATTATCCACACAACGCTTTCCTCGTCTCCCAGACAATCGCACTCATTCGGCCATCCCAAGAAATCTGTGTATAAAATTTCAATTAAACGGCCCCGTATTCTATACCTACACTTTTGCAGCGGACGATATTTTTACTGTATTACGTATTTCTTATTACTGCAGAATTATTTTATAGCTTCGCTCGGCCAGCTGGGGTCTTTTTCTGGACTCTTATTTTAAAAAGCCAACTGAAAATCAGTTACACTGGTGTCATGATTTTCTTGTTATATAGTTATTTAACTTTAGACGTCACCATTTAATTAGAGAATCGTGAATCGTGGGGTATGTAAACATTACATTGACAAGCAATAAATAGTAAAAATATTGAAGGGTAGTTGTGAAAGGAAACTGAAACTAAAGAGGGGTTTGCAAATGGCTTCATGTCGCACGCTGGCGGCGGGAGGCCATTGCGTTCTGAAATATGATGCTGATCGGATCTCCCGGCCAAAGTTTCTATTACTGGTGTCATGCCATAGCACACACCAGTAAAGTATGCGGAGTTGGGGCCCTTCTTTTGGTGTCACGGAAGCACATGAGGTGTTTGGAGTCGGGGGGGCTGGGCCACCCTGGGCTGCCCCCAGCCGGGTTTCGAACCCTGGACCTCCCGCATGGTAGGCGGATGCGCTAACCGCTGCGCCGCAGAGGTCGTCATAATGCAACTGGACGTAGTTTACCAGGAAGGTTCCAAGCCACACAAAGTGAATTTTGAGATAGTAGGTTTAAGCTGATTTACGCTCTCCGTACATGTGGGTTGGACTACCATATGGCATAACTTCATAACTCATCGGATCGCTTTCATAGATAGAAGATCATTTTGGTATCATCGTCATCATTCAGCCACAAGAAGTCCACTGCTGGGCATAGGCCTCCTCCATGGACTTCCAAAAAGACCGGTCGGAAGCGGCTTGCATCAAGCGTCTTCCCGCCACTTGGATGAGATCGTCTGTCCATCTTGTGGCTGGTCATCCTACGCTGCGCTTGCCAATATGTGGTCTCCATTCGAGAACTTTTCGGCCCCATCGGCCATCAGTTCTGCGTGCTATGTGCCCCGCCCACTGCCACTTTAACTTACTCATCCGATGGACTTGTCGACGACTTTCGTTCGTCTACCGGACCTCATAATTTCTGACGTTTGGTATATTTCACTCAAAAATGACCATGTTGTGGGTTGGAAGCTTTCTGCTAAACTAAGTCCAACTGATTGACCCGTAGAATTTTTGGTAGGCCGATCGGCCATTACAATGGTTGTCAATGCCATAAATTACTTACTCCCGGTTTCTTGTATATTAACAAGCTGTTAATCTACTGTTACCAGCTGTCAGTTCGTCAAAGTGCATACGAAAAAATGTTATGAAGTTGGTGTGTACTGCAGTGCTTTGGCGTCACCGCACTCGGAAGTAGCCAAGGCACTGCTTAAACTAGTATCATTTGGTCTTAAAGCTAGAAAAAGTGTGGATATATAAATACTTAGTTGATAAGGTGTAAGTAATTAATAAGCATAATTCGGGTGACACGGTCACGTAGTGTACCAAACCTTAAATAAAGATAAAAAAAAACTAATCGGATTTATTTTATCCGTTTCGTTATATCGTATAACAAATAGTATAACTAGTCGGACAGACCCAGAAAGCGGGGGTAAGAAAGGCTGTAATATCGTTTCCGAAACTAGACTGTTACAGTTCAATTAATCGGTCGTAAAGTCTTGAAAAAATATCTCTTGTTTTATTTATGTTTAACTAGCTGTGCCCGCAGTGTTACCGGCAGTACATTAGGAAAAATAAATTGTGTATTAACGGTAAAAATAATAACTATTCACATTTTTAGAAACAAAATAATTTAAATTTGAGCATCGGAAAGATCAATTTACTAAACTTAATTTTCATCAATTTTTCCACGGGAATAAGATATTTTCCCGCACTAAAACGCAGCCTATGTGTTAATCCAGGGTGTCGGCTACTTCCATACCAAATTTTATCAAAATCGCTCCAGCCGTTTAGACGTGAAGAAGTAACAAACATACACACTCACGCGAAAATTTGTGAGTACAAATTTTCGCGTTTATAATACCTATTAGTGTAAATAGTGTGATACCGATAAGTTCCAGACCTTTCCTTCGCTGCCGGGAAAAACCTCATTGCTATGCCAGCGATGTAGCAAGTTTTTAATAAACTAACTGCCAGTAGTTCCGTTTTATGCTTATTTTTTAACGGTTGCTTGCTTTGAGAGCCTATAAAAAGAGTTTACGATCCGCATTTGCAAGAGTAAATTAAAAATATTTAGGATTCACTATTGTAGATTTTCAATGAGGGCTTTTCAAGGCGTCATTAAAAAAAAACAGTATAGTGCCACCATATTATTTGCTCAGTTGAAAGCGACGCTAGTGGAGAATTTAGTAGTATTGTAACATTTAAAAAATTTACCTAGAAAGATGAGAAAATTTTAACCGGTCCTTCAATTTTAATGAAAATTATATCTATAAATCTTAGTAAGTGAATAAATAAACATGAAGTGGGGAACAGGATTAACAATTAATTATAGTTAGTTACAATATGGTGGCGCTGTACCGCAATCCGCAAAACAGATTGAAGGTGCTGAAGTCACATAATTATATGTCAAAATTGACATGACATCACTCTACCTTCTCTGTGGTTTCTGTCACGTTGCTTGCTTGTTTCGTTGACGATTGTGTTCTGTCTGTGGCTTGGTTTTTCGGTTTGCGTGGTGTAGCTGTTAGGTCCCTACTACACTAATTCATAGGTAGGATCATAGGCGACATCCATTGCTGGTGTCGACACGTGTCTTGATCCTTATTGTGTTATAAGCCAGCAATGTACATCACCTATGATCAACGCTCTATGATCGGGCCTTAGTGTTGTTGTTTAACAATTCCCAGTGTCCTCTAGGTGACAGAGATTGGCGAATTTATTTAACGCATAAAATAAAATATATCAGTTAAAAACATATTATAACTAAAAAGTCAATATTTTTTACAATTAAAAATGTTTTCAAGTAAGGAAAAAAAAATTAATTTTTTTGTCATCTAAAGTTGTAGGTATAAATTATACTCAGTGTCACCTGTAGGTGACAGTTCAATCCTTTACAAAAAAAGGGGTAAATAAAAAAAAAGTGTGTTTAATGCATAATGACGTAAATTAACGTTAAAAAAGAATGTTTTTCCTTCAGACAGAAGTATGGGAATTGAAGAGTTAAAATGCACAATGCATGGGCTAGCCATGAGTAAAGACACAATGCACTACTTGACTCGTAACAAATTTGACGCGATAAATGGATATTTCCTGTAGTATCTAACGTAAGAAACCGAAAGATGTTGACTTTACTTAGTAAATATGCAGGATAACTGCAAAATTTGCAAATAAAAAAAATATTTTTCGCTTTTAAATCGGAACGGTGAAAACACTATCCGCCATCTTGAAAGCACCTTTGGTTGTAAACAAACATCTGTCAGTCGTGCCGCGTGCGTGCGTAGGTTCTATTGTGATTTGGATTGGATTTAGTGTTTTTGCAAAAACTCTTCTTGAGCAGTTAGTATCTTATCATTTCATTGATAAGCGCAATCATGGACGCTGGATTCGTGGAAGCATTATTACAGCTAAAAACAGTTTCTGTGTACATTGATATTACAGGACTTACATTAAAGTGATCTTCACATAAATACACCCAACTTTCAGTCAATAAAGAATCGGGGTCTCTCTTGGCAAGTTTGAGCAAAGTTTTTCGTATGTTTATTTCACTGGGTACACGAATTTGCGACTTCCCGGCGGTCTTTATTGACGTGTTTTTGCATTCTCGATTAATGCAATAATGATAATTGATATATTTTGCATGTAAACTCGATGAAATCATGGTTGCGTTGTTGTTATTTCACTATGCTCACAGATCACACAGATTTTAGGACTAGGTAAAGATCGTTTCACCCAAGAAGTCCCACGGTAAAATCCTTAAGGCCATAACAATAAAAACATAACAAACATTAACTCATACTTCTTTCGTGGCACGAACTCTACCTATGTTGAATGTCAAACTTTGTTTACAAATATTTAGGACTTCAAACCATAGACAAAAATGGCGGACCGCGTTTTTGGCTGTTTAGCAGAGCAACGTTTTAAAATAATGTTTTTGTTGCTTTTAGGTCCTCAAAAAATATACTAAAATATTTTTTGGTCTAATGGAAGATATTTACAGAGATATTTGGGTGAATATACGGTATTTGATTTTTTTGTGTCCCAGAAGGAAATGTAATCTATTCCATTCAATATTGATAATTTCTCTATTTGACACAATTTTTAAATGTTTAATGATGAGGGCCAGAAGTTTTTCCATTTTTTTGAATTTCATAAGTACGAGAGGAAAATGTGTTACCAGAGGACTGACACTATTGGCAGAGTAGTCACAAATTAAAGCAGGGAACTGACAGGCCATTGATTATAGCTAAGAAAGGGGACACGTATTAAATAAAATATGAAATATGCCAGAGGAGTGACGCCAGAGGAGTGACAAAATCGCACAAAACCTACAAAAACATATCACTCGCTTTTCTGATCACCGTTTAACGTAATACATGACATCTACACACACTAAACATTGCACTGTGCAAACATACAATTTCGTAACTATGAAATACAAAAACATAGACTTGCCAGAGGAAATACACTGGAAATGGGGAGGCCAGAGAAATATACATTTACAACTATTTTCAACGATTAAAGTCTTAAATTAAACAATTATCGTGAATAGACTATGTGGGCCAAATAAAAGACCATATTCTTTAATGCTTAAGCATACGGATGCAATAGATAGTATAATAAGTTTAACATGATATTTGTCCATGCACCATAGAAATTCAAATAGCGTATATTGACCCATTTAGCATTTAAGACATACTTGAAAAAAGAGTCAAGTAGCGGATTCACGGACGTATTACATGTAATGAACAGAGCAAATAATTCGTTAACTTTCAAGTTTCAACAATTTCGAAACAAACAAAGTCTAGTTTAGATCACAGACTACAAAGAGATCTTTAGATCCATCATCAACCCATTATGTCCCCACCGAGAGGCACGGGTCTCTTCTTTGAGGAAGGATATAGGCCATACTCCACCACGGGAGCCAAGCACGGACAGTGACCCATCCATGGACTGAACGCGCCGTATGTTGCTTAACCTTGGTGATCGTTTAAGATCACTCAGACAGCCCAGGCTACGAGCGATTGTTGTTATTTATTACATACTCTTATTTAATTTTCTTTCTGTTCAAAATGGCGCAAAACAGACAATATTCTTAAGTTTTCTTTTATTAGAACAAAAATTAAAAAAGTGGTTGTATGGGAAAACTGAACCTGTAGACACTAGACAAAACAGTAGTCTTTCTTACGCCTTCTATAATATAAAAATTAATCAATGAATGTGTTGCTAAGCACAAATCTCCAGAACAGCTGAACCGATTTCGCTAATTTTTTTTTCAAATATTCCCTGATGCTCATACTTCAGGGTTACGGAGAGAAAATATGGAAAAAAACGAAAACTTTGGCGGTAGGAAGTTTGCCGGCACAGCTAGTAAATGATAAAATATGCAAAAACAGGATAATAAGCGCAGTACAATAGATGGCGCTGATACACTCCTACATCGCGGTAGGGTTGTACCGCACCTACTTATATAAATAGAGTTTCTTGCATTATTAGAATGCAATGATGTAGGTTTAGGGGTCCTTAGGACCAAACCAGCCCCAAGGTGGTGTTTAGTGGGTAGGCGCACTCTGTGAGTTCCACATTGGCAGCACGGCCGGGCCCGTGCTGTTATGCATGAGCATTCACCACCTCCTTCCCCCGTGTCCTCCGGAGGGTGCCCTTTATAGGGCTAAAAAAAAAATTTTAGAATTTAGGTACAGATTTGTCAATGTTCTTTATTGCTTAATTTTTTAAGGAAGGTCTCGTATGAGAGGCCTTTCGAAAGTGCCTGACTGACTCGGTCCGACCGAACAGATGGATACCCACGTTCTAGAATATTTTGAAGTGGAGAGGATTATTTTCGCTGCCTTTGTTTGGGGTCGCGTGTGTATAATTACATATTCCATATTATGGAACATGGACGTGATACTAATAACAGGAAAATACAACTCTTAAAATTTGTATTTATGAAATGAACCCTAAGTCAAGGTGTTAAATGTTATATTCTGTTGCGCATTACACTGAGGCTGATCCGAGCAGAGAGACAAAAGTCACAACGGAGGCCTTGTGTCTCGTTCTTTTTCTTACCAGCATAAAAATGTTTCTGATCAAAAATTATGGCTGAACAATGCTCCATAGAAACAATTGTATTTTAATGATATTCTAACAATTGTAAGCCAGGAAATTGTAAATTAATTGATTTCTTTAAATATATTCTTAAATAATAATAAAAAACGTAAATTATTACTTTGCCTATTTCTTTTATTTCTTATGGCAACCCTGTTAAACGTCACAGCACAGAGTATGTACAGTCGACAGCACATCATGGTATACACCCATGCACTCTACTCCGTTGCATTACGGGCGACTTTGCAACTAAAATGGGAAGATTGACGTGTCGACTGTACATACGTCACAGTGAGATGCATTATTTTATAACAAGGGGTATTACAGTGAAAATGGTGAAAAATTTATTAATCGCGTTTAGTGAATCATTTAGTGGTTGCAATATATCTTTTCACAGGTAAGCTATTATAAATAAAATTACTGCGAATTGGGCAACTATGGTGACCATGACTTTTTGTAATGACTGTGTCATTTGTGTGGTCGAGTGAATCAGGTCATAATGTTGTGTAGGTACTATTGTTAAAATAAATAAAGAAACTCACGCCCGTTATCCCCAAGGGGGTAGGCAGAGGCACCAATCACTAGAACAGGGCCCACGTTATGCCGAGTTTGTTAGGTCCCAAACGTGACAAGTGGCAAGCCTGTCGCCGTTACCCGGGCACAATTTATCAGCGAATGGTGTTGTTAGTTTCCTAAAAAATGGGCGTTTTTCCTTTCTTTTTTTTTTCTTAGTTCCTTGAGATACACTAAATGGCGTCATTCGTTTCTTCATACGAATTTTCGTAGCAATCAATGTCAAAGTCAGTCCACAGATTACTTAACAAGAGAAGGAACCAGGGTTTGCTATTCGGACGAGTTTTCTCGTAATAAAATTAAAAATTAAAACCCACAATCCATCGCAAAGACTCCAAAGTATCCAAAAGCGCACTTATCACCAAACGACAACAGTTTTTTTTTTTCGGTAATCAAACATCACAAATTCCACAGAACCATAGTATTATTTTTTGCTTTGACGTTTATTATTACGGTCTGGCAGAGCCATCTAGGGATCCTTTTAGAACTAAATTTGACATAAGGAAAAACGTTCATTAAGAAATGAAGCTCAAGGTCACGCAACGAAATTGGAAATTTTTGGAAATCCATGGAGTAGGCCTATGATCAGCAGTGGACTTCTTGTGGCTGAATGATGATTATGAAGTGGTCAGATTTTTAAGGTCGGCTTGCACCACTGACTAAAATCCATTTAACGTTAAATACAATTTTGACACATGGCGGAACAGTCGAACTTCTGTTTAGCTTACAGTTAAATGGATTTTAGTCGGTGGTGCTAGCTGGACTTATTGCTGCTAAAGACATAGAGTGCGACAAGTGAGTCCTGGCACAAGCCTATGGCGGGAAATTTAAAAATCTTTTAGTTGATAACCCTGCATAGTTATAGTCTGAATAAACCATCTTGATACTTTTGCTTAACTTGATTATTTGTTTAATTAGTTTGGAGTCTCCAATGAATTTTTTCCAAACATAAATAAATATAAGCAAAACGAAAGCATTAACTACATCAAAACCAACATTTCCACTCCACCAAAAACAGGGATAATAAAGATGTACCACATAAACTTATAAACATTTATTAATGCTGAACCATAATCAAAATCTGATTCATATCTTTTTTCTCAACATCTTTGAGTTCTTCGACTAAGTCTTCGATCTGACGTTTAACATTTTCGTCATCCGACAGACCTTACAACTAGAAATAATTCATGTTTGTTTTAAAACATTATTACTCGTACGTACATACTAAAACATAGGTATAATTATGTTGAATAGAAACAAAAGGTTTTTTCTTGTTTAAATCTAGGACGAGTATCAAACTGTTTGGGCTGTATGTACTACTTGCAGCTGAAATACCTAAGTTTGACAGTCAGAGTGTGGCCATATGAAGAATTCGAAATAAATCGCGTGCCAGGACTCTATAGTACGATGACGCGAATCACGCGTTTTGTGGCGCTAAAACGTCCGAATTTGACAGTTAATGTACTGGAAAGTTTTGGCGTTAAGCCGGGTCCGCTGCGCCATGTTACGCGTGTTACAAAAAATGTAAAACGTTATTAAAAAAAAATGGGGAGTGGTATTAACACTTCACGTGTTACGTAACACGTAACGTAACGTTATGTAACACGTGACGTGTTATACCACGACTCATTTTGATTATATTTACGTGTTACGTTTTTTGTAACACGCGTAACATGGCGCAGCGGACCCGGCTTTACGAATGTCCAATTGTCCATCTACCTAAGAATGTCAAAATTCAAGACCCATGAGTGCAATCAATACTTGCAATGTCAAACATTATTTGATAATTTGACGCTGCGGCCAGACACACGGACGGCACCCATTCAATACAATATTAAAGAACATATTATAATTATCAATATCAACAAAAAAACTTTGCGATACCATTATGCCCATCTATTATCGTTATGTCACAATAACCATACCGACCAAAATTAGACCACACTGGATGGTGTGGTCTGTGTATATGAATATACTTCTGTTTAAATCCTTATCCAAATAAATCATATTATTTTCAAGACTGTTTATTGTTATTACGAATTTAATTTATCTATCTATACTATTTTTATAAACAGGAAAGATTTGTATTTTTGTGTGTATGTTTGTAATGAATAAACTCTAAAACTACTTTCTTTTGTGTATATTTAGTAGGTCTGAGAATAGGTAGGGCTAATCAATATGGCAAAAAAGCGTCCTGGATCAACTATTACTCTGTAAGCAAGTCTACAGTGCAAGTTCACAGAACCATCGTATCCAATCCACCGATCCACCCCCGTACCCAAATAACATCCAATAAAATATTCCACACTCAAGTAATAAACTGTATAAATTATTGCAACAAATTCTTCAGTTCGCATCAAACATTTATGGTACAGTACAATTTCTCCCATACGCGTCCGGTGCTCTGTCGAGAGCTGGACTTTGCCTAGGTATAGGCATATCGGAGACGCCTATCAAACCACCTTCTGAACGAATCACAAACAATTGAGCAAATCAAAAACTATAACCGAAGCGAATCAAAAGAAAATGAAACAAAAGACAATCGTCGTCGTGATATACTATGTCTATGAAGTATCTTCTGCGTAATGTTCCACGTTCTTCTGAAAGAAAGCTCAGTTGTCTCCAAACGGCGGGCACGGCTGTAATGTAGACTTCAGGTATCGATTTTGGCTTCCGCTGAAGTTTTTGGCCAATCGAGTCGTAGGTGAACGCCTACCGGCGAGATTGGTGATGTAGGAAGCCACTGGGTGCCTTTGGAGGGTCTGCTCTTGGATGCGGCTTAATGACATTCAAGTAATCTAATTAAGAAATCTGTTAAGCACACTCTGTGCAAAAAAGCTTGTTATAAAATCAACGATAATATAGTTGATAATTATGTCTGATGTTAAATAGAACATGAATTTTAAATGTATTCAGATCAGAATTGTGTGTTGTTGTTCAACACATCCTTGAGTAATAATTTTAAAGTTTTAAAGTTTATTACTTAATTAAAAACTATTTAATTACTTTTAGTAATAAGGCCGCTAATTGTACTGTATTATGTTATTGTCAAATTTCATGTGTAATTCCTAGTGTAACAAATAAAGAATATTCTATCTATCTATCTATCTATTTTTATCTATTTTTTCCACAATGTGGAAAAGAAGTATGTCATAGTCTATTAATTGTGAAACTAACAACTTTGACGTTCATAAAGTAAAATTTTTTTTTATTATGAATAAAATAGGTATTTTCATCTTAATTTGACATTTTACTGTTTACTGGCTGAGTTAGCAACCGTATTTTTTTGCTGTATTTTAACCTGTAGATTTTTTGGTAGGCCAATCGGCTGGCCTTATAATTGGTTTTTAATAGAAAAAAAATTTAATTACAACTTTATATTTCGCAAACGCAACCCTAAATCACTAATACTAAGGTTAAGCAACATACGACGCGTTCAGTCCATGGATGGGTCACCGTCTATGACTCACGCTAGTGGCATTTTTCCGAGCGGATCCGTGCTTCGCAAGGCACGTTAAGCAGTTGGTGCAGGCTGCCGTCGATAGATGTCAGTCACTAAGCCAAGTCAAACGCCTTATGGCGGCTTGAAAACTTCTGACAATAAGACCTGCCACTAGTCTTACAAGCTTACACCAATCCTGACTTGGCCCCCGTGGTGGAGTATAGCCTATACCTTCCTCAGGGAAGAGACCCGTGCCCCTCAGTGGGGACATAATGGGTTGATGATGAACCCTAAATCAAAAAATGGTCTTTCTACACCCACAATACTTTTAAACGATTAATCCAACGATGGCCTATTGGTACCTTCCTCAAGGTAGAGACCCGTGCCGCTCGGTGGTCAGATAATGGGTTGATGATGATTATCAATCCCATGATACCCCTTAATGATTGAATCATGAACTCCGCCACATAGCCATTGTGTGTCACTTATACTACATTTTGTTGGCGTTGCTTTGTTCTCTCCAACGATAATTGACTGATTTTGTAGTTACCTATAAGGGCACTCGTAACGTATTTGTATTGGAACATCTGCCGGTGTCCCGCAAGGTGGCGTGTTGTCTCCTCTTCTCTTCCCAATTTTCCTTTATAGTATCTCCCACAAATTACTTTCTTCCTGCCACTTTTATTTACCTATAACTTGTAAATAAATACAAACAAACATATACAGGCACATACACCGCTTCCGGCCCCACACTAGGCCACACCCCACACCCTGTGTCGTGGGAACCAGAAGCAGCGACGTCACAAACATGTAAACATCCAAGACCTGGAGTTTTTTTTCTCCCCAGCCGGGGATCTAACCCGGAACCTCTCGCATGGTTAGCAGATGCGCTAACGGCTACGCCACAGAGGTCGTCATATTTTATACAGACGATCTACAAATATACACGTGAGCACCAGTGAACCAACTTCATGAAGCAATCATCATCATCATTCAGCCACAAGAAGTGCACTGCTGGACATGCCTCCTCCATGGATTTCCAAAAAGATCGGTCGGAAGCGGCTTGCATCCAGCGTCTTCCCGCCACTTGGATGAGATCGTCCGTCCATCTTGTGGCTGGTCGTCCTACGCTGCGCTTGCCGATATGTGGTCTCCATTCGAGAACTTTTCGGCCCCATCGGCCATCAGTTCTGCGTGCTATGTGCCCCGCCCACTGCCACATGCCATGAAGCAATATTGCGTTTATATTCGACCAATGTGTTTTGGAGTAGAGTGTGCCATATGAACTGAACGTAAATTCTAAGCAAAACACAAATCAAAATTATTGGTTGTTCAAAGTTTACCTTCAGAGTTGACATGAGTTGACATTCCCTAGCATCTCCCTTGTTTGATGTTGTTCCCTTAACATTTAGTTCAGTGGTTAAAATCCAAGGGATCTTGTGTGACAACATCTTATCTTGCGCACCCCAGTTGGAAATTCTCTGGAAGAAACCGCCCTACGGGGTAAGACCGCCAATTGTATACCATGACTTAGATATAAGAAACCTTATATAATTTCTCTCCTGGTTGTGCAATAATAGTGTTCTCTATCTGTCTATTTAATTTTGGCACCATCGATTCAAGATGGCGACTCATGCTCTGTGGGCTCATTATGTAATTTTCGCAACGGATATTCATACGTCTTAAAAAGTCACGTCAACACAAAAACCGACGTCGTACGGAGTACTGTCTTGCTCTAACATAGGGTCTTAAAAGAAGATAGTGCTATACAGTAGTGGTATACATGACTTTTTAAGACGTATGAATATCCGTTGCGAAAATTACATAATGATCCCGCTGGTTGCCATAAACGTTTAACGTTTATGTTTTCAAATTTAGAAGCGAACACATAGTTTTATGAAAAGATAAGCTTTTAACCTGTTAAGTTCTGACCTTGAAAATAACAATAGGAAACCATTGTTATTTTCAAGGTTACGGGGGGAAGCAGGGGGTTGAAGAAGTGTGACATTATGTGACAAGGGAGTGGGAGGGGTCCGAAATTTCGTTTCACATTTCAAAATCTATAAGGGGTCAAAAAATCATGGAATTCATGTGAATTAATTTATGGATGGCCCCTTAAGAGCTTAAGCCAACTCTCTACATTATTAATTGCTTGTTACCTCTTTCACACACCCATAGAATAAAACTAAAATATGCGACCCTTTCCAGCTTTGCAGACCTACTACCTCTCCTGAATATTTACTGCAACCAGTCAAAAATACCTCATCCATCCCCCAGGAGCTTCTAGCCTCCCGCATATCTTGTCACGCCCATCCGTGGCCCCACCCAATGCAGATGGGCGTCCTGGCTCCCCATGTACCACAGACAGACACAACATATAAGGCTATTTACATAAAACAGGAAGTAAATGCAGGCTTTCAAGCAAAGGTTTTGTTTGCCTGGGTATTGATACGAGAGTTTTGTTGCATCGCTGGTTTCGAAAAGGTGCCAGAAATATCAATGGTGAATGATTTGTGCAAGCTGTAAAGTCTAGCAAAGCTAACTTTGCATAGGGCTCAATATGGTAGATTTAAAAAAAGGTATGGTATCCCTATGTTTAAAGCCCCAATATAGTATTGATACTTGATCCGGCTTAGATAAGAATTTATATTCAACATTCAATGTATCAAAACTGTTTACTGAAGCTTAGCATTTAGGCACAATCAAAATGACAGAAACGAGTGTTGCTACAGTAATATTTCTGTTGGGTTTGCCATTGCCACTAAATCCTTATGCAAAGTGACAAAATCAGCTACACAATCATTTCTGAGGTATGTTAAATTATACATGCCTAATTAACAAACTTTTTGTACAAACTATCTATAGATACATACAATACAAATAATATCTACGTATAGTAATAATTTCGTCCCCGTCTACGGTAGACTCGAACGAAATGCACATCAAATTGAAGAGCATAATCCTATAGTGGTCGACCCGAATCGACTATTTAGTCGATTCGAGTCGACTAAATAGTTGATTAGTTAGTGTGAGTTGATAGTGTGGCGTGAACGTCAGCCTGATTTACCTAATTTCTATTTATTTGCTGGAAACCTAAGAATGTCTAGCCCACACCCTTAAAACATCTACATTACGAGAATCCTCATAGATATTTAAAGAGTAAAGAGATTGGACAACCGATCCTAGGCTTGAGACATAAGTTTGCACAGGGTGCATACACTAACCTCATTTCGCACCCTTGCAAGAACAACGTGATATTTCGAATCATACCATTTTTTATTCATAGAAATTCTTTTTTTTAACGCGATTTTATTTACTTCGAAAACGCCGGAATAATGAGCAAAAGAGACACTGCATCACGTTATAGCGCTATCTGTTTCGGCCATTACTTTGAAACCTTAAAAAAATGCTCTCATGTAACGTAAGGGTTCAGAAATAACACGTTGTTCTTACAAGTGTGCGATTTGAGACATCTGAAATGTCTGTGAGAATCCTATTGTAGTTTTGCATCGATTGTGACGTTAGGTAGAACTTAAGTTTTTTAGGATCTCACACATTACGTACTTCCTTAGTAAAGGTGCACTTCAGTAAACGCAGACAAAAAAATTAACTCACTCAACCTAGTAGAAACGTTCTTGACAGTATCTATTTTCTCTAAAAACAAAATAATTAGCGCTCATTGGCAGCTTATATTTTTTAAGGGGCCGTTACACAAGAAGAGTTTCTCGAATACGATTATCACAACTTCAGCTCTTCTAAGCCGCGAGCCTAAGTAAGCAAACTTTACGAGTTTCTCTTACGAGAACGCTAAAACTCTTTTGAGAAAAATAAATGTGGAGTTTATTTGTAAGCTTCTTCTCCACATAATCTATTAATGACTTTCGTATAGTAAACATTTTCTTTTTATTGCAAAAAAAAAAATGATTTGAGAAAATGTACTTAGGTAACAAATAGCGAGTTTCTTGTCCAAATCACCACACAGAGTCTCGCATCAACACTGCGATTCTCGCCCGAGCATTATTTATACAAAGCAAGCCACATATGCATCTATATAGATCTACGATTTCTCGCCTGTAGTGTAAGCATATTATGAGAAAAGTGTGTCTCACCTGTGATACTCGCATTCGCTAATTGCTTGATTAATAAGAGTTTTTGTCAAAGTGTAAACGAGAGTCGATTGCCTAGTTGTATCATAGGATAATCGCTTACGATTATTCGCCACTCGCGTTCAAGAAACTCTCCAATTGTAACTTATTTTTCAGTGATTGTACCATGGAAAAACTAGTCATTTGATTATAGCCTGCGGGCGTAAAATTTTGGTAAAACTCGTATTAAAAACAAATAATAAACTTCTATTTTAACGTACAGAATGTACATTCTGTTTGCTGAATGTCAATGTACTATGCTAGTCGCTGCCTTCGGATTTGTAATGGAGAAAAAGGCAGCAGAAAAAAACTCCACTCTGACCATCTTTTCTCAAATCATCTTAAATCTTATACAGAGTTTGGTAGGAACGAATGAATAATTTTGAATGAATGAAGAATGAATAATTACGATGGACTTAAATTTATAAGTAAAAACATTACCTAATATTTATCCTACAGAAGTAGGAAAAACATCAATGCTACTGCCAGACACACAAACAGCACCCCATGAATCAAGTAAACCGCAGGAGAGAATGGCGAGTTCAGCCATGGAATTATTTCCATACGATTATTCGTCGCCCGCATGCGAGAAACTCTCCTGGTCTAACTTCCGCTTTACAACCTCCGAGTTTACGCGTGAATCAATACGCAACTGTTTTAATAGGATAGTTCTATATTATAAAAAATAATTGCTGTTGGTTAGTCTCACTAAAAATCGAGAACCGTTGGACCGATTTGGCTAATTTTTGGTTTTTTATATTTGTGGAAATCCAGGGAATGTTTAAGTGGCAAGAAAATATGGAACAATTACGCAACTGTGGCGGTACGAAGTTTGTCGGGACAGCTGGTAAGTAATAAATATAGCTCAAAAAGTAGTTCTTTTTATAACAAATCTACCCCACTTAGAATGTCTCTCCCCTCAGGTCTAAAACACTTTTTCTTTCACAGCTTAGTTATTAACAGTTAATTAGTCACATAGTGAATGAATGAATGAATGAAAATTCTTTATTGCACGATAAAAAAAATATGTACATAGGCGAGCTTAATACTAAAAAGTATTTTCTTCCAGCTAACCTTTGTTGATGAGGATAATGGATGGGGTAGTGCCGGAAGATATTTATTAGAGGTTGTAAATTATATAAACATGATAAACATACCTATAATAAATACTATAGATACTAAGGATACAAAATAATTTCCCATACTACTTAATCTAAATTTCAAATATTACAAATAGAGTGTAATATTTGAAATTTATCACAGTTTTCAAACATTAAAACATGCTCAGACAACTGTGTTCTATATCATCTTGAAAAATTTGTTCAAAGTGCCGTTGCAAGACCGATCCGCCGGCGGGTCTACGGGGCCTTACCACAGAATACATGTACGCCGCATGTACTTACGCGTTCGATACCGACACGCGTAGTGAAACATGCCTGGCCTAACGGAATACGTACAGTCGACAGCACATCATGGTATACACCCACGTACTCTACTCCGTTGCATTACGGGCGACTTTGCAACTAAAATGTGAAGATTGACGTGCTGTCGACTGTACATCGGGGTTTGAGGGGTTAAAATGCGATGAGTTCATTAAAAGTCACCCTGTAGAGAAGAATGTCACACAGTGTCGAGAAAAACCATTTTGTTTCTGAGGTGCAAAGTCGTCATTTAGGGGCCGAATTACTTGTTCAGGGGTCCGTATGACCTTTGTATCACCAGGCGAATCGATATGTTCGACCCGGCCCAATAAAACCACCTCCGCCATCAAATATTCACGCCACTGTCCGCCCCAGAGCCGCAGGTCGTAAAGATACGGTGCAACGTCGCGAGGGCGTCGTACTTGTCTGAGATGCTGGTGCAATATTCCTGCCCGTTTGGGAGGTCGATGATCGGGAGGCTTTTGAAGGCAGAATGAGAGGACTACCTCTGTGGCGCAGCGGTTAGGACATCTGCTTACCATGCGAGAGGTCCCGGGTTCGAATCCCGGCTGGGGACAAAAACACCCAGGTCTTGGATGTTTACGTTTGTGATGTCGCTGTTTCTGGTTCCCACGACACAGGGGCCAAGTGTGGGGCCAAGTGGGGGCAATGTATGTGCCTGTATGTAAAAATCCACGCTACATTATTCTTAGCGTGTCGATGGCAAACAATTTTTAAGTCTTTACTATATAGTTGCGGCCCAGAACTTAGCGACGCTGACTGCGTTATCACTTGCAGTCACTAGGTCCTCCTGAGTACAGGTGTTAAGGCACACAGGGCACGATGAGAGATGATGGCTACATTTTTGAACATAAACGGAAATCTCAAAAGCATTTCGAGAATTATGCTTTCAGAACAATATCTATTTATCAGATTTGTAAATAAGTCTATATTTTAAGATATTCAATAAAAATCCTTGACCCTAAATGACTTTTACGTGACGTCAGCAAAGGCAGTATGAATATTAAACCTTCGCCTTACATTAAAAAAAATTCAAACCAAATCTACTGATGACGTTTATGACATGTGTTTTTTAGGTACAGACTGTCAAGTATAAGTTGGCGTTCCTGTGGCGGCGCCTCCTACACACTAAATGTGAGACCATCAAGCTTTGAAAACTGTCAACACAACCGACAAAATTAGTACGTTTTTTTTGCCACACGCCAACTTACACTTGACACTTGTATGTAGGCAAAGACTGTCTCATTAATCATCCTCTGATGACGTCATAAAAACCAAAACTTTAGAAAAATATTAAAAATAGATATAAAATTAATAAAACTCAAAAATACCAAAAATTAGTTTCTTAAAATGGTATTTTTTTTAAAATAAATTATAAAAAACATAAATCAAAAATAGCATGGTCAATTGGACGTAGTTTAGCAAAATGGTTCCAACCCACAACATGGTCATTTTGGAGTTAAATATACTAAATTGATCACTATGCTTTATATTTTAAGTATCAAAATCTTTTATAGCGATCCGATGAGTATGTGCAAAGTTAGGGCACAGGTAGCCCTTTGCAACCGAGCTATCACAACCGTGCATATAATTTTAAAAAAATCCTGACTGCATACAAATTAACTTTTCGGGACGCAACCGGCATCGATCGATCGTGCATTTATCTGTTTTACCTACAAAAAATACTGCAAGGTGCGGCGCCTCACTTGTCAACACCCATTGGCCACAGATTGGCTCGCGAGCCGCTGGTAGAGATTTCTACTTATTTTGGCGGTAAACGTGCCTTAATAAATAAGTACCGATAATTTTATATATTTTATTTGAAGCCTTACAATAATTAAGTTTGAATGTGTATAAGCGTTGTAGAATGTTTTTATAAATACAAAGTTAGTTTTTAGTCATAAAATATGCCTGGAAAAAATGTAGTTGCACGATCGTGAAGTTACTTTTTAGCCGGACTAGCAGTAAAGGGATTTTTTTGGTTATTTTTCTTGGAATCTATGGCATATCAAAACTAGGTATTTTGGCCAAGATAGTTAAATTAAAGAAAATAAAATCTTCGGTTGCAAAGGGATAGTCCAACCCACATGTATGGAGAACGTAAATCAGCATAAACGTAAAAACTCAAATATCTCAAAATTAACTTTATGTGGGCTAATTACATATACTTATTTTTTATTTATGTTTTTAATAATTTATTTTGAACATATTGATCATTTTAAAAAACTAATTTTGGTATTTTTATGAGTTTTATTCATTATTTCTATTTTAAATATATTTCAGAAATAGGCGTTTATTGTGACGTCATCAGGGTATGATTAAAGACACAGTCTTTGGATGAGTAAAAAAAAGCAACGTAATTTGTAATTCTTTTTATAAGTAACGTAACAGATTTATACTCATACTGTGCTTGTAGACATCGTAGAAAAATTTCTAAAAAGGTTTTATTGAATATCTTAAAAAAATATAGATATTTTTACTTTCATAAAAGCATAATAATTGTCGAATAAGTTGTACGTTCGTGATAAAAAATGTAGTGGTCCACGAGAAAAAAAGTTTGGAACCTCTGGTCTAGGATAAATGATTTTATTGTATGGAGTTATTATTAAGAAAAACATTATTGTCTGTTAGCTTTTAGAATTATACCTCGGCTACTATCGATTAAACCGATTATATTGCAATAACGTAAGGTTTATTTTGTATTGTTATTTATAACTTTACTTATCTTTTCAAAATAGTTTCAAAATAGAAGAAAAGGATTATACAGAGCAGGAAGTAGTAAGTATTACACTCGTGCGCTTTCGGCGAAAACCGAAGCCTACTCTATTCTAAAAGCTAACAGACTGTACTTTGTGTTTAGAAATATACCTGGAAGCCTTTTGAAAATAAATTGTAATATCCGTTAGGAATGTTAGTATATCAGGGCGGGAGACGCTTAGGCTGTCGGCTGGCCGTCGGTGACTCTACGTCATAAGTTACCAAGACACAACCAGCGGAAAACTTGCTTCTTTAGATTGGAGTGCTAGAATTATTTTATGCCATGGAAGAAAAAGAGATACACGGGTAAAGTTGAAAAATATAACAATAAAAAATATTCTTTTTAACTAAAGCTGTCGCTCATTTTAATATTCTTTCCGGATTCGCTCACTTACAAGTTATTTTTGTCACAAGAGTCCGACCAGGTTTCGCTTTGAACTACGCTGTTAATTGCAAGAAATACCTTAAAAATAACAATATACCTAACATAACATTTATTAAAAGAAAATAAATTTTTCTCAGGGAATTCCTCAGAGAAGAGACCCGTGCCCCTCGGTGGGGACATAATGGGTTGATGATGAAGATGAAGATGAAATTGTTCTTTCTGAATAATAAGTATTTTTCTAAAATTGGGTAATTGGGACTCCGTCAGAGAATGATTAAGGAGATAATCTTTACGTACATACCAAAAAAATATACATACGTCATTTGTATGTTTTTTGTGAGCCAAAGGATTTATTCTAATACTGTGTCATAGAAAAGTAATTTAAGGTCATGGATTTTTATTGAATACCTTAATTGTACGGAAGTCATAAAGGCTAGTTTCCTAAAAAAATGTAATTAGTCCATCTTTTAGATTATAAAAAAATATTGGATACGTATTTTTTCTTTTTTCGATTAAACAAAAAATAACAAAGATATAGCCCATTGAAGTCACGTGTGACGTCACTCAGTGCTGTATTTTGTAGCACTTTGTTATTTTTTGTTTAATCGAAATCCAATACATTTTTATAATCTAAAATACGGACTAAATAGAATTAAATTATTTTGACCCTGGAAACTACCCTATTCTCGAAATCGTTTTGAGATTTCCGTTCATGTTGAACAATGTAGCATGCCAATTGGCAAGACACTTTGGTAACTTATGACGTATAGTTCCCGCCGGCCGGCCCACGGGCTATCTTACATTGTCTTCTAGGAACCGAGTGTTTTCCCGCGCTAAGCACTTAATTCAAACATAAATAAACGCAACAAATAATCCCCAAACAAAGACGGCCGCAACTGAGCCGTTTTATCCCGCCGGGTATAATAGAGTTCTAGTAGTGATGGGTTGCGTAAATCGATAAATTAATAATGAGCAGATACGTAGGCGGGTGACTGTACTCAAATGGGTGTTGTAGTAAATATTGACACTAGTTGCAGATGATAGATAGGTATCTAGGTATCTAGATCGATAGATAATACTTTATTTCAAATAGGACACCGAATTATTGATTTTTTTCTTACATCTAAGTACCTAATAGATTGGCGGTCTCATTGCTTCGAGCGCACTTCGAGGTTTTATGCATAATAAAGTATTTACAACTATAATTTGCATTAGGTAACTTAAATTATAAAAAAAAATTGGTTCTAGTGCGAAATCGAAATTTTATTATTGGCGGTCTTATCGCTTCGACCGATTTTTGGGGTTCTATACATAACAAAGTAATTGCAAAAAATTATTAAAAATATAAATTATAAAAAAACATTCTGATTGTAGTGTGAAGTTTAAGTTTCAATATTTGTAGTACTTGAGTCGAGTGAAACAGATGCGAAAATAAATTCGCAGTAGTTCCATCGTGAAACTCGGCAATGGCTTACTTTTTTTTCTACCTTTCACATTGTATTAATGAGACTGGAGACATATTTCAGAATTTCAACACATCATCATACACTTTATTTTGAGTTTGATCGCTAATTTGAATGGAAATTTAGTCGATACAAGCATTCAAACTTCAGGGCAAAGTGCCGGCAATATGCTTCGAGAGTATCGAGACAAAGGCTTGCATTATCGATAAGTGATACAGGCAGTTAGGCAGTAATTAGTGCTGTACATTGTCGATATTATCATGGCGAGACTGCACTCTAACAGGGCATTGAGAGAGTAGCAGAGTTGGGGTAAAGTTACTTGGAATAATATCGATAATTTTCTTTAGAAAGCACATAATATTTTTGGCGCCGCATTTAAGACAATCAAATTAGAAATAAAAAAAATTGTAAGCCAGCATAATTTCAAATCACAAGGAGGACAGTCTACCTCAGATTAAGCTTTATTAAAATTATCATTAACTTAAATAGTGAAATATTACAGCCTAGATTATTGAGATTAAGAATAAGCAAGTTAATAACTAATTAATTAGACGTTAAATACGGGATACATTTCTTTCGCATAATGTTTTCTACTTACTATTTTGTTTTATACTTTTCTCGGGTAGATCTCATTATTCCCATACCCATTGCAGTGGTAATACTGAGATTGCACTTTGTTTTCAAATCAGTCTCACTATTCCCATTGAATTACGAAACGCCGAATGGTAATAGCGAGACTTATGTTCTCCTACAAAATGTCTCATTATTCCCATTTGGAGCGGTTTTTTTTAAACGTCGGGTGTAAAATAATATAACTATCCTACAGAAAAAAACAAGTCTACGCAATATAAAATTTTATTTGGGTTGTTATTGTTAATTTGCGATCAAAGATGAATTTATCATTTAAGATATTTCTCATAATGAGAAATGGATACGTCATTGAAAATCATTATTGTCATTGTGACTTACTAATACTGATTGCCTGTATAGATATCAAAACAATAATAAAGAGGTCATAATATCGTGCGTTTTATTGGTCGCGAATAGTAGCGGCATATAAACGCAATGGGGATAGTGATACAAGTAGTATCACTATTACCATCAATGAGAAAGGTCAATGGGAATAGTGAGGCTGACCCCTTTTCTCAGCCTTAACTGCCAACTTTTCAAATTCTGTCTTCTTTTCATCTCAAAGAAGGCAAAGACCTCAAGATTCTAAGATTTCAACATATCGACAAAAATATGAAATTCCAGGCGACACTACCCCGTCACTAGTAAGCAGCAATGCTATAATTTTCTTTACGAAATACACCACTTACCCACCTCCGCGTAGATACTTTCGATCGCTACCTACACTTTACTAGATCTTTAGCTTGTAAAAGGGTGTTGGTTGTTTGAGACATGACAATTTTTCACAACAATTAAAAACGTGAGAGCCCCATACGCACTCAGGAGATGAAAAATACGTCTGAATGAAAATTGAAAGTGGCTGGTCTTACTGTCAGAAGTCTTCAAGCTGCCCCAAGGTCTCAGACTTGGCTTAACAACTATCTATCGACGGCTTCATCAACGCGTGCTCGCTTGTCAATACTTTCAACCCTTAGTTAATTAGTTAGACCTACAATCTATTTATTGAAGCGAACGGCTGAAGGTAAACAAAGACACAGCATCTCTCAAACTTACATGTCACTCAAAATAGCTCATGCACGCAGCTTTGCTTGCATCGTATACCCACATAGGTTTAGGTAGGTACTGTTTAAGGAAAACAGACAGACAAGACAAACACTAAAGAAAATAAAATAGTTTAGAGAAGTTGCACTCGCATCAACAACGTCAATCGTGAGTAAATATGGCGTCGGAGTGGCTATCTTACTTTTTTTTGCCTTTAATTAAAAAAGAGGTTAGTAGTCAGCTCTCCATACTTCTTCCCACACGACGCGTAGCGCATTGGGATGAAATAATCGATCATAATCAGCCTTTAAACAAAAGTCCTACATCTTTGCTTTGCGAACATATTTGGCAGCGGTAGGATCGCTTTTATTTGAGGACCACTAAAATTTTCGGTATTTTTCGGGGCATAGAGCTCTTCACCAAATGGTATTTTCATGATCAAATAAAATATTTAGTTAAATAAACTGCGAGTGAGGGATAAATCAGGTAGTAACAATGTTAATGTGTTTATTGCTTATTGGCATTTATTAGCCATATCGGTTTGTATTACTTTCCTAAATATTATGCAGTGTTATAAATGTGGCATATTGAAAAACCCAATTTTTGACATGTTGACACTTATTCGTTCGCTTCAGTAAATATGGTATAAGATTTCCACACTTGGCCTCATAGTTGGGCCATTGTACGTAGCAAAGCTGTCAGTTTACTCCAGCCAGCCTCTTTCCAGAAGGCCAGCAATGCTCTGATATCACTGCAGGCCTCCTGAACGAATCCCAGCTTCCCAACGATGACGTTCCCTTGTTTTTCCACAGTAGATGGTCACGTGGGCGAGTGTTTCCTCTTCTTTCTGGCATCCCCGGCAGAGCGGGCTATCGGTTAGTCCCATGTTGTGCAAATGTATATTCAGTGAGCAGTGGCTTGTCAGTATTACCACAGCTCTGCGCTGATCATATCTTCTCAGATGATGCAGGCTACATGAAAGATGTTTCGAGATTGTTGGTAGAGCTTCCTTGGCTTGCCTGCATTCTAACCAATACTTTAATAGGGTTAGGGGGTGAGTTAAGGAAAACGACGAGTTAGCGAAAATGACGAATCAGGGAAATTGACTAAGTTAACGATTTTTTAATATTTGACGAATTGGAAAAGTGACTAATTAGTGAAATTGACGAATTATGGAAAATGACGAGTGACCCCCTTGCCCCTATAATAATAGACTAATGGTACTGACATACGTGCTCATTAGTAGCACGAAAGCATGCTTATATTGAGCAAGTGCTTTACTCCTAATCTTTTCTGTATGTAGGCATATAGACATTCAACAAACAGAATGTAAATTCTTTACGTTGAAATAAAAGTATGATTTCTCAAGACAGTAACACTGACAACAACAATGCAGTCTTACGTTATCAAACCTCAAAAAAAGGAAGACGGATAGATTAAAACATCGAATACAAAAATACAGATAAGATTGGGAGTAAAGCACTTGCTCAATATAAGCATGCTTTCGTGCCACTAATGAGCACGTGTGTCAGTACCATAACAGAATCGAGGTCCAGGTGTAACAGCACCCTCAAAGTTACTATCTTTACCGGGCATCACGTATTCCGGTCTAGCGGGGGATAAGGCAGTGTGTGGACAAATTGTTCTTGGCTTTCGAAGCCACAAAGCATTTTTATTTCACAGAACCGCCAGTCATGCACTCTGGTAGGAATGCCTAAGGGAGTTGCAACCACGTCTGCAGAAATGCCGATCCCATCTGCTGCTATTTATGACATGTCTAATTTATTATGGACCATTTACACGGAGCCAATACTTGAGACAGTCCACTAATTATACAATGTGATTCTTTATAAAGTGCATATATAAAAAAGGGTGATACTAGGCATATTTTTATTGACAAGAAATTATTAAAAAGAAAAAAAATTAAGTTGCAATTGGATATCCCATTTAAAGAAAAACTTCGATTCTGATTTAGGTAGCATACTCAAACAAAATTTTATGTGATCTTAAAAAGTGGGCCGACATAATAAAACCTACCGTTTTATACAAAAACCACCGTTATCTATAAATAAAAAAAGATTATTCCGATAAAACAATGTATTTTTTTCGTTTATTTTAATAAAACCAAAATTTTTTAGAATAAAGTCCTGTTAAAAGGATAAAAAAATCATAAAACGTAAAGCATTTTTTTTTGTCGATAAAAATATGCCTAGTACCCTTTTTCATACGTGCACTTTATAAAAAATCACACTGTATAATAATATTTCATTTTATTCCAAGTAACAAAGACTCATTCTGGTGTCCGTATGCTTGGCTTTGACGTAGTCGGTTTCAGTAATTTCAAGTATGCCACCGAACTGCGTATCAATAGTGCTTGTATTGAAGCACTGTTCTGGAAGCTTGGCATGTAGGGCGCTCTGTAAGCACACAAATATCTGGCATACAAATCATAACTCTGTATACAGCTGTTCGTGATGTGTCTGCTATGTAGACGTCTAGTTGGCTGCCTCAGTGAGTCGCCTGAATATCTCCTGAAATACTTGTTCTAGCTGATTGTGCCTTGTAGCGCTATTAGACACTATTGATACAGTTCGGTGGCATACTTGGAAATTTCTGAAATCAACCACGTGAAAGCCAAGTATACGGACACTCATTCTGCGAGGTTAGTACGCAGACAAAATACGTTAACCTATGTTAGTAAGTGCTTAAGTACTAGTTTTATTTTATTAAATCCAGCTAAGCTAAGCCAGTCAAATATTGGCGTCGTGTGAATAGAGACAGTCCGCTGACCATTTCCACGGAGCCAATACTCGAGATAGTCCACTAAGCTAGTCCAATATTGGCGTCGTGTAAATAGAAACAGTCCGTGGACCATTTATACGGAGCCAATGCTCGAGACAGTCCACTAACCCAGTCCAATATTGGCGTTGAGTAAATAGAGGCAGTCCGCTAACCATTTACACGGAGCCAATACTCGAAACAGTCCACTAAGCCAGTCCAATATTGGCATTGTGTAAATAGAGCCTTTAGTAGCAGCGGTTCGGTTGACCGAACTAAAAATTTGATACAGTCCGTGGACCATTTACACGGAGCCAATAGACAGTCCACTAAGCCAGTCTAATATTGGCGTCGTGCAAATAGAGACAGTCCGTGGACCATTTATATGGAGCCAATACTCGAGACAGTCCACTAAACCAGTGCAATATTGGAGTCATTTAAATAGAGACAGTCCGTGGACCATTTATATGGAGCCAATACTCGAAATAGTCCACTAAGCCAGTCCAATATTGGCATTGTGTAAATAGAGCCTTAAGTAGCAGTAGTTCGGTTGACCGAACTAAAAAGTTGATACAGTCCGTGGACCATTTACACGGAGCCAATAGACAGTCCACTAAGCCAGTCCAATATTGGCGTCGTGCAAATAGAGACAGTCCGTGGACCATTTATATGGAGCCAATACTCGAGACAGTCCACTAAACCAGTGCAATATTGGCGGCATGTAAATAGAGACAGTCAGTGGACCATTTAAACGGAGCCAATACTCGAGACAGTCCATTAGGTCAGACCAATTTTGTTGACGTACTCTTCAGCAGAGGAATCTTCATCTGGGTCATTTTTTTTAACCCGCTGGCTCGGTGGCTACCAAATCTGTTAGCGGGTACTCGGAAGTGAAATTACACCTTGTATTCATTAGCCGTCGCTATAAAATCTCTTGTGTAAGGCAACCTATCATTTGCAGAGTGGCTAAAACAATGTTCGTCGAAAGTACAAAGTGTACAAAGTGTTTCCTGTTGGTCATAGTAATTTGTCATATAAGTATGACGACGAGGATATACATGTCCTCCTGGTCATGCACTTTTTTGAACATCCTGTAGAGGGAAAAACAAATGCCAGTACACAAAACTACAAAAACTATTATTGATTATTTTTACAAAAATAATATAATCAGAATCAGCTCCAACGATTTTCACGAAATTTAGTATGCAGGTGGGTTTTGGGGGCGGTAAATTGATCTAGCTAGGTCTCATTTTTATAAAACGTCGTGTTAACCATGTTTTAGGCAATGAAACACCGAGCGGTTTGGCCGCAGATTCCAGCGGCCGCGGCCAAGTCGCTTTTTGATTTATATGAAGCGGCCCGAGCGTCTCCGCTCTCCACACGTTTTCACAAACAACGAAAGAGCGTCCCGTCCGCTTCAAATGCACCGATACAAGTGCACATGTTGAAACTCGCCCCAGCGGCCGGGCCGCGCGACCACGCCGCTCTAAGGCGCGACCGAGCCGCTATTTAAATAAATCGTTACACAAAATTGCTTGTAACGTGGTGTAGCGGCCGGGCCGCTCGGTCGCGAGGACGCATATAATTAGAGCCTAAGATTATGAAGGTAATTTTCCATCAGTCCACAAGGTCGTAATAGCTCAGGTGGGAAATCGAGCGGTCGGGAAACGGAAAGACCCCGATTCAAATACTGGAGATTTTTTTTTCAAATTCCTTCTTTTGCAAGTAAAAATATTATTGTATGTGTATGTAAATAAAGATATTTTTTTTTTATTCAAGATAACAATTATACATTGACCTTAGGTCTAAGGCGTGGTACCCTGTTCCCCAAAAAAGCTAAGAACTTGTGGTTTAGGATAAGCAGTGCTCTTCCGAAAAACATTTTACATGTTGAAGGTCAAACAGACAATAAATCACTGTGTAAATATATTTACTATATATAGTAAGCACAGAGAAATTTTATAAACTCACGCCCGTTATCCCCGAGGGGGTAGGCAGAGGCACTAATCACTAGAACTGGGCCCACGTTTTGCCGAGTTTATTAGGTCCCAAACGTGACAAGTGGTAAGCTTGTCGCCGTTATCCGGGCACAATTTATCAGCGAATGGTGTTGCTGTAAAAACAAACAAATGCACGTAACTAAAAGTGATTGGTACATTCGTGGTTAGAACCCAGACCCTCATGATCGAGAAGCAAGGGTCAACCCCACTACGCCACCACCGCTACCAACTAAAACTATTATTGAGAGTTCGAAAAGCCAGATTACAAAAAAAACTGTGCAAAGCTAGAGTGCGTATACTGAGTTTTTTCATTCACTTTCGATAGCGAGAGCGTTTGCGATTTGCATAGGAGTGACAAAGAGATAACTATGTGGCGCGCTTTGTCACTCCTATACAAATTGCAAACGCTCTCGCTATCGAAAGTGAAGGAAAAAACTCAGTATAAGCACTCGGTCATCCAGGTATTATAATTTAGATAACAGTCTGTCTCCCACTTCATAGTCCATTCTCCCTCCCAAAGTGCTACCGCAGTTTTCTAGAGATTCCATAATTTATAGTGCAACCATTCTGAAGCACATCAGACATGCAACAATATTTATCCCCCATTACATTTCTCCAACAGCGCCCCGCTACAAAAGTAGTTACATACGTGCGTAGCCCCTCCCGTGTAACCCCAAGGTAATAAAATGCATGCAGGCAATAGCTGCAATGACCATAAAAGCCTGACCGTTTCAGACGAATTACAAGTTAATATTTCATTTTCTCAAAGGAGGCTGCCTTGCAGACGAAGCTGCGCGATAAAACACAAAGAAATGCATTCGGCTTTTATTGCTAAGCGAGTAGTTTTGTAGACTATAGAAATGGCTGTTGTAAGTTTACAACTTACGCGGGCATGTTTTTCAGTAATTCAATCAATATTATATACAGGGAGTCCCAAGACTATTAGACGTGAAGGGAAAGACATTAAAATATTAATATCGATACGATACGATACGATACGATGCGATGCGATGCGATGCGATGCGATGCGATATGATATGATATGATACGATATGATATGACATGATATATGATATATGATATATGATATATGATATATGATATATGATATATGATATATGATATATGATATATGATATATGATATATGATATATGATATATGATATATGATATATGATATATGATATATGATATATGATATATGATATATGATATATGATATATGATATATGATATATGATATATGATATATGATATATGATATATGATATATGATATATGATATATGATATATGATATATGATATATGATATATGATATATGATATATGATATATGATATATGATATATGATATATGATATGATATGATATGATATGATATGATATGATATGATATGATATGATATGATATGATATGATATGATATGATATGATATGATATGATATGATATGATATGATATGATATGATATGATATGATATGATATGATATGATATGATATGATATGATATGATATGATATGATATGATATGATATGATATGATATGATATGATATGATATGATATGATATGATATGATATGATATGATATGATATGATATGATATGATATGATATGATATGATATGATATGATATGATATGATATGATATGATATGATATGATATGATATGATATGATATGATATGATATGATATGATATGATATGATATGATATGATATGATATGATATGATATGATATGATACAATTTTTAGACACGATCAGCACATCATAACAATGGTTTCCAAATTGTTGTTTTGGCTACCCACGGAGTTCTAGTTTAGACGCCAGTAACCATTTTCGTAAGCGTTTTAGAACGTTTATTTTTTCATTTCTTTTCAAAGTCTTATGTCGCAACTGATTCATGTTAACAGAAGAGCTGGATAAATGGATTTCCTTTCTTTCTTCACCATTTCAACAATAAATCTTAACAAAACAGCTTTATTCTAACATCTAATTAACTAAAACACTACCTCACAAAATTAAAAATACAGTAAACTGAACAAAATACAAAGAGGCGGTGCCGGTCGAATTGAAGTTCAGAAAAATATACCTAATGAAATGACTGGTCTTGCCTGTCATAACATAGCACTAGAATTTAACTGAAGAGGTTTTTATCCCATCTATTTGAAAAGGGTTACTTACGCTCGGTTTCTAGAAGAGCGATCAAAATTAAATGTTAATCTCACGTCAAGCTAATTTCAGCCAATCACTTGCCGGTATTTTGAATTAATCTTAGATTAATCTCTTGTTACATTTGAACACTCTTTCAGAAACTGAGGGTTAGAGCGCTACCGCACTGAGCGACCAGGCCGCGACGACCTGGTCGCGATGCGATTCTATGCAAACGCTGGCCGCTGGTCGCCGGCCGCTAAGTGCGTAGGTCCTTAAGCGATTGCTTACTATCAGAACTCACTGGCCTGATCGCAGTTTTGGTTTTAAATGTTACCACATCAAAGTATGTTTTATAAGTGGTTTCTATTGGTTAGTAGGTACGACGTCATATTCAAGATCTTAAAAAAATATCTCCCTATAAAAAGTAACGCCGATACTCAACATAATATTATTATCACCTTGCGTTTCATTCGTTTACATTCAAGAAAGTGGACGTATGGGCCAATAGACCGCACAAACTGTTGGAAGTTGGAAGAAAGTAGTACCGTGAGGGTAAGGATCTTTTTTGCAACCTACACTGTCATCGCCTTAGAAAGTATATAACTGCTCGTTGCAGACTCCGTCTTAGCCGTTAGTTTTTTGGCCTCGGAGACTGCCCTGTAGTAGACGTCATTCAGATTCCGCTTCTTCGCTTTAGAAAACTTGACATACGCCTGTTTCAAATCTGCCGCACGGTCCCTGTAGATTTTCGTCGCCAGCTCAATTTGTTTGATGCTCCTCTCCAACTCTTCCCTATGTTGGTTGTATAAGGAAGTTGACTTGTCGAATCTGTCTTTGGCTGCCTGATATTCTCTGAGAATCCTCTCGTATCGCCTCTTAGCGTCATTCAAGTAGACGACGTCGATCTTATGAGTATCTCTGAATGCCGGATCCTGTATAGCTACTTGGAAAATCGTGTCGATGTCTTCTGCTTTTGGTGGTACGGTATATTTCCTGAGGTTCTTGTTAAAGGTATTATTAGAATTGATAAGGCCCTTTTGCAGTGAGTTTGAGATTTTAGCGTTCGGTTTGTCGTTTTGATAGTCTATATCAAAGTTCAGATCACTCAATTGCTTGATTCCCATATCGTAAGTGTTTTTGGCAGCCAGTAGTTTAGTGTCGGCGTTGTAGAAATTCCTTATAGAGTCCTTGAATGTATATTCACTACTATCAGTTGTTAGTGAACCTGCGTCGGGTGTAGATTCGGGTTGTTTTGACCAGAACTTCATGATTCTACCAATGTTCTTTTTGCGTTTGCCCGTGTACATATTTTTAATTGCGTTGCTTTTGTATACTCGTCTCTTTACTCTTCGTACAGGCATACTATCCTGATAGTATGGCGTCTGGAAAAAAAAAGTAGAAAGATACAAATATTCAATGTGTATTTGTGATTCAGTTGACATAACGTTATGTGTATGTATTTATTGTAGCTATAGTTTTATAAGGTTTGATCCTGCAAGTTATCACACTACGTACTTTATCTATAACTCTATAAAAGATAAAATCACTACTTGAACACAATATCATACCAGATCAAAAGAGAAGTCACTGTGTGAAAAACACTGGGTGCGCAGGAAATCTAGTTGATTTTGCAAATATTCCTTGACTTCAGTCATACTTTTCTGAAAATGAATGAATAATTTCTTGTGTTTACTATATACTGTTGCAGGAATTAGTAAGTGTTTTTAATGCGTTACTACTGGCAATAATCTATTATTAGCTTTTGGACACCTAATTATATTGTTACAATAGAAGTTCGAGCTGAAGATTCTCCAAACTGAATTAATAAATAAAATACCTAAATATCGAAACAAAAAGAAAAGTGCAATTTTTAAATATCATCCAGATAACTATCACAACGAGCTTTTTTCTTGTCTGAATGCCGGAATTTAAAAGATTAAATCTTAGAATATTTTTGACATATCGCAAAATCTCTCAAATTCCGACATTCAAAACAATCTGAGAATCTTTGTCTTTGTGAAAAACTAACAGTGTCCGCGACTGCGTTCGCGTTAACAGATTGTATTTTGGCTTACGTCCATCCTGAAAAGCCATTCTAAATACCGATGAAAGAATCTTTGAAATCAGATGACTAGATTTGGAGACTATCCCCGACACACAAAGTTACGAAAATTACCTCTTACTTGTTACTAGAGTAGATAATATAATATTCGAGAAAAACAGAAGACCAAGGACCCACCTTTTCCTCGTCCGACAGCATGTCATACTCCATCATCAGACCTTCAACGGTCTTCAAAGTGTCCTGACAATCGTTCTTAATGTTTTGAGAGTTCTCCTGTTCACGAGCCTGAGATAGGTGCAGGTCTGTCGGATTTTGGGAGAACATTTCTGAGGACAGAGAGATAAATGTAATGATTTGCACCTAAATAACGCCAAGCCTCAAAAAAATACTTCGGTGTGAATAACAGCGCTACTTTTTTTTTTACATAGTACCCTTTTGTGTCCCACTGCTGATCAAAGGCCTCCCCTCCTTTCTTCCAACTTTCTCTATCTCCAGCCACCTCTCACCAGGCAAGAATGCATTTAGGTCGTCCCGCTATCTTCCCCAACACCGCTACATATGACAAAAAAAGTATTTAATATCGATAGATGGCAGTCGTTAAGCCAAGTCAGAGGCCCTTAGGGCGGCTTGAAAACTTCTGTCAGTAAGACCAGCCACTAGTCTTACAAGCCTCCACCAATCCGGACTAGGCGACCGTGGTAGAGTATGGCCTATACCTTCCTCAGGGAAGAGACCCGTGCCCCTAGGTGGGGACACATAGGTTGATGATGATGTCATATTGACTTGACTTTGATTTCTAATGCTGCGGCCTTCTTCCTTCGCTACGTCGCGACAATCTAGAACGTTGCTAAATTCATTTTGCCCTTTGATGTGCAGTATTTTACCGACAGCAGCGCGAAGGGTGTTTGTATTCGCGATGATGATTCGCGATAGGACGAATTTTTTGGCCAGACATGTCGCGACAACGCAAATCTTCGCGTTTTTGCGATAGTGTGGCCGTACCATAAGTCATGTACATTTGTGAAGTTATTGTAGATATACCACTCACGAACAGTGATGAAAAACATCGTAATGAAATCTGAGAGTGGTGGCTAACCCCATTCTCTCAGAAGGTTCAAGTTCGTCAGAAGGCCTTTGCCCTATAATGGGACGTATACCTATAGGCTGCTTACTTACTTTTTATTGACTCTGAAAAATTTCAAGATTGTTTGATATACTCGTAATTAGTTACATAGTATGATTGATTTTACGTTGCACGTGGCATAGGATGCCGCCAACGATGGTGGTTCCAGTAATGGAATTGCATTAAAGATTGGTTAAATTCTCATTAGCAGCTTGATGAGGATGGCCGAGGACAAAAACAAGTTGCATACCTTGCATGAGACATATTATTGTACACACAAACGTAAAACTCCTCCAAGGTGACGGCAAACGTAGACTTTTTGATGGATACTATAAATTAACTCACCATCATCACTGATGTATCCCTCTCTGCTCCGGTATCCCATATCTTCATCGTCTTCGTCCCGAAGCCGCCTCCCAGGGTCTGGTGCAGTAAGCTGGACAAGAAACACGCGCAGATCTTCCGGTGGTTCTGAAATTAACGCTGTGATGAATAATACTGTTGAAAGAATGTATAGAATATAAAAATAGACAGAACGTAATTTCTTACAGCACGTTTTGTTTGATGGGTGTTTTTAAGAGAATATATTATCAATACGAGCTATGGAAAGGGCTATGCTCGAGATTTCTCTACGAAACCGAATCGGAAATTATAATGCCCGTTTTCACCAAGAACACTTAAGATTTAGGGGCCACCTTTTTTAGGGGCTACTTAACGGTTGATTCGTAGCCCTTAAAAATATTACGTGACCCCTAAAACTTAAGTGTTGTTGGTGAAAACGGACATGAGACCCGTAAACAAACGAAAGTTGTCGACATAGCCCAGCGGATGATTAAGTTGAAGTGGCAGTGGGCGGGGCACATGGCACGCAGAATTGATGGCCGATGGAGCCGAAAAGTTCTCAAATGGAGACCACATATCGGTAAGCACAGCGTAGGACGACCAGCCACAACATAGACAGATTATTTCATCCAAGTGGCAGGAAGACACTGGATGCAAGCCGCTTCCAACCGGTCTTTTTGGAAACCATGGAGGAGCCATATGTCAGGCGCAGTCATGAGCAGTGGACTTCTTGTGGCTGAATGATGATGATGGTATCACTAGACAGTAAGGAAAATCGCTCACGCAAGCACGTCCTAGCGTGGACCTGGTAGTCCATGACATCTGACATCATCCTCATCAGCTGACGCATCAGTGAGCCCCCTACATCGGGCTCTGTGTCGTTAGCTTCAATGTCTGGTATAGGAAGTGTGGTCGGTGCTAGGAACAGGAAATTATAGACCGATTAGTAAGTGAAACATCTTCTGTTCAGTACATGGCAGGTGGAGGCTTTATTATTGTCTACTTTTGAGCGAGAAGCTGAGTTTTCTAAGTTAGACGGAAATTCAATACTGTAAGCGAGGGGAGAAAATGAATCTGTATTTGTCATCTTAATCTACGATTGCATCAGTTTCCATATTTGTCACAAGTCACCAAAAGTGCATAGAAATTTAAAACATCTACAACTAAACTATCATGGCATAATAATATTTGTGACTATATGACGTGGATTGTTAACAGAAGCAGTCAATACAATATCTTGGGGGTTATTAAGCAGATAGCCTTGACCTAGTCTCAAGTATCGTTACTTTATCGTCCAGCTGAATGAGTCCGTTAAATCAGCCAAGAGTTAGCCAAATAGCACTGGCAAGTACAAACCGCGAGCTGTGTTCGTCTCTTCAACTGCTTTGACTGCCTGACTGACCACATCCTTCATCTTGACTGTCAGCTCCTCGAAACTTACTGGTCTCTCGGTACTTTGCTGGAAAAGAACATAGTTAACCGCACGTCCGTTTACTGTAACGTCTATATATACATACGTAAACTCACGCCTGAACCTTAGAGACGAGGGACTACCACTTGCCACGATCCTGACAGATAACTTTCATAGACATTAATTAATCGTTGCATGCACGCACGCCAGCTTCGCAATTGTCACGACGCTGTAGAAGCTTCTGTATTTTAGCCCATCCTGAAGTATAAAACCTGTAACCTGCCTTTAGAAACCCTCGAGCTCCGTCTCTCCTCACCACGATTAAGCAAATGCCGCAAATCAGAGCGAAAGCTGGTCGGACTCTTCCGACCAAAAGTCAAGTAGGTAAGTGTATCAGGAATAAAGTTGATAGTACTTACAGTTTTTAAAATTGTTGGCGTATCCTCAGATTTTGGAGAGGTTTTAGTATCATCACTGAAAAACCGATAATGTGTAAATTACTATGCAATATTATGTACTCAACAAACAACATGAAACTGGCCCCACACTAGGATACCCTGTGTCGTGAGAACCAGAAACAGCGACATCACAAACATATAAACATCCAAGACTGGGGTTTTTTTTATCCCCAGTCGCGGTTCGAACCCGGGACCTCTCGCATGGTAGACAGATGCGTGAACCACTGCACCACAGAGGTCGTCCTATAATGTATAAAAGAATACTACTCCTCGCATTATAAGGCAACCACCGAGTGGTGGCCAAGAATGGGTCAACGGTCGGTGGGCAGAGCATGGGCCGACGACATTGTGAAAGCGGCTGGGAAACATTGGACGAGGCTAGCTCTAGACCGGATGGGTTGACGTGAAGGAGAAGAGGCCTATGCCCAACAGTGGGCTCTATTTACGGACTGATTAGATGATTCTAACTCCTGTATTTGTCCTGTGAGAAATATAGCCCCAGAACTCACGTTAGCATGGCACTGCCTCCGTCGTCATTCGTATCCCTGCCCGTTCTTATTCCAGCCGGAACAGGTTGACCATCAGGCCTCTTATAATGTACCATATTTTTAATGCTCCTATACTTTTTCCTGAGCCAGTTTTCGGGCCTCGCGGATGAATCCAGGTTGGCTGATCTGGCTGAACCCATGGGTTCATTTACTGAGTCCACCTGAAAAGATTTTGTGGCGTTGTTGAAAATATTTTAATACAATGACATGATGCAAATAAACATATAGACAAGATTTTCAGGAGGCCGTACAAATGGATGCCTCAGGCTGCACTTCCTCTATGATTTACTGACCTGTACACCGTATTCGTCGTCATACAGATCGTTCCAAAATGTCAGGCCGTTTTCTTCGACGGGTGCGCTTCGTTTCACGACAGGTTTTTTCCCCACTTTATTTTCCGAAGTTTCCGTTGAATTCAGCGGGTCCACAGCTATGGTTGTCAGCGTAGATTCTGTGTAGTTGTTGGTAGTGGTTTCTGGAACTGGAACCAATAGCACCTTGACTAGACAACATTTTGTGGATTTTAGACTGTTGCAGAAGACATGGATCACATTATATTATATGAAATTACTTTATTAGGAATAACAAAATCGATTACACGATAAGAGAATCGATTGTACTTCAATATTGAATGTCTGTCAACATCGAATAAAATAAAATTACATGATCAAAAAAGTTGAACTGTAAAAAATTATTAACATAGTAATCGCATGATACCAATCCAAGAAGATGAAGAAGAAAACGTGGATAAGTCCTCCGACCGTCAACCATGCCACCTGACTACATACCCTGTCCAGTCTGTCCATCTAAATTTCAAGGTAGTGCACGTGCCAAACGCCTGCGACATTTTTCATTCTGATCGTGGACTCGCAATACTGACCTGTACTAATTTTAGCTTCATCCTTTGTCTTATTTAGATTCTTATCCACACCTCCATCAGACACCGCTTCAGTGTTATTACCATTTTTATCTTCGTTTACTTTATCTTCTTCAATAGACAACAGACTTCTTGGCTTCCACGATTCGGGACGGGAAAAGTAAGGCTGGCGTTGCTTCGAATGCTGAGTTATTTGGGAGTATTTGTTACTCTCCGTGGTTGGTGATGCGGAGCTTTGCTGTCTGACGAAAAAATTCCCTTAATTTATCCCAAGAGTTGTTCGAAGGTAAATATTTAAAAGAGACAAATTGTATCTGTCTTTACCACAAAATGTCAGCAACGCATGAGGCACTTTTAATCGTGTATAGTCCGTTTTTTAATTCTATGCAAAAAAAATGACGCGGTGTTACCGCTATAAAAGCAATAGGTTAACCGGTAGATTTTTTTTACCGTGAATAGAAGACTCATGTGACCAAAATCCTTATCACAAGTCTAAAAAAAACACCTGCGTAGCATACACAATTTAATTTGGAAGTAAAATGGGGTTATGTGGTTTTTACGTACTAGCAACATTCAGACATTGACAGCCTAAGAATTGTATGGAGATGTCAACGTGACAATATTTTTTTTTTGCATTGAATGAAAAAACAGACTGTAGATGCAAAAAACTGTAATCAATGGATGAGCACTAATCGATACCTATCGTATGTCATGGTCCAGACATGCAATTTTTCCTGTGAATAAGCTTGTAGACGATTTAGCTTACATTTGATAAGCAACATCATTTATATGCTCACATTTTGTGTTTTTATCAGGAATACCTCTTTCGCTTCATAAACTCCCACCCTCCTGCCTTGCGCTGTTTAATTAAATCAAAGTCGTCCAGCAATGTGCATTAGTTCTTCCAAGGCACACCATATTAACATAAAAAATCATCATTATCATTAAATCAAATCAAATAAAAAAAACAATCATCATCTAGATATCATTGTCGTAATATTTATTCATTGGCTATTCTCAATTCCTTAGCAACCATAATAAATTTTAATTGTCTCTGATGGTTCACCCGAGCTATTTGAGCTATCTCTATGAAGAAACCATCCCAAGCACGGGAACTTCCTTCCTTCAGTACATGTGACCAGGCCACAGCCACCGCTAAATACGAGCATTTATGGCTTTTACACACATCGCTATTCTATGAACGTCCCTTAGCCTTTCACAAGTCCTTCCACCCATTTGTCACATTAATATTGCCGTGTCCATATGGAACATAATTAGTATTTACCCATCCTTATTCTCTCCTCTACAATCCGAACCGTTGGCCGCCACCGCCATTTTACCAAACCATTGGGAGAGCATCGACAGTAGATTATCAGACTCATTGAAATTCTTCGTCTTATCTACCAGCTCAAATTTTGGTATGTCTGCTTCCCTCTTTTTAATGATCTTGAGGCTCGCTGTGGAGGATGAAATTATTTTATTTACCACGACAGATTGTCCCGCACTTATTCGTACGTCATTATAGCCTCAGTCCGGGTGTCGTTTAATATAATTATGGACTCAGTTGTAGGTACAAAATACGTACCAATTTTCACTGCTCTATCTTCTTCACGCTTCCTTCTTTCATCATCATCGTTGTCGTCGTCATCATCATTTGACGATAATGCAGCATCAGCACCATCACCATCTCTACTTCTAAATGAAAGTGCCACAAGAGTGCGGCTCTTATACGAATTGGACTGCTTTAGTTCTGTTCCCTCGGTTTTATTTGTTGAAGTCGTCTGTTCGTTTAGAGAATCGGAAAAATCAGCATCCTCTTGAACCTAGAGTATGATCATAACCACTAGTTATTTAGGGCAATTGGTCAGATTAAAAATCGGAAGGAGGATGGACGTGGTTTCATAGTAGTAAAGATAAAGATGAAGAATGTTAAACATGAGTAATAATTTGATGTTGTAACTTTATTATAGTCATTATGAAGTCACGGATCTTCCACCGACTGGTCCTCACGATACCAAGTATGGCTGCTGTTGGAAAATGTATCTACTTTTAAGTTATGAGCAATAAACCATTTTTTAATTTCTTTTACATTATGCTGCTGGTCTGCTCACTTTCCGTCGTTCTGTTTTTCTATTTCCTGCTTATTTTTCTTCAGCATTTGTTGGTCAACTGTGGAACTATTGTTCTACTATGCTAAAAGTAACACACCTCGTCAGGCTTAACCTTGATGAGTTTTCCGAGTCTTCCACCCCACACCGTGAGGAAGGTCTTCCTTGCCTTCTGACGCTCATTGCTAGTATCATTGCTAGTATTTGGTTCTTCTGGCACTGAGTAAAGCAAAGCCCTGTCAGCATTTTAAGTACCACCAAAATTAAATAACTATTTCTACCGATTCTACTACGAGACATGTAAGTTGAGAACAGGAAAAATATTTATTCTACAACAAAAATCTTTAGCTTCCATTGTCTCACCTTGAACCTGCAAGTCTCTTTTGAAGTTGTACTTAGATAAAATATCTGTGATCTCGGTAGTCTGAGTGGTAGGTGAATTCTTTTTGCCTGCAAAATTCGTGAAATGGTCTGCTTCTTATAACCAGTATGGGCCACCATGGGCTCAGTCTGGATGTTTTTCGATATTTGTAATGTCTTGGTTACCATAACCATTGTATCCTACTTTGGGACCAGGTCAGGAGAGTGGGAGAGTAAAAATGGGAGTCCCCCAGAGATCTATCTTAGGGCCGTTCCTTTTCCTGGTCTATGTAAATGATTTACCGTTTATGGTACAAAAAATGTGTGAGATAGTGCTATTTGCTGATGACACGTCACTTATTTTTAAAATAAGGATACAGGAAAATAATCTTGATGAAGCAAATAATGCTCTCTCGCACGTTCTAGATTGGTTTACTCCAATAATCTATTGTTAAATTCAAAAAAGACAAAACGTATGAAGTTTACCCTACCTAATGTAAAATTAGTTGAAAATAACATTGTGATTGGAAATGAAAAACTAGAATTTGTTGAAGATACTGTATTTCTGGGCATCACAATCGATGCCAAACTACAATGGGGCCCACATATTGTAAAATTAGCACATAGACTTAGCTCCGCAGCATATGCCGTGAAAAGAATTCGAGAACTTACTGACGTTGCACCTGCTAGGCTTGTTTATTTTAGTTACTTCCATATTATGTCCTATGGTATACTACTATGGGGCCGGGCAGCAGACATTGAGACTATCTTCATATTGCAGAAGAGAGCGATCCGATTTATTTACAAGCTAGGTAGTAGGGACACACTAAGAAATTTTTTCAAAGAAATCAACATCCTAACAGTTGCAAGCCAATACATTTATGAAAATATTATGTACGTTAGGAAAAATATTAAAGACTTCGAAACACTTGGTAGCCATCATAACGTTAATACTAGGAATAAACATAAATTGTCATTTCCACGTTTTATACTTGCCAAAGTTAATACTTCCTTTATGGGGCACTGTATAAGGTTCTACAACAAGATACCCCAAGATATATTAGAGTTACCTCCAACGCGATTTAAGAATTGTGTTAAGCACACTCTTTGCAAAAAAGCTTATTATAAAATCAACGATTATTTAGATGACAAGGACGTATGGCATTAAATAGTAGTTTAATATTAAATTTAATCAGAGGATAAATGTGTCTAGTGTTCAACACATCCAATATATTATTTTGTAAGTTTTATTTGTATTAGGTTTAAGGTGATTTGAGAAATATGGTCAGAGTGGAGTTTTTTTTTTGCTGCCTTTTTCTCCACTACAGACGGCCCCCAGGAAGCGGCTAACATTATACATAACTGTATGTACATTGACATTCAACAAGCAGAATGTAAATTCTTTACGTTGAAATAAATTTCTGATTCTGATTCTGTTTTATGTGGAAATTATTATTTATAGTAATTGTAACTCTTGTTTCTTGTGTGCAACATGAATTTACACTTGTAAGCAACTTATAAAACATTTTGTCAATGCGCCTCCACCGCAATCTCTTAGGGAACTTCTTCTTTAGAACAAGTGAGTATACCAGTTCATACAAACAAAAAAATACTTCTTATACCTTCTAAGACACCATAGTCGCTGTAAGCCTGCGCCTGAGTGTCTTTGTTGTCATAATCCTCAAACATTTCAGTACTTCGTAACTGCTTCTTGCCACCTTTAAACAAAATATTTCTTACAGCAACTACTGACCTTTGGTGGTAGTTATAACTATATCTGTTAGTTTTAATTCACTATCTCTCATTTACCTTTTTGTCCCTTTGGCGCAGGGAGTGCGAAAATCATGTCCTGAATCTCATCAAAGTACAAAGGCATGGGTCCCTTCCAATTGGGATTGATGTAGAGGGTCTGCTTTGACGATGCAGGGTTTTCCTGTAAGCGAACAGACGTAAACTCGGCCAGCAGCCGAAGAGAAAAAGGGGTAGCGTGCTTTGATAGACCTATTTGACCTGTTCACAGCAATGGTGATGGTGTGCAGCAATGAACACTGCCTGAAAGATGATGACGATAATGGAAAATAATTCGGGTTTTTTTTCCTTTGCTGTATATGGAAAGGAAGCTAAACTGGATAGCCCTACGTTCTTAGTTTTTACATCAGATAAGATTTTCATTCATGATTTTGGTTTTGAAAACCTTCTCATTCTAAAAGGGCGTATAAGCAAAACAGAACGGAATCATAGTCGTATATCCACGCCATCCAACGTTGAAGCATTTAAAAAAAAACTCACTGCTCTTTCAGTGATTTCTGCTTTGACGTGTTTGTTTATGTAGCTGTGCCACCATCTTATCTGTTCAGTTGATAGCGGCGCTAGTGGAGAATTTAGAAGTAACATTTAAGAAATTTACCTAAAAATGAGAATATTTTAATCCGTCTTTAAATTTCAATGAACATATCTATAGATCTTAGTAAGTGAATAAATGAAACAAGTAATGGGGAACAGAATTTACAATTAATTGCTTAGTTACAATTTTGCCCACCTGACCATATAATTTGGTGGCGCTGTACCTACTTCTGTATTTATTTTTTAAAGGCAACAGACTAATTACTTATGACACATTCGAATGAATGATACTTTCTGACTTTGTATTAATCTGCGATGGCGTAATGATCTGTATCACTGAGCGAAATTAAATGAAGAAATTAATTTTTCGAAAACTACAGCATCTAAAAATAAACAAAAAATATATTCTTATTTAGTGACTGCTCATATCCATATCCTAGAAGGAACTTTCTTGATTCGCGACCCTAGAAATAATGTCCATTGATGTCCTTAAGTGCGGGAAACTGAAGTCCAACTTACTAACTCGGACGAAAGTACCTACACGCTCCAAACCTGAACCCAGCAAAGAAGTATTTCCAAATTACCCAAAACCTTAAACCTAACCTCATCTACCACAGCTCTCTGTCTTCTTTTCTCCATGTCGTCGTGGGGCTCCATCTCATCACTGAAGACTTCTTTTCCATCCGTATAGTGGAGCGAGCTGTCGTAGCCATCATCCGCTTGAAGCAGGTGTCTCAAGTTCCTTGCCTGGAACCAGAGCTGACAAAAGTTACATTAAGTGCCCTGTGTACATTGTGTTTTCCTCTCCTTCCCTCCTTCCCTTCTCCTTCCCGGAGAGGTTCTGCGGTGAGTTTGGGTTTGGGAGGCGGCTTGGTTGGCTCCACGCGTATTGACTTGTCTTTCCTGTGGGCTAGGTCGACTAAGCAGTGAAGATAGTATAGGTGCTGGGCAAGCATATTCTATCTAAACAGTGCAGCGTTCAACTGGTCCCTTAACCCATCTAGTATGGGTGAAAGCGCCACGGGACTGGACTGAATAAATCCTCTCATTACAAAGATGGAAAGGCCAAAGTTTTTCGGTCAATCCAATGCTCAGGAGTCAAAGGACTAGGAGACGAGTGGAATATTCTACCTGTTTCCTGTGTGCTTCGTCTTTCAAGTGAAGTGAGCTGTCGTAGGCATCGTCTGTTTGCAACAGATGTCTCAAGTGCGATATTTGATGCTTGTGTGGAACGATGATTACCGCTGGGTTGTGGTTCAGGGTTTTGAGGGAATCGCTGGAAAGAATTCACAACTTAAGCTCTGCATGAAGTTACACCATGGCATGTATGGAAAACGAGAAAAATCAATACTAATACAAGTTCGCTCATACAAAACAAGATACTGATAATCTGTTCAAACCATTGTGGTCATGCGGTGTAGCCGTAATATATTTAGACTCCTACATTTAGAGGTAATTTCTTTTTCAAAGCCACCCATACAACATGCTGACGCCAAAACCAGATACTGACTTTCTGTTTAAGCCATTGTGGTTTAGTCTGTAGCCATGATATCTTCAGAGTCCCAGGTTTCTGAGTTGGGAATCGAATAAGACTCACTGTGCTACGTGGGCGTGGTTCTTATCCCCCTCTGGTTTTTCTGTTGCAGTGCTGGAATCCAGACTAGTGCTGGAGGTAGTGGAGTCATCGCCCAAATCTCCGCTGTTTGCCAGAAATTCGTCGAGCGTGTTCGAGAGAATTGACCCACCTGGGCAAAGACAACCAGAATAAAAGAATTAGATTTAGTTACCTAATACCAGTAAGGCAAGTTCCACTTTATGGCATAATTTTGTCTTCTGTCAAAGAGAGAGGGATTGTTGGGCTTTATCACTACCGAGCCCATTTGTGTGTATGAGTTCGTGTGAGTGTGTTTTGGTCTAAGTAACCTAAATTATTAGTCTCTGACCATGATTATCTTTACGAATCAGACCGAAACTTTGTCGGACTATCGGGAAAAAAGTCAAGCAAGTGAATCCGACCACTTATTCAATATCCTTTACCTTTATTATTTTTTGTTTCGTGTAGTTTCTTGAATTTATTTTTGAACAGTCTGCCAAACAAATTATCTGACGGGGGTTTTGGTGTCAGCAATTTGCTCTCGTCAGCTTCAGTGCCAATTCTATCCATAACTTGCTTGTCGTGATTTTGCTTGGATAGTGCATCTTTCTGGAAAGATTAGCTCTTTAGACCACATTAAACGGGAAATCCTACTGATAATTTACTAACGGTCTTCCAATAACGACGATCATTTTGGCGAAAAGAACCATCCGGTATATCTGGGTAAAAGCAATGTACTGCAAAGCCCCATCAGCTACTTGACGCCCCCTGTAAGACATAAGCCTCCTTCATAGTTTTACAAGTTTCCCGGTCTTGTCCCACCTTCATCCAGGGACTCCCTACCACCGTAACCAGGACGTCAGACCATCTAGCGAAGGGGCTGCCCTTCGTAATGCAATGCAATGCAAAGTAGTGTAATGACTAAAGGATAGGTACCAGTTCTTGAAGAGCAATCAGGCATACACAACCTGTCTTACCTGTAAAGGATCCGCCATTACATCATTTAGGTTCTTGTCCAAGAGCTGGTCTAGCAACTCGTCCAACCGTTGGCTGTTCTTGTAAAACGGATGCTTGAGATTCTTCTCGTGCGATTTTGATTCGCTCGTGACATGAGTGCATTTGGACCTGCGGTCATTCTCGGCCGGGTGGAACTTTGCTATGATGTCCTTTTTATGAATGAGAATTTTTGACGGGTCGTCGCGTACGTTGAAGTTAATTTGGCGCAGTTTTCTGATGGCTGGAAGAAGATTCACAGTATTTTGATGAAGAACACACACACATATGGGCAATGAAACGAGAACAGGTTGAAAACGTGGCATCTGCTTGTACGATTTGCTTTAAATACAAAATGTTCTCGCGAAGGGATATAACTTACACCAATGAGTCGGGGTGAAGATGAAATAAAAGCGTCGTCAGAGTATATGTCTGTATGTATGTATGTTTGTATGTATGTTGACAATAGAATGCCTGACGTACACTTCCTGGCAACTTGATCTTCTCCACACCGACTTCGGTAAGTAAGATACCATGTTTCGGAAACATTACCCATGCATACGGTCTACGGCTTGGCTAGATTGAGTTTATCATTGATTTCGAACTTGTCTCGAATCGACTAGATTAAAATCAAATTTAAAAATTAAATATTTTATTCATATTAAAAATAATTATGTGTACTTTATGAACGTCAAAGTTAGTTCGAATCCCACCAAATCATAAATGTACAAACCTACCTTTAACTTTCCTGCGGTTCCAATTCGACTCCCTGTTCTCTTCCCTTGTTATTGTCGTTGGAAACTCGGTCTTATACACAGTAGCATTAAGACTTCTCAAATCAGTTTTCTTCTTGACCTCTCTGTCCTTGGCGTGCCGAAATCGAGCAAAAGGTCTTCTGAACTTCCAGAGAGAACGTTTATATCTCGGATAGTAATTCTCATTCAAATTTGTGTTTAGGTCTTTTCCATAGTCACTCTCTTGAGTCTTCCTCAGTTTCTGTATTTGGGCGTCGGTTGCTAGGAGTTTCTCGTAGAAATCTGCAAAAGAGTCCTCATTGACATCGTCATCAGTATTATTACCCATCATTCACACTTATTCAGCCTAAGCATGGTACATATTTTTTTGTAATAATGCAAATTCTAAAACAGTTTTTCCATCTTGGATCTTGGACCTTTTAGTGTTTTTAAAAATGTGATAAGCACTGTAAGATAATGTACGATCATAATAGACAGTGATTTTGAAGATTATTAATTTGTATTCACATTACGACTATTCTGAAGTTCAATAGTGTCGCTTAAGCAGCGTAATGGGCATTCCGCTTTTGTATATATTTATTATAAAGCGCTTCGCTTTTGGCTCGCTTATTGCTAGCCACGCGCATTAACCAATAAGATGCGAGAATTTGCTTCATTAGGCGTTCGACTCGTTTGACGGAGTATAAGGACTGATTGCACACATCTCGTCAAATCAATGGCCGCGGCCTGGCACGCTGTTCACGTACCTAAAACCACACACTTTTTACTCTATTCGATGGTGTGTCACCAAATATATTTTTAAACTGTGTACCATGCGAGAGGTCCCGGGTTCGAACCCCGGTCGGGGACAAAAAAAACACAAGTCTTGGATGTTTACATGTTTGTGATGTCGCTGTTTCTGGCTTCCACGACACAGGGTATCCTAGTGTGGGGCTAGAAGCAATGTATGTACCTGTATGTAAATGTTTAAAAACAATCTGGTAATTTAAAAAAAAACCAACAGGTAGCTAAATGAAAAGGAGAGAGTTACGTTGTAAGTTTCCGCTCTTTCGAAAGTCTTTCGAAAATGTGGTCTTGTCTTGGAAAATTTTGTCCGATCCCTTGATTTCGCCGGCTCTGAAGTTGTTTTCGAGTTGGTTCTGTGAACAATAAAGAAGTTTTCGAGACTCGAGTAACGAAAAAAGATGGAAAAGTGAAGTTTGTCAGTGCCCCAACGAATTCTAATATGTGGTTGTGTCTGAAAACTATATTGGATGAATTTATATTATAAAATGTTACCCAAAATACAAAACATCGTTTAAATACATTTTGGAATTTATGACAAAAAGTTACTTTTCTGAAATGCTCAGAAGCATCGATTTTTCACGTTCTGCGAAGTTTTTGAACTGTGTTGCTTTGAAGTTCATTTTAGATTAGACCAACTCAACAATAACTTTTCAACACAAAAAACCTTTTCATTTAGGCGCAAACCAAAACTTCAACTTCAACTGACATTAGTCATGTCATTCAAATGTATTGGTTTTTTTATAGTCATCAATGTACTCTGTACTATCCATGCTAGATATATGTCATCATCATCATCATCAACCCATTATGTCCCCACCGAGGGGCACGGGTCTCTTCCCTGAGGAAGGCATAGGCCATACTCCGCCACGGGGGCCAAGTCCGGATTGGTGGAGGCTTGTAAAACTACTGGCTGGTCTTACTCTCAGAAGTTTTCAAGCCGCCAAGGCCTCTGACTTGGCTCAACGACTGCCATCTATCGACAGCAGCCAGCACCAACTCCTTAACGTGGCTTGCGAAGCACGGAACCGCTCGGAAAAATGCCACTAGCTTTAGTCATAGGGCCAAATTCACAGTCGTGACTTTACTTTACAGCAAAGACGTCTTCACAAAGTAAGCTTTGTTTGACAAAGTATACTTTCAAATTTTTCAATTTCAGAGACAGTTCCTTGGTCTTTCCTTAGCAAAGCACGTCCTCAAAGTAAAGTCTGAGCAAGTATTGAATTTGACAGAAGCTGTTACATTACACGCATAATTTTCATTCAAGAAATAATGGTGAAAATATCATCTAAACTTGATTTATTTGAATGAAACGGAACGTCATTGAAAGATATCAACTTTACCTTGACTTCAAGGATGTATGGTAATAAACCTCCTTTCGGGGCACTTTTTGGTCCGTGAAAAGCGAATAAAAAAAATAAAATATTGATAGATAGATAGATAGATAGAATATTCTTTATTGTATGTACACCAGGAATAACACATGAAATTGACTTTACGTTTCTGAAGTATAACCCAACCTAATAAAATTTGATTCGATTTTATGAAAATGTCTTTATCATTCAGGACTACATTATTTGTACGCATATTGATGCTAAGTTTACTTTGAGGCCAAAGTCATGATCATCGGCTCCTTCGACTTTACTAGGCAAAGTGTAGGCTAGTGAAAGTAAAGTAATGGTGTGACAGGGCTATGAAACATATTTTTGATTGAAAGTCGATCTTTTCCTCGAAGTAAAGTCAAAGTGCAGTTTAAGAATCTCAGACATAGACAGTGACCCATCCATAGACTGCACGCGCCGTATGTTGCTTAACCTTTGTGATCGATAAATGTGTTTGACAGTTATTATGGTTATACTAAATTTTGATGATCGACTGATTAGTAAATTTTTGGCTAATCTGCCCTCGGGAAACCCCTATTTGATTTCATTGCTTGGTCAAATTAAACGTTTTGACAATAAATCACAACTTTGAACAGCGCCCAAGGAACCGGCCATTAGTCACTCTTTACGGGTAGTTATTGCAAAACGGATAAAATAAATAGATAGATAATACTTTCTAGCTTCACCAGGCTACAGAGACTTATTTAAAAACAAGCTTTTGCCCGCAAAACCACGCGTCTGCGTTGACTTTAGTTAAAATATTTGCAACCCCGTTCACTCCCTTAAGGGTTGAATTTAGAAAAACGGCGAAACACGTGTTCAATCAATTGTGTTGAAGAGTATTTATTTTAAGTTTCAAGAAAATTAGACAGCATTCTTTATACCTCCCATACAAATTTTGGCAACCCTTTTCGGACCCTTTGGGGTTGAATTTCAAAAAACCTGGCCTTATTCCTTGCCTAAATTATATGTACATATATAGACCCTCTGTGTAAAATTTCAGCTTCCTAGGTCCAACGGCTTGGGCTGGGCGTTGATAAGTGAGTCAGTCAGGACTTTGAATTTTATTTATGTAATAACAACATAGATATCTAACATCGTAGCATTAATAATATATCTAGGAAACATTTTTAGCATTTAGGAATTCAAAAAGTATTATAGAGGGAGTTTATTCGAACACCTTGGACACACCGGACACATTACGATAGCGGCCGCTTGCGCGAATGGTTTCCGAATCAATCGCCAATTTGTCACCGCCAGGAGTCGAACCCGCGACCCCACGGTGGCCGTCAGGCAGCCGTTAACAGTTTCACCATTTGCACTCACTTACGCTACTCGCATCCGGTAAACTTTTTGCGTGTAGTCGGCTTGCACAGTGTTAATACTTTGGGGCTTCGATCATCATCATCATCATCATCAGTCTATATTAGTCCACTGCTGGACATAGCCCTCCCCTAATGAGCATCCAGCATCTGCCTGCAGTCTCTGGCTTCAATATTCAAATCGAAATCAAGAATGTTTATTGAGCAGAGCAAAAGTTAACAATCTATATTAATAATTTCGTAGCAGACTCGAACGAAATGAACATGAAATGGAAGAGCGTTAAAAATTAGTCGATCCGGGTCTACAACTAAAAACGGATTATCGAGTATTTTCAATATAAAAATGTATTACCTAATTAAATCGTCATCAACCCATTATGTCCCCACCGAGGGGCACGGGTCTCCCCGGAGGAAGGTATAGGCCATACTCCGCCACGGGGGCCAAGTCCGGATTGGTTGTGGCTTGTAAGACTAGTGGCTGGTCTTACTGTCAGAAGTTTTCAAGCCGCCCTAAGGCCTCTGACTTGGCTTAACGACTGCCATCTATCGACGGCAGCCGGCACCAACTGCTTAACGTACCTTGCGAAGCACGGAATCGCTCGGAAAAAATGCTACGAGCTGTTATGACGTAGACTTATATGGCTGTATTGCTGATCTAAGCAACCTACTTAATTATTTTATTTTAATTTTTTCTAAATGCAAACCTTGCATCTGCTTCGAATCTGAACCTTGCACTCAATGTTGCATCAGCCGAGGCTTCATTAAAAATTATCGCTTTACAAAAAGTTAAGTTCCATTACAACTTTGATCGGTTTAACATCGAAATCCGTGCGGAGTCAGAGTCCAAATTCGGGAGTTGTGTTTAAGGTGAAATAAAGTGTTGTGTAGATAAATTTGTGTTTTTTAAAAAGACTCCACTACGAGACACCCTAACATTGGTGTCAGAAGTGGGATGCTGGATGAGCAATCAACGTGATTCCCAGCATTTCGAATCCGGGGGTCCTGTGAGGGTCCTAGAGGTCGACGGTCAGTCTCCGCCGCCGCGCAGAGCACGCATCTCGGCACAACTACACCACTTCTCCAGCTTCTTCGAGGTCGACGGTTAGTCTCGACGGTGATCGAGCCCGCACCAGGAGCTGCAATCTTCACTCTGGGTCGACAGTAAGCCTCAGCGCCGCCTGAGCTTGCACCTAGACATCTCCATCGTGATCGACGATAAGACTCCGCTTCTGCAGCGTGAGCCCGCGTTACACGCGTCACCAGTCACTTGCATACAACGTGACTCCTGCATCGACGCCGCAACTCCCCGTCTCCTACGGTTTGCCGTTTCCAGGAACTCAACCACGTTTTGGATTTTACCAGCTATGCTGTTCTTCGTGATCCTGTAAGTGATCTTAATGCTATGCTTTTCCAAAAATCTCAGTGAAAGTGAATAATTTGAAGGATAACATCCAGTGATTTTTACGAACTTTAATTTCAATCTCAAATTTTTATTTTACCTTTGACTTTTTACAATTTTAAGGTAATTTTTGATTTTATTCGTTTTTGTCAACTTTTGAAGTAATTTTGAAATTTTTCGTTTTGTCAATTTTTCAAGTTTATATTCTATTTTATTTTAATTTTTGGCATTTTACGCTTTGTTTAATTATTTTTTTATTTTATCTGAAGATCTGCTCTGACTAACTATAAATGGTTGCCCCTAAAAAGAAGGAACCTGAAAATCAGCCCTCTGAAGCTTCTTCTTCTTCTGAGTCCGAGTCTGTCCCAAAGCCAGACAAGAAAATGGCTGTTCCATTGACAGTCTTGACCAAATTCATCCGGCCCTACAAAGGGGACCGCGAAACTTTGCCAGCATTTTTAACTAATTGCGAGAACGCAATTTCTTTAGCCAACGCAGATCAACAGAATGTGTTGTGCAAGTATATTACATCACAACTTGAGGGTAAAGCTCAGCTAGCATGCTGCCTCAGGTCTTTTGAGGACTGGGCCGATATTAAAAAGTTTTTGAAGGCCACATTCGGAGAGAAAAAACATTCAACCCATTTATTGGTCGATCTCCAAAATTGCATACAAAAAATTGATGAAGATGTGATGCAATATTCTTTGCGTATTGAAGCATGCCTTACTCGACTTCAATCTGATATACATCATAATTGTGAAAATGACAAGGAGCTTGTGGGCAGGCTTGCCGCGATGGAAGACCTCGCCCTTAATTCATTCATGTTAGGCATGAATCCGAAATTTTCACATATTGTTAGGTGTCGCAACCCTAAATCGCTTTCTGACGCGATTACACATGCCATCGATGAAGAGAAATTGTTTAATCTGACTAAACTATCTCAACGAGCAATTCAGCAATGCTCTTTTTGTCACAAAAATGGGCACTCCGCTTCCGAGTGTTTCGTGAAGAAGAAACAAGCCCAAGGTCATGTCCATGCTATAAATTCTCCTCCAAACAACTCTCAGCCTTCAGGCAGTAATAATAAAACCTGCGCTTATTGCAAAAAGCCAGGTCATTTGATCAACGAGTGTTTTAAACTTAAACGCAAACGCGAAAGCGAGGGAGCCTCGTCATCAAATTCCCCAGCTCGAGCCGGCGTTCATACTTTTGCTAATTCTGACGAAAATATTAACGTTGATTTTTCCAATGAGATTAAACGAGTAAGGGTTTCGGGACAGTGCCGACCGAAATCCCCTGTCGAACATGGCACTAAAACTTATGCTGAAGTTACAAAAAATTCCCTACCTCAACCTTGCACTGACAAGTTGAGTCTTAAAAATTCTAATCTATCTCAAGGTCCGCCCTTGAGTCTACAACCTTATTCCCAAAACAATGGGATGAGTCTCAATCAAACTCTGGGTCCGTCCCAGAGGTCTTTTCAAACTCGAGGTCCGTCCTTGAGGTCTAATCAAACTCAGGGTCCATCCCTGAGGTCTTTAAAAAACGAAGGTTCGCCCTCTCATAATTCTCAACCCCCGAGTCCGCCTCGGAGTCCTCTACCTCAGACTTGCGACGATAAGCTGAGTTCTGAAAATAAATCTGAAATTCCAATTTTTGAAACAAAAATATTTTCAAGCAAAGTGTCACTTCCTCATGTTTTTATCACGACACCACATTCATCCAGACCTCTTTGTTTCCTTGTTGATACAGGAGCCAGTATAAGCATTATCAAAAGAACAAGCTTGTTAGACAAACCAAAACTCTCAAGTGAAAAAATTAAAATCAGAGGTATTAATGATACCAATGAATCTTTTTGCGAAACCTTAGGGTCGCTTCAATTTAAATTCAATTTATCAAAAAAATGTCTTTCTTACAAATTTCATGCTATTTCTGACAAGGTCAGTTTAAAAGAATATGACGGAATAATTGGCACAGATTTTTTCCAACATTTTAAATCCAACATTGATTATGACACTAATACTATTAGCATCCAAGGTCTAAATTTGCAAATTCATTTTAATCAACCGATATACGTCATTCCGGCTCGCTCCGAAGCCGTTATCGAGTGCTCTGTCTCAGATTTCACGTTGAGCGAACTTGGAAAAAATAAGGAAGCGCTCATACTAGACCAATCAGTTTGTGACGGAGTGTACCTAGCAAACTGCATTGTTTTTGTTAAACCTAATAAAAAGGTCAATGTTTCTATTTTAAACACTACTGAATCCCAAGTGGAAATTAAAAATTTTCAAGTCAACTTAACTCCTTTGGATTATTCAGAATTAAAGCCTTTGCCAGATTCCAACGAAGTCATAAATAACATTTCCTCTTCACCTACAGACCGCATCAAATCGGTCCTTGATCTTATTCGACATTCTCATTTAAACTCGGAAGAGAGAACAGCTCTCTTAGACTGTTGCGCACAATACGCAGACATTTTTTATTTAGAGGGAGAGCCCCTTACATGCACAAATGCTATCGAACATTCTATCAATACGGGCAATGCCCCGCCTATTCATGCCAAATCCTATCGTTTCCCTGAAATTCATAAACAGGAGGTCGAAAATCAACTACAAAAAATGCTCGATCAAAATATTATCCGTCCTTCCGTCTCTCCGTGGAGCGCCCCAGTGTGGGTTGTCCCTAAGAAATTAGACGCCTCCGGCAAAAAGAAATGGAGAGTCGTCATAGACTATCGTAAATTAAACGATGTTACAGTTAACGAAGTTTACCCAATTCCAATTATTACTGACATACTCGACCAATTGGGTCATTCTAAATATTTCACGACGCTTGATCTCGTTTCAGGATTTCATCAACTCAAAATTAACAAAAATGATGCTGAAAAAACTGGATTTACAGTAATTAACTCTAATGGTACTTCCGGACACTTTGAATTTACCCGGATGCCGTTTGGGTTGAAAAACGCCCCTTCTACCTTCCAGCGGTTGATGAATACCGTTCTTTCAGGTCTCCAAGGTCTTCATTGCTATATTTATCTCGATGATTGCATAATTTATAGTTTTGATCTGCCGTCTCATATCGAAAAACTCAAACAAGTCTTTGACCGTTTCCGACAATTTAATCTAAAATTACAACCCGATAAATGTGAACTTTTACGTCACGAAGTCACCTATCTTGGCCACACAATCACCGACAAAGGTGTTTCGCCAAACCCTGATAAAGTTAAGGCCGTTTCAGACTTCCCTACCCCTAAAAATCCGAAGGAAATAAAATCCTTCCTTGGCCTCACAGGCTATTACAGGCGTTTCATTGAAAATTATTCCAAAATCACAAAACCTCTTACATCCCTTTTAAAAAAGGATATCGAATTTTGCTGGTCTCATGAGCAAGACCAAGCGTTCAAAATCTTAAAAGAAAAATTAACTACTTCGCCGCTTCTTCAGTACCCAGATTTTACTCAACCCTTCATAGTCACGACAGACGCAAGCAACTATGCAGTTGGCGCTGTCCTTTCACAAGGTCCTATCGGCAAAGATAAGCCGATCGCCTACGCTTCTCGCACATTAAATGGTGCCGAAGGCAATTACTCTACGACTGAAAAGGAGCTTCTAGCTATCCTTTTCGCCGTCAAAACTTTCCGTCCTTACATTTATGGTACTCGATTTAAAATCGTTACCGATCACAGGCCATTAGTATGGCTATTCAACGTCAAAGACCCCGGAAGTAAACTTATCCGGTGGCGCCTTAAATTAGAAGAATACGACTACGAGATAGTCTACAAACAAGGCACATTAAATTCAAATGCCGACGCTCTTTCCCGCATGCCTGTTTGCTTACTCAATAAAAATAATCTAAACACAGATTCTTATAAAGGTTACTTCAAAAGGAAGTTTACAAACTCGGACCTTCAATGTGACACACAAATCGAAGAACATTCCCAAAGCCTTCACCTTTCCAAATTCAAGTCCATTGCTTGCCCGATGTCCTTGGATTTTGATGAGTCCATGCCTAATTGCGAAGAAATCTTATCTCAACTAGATAACGTTACAGAACTTAAAGAATCTGAACGTGAACCCTTCAAGATACAGTCAGTTCAAAAGGATAATAAATCCTTCTACTTCCTGTTTACAAAAGTCCATCATTATGACGAATTAAATTTTGCTACAATCTACAATTTATTAATCAAACTCAGAGATCAAATTATTCAAGAAAATCCTGAGGAAACAGACCTCGCCATATCGGACTTTTCCGATCCTTTCAATAAGTTATCTTATACAAAAATATACAACATGATTGCTTTTATCTTTCATAATACTAATCTCAAGATTCATATTTACAAAAATCAAATGATTTATCCAACACCTGCCGAAGTCCCTAAAATTCTTAAAGAAAATCATGACTCTACAATCGCAGGTCATCCAGGCATCAAAAGAATGCTTAATCGTATTAAAGCTTCGTATTATTGGAAGAGCATGCGCTCCGACATTGAGTCATATGTTAGAAACTGCAAACTCTGTCAAGTGAATAAGCCGCTACGGGCTTCTAATAAAGCTCCTATGGAGATCACATCAACAAGTACAAAACCCTTCGAGAGATTGGCTCTCGATATTGTGGGTCCCTTACCAGAAGCTGCTTTTCAAAGATTTAAATTTATCTTAAAGTAAGTAAAGTAAAAAGTAAAAATCGTTTATTTGCCAGAACATGGGTACATTAAGTTCTTAAAATATTGTTAAGATCCTTCATGCTCTACCGGTTGGTGTGCAAATATATTAATTAAATTTAATTCAAAAATACAATTCATAATTTGTCAACATAATATAATTAATTGATGTACAATAATTAGAATGAAACAATAAAAATTAAATGTCAGAAATTATGGATCTACCGATTGCTGTGCTAATATATTAACTATTTAATGTCAACATAATATAATTAATTGATGCAATAATTAGAATAAAATTATAAAATTAAATGTCAGAAATCAAAAATGTCAGAATTATAATTTAAAACTTATCATTAAAGTAGTCGTCAACCTTGTAATACATTTTCCCGATTAAAAACTGTGATAATTTCCTCTTTAACATAGGTAGTCTTAAATTTTTAAATTCGTTAGGCAGATGGTTATATATTTTAATAGCCATACAGAAAGAATTGTTTTTGTATGACGTGAGCCTTTGGTAGGGTACAAAAAGTTTGTCTTTATTTCTAGTTGCTCGGATTATCATATCACCGGACTTACTAAAGAGATCTGGGTGTTTTTTTATGAATAAGCACATTTCGAAAATATACAGGCATGGTAGAGGCAATACTTGACATTTCGTGAAAAGTGGTTTGCAGCTATCTAGAAATCCGGCTCCACAAACTGACCTCATGCATTTTTTTTGGACCCGAAATGCTCTCTCTACGTCAACTGAGTTTCCCCATAGTACTAAACAATATCGCAATACAGATGCAACAAAGCCATGATATGCGAGAAGGGCCGCCTTTTCTGAAGCAATTTCTCTTATACGTCTTAGAGCGTAAACGAATCGATCTAGTTTAGTACAGATTGAATCGATGTGCTCCTTCCAGTTGCAATTTTTATCTATTGTTAAACCTAAAAATACAGTTGAGTCAACTTCATCTATTCTAACTCCATTGTAATTTATTGAAAATGTATTAATGTTCTTATTATAGGTTTGGAATTGCATATAATTTGTTTTACTAAGATTTATGTTAAGATTATTGTAATTTAGCCATTTAATAATAGTATTTAAAGTTGATTTTATTTCATTATCATAGTCATCTTGATTTTTACATTTCAAAATTATAGTGGTATCGTCAGCAAAAAGTATGGAATCGTGATCGATAGCATCAGGTAGATCATTAATGTACAGGAGAAAAAGTAACTTAACTCTACAAGACGATCTAACTAAGTTTTCTAATGCTTACCCTATGATCACTTCCACAAGCGAGGAAGTTGCACGAAATCTCGTTCATTTCATGTCATTGTTTGGCATTCCTAAAATGATACTTACCGATCAAGGTACATGTTTCACATCCGAACTCTTTAAACAAATTTCTCAAATATTTAAAATTAAATCACTCTTTTCATCTCCATACCATCCTCAAACAAATGGCGCGCTCGAGAGGAGCCACGCCACTCTCAAGGAGTACCTAAAATCTTTCGTCAATGACAATCAAAGTGATTGGCATTCTTTCCTAGCTACGGCTATACTTACATATAATACTACTCCTCATTGTACAACCTTGTACCCGCCTTACGAACTACTATACGGAAATAAACCTTACATACCTAACTCTTTATATGATACTTACGACAATCTTACTTACCCAGAATACATACGCGCTCTGAAATTCAGAATGAAAGTTAGTAGAGAAAAAGCTTTAGAACACATAATTAAAAGTAAAGAAACTTCTAAGGAATATTACGATAAATCATCTCGTCAAATCAAATACAAAGTCGGCGACATGGTGTATTTAAAACAACACCATCGCCTTAGAAAGGCACTTTCCCCAGTATGGAAAGGCCCATACAAAGTCGTAAAAGTGCATGATAAGCACAATGTTACTCTATCTGTTAATCGCAGATTTATTAAATATCATACTAATGAAATTAAGCCAGCCAACTCATAAAATTTCTTCTTTTCAGTTTAATGATCAGCTGATCCATATAAGCAGAATAAATAATATGCTTAATATTATAGAGAGTTCATTGCTCACTATATCGAATTTCTTAGATACTATCCTTAACGCAATTCTATTTGCTAAAAGCAATATTTTGCATCCTAGCGTTTTAAGTCCTCGTAGTATTTTAGGTGAACTTTCTAAACACAATAATTTAGTTAATAAAAGGCTAGACTTTCCAGTCTCTTTAGATTTAGAAAATATACATACTTTAATTGATATTTCTACGTTAATGTCTTATTTTTATAAAAACAAAATCGTTTTTATAGTAATGATTCCTCTCATCACTCCGGCTAAGTTCAATGTTTATAAAAGTATCGCGTTACCAACGCCGCATGATTCAAGTAATCCTCAGTCATTTGCATTAATTCAACCTTCAAAATCATATGTTGCCCTATCCGAAGATAGGCTTAGTTATACTCTAATGGATAATTTAGATAAGTGTAAAATTATAAATGATTATTTTTCTATTTGCCCTTTGGTGTCTATCTTCTCGACGTTAAGCTATCCTTCTTGCGAATCTAAATTGTTAACTGAAGTTTCTATGTCCATACCTTTAGAATGTAATTACAAATTAATTTTTGGACAAATTGATATTTGGCAAATTCTTAATAATAATAAATGGATTTTTGTGCAAAGTAAATCATCTAAATTGACAATTAAATGTGATAATGATGTAAAGGATTATCTTATCTCTGGAACAGGCACTTTAAAGCTGCCAAAAAATTGTATTGGTTATTTTAAAGCTTTACAGTTATATCCTTCAACATCTCATGATGTAGTAATACTGAATGAACTTAATGTCAATTTTAATATTTTGAAAGATGATTGTTGTAATCGCGAAAAATTTAATAAGTCCCTACCTTTGCTTACTCCGATTTCTCTCAGCAACGTTGATCTTGAATCTTTAAAGTTTACTCAACATAACTTGAATAATTTAGAAGATGAGCTTAATATCGCTCAACAACAATCACATTTCATAAAATACGGAATTTATTATTCAACCTTTACTTATATCCTTATAGCATTTGTTTTCTTGTACTTATTTTGTAAAGTCTATTCATGTTTTAAAAATAGAAATTCGTCTAGCTTTTGCATTCGAATCTGAGCGTTTTCCAACAAAAGTGTACCATAGCTGGATTTATGGTTAAATTTTAAATATCACATTTTTGGTGATTATTGGATTTAGATATTATTTAGATACATAATAGTGAATTAAATTATATTTCATTACTTGCAGTTTATTCTATTTTACTAGAAATTCTCAAATTAAACTGGCATCGTGGAAATAAATGTCGGTTTTGCGACTGTCCTACAAGCTAACTTATCTACCAACTACGAAGACAGACGCAAATTATTTTAATTGTGTCACGATCCTTATCGTAAATATTATTAGATAAATCGGAAAAAAATATCTTGAAATCAATAAAATACGAAATATTATAGTTTTAAGTTCGGTTTTATCACAGCTGATGCCAATGTAACCGTTACTTATCGATATTAACGAACATAATGTAGTTTAATCACCAGAGTAATCTTGTATTCCATAATATTAAAACCATTTTAAATAATGCAATAAAAATATTTGTAGCCCTTGATATAAAAATTTTGGTAAAACTCAACATTTCCTCGTTGCATAATGAGGGACAGTTGCAAAACCGACAGTCGAAATTTTGTAAGGCTGGGTTTACACTATATAAAAGAAAAAAACCGAACCCGAAAATGTATGCCGTAAATAAAATCAAGAATCATACAAATTTTCATTGTTTATTAAATAATCCACATGTACGAAGAACTCTCTTTTTAAAATTTAACAACAATGGTCGTCAGTTACACCTATTAACTAGATAAAAAATTATTACAGCCTGTTTTAGAATTTTTTTCTAACGTATATTTAACAAAACTGAACAATAAATAACTCACATAGCTTAAGTTATTAACACACAATTCTTACAAGACTTATTTAAGCACTTGTTTAACTCTCTATTAAACATTGTGTACGCTTATTCATACTTTACTTCAAAAATAATAAGATAATTTAACAAAAAAAATTAAAATTTGAGATCAAACTTACAACAGTCACATCATCTTAGTAACTATTTTTCACCCGTATCACTGAAAATATGGCACTTGAGGTCACATCCATAAAATAAAAAAAACTTTTATAAAAAAAATCAAATCGCCTTCTAAATATTAAAAACGACAAACAGTCTCTTGTCAGTTTCTTGAAAAACATGAGTTAAGTATTATACAGGGTCATAGGAACCATAGGAATCAACCTGAGAATGTAAAAACCCTAATGTAGTCACAGCCTAATGGTGTCGGTTTTGCGACTTTGCTGGTCAGCCTGTAGGTCACGGGGCAAAATGTCGCAAAACCGACGTGACGCTCTCTTCCCATTTTGTTTTCAAAATTCTAATCTGATGAAAACATTAACCTACGTTTGTTATCAAGTGCAAATAACGTTACATTAGAATATTGTTCATCTTATGAAAATGGTAAAATGGTTTTAACTAACCTGAATCAGTAAATAACGTGTCTCAAACCGGACAGAAAAAATGTTGACGGCAGAGCGGCACTCACACTTAATATCTCTCTGATTGGAATAGTTTTCAAAAACTAGCTTATTTAAAATGGCGGTTAGTAAAATAAAAGATGATGTTGCCATTTCAAAATCTAAAATAGACTTCGGAAATGTTCAATACCTGTTTTAGCCGTGACAAAGCCGACATGTCCGGCCGGTACCACTTTTTACGATTTATTTGGAAATCAAACTGTATTTAAATGAGCATAGAACTTAAATTACAAACTACCAACGACGATAGGCGACTCATTGTACTTTCAAACGTAATCAAAACCTTATGGTATTCTAGTACAAAAAAAATTTAGAATCGCTTCTAACGTCGAGCAATTTGAGAGGGGGACATGCCAAAAACTGTCGTCTTTGTGTTTAATTATAGTCACTATTTAAATATTACTCAAAAAATTAGTAATATTATTGTTGGTTTAACTAGTTTAAGTGTGTTGTAATGCTATTTTATCAGTACAATAATTAGCTTCTTAGGGATTTTTTCTTTTTTAAGAATACAACTACAGGGGACAGCCCAAAAGTAGGGTGTACACTTTTGTTGGAAAACGCTCATCTACAACCAATGTCATAATAAAAAACGTGTTAATCATGAATCTAAAATAAGAAATTCTATTGAACTTACTGATGTTTCATCTGAAGAAAATATTAATCGTAAATCTGTTGAATCTCTTCCTGAGATAAATTCTTATAATCCTAAACCTAGAAAGGTCGAATTTTCATCAAATAGAAATATAAGTAACTTTTAAGAATTCTTTAATTAATTTTTCATATTATTTTTTCATTTTATTATTTTTGTCAATTTTATATTTTATTTTTTTGTAATTGGACTTTTACTCCGCTTCATCTTAAGGGATAAAGCTCCGTTTTAACGGGGGGGTTGTTATGACGTAGACTTATATGGCTGTATTGCTGATCTAAGCAACCTACTTAATTATTTTATTTTAATTTTTTCTAAATGCAAACCTTGCATCTGCTTCGAATCTGAACCTTGCACTCAATGTTGCATCAGCCGAGGCTTCATTAAAAATTATCGCTTTACAAAAAGTTAAGTTCCATTACAACTTTGATCGGTTTAACATCGAAATCCGTGCGGAGTCAGAGTCCAAATTCGGGAGTTGTGTTTAAGGTGAAATAAAGTGTTGTGTAGATAAATTTGTGTTTTTTAAAAAGACTCCACTACGAGACACCCTAACAGAGCGTTAGTCATAGACGGTGACCCATCCATGGACTGAACGCGCCGTATGTTGCTTAACCTTAGTGATCGTTTAAGATCACTCAGGCAGCCCAGGCTACGAGCGATTCGAACCAGCGAGCGAGCGAACCAGCCACTAGTCTTACAAGCCTCCACCAATATGGACTTGGCCCCCGTGGTGGAGTATGGCCTATTCCTTCTTCAGAGAAGAGACCCGTGCCCCACGTGGGGACATAATAGGTTGATGATGATGATGATGAAATGCTTTGTCACACAAAAAAGTTATGTTATTTCCCAAGTATCAAGACTTCGTAGTTCTCTACACGTCAGAATTTTCGTCCAATTTCCACTACATTTGCCTGTAACATTCCGCGTAGTGTTGTGCGATTTACTTCCGTGCCATTATTGATATTCACCGTCCCTCTCCCACTCAGGACAAGCCCTCCAAGCCGAACAGAGAAGGAAAATCCGTACCTTGGGAGTCAAAATTCGAAATAATAATATTTTCTCCGGAGCCGGTTTTTCGTCTCTTTCCAACTTATGGAGTTCGTTCAGGAGTGAAAGGGACGTGGGCTGATTTAAATTGACGCACACGTCACACGGTCACATGTTAGTAATGGCCGTTTAATTTTGGGGCTTGTTAAGGGGAAGTTAATTTAAAGATCGGTCCCGAATGCGTCGAATGTAAACAATGGGTTTGATATTGATGAATTTATCTTTTATACTTCTTGGATATGAAATGATGATTTCGTGTATTAATTTGTGCGTTGTGGAAAGCATAGAAATGAAAAGTTGCATTTCATTCGCAAAAATCTTAAAAAAACATTGCCAATAGGCTATTTGACAGGGTGAAAAACAAGTATTTGTATAAATTATGAGTCTTCAGACCGCTTAAGGCATTAATCCATAACAAACTTTTTTGCACAGTGTCCTTAACTTAACACATTTCAACCACGTCAGAGGTAACTCTAATATTATCTTAAAGGAAGTATTAACTTTTCCAAGCTTGAATCGGGGATACCACAATTTATGTTTATTTATAGTACCTATTAACATTACGATGGCAAACAATATTTTCGAAATCTTTAATTCTTTTTCGAACGTATATCTCTAATTTATTTATTTATTTATTTTATTGCTTAAAAGACCCCGCCCTTACAGGTTTTCCACCCAATACAGCAGTAATTTAATAAATTTAGTAAATATAATAATAGCGTTAAAGTGACAAAATTACTTTGCTAAATCCCGCCAATATTCCACAAGCACCATTTTAATACTATTATGGATTTCCGCAAAGTAACGCCTGATTCTATACAATATAATAATAATTAATTAGTATAAAATATGTAAACACATAAATTAACAAAACAAACCATTGGGCTTCCCCTTAACCCCACATTCATAGACTCTTGTAACAAGTTTATTGGCAAAGTTTTAACTCGACAAGTTTAGGTCAACGCTGAGCTCGAGTTCAAAATTATTGTTAACTAATTACTTGACGAATAATTAAACGTTTGCGTTAACTAACTTATCTAGGTAAGTTGAGTATAGTAAGGTAAGTTAAGGTATAATTAATGAATGTATACTGTATAGGAACCAGAGATTTAACAAGAAAACAGGTTGGAATTTTCTGATACACAAAAAAACCCAATGGATGAAGACTATAATTGACTTTGCAAGTATTGATTGCACTCATGGGTCTTGAGGTTCATGGTAGATGGACATTCCTTCATAAGGTCTAATTGAGAAAAGATGGTCAGAGTGGAGTTTTTTTTCGCTGCCTTTTTCTCCACTACACTCGGCCCCAAGGCAGCGGCTAACATTATACAGTGTATGTACATTGACATTCAACAAACAGAATGTAAATTCTTTACGTTGAAATAAATTTCTGAGTTCTGATTGGCGTTATAAACCTGTGTTTACACGGACAAAAAAAAACAAAATATGGTAGATTAAAAAAACAAGGTTTGTTTGTTATTTGTGTAGATTTGTCCTTTACATTACTTGTCTGCTTGTTTCTGTGATGAGTCTTATTAGTATAATAAAGTTAGTTCCTCTTCAAAGCATCAACATCAAGAAAGCTATTTCTACGCAGACTTGAGAGACGCTAGAATACTAGAATATTCAGTTTAGAGAAATTTGTTTTACTAGCTGTTGCCCGCGGCTTCGTCCGCGTGAACTTAAGTTCTGTACCTCAGAGGATAAGTATGTTAAGTCACACATCGTCAATTTTACAAGAGAGCCGCAAAAAGGATAAAGAAACACACTGTTTAATTTTACCATCGCCACTTAGCACTTATTAATTTAATGTAAGTTGAAGTTGATTGTGTTGACAAGTAAGAATTAAATAGTATTATTTATAGTAGCATGTTGTGCTATGTGGGACTTCATAGGATATATCTCGAGCTGTAAGTGGGCATGATATAATATCATTCTGTGAATTTCAGAAACGGTAACTAAATTGACTTAACATATTATTCCACTCGGCGAAAATAAGGATTTTGATCACATAAATTTAAAAAAACCGAAAAAATAACAAAATGGATTTAACATGTTTAACTTTTGAGTTGAGACAACCGTTTCCAAATAAGGTGCGGATACTTTTAGCGCATGTTATATAATTAACCCAAAAAAAATGTGTTCATGTACATTTTACACATTTTAATTTGCGTAGCATTCGCAGAGTTTTAACTTAATATTGCGTATTCAAGGTGGTATCTTCTATCCTATCTATCCTCCACGAATCCGGACTCCTCCACCAATCCGGACTTGGCCCCCGTGGTGGAGTATGGCCTATACCTTCCTCAGCGAAGAGACCCGTGCCCCTCGGTGGGGACATAATGGGTTGATGATGAATGATGATGAAGGTGGTATTTAAACGCATGAAGAATTAATGAAGTTCAATTCGAAAATCACAGCGAAGTTTTTAAAAAGTAATCAAAGCAACCACTAACGACGTCTGTTAAAGGAAACGAATTCCAACTTCTAAAGTCTTCTTAGAACTTTTTAAAACACAAATCGATGCTTGGTGGTCTATTAAGATGCAAACACGCTCTTTTTGAAATTGTCCAGCCAATCTGCAAGCTAAGGTACGACTCAATGCCTCCATCTAAGTCAGCACAAAACACCCGCTCCTAAGCGCCTATAATTGTTTTAAAAACATTACCACGTAACTCAGGTACACTTCGACCTACGACGCAAAAAAAACCCCTCAACCCTTACCGCCTCAGCAATAAAGGCGAATATCGAACAAAAGTAGTCGTTTTCACCGCCGGCAACTGTACAGAACGGGGGGCTGACTTACAAGCTTACTCGCCGTACACCTGCTCACCCCCAGAGTAATTAAGGCTTGATATTTATGAAGTCGACGATCCGATGCCGTTACTGCTTCTAAGAAGTAATTTGAAGTGAGCTCCCGTCCGCAATTCCAATATTCTAAAGTGTAACTTGTAAAGTTAAACGGACTTGGAGAGCAATGATGAAGTTATATTTATTTTAGACATAACGTTACACTTTACATCAAATGTTTCGTCAAATGTTAAAATATTATACTACGAGTACATCCGGAGAAAAAATGTAACAGCATAATACACGCACACATAAAGGCACACACACACACACACACACACACACACACACGCACACGCACACGCACACGCACACGCACACGCACACGCACACACTAAAACAGACAAAAAACAAAAGAACAGCCACAATTTCCGAAGAAAAAAATTAACAACTAAACACAGCACACACACACACACACACATACATACACAACGAACAAACAAAGAAAAAACAGTCAGTCAAAACGGGTTAAAACGCCATTATGTTTGCTAAAATTATAGGTAGGTATGTTGCAACAAATCAAATCACATCAAAATCAAGATAAATTTATTTCAACAGAAACAATTTACGGTCTGTTTGCTAAATTTCAATGTACTATGTTAACAAAACATGTATGTAATAACATTGCGAAAATCGCAAAAGATATTTTTATTTTATTTTATATTTTTTTTCCAAATCTAATAGCTATACAATTTGTGTCAATGATACGAGTCATTAACTCCAATAAATTATACAGGGTGGTAGTTTGAAATGTGCTTTTAACAAATACTACCTGAGCTATCGCAGCTGTTATACGATGTTCTCAGGAGAGCGCGTCTTGCTTTAAATATTTCAGGTTTCAGGACAGAGCTTCAGTTCAGAGGTAAACAGGATTTTTTTCAGCCACCTCAGTGAGCCAGACCGAAAAATATGCACAAAACGGTTCGGTAAGTGAACCTCTAAATGAGAAGTCTCGTCTGCGCGGAATGCGCTGAAAAAACTCGCATTTGCGCGTTTTCATCTTAATGTTCGTAGGCCGGGGGCCGGCCGCGCTTCGACGTAATAAAAAAGTTTAAATCAGGATGTTATCTAGACTGGGGACAAAAAAAGGAAACCCAGGTCTTAGATGTTTACATATTTGTGACGTCGCTGTTTCTGGTTCCGACGACACAGGGTAGTGTGGGGCCAGAAGTAATGTATGTGCCTGTATGTAAATTTTACATTATAGGTATTATGTTATTAATTACTATTTTACTAGCTGTCACGGTCACGGCACGTTTTATATAGGCGGTCTTATTAGCTGATTTATATTATAAATCATGATAATATACAATGTATATATAACAATATAAATACTAATGTAATATATATAAAAATCTTGATTTACAGTACACACAGCTTTTTTTTATCCATATTTAGCCCGTCTGAGATTAGGTAGGAAACAAAAGAAGGTTTGTCGGGTCAGCCAGTATGTTTATAATTATTGTTTATTTGATGTGTCATGTTTGTTGCTTCAATTTTTTTTATTCTTTTTTATTTATACTTTACAAGGACGACCCAGATTCACTAGGCCTGGAGAAAAGCGGCTAGGAGAGCCGATCCCAACTAAAATGGGAAGAAGACCGGTAGAAGAAGAAAAAGAATTGTCATCATCATGATTCAGCCACAAGAAGTCCACTGCTGGACATAGGCCTACTTGGCTGGCTCTTCAAAAAGACCGGTTGGAAGCGGCTTGCATCCAGCGTCATCCTGCCACTTGGATGTGATCTTCCGAAGCCAGGAATAGCGGAGCTGTGCCGGGGATTGGGAGTCTGGTTTCATTGTTCTCTGCTATTAGGGTATTGCCATACTCCCCACGCTTGGCATGTGGGTTGGCGAGCGCAGTGGCATTTCCGCAGAAGGCACTGCTGCCCACCTTCTAGTAATGTGTCCCTTCGCCGGTTTTTACGGCACTCACGGGGAGATATGGGGGGAGGGGGTACTATTCTAAAGCCGGCACCCCACGGCGGAAGAAGAATTATATTTTACACTATTTTCGCGTTAATACCAATTAATACCAGCGTTACAGAAGGTATTCCTTGCTGAGTCGGGTCCTTTCACAAACGCAGTGCGCTGACATTCCTTGCTTGTTTGTTTTAATTTAAACTTAAAATTGTTTACTTTGTATTTGTATTCTGTCATTGTACTGTGTATCAGTGAATAAAATATTTCAATATCAATTTCAATTCGCAGCGGACTCCCGGCCTACGATGAACTGATTGTCCCCGCAGAGAGCAGGCTAGCCGAATGTAACTTAAACATTGAATGGACTACAGAATGCTTTTATTACTATGCATAGAGCGCCTTTTTTATGCATTTTACCTTTAGACACTGCGTTTTGGAGGGGTGCGGCGGTAGCTCTACGGAAGTACCTTGGCATCACATTTGGAAGGTCGTAGGTTTGAATCCCGCATGCCTTGTACTTGCACACTGTGAAATACTGCTGTTGAAGAACGTCGTGACGAAACCCGAGCTTGAGATGTTTCGCCAGTTCGCGGTGGGCACGCGTGGCGATTAATCCCATAAAATATCTGAATTATGGTTATGTGCCCTGCGCATAGTCGAGAGTTTATCATCAACCCATTATGCCCCCACCAAGGGGCACGGGTCCCTGAGGAAGGTATAGGCCATACTCCACCACGGGGGCCAAGTCCGGATTGGTGGAGGCTTGTAAGACTAGTGGCTGGTCTTACTGTCAGAAGTTTTCAAGCCGCCCCTAAAGGCCTCTGACTTGGCTTAACGACTGCCATCTATCGACGGCAGCCGGCACCAACTGCTTAACGTGCCTTGCGAAGCACGGAACCGCTCGGAAAAATGCCACTAGCGTTAGTCATAGACGGTGACCCATCCATGGACTGAACGCGCCGTATGTTGCTTAACCTCAGTGATCGTTTAAGATCACTCAGGCAGCCCAGGCTACGAGCGATTCGAGTCAAGAGTGATAACATAAAATGTTTGTATTGCTTATGAATGTTTCTGTTTTGTCAGTGTTTATAATTTGCTGTTACTTTGTGATTTCATTTGTTGCTATATGTACGTGTGTGTGTCCTATGGAAATAAAGCTTTTATCTATCTATCTAGCGACGACCTCTGTGGCGTAGCGGATAGCGCATCTGCTTACCATGCGAGCGGTCCCGGCTTCGATCCCCGGCTGGGGAGAAAAAAAAAACTCCAGGTCTTGGATGTTTACATGTTTGTGACGTCGCTGTTTCTGGTTCCCACGACACAGGGCATCCTATAATGGGGCCACAAGCAATGTATGTGCCTGTATGTAAATGTTTATGTTATGTTTATCTATCTATCTAAGTTAAGAAGATTTTAAATTAATTTTCTTTATTGCTAACTGCGCAAAAAAAGTAATATTTCCAAGGTGTTCTACGAGTATTAGTATACCCGAATTCATTGATTCATTCATTATCCTGTGTCGTGGGAACCAGAAACAGCGATTTCACAAACATGTAAACATGCAAGACCTGGGTTTCTTTCTTTTTGTCCCCAGCCGGGATTCGAACCCGGGACCTCTCGCATGGTAGGCAGGTGCGCTAACCACTGCGCCACAGAGGCCGTCGTGTTGATTTTTGTTTGCTTCATCATCATCATCATTCAGCCACAAGAAGTCCACTAGTTTTAAGTATTGTGCTGTTGAATAAATTATTTCTTTATTTACTAACATAAATATTGCAACGTAACAGTAATTACACCAAAGCGTTAAAATATTATAACTGAGCACTACCTATGAAACATCTTCTAGCATTCTCTTACATACCTTCACTACACTTGCGGTCCCATATGCAAAACAGTCACACACACTGGTGCTTGCGGTCCCATCTGCAAAACAGTCACACACACTGGTGCTTGCGGTCCCATCTGCAAAACAGTCACACACACTGGTGCTGCAGCGAGCAGGGCACAGAGTAGCCGCTTTTCTCTCTCTCTCTCACACACAAATGGACTGTAAATGAGTCACCACAAGCTCTTCTTTGGATGCAAAATTGGGCTCCCTGGTGGTATATCTACAGCGTTTTTACGATTACTGCGTTCTTTCTTACGAGGGCAGTATTGTGAGCAGGAGTTATATTAGAATTGGCATAATCAAGTCATAATAGTTATCTAAAATTGTCCAACCGCGATGCTTCTAGAAATAGTCACAATCAGCGGCTGCTAGTGCCACAAAGACTCCCCGCTGTGTCTAGAGTATTCCAGATTTATACAGAGACAGACCCAGGCCCGGCGGCTAATGTTGGTTTTTAATCTGCATCGCCCTGCGGGACGCCATTGTTGTGACGGACAGACAGACGGACCAGCCCTTTGTCACTAGTGTTGCGGCGGAGCAGTGCACACACTTAATATAGAAACTGTTTAATCTGCAGATTACTAACCGGACCGGCCTGATACCATACCATGCATAAAGTCTGTTCGCTATCGTATTGTCACTCTGATATTTACCGCCTTGGTACGTGGCGGCTTTTCAAAAAAAGAAATTAAAGGAAGCCGACGCGGCCCAAACACGCCAGTGAATTTGGCTGGCAGCTCGTCTCATTCTACTATTATGTAGATCACGCAATTAAAGAAGTAAATCAATCATTCTTTTAGAATGGATTTATAACGAGACGATCCTGCATCACTTAGGTAGGTAACTATTCCAAATACCGGTGGAGATGAATATTCTGAGGACACTTCGAGTGATAAAGAGTAGGGTTTTATTTTGTGCTTTGTTCATTAGGTATATTGTTTTTTTTCAATTTAAAGTATATTTTCCGTCTAAGTTGAATTATTGAAATAGGTAAATGTCTTTTTACTAAAACCAAGATTGCCTTCGTGTGTACCGACACTATCTAAGTGAACGGATTTTACCAACCATAGTTTTTAATTTTTATTTTCAAGGTCTTAATATGTCACATCATATCTCTAGGGTCTGAGACACATAGAAAGACGTGGGCGAGGGCGCGTAAAAAACGCATCGGTTTTTGCGCTCACTTTTATAAAAAAACTTTCTGATCTTTGAGGGAAAGTTCAATATCGAAATGTCAGATATTTTTATTCTCAGTAAAAACAAAATGCTAACTTTATGAATGTCAAAGTTGTTAGTTTCACAATTAATAGATTACTTATACGGAGAAGAAACTAAGAAACTCTATACTCTGATTTTTTATTCCGTAGAATTCTGACATTTCATAAGTGTTGCTACTGAAAAAGTTCTCCACCGAAAAAGGGTCAAATTTGACCCATTTGAGGGCAATTAAAAATAAAATGCTACGTATTTTTTATGTTTTACCTACAAAAAGGTTAATCTAAATATTTACTTACTCAAGTGACCTAATACAAAAATACAATATATCGAATTAACTTTAATTTATTTATTTTATTCTTTAGCTGGCATCACTGCCTACGAATTCAAGGTTTCGTAAACCTTTTTAGAAAAGTGAAGTATGCCGCTGTTAGCTCTCTTAATAATTAATGTCAGCGATGATGATCATGATGAATATGGTGATATTAGTATTAATGATGATTAGATATTTTAATAAAAATATGCTTTTTTACTTGTACTTTTTTACCGTTTATGTGATGAAAAGGGACACAATTGTCACTTGCCTTAAATTCTCTTTTAATTTGGAGCTCCACACTTTATAAAATGGATACATTCACTAACAAATTAAATGTGTAGACTCAGATGCTTACACTCGTATTAAACTTGTAAAATGTGAGCGGCCAAAAAAGGTTACTAATCTCTGATATGTCAAAAAATATTAACTGTCAGAATTCTACGGAATTAAAAATCAGACTTTAAATAGGTACATTGTTTCCCTACATTTTTGTTGAAACTCTACATAGTTGATTGTAGGGCAGCAGGGCATCGTAGCATAGTGTTATTCGACATAACGATCTTGATCTTTCCCTCTGTACATATCTCAACCTATTGTGAGTGTGATACATGTGATTTATTTCTTTATTTACTTACATAAATATTGCAATATTACAGTAATCACACCAAAGCGTTACAATATTATAACTGAGCACTACCTAATATATTATACCTTTATTTATAATTTTATTTATTTACTCCCATTTTCTCGTATGCTATAGGTGTTATTTAAATAAACACTCATAAACTATTCGCAATGTGGCCCACAAGAAACTTTGACAGTTAGAACGAACACGCTGTAAAAAACCCAATTCGTCGAATATGTAAACTTTATAACGATATTTTTAATCTTGAAGTAAATTGGCCAAATTATTCACATAAATTATTCGGCTTTACTACAATATTAAATAGTTACATTATTGTTTGCAACATACATTTTCCAAAAGTCATGAATTGTCATAATAATATTTTCATTGCATATAAGTTATTTTAACTATGTTATTTGTTTCAAAGCCTGTCAATACATATATTTGGAGTTATAGATTGACAAATACCTCATCATAATTTGATTGTAATGCTATATCTATGATGCTGTTTAGTACATATTTTAACAATAAGCAGTATATTGATGGATTATTTTTAAAATGGAAATCTGGGGTTAGACTACAGTCCTCCTACTGCCCCACTTTTTTGTCCCCACTAGGCCTTTGTTTGGGACGGCGACTTTCGTTTCAGAGATATTATAATTTGTACAGTTTTGCCCGTTCTTCTCTCTTACGTAATAATAAAATAACTCTACCGTTTGTGTGTGTGTATGTTTGTAATGAATGGGCTCAGAAACTACTGGGCCGATTTTGAAAATTAATCACCATTAGAAAGCTACACTCTTCGTGAGTAACAAAGGCTATATTGGATTTTTTGTTTTATTGGGATCAATATGAAATCTCGAATGTAACCCATGGTGTAAAAAAATTACCACCCCGGGAATTTTCCACGGAACTAATACAGCTATTTCGACTGAAACGTTTTGCCGCCCGTGCGAAGCCGGGGCGTTAACTAAAGGAGTTAACTAAAGAAACAGTTAACAAATAATCGCTCGTAGCCTGGGCTGCATGAGTGATCTTAAACGATCACTAAGGTTAAGCAACATACGGCGCGTTCAGTCCATGGATGGGTCACCCTCTATGACTAACGCTAGTGGCATTTTTCCGAGCGATTCCGTGCTTCGCAAGGCACGTTAAGCAGTTGGTGCCGGCTGCCGTCGATCCATGGCAGTCATTAAGCCAAGAGACCTTAGGGCGGCTTGAAAACGTCCGACAGTAAGACCAGTGACTAGTCTTACAAGCCTCCACGAATCCGGACTTGGCCCCTGTGGTGGAGTATGGCCTATACCTTCCTCAGGGAAGAGACCCGTGCCCCTCGGTGGGGAAATGATGGGTTGATGATGATGAAAGAAACAGGTCACACATAACCAGTAAAGTGAACCACGAGCAAAAAATTGTATTCGTGGATCACCTAAGTGAACTGACGAGATGTATCACGACCAACGAGTGGTACAGGCGGAACAGGGGGCCAAAGCTAGTCTCTATTTAAAGAGAAAAGGGTCTTATTTGTTTGTTTCACTGCGGTTTTAATCTCACCACGAATATTAGCGCGCCCCGCGGGCATCACTTCCATTCGTCTGCATTTCCTTGCAAGGAAACGCTGGTAAAAACATAACTAAGCTGATAAATCCTACATTAATCCTACATTGATAAATTCAGAATACAACTTAAGTTACATAGTTTATTATCGTAATTTTTCGACAACTTCTGTTTCTGACAACTTCTGTTTCGGTAATTTGGCGCAGCGGTCAGCATTTGCCCACCACGCGAGATGTCCCGGGTTCAAATCCCGGCTGGGGACAAAAAAAACCCAGGTCTTGGATGTTTACATGTTTGTGATGTCGCTGTTTCTGGTTCCCACGACACAGGGTATCCTAGTGTAGGGTCAGAAGCAATGTATATGGCTGTATGTAGGAAAATGTCAATGTTATTGTAGAAATATATTTTGGGAGTCGGCAGCTCAGCTTATTTATGTATGTGTCTGTAAATGTTAACGTTTATCTTTCATGTTTATATTCTGTATTGTTTTAAGTTTTGCTTAATGTAACATACATTAAGCAAAACTTAAAACAGTCTGTTGTTGCAATAAATGTTAATCTTTCTTTCAAAATGTATGTGCTGGTCTTGTAACTTAGCATAGGCTCCTAACTTTACGTATGCTTCTACATCGAAAGTGAACGTCATATTAGAATACAGCGCCACCAAGTTATCTGTTCAGGTGGGCAAAATTGTAACTAACTAAGTAATTCTAAATCCGTTCCCCATTTTTTGCTTTATTTATTCACTTACTAAGATTTATAGATATATTTTAATTAAAATTTAAAGATGGGTTAAAATATTGTCATTTTTCTAGGTAAATTCCTCAAAATGTTACTACTAAATTCTCCACTAGCGCCGCTATCAACTGAACAGATAAGATGATGGCACTGTAAGTATGTAGAATGTCAATTATTTCTTTTTTTTAGTGGTGTAGTTTTTGGAGTATGTTTTTTTTCTTTTCATTAATTTACATTACGATCAGACGGTCGAGCGAAAAAACAAACACTTCACTGCAGCGCAACTGTTTCGCGAATAAACTATGCCGGGGTAAAAATGAAATAATTAACACCTTTTAATATTTAAGAGTGTCCCGGCGAGACCACCTGCTACTTAAGCGCGCCACTTTATTTATAGTTGAAGGGTTAATTTCCAAAATGGCTTCCGGAAATGAGCGAAACAATTTTGTGTAAATAGCCTTTTGGCTACTTTAGAGCGGCTTTGAAATAGATGTCACGACCCCATTATTTCTTAAAAGAATCTATAATTTGCGGCCGTTTCCCGTCTTCATTTTATCGACACAAAAGGTAAAGCCTGATTTACATTTACTTTATTTTCATGCGTTTTAAGTACGCAACAAAGGGCGCGTTCTGTGCATGGATGGGTGACCGTTCTACGACTAACGCTAGTGGCATTTTTCCGAGCGGTTCCGTGCTTCGCAAGGCACGCTAAGCAGTTGGTGCCGGCTGCCGTCGATACATGGCAGTCGTTAAGCCAAGAGACCTTAGGGCGGCTTGAAAACGTCCGACAGTAAGACCAGCCACTAGTCTTGCAGCCCTCCGCCAATCAGGACTTTGCTCCCGTGGTAGAGTATGGCCTATACCTTCCTCAGGGAAGAGACCCGTGCCTTGTTGTACCTTGAGTGGTTATACTGAGTTTTTTCGCCACCTAGTTGTCTCTTTGTCACTCCTATACAAATTGCAAACGCTCTCGCTATGTATCGAAAGTGAATTGAAAAAACTCAGTATAAGCACTCTGTTGTCGGCGTCATTGACATTTCTGTACCAAACTTTAGCCTTCAGCCTACTAAGAGTCTCTGAGCTAAGCCGCGAACAGACCGACGGACAAACATGACAAAACTACAATCATCATCATCATCATCATCATCATTCAGCCACAAGAAGTCCACTGCTGGACATAGGCCTCCTCCATCGATTTCCAAAAAGAACGGTCGAAAGCGGCTTGCCCACCGTCTTCCCGCCACTTGAATGAGATCGTCTGTCCATCTTGTGGCTGGTCGTCCCAACGCTGCGTTGCCGATATGTCGATATGCCGAAAACTACAATACTTTTCAGTAAGTAAAAAGTTCCTAGTCAACCGCGGAACCCTGAAAAAAAAGACAGCATTTCTCTAGCATCTGCCGCAATAAATCTGCAAACTTTCTCGCACTAATACCTTCGAAGCCAATACACAAGTTAGATTTTTCTAAAGAAAAATACAAAAGACGCGCCACCACACTTCCGATTTCCAAGTGGTACCTAAGACGTATAAGCACAGAAGAATGAAAGTCGTTTCAGGGTTCCATATCTAAAAAAGAAAAAAACTTAACCCTTATAGATTTACTAAGACCCGATTACTGAGATAGGATCTCTAGAAAAAAAAATTCACATTTGTACACACACAAAGGTAGGAGGGGTAGGGGCGGAGGGAGAGGGAGTGGGAGAGGGGGAGGTGGGAGGGGATGGGAGGAGGAGGAAGGGGAACAGGACTTGTGACTTCAGTGTTTTTTTATCTTTACAGATTATTATTGGGTCGTATGGAAAGGAAGCGCACTTACACTGAAAATTTACTAATTTTATTGTGCAATATGAAAACACACAAGTACAGGCGTATACTACAAATACAGCATTATTTCATCATCAACCCATTACGTCCCTATCGAGGGACACGAGGGTCTCTTCCCTGAGGAAGGTAAAGGCCATACTCCACCAAGGTGGCCTAGTCCGGATTGGTGGAGGCTTGTAAGACTAGTGGCTGGTCTTACTGTCAGAAGTTTTCAAGCTTCTTTTTTTCTTCCGCTGGGAATAATGCATTACGCATCTCCTCCCGTCGGGGGACGGAAGGAGTATGTGAGACTCCCCGGGAAAGTGGTTCCCGGTATACCCACTAAACAACCCAGCGGCACTCCCTCTTTGCCTTGGTGGCGGGGGTCTGGGAATCTGGCACTTCTTCCAGTCCCCCGCCGGCAATAGCCCACCTAGACACGGCGGGCCCCTCGCGCCCCTCCCTTCACGGGGAGTGGCCCGAGGACAACCGGGAGCGCACGGTCGTCCTCGTACGGCGCGGTGATGAGCAGTGCAATGCGGGAGAGGGCGCCCCCGCGCCTGTCGCCCGCTGCTCATCACCATGGGGCGAGAGGGGACGGTTGCGTATCCGCCCTCTCCTGCCCCTCCTTCGTCGGCGGTGCGGCGGCGCGAGAGGATCGTTCTCCCGCGCGCGCTCCGCCTCCTCCTGTGACATCACGTCCTCACAGAAGGAGGCGACCGCCGTCCACGCCTCCTCGCTCCCCAGCATGGCATTTACCACGCCGGGAAGCGAGAGGCCCGGCCCAACCACGGCGACAAGACTGCGGCGCCGCTCGGACAGCGACGGGCACACCTCAAGGGTGTGCTGCGCCGTGTCGTCCGCCGCGCCACAGCCGTGGCACCCCGAGCTCTCCTCTCTCCCGATCCGGTGCAGGTACGATCCGAAGCATCCGTGCCCGGACAGCACCTGCACCAGTCTGAAAGAGAGGAGACCGTGCGAGCGCTCGAACCAGTCTTGCAGGACCGGCCCAAGCGCGTCTAGGGTTCGGCAGCCGAATGTTGCGGTGGCGAGATCCGCCGTCCAGTGATGGACGATTGCCTCCCTCGCCTCCCGCCTAACCGCCGCCCGTTCCTCAGGAGAGAAGTTTTCAAGCTGCCCTAAGGCCTCTAACTTGGCTAAACTGCTCCCATCTATCAACGGCAGCCGGCACCAACTGCTTAACGTGTCTTGCAAAGCACGGAACCGCTCGGAGCAATGCCACTAGCGTTAGCGTCAGCATTATTTAATTTACATTTATTTTGTTATCATTACGAATAATTTCCATGGTTACGGAATCTAAGAAATAGTGGCTGGTCCTACTGTCAGAAGTTTTCAAGCCACCCTAAGGCTTCTTGGCTTAACGACTGCCATCAATCGACGGCAATCGGCACCAACTGCTTAACGTGCATTGCGAAGCACGGAACCGCTCGGAAAAATGCCACTAGTGATAGCCATAGACGGTCACACATCCATGCACTGATCGCACCCTATGTTGCTTAACCTTCGTGATCCTTTAAGATCACTCAGGCAGGCGGGGCTACGAGTGATTCTTAAAGAAGCATTGTGATATCTTCCACACAACACCATCACTTGAGAAACATTATGCAAATAAATATATCTTTACTTTTAGCATCGATAAAACGAGGTAGTCCAGTTGGCGCACCCGCCTACATAGCACCTGCACAATTAGCACCTGGCCTAGCCCAGATTGGGCACCTATTGATATTTTTGGCAGGTGCTGTTAGTGAATTCAAATGTATTTATTCTGCCAAAAATATCAATAGGTGCCTAATCTGTACTAGCCCAGGTGCTATTTATGCAGGTGCTATTTAGGCGGGTGCGCAAACTGGACTAAGGCTTAATTATTTGCGCCCGCGTGACCGAGCGATTTGGCCGCAGATTCCAGCGACCGCGGCCAAGTCGCTTTTTGATTTATATGAAGCGGCCCGAGCGTCTCCGCTCTCCACACGTTCTCACAAACAACAAAAGAGCGAATTGTTACACACAAATTCGTAATTTCGTAGTGTAGCGGCCAGGCCGCTCGGTCGCGTGGACGCATATAATTAGAGCCTAAGATTCAAGTGCGCCTTTCGTGCGTTTCCAAGCCTTGCGAACCAACAAATCACTTAACTTGGTGTCACTTGAGACCAAAGTGGCATCGTAAGACCTGGCCTCGGTTTTATGATTTGTTACACACAGGGGCGTGTGCCCTCTTAAAGGGGATCTAGTCTACTAACAAGCGCTGCCAATGGCAAGAAAAACATTTCTCAAACTTTTCACGAAGAAACATCTTCTTACAATTGTCTAACGACAGCACCATCTCTTGCATGCCATTGTAACTATTTCATAAAACCCCACCTGTATATATAATCTTAGAACTAGGGTTACCAAGGTAACGAATATTGTGGATTCGGAAAAAAATTACCAAGAAAAAAACTCCGCTCTTTCAATCTGCTCTATCAAGTTTGTCCACATCGCCCCTGAATCCATGGTCGATCAACTATAATATAAAAATGAATCGCTGAACGTCTTGCTAAGAGCAAATCTCGAGAACAGCCGAACCGATTTCGCTCATTCTTTTTTTACAATATTCCTTGAAGTTCGAGAATGAGTTAGGCAATTTTTTAAATTTCCTCTTCGTAAGCGGAGAGAATTTTTTTAAAAATTGCATAAAAAAATCTAAACTAAACCGAAAACTTTGTCGGTACGAAGTTTGCCGGGACAGCAAAGTCTGATTTTTAATTCCGTAGAATTCTGACACTTATCATTTTTTGACATGTCAGAGATTAGAAACCGTTTTTGGCCGGGCACATTTTTCAATTCCAATACGAGTGTGAACATCTGAGTCTACACATTTAATTTTTTAGTGAATGTATCCATTTTATAAAGTGTGGAGCTCCAAATTAAAAGATAATTTAAGGCGAGTGACAATTGACATGTTTTAATTTCTAGCCGGGTGAAAAATTTAAATGTCCATGGATTAAGCCTCAAAAACTTATTACGAAACAAATTTTTACATATTTTTTGGTTCATTCGTTTTAGAGATATTTTGAAAATAACTCAAATATCAAGATGTGGGCTGAAAAGCTGCAATACCTTTGCCTCCAAGTAAAACAAAACTAATTGTCAATGCCATATTGACATCCGAATATAACAGAGATGGGCTTAACTCGAACCGACTCGAGTTGGATTCACTCTGACTAGAGTTCAAAAACCGAATGGACCCGACATGGAGTGAAGTTTGGCGATCATTTGAGACTATATTCATATTATTCATTCATAACAAACCAAGTGTCATATTTATGTAGATTTGAGGCTTTTGTGGTTCACTTTAAAGTGAGTGCCGGTTCTTGTTGTCGAAACAGACAAAAATATAATTTGTCTATTCCAACTATTAATGCGAAGCTGACAGAATAAATAAGTAAATATTTAAAAAATCATTCACTCTTCCATCCAGTTAACTCGAGTTCAACCCGAGTTGCGTGAATTTTGACTCTGGTTAAATCGAGTTTTATTTTTTCCGAGTTGGCACATCACTAATTTGACGTTTGTTTGTTTAACGCATTGACATCAGTGTTGCCACTTTGATGGTTTTAATTTACCACGTCTCGTAAGCTATGTATGTATGAATGTATGTACTTCTTCAAAATTACTCAATATGATTTAGGTACTTTTTTAAGGTTCCGTACAAGACAAAACTCTCATTTGAAATCCATACGCCCCATTTTAGATTCGTTCAAGCTGCAATGGCATAACAACTGAAACATACATGTATGAATGTGTAATTAATAAGTGACTTATTTTTAAAATTAATGGAACAAAAGCCGTACGTCTTGATAGGAGAGGCAACCTTCCTCTTCTTCGCAACTCGAGCCTAAATTCCTTTCAAAAAGGAAAATTCTCTCAGTGCGGCAACACTGCTTGCCTCTTGTTTTTTTTTTTGCAGCGAAGTTTTATGGCAATGGCTCATGAGTTTTAAGCCCACAAGTGCTTTTTACAAAAAAATATATTTTAAAAATTAATCTAAAATACAAAAAAAATTGAAAATATTTTGGAAAAGGGTTGGAAGCAAATCCCTTAGTTTTTTACCTTCTTTCGGCTTAGCTATTAAAATATCAGGGTAACTATTTTAAAATGTTGTCCATTGTGTCCCTTTTCACCACACAAACAGTAAAAAAGTACAAGTAAAGAAAACATATTTTTATTAAAATATCTAATCATCATTAATACTGATATCACTATGTTCATCATCATCATCATCGCTGACATGAATTATTAAGAGAGCTAACAGCGGCATACTTCACCTTTCTAAAAAGGTTTACGAAACCTTGAATTCGTAGGCAGTGATGCCAGCTAAGGAATAAAATAAAGTAATTAAAGTTAATTCGATATATTGTTCGTGATATTGAAATATTTGTTATATTTTTAGTAGGTCACTTGAGTAAGTAAATATTCAGATTAACCTTTTTTTAGGTAAAACATAAAAAATACATAGCATTTTATTTTTTATTGCCATCAAATGGGTCAAATTTGTCCCTTTTTCGGTGGAGAACTTTTTCAGTGGCAACACTTATGAAATGTCAGAATTCTACGGAATAAAAAATCAGAGTATAGTATAATATAAAAATGATTCGCTGAACGTCTTGCTAAGAGCAAATCTCGAGAACAGCCGAACCGACTTCGCTAATTCTTCTTTTAGAATATTCCTTGAAGTATCAGGATGGTTCTTACGGAGAAAAATTTTAAAAATTGCCTAAAAAGGGGAAGGTTTAAATGGTGAGAAAATATGGAAAAAAAACGAAAACCTTGGCGGAACCAGGGATTGACACCTGCCACGATCCTGACAAATCATTTTAGCTTCATCGACATTCATTAGTCGTTGCGTGTTTCCACTCCCATTCCCTCCATATATTTGCTTCGTCAGTCTTTCGTCCTTCATCCTCTCCACAGGTCCAAACAACGCAACATTCCTTTCTCAATAATGGTACTGACACACGTGCTCATTAATAGCACGAAAGCATGCTTTTATTGAGCAAGTGGTTTACTCAATCCGAATAAAAAAATCTCTGTATTTTTTTATTCGATGTTTTAATCTATCTTTTTTTTCATCTTCCTTTTTTTGAGGTTTGATAACCCAAAACTGCATTGTTGTTGTCAGCGTTACTGTCTTAATAAATCATAAACTTATTTCAACGTAAAGAATTTACATTCTGTTTGTTGAATGTCAATGTGCCAATTACACCAGACATATTTGTCTTCTAAATAATAGTTAATTTTATTACGCTTTAATTCATAATAAGTTTCTTTTGCACAGTGTGCTTAACACATTTCTTGAACCGCGTCGTCGGAGGTAACTCCAATATATTTTGGGGAATCTTTTCGTATGTGTGTGGGTTTGACGTCACTCCATGGTGTGGTGACAGAGATATACATAAAATATGTGTTTGAGGTATATTTTTTATTGGTGATGTAGCCTTTAGGGCGCAGTAAAGTACGTATTGGTAATCCGAGAGGAAGGATAAAAACGGCAGCAAATATTGCTGATATTAAAATGTTAGGGCGGTACATGGCCATGTACCGCCATAGGTTTGAATGCTAGAGTATGCTAGCTGACTGAGAAAAAAAATAAAATGTGTTTTTCTCCATACATTTTTTTCGTCATATACGATTTTTCACTCATTTTCTGCTTTTTATGAAAAGTCGTGGAACAAAAATTATAGTCTTAATCAAACCCTATCGATTGGCATGCTTTTTAAGTGTAAAGTGTTCTCATTACGGAACCAGTGTGGGCGGTACAGTCGACACGACATCAACCTTCACATTTCAGTTGCAAAGTCACCCGTAATTCAATTTTTTTTCAAATTCAAAATTCAAAAATTTTTATTTCAACGTAAAGAATTTACATTCTGCTTGTTGAATGTCAATGTACATACAGTTATGTATAATGTTAGCCGCTGCCTTAGGGCCGTCTGTAGTGGAGAAAAAGGCAACGAAAAAAAACTCCACTCTGACCATCTTGTCTCAAATCAACTTAAAGCTAATACAAATTAGGTATGAGTGTTCGTATACCAAGAATCTCAAGATCCATGAGTGCAATCAATACTTGCAAAGTCAAACATCATTTAATATTCTTAAAAGGTAATAAAACACCAATGCTGCGGCCAGACACACGGACGGCACCCGTTCACGAGCGTAACGCAGAGGTCAGCCATCACCAGTCTCAACCATATTAGAGGGAGATAGGCGACCCGGCCACCGCGCCACCATTCGCATGGCCTTTGGCAAACTTGTGTGATAAAGTTCTTGTCAGTTATCTATAATAATAGCATAGTTTTGATATGCAATCACAGCGTCTGTACATATGTATGAAATTTATTAAACCCTATATATTATTAGAATACCAATAATTAGCTCGTTGTGGAATTGGTTTACTGCCAAGGGTTTTTATCATCTATAAAGTCATCTATTCTGTAGTATGCCTTTTTACACAGCGCAGTTTTAATAACAAATTTAAATTTATTTCCTGGCAGGGATAGAATACTTTCAGGAATTTTGTTATAAAAACGTACACTATATCCTACAAATGATGTATTTACCTTGGCTAATCTGAATCTATATGAGGCAATTTTGTTTCGATTTCTGGTGTTAACGTTATGTATATCCCTGTGTAGCTTAAATGTAGTTATGTTTTTACGTACATACATTATGTTATCGAATATATATTGGCAAGCTAGCGTAAGAATTCCTATTTCCTTAAAAAACTCACGTAGTGAGTGTCTGGCAGGTAAATTGTAAATACCTCTAATAGCCCTTTTTTGGAGAATAAAAATTGTTTCTATATTTGCCGCCCGCCCCCATAGTAGCAGACCATCACACTAATATTATAAACGTGAAAGTTTGTGTGTGTGTTTATATGTTTGTCAGTCTTTACCGCTGAAACGGCTGGACGGATTTTAATAAAATTTGGTATGGAGTTAGCCGATACCCTGGATTAAAACATAGGCTACGTTTTACCGCGGGGAAATATCTTATTCCTACGGGAAAATCGATGAACCGCGGGTAACACCGCGGGGCACCGCTAGTATGACATAATGCTGTGGAAATAACTGAATTAAACTAGCCTCGCAGTTTCTACATCTGTTAGTTGTCTAATAAATGCAGCTGAACTCAACCTACCCGCTAACTTTTCTATGTGTTGATCCCATTGTAGTTTTGAGTCTATTGTAATGCCTAAAAACACCGTTGTCTCAACTAAGTCTAGTCCGTCACCAGCTATTGTTAAACTTGTGTCCACTTTTTTGACATTGGGCAATGAAAACTTAATACATTTTGTTTTTTTGGCATTTAACATAAGATTGTTTACGTTAAACCAGTTCAGAATTTTAGAAAGAGCATACTTTACATCGTCTAAATTAGATTGACCTCTCTTGATTTTAAAAATTAGAGAAGTGTCATCCGCAAACAATACTATTTGTGACAATTTCTCAACTAGGTACGGCAGATCATTAACATACACTAAGAAAAGGAACGGCCCTGAAATTGAACTCTGAGGAACTCCTATTTTACCATCGGATCCGGGTGACTTAACTCCATTAATATCAACTTTCTGCACTCTATTAGCTAAATACGATCTAAGAAGTTCTAAAGATTTATTACTGAGACCGTATCTGATCATCTTACGAAGGAGGGTTTTGTGGTCTACGCAATCAAAAGCTTTGGATAGGTCACAGAAAACCCCGATGGCATTATGCGAATCCTCCCACGCATCAAAGATGTGATTCATCAACGCCACACCTGCGTCTGTCGTTGCAACGGAGTAGCGTGCATGGGTGTATACCATGATGTGCTGTCGACTGTACGAACATTAATAGTAAATTAATTCAGAGGAGAATAGGCTACTTGCCCTAAAAAATGTAATTAGTCCGTCTTTTAGATTATTCAATAATAAGGGACACGTATTTTTTTATTTGTAAATTAGACCAAAAATGACAAAGATATAGCCCATTAAAGTAACGTGTGACGTCACGCCGTACTGCATTTTTTAGCACGGAGTGACGTCACACGTAACTTTAATGGGCTATATCTTTGTTATTTTTTGTTTAATCGAAAAAAGAAAAAATACGTGTCCAATGTTTTTTTATAATCTAAAATACGGATTAAATAGAATTTAATTATTTTGACCCTGGAAACTACCCTATTGTGTCTATTGTTCAACACATCAACAACAAACGTGTTAAGCACACTCTGTGCAAAAAAAACTTATTATGAAATCAACGATTATTTAGAGGACAAAGATGTCTGGTGTTAAACATGAAGATTAATATTAAATGTATTCAGAGGAGAATTGTGTCTAGTGCTCAACACATCCATAAGTAGTAAATTTTAAGTTTGAAAGATTGTTAATTAAGCTGAAACTGTTTTGAAAAGAATACATGACTGTGGAGTTTCTTTGTTAGTTTCTTCTCCATGTCCAATCTCATCATCAACCCATTATGTCCCCACCGAGGGGCACGGGTCTCTTCCCTGAGGAAGGTATAGGCCATACTTCACCACGGTGGCCAAGTCCGGATTGGTGGAAGCTTGTAAGACGAGTGGCTGGTCTTAATGTCAGAAGTTTTTAAGCCGCCCCTAAGGCCTCTGACTTGGCTTAACGACTGCCATCTATCGACGGCAGCCGGCACCAACTGCTTAACGTGTCTTGCGAAGCACAGAACCGCTCGGAAAAATGCCACTAGCATTAGTCATAGACGGTGAGTTGACCCATCCATGGACTGAACGCGCCGTATGTTGCTTAACCTTAGTGATTGTCTAAGATCACTCAGGCAGCCCAGGCTACGAGCGATCCATGTAATCTATTAATTGTGAAACTAACAACTTTGACGTTCATAAAGTAAACGTTTTGTCTGTACTATGAATAAAATATTTTAATTTGAAAAGAGTACGTCTACGTCGTCTACGATTACAGGGTGGAAAAATTGTAAATATTTACAAAAAAAAAAGCCGAGGCTTCCTATTTAAAAATCAACCCGTACATAAAATATTTAAGACACCATACACCCGGAAATCGTTTGGCCTCTTAGAGATGGCAGTGTGGCTCCTATATTATGAATATTTATAGCTTCAACTGGGGTGGCAACCTTTTTTTGGACAGCCCTTACTACGCGCGCGTTTTGTCGGAGTGACTGTAGTCCAGTCAAATTACGAAAAAAAACGGGTTAAATAAACATGAGCGAACACAGTTTGGGGATTTTGAGGATCGATAGGGGGGTGCATCGTGAGCATAAATTCCAATTTGAGGGGCTGTACTGAGGTCAGCTCAAGGTCATTTCGATGGAAACGCGTTTAATTCGATATCTCGAGAAATATCAGTGTTAGCCAAAAAATTGTAGAGACCTTTTCTCTTCTAAATGAAATTTATTAACTTTTTTATTTAAAACTTTTTTTTATAACATCAATATTTTTCAACTTATTACTCCCGCAAGGCAAAAATTTTATTTTTTTCCCTATTTTTCGTCGTTTTCTCCCCAACCATTCAATTTTATTGAATTTTACCGATCATCAACGTGTATATCTTTTAATTATGCACAATTTTGTTCTTAAACTTTTTTCTGTAATGCCGATACCTTCGGAGTTATATATTCTTTTACCGAGCGAAAGCCACGCCATTGTCGCAACGTGTACCCACACTGCCTTAAACCGATATATGGGCCGAATGCCGCAAAAAATATTATTTTTGCACGCGATTAGTGGTTGCGACACAACATCGGCACCATTCAACCTAGGCAAGATGAAAACAATGACCGCATTCAAAAAATCTCCGGATTTGGTTCCGTTAACTGAAGTTTTTCTGCAGGACAAAGCAGATAAAACAACTATCGCTTCAAACGGCGAACAATTCATTTTGAATTTGTATCGCAAGGCAGGTGACACGAATTGTACCAATCTCAACGAGCTCCGATATAAGGGATATAAAAAAATGGCAGGCAGTGGGAGGGTTAAATTAGAATCTCTTCCTCCTACCTCTGATGCGGCATTTTTTCACTCGCTGAGGTGCTTTTACCAAGTACAATACTGGCTGGAAAATTATCTGGAACCCGAGGAGTGGGGCTGGCGTCGAACCCCCCGTGGATTGGAGCCAATAACGATGTCATCGCAACCAGCTCCGGATAATTTACTGAGATCGATTGCGTGCAAATGCAAAACCAAGTGCGGCAAAGCGTGCGGATGCAGAAAGGCCGGCCTCTTTTGCTCAGTGATTTGCAATAATTGCCAAGATAATTATTGTTCCAATATCGCCAATATTATCGACGATGATGATCTTGACGTAATGGACGAGGACGACGTATGCCCCGATACCGTCTTTAATATTCACGAATCACTTCCATCGACCTCGGGTGCTTAATTTTCCGAATTTCATAACCTATTTTTTTATCAATAAATGTGTGAAACAGTTTTAATTGTTAATTTACTTCTTACCCAAACAAACCCATAAATTTACCCAAATTAAATACCCAATTTTTAAATAGTTTAATCGATTTTCTTTTTATATTGCGACAGTGGCGCGGATTTCGCTCGGTAAAGTAATGTATAACTCCGAAGGTATTGGCATTACAGAAAAAAGTTTGAGAACAAAATTGTGCATAATTAAAAGATATTCACGTTGATGATCGGTAAAATTCAATAAAATTGAATGGTTGGGGAGAAAACGACGAAAAATAGGAAAAAAAATAAAATTTTTGCCTTGCGGGAGTAATAAGTTGAAAAATATTGATGTTATAAAAAAAAGTTTTAAATAAAAAAGTTAATAAATTTCATTTAGAAGAGAAAAGGTCTCTACAATTTTTTGGCTAACACTGATATTTCTCGAGATATCGAATTAAACGCGTTTCCATCGAAATGACCTTGAGCTGACCTCAGTACAGCCCCTCAAATTGGAATTTATGCTCACGATGCACCCCCCTATCGATCCTCAAAATCCCCAAACTGTGTTCGCTCATGTTTATTTATTTCGTAATTTGACTGGACTACTGCAATTTCGGCGATTAGTTCCTAATTCTACTTGTAATAATTTTTGCGGATTATACTTTTTTACGGAAATGGAGTAAATCTTGAGTTTCTTTGTTAGTTTCTTCTCCGCGTTGTTTATTAATAAAATTGTGAAAGTAAAAACTTTGACGTTCATAAAATAAACATTTTATTTGTATTGTGATTAATAAATTTTGAAGCTTATACATACAGCAAGAAATGAAATGAATCAAATATTTAAAGTAGCGGTAACCAATACATATTATAGAATGCCAGAGTCTAACTTTTTAGTTGTAAACACATAACTACTTAAATAATCCTAACTGTTCACAGCTAATCTTGACTCTATAATTACGTTGCAGTGTATACAGATAATTACGTAATACTGCTATCTAAAGTAACCCTTATAATGTAGGTACTTTTTTACACTATAAACCACTAACGAGGCAGTCAAAATTTATTTTGAAATGTGGCGAGCACACAATGTCAATTTTGCGCGTGCACTGTAAGCTCCGATATTTTTGCATAGCTCAATCAAAGTTTACACATGACTTAGCATAAATACAACGTCCGACAAACCACAGTTGGACCGGCCGTCCCCAGGCATACGATCTGCCTGGCGGGCAATTTTCCTTTATAGTGGAGCACAATCATCCGATCTTTCCGATAAATACATCAATTCGCTATGACAAAATCCTCTGTGACGCAGCGGTTACCGCATCTGCCTACCATGTGAAAGATACCTCGTTCAAATCCCGGCTGGGGACAAAATAAAATCCCCCAGGTCATTGGATGTTGAAATGAAATGAAACATATTTTTCTCCCAAAAATCTGTTACAGATATCCTTAAAATTAGTATATTTGGTTAGAATTGTATACAGTTCGATTGACATTTTTTTTACACAAACTAGGTTTGGATGTTTGTGATGTCGCTGTTTCCACGACACAGAGTATTCTAGTGTGGGGCCAGAATCAATGCATGTGTGTGCCTATATGTAAATGTAAAGAAAATACACTTCACCCACACATAACTAGTTGGAGGTAGACTAAATAGTGCGCGTAATCCAGACTCTTGATCTTAGAATTTATTTGGCACAAATGTTCGATGGCTCCTCAGTGACTCTACGTCCCAGATCTGGCACAGAAAATATTATTCCTGGAAACCCACTGTAATAGGGATTTACGAGTGCAACGAGCAGGCTGTTTAAACAATAAATTGAATAGCATGAGGTGAATATCCTATTCAATTAATCGATCAAGGACACTAATTATCTACGTTTCGACATAGAAACACAGGTGGAGGGGGTCGATAAGTGTGATATTGTGTGACAAGTCTTCTAAATTTCGTGACGTCATGTTTCAAAATCTATTTTAGTCTAAGGGTCTGTTTCACAATCTGGAGATAAAGTTCCGGATAAGCTATCGGCAACAAGGGCTGCCGTTTGTTCTAAATTTGAAGCCATAAACGAATACACGCAATATAGGAAAATTTATTTAAATTTAAAACAAACGGCAGCCCTGATTGCGGATAGCTTATCTGGAACTTTATTTGAACATTGTGAAACAGGGGCTAAGTGTTAACACGAACTTTGAACTATTGACAACGTCTGAGGCGGAGTGAAGGCATAGGCCATACTCCACCATGGGGGCCGAGTCCGGACTGGTGGAGGCATGTAAAACTAGTTGCTGGTCTTATTGTCGACGACCTCTGTGGCGCAGTGGTTAGTGCATCTGCCTACCATGCGAGAGGTCCCGGGTTCGAATCCAGGCTGGGGACAAAAAAATAAACCCAGGTCTTGGATGTTTACATGTTTGTAACGTCGCGTCGCTGTTTCTGGGTCCCACGACACAGGGTATCCTAGTGTGGGGCCAGAAGCAATGTATGTGCCTGTATGTAAATGTTATGTTTTGTTATTATTTATTTATTAACGACGAACTCAAAACCACTTGCAACTCTATCGGAAACAAAACTAATTTCGGAACTGATATTCCAATTCAATAATTTCTAGGTGTGCAATTTCAAAAAAGTTATGTGACGTCACACTAGGGAGAGGGAGTCTCACAAATGTGACCAGCAAAGGTAGTATGAGGACGCGAGTCGCGCGCGACAACGTCAAAAGTCGCGAGAATTTGACAGATCATGTACTGGAAAGTCGCGACTTTTGACGTTGTCGCGCGCGACTCGCGTCCTCATACTACCTTTGCAGCTATGACAAGGACAGGGGCGGGGTAAAAAAATCATGAAATTCCTTTCCAATCGCTCGTAGCCGGCCGCCTGAGTGATGTTAAGGGCGCGTTCAGTGCATGGACAGGTGACCGTTCTATGACTAACGCTAGTGGCATTTTTCCGAGCAGTTCCGTGCTTCGCAAGGCACGCTAAGCAGTTGGTGCCGGCTGGCGTCGATAGATGGCAGTCGTTAAGCCAAGTCGGAGGCCTTAGGGCGGCTTGAAAACTTCTGACAATAACAACAACAACATTTACATACAGGCACATACATTGCTTCTGGCCCCACACTAGGATACCCTGTATCGTGGCCACCAGAAACAGCAACGTCACAAACATGTAAACATCCAAGACCTGGGTTTTTTTTTTGTCCCCAGCCGGGATTCGAACCCGGAACCTCTCGCATGGTAGTCAGATGCACTAACCACTGCGCCACAGAGGTCGTCGACAATAAGACCAGCAACTAGTTTTACATGCCTCCACCAGTCCGGACTCGGCCCCCATGGTGGAGTATGGCCTATACCTTCCTCAGGGAAGAGACCCGTGCCTCTCGGTGAAGACATAATGGGTTGATAATGATGATAATGTCTTTACTGACTGATAAAAAGATAATATTTTGACCAGCCAGTTCGCGCTCCAAATAAGTGCAGTCGGGTTTTCAGGTTTTCAAGGTTTTGCTTGTATTGTGATGTATTAAGCAGCATTTTTCTTTCCCCATTGTCTGAAATATAGCTCGGCCCGGGGGCCGGTTCACAAAAGGATTGAGAGAGCGATTGTGTCTTCCTCTAGAATATTTGGACGTAGTTATGCAAAAAGGATCCAACCCACAACACATGGTTATATTTGAGTTAGATATAGATAGATAGATAGAGAACCCTTTAATGTACATAAAAAAGAAGAGTACTAAGAAATGATCACTTTGCTCTATATTTTAAGAATCAAAAACTTTCACAGCTATTCTATGAGTATGCGCAAAGTTATGGCACATGGTAGTCAACCCAAAGGTATGGAGAGCGTTAGTCAGCTTAAACTTTTATTAGACGCCTACATGACATGTCCGTTGCCTAGTGTAGGTGTCTAATTTATTATTTTGATTCTTTTCTCTGGATAAATTATTACTTAACATAACATTTACATACAGTCACATACATTGCTTCTGGCCCCACACTAGGATACCCTGTGTCGTGGAAACCAGAAACAGCGACGTCACAAACATGTAAACATCCAAGACCTTGGTTTTTTTTTGTCCCCAGCAGGGATTCGAACCCGGGACCTCTCGCATGGTAGTCAGATGTCAGATGATTTATTGTGCCATGTCGTGTAATTTTATTGGAAATAAAAAAAAATATTTCATTTTCAATAATTTCAAAATCTAAAAACACAAATATCTCAAAACTGTCTTTGTGTGGGTAGGATCCTTTTTGCAGAACAACTTCCATTTTAAAATGCAACGCGAGAGGGCTTTCAGTAAATCGTTGCAGGTACAGCATAGCTGTAATGAAATAGGCACTAATATTTCCGTTGAATTTGATCCGGTGGGAGTCCTCGTCGTACTTTCACTTAGTGGAGAAATTGCTTCAAAATTTTTATTGCGGCGGCTTTTTTTTGTCATTTCAACGAATTCGTTGTTTCCAAATAAAGAAATTTAGTTCTGAAGATTATTATTTATAGAACATTGGAAAACCGTAATTTTTTTTTGTCAGGGATTCAAGAACTATGAAAAAATAAGTTAGTTTTATTGCTAAGTACAATAAAAGTCATTTATTAAAAAACTAAGTGCGGCTTGCATTATTAAATATTATTTTACTTATATTTATTATGGTTTATTATGTTTCTAATTTTGTTTAGCGGCTAAACGTATTTAGGTAGATGTTAAACTATACAAACACGTCAGATTTAAATAAAATTAGCATCTAAACCGTTTAATGATTTTGGTGTAAGCCACCCTAAGAGTCACACCTCAGTTAGTTGATCGAGCGTAGAATTGATTTTACAATGAGTTTCGAAATGAGAAATGGTTTCATTAAAAAAAAATAGATGTCGCTGCAAGTAGAACAAATGTCATCATACGTTTTAAATGTTGTGCATCGTTATTAATCTGTGATAATCTAAACATGTATTCGTAGTCTGTGATCTAAACTAGACTTTGTTACGAAACTGTTGAAACATGAAAGTTAATCGAAACAATTTTAATTCGTTCATTACATACGTACGTGAACTGTGTCTTTACTCATGGCTAGCCCATGCATTGTGCATTTTTGTAAAAACATAGGCCAGAAATCACAGAGAAGGTCAATGGTAAATAAAGGTGATGTCATGTCAATTTTGACATATTATGTCACGTCAGCACCATCTATCGGTAACTTTAAAAAGCCCTCATTACGGGTCAGTCCCACTATTCCCATTGAGCTTTCCCATTGATGGTAATAGTGATACTACTTGTATCACTATCCCCATTGCGTTTATATACCACTACTATTCGCGACCAATAAAACGCACGATATTATGACCTTATATATATTATATATATATATACCTTAGATAAATACCACCACAAAAGTTTGAAGAATTTTGGTTTGCCGTTGTAAATACAGTTATTAGATATACATAAATAATTACTAAAAGCCCAAATTACATTTTATTTTTTGTTTTTTCTGTCGGATAGTTATACGAGGGCTGCTACTTTTGTATGCGGAAAAGAAAAAATAAACAAATGTATATGGCTAAATATGCTTTTATTGTTTTTCAAAGTATTCTCCACTATGATCGATGCACTTTTGCATTCGATGAAACCAATTTGTAAAACACTTTTTCCACTCTGATTGAGGTATCTCCAAAACGTGCTGTTTGAACGAAGCTGTTCTACGGCATCTTCACGGGTCGAAAATCGTTGACCACGTAATTTATTCTTTACATTTGGGAAGAAATAGAAATCATTGGGAGCCAAATCAGGGCTGTACGGTGGATGACCCATAAATTCTATTTTTTGACCATCCATCAAAAATGTAGTTGTTTCCTGAGATGTATGACAGCTGGCATTGTCATGGTGAAGTATGATTCTGCATCGCTGGTTGTTTTGGCGTATTTCTTCAAATACTTCCGACAAACAAATGGTCGTGTACCACTCCGAATTAACCGTTCTGCGATTCTCTAGTGGTATTGTCGCCACATGGCCATTAATACCAAAAAAGCAGGCCACCATTTGCTTTACAGTGCTTTTTGCACGAGCCACTTTCGTACGGTTCGGCTCATTTTGAAACACCCAAACTGTTGATTGTTGTTTAGTTTCGGAATCGTACGCGTAGATCCAGGATTCGTCACCTGTGTAGATATTATAAACAGATTTTGAGTCGCCTCCGTTGAATTTCTTCAAGGTTTTCTTGCACCATTCCACGCGAGCATCTTTTTGATCCTGAGTTAAGTTGTGCGGGATCCTACGCCAACAAATTTTTTTTACAGACAAATGTTCATGTAATATCCTATGAATGCTCGTTATGCATATGCCCAGAATAGCCTCTATCTCGCGATACGTAACATGGCGGTCTTGCATTATTAGTTTTCGCACAGCTTCAATATTTTGTGGCATAACCACCGATTTCGGGCGACCTTCTTTAACTTTGTCCGTGAGCTTATTGCGCCCGCGATTAAACTCACTAAACCAGTGATACACAGTCGTTTTTGATGGAGCTTTACCACCAAAAGTCGAAGTTAATTGATCTACGCACTGTTGTTGCGTTAAACCACGTCGAAAATCGTAATAAATCATAGCACGAATATTTTCACGAGTGAGTTCCATTTTTTCAGCGATATGACATTTTAAACCCAACAAAAACAAAACACTAACGTATATAAGAGAACAATATTAGCGGCCAGTATTTAAAAAAAAGTACGAATTTGACCATGGAGGTCAGACATTGCGTTTAAAATTATTGGAATCCCAGATTCCGCATACATAAGTAGCAGCCTATGTATTATTTTACACCCGACGTTTAAAAAAATCCGCTCCAAATGGGAATAATGAGACATTTTGTAGGAGAACATAAGTCTCGCTATTACCATTGGCGTTTCGTAATTCAATGGGAATAGTGAGACTGATTTGAAAAAAAAGTGCAGTCTCAGTATTACCACTGCAATGGGTAATGGGAATAATGAGATCTACCCCTCATTGCCCTCTAAATGTTTTATTGTAATTGTAACGATAACTTTATTTGGAAACTGCCTCTTGAGAGATCCTCTTAAAAAGCCTCTTAAATTCCACTTTGGCGTGAGAAATTTCATTAAAATTAGCTACTTAAGGTAGCAAACCATCGTAATCATCCACTAAATCAAATAAGCATCACACGGCCCCCAAAGGGGTAAACAGAAGCACCAATTCATAAATAACTTAGGAAAATATGACAATAAGACCGAGTAAATCAAAATGCAGCCGTAATGGCTGCTTCTACTGGTCGATCTCACTTTCTCTATAGTTACTAGCAAAACATAGATCACCGCTTCGGGGGTTGGTGTGCGTTCTTTATAATTTGAGGGGATAGGATACCCCAGGGGAGTAGTATGGATATCGCCCTTATGAATGGGGTCGCGCGGGGTCACTTATTGTTTTCGACTCAATTTCAATGGAGAACATTGTCTACTTCAAGTAAACTCACGCTCGTATCTCGGTGGGGTAGGCAGGTACCACCTCGTCCTAAATTAGGGATTATTAAAAAATAATCCTTTCTTATGTTATCTTAGGGATGATTTTTTTCCTCGCCTAATCCAGTGGTTATCGTTGGGTTGTATTATGTTCAAAGATATTGTGAATGTAGAAAGATGTATTTTTTATTTAGGGTTATGTTTATTGTATATTATTGCTGTGTATTATCATAATCATCATCATCATGCAGCCACAAGAAGTCCATGGCCCCCGCAGCCTATACCTTCCTCAGGGAAGAAACCCGTGCCCCTCGGTGGGGACGTAAATAGGATGATGAAGATTAGTTCAGTTCATTTTATTTCGAATGCTGAATGAAATACTAGAATGTTTACATGTTTGTGACGTCGCTCTTAATTGTTCCCACGACACATGGTATCCTAGTGTGGCCCACTAAAGTCTATTTTTAATTCAAAGCAAAAAAAATAAACTGTCATGTTGTCATAATAATATCAATCCAAGCCAAGGGCTGTCAATGTCTGAATGTTGCTAGTACGTAAAAACCAAATAACCCCATTTTACTTCCAAGTTAAAATTGTGTGTGCTACGTAGGTGTTTTTTTTAGACTTTCCTCTTATGAGTAATTAAATTTTAATGACTTTGATGTGATAAGGATTTTGGTCACACAAGTCTTCTATTCAACGTAAAAATAAATCTACAGATTAAACCTTTATATTTTATAGTGGTGACACCGCGTCATTTTTTTTTTGCATCTAATTAAAAAACGGACTTTAGTGTGGGGCCAGAAGCAATGTATGTGCCTGTATGTATATGTTAAATCCCGTCATCGAGGACCGATGGTACCACAGCGCCAAAAAAACGTCTGATTAATAAAAATTCCACCCTAGACGCGCGGCTTTGCGGCGGCATCCCGAGTGTCTTACTGAGAGTTATGAGTTCAGCCTCCTCCCAGCTTGTTTATTGTTTGTCGCGAAGGCGAGCCTTTTACGATACGACGGATATCGAGGTGCCTTTGCTAATAAAAATCACAGGAAAATCGTCCAAAGGTCTGTTGGAGTTCGTTGAAGGAAGATTACAGACAGTTAAATACACATCTATTTAAGAAAACAACTTAAATTACTATTCATTGATAAATGTTATCATAATGTAATAGAATCCAGTTGATGTGGCAGTGGGTGGGGCACATAGCACGAAGAACTGAAGGCCGATGGGGTCGAATTAGTCAAATTTCTTCAATTTAAAAAAAACTTAACGTAGGTACTGAAAAAAATCTTTTTTTATTTTTCTGATAACCAGTATGATTTGCCTTTTCTCCCGGTACCGGCTTAACGTTGACTTTTGGAACACCCTGTATACTCTGTTCCACGAGTCGAACTCCTAGGAACCAAATACTTTCATTTCATTTGTCAATACGCGCGGCTAGAGCGGAACTAACGGAAAACGGCCCGCTTCATAGGGTAGGCTCACATGCCACCAATGGGCACACATGGATGGTTATCTTTTAAAGCTCGTATCGTGGAATAGAGTATAGCTTACATTTTTATGTAGCGTGCCAAAACGTCGTCGCACTTTTTTATGTTGTACCGATGAAACTAAAAATGTGTAACTAACATCATCCTGTTTCAATCTTTATGTGCTTCGAAATGTATGTTTCAGGTTATGAACTCAAATTGTACTTACCAGATAAGACATGCCGCCAAAAGAACCTGAAAAGAAAGAGCACACGTAAAAAAAAAGGCCATTATAGTTACTGATGGCTAAAGAAATTAATAACAATAATCAAACTGTATCACAATAGTATCTGATTTGTTTATAGTCTGTTTTTTAATTCAATGCAAAAAAATAAAACTGTCACGTTGACATCTCAATACAATCCAAAGGCTGTCAATGTCTGAATGTTGTTAGTACGCAAAAACCAAATAACCCCATTTTACTTCCAAGTAAAAATTGTTTGTGCTACGTAGGTGTTTTTTTTAGACTTGGCCCTTATGAGAAATTAAATTTTAATGTCTTTGATGTGATGAGGATTTTGGTCACATCACGAGTCTTCTATTCACGGTAAGAAAAAATCTACCGAGTAAACTTATATATTTTAACGTAACGTAACGTATATACGTATATATAACGTATATACGTAACGTAAAGAGTTGTCAAATAAGATAGGGATACTTTTAGCGCATGCGAAAGAGCTTTCATACTAATTTCGCAACCCCCTCTTGCCCCCCTAAGGGATGATTTTCGAAAAACTACTTTACACGTCTTTCATGACTTTCAATGAAGGACCTTCATGCTGAATTTCATTCGAATAACTTCAAAAAGGGCTAAGTTTCATACTGACATGCACCCCCCTTTTATCCCCTTAAGTGATGATTTTCAAAAAACTATTTTATATGTCTTTCACGACTTTCAATGAAGGACCTTCAGATTGAATCTCATTCGAATAACTTCAAAAACGGCAAAGTTTCAAACTAACTTTGCACCTCCCTTTTTCTCCCTAAGGGATGATTTTTAAAAAACTATTTTGCACGTGTTTCATAATTTTAAATGAAGAACCTTTGTACAAAATTTCATTCGAATTAGGGGATGAATTTACAAAAATCCTTTCTTAGTGCTCCCCTACGTTAAGAAAAAAACCCTTGTGCAAAATTTCAAGTTTCTAACCCTTATAGTTTAGGCCGTGCGTTGCTATACAGTCAGCTTCTCCTTTTATAGATATAGATAACGGTAACACCACGACATTTTTTTTTGCATCGAATTAAAAAACGGACGACGATAGTTTATGATTATTTGAGAACAATTATTTATTTATTACTTATTTATTCACTCAAAAATGCAAAATCACAAAAACATTAGTTTGCCAAACTGCCAATGCAGTTTATCGGCAAAGATGGTCAAAGAGGATTTCTTTCCTGCTGCCTTTTTCTTCACCAGAAAAACCACCCAAAGGCAACTAACATAATAGATGGTATTCTTGACATGACAGATTCTTTACTGAGAAAAAATCTTGATTTCTGAAACTAATTGATTTCTGATTTAGTCAAGCGCGTTAACTGTTTGACCAACTCAAACATTTTATGTATAATTAAAAGGTTTGTTGTTTGTTTGTCTTCTGACAGTAAGACCAGCTACTAGTCTTACAAGCCTCCACTAATATGGACGTATGGCCTACCTTCCTCAGAGAAGAGACCCGTGCCCTCGGTGGGGACATAATGGTTGATGATGATCAAAGGGTCTGTATAATACAGACCCTTTCATCATCATCAAACTTTGTATAATACGTGCAGGTTTTCCCACGATAAGATGTTACTGTGCCTTACCTGGATGTGATCCATATCTCTCATTGGCCAAGCTCAGATCATTCTGCATCGACATATCCGAATAACTTCTGAAAAAAAGCAAAGCTTTAAGGGTATTCGCTATCCAGTGGGCTAACTAGCGTCACTAAGAAAGTTTAGTTTCCACGTCTATTTTGATAACGAAAGGGTTTTAATCACAGACATCTGAAGTAAAGGAGACCGGACCTATCGCCGAATTTGTATGAGAACCGGGTGTCGCAAGCCCGAGTTACTCACACAACGCTACGAGATGTGCGCACACTTCATGGTACGCACCCACACAACCACACTCTAGCTGGGACAGATTTTAGTCGATAAGTTGTCGATAATTAGTTGCATCTAGTAGCTAATTTCTGTGTGTCTGAAGTCACGAGAAATTTAATTGTTTGTGCAAACATAAAATATGTGCGTGGCGCCTATGTTAGAACTGAAAAATATGTGGCAAAAGGTTGAAAATAAATAACACGTCTAGGCTTTTCTCCAGAAGAGGCAAAAATGGCTGACTTCGGTGGTCGTTTTTTTTTTCGTCTTTCAGGAATTTTATCGATTGTTTTGGATAAAGGGCTAAAAACTGTAAAACATGATATATTTTGGGTAGTCAGATTCTCGGCTATAAAACGAAATATTTAAATCACCGAAATCAGACGACACCGAAATCACCGAAAAACTGGGCGAAAATAATCAATCAACTTGTTTATTCTAATTCTCATACATTATTAAGCTCTAAGTTACCTCCTTCAATAGGTACTTCTTATACCGAAAATCACATTTTTTCAATCAGCTTTTTCCCATCTGTCAGCTCGTCATGCAAGCGCCAAAAATCTAACACAAATTGTGCGAGTGATTTCTGGCTAACTATTTTAGAACGAAAAATAACAATCCTTCCAAAAAAAAATGGCAAAATTTTATCAAAACACGCAATAAAGTCAAATAATTAAGTATGATAAATTATACATTTTTGTCTCAGTATAGCCTTATCTTTATAAAGTGACTACACCAGAAACAAAAAGCAATTTAGTTTAGTCATACGGAGGTTAGTGTACTTTCTGTTTGTATTGTACTTATGCTGTTAGGTTGATATCATACCTATGTAACTTTTCTGAAAAAACTAGCAGTCAAATCTTGAGCTTGAATTACAATTTACATCTCAGTGATCTTGTAACTAAAATTTCAGGATTTTCTTCAGAGAACTTGGCAGCACTCATAAAGATCTCAATTCTTTTGTCGGCGAAGTCGATAGCGACGTACTATGTTCTTAATACCTATTGAACTTGGCTCTCATATCATTCACATTTATGTTTTTGATGGGATACATCATACACAATGAATCTGGATACGGCGGCGGCGCCGGCGGTGTAAGTACATATTTAATTATCGATATTGACTTCCTACATAATTATCTCCTCACTATTTCCGTCACAAATTGTTTCTGTCTTTCTCACGCACATCCGTTTAGAATGAGAAAGAAACAAAGAAGTGTCTCCATGGTTACGCTATCTATCCGTTGTTGTATCATTACGACAAAAATATTATTTTATTAGAAATAAGTGGTGTTTTAGGCATTTACCTGTGAAATGAAGTTCCATCGGTCTGGATGTTGTTTTTGTCACTGTGTCTTTTGGAAAAAAACGATCGCACAGGCCGGCATTTCTAACAAAACGAAATTGTTTCTGACACGTCTGACGTTATTTCTCAAGCCTTGGAACGGTATGTCCAAACATACCGTTCCAAGGCTTGAGAAATAAGCTTGCACAGGGTGCAAACACTAACTTCATTTGGGACATCTGAGCGAGCGCGTCAGACGTGTCAGAAACAATTTCGTTTTGTTAGAAATGCCGGCCTGTGCGATCGTTTTTTGCAAAAGACACAGTGACAAAAACAACATCCAGACCGATGGAACTTCATTTCACAGGTAAATGAATAAAACACCACTTATTTCTAATAAAATAATATTTTGGTCTCTTTACTATTCAGATATCTATGGTTTTAATAGTGTAGGTAAAGTGCACCGACAAGATCCATTTTGTTATTATGGTACGGCCACACTATCGCGATAACGCGAAGAGTTGTCGCGACATGTCTGGCCAAAAATTTGTCCTATCGCGAATCATCATTGCGAATACAAACACCCTTCGCGCCGTTGTCGGTAAAATGCCGCACATCAAAGGATTTTATCGCGACAAAGTTCGAGTGGTTGGCTACACTTAGCGCGCTTTATTTGACAGCGTGTTTTAACTATGGATTGGAGCAATGAGAAGATAATTGAATTCATATAAAATTATGAATCTGAACCAGTTTTATGGAACCCCCAAGACCCAAACCACAAGAAAACCCAATTGAATTAGTAAATAATTTTGTTAAATAATAAAGATGCAGTAAATAATTATTTGACGCCATGTGATACAGAGCAACTGCCTCTTCCATGTTTTCCGCAAAATGAATTCCGCAACGTTCTAGATTGTCGCGAGTAGCGAAGGTAAATGTGTCTAGTGTTCAACACATCCAAGATATTATTTTGTATGTTTTATTTGTATTAGCTTTAAGGTGATTTGAGAAAAGATGGTCAGAGTGGAGTTTTTTTTTCGCTGCCTTTTTCTCCACTACAGACGGCCCCAAGGCAGCGGCTAACGTTATACATAACTGTATGTACATTGACATTCAACAAGCAGAATGTAAATTCTTTACGTTGAAATAAATTCTTGATTCTGATTCTGATTCTGATTCTGTTTATTTGATGTGGCCAAGCTCTTCGCCATATCGCCATAGAGGAAACACGAAATTTGTCGCGACAACGCGAACACGAATCTTCGCCTTCCAGTGTGGCCGCAGCATTACACACATTGTATATTCGGATATTTTGGACGTTTTGATACTTTACTTATTTTATAGTCATTTTTATACTAACTATTTCGGTCATTTGTCAAGTATATTCTGGGCGTTTTGATACTGTAGTCATTTTAGCTAATTGGTCATTTTGATATTTGTCATTTTGATACCATGGACTTTAATATATTTGTCATTTTGATAATATGGATAACTAGACGAAAACCCGGCTTCGCTTGGGTAAAATGTAGACGCAAAATAATATTCCACTATGTTTTTTTATATGGTGACGCCTCTGTATTTATCAACCACCAGTAGATATCTTAATACATTCAGATACATAAACTCACACCTGTATCCCAGAGGGGTAGGCAGAGACCACGGACTGTCACCTGCCACTATCCTGACAAATCACTTTCGCTTCATCGACATCCATTAGCCGTTGCATGTACCCACATCGGTTTCGGGTACTTTTAATCTTGCCCTTTGCTAATACATCCCCTATTTGGTCGAAGTATGTCCAACTGGGGCGTCCCTTACCGGCCCTTCCACTCACATTCGCTCGATATATTTGCTTTGTCAGTCTTTCTTAGTTCATCCTCTCCACATCTCCAAACCAACGCAACATTCCTTTTTTCAATTCTAGTCACTCACTACATCCTCTTTCTCTACATCCTCGGTCTCTGATCACTATTGCGTATTCTGTCATTGAAAGTAACACCACACATATTTCCTAAGGATCTCATTTGTACTGCACTAATCCTACTTTCATGATTCTTCTGCCATACCCAAATCTCGCTACCATGCTTACATCAGTATTGGAACCAGCACACTATTACGGATAGCCAATCTTGCTCTTTTGGACATGTTCTGGCTGCTCACGAAGGAATGCAAGGCGAAAATCGGATACTTATCATAACTTTGTCATGGGTACCTCATCACAAATTACTAACTAAATGAGCTTCCTTCATAAACTTAACAGCTAGTGAATCTAATGACGTATTCAATGAGACGTAGAATCCACTTGGCTAATCAACTAAAAACAGCTCCCCTCTTTGGCTTTACAGCTTTTAGTTTTGTATTGACCACATGTTTTTCTTCATCATTTGAATTTTTGGTATTTTTCTTATCTAGTGGCTTTTTCATTTCAATAAGTTTATTGGTACCTATAACTAAGCAAAACAATAAAGATCAATTTATGACTTTGATTTCCTTTTTCAATTATTTATTATTATTTCTTGTTTTGATGGCAACCAGCCGATGTCGACAAATTCTGCCAGAGTCAAGTCTTGACACGAAATGGGCAATTTTTTTTTTGTAGCTACTTAAATTTTGATTTCTTTGTGAAGACTTTACTAAATGATGGTTCTATCTACAGCAATTCTGAAACAATATACAAACAACATTACAGAACATTAACTGAGAAAAAAAAAAAATATTCTAATTAAGAAATTATACTTAATACTACTACTCAAAAAACAAAACTAAAACCAAACTCTAGTTATAACTTAATATCATTTTCCCTAATGAACTTGATAAATAATACAAGAAGGTCCATGGATGATGATAAATATGTTAATAAACATGTGAAATTAATTGGAAGAGGAATATTTATAGATGGAACACAATTATATAAATCTATTGACATATTATTTTTAGGGCAGTTCAAAATATGTGGTCAAGATCACCCTCCTCAAGACCACACTCACAAATCGAGTTGTCACGCACTCTGATTTTATTTAAGAAGACAGGCGTACAGCAGTGGCCAATCCGGAGCCGTGAAATTACCGAAACAACTCTCTTACTAAGCTTTTTGAATTTGAAAAACCAAGGTTTGGGCCTGATAGTTGATTGAATGGCGAAAAAGCGAGAACCCTTGAAGCGACTACTCTCTTCCCATAGGGTCGACCAGGAGTCATGAAGTCGTTTTTTTGGCAACGCTAGCAAGTCATAGGGATAATGAGAGTAGTGCTTCCGGTCCACTTCGTGAGTACAGGCATGTTTGGCAATAGCATCCGCATTCTCATTGCCCGCAATACCTGAGTGGCCAGGTATCCAGACCAGGTTAACCTCGAGATTATTCCTAGCACAATTCAGCAAAGACTTTTTAATATCCAGAATTATTTTACTATTTAATTTTGACTTGAACTGATTGTGATCTAGAGCTTGTAGGCAACTTAACGAGTCAGTGAAAATAACCGCATTTTTAATATTGTGAGATTCAACAAAAAGGGAGGCCTTTCAATTATTTTTCAGACCCTTCCAAAACTCAATGTCAATTATTGTCTTCCCGCCAATGAAAAACACCACAGATTACTTACTACACCTTCTCAGTTGGCACAGATTATAATAACCTTCTTGGATGCCACGGTATTCCACACACCATGGAGTTAACAAATTAGATCAAAGGGCCGGCCGGTTTAGATTATCTTAGTGTTTAGGAGAGTGCTTTACTTTACACTCTGTTGCAACATTATGCTGAATCGGGCCCATTTTGGGGGCTCAACCTTTAATGTATTTTATTATTATTTTCATGTTGTACAGTTTATTTATTTTTACGTTTTTTATGCTTTCTGTGTTATTTTTTATTATTGTACGCACTCTGTGTGTGTGTGTTTTTTTGTTTTGTTTTGAGTATCAAATAAATAAATTTTCTTTGTTTCTTTCTTTCTTTCTTAAGGAGAGTGCTTTTGTAGAAACGTGTAAGCGCCACTTGCTTTAGTACGTTTTACGGTATAGTACGGTTCTAGTTGCCTTTCAATTAGAATCAAAATAGAATTGGTTTCTATTGTTCTATCCAGTAACACCTGAGCGCGTTACTATCCTCGTTACTTATCTGTGTATAAACTAAAAATTTAGTGAGAACTTTAGGAGAGTGCGCAAGTGACCCGTGACGGGTGCGTGTTGTTTTCAATAACTCGAATTATCAAACTTACTTATGTGTTCCATTAAAACTCATAGTATTTTGAGTAGGATAGCGCATATTTCGCGACGTCGACGAAGTGACACTCTACTGGAAGAAATATAAACGTTCACTCGAACGTCTAGTAATGTACTAATGCACTTGCCTCTCTAATTGTATTATAGCACTCTCCTAAACACTAAAATAATGTAAACCGGCCATAACAGTTCACAATGAAAACTTGTGACACTAACACAACAATGATGACATTGACATGTTTACTTAGCAACGCCATTGTTGAATTTAATAATTTTTATATTGATGCTGCTCGATAATACGAATTTTCCGCCCATATGTTGTCGACTCAGATAAACTATTTTTTTACGCTCTTTCATTTGGTGTGCATATCGTTCGAGTCTACCGTAGACCCGAACGAAATTATTAATATAGATATGTGCCCCGAAAGGGGTGAACCGTGGGGTTTTTCTTTACAATGGTTCACCTCTCCGATAAAACATTTAAAGGTTACCTATATTTTTTATTGGTGACGGTCCACCCCAGAAGTTTGATGCTGGCCATAAATAATATTTATGGAACTTTTTTACGTGTTTTTTACTAAATTTACATCAGCAAAATGATAACATGACCTCTTTGCGATTGACTTTGAAGAGTTTCGACATCAAGGTGTACGGTGGAAAAAGAATATATCCCAAGAAACACCTTGGTACACAAAGGTGGTCTGTTGAAAAAAAAACCCCGCGGTTCACCCAGGTGGTCTCAGGAGGTAGACCGTGGGTAGGAAGGGGTCGTTAGACTGTCTTGTGGGGGCCTTTTTTTTTGACGAGGTGAAATGCTGTTGCGCAATATGACACCGCCACGCTTGGGGGAGGGCGACAGCCGTGTGCCGGACTCTCCTCTCCTAATAATAGGTAGAGGCATACCGATTAAAACACCCCGGGAGCCGTCCTGTCGCTCGTGAATGGGGCGCCGCTGGATCTCACTTGTGGTAAACCACAGTGCGAATGCTACAGCGGCGCCCCGGCGACGTCGACCCGACTCGCAAAGGAGCCGGGTCTACCCTCACTGGATCTAGTGGGGGCCTGCCCACGCTGCTTCGTCTGGTCTGCGATCGCCAGGTCAAAACTTCTCCAGACATTCTTACAAAAAAGGATAGTCAATAACAGAATTCCAACTCACTTAGGTTCCAGGCTCTCCTTGTATCCTACAACGTCCTTTAGACGATCCACTAAGCCCACTTCCACGTTGCGAGCTCCGTTGTCCTCCTTCACACCATCCTCGCCAGTCCTCTTATCAGCTTCAGGTTCATTGGTTTCAGAGGAGCCGGAGTCTTCATTAGAATCGTTCACGTTCTTGAAATTAGAGGTTTTCATCACAGTTCTACGATAATTATGCTTGTCATCAATTGATGTTATTTATTTGGAGACAAAAATATTCTTTGTAACCACGAATACTGCAAAATCAGTCTAAATCAGTTTTGGAGAGAAAATGGGAAAACCTTGAAATGTACTGATCTCGACAGACCTAATTCAGAAAACACGGAAGTATCAAAGATAAAGAAGTATAATATTAAGAAAAAATCAGAAAAATAAATATCATAATAGAGAATAGCATGTTTTTAGCCATGATTGTATTCTACTTCTAGGCATTCGCCCCCGTAATGACTTGCATTCCTCCTTGTCTTTGGCTAACTCCTGACATCCAGGCAAGCTTTGGGTGTATTTACCCGTTTGTAACCTTGACTTCTTGTGGCTGAAAGATGATGATGATGATGAACCTCTCGCTACCATAACACAGGGTATCCTAGCTTAGGACCAAGGCAAGTGCGATTGTGTTACACGCTAAGCAGTTGGTGCCGGCTGCCGTCGATAGATGGCAGTCATTAAGCCGAGTCGGAGGGAGGAGAAGAGAAATAACCTTAAACCAGTCCCCGATGCTGTAACAGTGAGACTTGGTGCTTCCAGAAGCCAAAAACAGCACAAGGAGTAGAGCCAACAGGACGATGACAAATCCGGGAACCTTTCCCGCACAAGGGAGCTTGTAGTCTCGCAGGAAGACTTTTTTGAACCTAAAAGTAATGTAATCATAAATTTTTATTTCACCTCACTCGCTCGGAAAACCTCACTTTATAGCGCAAAATCTGCGTGGAAAAGCCTATTTTATCCGCTAGCGTGCAAAAGTCATTCAAAACTTCAAACACGATAATTGTAAGTCCCTGTGGTGCATGTAACTTTATAAAACTCCTTCAACGCACGACTGGTTTCATAATAACCAATCAGAATCATGGTTTTTGATTACAGATTTTGAACTTTTTAATTTTTATTGTTTCTCTTGCCTCTCGCATTTTCCTCGCTGTAGTGAAGTGATAAGTTGTGTGTTCCGCATGGCTGCAAAATTATTTGGCATCTATCTTAGATTCCTTCACTTGCTCACCTTTCAATTTCAACACTAGCGCAAAATGATCACTTTGCAGCCTTGCAAAACAAATAACTATTGGTTACTAGCTGGCTCGGAAACTTTGTTAGGCCATGTTACCCCCCTAGGCTTTGCCCGGCTTGAGACAAAAAAAACCCTAGGTCTTGGATGTTTACATGTTTGTGATGTGACTGTTTCTGGTTCCTACGACACAGGGTATCCTAGTGTGGGGCCAGTTCACGGCAATCTTGTTTTTTGTATGGGAAACCCCTTAAATATTTACTTTAGTCTGTTTTTTTAGTATTTGTTGCTATAGCGGCAACAGAAATAGATCACTTGTGAAAATTTACACTGCTAACAGTCACGGTTCATGAGATTCAGCCTGGTGACAGACGGATGGACGGACGGACAGCGGAGTCTCAGTAATAGGGTCTATTTTACCCTTTGGGTACGGAACCATAAAAACCATTGGCCCACCAAACATTCTAGGGGTTAAGATAATGTTGCAATCGGCCTTAGTAAGGTAAACACCCCTATGCTCGGCAGTGTCCCAATACTTGACATTGTCAGCCTTACTTATGCCATATGCCATAGCGACAGAGGTGACAAATGACAAAAAAAAGAAGTTAAAATGACAAGTTATAAACATTAGCAAAAAAGTCACTCACGCGCAAGAGTTGCACGAGAAAGTGTCGTCGGCGGAGCATTTGAGATCCTGGCACTGAAAAAGTATATTTAGCTTAGCAGTGTTTCTTAGTTTTAGAGTTTTCAGAGTTTAGTGCGTCTTTCACATACACACATAAGCCCTCGCCTGTATCCCAGAGGGGTAGGCAGAGACCAGGGATTGCCACCTGCCACGATCCTGACAGATCACTTTCGCTTCATCGACATTCAAAAGTCGTTGTATGCACGCACGACGGTTTCGGGTATGTTTGATCTTGCCTTTTGCTAATACATTCCCTATTTGGCGAAAATTTGCACCTGGGGCGTCCCTTACAATCCCTTCCAATCACATTTGCTCGATATATTTGTGGCTTTCAATTTAAAACCTAAACACTAAAAACTTTGTTACACTTGAGCCATTACAAACGTGCGAACCGAGTCATAAAAGTGCAAGCGAGAGTTCCGATACGCCTGATATGCCTCGTATATGTGTGAGAGAGAGGTCTGATACAAATGTTTATGACTTAGTCGCGCGTTTGTAATGGCTCAAGTAGGTATAGAATGTTTTTTTTTTAGTGGTAACACTCTGGCACTTCACAACATCATGACACATTTTTTTCTATTCAAAATGTACATTAAAAATACTTACGTAGATCTTCGTCTTTGATTCATTCTCCTTTCTCTTGCTTCCGGCCTGAAACAAACAACAACAAACATAACATTATTATTGTAAACATTTTTTCAACCAGACTCTTTTCCTTAATCTGTGAGTAATAACTTATATCATCTGTCATCTACAGTCTGTTTTTTAGTTCAATGCAAAAAAATAAAATAGTCACGTTGACATCTCAATACAATTCAATGTCTGAATGTTGCTAGTACGCAAAAACCAAATTACTCCATTTTACTTCCAAGTAAATATTGTTTGTGCTACGTAGGTGTTTTTTTTTTACTTTGCTGTTATGAGGAAATAAACTTTAATGTCTTTAATGTGATAAGGGTTTTGGTCACACAAGTCTTCTATTCACGAAAAAAAAAAATCTACCGAGTAAACCAAGTAATTTTATTTTGCATTGAATTAAAAAACGGACTGTAGCTCTGTAGGTATCAATTTACATTGTCATTGAAGTGCGACCCATTTACCCCACAAAATAGAACTCTGTTTTAAATTTGCTATCTGTGAGACTAACCCCCGGTTTCCCAAACGCTAACAGTCTGTTAATCTACTGTTAACAGCTGTCAGTTGTTTTTTTACGCAGTTTTGACAACTGACAGCTGTTAACACTAGATTAACAGACTTTCAGCGTTTGAGAAACCGGCGATAGCCCATGCCTTTTTTTGTGTATTTATCTTACGGGTCTGTTTCACAATCTGCTATCCGCAACCAGGGCTGCCGTTTGTTCTTAATTTAAATACATTTTCCTATATTGCGTGTGTTCGTTTTATGGCTTCAAATTTAGAACAAACTACCCTAAGGGTCTGAAAAGAGAAAGAGTGAAACCGACCCTGTCTGTTTCACAATATGCAGATAAAGTTCCGGATAAGCTATCCGCAACCAGGGCTGCCGTTTGTCCTAAAGAAGCCATAAACGAACACACGCAATATAGGAAAATTTATTTAAATTTAGAACAAACGGCAGCCCTGGTTGCGGATAGCTTATCTGGAACTTTATTTGAACATTGTGAAACAGGGGCTAAGTGTACTTAATTACAATAAGCTGTAATATCCCCCAATGTAAAAATAAAAATAAAATAAGCTCGCCGTTGAACATTTTATTTCTTACATAATAAAATTATCTTGTTAAATGTTTGGTCTGTAATCTATAGGTACTAATATTATAAATCATACAACTGTGGTCTATTATCATGTTCAAAATTCGATTCAAGTGCAGTTGCAAGACCGACCTGCCGGCCGGTCTACGAAGCCTAACGAAATGTGCCGCAGTTTACATCGAGCCCGCCAGTGGGTCCTCGGTGCTTAAGGGGTTAATTTTCCCCGTGTTTTCGTGGTCCTACGGCCGTCAATTTTCATAATAAGCATTTTGTTCGAATCTCCGCACACTTGGCGTCAGAGTCGCGGAGTCGCGACAACAAGACGCCAGAAGCAAATGACAACGTCGCGTCTGACGGGGCGACTAGACGCGGCGACAAGTCGCCCTGTAGGCGATGGCCGAAAACAGATTCTACCGTACACCGACGGAGGGTTAATAACGGCAACAAATTCTTTTTTATCGTATAGAAAAATATGAGCTGATGAATTGATTGATAATAGTTACACAGAAGGCTTCGAATTGCTTAACAAAAGGCTTGTCAAACTTCCTGTCCGATTTCTTGCTTTTAACTTTCCTGGAATCCTTCTTCTGAGCGTGCACTATGGGCTCCCGCTTCGTTGATGGAACAGCTGGAATAAAAAGGTATAAAATAAACACAACCATTTACAGACAGACACATACATTGCTACTAGCCCCACATTAGGATACCCTGTACCGTGGGAACCAGAAACAGCGACATCACAAACATGTAAACATCCAAGACCCGGGTTTCTTTTTTTTGTCGTCAGGGCTCGAACCTGGGACCTCTGGAATAAAAATGTATAAAATAACATAACATTTACAAACAGACACATATATTGCTTCTGGCCCTACGCTAGGATACTCTGTGCCGTGGGAACCAGAAACAGCGACGTCACAAACATGTAACCTTCATCCAAGACCTGAAGTTTTTTGCCATAAAAAATAATGGGAGCGATTTATTACATAAACTAAGGCCGACTTGCACCACCGACTAAGTTAAATAGAATTTTGACAGTTTCGCCACACACTATCTGTCTAAATTCTATTTAATTTAACGCTGAATGGATTTTTGTCTTTGGTGCAGGTCGACCTAAACCTGGTTAAACTAAATCTCAGTAGAGAGCCTTCAGAACAAGACGCTATCCACCCCATTATGGACAGTGCTGAACACAGATTATTCCACACCGCCCTATCACAAGCATTTTCCAAGTCGACTAACCCTTTTAAATTGTGACCGAATGTAGTGGAGAAAAAGGCGGCAGAAAAAAACCACTTTGACGCACTTTCCTAAATCACCATTATAGAGCCTCACTGGCTTGCATCAAAATCGTTAAACGTGTTTAGTTGCTAATTTTATTAAAATGTGACGATGAATTGCATAGTTTGACATCTACCTAAATAAGTTTAGCCGCTAAACATAATTTTAAAAATCGTGGTGCAGGCCGCCTTGAATCTAATACTTAAGTTGGTACGAATAGATATATATTCCTAATATAATGAATCGCGAATCGGAGCGAAACCTGGTCGGACTCGTCCAATAAAACCCGTAAGTGGATCTGGACTAAAAGTTTACAATTCTTAATATAGGTACCTAAGAAGCTCAAGACCCATGAAGACGGGTCCGCTGCGCCATGTTACGCGTGTTACAAAAAATGTAACACGTTATTAAAACAAAAATGGGCAGTGGTATTAATTTTTTACGTGTTACTTAACACGTAACGTAACGTTATGTAACACGTAACGTGTTATACCACGCCCCATTTTTATTATATTTACGTGTTACGTTTTTTGTAACACGCGTAACATGGCGCAGCGGACCCGGCTTAAGTGAATCATCACTTGCAATGTCAGAAAATAATTTACTAATTTCACAAAATGCTGCGGCCAGACACACGGACGGCGTAAAATGAATAGAAATACGTATGTCAGGATTTCCAGGAGACCAGGAATCGCTCGCAGCCCCGGCTGCCTGAGTGATCTTAAACGATCTCGAAGGTGAAGTAACATAGAGCGCGTTCAGTGCATAGATGGGTGATCGTTCTATGACTAACGCTAGTGGCATTTTTCCAAGCGGTTCCGTGCTTCGCAATCGCAAGGCACGTTAAGTGGTGCCGGCTGCCGTCGATAGAATATGGCAGTCGTTTATCCAAGTCAGAGGCCTCAGGGCGGCTTGAAAACTTCTGACAGTAAAACCAGCCACTAGTCTTACAAGCCTCCACCAATCTGGACTTGGCCCCCGTGGTGGAGTATGGCCTAAACCTTACTCAGGGAAGAAACCCGTGCCCCTCGGTGGGGACATAATGGGTTGATGATGATTCAGAGGAGGAGTCTTGAAAGTAGTTTGCACTACAATGATTCAAAAATACTTGCGTTATGTAAAATACTAAATACAAACCTAATAGAGTGGTGTTGCATTGAGCTGAGTATTGATTTCGCTTGTTCTCGTCTGGTCTGTCTGAAAGTAGACTTATTTTCTCTTGATCGCTGCAAAATATAGGAATAATGGATTAGATTTATTGAATATATTAAGATGCGCTAACCGTCATTTACATTTACATTCTAACACGTTACACCGAATTTGTACTGCAAAATCAGTGCATTGATTCCATAAAACAGAATCAGAAATCAGAAATGTATTTCAACGTAACGAACTTAGGAATAATGTTAATGTTAGCCGCTGCCTTGGGGCCGATTGTAGTGGAGAAAAAGGCAGTGAAAAATACTCCACACTGACCATCTTTTCTTAAATCACCTTAAATCTAATACAGTGTGAATATCCATCTTGCAAAGTCAAACATTATTTAATATTCTTAAAAGTTAATAAAACACCAATGCTGCGGCCAGACTAATACGGCCAGAGACAATTAAATCGGCATAGAATTAACCCTTGGCTGGTATTGCTAAAATCAGTAACGTAGTAGGTGTCGGGGGTGAGAAGTGACCCCATTTAAATTAAATAGAGAAAACATAGAGATATTAAATTTTTGTCATCATTTTGTTATTTAATCAATTAAACAACTTCCAATCTTTGTTTGAAACAAGATATATTAAACATTTCAATAATCATTCAGGCTTTTTTGGAACATAAAGTAACCTCTAATATTTTTAACAAATTTTCAAAGAGTCGACTTTAGGAGCCATTTTTATAATAAAAACTTAAATATAACACAAATAATCTTCTTTTTATAATTTTCTTATATAGTCTACAAAAAAAAAAGAAACTTTTCTTTAGATCAGTCAAATAGAAAAAAATGACACCTTACTACTAAAGCACTTCTAAAACCGAATATATTTTATCACAATAAGTTTAGCATTTAGTGCATGTAATCGCTTTGGCCGTGTGATCTTTACATAATTATGAAAAGTAAGTATTGGCGAAATTGAAATCAAATCAGTCGAAATTGACGTCAGCTTCTAACACAATATCTTCAGAACAACTGAACGCTTCTGCTTCTTCACAATCATTGATTTCTTCCCGATCGCAAGTAGTTGCGGGGTTATTTCTGGACATTTTCGTCCTCCATAAATTGAGAAATTTGGTCATTGGACTAAATGCCTGTATACATAAAGCTGAAAAAGTGATAAAATGATACTTTCGGTATCGGGGGTGATTTTTGACCCCAACATGTACGTACCTCCGTTTTCGACAATAACTCAGCGACGCGCTTCCGTCGCCTGCCGCACACTGCGATGATATGAGATTACATAGATGCGCACGAGTGTAAGTGATTATACTGCAAAGTTATTATAGAAAATATGTGGCACTGGGGTGATTTTTGACCCCCGATACCAGCTAAGGGTTAAAGCGGCAGTTCAATATTTGATTTATGGTAGGTAAAAAAATAAAAAACGCATGTTTGCAAACTAGTCTAGCAGTAAAAACTGAGCAGTAAACTAAATATAAATGAGTCATAAAATAATTTAAACGGGCAGTTCAATAAATACTGAGCAGTGGAAAAGTTGAACTGGGCGGTTAGGCGCGTACAGTTAACAAATCGTAATTGGTTAGTAATAAATTTTATTTTAAGCAGTTAAACTATTAGGCAGTAAAATGTATTCCTAGTGAAATGGATAGAGTTTTCCTACCGTGTGTTGATCTAACCTAACCTAACCTATAAGGATATTGTTTCCAACCTAACCTAACCTATTTTACATTTTTTCCAACATAACCTAACTTCTTTTCATTCAAAGTGACGTCCGGATGCTACCGCCCACTGTGAACTGCCCATTTCAACCGTTTTACTGCTCATTCATTTATTGAACTACTCGAGTAATTTTTGCACTGAAATTGAATGATGAATTAACAGACCAATATTTTTATTACTTACTGCTTATGTTTTACTAGCTCACTAATTTACTAACCGCCGAAAAATTAAATGACTGCCCATTAAATTTTTCAACTGATCATGATAACTTCTGTATTGTTTAATTAACAGTTGTAAAAATTTATTCCCAATTAAATCTATATAAATAAAATTCAAAGTCTCAGGACTGGCTCACTCATCAACGCCCAGCCCAAGCCGTTGGACCTAGGAAGCTGAAATTTTGCACAGAGGGTCTGTATATAATGTAGACAACGAATAAACCCGATTTTTTTAAATTCAACCCCTAAGGAGGCGAAAAAGGTTGCCAAAATTTGTGTGGGAGGTATAAAGAATGTTGTCTAATTTTCTTGAAACTTAAAATAAATACTCCTCAACACAATTGATTGAACACGTGTTTCGCCGTTTTTCCAAATTTAACCCTTAAGGGAGTGAACAGGGTTGCAAAATTTTGAACTAAAGTCCACGCGGATGGAGTCACGGGCGAAAGCTAGTTTAAAGATAAAATTACAGCACACCTGGCTTCTTTGAGCATAACGTCTTTGAAGATCTTCAGGAGAGGCGACTGCGACTCCTGGTCAACCTTCCTCTTTCCGTGTCTGAAATAAACACCCTATATTATTGCAAAAGTAAAATTAAATGAAGGAGAAGAAAAAAAAAGAAAAAATAAATGCGATTGTAAAAGTAAATAACAATACTGACACTTTCGCAATTAACACAGGACAAACAAACAGTACCTACACTTTGTTGATCTCCGTTGGAGGTCAGTTAAGTTCTATGTTAGATAAAATAGATAGATAGATAGAATATTTATTTCCATAAGACACACACCCGTATCCATAGCATAGCATCACAATATCAAATCATAAAGCAACAGCACATAGTAAACGTAGACAAAACAGAAACATACATGAGGGATATACTGGGTGTTGAGTTGTACAGTTTAATCCTACTCAGGGGTGGTTATTTACATGAGTAGGTATCATGTAAACAACCACCCCTGAGTCGAATTTAACTGTACAAATCAAGGCCCTGTATACATAGTTCGACATTTTATGTGGTACAGTCGACAGCACGTCAATCTTCCCATTTTAGTTGCAAAGTCACCCGTAACGCAACGGAGTAGAGTGCATGGGTGTATACCATGATGTGCTGTCGACTGTACTGTAGCCTCCAGACCTATTTGTAGGATATGAAAAGAAAAAAAATAGTAATAAAAACGTGGCAACGTGTGTGTGGCAAATGCAAACGGGTTTCGACTCATCATGTGCTGAGACTTAAAAAGAAATCCCCAGCTCTGGTATTCAGCCGATACCCAGTGTGAGCGGCATGCAGAGCCAACTGTTCAACTTGAGACTCTTCCAAATATGTGAAAGATGCACAAAGTCATCACACATCAGAAACTTTAAAGAATGGTCTCAGACTCTACTTACACACATAAGTAAAGACTGAAACAGACTAATGAAATGCCATGCGACGCCACGTATCGATACGCGATGTGCATCGTGCATAATTATCAATACGCGATGCCTGATATGATTCTGATCAAAGAAGATAGTAGATTTGATTTGACTTAGCAAGCGTCACGTTGCATCGGGTCGAGTCGCGTTTCAATCATCTGTTTCCCCCTTAAATCACGCCGGCATCACACTTGGCTATTCATAGTCGCGTATTGGCCGACAATTTACAATAGGTGCATGCAGGTTTAACAAAAATTAGTGCTTCAAATTCGTCAGAATGCCCTGCAATGGATGTTTAATCATTGGCAAGTACGCAAATACGAGTGGCCAAATATAGTGTCGGCTATAAAACACAAAATAGAATAAAAACATTTACCTCGCATTGGAAAAACCGGTCTTCATTTTTGACAAATCGTCGAGTCAGACTGTTGTTTTCTCTTCCAAGCAATTCCAAGTCACTTTTCCACGACACTGACAGTTCTTTTTCGACTTTGACGCTTCTCTGACTAAAAGCAGATCAGCTCGCAAAGAGGTTCCGGTTTGCGGTAAAAACTCTTTATTTTTTTACTTCACTCTTCGCCGCATGCCGCAGGGATCAATTTTAGGCCTCTTTTAATTTAATAGACAAGTTTTTTTTTATTGATCTAATAATTTAACAAGACACAAGCGTTATGGAAACTTGCGTCAGATTGTGGACTGAAAGTGCTGCTTTCATTAATGGCCACATAATACAGTACAGAAGATTCACTCCGCAAAATCAATTAAAGAAAAAGGGACTCTAGCAGCGATACATTTATGTGCAATTCAGATCGCACGGCGCTAAAAAAGCTACGTTATATTGACATGTTGCCTCTCTTTCTACCGCGTAACTCTTACCTCTTCTGGCGCCTGAATTCCTACCTATTTGCCACTCCGGAGTGGTCGCCGTATGTACTTACGCGTTCGATACCGATACGCGTAGTTAAACAGGACTGCCAACAGTAAGGGACTAGTCATAGAAAGCGCCGGGGGCGCGCGCCCGGAACGCTGCGCGTTGGGCGCGCACCACGGACGCGGACGCTTGATATAATCCGTTGCATAGAACTTCATACAATGAGCGTTTTTCCTTATGTCAAATTTAGTTCTGAAAGAATCCCTAGGTGGCGCTGCCGTACCGTAATAATAAACGTCAAAGCAAAAAATAATACTATGGTTCTGTGGAATTTGTGATGGTTGATTACGGAAAAACAAAAATGCTGTTGTCGTTTGGTGATAAGTGCGATTTTGGATATTTTGGAGTCTTTGCTGTGGATTGTGGGTTTGAATTTTTATTTTTAGTACGAGAAACCTCGTCCGAATAGCAACCCTGGTTCCTTCTCTTGTTTACTAATCTGTGGACTAAGCCAAAAATCTGAAAAAATTGTCTGGCACTGTGCTTTGAGCTATCAAGGGCCTTATCATAGGGAGATGAAATAAACAGTTAGTATATTAAGCACAATCTTTATTAGGTACCTATTTCTATACAGGTAACAAGAGTATAATTGTGAAACCTTAATGCCTAAACCCAGACAATTACTTAAATTCTGAAAAGCTCAGAGCAGAGCGGGGTCGCTACAGAAATTGGTTCTTATTGGTTCACAAGTTACACTGTCTAAAGATGTTAGTCCCTACTAAAAAAATCAGATTGCCATCAATTTCAATAATTATTGTTTTTTTCTTTAAATCCCTACTTTATAACTGAAATTGTTTCACAGACCTTGCTTGGAGGAAACCTCCATGTGAAGTCAATCCGGCCGCAGGCGGGAATGCATGGTACGAGCCAGAACGCAGAGTCGGTAGCTTAGCCTCCATGCGCCGTCACCGGAGCAGGACCGAAGAGACTTCACACGAAGACACTGGCAAGCCGTCCCGATCCAAATCCTTCTCCCAGCACATGAGAGAAACCAAGCGCATGTAGCACAGCCTAACATAAATCTTAACCTAAAAGAGCAACTGTTTCTCGACAGCGAAAAGAGAACACAGCCCCAACCGAAATCACTTAAGGTTGAAAACACTAAAAGTTAAAGCAAACCCCTAAAAAGTAAATATATCTAAATATCTCGTAAAAACCCTATCCAGCGGAGACATTCAGCAACTAAGGATTGTCTAAACGCTGGTAATCCCTCCTTCACCCTTTTGCAGGAATCTGATGTTTCCTAACAATAACCACGAGTATGAGAGATGACCTAACCAGAATTGTACAAGATTCTACAGCTTTCCATATAAGTATTTACTTACAGATCTCCTGCTGCTACGAAATATGACTTAAATGGGCTGCTTCGACGCCATCTGAGCCAGGTCTGCTCACCATGGAGGACCAGACCTCCGTCAATCACCAGATCTTCCCAGCTAATCTTTCTCGTCATTTTGGAGCTCTATCTTATACCAGCAGCCAGTCACGTCACGATTGTCAATCTTATGCTTGGGTGGCCATATAGAAGAAATGATTGCATGAATAACATTTACCTGTATTTTTCATTACTAGCTGTATTAAATCTTTGTTTATTATGTTATAATATTTCTATCTTTTAATTAAATAAATGATATTCATCAACACCTGAAGTTACTATTTTTTCCCTGAAATGGGGTAACTAGATTTCCTATGGCATCCCAACAACCAACGTGTCCGTATAGTTGGCTTTCACGTGGTCGATTTCAGTAATTTCAACTATGCCACATAACTGTGTAATAATAGTGCCTAATAGTGCTACAAGGCACAATCAGCTAGGAAAAATACTAGACGTCTACTTAGCAGACACATCACGAACGGCTGTATATAGAGTTATGATTTGTATGCCAGATAATTGTGCGCTAATAGTGCTCCCTACATGCCAAGTTTCCAGAATAGTGCTTCAATACAAGCTGAGAAAACATACCTTATTGTTGAGGCAGCCAACTAGACGCTTTTTCTTACCATGATTTCTTCGTGACGGCGTAGAGTTTTAAAACAAAACCTATACCAAAAAACTGTGCGTTAATAGTGCCTCTTAATGAAACACAAATGCCCCCGAATCACTTATGCGTTTAACTAAGAAATGTATGCAAACTTCTACGTACTAAACAATAATTTTGCAATAAATTAAAATGAACTCTTATGAAAACGCAATTAGGGTGAAAATTGTTTGCAACAATTATTTGATACCGATAAGCAGAGAAGTGATTATAACACTCGGTGAGTGTCACTCACGGCCATCTAATGGCTAGTTGGTTTAGTACACTGTGCGTCTTGGGCATTGTTGGTCAATAGTGGGCTGGTGATGTTGAGTACGAATGCGGCGGCGAAGCCCAAAAATAGGATTAAATTTCAAATGTTGTAAGTACCGTATGTCTAGATGCCCCGCTTTAGTGGGATGTTCCCGTTTTAGGGTATCGCACCCACGGTGCCAAACGAGACTCTTTTACCTACTCTGCGTTCACTATCTGTCCTTCCCTGTTCAACCTTCTAAGGGCTGTGTCTTAGCAGTAACCAGTCGAAATTTTCACAGAATATGCTATGCTAAGGCAGATTACATAAAAAAAATTAAAACAGAGATTTTCGATTTGAAGATGAAGATTTTTTTATATCGTATTGTAGGAGAAAATTCATTTTCGTAGAATGGAGATTAGACCTGCACGTGGTTGGACGTGAATCTCCTAAAATTGACGGCGTCATTGTCCTCGGAAGTGTCACACTTATATGTTGTCAGTGCAATAGGTTGTTAAAGATATTTTTATTTCTATATTAGTTGGAGTTGACTGACAATCTTACATACTGTAACGACAATAACTGTATACTTAGTACATTTCTGTTGTGCTGAGAACTGTGAGAGATTAATGACAACAATGACGAATTAGCGACAATTCGAGGAGATCCACCCGCCCCTCATTCCGCTCCGAACCGCCGTCGGTCGGTGTAACATCCATCCGATATTATTATTTTGCGTTACTTTGTTTCTGATAAATTTTTGCTAATTGTTTGCATAATTGTTGAAGATTTCTGTGCTAATTATTTTCTGTTTTGCTAAATATTTCCGTATGAAATTATTTTTGTTAATGTGAAAATTTATTGAGAATTGAAACTATTTTGTGACTATTGATTCCACCTTGTTTTAAAACCTTTCACTCGAATTTGCTAAAAGTATAGTTTCTGAGATATATATATATATATTTTTATATTTTTTGGAAAGATAATTTTGATGTATATTACTGCACACAGTACATACTTACTCATAATAAATCGACGCAGGACGAAAACCCTTGCCGATGTGTTGCGCTGGAAGAGTCAAATCAGTTAGCCATGTTGTCACATGACCGAAAAAAAACTGATCCCTGGTTAGCGCTAACTAAATTCATGTTCATAGAAAAAAATATTGTACTAGTTTTGTCGAAGGCTTCGTTCGTCATTTCTCTAATTATCTCACCGCTTTCTGAGAGAAGAGTCTACCCACAGCGTCTTACTACATATATCTTAAATTATAAAAAATAGTACCTTATTAATTTCACCAATAGATTAATAATAGTGATTAGGTCCATATTTTTGGAAGTGGGAAAGATAAAAAAAAGAAATAGTACAGAGTATTAATATTAATTCGGTAACTAGTATTCGGAAAGGTTTAATAGTAGTTTAGTTTAGTAAAATTAATTAATATTTAAATTAAATTAATATACCGACTCCGGATACTTTAGTCCGTGCCATATTTGCTGATTGATATTATTTTTCACTTTTGTTCTTACATGTACCAAAACCTCAATGTACATATGTAAAAGTTCACATTAATTTTTTGGCTAAACGCATAGGTGATTCGGGTGCATTTGTGTTTCATTAAGAGGCACTATTAACGCACAGTTTTTTGGTATAGGTTTTGTTTTAAAACTCTACGCCGTTACGAAGAAATCATGGTAAGAAAAAGCGTCTAGTTGGCTGCCTCAACAATAGGGTATGTTTTCTCAGCTTGTATTGAAGCACTATTCTGGAAACTTGGCATGTAGGGAGCACTATTAGCGCACAATTATCTGGCATACAAATCATAACTCTAAATACAGCCGTTCGTGATGTGTCTGCTAAGTAGACGTCTAGTTGGCTGCCTCAGTAAGTCGCCTTAATATCTCCTGAAATATTTTTCCTAGCTAATTGTGCCTTGTAGCACTATTAGGCACTATTAATACACAGTTATGTGGTATATTCGAAATTACTGAAATCGACCATGTGAAAGCCAACTATACGGACACCAACCAACGACCAATCACAGGCGGCCATCTCATCAAACAAACCTAAAAGAAAGAATTGTCAGCCTACAAAATTCTATGGTGATACCAGAGTAAATCGAAACCAGAGTGCGTATACTGAGTTTTGTAATTCACTTTCGATAGCGAAAGCGTTTGCGTTTTGCATAGGAGTGACAAAGCGCGCCATCTAGTTGTCTCTCTGTCACTCCTATGCAAAACGCAAACGCTCTCGCTATCGAAAGTGAATTACAAAACTCAGTATACGCACTCTGAGCCGTTCAAGTCATTGGAGAAAACACACAACGTGACACGATACGCAGCATATCGTACGCGCGCCTCGGGCGCTTTCTGTGATTAGTCCCTAATAGTCTGAGTAGACAGTATTTAAATAACCTTGGCTCTCTCCCACGTCCCGTTGTATGAGGAGAAGGAAAACAGCTTTTTAGTCTCCTTCTTTAACTAACAGCGTTCTACAAAGCGAAAATGGGAAACTATACTTACATCATCATAATACGGGCATGACTCGTGACACGAATACTTTGACTCAGCTGTTTTCGCTTCTTGACTTTTCTAAAACAACATTATTATTAATACGTTTATTGGACATAAGAAAAACTTTGCAATGGCAATGCGGTGGACTTAGTGCTACAATAATTATCTACCAGTCAACCGCAGGAGGTATATGGAATAATTTATTATAAATTGCGAATACATATCAGCCCCAGATTACTCGTCCGCTAACAATTATGTTACTCTACGTTAATATTTTACCAAAACTGACTAGGTGACCCATCAGATTGCTTTGTCATATTGATTAGCCTACTGTATTTTCTCAGATATAACAAATAAACTCAAATAGTTAAGCAAAGTCGGAGGCCTTAGGGCGGCTTGAAAACTTCTGACAGTAAGACCAGCCACTAGTCTTACAAGCCTCCACCAATCCGGACTTGGCCCGCGTGGTGGAGTATGGCCTATACCTTCCTCAGGGAAGAGACCCGCGCCCCTCGGTGGGGACATAATGAGTTGATGAAGACTGCGCTGAATAAGCCCGTTACCTTTTTCCAAAACCTAGCCTTTCTTTCCTCAGCTTTAGCCTTCTTTTCTTGCAACCGCAACCTCTTCTCCTCCTGCTTAATTCTTCTTTCTTCTTCTCGCCTTTCCTTTCTCTTTTGTTTTTCTTTCTCCTTCGCCAGTCTCTCCCGTTCTTTGGCTCGCTTCTCAAACTCTATTTTGCCCTCCTTTTGTTCTTCTTTTGTTTTTAGTTCTTCTTCTTTTGTTCTTCCGTCTTCTTTTTTGGCCAGTCCTTTCGCTTCATTATCCTCGAGCTCTCTTTGCAAGGCATGCTTGCTGCCTACCTTGATTTTGGTGGCACTCTGTGAAGATTTAAAATTTAAATTAAGCATACTCTCCCAATAGTAAACATTGACATACAGACACATATTACATTGCTTCTGGCCCCACGCTAGGATACCCTGTGTCGTGGGAACTAGAAACAGCGACATCTCAACATGTAAACATCCAAAACCTGGGGGTTTTTTGTCCCCGCTGATGTAAAAAACCGGGACCTCTAGCAAGGTAGGCAGTTGCGCTAACCGCTGCGCCACAGAGGTCGTCAGGTTTGATAACGAATTGTAATGATCAAACTATATTTCCAGAGAAACTGATTCATCATAAAAATCTTTCTTTTGGACGTGTTCTTCATAGATCCCACCAGGAGGACAGACGTAGTCAGGAGTAGTCATCAGACATGGACATCAGATAGGAATAATCCCGTCACGGGACTACTGGCATTTATTTTCCTAGAGGCTGAAGAACAATTTGGTCTGCATTGTCAACCTGGCTTTACATTCAAAAAGAGTTTTTAGAAAAGTTTTCATATCTACGGACTATGAAATGAAACATGATATTTAGTAAAAGTTGTAGAGCCGATTTCTGATTTAAGAATTTTCACTAAATACTTAACTGTAGTGCTGTCTCAGCAAATTTCTCAGAAAAGAGCGTGACGGAATGATACTTAAGTATTTACTTAGTGAAAATTCTCTACTCAGAAACCAGCCCTTACTGTAATTGATTTATGGTCATGTTGCAGTCAAAACTCATAACCGGTTAAAACCAATATTGAGTGCGATAATCAGACAAAAGTGGGTTTGACAAACGCCCTCAGTTAATAACAGTTCTGACTGATTTTTGCAGTCAAACGTGGTTTGGACCGCTGCTTTTAGTTATAATTATAACACAGTTTTGACTGGAAAATACAATCAAAAAAGATTTTGCTATTTTGGACACTATTAGTCAAAATTCATAAAAAGTTAAGATAGTCAGTCAAAATTACCAGAGAAATTGATCATCATCATCATCATTCAGCCACAAGAAGTCCACTGCTGGATATAGACATAGATGTAACGTTTATGTGCATACAAAAATCCAACCGGCATTGTGCGAGACTTGTGGACTGCAAACACGCAGATATACGAGCTCCTAATATTGAATATTATTAAATATTTCCGATCAAAGCAGTTTTGACTAACATTCTCAGTCAAATTCAAAGTCAAATTCAAAAAATTTTATTTCAACGTAAAGAATTTACATTCTGCTTGTTGAATGTCAATGTACATACAGTTATGTATAATGTTAGCCGCTGCCTTAGGGCCGTCTGTAGTGGAGAAAAAGGGAGCGAAAAAAAACTCCACTCTGACCATCTTTTCTCAAATCATCTTAAAGCTAATACAAATTAGGTATGAGTGTTCGTATACCAAGAATCTCAAGATCCATGAGTGCAATAAATACTTGCAAAGTCAAACATCATTTAATATTCTTAAAAGGTAATAAAACACCAATGCTGCAGCCAGACACACGGACGGCACCCGTTCACGAGCGTAACGCAGAGGTCAGCCATCACCAGTCTCAACCATATTAGAGGGAGATAGGCGACCCGGCCACCGCGCCACCATTCGCATGGCCTTTGGCAAACTTGTGTGATAAAGTTCTTGTCAGTTATCTATAATAATAGCATAGTTTTGATATGCAATCACAGCGTCTGTACATATGTATGAAATTTATTAAACCCTATATATTATTAGAACACCAATAACTAGCTCGTTGTGGAATTGGTTTACTGCCAAGGGTTTTTATCATCTATAAAGTCATCTATTCTGTAGTATGCCTTTTTACACAGCGCAGTTTTAATAACAAATTTAAATTTATTTCCTGGCAGGGATAGAATACTTTCAGGAATTTTGTTATAAAAACGTACACTTTATCCTACAAATGATGTATTTACCTTGGCTAATCTGAATCTAGATGAGGCAATTTTGTTTCGATTTCTGGTGTTAACGTTATGTATATCCCTGTTTAGCTTAAATGTAGTTATGTTTTTACGTAAATACATTATGTTATCGAATATTCCTATTTCCTTAAAAAAACTCACGTAGTGAGTGTCTGGCAGGTAAATTGTAAATAGCCCTTTTTTGGAGAATAAAAATTGTTTCTATGTTTGCCGCCCGCCCCCAAGTAGCAGACCATATGACATAATGCTGTGGAAATAACTGAAATAAACTAGCCTCGCAGTTTCTACATCTGTTAGTTGTCTAATTTTTCTAACTGCAAAACCACTTTAAGCCGATACAATTTAGTCAGATACACTATTACCCAATATTTTTGCTGTGGTTTTGACCAAGGGCATTGGTCAAAACTACTTTTGCCTGATTTCCGCAGTCAAAAGCGGTTTTGACCGGTTATAAGTTGTGACTGTAACACATATATTTTAGTGAGCAATTACGAATTTAATTTGTTTTTTTCTGTCTCTCTTTCTGTCTGTAAGAAGGCCTGTACCTTAAAGTATGACGTGAACTAATAGAGAAACGAATATAGACTGCTGTATTCTTACTTCCTTGCAACATCCGCACGAGAATCTTGAAGCCTTCGATCTAGAATCTTCGGAGGATGAGGTCGTACTATTTTTATCACATCGCTAAAAGTAACAAGCCGTTTAGACGCACAAATTAGAAATTGATTGAATTGAAAAAATGACCGTCACAGTGACACCGGAGGTAGACCTGCTCAAAAGGCATCGAACCAACCTAACATGACCTCGGTAAAACCGTGCAATTTTTACTGAGGTCATGTTAGGTTGGTTCGCTGCCTTTTGAGCAGGTGGGCATTTCTCCACGGGGTCCGAATTTGACGGCCCGGAGCATAACATGTCCAGATTATCAAAATATACCCCTGTAAAAAATACTACAGTGTCCTCTAGGTTCTCGCCTGCCTGGAGAACATGCAAACTTTGCTGAAAACCGTTTGCAAGTCACAGAAGAAAAATCCGAAATGGCTGAAAATGACCTTCGGTGGCTTGTCCCCCAACCCAAAACTTGACAATTTATAATTATTTCTATAAAACTCAGACTGTTTTCCGGGAATCTATTTATGTTCACATATTGTCAGATAGTTAAAGTACATAAGAATATCATAAGAATCTAATCAATAGTTCGCCTAAAATAGCAAGATGTTTGAGTGTCCCTTGCTTCTGCCTGAATTCGATGGCACTTATGAACCAAGAGTTTCTTCAGTCGTAGATTACTCTAGGAATTCACGGTGTGGACGAGCCATTATGTCAGTCACCCCGCAGCGCCCGAGGTCAACGAACGGGTGATTGAATAAAAGTCTTGGGAAATATCAGGGTAAGTAATTCATTCTTCAGATTTGGTCCAGCGCACACTTTGACTTCGGTGGAGGTGTTATTAGGAAGAATCCTATTGACTGCAAAATCTAGTGCCTACTGCATAATTTATCTCTGTGACTACTTTCTAGTGCCTTGAGCTGGGGTTGATACACGTAACACCACGGTGTTGTATAACAGTGAACTTGAAAGAGCTATCTTTTCTGATTTCGTTGTGCTTGATTTCGAAGGCTTTTTGAGCACCGAAGTCAGAAAAACTTCCACCAAAGTCAAATTTGCCTGATTTCAGTGTATTTCGCTCGACTTTAGAGAACCGAGGTCAGATTCCTTACTTGTAAGTTTCAAGTAGGATATGCGCATTTGTTTTTTTGGAAAAGTAATCGCTAACTGTGAAAGAAAACATCGTGTGGAAACCTACGAATAGTTTTACACGTGTAGATATTTTCTTTACTGTTAATAATAACGACAAAAATATGTTGTTTCTGTCATAATTGATTTCAGTCAGATTAAAAACTGCTGCAGCAGCAACTACGTGCCTACGTTAACTTGAAAATGTGAAACATGTGTACCTATTCGTGTGTACATTTTTTCATGTGCATGTGTGTAATTTTATTATGTTTGTGTTTGTGAATTATGTGAATGTGTCAACAATGGCAAGTTTAAAGTACCTACAAGAAAGAAAGTGCGTGTACATTTCTTTAACATAGTTTTCTTATAGTTTGTGGTCAGTCGGTGTGTACGTTTATGTAGGTATGTACAGTAGGCTCTACATCAACCTACTCTACCTACCATACTATTCTCTTTGACAAGAGGTTGTGTAACGGACCAGGTTCCGTACATGTGCTACAATCGATAATATAATCTGAATTGTTTTTTTGTCGAGAGGTTTTCGAATGGAAGTTAGGAGGAACCGAGACATAGCTTAGTTTATTTACTTTTCCTAAATAAAATACAGCTAGTTATATTTGGTTTCTGATTTCGGTGTAGTCTTATTTCGGTTATTTAAATATTTCGTTAAATAACCGAGAATCTGGGTACCCAAAATATATCACGTTTTATAGTTTTTAGCCCTTTATCCAAAACAATCGATAAAATTCCCGAAAGACGAAAAAAAAAACGACCACTGAAGTCAGCCATTTTTGCCTCTTCTGGAGAAATGCCCAGGTATACCTCCGGTGTGACTGTGACCTGTAATTTTTGGGGCACCCCGTATAATAGAACATAAACATTTACATACAGACACATACATTCCTTCTGGCCCCCACAGTAGGATACCCTGTGTCGTGGGAACCAGAAACATCGACATCACAAACTTGTAATCATCCAAGACCTGGGGTTCTTTTTTAAATTGAACTAAAACTTTACTGTTCGTTAGTCTCACTAAAACTCGACAACGGTTGAACCGATTTGGCAAATTTTTGTTTTTTTATATTTGTGGCTAAGCAGTTAGTGCCAGCTGTCGTCGATAGATGGCAGTCGTTAAGCCAAGTCAGAGTCCTAGGGCGGCTTGACAACTTCTGACAGTAAGACCAGCCACTAGTATTACAAGCCTCCACCAATCCGTCGGTGGAGGCTTGTAAGACTACACCCAATACACTCAATCCAGGATGTTTGTGATGTCCTTGGTTACCATAGCACAGGGTATCCTAGTTTAGAACCAGGTCAGTGACTGTGTTGTGCAAAAGTAATTATTGTTATTAATTTTGATATAGGAGGATGTTTCTTCATCCTGGCAGGGTCACCATGTGATATAGGCGAAAGAGAGTACTTGAGGGTGGTGGACGGGCAGAGCCTCGGGATGATGTAACTTCAAATTCAAATATTTTATTCATAATCCAAATAGAATATTTACTCTAAGAACGTCAATGTTGTTAGTTTCACAATTAATAGATTACATGGAGAAGAAACTAACAAAGAAACTCCACATTTATTCTTTTCAAAACAGTTTTAGCCTAAATTACAAACTTAAAAAAAACTCTTGGATGTGTTGAACATTAGACACATTTATCGATTCAATATACAATTCAATAACGATATCACAAGTTAGCCGATCATGGTGCACGTAATAATGAGACCTTTATTTGGACAACACCTTATTTTATACATTCATCTGTGGGTAGACAAAACAGCATACGTACTTATGGTGCAGTAATGAGTAATGTTACAGTAAAGTAATACAATTAGTTATTTGCTTCAGTTACCATACTACACCTCCCCCTTAAACTCCCTTAAAACAAACATTTACATACCGGCACATACATTGCTTCTGGCCCCACACTCGGATACCCTGTGTCGTGGGAACCAGAAACAGCGACATCACAAACATGTAAACATCCAAGACATGGGTTTTTTTTATTTGTCCCCAGCCGGGATTTGAACCCAGGACCTCTCGCATGGTGCGCTAACCACTGCACCGCAGAGGTCGTCTTAATTAATTATAAAATACCTTTACCTGCTTGCTGGGACATTCCTGCTTGCAGATCGCTTCATCGCTTGTTGGTAATTCCAACGAACTTTCATGAGGCTGAAAATAAATGCAAAGGAAAGTATAAAAAATATTTTCATATTTTGAGAGGTTCTTACTTAGAGCAATCCTCTAAAAACGAATCAAATAATCATTACGATTATGCTGCAACAGTTGCCATGTAAATGTTTTTGTTTTTTCCCTGTGTTTAATGAAGAATATTATTATCTTATCTTTTTTCATTTCATCATCAACCCAAGTCTCCACCGATGGGCACGGGTCTCTTCCCTGGGGAAGGTATAGGCCATACTCCACCACGGGGGCCAAGTCCGGATTGGTGGAGGCTTGTAAGACTAGTGGCTGGTCTTACTGTCAGAAGTTTTCAAGCCGCCTTAAGGCCTCTGATTAGGCTTAACGACTGCCATCTATCTACCTGCTTAACGTGCCTTGCGAAGCACGGACCCGCTCGGAAAAATGTCACAAGCGTTAGTCATAGACCGTCACCTATCCATGCACTGAACGTGCCCTACGTTGCTTAACATGCATGATCGTATAAGATCACTCAAGACAGCCGGGGCTACGCGCGGGCCTGTATGTAAATATTATGCTATGTTTATGTTTCATCACAATGTTTCCCTACACCTTTAGCAAGAATACGGTCGTGTTGAATGAGGACAAGAAAAAAACCCAGGTCTTGGATGTTTAAATATTTGTGATGGCGCTGTTCTAGTTCCCACGACACAGGGTATACTAGTGTGGGACCAGAGGCAATGTATGTACCTGTATGTAAATGTTTATGTTTTATGAATACTGCAGATGTTTTACCATCTTTCTAGGACAATCCGGCTCGCAGCTGACCCCTCCATCGCTTTTTGGTTCATCGAAGGAATTTTTAAAAACCTGTGAAAGAAATCCATTTTAAAACAAAATTTGGGTCTCATTTGCAAGATATCGTGGTAAAGGGCATGCGGCTGAAATATTCTTGTAATTAAGTTAGGCATTTTACGTGATATAATGGGATATGATTTGACGTAATGTAATGTGATAAAATGTAATATCATCATCATTATTCAGCCAACGATTTCTTTTTTTTTCTGTTTTGTACGCCAATTGGTAAAGCATAGAGGACAAATTGTATAAAATTAAAATCTGGCTACACTATATTAAGTTTATTGTACACAAAATACTTATGCTTGAACAAATAAATGTATTTGATTTGATTTGATTTGATTTGCCACAAGAAGTCCCCTGCTGGGCATAGGGCTTCTCCATGGATTTCCAAACAGACCGGTCGGAAGCAGCTTGGATCTAGCGTCTTCCTGCCACTGTGATGCAATGTAATGTAATTTAATGTGATGTGATGTAATGTAATGTACATTAACGTTATTTAATGAAATGTATTTTTAATTTTGCTTATTAAGAAAAACAAACAGCAGTAGCATAATATATTAACAATTAACTTAATAATGGAAATTATTAAATAATAATATTGTAACACCATAACCACAGATTAAATTATTCAAAGAACACAAAATAGAGAACGAATATTATATTCTTGTATCTTTTAGTCATTGCATTAAAACCGACCATTTTTTTAACTATAACATAGTAAATAAAATTAAATGCTCATGTTATTAAATGCAGTGTAATGGAGTGTTGTATAACGTAATGTAATGCAAAGTAATATGATATGTTCTAATGTAATCTTTATGTAATCAAATAAAAAAGTACCTGTATTTTAGAACATATTGTGCCGTCAATAGAACAAGCTTCCTGGCTTTGAGGTTCTTTTCCGAACGGATCCTCCAACCCCCGATTATCTAGTTCCATTATAAAGGACTCATCGACGCCTTCTCTCTTTAGTTGTTCCTTGAAGGCCTTGAACAAACAGACAGGTTGTTACAGACATTGATTTATTCGGCAAAAATTAAAACCTTCTGACCTTCGTGTTTGTGATGGATGACCTAGCCTGGCAACCGCACGGCCATCGGCTTACTTAAAACGTCAAGGTAAATTATTAGAACTAAAAAAGGACGATAGCCTGACAATGAATAACCATGCGAGATTATATAAGTAGGTATTGGATGTTTACATGTCGGCAAGCGCAGCATAGGATGACCAGCCACAAGATGGACAGACGGTCTCATCCAAGTGGCAGGAAGACGCTGGATGCAAGCCGCTTCCAGCCGGTCTTTTTGGAAATCCAAGGCGGAGGCAGTCCAGCAGTGGACTTCTTGTCGCTGAAGGGTGATGATGACATGTTGTCATGTCGCTGTTTTTGGTTCCCACGCTCCCACGTTTCAATAAATTAAACTTAAAGACTTCACAACGGATACCTGTGACACCTGTGACATCTGTGATCACGTAAAACCGACGCAACATTGGTCACATTGACATGGTTACTTCGCAACCTCATCAACCGCAACCTCATGGTTACTTCGCAAACGAGGGCGGTTTGATAAGTTCGTGACTTTACGCTTGAATACATTGTTTTTTCAAAATTATAATTTGATTTCTTAATTAGGATCTCCTAACCGAGATAATGCTGTTCCATTTTTAAAATTGGCGCAAATGAAAAAAAATTAGAAGCCTTTGTGTAAGCGGAGTCGGAATATGGTTTGAAAATGGAGAAAAATGAATTTCATGTATTAATTAAACACTACTTTTTACAAAGTAAAACCACTAAGCAGACGGAGGATAGACTGAAAAAATATTATGGGGACTCTGTTCCGTGTCATGGAATGGTTCATAAGTGGTTTACTGAATTTCGTTGCGGTCGTACCACCACCAATGACGCCGACCGCCCAGGAACGCCGATTGAGGTCGCCACTGAAGATATTATTAACAAAATTCACGACATTGTTATCGAAGACACTCGAAGGAAGATACGGGAGATAGCTGATGCTGTTCACATCTCTATCGAACGAGTTTTTCATATTTTGCACGATGAACTCGGCATGAAAAAGCTTTCTGCAAGATGGGTGCCGCGTTTGCTGACTCGACGACTCGACTCGTTGCCCACTCGTCGGTAATCGCAACATCAAAACTACCACACTCCCCATATTAACCAGTTTTAGCCCCGTGTGACTTCTTCCTGTTCCCAAACATGAAGTAATGGTTGGCGGACAAAGATTTTCATCCAATGAAGAAGTATTAGCTGAAGCAGAAGCCTATTTTCAGGGTTTGATAAAAAATACTTTTTGGATGGGTTAAAGAAGCTAGAATATCGCTGGTTGAAGTGTATAAAGCAGAAAGGAGATTATGTAGAGAAATCAATGGAAACTTTCCTTAAAAACTTTTTTCTTTATCTCAAAGTCACGGACTTATCAAACCGCCCTCGTATGTATAGAAAGATACGAAAAGATACGGGGTGTCCCAAAAATGACACGTCGCAGTGACACAGGAGGTAGACCTGCTCAAAAGGCATCGAACCAACCTAACATGACCTCAGTAAAAGTCAGCCAATTTAAATTTGTTCTAAACTTTCACATTTTTTTACTTTTTTGGGACATGCTGTACATTTAAAATACTAAATTATCCAAATTTTCCGTTGACGACTCGGATCGACATTTACACTCGGATCCTTTTACGCTCTTCAATTTGATGTGCATTTCTTTCGAGGCTGCCGTAGACCGGAATTATTAAGATACATGGATAACAAAATTGAAAAAACATTTCACGTCAAAAATTGCCGTGTATTATAGGTATATGAGCAATAGATCAGTTATCTGTCAAGATCGTGGCAAGTCGCAGTCCCTTCTCTCTGTCTACCCCTCTGGGATGCAGTAATTAGTAGGACGTATATACGAGTATAATTATGGAACAACTACCTCCATGCTGGAGCAGATTTTGATGCAGCTACCTCCCGCATCTCTCGTTTGCGAGTCGGGTGCAGTCTGGAGATTCTTTAAAACACAACACGAATTCTGGAGAAAACTCTATGAAAACGTAAATATGAGCATTTACACACAGGCATACAAATTGCTACATAACTCAAATATTGAATACATAAATAAAGCTCGTAGCTCGCTTTTTTTCTTAATAGCTCGTAGCTATTAAGAAAAAAATGCTTAATAGCTCGCAGCTATTAGTGAAAAAAAAGTCGGCTGCTTAAGTGATCTTGAACGATCACGACGGTTAAGCAACATAGGGGCGCGTTCAGTGCATGGTTGGGTGACCGTCCATGACTAACGCTAGTGGGTTTTTTTCCGAGCGGTTCCGTGCTTCGCAAGGCACGTTAAGCAGTTGGTGCCGGCTGCCATCAATAGATGGCAGTCGTTAAGCCAAGTCAGAGGCCTTAGGGCGTCTTGAAAACTTCTGACAGTAAGACCAGCCACTAGTCTTACAAGCCTCCACCAATCCGGACTTGGCCCCCGTGGTGGAGTATGGCCTATACCTGCCTCAGGGAAGAGACCCGTGCCCCTCGGTGGGGGCAAAATGGGTTGATGATTATGATGATTAGAAAGTTCCTTAGCGGATTTTCGTAAACCTTTTTCCTTCTCATGTGAACTTTAGATCCCTTTGCTCTTTCGTCATCGAATTCCTTTCCAGCCAGTTCTTCTTTTTTCTTTCTGTCCATTTCCTTAATGACTTCCGAACATATTTCCTTCTTGAAACTCTGCAAAATAAAATGAAAACCGGCCAAGTGCGAGACGTACTCGCGCACGAAGGGTTCCGTTCCGTATCTTTACCAATATAACATTAGAAATTATATTAAACAAATTAATCAGAAAGTCAAAGAGAGGAGGTAGGTGTACATTATATAAGTATATACTGTACCTGCCTACTGGGACAATTTTTATCGCATATGGCACGTCCTTTGTCACCTGTTTTGTCGAAGAATTTCTTGATGGCCTGCAAATAAAGGCATAAACATTTACATACAGGCACAAACATTGCTTCTGGCCCCACACTAGGATACCCTGTGTCGTGGAAACCAGAAACAGTGACATCACAATCATGTAAACATCCAAGACCTGGGTGTTTTTCTGTCCCAGCCGGGATTCGAACTCGTGACCTCTCGCATGGTATGCAGATGCGCTAATCGCTGCACCACAGAGGTCGTCAAAAGACTATCACTTGACCTGATCCCAAACTAGGATACTCTGCCATGGTGACTAGCCAAGGACATCACAGAAATCGAAAAACATCAAATCTACAATTTGTAGAAATAGCCTTTCAACACATGTACGGCGGCCCAGTGGGAATGGAAACCAAGACCTCTTTCTTGGCTGCTAAGCGCCTTAACGGGTCGACCAACGAGGCAGTCATCTGCCGGCAGACAGACATCTCAAGGGAGAAGGCAGTGTCTGAACACCACCGCTACCCGCGGCTGTGTTCATAATCATCATCATCAACCCGTTCGGTCTCCACCGAGGGGCACGGGTCTCTTCCCCGAGGAACGTATAGGCCATACTCTACCACAGGGGCCAAGTCCGGATTGGGGAGGATTGTAAGACTAGTGGCTGGTCTTACTGTCAGAAGTTTTCAAGCCGCCCTAAGGCCTCTGACTTGGCTTAACGACTGCCACCTATTGACGGCAGCCGGCACCAACTGCTTCACGTGCCTTGCGAAGCACGGAACCGCTCGGAAAAATGCTACGTCCATGGACCGAACGCGCTCATGAATCGCGGACCGTGGGAAGCCAGCTTCAGATCTCTTCACCAATAGAATCTCCGTTTAACGCAGAGTGCGGTGGTGTTCATAGCTCGATTCGGTCAACAGTTTGGCGTTGCTCTCTTCACCACTAAGGTTACGTATTACCTCTCCTAAGCACAGAACATCAGTCTCACAGCCTTTGCCCCTTTGAGATTTATTTTCGAGGCGTTCTACTTCAGAGGAGCTGATGTTGTCCTCAGTTCGCATCAAATATCGTCCGTCCGAATCCATTTTTCACTGAATACTTCCAAGCAAATACCGATGTAAAAAATACAAACTCTCACTAAACATAATAATATCAAATTTTCTTGACATTCGCTAGCGTCAGTAAATATTCTTAGTATTTTCTCTAAGATAGATCAATGAATAAAGAGTATGAGAAATAAAGAGTATGTGCTTTGGTACAGTCAATATACTGTCACATTTTGTATTTTTGTCAAATACGTTGGATGGCGTGGCTACACGACTATTATTCCGTTCCGTTTTGCTTATACGCTCTTTTAGAATGAGAAGGTTTTCAAAACCAAAATCATGAATGAAAATTTTAGCTGAGGTAAAAACTAAGAACGTAAGAAAAGGGCTATCCAGTTTAGCTTCCTTTTCATATACAGCAAAGGAAAAAATCTCGAATTATAGTCCATTGTACCTTGATTTTTAATTAGGTGGAATAAACTGACAGTTCAAAAAGCTCTTATTTTTTTTAAATGTTGCCAGAACACGATCGTAGTGATGTGACTTGATGTGTTCATTGAATGTTCGATTTCATTCAATCACTCACTCTTCAATTTTATTTCCTTTATTTGGGGAAAATAATTTAACTTAATCCTAATCATTAAATACCTACCAATTAAACAAACATACCTACATCTGAAAAAGCCACAAACTTTAGGAAATATTTAGTTTGAGTAACGAGATGACAAACCGACTAGACATATACTCGTAATATCCACTTTTTTTTCATAAGGTTTAGATGATAACTCTGTAGTTAACCGTTTTCAACAAATAATATTTTGGCTAGTGATAGATTCGTATACCATATTGTGTCGTGTCTACTATGTACAGTATCTTCTTTATATTGTAGGTATTTATTGGTCACATTGTAACACGTCAGCCTTTAACGCTTGAATAATAAAGTTTTGCCTTCAACACGTACTTTATTTTTCATTATATTTTGAAGGATCAATACAATAGTATCATGGCTGGGTTCCTCATCACAAATTAAAAACAATAAATAAATTTATAAACCTAATAGCCAGTGAATCTAACGACATAATATGCGATTTAGACAATAATCTACATGTGCCATCTAGGAAAAAGGAGAAAGCTGTTTTCTCAATGTAGAATTACAGCTTTCATTATTGTATCGACCACATGTTTTTGTTCAGTTTTTTTTTTTTCGTATTATCTATTTGATTTGCCATTTCAATAAATTTATTAGCTAAGCAAAACGAAGCTTGTACCAAAATCTTTAAACGTGTTTAGTTGCTAATTTTATTTTAATGTAAAGTCTTTGTATAGTTAGACAATACAAAGCGCTAACGCATTTTAAAATCGAGGTGCAATTAGTCCTAAGACTTTAAAAGTGATTAAAATTTTAAATCTAGTTTTTATTTTATTTTTTCCTATTCCAAAACAGAAAGGAATGAATATGGTATGTCTGTCATATTGTTAAGTTATAAATGTATAATTTTATCACGAAATCCTCTAATTTAAGTATCATTTAATTTTACAGTTTATTCTATCAGCCCGTAAATAGAGCCCACTGTTGGGCATAGGACTCTTCTCTTTCACGCCAACCCATCCGGTCCAGTGTCTCCCAGCCGCTTTCACAATGTCGTCGGCCCATCGGGCTGGTGGTCTGCCCACCGACCGTCGACCCGTTTTTGGCCACCACTCAGTGGCTTCCTTAGTCCACCGGCCGTCTTCCCGCCTAACCAAATGTCCCGCCCGTCTCCATTTCAGCTTAGTAATTCGTGTGCGTACGTAGAGTTTATAATGTAATTTAATTTGTTTATTGGAGTGTAAAACAGGTAATAAACAATCAATATGACATAGAGAGAGATAAGATAAGATATAAGAATATCAAGAGAGCTTAATAGAGTAGATCTAGAATGTCACCCAAAGCATACACACACGTGAGATCAGGAAAAGGTAAACAGGCTTACATAACCACACGACGTTTTAAACTTATCTAGCCTCACATTTTTAACAAATTTGTACAAATTTAAAGGTTTAGGAATATGGTTAAAGAATTACCAAACCTAAATCTTAAATCACCCAGGGCCGGGCGAGCGAGTTACATACCAGTCTGCAATTGAATGATCGAATGATTGAATGAAAATATTTATTATTCGATCACTCTGAGCACAACTTTATTTTTTATTTTCCCTTAGGTGGCAACCCACCAACTGTCAGTTTAGTCCACCTAATTAAAAATCAGAGTTATCCAACCATTGGTTACATAATTTAGGACAAATTGTCGTACACTTCTTTCTAGATTGTTTTATGTTAAGGTTTTTAGAAAATGTGACAGTGTATAGGTATATATTATTGCTCGTGACTGTACACCGCCACCGTTACCGGGACGGTGCATCGAAGGAGGAAGGCGACGGCACCGACTGCCTTGCGAAGCACGGAACCGCCCGGAAAATACCACTAGCGTTAGTCATAGACGTTGCCCCATCCATGGACTGAACGCGCCGTATGTTGCTTAACCTTAGTGGTCGTTTAAGATCACTCAGGCAGCCCAGGCTACGAGCTACACATGTTACATTACGCGGGGCTATCGCCAGCAGTGTATAAAATAGAAGTGCACTGAGAAGTGGATTTCTGGGGAAGAGCGCTCTTGGGGTAGTCAAAGGAAGGCTAGGGCTCCCAAGGACCATCCAGTGCAGGCATCCTGGAACGCGCCGGCTGCCCATTCGACGAGTAGCGTCCACAAACCCTATGGACACATGCGAGTGCTTTATTGTTTACTAGTTAGTGTAATTTAGATTAAGTGGGTCTTATACCCAACAATCGCTCGTAGCCTGGGCTGCCTGAGTGATCTTAAACGATCACTAAGGCTAAGCAGCATACGGCGCATTCAGTCCTTGGATGGGTCACCGTCTATGACTAACGCTAGTGGCATTTTTCCGAGCGGTTCCGTGCTTCGCAAGGCACGTTAAGCAGTTGGTGCCGGCTGCCGTCGATAGATGGCAGTCGTTAAGCCTAATCAGAGGCCTTAAGGCGGCTTGAAAACTTCTGACAGTAAGACCAGCCAATAGTCTTACAAGCCTCCACCAATCTGGACTTGGCCCCGTGGTGGAGTATGGCCTATACCTTCCTCAGGGAAGAGACCCGTGCCATAATGGGTTGATGATGAATACCCAACAAGCAGTGGTCAAATGTGTAAGAAGAAGCTTGGATTTTCAAAGTCTATAAGTGAAGCTAAGTTCATGCCAGCGCTCTCATACGCCGATAGATCGAACGCGCCAGTACTAAATCACCCAACGCAGACTGAGGAGCCATTCAAATAAATACAGGAGCGAAGCCGTTTACTCCGTCGAAATAAAAACACACTTTGCAGGTAAAAAGCACGTTTTGGTGGACGGGTAACGTACGGCGGCGAGACTTAAGTATCACTTTGCGAAATTGCCTATAATATGTGGCGTTCGGCAGCGCGGGAGGGACTGGTAGGGGAAATAGGACTGCTTAGGAGCCATCGTAAATAGGGCAACTTGTCGCCGCGTCAGACGTGACGTTGTCATTTGCTTCTGGCGTCTTGTCGTCGCAACACCGCGACTCTGACGCCAAGTGTGCGGAGATTAGAACAAAATATATGAAAATTGACGGCCTAGCCGGTCGTCGCGTCTAGTCGCCGAACTGTCGCTGTCGTGAGTCGCCTAGTGTGCGCGCATAGGCTAAATGAAAAATGACGACTTTAGAACCAGAGTCACATTTATTTTAGTGACATTTTTTCCAATAATGAGGTTGTTAAACAATGGCATAGAAAATTCATAATCTTCCATGCCACACTAATCTAAGTGCTTCTCAATGCTACCTCCTTTGAGAGATCACAACGTCTGGCCATAGAATTGGGTATTTGACAGAATGTCAAATGAGTTAGGTACTTTTAAAACGGAATTTTGTCTGAAAATATTGAAAATACTTGCTTTTGACGTCACAATTCAGAGCATTTTTTTTTAATTCATTTTTTCAAAAATTGTAATAGCTAGTAAATGATTAAAAGAATACACTTCTGGAACATTTTGTAATTTTGGTTTTAATCGAGCTTCTCAAATAATTTATTGTTGATAGTGTCAAATACCGTATTGGTGCACCCGCAGAGTGAAAACATGCCAGACTGATCTAAGTAACGCGATGCAGTTAGATTACTGTCGTGCCTTAAATCACTCTGGTTCTAAAACGTCTTCAAATGAGACAAGAAGCTTACGCAAAATTATTTGTTCGCTCATGAATATCGATGAAGCGGAAGTGATTTGTCAGGATCGTGGCAGGTGGCAGTCCCTGGTCTTTACCTACGCCTCTAGGTACAGGCGTAATCTTGTGTATGTATGTATTGTATGTATATATGATATTTACATAGTAACAACTTTGACGTTAGCAAAGTAAACATTGTGTTAGTATTGCGAATAAAATATTTGAATTCGAATTTAATATATACATAAAAACATAAGCTCTTACTTCACTTCTGATTACTCTAAAGGGGTTTACACTGATTGACGGTGTAGCAATGAGCACTCTCTCCGCAGTGGATTTATTTATTATTTTTTATTCATTATATTCATTCATTCAGGCCATCGCCCGGAAGTTAAAGAACAGAAAGAACACAAAATCTGACCCTAACAATTACCGATTCATTGCTTTGTTACCCACAGCGTCAAAAATTTTCGAAAGAGTTATGTTTAACCGTATTTACTCATTCTGTGAAAAGTTCAAGATATTTAATGAGTGTCAACACGGTTTTCGGAAAAAAAGATCTACAATAACAGCAGTGTTTAAATTTATCCAAGAAGCGTTAGAAATTATAAATAATAAAAAATATGCAGTCGGATTACTACTTGACATGTCGAAAGCTTACGACAAAGTTCAAAATAAAATCCTATTGAATAAACTATATGGCATAGGAGTTCGCGGAGCAGCACACGCATGGCTTGTTTCTTACTTAAAAGACCGAGAACAGTCAGTAGAAATAGAGTTTTACAACTACGAGTTAAAACAAATTGAAAATATAAGGTCAGAACCTATAATTGTTAATGCATCTATTCCCCAAGGCAGTGTTATTGGTAGTTTACTATTTTTAATATATATCAACGATTTACCCAAAATTTTGGACGACTCATGTATTTTATTTGCGGACGATATCTCTCTGCTCACATCATGTGAAGATAGCACAATGATAAATTCAAAATTACATAGTATGCTTTTTGACACGAATGATTGGCTAAATATACACAATCTAGAAATTAACTTCGAAAAAACCAAAATTATAACTTTCCACCCATATCAAAAACGCTCATTGGACATAGATGTATCATTTAATGGATTTAAAATAGAGGAAGTGGATAATATATCACTGTTAGGATTAATTATAGATAAGCACATAAATTGGAAAGCACATATACAAAAAATTAAATCAAAATTGTCATCCTTCGCATACGGTCTTCGAGAAGTAAAAAAAACCACTAATGTGCAAACTGCACTCGTAACTTATTACGCATACGCTTACGCCTGGCTGTCGTATGGAATTATAATGTGGGGTAACAGTACAGATGCACCGCAACTCTTCACCCAACAAAAAAAATTAGTTAGAATAATAGCAAATATAGTATCTACAGACAGTTGTAAACCATATTTTATACATTATAATCTACTTACCTTACCATCTATTTACATATTAGAAATCTCAAAATTCGTCAGACAACATAAAGAAATTTTTACAAAAAAAGAAGATGTCACTATAAGACCCATAAGACACAAAAATAAATTGTTATTACCCACCTCTCGAATGCAATTACACTCTTCCAGTACATTGATAATGGCTATTAAAATTTATAACAAACTCCCAAATTACTTAAAAGAATTAAATAACGACAACAATTTCAATAAAGATCTAAAGAAAATACTAATATCAAAATGTTATTATACCATAGAAGAATATTTTAAAGATAGTATAGATGAAACAAGATAATTAATTGTTTAGATAGATAGATAGAATATTCATTATTGTACTCACAAATAACATTTAAATATAATCTTTTAAATAGAATAACTAAAATTGCATGATTATTAATTCAATATTTTCCAATTGTAAGTTAATGTAATGCATATTTCAAATAGCACTTTAAAATGTTGCGTGCCCTACAGGGTCCACAAAGATCTCATCAAATAACTGTTAAGTTAAATTGTAACAACCCTACAACTTGTGGAATGCAATAAAGTATTGAGTATTGAGTATTGAAGTTGCTACTGTGACACGTTGCTGTAACAATTACAGTACTTCCAATAGTAAATAGTTTCACTGCAAATAAATATATAATTAACATTTACATACAGGCACATGCATTGCTTCTGGCCCCACACTAGGACACCCTGTGTCGCGGAAACCAGAAACAGTGACATCACTTAAAGTAAACATCCAAAACCAGGGGTTTTCTTTTGTCCCCAGCAGGGATTCGAACCCGGGACCTCTCGCATGGCCACTGCTGCGCCACCGTGATTGTCGAGCAATAATTAACGAGCAATATTCTATTATACTTTTTTAATTTTTTTTATGATGCTACATGCTTCTTGCAGATGCTTCTTCAAAAGGGAAATTCAAACTGGCCTAAGTCAAAACGTTCCGCGCAGTCCTTATCATGTTGCTCAACATGCGTGGTATATTTGTGACCCCTTGGAGTCATAAAAAGATATTTGGTGCTCGAAGCAACATTTTTCGTGAGAAATAACATAAAAATAATTGCCATACCCTCTTCTTCATAGAGTCCCACGGGAGATCACACGACATCGACTGGTCCATCTCTCCCTTTTCCTTCAGCTACTCGTCCAACGGTTCATCATCATAAACCCATTATGTCCCCATCGAGGGGCACGGGTCTCTTCTCTGAGGTACATATAGGCCATACTCCACCACGGGGGCCAAGTACGGATTGGTGGAGGCTTATATGAATAGTGGCTGGTCTTACTGCCAGAAGTTTTCAAGCCGCCCTAAGGCCTCTGACTTGGCTTAACGACTGCCATCTATCGACGGCAGCCGGCACCAACTGCTTAACGTGCCTTGCGAAGCACGGAACCGCTCGGAAAAATGCCACTAGCGTTAGTCATAGACGGTGACCCATCCATGGACTGAACGCGCCCTATGTTGCTTAACCTTAGGGATCGTTTAAGATCACTCAGGCAGCCTAGGCTACGAGCGATTCGGTCCAACGGTTGCTTGGAAGGAATTGCTACTACCTCCAAGGCCACAGAATATGTATATTTTTATATCGCCTAATATAGGCGTAGTGCAGGACGCCCTCCGACCAGGTGGGATGACGATCTGCGAAAAAGTGTAGGCAGATGCTAGATGCGGCAAGCTGAAGACAGGGCGCTATGGCGCTCATTAGGGGAGGGCTATGTCCAGCAGAAGACTAGTATAGCCTGATGAAGATATAGGCGTCAGCTAGTATGAAATAGATTGCAGTTCTTTTACTCTTAAGCTTGCGACAAACAGTTCTGATTGGCTCAAAATTCTGACCGTCGTGCGCTTGTGATTGGCTATTAGTCTTTAGGGATATTGGCGAAGTTATACTGGACAATCAGTGCACTGAGTCCATAGAGCAGAACTGAATTGAATTGAATTAGTTTTGACACACACTTGACAAACTTATCTGGTACTAACTTTGACAATTTTATATTTTTATTCATTTTTTTGTTTTGACATAATAACGAATATTTTTATTGTAATTACATACATACATACACGCAATGCTCGCACCTGTATCCTAGAGGGGTAGGCAGAGACCAGGGACTGCCACCTGCCTCGATCCTGACAAATCACTTTCGCTTCTTCAACATTAATTAATCATTGCATGCACGCGGTATGTATTAGAAAAGGGGGTATTTCTATAAGCGGTTACCGTCATACCAATAAAAGTCAGTCTTGTATTACGTCGATATTTACTATTTGGCGACTTACTGAACACTTCTTGTTAATTAATTAAGAAAATATTATTATACTTTATTGTTAGTTTTAAGATAGAAATTAGTAGGAATAAAATAATCTGGAAACAGGGGGGGGGGGTAAATGGTATGTATTAGAAAAGGGGGTATTTCTATAAGCGGTTACCGTCATACAAATAAAAGTCAGTCTTGTATTACGTCGTTTTATTGTTGTACAGCGCCTCTGATAAATATTCGATATTTACTAGCACGCACGCCGGTTTCGGGTGTCTTGCCCTTTGCTAATTATTTATTAATATTGACCATAATAATGAATTTAACGTTGCTCTCACCTTCGTATGTCTACAATGACAAACATGCAGAACTAACATGTATTATTGTGCCATCTATTCATACTTACTTATACTAAAATCGCTTGTAGCTTGGGCTGCCTGAATAATCTTAAACGATCACTAAGTTTATGCAACATACGGCGCGATCAGTCCATGGATTGGTCACAGTCTATTACTAACGCTAGTGGCATTTTTCCGAGCGGTTCCGTGCTTCGCATGGCTCGCTGAGCAGTTGGTGCCGGCTGCCGTCGATAGATGCAGTCGCTAAGCCAAGTCAGAGGCCTTAGGGCGGCTTGAAAACTTCTGACAGTAAAACCAGCCACTAGTCTTACGAGCCTCCACCAATCCGGACTTGGCCCCCGTGGAGTATGGCCTATACCTTCCTCAGGGAAGAGACCCGTGCCCCTCGGTGGGGACATAATGTGTTGATAATGAAATTTACTTAACTTAGAAAACAAAGTCGTAGGTACATGCCCGCACTGGAGATCGAACCTGGGCCCCCCGCTTCGTCCATCGCTCTCCTTATAGGCTACACTGCCCTCGTAAGGAAGAACGCAGTAATCGTAAAAACCCAGTTTTGAGTAAATAGCTCTTTACTCAAATCTTAGGATTGGAAGGATTTTCATGACGTTACTGCATATTTTCTTACTGAAATTTCAGGTTTCTAGTAGACCTACAGCCACCGTTATTTTTTTCACCTATAGATATACCACCAGGGAGCTCAATTTTGCATCCAAAGTAAAAACGCAGTAATGGCTATTACTGCGTTTTTCGTTACGAGGGCAGTAGTTACAGCTCTCAACTGCCACAGCGACAGCCATAAAATTCCGCTCCACGCTCCACCATCGATCGAACGGCTAATACCTACTTTTGACACCGCTCCTAAATAAAACTCCGTAATGGTCCCCGGTGTGGTGGAGGCGCCATTTTATGGCCCCGCGGATAACAGGAGGATCCAATAGGTGCAGACTTGCGTCTCTTGTAATTGAATTGGTGTATTTCATCGGGGTAATTCAGGTTTTTAGGTCTGCGGCTTTGGGCGCTCGTTAGGAGGATTTGGTTGGGAGGAACTCGTTGGGCGGTGCGGAAAGGGGCGTTTGTGCTCGTATGTTTGACATTTTATTGCGAATCTTCTTTTGTGTGAGAAGCTCGTGTCACGATTTTCGAACTCCTGCGAATTGGGTATTTGACAGGATGTCAAATGAGTTACTTTTAAAATGGAATTTTGTATGGAAATACTTGCTTGTGACGTCACATTTCAGAGCACTCTTTTTATGTTTAATCTATTTAAAAATTGTAATAACTAGTAAATGATTAAAAGAAATACATTTTCCGAATCATTTTGTAATTTGTGTTTTAATCGAGCATCTCAAATAATTTATTGTTGATAGTGTCAAATACCGTATTCCTTCGAAATGGCTTGCGATTGTTGTGTGTGTTTTTTTTGTGGATATTCCTTAGGCGAGGGCCTCGATTCTTTAAGTGAATTATACTACGATGACAGATCAGATACATAGTCACTATAGTCAGGTCACGAGATCTGTTTTTCATACCATTGACGCTTAGAAAGTTGATATGAGTGCGCGCGTAGATTTGAAGCGGGCAATGAAACTTAATCTTAATTGTCATTGTGCGTTGCGTTAACATAATCTAGGTCTGGGTTTTAGTAGGCAAGACATCGTTTGCCGTGTCAGCTAGTAATAGATGAAAGTCGGAAATGCCTGCTAACAAAACTTTGGGTATAATCTGTTATTAAATTGATAAAATAAAGTAAATTAACTAATGGAATAATTTTCCTCTTTTTTTAAATTATTCATCTTTATTTTCCGTCTCCCGCTATCTGTTTTACTCGAAACCTTCCTCAGGCTGACTGGAAGAAATTTCTTTAGGAATAAATCCGCCTTTGCACATCGACACGTTCTACCTATTATGTTAATCAGTTTTTATGTTTTTTTATTATTGTGTTAAAAAAGAAGTAATTAAAAAAAAATAAAGGCATACCGCATACCGCGCTTTTGTAACAAAAAAAAAAACAACAAAGTGTTTTAAGCTGCCTGTGAGCAAAATACTCCTTGCTCTGAGAAGTATTTTAAGATGTTTTTCTTTCATGTTTCTTGTTCTATTATAAGTTCTACACCTTTGTCTCTATGTAATCCCCAAATGTATAATATTCTATTCCGCATCATCCGAGGACAGGAACGCAGCATCCTGTTCGCCATATTGACCAGAGCCGAGGGTGACTGGCAATGTCGCAGACAGGGCCCCACCTGCTAAATAAAGAAAGAGGTTAAACGGCGGAGGCCACAGACAAACACAGACCAGGGTTGCCAAAAAGGTTTGCTGAGAAAAAAAAGAAAAAAATGCTACCGAAGGTCACCCTTTTTAGCAGTATTTTTTTCATTGTGTTCAAAAAAATGAACAGCTGATTTAAAAAAATCACAGAAGAAAAGTTCGAAAGTTTTTTTTTAAACAGCTCGCGGTCGGTGAAAGGTAAAAAGAAATACGAAAACCAAGAGAAATAATATAATTATAACCCAGTTTGTAGAATTTAACTAATTTATTCAGCGTGTTCCAAAAATGACACGTCACAGTGACACTGGAGGTACACCTGCTCAAGAGGCGTCAAACCAACCTAACATGACCTCAGTAAAAGTTGGTTTCGAGATAAGGCCAATTTAAACTTGTTCTAAGTTTCACTTTTTTTAACCACTTTAGTGCTATGCTAGCACTTACGCTAAGTTAGTTAGTTCGTGACCGAGTACAAATAAAAAAACCAAACAAGAGGGCTATCAAACTATTAAGTTTGATAGTCCTTGTGTTTGGTTTTTTTATGCTAGCACTAAACTTGTTAAAAAAAAGTGAAAATTTAGAACTAGTTTAAATTGGCCATTTTGATATTATCTCAAAAACCGTGCAACTTTTACTGAGGTCATGTTAAGTTGGTTCGATGCCTCTTGAGCAGGTCTACCTCCGGTGTTACTGTGACGTGTCATTTTTGGGACACCCCGTATAACTATAGACCCGTGCCCCTCGGTTGGGACATAATGGGTTGATGATGATGATATAACTATAGTATGTACCTAACGATCGCTCATTGCTCAAGCCACATTATCTTCATACCAAATGTTTACTGGACGAAAATGCTATTAACCAGATGCCAGTGCTGTTGTGACTTAACGTAGTTTTTGTATTTAAATTTTGGTTGGACCTAAAGAATCTTTTGATCACAATTAGAAAAATGATTGCCAAAATTCGCACTCTACTCCATTCCATTACGGGCGACTTTGCAACTAAAATGTGAAGGTTGACGTGCTGTCGACTGTACACACCAGAAAAAAAAACATTAGGAACCTAACATAATATATCTAATTTTATAGTATTTTCATTTTGTTAATTTTTTTTAACCACTTCAAGTGGCAACCCTGATAGCTAATATGTGAGTGACAGAAGATAATAAATTACAGACGTCGCTGTGTACTGGATGGTGCACGGGTTGCGAACTTCGAGGGTCGAGTTAGGATTCGATTCTGTACAATGTGCGAGTTTAAGAAATCAGAAACACGAAATTTATTTCAACGTAAAGAATTTACGAATTACGATTATTAGTAACATTACTTTTAGACATTTTAAATTTGTATTGTTGGACATTGCTCTATGTCCTAGAACTCTATGGATCTGTGTTTTATTTCATTTTTTTATATAATATTATTTCCTATAAAAGTGACATTTTTTTCATAGCACCTACTAGCTGACCCGGCAAACGTTGTTTTGCCAGATAGGGCTATGAAAAATAGATAACAAGCTATTCTCAGACCGACTGATTGTGTATAAAATTTCATCAAAATCATCGTTTCGACATATATTTTTTTCTCTAAGGTATGTGAAAAATGACCTATTCTCAGATCTATCGAATATACATAATTATAAAATTTCATCAAAATCGGTCAAGAATCAAGCCGTTTCGTAGGAGTATGCGCACTATCACGGTGACACGAGAATTTTATATACTCCTATAAAATTGTAATGTGCATTTTAGCTCTAACATAATTTTATACACAATGCATGTTTTTATTGAATAAATAAAGCTGTCCCGGCAAACTTCGTACCGCCAAAGTTTTCGTAATACATATTTCCATATTTTCTCACCATTCAAACCTTCCCTGGAGTTGCACAAATATAAAAACCCAAAAATCAGCCAATTCGGTCCAGCCGTTCTCGAGTTTTAGTGAGACTAACGAACAACAATCCATTTTTATATCTAAAAAAAGAAGATATGTTTTTTTTTTGTGTGTAAAGCACATACACACAAAAAAAAACACGTTGTACATAAGATGCATGTTGTTATTGAATAAATAAAATAATGAAAATAAAAATAACGAAAAAAAAAAGTGAAGCTACCGGCATCCCGCAAACAATTTTACGACGGTGCAGGTCCCAAGGGTCCCGTAGCCATGGGCGCGGGCATGTCAATACATCCGCGGGAGCAGGTTCGATTCCCAGGTACCTATTGGCCCGGTACGTGGTGTTGTGTTTTTTCTTTTCTCTCCACCTGTGCGCGCGCTCTCGGAATAAAATACAAATATTTTATTCACAGTAAAAACAAAATGTTTACTTTATGAACGTTAAACTTGTTAGTTTCACAATTAAAAGATTATGTGGAGAAGAAACTAACAAAGAAACTCCGTGGAGATTGTTTTCAAAACAGTTTTAGCTTAATTAACAAACTTTCAAACTTGAAAATTATTACTCATAGATGTGTTGAACACTAGACACAATTACTTTAAATACATCCAATATTAATCTACTGTTTAACACCAGACATCTTTGTGGTCTGGTGTTAGACAGTAGTTAATATTAAATTTAATCAGAGGATAACTGTGTCTAGTGTTCAACACATCCAGAGGTAATAATTTTTAAGTTTGAAAGTTTGTTAATGACGCTAAAACTGTTTCGAAAAGCATTAGCATGTAGAGTTTCTTTGTTAGTTTTTTCTCTGTGTAATCTTTTAATTGTGAAACTAACAGCTTTGACATTCAAAACATTTTGTTTGAACATAGAATAGAATTTTTTTATTAACAATTAACACGGTGACACGATAATTTTATACATTACATTTTATTTTATTAATTTATTAAAGGTATAAACATCTAAAAAAACCAAGCGTCTTAATCTCGATTGTTGTCTTAATTGCTTATTATAAAAAATCTACGATTATTTAGAAGACAAGGATGTCTGGCATTAAATAATAGTTTAATATTAAATTTAATCAGAGGATAAATGTGTCTAGTGTTCAACACATCCAAGAGTAGGTATATTTTTTTAAGTTTTGTAATTTAGACTAAAACTGTTTTGAAAAATATAAATGTGGATTTTCTTTGTAAGTGTGTCCAGTTCTAGAGACTGGTGCCTCTGCCTACCCCTTCGGGGATAACGGGCGTGAGTTTATTTTTATTTTATTTTATAGTTTTTTCTCCATGTAATCTATTAATTGTGAAACTAACAACGTTGACGTTCATAAAGTAAATATTCTATTTGTACTATGAATAAAATATTTGACTTTGACTTTACGCATATCGGAGGACAGACTAATGGTGCGTTCAACATTCTGCCTTTAATTGAACTAGGAGACGATTCTCCTAGTTCAATAGGGTAGTTTCCAGGGTCAAAATATTTAAATTCTATTTAGTCCGTATTTTAGATTATAAAAAAATATTGTACACGTATTTTTTCTTTTTTCGATTAAACAAAAAATAACAAAGATATATCCCATTAAAGTTACGTGTGACGTCACTCCGTGCTAAAAAATTCAGCACGGCGTGACGTCACACGTAACTTTAATGGGCTATATCTTTGTCATTTTTAGTCTAATTTACAAATAAAAAATACGTGTCCCTTATTTTTGAATAATCTAAAAGACGGACTAATTACATTTTTTAGGGCAACTAGCCCATTAAAGGCAGAATGTTTCAAAGGGTGTTACCTTTCATGATACATTGCGGCAATGGGCAACGCACAAACATAAAGTTTTTTCCTACGCCCTAGGTATTTGCTGTATGGCCGCGGCTTAGGGTGCGCTCTCATGTGCCGGCGATATTCCGTACGCTCACGGGCTCCGTTGTAGTCACGCACTAATTGCGCAGGGCCCGCGCGTTGCCTAGGACGGCTTTATGCAAAACAGCTTTGGCAATCCAGTTTGTTTTATATTATTTGCTTGCATACGAATCTAGCGACGCCGACGTCGCAATGACGTCCCAATGATGCAGAGCCCTACTTTCCTCACAATACAATCAATTGGGTATTTGACAAATGAGTTGCTTTTAAAACGGAATTTCGTATGAAAATACTTGCTTGTGACGTCACATTTCAGAGCACTCTTTTCATGTTTCATGTATTTAAAAATTGTAATAACTAGTAAATGATTAAAAGAATAAATTTTCCGAAACATTTTGTAATTGTTGTTTTAATCGAGCATCTCAAATAATGTATTGTTGATAGTGTCGAATACCGTATTGTCTTGGTACCAAGCTAGGATACCCCATGCTATGGTAACTGGGCAAGGATGTCACAAACATGGAAATACACCTAGATTATTAAAAGCGAAACCCATTATGCAGTTTTATTTTGCTGTTTTTCTCCAAAACTCGACCCTGAAACGTGTACGTTGAAATTTAACAAACAGAATGTAAATTATTTTCAGCGGACTAGTTTAGAGTTTTCTGTTGATAATTTAGAGTTTTCCGCTAAATAGTTTTCAAATTCGCTTGATTTATTTAGAATTGTCAGCCATATTTTTGCACTGAACGATACTTAAACATTTTTTTATAACCAATTTTGTATGTGAGGTCTCTGAATGCGAATGACGAGAGACAGTGTGAAATGGCATTTGGGGAAAATGGCCTATATCGAGCAGTGGGCAACGATGGGCTGATGATGATGATGTTGATCATTTTGAATTTTAAACAACTAAGGGTTTTCTCTCAAACTTTGAGTTTGACTGTTTAATTATTTATTTTATTAGGTTTATGAACTGTACGTACATCATTCCATGCTAACAGTGTAATGCAGTTATGTTGAACTAGATGTGTAACTAATTATAGATAAACACCGCATGCATAACAGAAGTATTGAAGTACCTACAGCTAGAACTTAATAATTAGTTACTGCAGTCTAATTACAATAATTTAACTTAAATTGCACAATTATTAAATATATTTTTCTATTTTATTTATTTATCATAGTGTCCAACATTAGTCTTTGACTAATTCGTTGTACAGTAAAAAAATAAGCAATTAAGACCGTTAGCCTCTCTTACACATTAAATACAGAAATGAAACAAAAAAAAAATATGTAAACCCCCAGTACATTTTTAATTTCTTCTGTGCATTCACCCAAAGAACAGATACATATATCAATACCCTCTTCCACCTTGTTGAGTATTTTTATTGGTCTAGTGATTGGTGCTTCGGCTATATATTTTTTCGATAATGCTGTGCAGTGTCAAAGTGCACATCTAGGATGCTACTAAGTTGGTTAGATGAGTGGAATTGTTCAGCCTTTGTGATAATAAGGAATCTAATATCTCTTTTGCTTAAAACTTCTTATTGTATACATAAATTCGATTTACAGAAATAAAAATAAATATTACAAATTATAAACATTGGATACCACTTTATTTATAATATTTTAGCTACAAGGCTTTTGTATGCAACAAACACAGACAGGGTCCACAGTAATACACATCTTCTTCTTATATATAAAAAAGGATTGCTGTTCGTTAGTCTCGCTTAAAACTCGAAAACGGCTGGACTGATTTGGCTGATTTTTGGTTTTTCATATCTATAAAACTCCAGGGAAGATTTAAATTGTGAGAAAAAAAACTTTGGCGGTACGAAGTTTGCCGGGACAGTTAGTTATCTATGATGATCTTATCCAACTTATGGCTGCAATAAAGTATTGAGTATAGACATATTTTAGACATTTACATACAGGCACATACATTGCTTCTGGCCCCACACTAGGATACCCTGTGTCGTGGGTACCAGAAACAGCGACGTCACAAACATGTAAACATCCAAGACCTGGGATTTTTTTTTTGTCCCCAGCCGGGACTCGAACCCGGGACCTCTCGCATGGTAGTCAGATGCACTAACCACTGTATGATAATATAAATATCTTAGATTCTATATTTACCAATAAAAGACCTGCCCCAGTTCACTGTCGGGGCAATGAGCCTAGAACGCTGACGACGAAGCCTCTTTCGATGGCCAGGCTTATCCTTAGACAGAGGTACGCGCATTCTCCTGTACGATTTCTCTTGGCTCCTTGTGGCATAATGCCACCCAATCCACGGCGGTCGCGTAAGCTTTTAAAATCCATTTAGCGTCTCCCGGCTATTTGTTGCTGCGCGCAATAAATATTGTATGAACGGCGCATTGTAAGACGTGGCGGTTTCAGTTATGATCTAAGATCCGGCATGACAAACCTACCCTCATCTGTTGTTTCAATGATAAAAATATCCTAGATTATATTATACACTAAACGAAAACTAGGCTTCGCTAGACTGAAATGTAGTCTCATAATGATATTCCACATTGTTTCTCTCGTAATGCTTCTCAATTTCAACAAATTTGACCTTAGATTTCACAATGGACACCTGTGACATGTAATGGCGTGACACCAACGCAACATTGGTGACATTGACATGTTTACTTCGCAACGCCCTCAGCATAAGTTCTTACTCGTATTCCGAGGCAACGCACAGTACGTTGACGCCATATATGCGATCGCTTCAAAAAATTCAAAAAATGGCAAGTAGGTAAATTGATTAACCACTCTTAAAATCTTAATCTGCATAACATGGACCAAATTAGGAAATATTATTTTGTTTTATGAACCCACCAGAAGTTGTCAAGAAAAAATTGAAAATAACCCCTTCCGCGGACTCTCGACTTGCAATTTATTCGCACAGATGTTAACGTCTGTAAATAAAAACACATCTTTTGTGTTTATTCTTTCTCTGTTATGAAAATTATGGAGCCTGCTAATGAAGTTGTTGAAGTTAATGAAGAATGTTATCTAGTTTTGTATTAATTATTGTTATAGTATGGTTATTTAAGGACTAACGAGGAATCAATTGGTACCTTAAACTACCTCTAACTTTAATATTTTTGTAAGGATTCAACAAGGCATTCAAAAAAATTCACTATTGCGCACTCCACCGTATTTTTTATATGGTTAGTTAGACCCTCAAAAATTTTTTGATACCAAAATAACACCAAATTTAGCTTCGGAACAATGTTGTAGATTTTTTTTCCAGGAACTCGTCGCGTTATTTCGCACGCAACATTTTTCATGCTTGGCGCTTTGCCTTTTCCGGCAATAAAATAAAGGTAGTAACAGAGTCTGTGAGGAATATTTTCAATGTAGATAAAGAAGAAGAAGATGATGAAGTTGTTTTAATGAAAAAAAAAATATTTTTCTGCATGGTGGCCTCCAAACAGTGACGTTATCAGGAAAAAAAATCCCACCTTTTGCAAGTACAATTGGCAGTGGCTTACAGAAAATATGGAGTCACCAGCTTCTTAAAGTACTCATGATAATGTACACCTGGAACCAGCAACCTTTGAAAGCGCAAAATTAAATGTTTCGATGAAAGGGCGCCTTCAAAGAAAGAATTTTCAGGATTTAGTAAAAACTCGTTCAGCTGCTGAATTATCTTTGGACTCGTCCTTATTTATTTATTTTATTTATTTATTTATTTATCTTTCCTAAAAATTGGCTATGATATTATCCATAATTTTAATTATCAGACAACGTTATTTTTTTCCCAAAAGTCACAAAAAGTATGAATTAATGGTAAAAGCATGAAGAAGTAATTAATTAATTCGATACATCAACGCGGCGAATTGCGACCGCCGCTTGTATGGGCTCAATGCACTGTGCAACGCCCCATTGCATAGAAAGATCATTTTTTTATATTGAAAATACTCGATCATCCTAAATTTCCGCCTATTTAAGTTGTCGACTCGGATCGACTAATTTTTGACGCTCTTCAATTTGATGTGCTTTTCGTTCTAGTCTACTGTAGACCGGTACGGAATTATTAATATCATAGACTAGACGAAAGCGAAGGCCCCGAAGACCGGCCGGCGGCGGCGGGTCGGTTTTGCAACGCCACTTTGAATCGAATTTTGAAGATTCTACAGACCACAGTTGTATGAGCATGTTTAATAAAGAATATTCTTATCTTATCTTATCTTATTCTTTGAGAACTGTGAAATTTCGAATATTACTCTGTGAATAACTAACTTACCTGTGAATAAAAAATGTTCTAGCCCTGAGGGGTTCAATAACCAAAAGAAGGTATAATATTTCCCGTGGCGGATCTCGTGCTATGTTACGTACCGAGAGCTAACTGCGTATCGGGGAAAAATGACGCGGCTTCAGCTGCCAAACGTACACGATAATCTATAGATCTATAGACGACTTCTGCCTACCATGCGAGAGGTCCCGGGTTCGAATCCCGGCTGGGGACAAGAAACCCTAGTCTTGGATGTTTACACGTTTGTGACGTCGCTGTTTCTGGTTCCCACGACACAGGGTATCCTACTGTGGGACCAGAAGCAATGTATCATAATTATTACATTATGTCGCCACCGGGGGACACTGTCTGTTCCCTGAGGAAGGTATAGGCCATACTCCACCAAGGGGGCCAAGTCCGGATTGGTGAGGCTTGTAAGACTAGTGGCTGGTCTTACTGTCAGAAGTTTTCAAGCCACCCTTAGGCCTCTGGCTTGGCTTAACGACTGCCATCTATCGACGGCAGCCGGCACCAACTGCTTAACGTACCTTGCGAAGCACGGAACCGCTCGGTAAAATGCCACTAGCGTTATTCATGGACGGTGACCCATCCATGGACTGAACGCGCCGTATGTTGCTTAACCTTAGTGATTGTTCAAGATCACTCAGGCAGCCCAGGCTACAAGCGATTCGACAGACAGACATTGCGAAATTATAACTATCGAACCCTATGATTTACCGAGATGCCTTTTTATATGTCAACATTTACATTTTTGCAACCAAAAATCCACCTGCTCTTGACTCTATGTTTATTAAGTAAAAAAGTAAAAAAGATTTTATTGCCACCAACAATACAATAGGTAGGATTTTTACTATCGGCACTTTCTATATGGTATATAAAACCAGTGACCAATGATATCAGCCTCTATTAGGAAATACACCTTACACCAAATCCTCTCAAATCTCTGTGCACTTGAATTATCTTTACGATTTGAGGTAAACGCTCGGCTTATGGGCCGCAGACCAATATAAGTTATTAATACATACATAAGCTCACACCCCTATCCCATGCCACGATCCTGACAAATCGCACACTTGCAAGAACAACGTGTTATTTCGGAATCCTTACGTTAGATGAGAGCTTTTTTTCAAGGTTTCATAGTAATGGCCGAAAGACGTGATGTAGTGTCTCTTTTGCTCATTATTCCGGCGTTTTCGGAGTAATAAAATCGCGTTAAAAAAATATATATCTATGAATAAAAAAATGGTTTTCTTCGAAATATCACGTTGTTCTTGCAAGGGTGCGAAATCACTTTCGCTTCATCGACATTAATTAGTCGTTGCATGCACCCACGTCGGTGTCGGGTACTTTTTATCTTTTTAAGTTATTAACTATTTAAAAATTACACAAAACGGTGATGGCGTAGCAGAGTTGACCCTTGCTTCTCGATCATGAGGGTCTGGATTCGAACCACACATGTACCAATGACTTTTAGTTACGTACATTTGTTTGTTTGTACAGCAACACCATTCGCTGATAAATTGTACCCGGATAACGGCGACAGGCTTGCCACTTGTCACGTTTGGGACCTAATAAACTCGGCAAAACGTGGGCCCAGTTGTAGCGATTGGTGCGTCTACCTACCCCCTCGGGGATAACGGGCGTGAGTTTATTTATATTTATTTCTTACAATAAAAAAGTGTTCAAAAGATGGACTTAATTTCTACCAGTCAACTTGGAGAAGGCACGTCAATAGCAAAAATATAATAGATATGTACTAAAACATAAATATTTGCACACAGGGACCTACACTGCTTCTGGCCCCACACTAGGATACCCTGTGTCGTGGGAACCAGAAACAGCGACGTCACAAACATGTAAACACCCAAGACCTGCGGTTTGTTTTCCCCAGCTGGGATTTGAATCCGCGACTTCTCGCATGGTATAGTAGGCAGATGCGCCAACCACTGCGCCATCGAGGTCGTCAAACATTGACAACTTACATACAACGCTTGTTAGACTAGTGGCTGGTCTTACTATCAGAAGTTTTAAAGCCCTGAGGTCTCTGACTTGGATTAACGACTGCCATCTATCGACGGCAGCCGGCAACAACTGCTTAACGTGCCTTGCGAAGCACAGCACCGCTCAGAAAAATGCCACTAGCGTTAAAACTAATATTGGTTTTTTAAATAATACGCACATTGTAATTATTAATTTGCGAATGGCGAGAGACCGTGTGAAATTGCATTTGGGAAAAGGCCTGTACTCAGCAGTGGGCAACGGTGGGCTGATGATGATGATTTTGATGATTTATATAGGCGGCCTCTATTAGAAAAAAAGTGTGAACCTTGGGATACCTTATCTAAGTTATCTTAAGTTAAACATTTTTAAACATAAACAGGCAGACATTGCTTCTGGCCCCTCACTAGGATACCCTGTGTCAAGGAACCAGAAACAGCGGCATCACAAACATGTAAACATCCAAGAACTGAGTTTTTTTTTGTCCCCAGCCGGGGTTCGAACGCGGCACTTCTCGCACGGAAGGCAGATGCGTTAGCGTCTAAGCTACAGAGGTCGTCAAATTCTCAGTATTTTCCTTCAAACGAGGGCCAACAACTCCTCCCTTACCTCAAAAATGTTAATTCGCGACGGATTTAAACATCTGCTCTGGATCGGATTAAAATATTATGATATTATTCCGCTCAGTGCCCACAACAAGGCCCGTCACCCTACTGCGCCTTAAGAATTACAATCGTTTCTGTGGACAAACAAACTGTTCTATTTGGATTATGAGTATGGATTGTTTTGTTGCTGAATATTTATGCTCCGGGGCAGTTGAAGATTAATGTAGTAGGATTAATTAACATTATTATGTTCCTTCGGTGAAAGTGAAGTACAAGGAAATAGATTAATTTTTAAATTTAATATTATTATTATTATTGTACACAAGAAAGAAAACACATTTATGAAAATATTATGTACCTATGGTCGAAAAAATATTAAAGACTTCGAAACTCTTGGTATCCATCATAATTGTCATTTCCACGATTTAGACTTGCAAAAGTTAATACTTCCTTTATGGGGCACTGTATAAGGTTCTACAACAAGATACCCCAAGATTAATATTAGAGTTACCTCCAACGCGATTTAAGAATTGTGTTAAGCACACTCTTTGCAAAAAAGCTTATTATAAAATCAAAGATTATTTAGAAGACAAGGACGTCTGGCATTAAACAGTAGTTTAATATTAAATTTAATTAGAGGATAACTAGAGCTGTGTCTAGTAATATCCAAGAGTAATATCTTTAAGTTTGAAAGTTTTTTAATTAAGCTAAAACTGTTTTGAAAAGAATAAATGTGGAGCTTCTTTGTTAGTTTCTTCTCCATGTAATCTATTGATTTATTTATTTAAGGCACACCAACAGGTAACATACAAGTATTACAATATAGCTTATAATAGGAACTATTCTAGTATGTTAGCTAATTACAGGTGGGCACAACATTATCTTGTTGTTCTTTTTTAATACTGTTGATAATACATTGGGTTGTGCTGACACTATACTAAAGCATCAGACGTTGTTAGATATATTAATAATAATAAAAACTAAAACTAAACATAAATTACCAATTTGAATGAATCCGGGAATACTATTTGAAGATATTGGAAATATTACTTTTAAATTTTGACAACGACTCATAAAATATATCAGTGCCATCCAGTTTAGCGCAAAGCGAATTGTATTCATCACACATACGTGAGAGCGGTGCGTATTTACCGATATTTGTTCTGCTGAATGGAATGTTCAAGATTTTTGTAATCGGAGTTCTGGGATAGTGGTTTGATTGTGAGACTAACAACTTTGACTTTCATAAAGTAAACACTTTGTTTGGACTATGAATAAAATAGGTATTTGAATTGAATTTAATTGAATTGAAGTAGGTAGAAGGAAATAGATAACAAATACAATACAAATACAAAAATAAAATCCCTTATTTGTGAAATGTACGTGGATATATAAGTTGGTAAATATATTTTATCTACCTACTCTACATTCTGCTAAAAAAAGCATGGAAATATTTTCATTACTTATAGTCTAACATGCAATACTAGTAGGTACTTGGTCAAATTTATGTCTTTAACAAAATCAAAGGTCACAATCGAAGTCTATCAAACATGTTATATAAAGTTGCTCCGTGGCTCGGTAAAGTTATGCAGAATTCCTTGTCACTTAAATATTCAACAATACAGTAATAACATTATTGTCAATAAATATCGATTTAAGCTTTAATTTAAACGTATTAACATCAAGGTTTTTGATATTATTAGGAATAAAATATTAATTTTTAAATTTAGGTAATTTTATTATTATTAGTATACACAAGAAAGAAAATATTTTAAAAGAGAGCCGGTGCACATAAAATTATAAGAAAATGTTATATGTTTCTCAAAAAAGAACGAAAGAATGACAGAACGTTGCTTAAGTATTTACTTAGTTTAAATTCTCAAATTAGAAATCGGCTTTAAGGCCCGGTTTCCGAGTTGAGAATTTTCACTAAGTAACTACTTATAAGATTCTAAAAACAATGTATTTGGGAATAAAATTGGACGTAACCTAACTGAGCGAAAACAGCGCCAGATAAGCCTCGTATGGTTTTCGCCCGCTGGTAGAATAAGTATACCTAAGTGTATGTTGTGTCTTAAGAGAAATGAATAAAAAAAAAGAAACTGTCGTGCTGTCTCGTCAAATTTCTCAGAAAAGACCGTGACAGCACGTGTCTTCAGTATTTACTTAATCTAAATTCTCAATTCAGAATTCCGCCCTATGTCGCCATCGAGGGGCACGGGTCTCTTCTTACTTAAGTATTTCATCAGAAATCAGAAATCAAAAATTTATTTTAATGTAAAGAATTTACATTCTGTTTGTTGAATGTCAATGTAAATACAGTTATGTATAACGTTAGCCGCTCAACCCATTATGTCTCTTGGCACGGGTCTCTTCAGTGAGTAAGGTATAGGCCATACTCCACCACGGGGGCCAAGTCCGGATTGGTGGAGGGGTGGAGGATTGTAAGACTAGTGGCTGGTCTTACTGTCAGAAGTTTTCAAGCCGCCCTAAGGTCTCTGACTTGGCTTAACGACTGCCATCTATCGACGGCAGCCGGCACCATATACCACCATCGGTCACCATAGACGGTGACCCATCCATGGACTGAACGCGCCGTATGTTGCTTAACCTAGATCGTTTAAGATCACTCAGGTAGCCGGGGCTACGAGAGATTCTGTGCTGATTGATGTATATGAATACCTGAGACTAGAGATTCCTCACGATGGTTTCTTTCACCGTTAGCGAATGAATGCTATTTGATACTTTTTTTTATTTACTAGGAAACCATCAGACACGGTACAAAATAAAACAGTACCTACATGAAAAAGTGGCGATATAAGTCCCAATAATTAACATTAAAAAACTTATGAAAAATCAATACACGACTTTACACGAGAATCACTACTGCCTGCAGCGAATAAAAACAGCGGAACAGTATCTACCTAATTATGATTTTTCTCTTATACGAGTATAAGAGAAAAATCATAAACAGATGGTTCTTAATTGAGTTGTTAGTTAAGCAAAATAAATCTATTTCATTGAAAATAATATTATAAGTGCTCATAATTATTACTGTACATTAATGTAGTTACTGTACATTAACGACATGCCGAATAATGTACACCACCCCATGGTACTGTTTGCCGATGATAGCGCAGTTCTAATAAAAAGGAATAATGATGTAGACTACGAGAAAGATATTAATAGTACTCTCAGCAACATCATATATTGGCTTACTAATAATAAGCTGCTTATAAATATTGACAAAACCAAGGTGATGTATTTTAGTCACAGGGTAGAAGAATATTTGAACCCAAATGTAAACTACAAGGGTGAAACAATTGAAGAAGTGAACCAAACCAAATTCTTAGGGTTAGTTATAGATAAAAACTTGACTTGGAAGCCACAATCAGAAGAAATCTGCGAAAAACTACAAATTCTCCTACGCGTTATATAAGCTCGCTAAAGTTGTGAACCGTGACGCAGTGCTATGTGCCTATCACGGCTATGTAGCTTCCACGCTTCGTTATGGTATCATATTCTGGGGGAACTGTTCAAATAGAGAAATTATATTTAAATCTCAAAAGAGATGTCTTAGAGCTATGTGTAAATTAAAATCAACAGACACCTGTAAACCATATTTTAAGGAACTGAAGTTACTAACGTTTCCCTCTATGTACATATTTGAAGTTGCTTTATTTGTAAAAACGAACCCAATATTGTTTACGAAAACTAATAGATTAAGAAATCCTCATAGACTTCAAAATGTAACCTCAAAAACGGCTCTACTTAGTAAAAGCGTAATTGAACTAGCTCCAAAAATTTACAATAAAATTCCTAATAATATTAAAAGCCTTAATGTTAATACTTTTAAATTAAAGCTTAAATCCATATTGATTGAGAAGTGTTATTACTCTATTGTTGAATATTTAAATGACAAGGAATTCTGCAAATAACTTTACAGAGCCACTGAGCCACTTTCTATAACATGTACCTATGATAAACTTCAATTGAGACTTTTGAATTTGTTAAACACATTAATTTGATCAACTATTAGAATTGCATGTTAGACTATAAGTCATGAAAATATTTGTATGCTTTTTTTAGCAGAATTTAGAGTACATAAATGTATTTACCAACTTATATATCCACCTACATTCCACAAATAAATGATTTTGTATTTGTATTTGTATAATTCGATAAAGTACATAATTTTGCCCGTAATTGCTGCGGCTGAATGGAGCCTGAAAAAGAGGTTTTATTGTGATATACAATCGACTATTCCATTAACAAGATTGTAAAGGAACATCATAATTATCATAACTATGTACATCTATGTATAATTTCACAAAATCTAATGCCTCATTATAATTAGGTAGGCTTTGTACGGATATTCTTATTCTTATTACGTTATGATGAAAATATTAATTACAGGAAAGCACTAATTATTTTGTTAATACCTAGCGCATTATTTTTAATATTTCTTTTAAATATTTAGGTCTAACCAAAGACACTTTAGAAAATAACTACCGCCATCTGTTGTTGAGTAGCAAAGTAATATATTTAAAATTAAATGTTTATTTAAAAAACGGTGGACCAGTAGTGAAATTTACATGAATACCAAATTACTTCAGAGAGTGGTTTAAAGAACGTCGTAGTTAAATGTAACTTTTTACGAATTCAAAGTACTACTGCTGCCATCTAGTGTCCTTATGCAGAAATCTGAAAGCTTCTGGTAGGCTGCTTGCAGTAGGAAAGGTTCAAACTTCCACTTGCCGAAGATACTAGGGCTTTTCAGGGTCAGCTTTTTTTGACAGCTATAAGTTGGGTTTATCAAAATTAATTAGATGGCGCTGTACGCAACCCCGTTTAGAAACGGCAAGGCACGGATTTAAAAACTTCAAGCAGCCAACCAGAAGCTTTCAGGCTTCTGCATAGGGACACTAGATGGCAGCTTTCGTAAACTGGATAGCTTACTAATTTTACAAGGAATACAGAATATTCAACGAAATATGAAGTTTTTTGACTCTCCTGAAAAGTAGCTAGAAGTGGGATCGCGGTTTTGATTCAAACGACGAGTTGTATTCTGTGATATCTAATCACAAAATAGTTTGAATGTTTGTTTTCGTTGCCTTTGAGTGAGTATGTAGATTTTATATGGATAACCAGAATCCAAAGAAACTTCTCTGCATACTATCCACTATGCAGACAGGTTTCTTTAGTTATTGGACCTAAGGTCTTCTTTCATCCAGATAGGGTTTGCGTCAGCGCCGTCTATCGATCAAAGGAGGTACTACTTTTTTTTTAAATCGCTGTGAAAAGCCCCCCGCCCTTGACTATAGTGAAAAAGTATTTTTGAATTAAAATTGTTTTTGTAAGACTGTATTTAGCAGTGCTACGCGCTAAGGCTGAAGACAAACCTCGTGTGGAAACCTGAGTATCTGAACTATTCACATACCTCAGCGCTTAAAATCGCCACGTGGTCTCACGTGGTGTTAGTCACAATCCTAACCTAACCTAACCTAGCGCTCAGACCTGCCCTCATATTACGTAACTTTCCACTCTATCGGGTTAAGCCTTTAGAAAACTCGAAAGTGTCGAAATAAGAATGTATAATGACAGTTCGGAGTAGGAGTATGAGATAACGATCGTTTCACCAAACAAGTCATAACAAATCATAACAATAAAATCGAAATTCATTAGCTCATGGGACTTCTTTCGTGGCACGACTCTACCTACTGGGAAAAAAGTCCCAGAATGTAACAGTGTGACATAAGGTGGTGTCACATCATCATCAACCCATTTTGTCTCACCGAGGGGCACAGGTCTCTTCCCTGAGGAAGGTATAGGCCATACTCCACCACGGGGCCAAGTCCGGATTGGTGGAGGCTTGTAAGACAGTGGTTGGTCTTACTGACAGAAGTTTTCAAGCCGCCCTAAAGGCCTCTGACTTGGCTTAACGACTGCCATCTATCGACGGCAGCCGGCACCAACTGCTTAACGTGCCTTGCGAAGCACGGAATCGCTCGGAAAAATGCCACTAGCCTTAGTCATACAATGTCACCCATCCAAGCAGTGACCGCGCCCTATGTTGCTTAACCTTCGTGATCTTTAATTTCATTCAGGCAGCCGCTGCTTAGAGCGATTCTTAGCTGAGTAAGCGATTGTGTTGTATGGAAATTATTACTATGTAGTGATATTTAACACTAACACTAACACACTTACATACAGGCACTTCTTCTGATCCCACACTAGGATACCCTGTGTCGTGGGAACCAGTAACAGCGACGTCACAAACATGGAAACACCCAAGAGCTGGGTTTTTTTTTCGTCCCCAGCCGGGATTCGAACCCGGGACCTCTCGCATGGTAGTCACATGCGCTAACCGCTGCGCCACAGAGGTCGTCGAATTTTGAAATACATACGTTATTGTTATATGTTATTCATTCATCCGGACTAAGTACAGTCACGCGCAGAATGTTTTCTGTCACAATCATCATCCTCCATCAAACGTTCCACCGCTGGAAACGGGTAATTTTACAATACTTTTACAATAAATTTACAGTAAATAGTACAAAAGTACTAGGGTACCAGAAGTATGAGTAAGAGATTGCGGCTAAAATAAAATCTCATGAAAAACGTGCGGCTTAGTTCATGGTGTTGCTTAATACTGCGCAGTATTAAACAGAGTTGTTTACTACTACTATCTACTTACTTTTGTTACCCTAGTACTTTTAACTGCTCTGGACTATACCATAAGTGCGACGGGGCGTGGAGCAAAGCACTGGGAATTAAAATAAAACGCAAAGCGACATTATGGGAATCGAGATTCAGGGAATAAAACTTATGATGAAGGTCCTATAGCATGAAAAAAAATTGAAACTATCAGCATGAACACTATGATCGCGACCTTTGTTAGTGGTCAATAATTCCATGAGCGAGACGATTGTTAACCTGACTGTACCCATTTCTGCAAAAAATCAGAGTGTGTCCAGTTGGTGAAAACATAAAAATTATAATTATTACTATTTTAGCTTTCACCATCTGGACACACATAAAAATCTTTGTGTGTCCAGATGACGAAAGAATAAATGATACTAATTTGAGTTTAACCAACTCGACACAGGTGTGTCCAGTCATGTGTGTCCAGTTGGTGAATAACCCCTGTGGTGGAGTATGGCCTATGCCTTCCTCAAGAAAGAAACCCGTGCCCCTCGGTGGGGACATAATGGGTAGATGATGACTCAGCGTTGTGCTGAATATAATAGTAACACCTTCCATACAACACAATCACTTGACCTAATCCCAAACTAGGATACCCTGTGCTATGTTAACCAGGCAAAGACACCACAAACATGGAAACATACCCAAACTGAACGTATTTAGCAAAAAGGTTCCAATCCAAACCATGGTCATTTTTGAGTTAAATATACCAAAATGATCACTATGACCTATACTTTAAGAATCAAAGACTCGCATAGCCATCCGACGAGTATGTGCAAAGTTATGGCACATGGTAGTCAACCCACATGTATGGAGAGCGTCAATCAGCGTAAACCTAAAAACTCAAATATCTCAAAAATCACTTTGTGTAGGTTGTAACCTTTTTGCTAAACTAAGTCCAATTTGTACTGTACAAATGCACGGCGGCCCATAGGGGAATCGAACCCACCTCCATTTTGGAAGCTAGACGCCTTAACAACTAGACCAACGAGGCATGCAATAATGATAATTATTTATCTGCATCATGTAATAATACGGCCGATGACGCGTATCGTCCCAAGAGCAGTGAAAAATATTATTGATAATGACACTCGACCAGGGTGACCATTATTTGATACACGAACCGGGACATCTGCAAAATTACGACGCGGTTAACCATGTTTCTGAAAAATAAATCTCTTTCTAACCTTGCACCAAACTGTATATAAAAAAATACAGTTATGAAATTTATATAATAACTATCTGACGCTGCAAACGTTGTTTCTCCATATAAATTATTTGTAGGATTATAATTTTTTAAAAATGGGGTGGACTACCCTTATCACTTAGGGCTACGAAAAAAAGATAATAGGTAAACAACCTATTCTCAAACCTACCGTTTCAGAGGAGTATGCGCACTAACACTGTGATACAAGAATTTTATAGTATATTATATTAGATATAAAAAAAAAACTTCCACATATCGACGGCAGTCGATAGATGGATCGTGTCTTGCGAAGTACGGATCCGCCCGGAAAATGTCACTAGCGTTAGTCATAGAACGGTCACCCATCCATGCACTGAACGCGCCCTATTTGATCACTAAGGCGGCCGGGGCTACGAGCGTTTGAAATAATATTAATATAATAATAATAAACACACAACACAATCACTTGACCTGGTCCCAAACTAGGATACCCTGTGTTATGGTAACTAGGAAAGGACATTACAAACATGGAAAAACACCCAGACTGAGGCCATTGTACAAATTTTCGACGTTCAAATGTTTTGACGACCTCTTCGGCATAACGGTTAGCTCATCTGCCTACCATGCGAGAGGTCCCGGGTTCGAATCCCGGCTGGCGACAAAAAAACCCCAGGTCTTGGATGTTTACATGTTTGTGATGTCGCTGTTTCTGGTTCCCACGACACAGGGTATCCTAGTGTGGGGCCGGAAGCAATGTATGTGCCTGTATGTAAATGTTTGTTTGGTGGCCCCCAAGGATCTAACCCACGTACTATGTCTTGGTAAGTAAACGCCTTAACGAACTAGACAAACGAGGCCGTCGGAATATAGAGAGTCCCGATTAAAGCTGGAAGTGTGGTCATGTTACTCGTGACCTTTGACCCTTGCAAGAAAACAAAAGCAGGAGATAAGGGGACAACATCATAATAATTATGGATGTTTACGAATTGCCGCTGTTGTGTATGGCAACGACTATCGATCGAACGTCAATCGATATTGTATTCTTACAGTCTTGTCAATCTTAGTTACATAAACCAGTTTTAAAGAAGAAATCAAAAGTGTATTTCAACGTAAAGAATTTACATAATTATACCCCCTTATTCATAATAGTCTGCTAACTTAAAGCATTGCTAATTCTCACTCTGTAGGGGAGGGCTACTCACGGAGGGCTACATGGACACTCACGAAAGGGCTGGTCCACCAGTTTAAAGTCGCTCAGCGAGCTATGGAGAGAGCTATGCTCGGAGTTTCTCTGAAGGATAGGATTCGTAACGAATACATCCGACAGAGAAAAAAAGTTATCGACATAGCTCAGAGAATTAGCAAGCTGAAGTGGCAGTGGGCTGGCCATATTTCGCGAAGAACCGACAACCGCTGGGGTAAACGTGTTCTTGAGTGGAGACCGCGACTCGGCAAACGTAGTGTAGGACGCCCTCTAACCAGGTGGGATGACGATCTGCGAAGGACTGCAGGCAGATGCTGGATGCGGCAAGCTGAAGACAGGGCGCTATGGCGCTCATTAGGGGAGGGCTATGTCCAGCAGTGGACTAATATAGCCTGATGATGATGATGACTTTATCTTCTTCTATTGACCTAAGTCAGAATGAAAAATAACACTCTGTAGCAGCTGTTTTAAGTTAGCGGACCATTATGAATAAGGGGGTTTATTGTAGGTATGTCAATAAGATAATGGAAAACTAAATTTTGTAAAAATATTAGGAGACAACTGTAAATTATGTTTGTAATAGATAAACTTATTATGTTATGATAAGTTTATTACACATAGATTAGTTATTCACATAGATTAGTTATTTTCAAAGTAAAATAAAAGCCAAAATTCACGATTTGTATTTTAGAAACCTGCAGGTAGAGATAATCTATGGAGCAAGGTTATTTCAAGGTTCATTGCATGGATGGGTGACCATTCTAGTGGCATTTTTCCGTGCGATTCCGTGCTTCGCAAGGCACGTTAAGCAGTTGGTGCCGGCTGCCGTCGATAGATGGCAGTCGTTAAGCCAAGTCAGAGGCCTAAGGGCGGCTTGAAAACTTCTAACAGTAAGACCAGCCACTAGTCTTACAAGCCTCCACCAATCCGGACCTGGCCCCCGTGGTGGAGTATGGCCTATACCTTCCACAGGAAAGAGACCCGTCCCCTCGGTGGGGACATAATGGGTTGTTGATGAACCGGTAGAGCACGCATGTTCTTATAAGTTAATTTACCACTTACTGCATTACATTTACCATGCTTTAGCAAATAAATATAAACATTTACATACAGGCACATACATTGCTGGCCCCACACTAGGATACCCTGTGTCGTGGGAAAAAGAAACAGCGACATCACAAACATGTAAACATCCAAGACCTGGGGTTTGTTTTTTTTGTCCCCAGCCGGGGTTCGAACCCGGGACCTCTCGCATGGTAGTCAGATGCGCTAACCGCTGCGCCACAGAGGTCGACATAAAGAGTTTTGTCTCATCTTTTATCTTAAGGTTTACACTGATTTTACCTAACCGGGTTACAGCCGCAGCGAACGACCGGAAAGTAATACCTCAGGGGAAACGTTTCTCGTTACAAACATGCAATAAGCATTGCCCCCTCGTACCTCCTGAGGAATTTCGCCGCACTTTCGAAATCTCTTAATTCCTAAAAAATCTGTGCTAACACTCGGGTCCTTAAGACGAAAAAGCGGGTTGGCCGCGCGTCTCCCTTCCAACTAAAGCCCTTTCGCTTCTGCGACGAAACCGCGGAAAAGTAGTATACCATTTACAAACGAGAGCTCACATCCTTGTCGCAACGAAACGGCCTATCCTATCGCTGATACCCTATGCACATACGCCCTTTTAAAACCGGCGTGCTCGCGCGCAAAAGTAGTATACCAATTTGCGCTTCTAATATTCTAAAGGCTGTAAGCGACGGTGTTTCGAGCGGGAAGCACGACTTTTTCTTCCTAGAGGCGTAGGACGACGGGTAATAAGGCATTCGCGTTGCGTCTGCTTAAATAGGTGAGTTGTGAGCGTAACCGTGGTTTGAATTCTCTAAAGGATTACCATTATGCGTTCTAAAAGTGCGAGTTCGTTGTTAATTGGCCATGCCGAAGATAAAACATTATAACGGTTTTCAAGCCAACATTAAATCATCATCATCGTATTATGTCCTCACCGAGGGGACGGGTCTCTCCTGAGGAAGGTATAGGCCATACTCCACCACGGGGGTCAAGTCTGGATTGGTGGAGGCTTGTAAGACTAGTGGCTGGTCTTACCGTCAGAAGTTTTCAAGCCGCCCTACGGCCTCTGACTTGGACAATTAACAGATTTTTAGCGTATGAAAAACCGGGGGTAGGGCTTGCAAAAGTTATTACGTTCTTAATGGGGCATGTATACAACATTGGACATTGTTTCATAGCATTGTCCACTTGAAATATTGTATCTGGCAAAACAACGTTTGGCGGGTCAGCTAGACCTCCAATATAGTGCTATAAAATTCTCCTGTCCTCCGAAACAACTTGACCCACTTTGATGAAATTTTATAAGTATATACAATCGGTATATACAACCAGCCACAAGATGGACAGACGATCTCATCCAAGTGGCGGGAAGACGCTGGATGCAAGCCGCTTCCGACCGGTCTTTTTGGAAATCCATGGAGGAGGCCTATGTCCAGCAGTGGACTTCTTGTGGCTGAATGATGATGATGATGATACAATCGGTAGGTCTGAGAAGGGGTTGTTATCTATTTTTCATACCCCTGTCTTGCAAAACAACGTTTGCGGGGTCAGCTAGTCTAATATATAAAAATTCTCGTATCTCAATGTTAGTGCGCATACTCTTTCAAAACGGCTTGACCGATTTTGATGAAATTTTATATGTATGTTCGGGAGGTCTGAGAATAGGTTGTTATCTATTTTTCATAGCCTTGAGTGATAAGGGTGGTCCACCCTACATTTTTTTAAATTATAATCCCTACAAATAATTTATTTGACGAAACAACGTTTGCAAGGTGACGCTCAGTGTAAATCCCAAAGTAATAAACTCAATTTCTCTCAGTAACAACTGCATAGAACTTGCTAGCCTCAAGTGGTCAAATAATTGTGACCCGTAAACTTTATACAGTAAGGTGCGAAACGGCTTGTCCAGTCCCAACTGATAAGTTTGCTATTATCCTGAGTCAGTGTAATTATGGAAATAGCTTGCTACTGACCTGTCCCAATGTGGCATAGTGAGAGGAAAGCTTGCAGCAAAGTCACGATGAAACACGATACAATATTATAGGATTAAGCATGAAACGAAAGAGGTTTGTCTGAATGAAAATAACTAGCATTTATAGATAGATAGAATATTCTTTATTGTATGTACACCTGGAGTTACAAATGTAACCAAATGTACCAGGGACACCTTAGATAAATATCTAATATAGAAAACAGAGTACCTACCTATTTAGTCTTTTAATTGCATTTTTTTTATTGCATCATAAAGTACATAGGACAGGGTTATTTATGGAATAACACATCGAGCAAATGGCCTCCACGGCTTTGCATACACACACGCACTCGTTTGTCGAAATTTTCCGTAACCATTTTGCATAAACGTGGCTGAATTTCGTTGAAGCAGCGTTAAATTTCTTCATGTACTGCACGCATAGTTGTGGGCTGGTTGACATGGACCGCTGATTTTAAATAAATAAAAATAAATTTTATTAAAATCTTGGGTACATTTTGGGACACCCTTTAAAAGATAACATAAAAAGTATGTATTGTTTCACAAAAATATATTTTAGAATAGAGTAATAGACTTACTTAATTAAGTTGTGATTTAATAAGGCAAAACTAAGTGGCTTAGCTGGTGCTGCCCCGGACAGCTGCGGGTAGCGCTGGTTTTCAGCCACTGCCTTCTTCCTAAGATGTTTTGCGAAGGTAATGTAAAGAGGGATTAACACAGTCAACTAGGGAACTAATAGTATGCTTCGATTAAAAAAAAACAAATAATAATCGAGGAAAATAAAGAAAAACAATTATTCTTCTTAACTCCTCAAGCCCCGAGAACCCACCGGCGGGTCCGATGTAAACTACGGTGCATTGCTTAAGGCCCCGTAGACCGGCCTTGCAACGGCACTTTGAATCGAATTTTGAAGTTGATATAGACCACAATTTGAGCTGTATGAGCATACAATTACTACATTTATTGATACAAGTGTTTAATTATTCTTGGTTCGTGTGTCCGCTTCACTATTGCATTAGGAATATGTCCTGTAAAAATAGTTAGCTGTAGAAATAAATAAAATAAAATAAAAATGTTTTATTCTTTAAAAACTGTTATAAATTTTAAATATTACTCTGGGAATAACTACCTTAGCTGTAAAAGAAAAGCTGTTATAGGCCTGAAGGGTACATACCAAATAAAGTTAGTAAGCCATTTTCAAACTTTCAAACATAAAAAATAGCTTTTTAACATAATATTTAAATAAGTAGGAACCTGAGAAATTACCTAATAGGTAATTTCAAAAGTGAAAGCCACTCTTAGGTGTGAATCGTGTTTCTGCACTATCGAATTAGGCAAGCCCAAATATTAGTGTCATGTAAATAAATAAATATCGATAAAAACAGGGCGTCTTCAGCCCATCCCTAGAACCGCTTTTAGGCCTTCCTGGGCCTAATATTAGAACTGGTATTCCCACAACTTTGTTGTAATGTATCGCGTAATGCTGGGTGCAGACTGATGGAACGAATTGCACTGTGCGAGAGCGGAAAAGACTAGAACTGAGAAGGGAATGTCGCATGGGTTAGGAATTTAGGATATAATAAATAAAATGTGGCCAGGAGCAAGTCGGACTCCCGAACGAAGGGTTCCGTACCATTATCTATAAAAACGACAAAAAACACGTTTGTTGTATGAGAGCCCCCCTTAAATATACATTATATTTTTATTATTTATTTTTAAAGCATGTATGTATTTATTTTCGAAACATAATAATTACATAATCTATAAAACAACTAAAACAATTCTGTAAAAACTTAACCAAAGACAAAACTAATTAAGATAAACAATAATTTAATTGATATCGATAATTAATTGATATTGATATCGCTGTTGATTTCCCTAACATTTAATAAATTAATATAAACTAATTTCTAAATATATATATATTTACAAATAAAAAACTTGCCCAAGGTCGGTGTCCCGCGGGAGGGAGCCCAGAATGCTGGCAGCATTCCCGCTTTGGATGGCCAGACTTATTCTGAATAGACTATCTAAACAAATAAATAGTTAAATAAATAAGTAAGAAATAAATAAATAATAAATAAATAAGATTATAAAATAAAAAATAAATAAATAATAAACACATCCAAGATATTATTTTGTAGGTTTGATTTGTATTAGCTTTAAGGTGATTTGAGAAAAGATGGTCAGAGTGGAGTTTCTTTTTCGCTGTCTTTTTCTCCACTAGGTACAGACGGCCGCAAGGCAGCGGCTAACATTATACATAACTATATGTACATTGACATTCAACAAGCAGAATGTAAATTCTTTACGTTGAAATTTTTGAATTTTTTTTGAAGTCTCTGTGAAATTTTCAAGCGTCTAACTGTTGCCGTTATCAATAGGTATCGTACAAAAACTAGCAAAAATATCACGTTTGTTGTATGGGAGCCCACTTAAATATTTATATTATTATGTTTCTTAGTAAGTATTTGTTGTTACAGCGGCAACAGAAATACATCATCTGTGAAAATTTCGACTGTCTAACTGTCACGGTTCATGAGATACAGCCTGGTGACAGACGGACGGAAAAATGCCACTAGCGTTAGTCATAGACAGAAAGCCCTCCATGGACTGAACGCGCCGTATGTTGCTTAACCTTAGTGATCGTTTAAGATCACACAGGCAGCCCAGGCTACGAGCGATTCTACTCCAATATACTACAATGCTCTAACAAAATCAAGTCCAAGGTTCCGGTGCCGCCCCCGTAACCATATCATCAGACCATCTGGTGGGGGCTGGCCACGCTGGTGGAAACAAACAAGCATAAACATTTACACACAGGCTTCTGGCCCCACACTAGGATACCCCGTGCCGTGGGAACCAGAAACAGCGACGTCACAAACATGTGAACATCCAAGACCTGGACTGTTTTGCTTACTTCGGCCAAGTAGGGGACGATTAGCGAAGGGCAAAATAAAAGGTACCCAAAACCGAACTAATGGTACTGACACACATGCTCATTAGTAGCACGAAAGCATGCTTATATTGAGCAAGTGCTTTACTCCCAATCTTTTCTGTATGTAGGCACATTGACATTCAACAAACAGAATGTAAATTCTTTACGTTGAAATAAGTTTATGATTTCTTGAGACCGTAACACTGACAACAACAATGCAGTCTTAGGTTATCAAACCTCAAAAAAAGGAAGACGGATAGATTAGAGATTAAGATTCTTGGTATACGAACACTCATACCTAATTTGTATTAGCTTTAAGGTGATATGAGAAAAGATGGTCAGAGTGGAGTTTTTTTTCGCTGCCTTTTTCTCCACTACAGATTGCCCCAAGGCAGCGGCTAACATTATACATAACTGTATGTACATTGACATTCAACAAGCACAATGTAAATTCTTTACGTTGAAATAAATTTTTGATTTCTGATTAAAACATCGAATACAAAAATACAGAAAAGATTGGGAGTAAAGCACTTGCTCAATAAAAGCATGCTTTTATGCTACTAATGAGCACGTGGGTCAGTACCATAATGAATGTTGATGAAGAGGAAAAGCCACCTTTGTCTGTCAACCTGTCCGGGATATAGGCGTGAGCTTATGGAATCTTAATAGTTTTACTAATATAACAAATTCGAAAGTTTGAGTCGATTGTTGTTTGATAATCTCTTCAGAACATCGACCTTCGACCTCGCATCTAGCTACCATTCGAGAGGTCCCGGGTTCGAACCCCGGCTGGGGAGAAAATTAAATCCAGGTCTTTGATGCTTACATATTTGTGACGTCACTGTTTCTGGTTAGACTAGTGATTGGTCTTACTGTCAGAAGTTTTCAAGCCGCCCTAAGGCCTCTGACTTGGCTTAACGACTGCCATTTATCGACGGCAGCCGGCCCCAACTGCTTAATGTGCCTTGCAAAGCACGGAACTGCTCGGAAAAATGCCACTAGCGTTAGTCATAGAGAGTGACCCATCCATGAACGCGCCGTATGTTGCTAAACCTTCGCGATCGTTTAAGATCAATCAGGCAGCCTAGGCTACGAGCGATTCTTACAAGCCTCCACCAATCCGGACTTGGCCCCCGTGGTGGAGTATGGCCTATACCTTCCTCAGGGAAGACACCCGTGCCCTTCGGTGGGGACATTATGGGTTGACGATGATGATGATGAATGTTTCTGGTTCCCACGACACAGGGTATCCTAGTGTGGAGCCAGCGGCAATGTATGTGCCTGTATGTAAATGTTTATAGACCGAGAGATAGTGCCACAAATTACTTGGTCATTAGTAACAGTATGGCGGTTCTTCAGGGGTCTTCTTAGTACGCAATGACAAAAAGAAAAATGATGGTCATAGCGCTGGTACCGGCGGCCCAATCGCGTGCGCGTTAGTCGAAAAATTACGAGTGTCAAACGATTTGTACAACAAAAAATTTAGTATTTTCCGATAGTCCATAAAAAAACAAAGTAGGCGGTAGTGTCATGCCATACTTTTCAGGTGTGACTTACAGCCCGCCATACCGACGCGAATGCGTTAATTAAAAAAATAAAAATTAAACATTTGTACCATGCTAATTTTGGCACAGTTAATTATCGTCGTGCAGCCATTTACGAATATCACCATGCGATACTTTTCGGACGGTTCCAAATGGTCGCCATACCGCCGAAAATCTGCAATTTTTTTTTTCGCCAAACGATTTGTACCACCCTAAATTTTTTTTTTTCAACAGCTCCTAAATGATTAAAAATAGAAGTGTGATAATGCCATACCTGTGGGAGGTGGCGAATGTGTATAATATTTATTTTTAATTGTAAGATGTTATTCGTATTTTGAACGATTTGTAACAGTATGGCACTATTTTTTCCTGTAAGTTTGAGGGTCAACGAATATAAATACAAAATTTCAAAGACCTAGGTGGCGGCAATCTTCACTTATAACCAGATGTTCATATTGTATAATATTTAAAATTCAACCTTATACAATATAAGGTTGAATTTCACCCAAACGAACCGAATACAATGATGCCATACTGTAACAAATGATTTTATGTCTTCCACCTTGAAAACCAGTTGAAAAATCAAGTTTTTCAAGTATGTTGCCCCTTTTTCCCTCTATTGGAAGTATGGCAAATATAATAATGGTCACATTGCATCATATAATTTCCAAAAATCCAAATGCCATACTGGTACAAATCGTCAAATATTTCAATTTTTTTACGTCTTGGCTTAAGTCTCACAGTCGTCCGCCCTATGGTTACAATCCGGGATATTTTTTCGTAGGTAGAATTGCATCCAAACAAACAGAATATAATGATCAGAAAGATGAAAATATTCTACGTATTGTACAGTTGTATTTTTGAAACGTGTCGAATAAATAAGTTTTTCAAGTATGGCAGCACTTTTCCCCCTACTAGAAGTATGGCAAATATAATAACGGTCACATTTTATCAAATACTTTCCAAAAATCCAAATGCAATACTGTTACAAATCGTTTGGCGAAAAAAAAAAATGCAGATTTTCGATGGCAACCATTTGGAACCGTCCGAAAAGTATGGCATGGTGATTTCCGTAAATGGCTGCATGACGATAATTAATGCAGCATGCATGCATGCAGCGTTGCCCCGTTGTACTGCGAGGCTGACCCTTTGGGCAAAGTATTCGCCCGCCCTGGAGTCGCCGGAGGCCAGGACCAATTTTTTTGAAACCTAATGGTACAAATGGTTGAATTTTTATTTTTTTAATTAGCGCATTCGCGTCGGTATGGCGGGCTGTAAGTCACACCGGAGAAGTATGGCGTGACACTACCGCCTACTTTGTTTTTTATGGACTATCGGAAAATACTAAATTTTTTTGTAGTACAAATCGTTTGACACTCGTAATTTATCCGACGAGTTCGACTAACGCGCACGCGATTGGGCCGGTACAGTGCTGCCGTCTTATCTGTTCAGTTGATAGCGGCGCTAGTGGAGAATTTATTAGCAACATTAAAAAATTTACCAAGAAATATGAGAATATTTTAACCAGTCTTTCAATTTTAATAAAAATATATCTATAACTCTTATTAAGTGAATAAATAAAATAAAAATGAGGAACAGGATTTACAATTAATTAGTTAGTTACAATTTTGCCCATCTGAACAGATAACTTGGTGGCGCTGTACCAGCGCTATGACCATCATTTTTCTTTTTGTCATTGCGTACTAAGACCCCTGAAGAACCGCCATACTGTTACTAATGACCAAGTAATTTGTGTCACTATCTCTCGGTCTATTATGTTAATGTAGTAGGGCTGAACGATTTGTATGAAATTTTGCACAGAGATTTTTTTTGTACTGCCTCGTTGGCCTATCGATGACACGTCTGATAACCATTCCAGAAGTGTCTTCGATTCCCACTGGGACCGCCGTATGTTTGTACAAATAGCCTCAGTCTGGGTGTTTTTCGATGTTTGTAATGTCCTTGCCGGGTTACCATAGAACAGGGTATCCTAGTTTGGTAAGAGGACCAGTGATTATCTGTAATAGTTTTGTTACTATACATATTCCCTTTCTTTGTCAGTACTCAAAACGTAAGCTCTTCTACGCTTTAGTCCATGGATGGCAACAACTGAAAAATGATCAAAAATTTAATGGTTTTTCATGAATTTTAAAATGTTCCGGAGGGATTTCGAGGTCGAAAAATTATATTTGTCATTACCACCTCATTACATACAACATATAAAACAAACAGAACTACATAGGCTGCTACTTATGTATGCGGAATCTGGGATTCCAATAATTTTAAACGCAATGTCTGACCTCCATGGTCAAATTCGTTCTTTTTTTAAATACTGGCCGCTAATATTTTTCTCTTATATACGTTTTTCTCTTATTTTGTTGGGTTTAAAATGTCATATCGCTGAAAAAATGGAACTCACTCGTGAAAATATTCGTGCTATGATTTATTACGATTTTCGACGTGGTTTAACGCAACAACAGTGCGTCTTCAACTGCAACTTCGACTTTTGGTGGTGAAGCTCCATCAAAAACAACTGTGTATATAACTGTGGTTTAGTGAGTTTAATGGCGGGCGCAGTAAGCTCACGGACGAAGTTAAAGAAGGTCGCCCGAAATCGGTGGTTGTGCCGCAAAATATTGAAGCTGTGCGAAAACTAATAATGCAAGACCGCCATAGAGGCTATTCTGGGCATATGCATGACGAGCATTCATAGGATACTACATGAACATTTGTCTGTAAAAAACATTTGTTCGCGTTGGATCCCGCACAACTTAACTCAGGATCAAAAAGATGCTCGCGTCAAATGGTGCAAGAAAACCTTAGAAAAATTCAACGGAGGCGACTCAAAATCTGTTTATAATATCTACACAGGTGACGAATCCTGGATCTACGCGTACGATCCCGAAACTAAACAACAATCAACAGTTTGGGTGTTTCAAAATGAGCCGAACCGTACGAAAGTGGCTCGTGCAAAAAGCACTGTAAAGCAAATGGTGGCCTGCTTTTTTGGTATTAATGGCCATGTGGCTACAATACTACTGGAGAATCGCAGAACGGTTAATTCGGAGTGGTACGCGACCATTTGTTTGGCGGAAGTATTTGAAGAAATACGCCAAAACAACCAGCGACGCAGAATCATACTTCACCATGACAATGCCAGCTGTCATACATCTCAGGAAACAACTACATTTTTGGATGGTCAAAAAATAGAATTGATGGGTCATCCACCGTACAGCCCTGATTTGGCTCCCAATGATTTCTATTTATGCCCAAATGTAAAGAATAAATTACGTGGTCAACGATTTTCGACCCGTGAAGATGCCGTAGATGCGTTCAAACAGCACGTTTTGGAGATACCTCAATCAGAGTGGAAAAAGTGTTTTACAAATTGGTTTCATCGAATGCAAAAGTGCATCGATCATAGTGGAGAATACTTTGAAAAACAATAAAAGCATATTTAGCCATATACATTTGTTTATTTTTTCTATTCCGCATACATAAGTAGCAGCCCTCGTACCCGATTTGATGCCAGTGAAGACCCCTTTTATGGTACCTACGATTTCCATGGATTACTTGCGCTGATAAGGATTATTTTTTGGTTCGTTTATTTTTCATGACGTACAGTTTGTCCAGAAACACTAGAAACCGGAAGTGAAAGTTTACTAATAATTGGGTATTTGACAAAATGTCAAATGAGTTACTTTTAAAACGGAATTTTGTGTGAAAATACTTGCTTGTGACGTCACATTTTAGAGCACTCTTTTTATGTTTCATCTATTTAAAAATTGTATTAACTAGTATGTAAATGATTAGATGAAATACATTTTCCGAAACATTTTGTAATTTTTGTTTTAATCGAGCATCTCAAATAATTTATTGTTGATAGTGTCAAATACCTACCGTATTGTGTTATTGAGAAGTCAAAACATTTACTATATTTATTGAAACACAATACCTTATTTTATGTAATAGCTCAAGTTTTTAATTTATATAATGCTTGTAACCCAAGATATTAACAAACAAAGACAAAAAGTCTGAGCAAAACCGTACTTTTTAATTTCTACTCCTTCTGGACAAGCTGTACTTCCATGCAATGACGCATTTCCGGTTTCGTGGAATATCTTTTTTTCCTACCTACCAGTACCAACTTAAAGAAAATAATTAAAAAGTAATTTAGCCTGTGTGCATAATCGCTAAGAAAGTCTGTACGCAGCATAATGCCCTAGCCGGTTTAAGTTCAAGCGAAAACGTTATCGCGGACCAGCGGCGATAAAATGCGAATTAAACTGGAATAAACTGTGCAAAATATTGTTGTCGAATGTGCTAAGCAAGACGAGACTTTGTCGTCACAGAAGTATTTACTCGTGTCTTAATAGCTTGCGTTACGAGTAGGTATGACCTTGAAAAGAAAAATAATAATGAGGGTTTCAAAGAATTTTGTATTTGTATTTTTATGAATCGCTCGTAGCCCGGGCTGCCAGTGAGTTATCTTAAACGATCACTAAGGTTCGCAACATATGGCACGTTCAGTCCATGGATGGGTGACCGTCTATGACTAACGCTACAGGCATTTTTCCGAGCAGTTCCGTGCTTCGCAAGGCACGTTAAGCAGTTGGTGCCGGCAGCCGTCGATACATGGCAGTCGTTAAGCCAAGAGACCTTAGGGCGGCTTGAAAACTTCTGACAGTAAGACCAGTCACTAGTCTGACAAGCCTCCACCGATCCGAACTTGGCCCCCGTGGTGGAGTATGGCCTATACATTCCTCAGGGAAGAGACCCGTGCCCCTCGGTGGGGACATGATGGGTTGATGATGATGATGATTGTTATAGGCCAATCGGCCTACCAAAATTCATTCATACGTCTGTTTTCTTGGCTCATCGATCGGAAAGATAGTGTTGGCGGGAACTAGACAAAATGTGACGTCGAGGTACTCCAGTTGGCGCACCCGCCTAAATAGCACCTGGCCTAGTCCATATTGGGCACCTATTGAAATTTTTGGCAGAATAAATACATTTGAATTCACTAACAGCACCTGCCAAAAATATCAATAGGTGCCCAATCCGGACTAGGCCGTGTGCTATTTGTGCAGGTGCTATTTAGGCGGGTGCGCAAACTGGACTAACTCAAAAAAAGAATCGGGGGCGTGCACACAGCGACTGATGAGTTTTGGTGAGTCCTTGTCACTGTCTACCCTTCGGAATACAAGCTAACGGTCGGTTGCTAAATTGAGAATTTCCTAAGTAACTACTTAACTCTACTGCTGTCTCCTCAAATTTCTCAGAAAAGAGCCTGACAGAACGTTACATAAGTATTTACTTAGTGAAATTCTCATATCAGGCCGTGAACCTGAGGCCAAAGACCAATTTGGGCGTTACCTGGGCGTTGGACCTGAACAGATAACTTGGTGGCGCTGTACTGGATTGTTTGGAATTATTTCGAAGAATGGGCGTTTCTCCTTTCTTTTTTTTCTGAGTTCCTTGAGATACACTAGATGGCGTCATTCGTTTCTTCTACGAATTTGTGATTCGTAGCAATCAATGTCAAAGTCAGTCCACAGATCACTAAACAAGAGAAGGAACCAGGGTTGCTATTTGGACGAGGTTTCTCGTAATAAAAATAAAAATTCAAACCCACAATCCATAGCAAAGACTCCAAAGTATCCAAAAGCGCACTTATCACCAAACAACAACAGCATTTTTTTTTCGGTAATCAACCATCACAAATTCCACAGAACCATACAATTATTTTTTGCTTTGACGTTTATTAGTACGGTACGGCAGCGCCACCTAGGGATCCTTTTAAAACTAAATTTGACATAAGGAAAAACGCTCATTGTTTCGAAGAATTTTGGTTACTATACTATAGACAAACTTTTATTACAGACATCAATAGTTTTTCTTTTTTTTTTTAATAAAAGCTTTTCAATGGTAATAAACCTTTCCTAGAAATAAAACCGCATAGTTTTATTGTACTTTTATTCTATTAAAGGAATAATTGTTAATTGGACGTAGTTTAGCAAAAAGGTTCCAACCCTCAACATAGTCATTTTTGAGTTAAATGTACCAAAATTATCACTATGCCCTATATTTCAAGAATCAAAGACTTTTTTAAAGATACGACCGATGAGTACTCGTATGTGCAAAGTTACGGCACATGGTAGTCCAACCCACATGTATTGTATAGAGACCCTTTATCTCGAGAACCCGTAGCTATCGAGTTGAAATTTAAACTAAATACTCAAGTCTATGTTCCCTTGAAGTATGAAAAAATTAAACTTCTGAGCTAACGTAAAAAAAGATACCTACGCCAATGTATGCTGCAAAGAAAACGTGTATTTCGACACTCAAAGGGAATCAAAATTCAGAGTCACTGCCGTTGACCTAGAAAGTAGTTTTTTTTTAATGATTTTCAGTTGATTCTCTTTTTGTTTATTTATAGACTTATTGAATCTAGAACCAACTCCAATCGATTAAATACACAATTTTTTTTTGCGTTAATAAATGACGATCGAACAAAAATAACAAGCCTGACAGAAGTTGTTCCCGTAACAAAATTCGTGAGCATTGATGGTAGTTCTAACCGAGCTTTCTGCAACACGCTGTGCGATACTGCGCGTGTATTGGGTCCCCAACTAGAGCCTATTTTGACCTCTCACCCTACAAGATAACGCTCATAAGCTAAACACGCGAGTACAACCACTCATTTGACATTTGAACGTCAAAGCTACAAGACAGTTGGCGCGAAAACAACGTTGCGATATTTTCTTTTTAAAAGTGCTTTTTTTTTGTTTCTTTGACACGGCCAGCGTGTTTTTACTTTTCTTTTGTGCCAGTGAGTTGTATTACTTTTTTTATCGCGGGATTTCGTCTGATTGCTGTCGCTTGTTTATTTGAAATTTCTGTAAGTAATTCTTTTTTTGTAATAATTTTTTTTTCTTAGGCGCCAGTCTATTTTTGTTTATCGTAGCTGGGGCTTTGGTGGCATGCCCGGTCGCAGAGATGCCTTACATTTATCACGTTTGACACCGTGAACCCTTTATCACGAATTTCTTTGCAAGTAGGTTTGTGTTCTACTGTAAACATCTTCGATTTCGTACAAACTCGGCACAAAAGCTTGGTCAACCGCAGCTTAGGAATAGGGAATCCGTAGAAATAAGGTCTTATTTTCAACTCGTTCGGAACTTTTTGGCGCGTTTATTTGTTTACAGTCTGTCTGGCAACGGTCTCACACGTGCCTCCTAATATTTTAACGATCGATTAAACATTAGAAGGTGTAACTAGAAAATTAGTTATTCTGTCAAGCACGAGACTTACGCACGTTTTAGACATACTAAAGTCAAAGTCAAATATTTTATTCATAGTAAGTACCTAATGTTTACTATTATATGAATGTCAAAGTTGTTAGTTTCACAATTAATAGATTACATGGAGAAGAAACTAACAAAGAAACTCCACATTAATTATTTTCAAAACAGTTTTAAACTAATTAACAAACATTCAAACTTAAAAAAAAATATCTTGGATGCGTTGAACACTAGACACGTTGAACATTAATAACGTATAAGTATATTATAATTAAATTATTATAATTAAAAAAAGTAAAATCACGCCCGTTATCCCCGAGGGGGTAGGCAGAGGCACCAATCACTAGATCTGAGCCCAAGTACATTAGTTGAACGTATAGTACATTAGTAAGTGCTCGTGGACATTTACAGTCTTATTAAAATTTAACTTATTGATTAAAAAAAACTCGTGGATTGCCGATTGACAAGAGAACTTTTTTATTAACGAAAAGGATTTTGGTTAATAAAAAAAGTTCTCTATGATTTTCTTTTACAGTTGTACGAACAAACCATAGACACTAAAGAGGTGTTTTGATCGTTGATTGGGTTTTACTCCCTCCACGGTTTTGATATTCAATATTAACACCCCTGTCGCACTAAGGCTGACATCAGAGACGAAAACTAAGCTAAGACCGGTCTCAGAAATGTCAAAATCACGTACTATTTCGTATTCAGAATCGAATCTTAGCAAGCTTAGTATGAAATGGTGCTTAGCTAAGTGTAAGTAGTCAATATCGGTGACTTTACGTGAACTTAGAACTGTCACTTTTAAGCCTTTTGTTCACAGACTACTCCAAACGTCATTTCACTGATGTTCTACGAGCAATATCTGTGGATTTTTTTTATTCACTCTGACATACCTATATAAAATTGTATGATGTTGTCCTGCTCTCGTGTACCAATGTCAAATTTAAAAAACCGGTAAGAATTACATCACTAAAAATGATAGACAATATAGATGACTTTCTTAAGTACTGTGAATACGAAAATTACAGCGCTTTACTAAGTACGACTTTAGTTTACTTTGCTAAGACTGATCTAAGCGTGAACTTAGGATTCGTCTCTGAATGTCAGCCTAAGAGCTTACAGTCGCCTGAAGCGCCCCTATTGATGATTACGTATAAACCTTACTATTATTATAGTGTAAGGTTTAATCTTAATTCGAAAGCTATTTTTATATATCACACTAATATTATAAAGACGAAAGTTTGTGAGTGTGTATGTTTGTTACTTTTTCACGTCTAAACGGCTGGAGCGATTTTAACAAAATTTGGTTTAAAGTTAGCTGACACCCTGGATTAACTACGTTATACCTTGGGAAAATATCTTGTGCCCATGAGAAAATCCCTAAAAATCTGAATAAGTTTTTAGTTTTACTGTTAATACAGTATTTATTAAAACCGCGAGGCACAGCTAGTATCACGATTCCTCTAACTCGTCACTGTTCAGAGACGGTTTATTTAATCTGTGGTTCCGTTTTTGCCTCAGAATAATAACAATAACACAAAAACAATAACATTTACATACAGGCACATACATTGCTCCTAGCCCCATACTAGGATACCCTGTGTCGTGGGAACCCGAAACAGCGACGTCACAAACATGTGAACATCTAAGGGACTCCACACACGGCGGCTATAAGGTAAAGATGTATATTAAAGCATGATATATCTCATTACATCTTTCCATAGAAATCGCCAGGAAACCACACACGACAGCTATAATATACATCTTTACATCTTCGTATCTTAAAGGTACTGAGCGGTCTCTAAGCTATACATCCTGGGATGTAATGTATATTATAGCTGCCGTGTGTGAAGTCTCTAAGCCCTGGGTTTTTTTTTGTCCCCAGCCAGGATTTGAACCCGGGACCTCTCGCATGGTAGTCAGATGCTCTAACCACTAACTAATAAGAAGTTCTTATGCTGAGGTTTTTACACAGAACAAAAAAAAAGAGTAGAAGTAGTGACATGACCTATCATTAAGAAAACCAGTGTGACCAAACTCACACACACAAATCAAACGCACACTGTGAAAGCCAAGCTGCCATTGGCAAATAAAGGCAATTCTGAAAAGGTCTACATCACAAAAGTTCCAAGCAAAATATGAACCTTTTCCGTAATATAAACAATGATCAAAATCAAATGATAATGATGAAATTAAGTTTGACATACGATCTTTGTTTTGTAGTACCGCTACTCTACATTAGATGGAACTACCGCCGCGTGTGATCGTCGAGAAGCTTTAAGTTCTATGCCATAAAGTCGAATATTGAAAAATAACTATCTGCTATGTTGCTACTCAGGCTAAGGATGGGACATATTGCCATATCGACAAATTATAGAACTGTTTCATAAAGCGACAGTTGAAAATGAATTTGTTAAGACAATGTTTCTTAATCATTTATTTTTTTTAGTACCTACATTGACAAAGTAACATAATGTATTCCCTTCTGCCAAACTGTACCACAGTTCGATGTAAATTACGCAGCCGGCTACCATATTAACTGTCCTTCTGGATGATTGGCTACGCAATGTACCTATAATGGAATTCTCATAATCTAACCATAAGCAAACGAAACGAAGCCCAGCAAACTTATCGTGTACAATTTGCAGAGAATAAGAATGCCTATTGTATTTAAAATTTTTTAACTGTAACTTTTATTTGTCTCTTGCTTCTTGTGTGCAATAAGGAATATTCTTTTTTTTTACGTAGCCTCGATTGTAAATAAAGCCAGTAAATAAAGGTGGTTTTACTTTCTCACTTTCGGATTGCTTTCCTTGTTCATGTCATTGCAAATTTAATTTCTATTAAATTAAATACAATGGAAATACTACTTACCGATGGAATGTTACGGCATGATCGGTACATTTTGGTCCCCAACTTTTATTTTTGCACTCGAACACAGCACACTAAGACATTTTAGTAGAGTTTTCACAATTGTTTTCTTTACTAGAAGCGCACGGCAACTGAGGTAAGAAAAACTGTCATAGACTACGCTTAGGCAATACATTGCTAATTTGAGGCACGCGGGCACCGCCCACTTACGATTTCTACTCTTTTTTTTTTGTTCTGTGGGTTTTTACTTCTACCACAGACTATTAACCTGCCTCTGCGTAATGTTTGAAGAAATCGCTTTTTTTTTAAAAGACCGCTTGTATTTGCATGTTAAATTACTAGTCTATGTGTACGCCTGTTATTTTGTTGATAGAAACAAAACACGAGTGGAACTCTAGAGGCAGTTTTTAAATTGAGAATTTGGCGTAAGTTATTAGGTACTTAACTGTAGTCCTGTCTCGTCAAATTTCTCAGAAAAGACCTTGACGGAATGTTACTTGAGTATTTACTTAGTGAAATTCTCAATTCAGAAACCGACCCTTAGAGACAGTTTCTTAATTGAGAATTTCGCTAAATAAAGGTGGCAGTCCCTGGTATCTGCCTACCTCTCTGGGACACAGGCGTGAGCCTATGTATATATGTATGTGGCTAAGAAACTACTTAACTGTAGTGCTCTCTCGTCAAATTTCTCAGAGAAGAGCGTGACAAAACCTTACTTAAGTATTTACTAAAATCCTCCAGGTCTTGAATGTTTACAAGTTTGTGATGTCGCTGTTTCTGGTTCCCACGACACAGGGTATCCTAGTGTGGGGCCGGAATCAAGGTGCCTGTATGTTTATGTTTTCTTAGTGAAATTCTCAATCCAGATTTAGTGAAATTCTCACGGAGTCGGCGCCCCTGCCCTGGAGGGCGACCTCCAGGGCAGGGGCGCCGACTCCGTGGGTGCTTGGGGGCTCGAGCACCCATGAGAAATAAACAGTGAGTGCCGAGCACCCCTGAGAATATATATCAAGAAACAGATCAGTAATCGCCTTTAAGAGACGGGCGTTTTCTCGTTACCCGACGACCCGTTTAGTGTCGCAGTGCACTAGCGCAGTGGCTTAGAGCACCGGTTGAGACGCAGGGGTCGCGGGTTCGACCGTACTTTTGTATAGTTATACAGGTTACGTTAAAGTATAATAGTTTTTGATAATAACTACAGTTTCATTTTTATAATTAATGGTTTCATTTTATATTTTTTTATCAAACATCTAATCTCTTTAAACGAGCAATTCTCTCGTATATATTTATATATAATCAGAATCTCGGAAACGGCTCCAACGATTTTCACGAAATTTTGTAGGCAGATGCTTTCGGGGGCGTTTAATTGATATAACTAGGTTACATTTTTAGAAAACGTTGTTTTATCCGTGTTTTAAGGCAGTTGAAATTTGCTATAATAACATACAGAGGTAAACTTCGCGTCTATCTGCAAGGTTGGGATAGTCCTGACGGGAAAACGGGCGACCCGTTTCGAGCCGATTTGAAGAGACCCGGTTCGAGTCATGATGTTTTTTTTCCAAGTTCTTTTTTTGTTGGAAAAGGATTATTTTAATTTATATATTACATATTTTATATTACAAAAAAAGTACCGAGCAAAGCTCGGTCACCCAGGTACTTAAGGTACCCAGGTACGCAGGTAATTAAGTACGCAGTATGTAAGCTATTTGTCCGTCGATCAATGTGCATTTCACTTCTCACACTTTGCCACTTTTTCGAGTCATCAAATAAGCATGAGCTGAGCACCCATGAGGTTTTCTAAAAGCCGGTTCCCTTGCTCCAGGGAACCAAATACACGCACCTCTTTGGTCAATGCGCGATTAGAGATAAGCGAAACAAGGTACTGGCTATTGAAGGTCATTAGGCATTAACCAACGGGCGCACATGGACGATTTTCTTCAGGACCTCGTTTAAGGAACACAGTATAAGTGACTTTCGCCGACACGCACGTATAGGTACTTCATCATCATCAACCCGTTATGCCCCAATTGAGAGGCACGGGTCTCTTCCCTGAGGAAGGTATGGTAATACTCTACCACGGGGGCCTAGTCCGGATTGGTGGAGGCTTGTAAGACTGGTGGCTGGTCTTTATCACAAGTTTACAAGCCGTCCTAAGGCCTCTGACTTGGCCGATTTTGTTGGAACACTGTAATAAAATTAATAGTAACTTCGACAACAAAATCACTTGACCTGGTCCCAAAGGATACCATGTGCTATGGTAACCAGGCAAGGACATTACAAACACCGAAAAACGCCCAGACTGAGGCGATTTTGTACAAATAACATAACATTTACATACATGCACATACATTGCTTCTAGCCCCACACTAGGATACCCTGTGCCCCCAGACGGGATTCGAACCCGGGACCTCTCGCACGGTAGGCAGATGCGCTAACCACTGCACCACAGAGGTCGTCAATTGTAGCGGCCCCCAGTGAGAATCGAAACCACGACCTCTTTCTTGGCGTCTTAACTTCTCGACCTTAACGACGACTGTTTGCTTGACATACACACATACAGTAAAGGGCATTATCCCTCAAACCATAACAGGTGGCTTATCGTAATAAGTGTTATTTAAACAACAAATAAAAATGCGGGTAAGTGCGAGTCGAACTCGTCCATGAAGGGTTCCGTAACTGCAACTAGTTTTTTTAATTTTTATATTTGAGTTGATTGAATGAAAGGTAAATTGCGGTTTACGATTTATGACGTATTAAAAAAACTACTTACTAGATCTCGTTGAAACCAATTTTCGGTGGAAGTTTGTATGGTAATGTTCATCATAATATTTTTTTTAGTTTTATCATTCTATTATTTTAGAAGTTACAGCGGGGGTCACACATTTTACCACTGTGGAAGTGTCTCTCGCGCAAACTACTCGGTTTAGAAAAAATATATTAGAAACCTCAATAGCATTTTTGAAGACCTATCCATAGATACCCCACATTTATGAGTTATGAGTTTGATGAAAAACAAATTTGAGTTTAATTTCTAATAAAATTTTATTATGGGCAACCCTATAACTTATTGTTTTTTTTTTTTCTATTTTTGTATTTTTTTTTATGCAGTTCATAGAATACCTTACCAAGTTTCAATAGTGTTCTTATAGTTTCGGCAAAAGTGCCTGTGACGTACGGACGGACAGACAGAATGACAGACATGACGAATCCATAAGGGTTCCGTTTTTGCCATTTGGCTATGTAACCCTAAAACATCGGGGGGAGGGGTTTTTCTGTTGACGCTGCCGTTGGTTTAAGCGCGTGTGGTGTTAGCAAGTTAATCCCTACTTACTACGGAACTCAAAGGAGTTTCACTTTAAGAAGTTTAAAGCCCATTACACAATGAAAAAAAATAAGGTATAAGAATAAGAAATAAGGAACAAGAAATAAGGAATAGCGGAATCCAGCAATGGCAGCACCGTTGAGCAAGACACATTGATTTCTGGGCTATTCCTTATTCCTGGCTCCTTATTTCTTATTCTTATTCTTATACCTTATGTTTTTTCATTGTGAAATGGGCTTAAGAAGAAAAAAAACTCTCCTTGTCCGTCGTATTGTTTGGACATCTTTTTTTTAGGGCCCCGAAGCCAAATGGCAAAAAACAGAACCCTTATGGATTTAGATAGATAGATAGATAAAACGTTTATTTCTATAAGACACACACGCCTACACATAGCATCACATATTGAATCATAAATCAACAGCACATAGCAAACATAGACAATACAGACTCTTACACAAGGGATAGGTACAAACACAGCTTGACAGTATGAAAAGAGATGAGAAACAATAATTACAACAATAATAAAAACATGGCAGCGTGTGTGTGGCAAATGCAATTGGGTTTCGACTCAGCATGTGCTGAGGGTTTAAAAAGAAAACTCCAGCTCTGGTATTCTGCCGAAACCCATTGGGAACGGCGTGCCGAATCCATAAGTTTTAAGTAAATTAAAGTTAAAAGGTCAAAATTTTACGAATTTGATTTGTTATGTAGGTCTGTCCGTCCATACGTCGCAGCCACTTTTTCTGAAACTATAAGAACTATACTACTGAAACTTGGTAAGTAGATGTATTCTGTAAGCCGCAATAAGATTTTCACACAAAAATAGAAAAAAAACTATACCTAAATTTTGGGGGTTCCCCATACCTAGAACTGAAACTCAAAAGTTATTTTTTTCATCAAACCCATACGTGAGAGGTATCTATGGATAGGTATTCAAAAACGATATTGAGGTTTTCCATAACATTTTTTTCTAAACTGCATAGTTTGCGCGAAAAACACTTCCAAAGAGGTAAAATGTGTGCCCCTCTGTAACTTCTAAAATAAGAGAATGATAAAACTAAAAAACTTATATCATACATGATATAAAATTTTTAGTTTTTTAGATCAGATTACCATGAAAACTTCCACCGATAATTGGTTTGAAGGAGATCTAGTAATTAGTTTTTTTTTTAATCATTTACCCTACTATTATTATAAAGGCGAAAGTTTGTGAGTGTGTGAGTGTTTATGTTTGTTACTTCTTCACGTCTAAACGGCTGGAGCGATTTTAATAAAATTTAGTAAGGAGTTAGCTGACACCCTGGATTAGCACATAGGCTACGTTTTACTGCGAAAAAATAACTATACGTATAAACGAACCAACTAGAGTGACTCACAACACATCGAGCTGCATAGATTTAGTTTTTTGCAATAATCATCACGATAAAAATTACTTTAACACTAAAACGAAGGATTATGGGTTCTCAGACCATAAGGGCGTGTTTGTTAGCATATATGCACCCGAAGATGTAAAAGATATGAAAGTTCCCTGGTATACAGAAAAAAGAATATTTTCTGCGCCGAATATGAACTCATTTAAGAAGGAATTAAAAAAGTTAACTGGTCCGCTTACTTAAGCCTTTCACAAAATGCCAACAGTAACTATAACATGTTTTACGATCAGATTAGACTTATTCTAGAGAAAACAATACCTAAATGCAAAATAAAAATAAAAAGTAAAAGACCAAATACATGGCTGACTAAAGGCTTAAGGATTTCATGTAAAAACAAACGTTTATTAAAACATCTTGTTAATCAAACAAGTAGTACGGTTTTACTAAACTATTACAAAAATTAAAAAAAAAAACGTTGAAAAATATTGTCACTACTTAAAAAAAAATCCATTATTCGAATAAAATACTAACATCAAATAATGTGACGAGAACTATGTGGCAAGTAATAAAAGAGCGTTATAAAAAAAACACGAATAAATCTAAAAAAAACATCCAACTAATTATTAATAAAAAGCCCATCGATGACCCCCTAGCTATTGCCAATCACTTTAATTATTTCTTCAGCACAGCTGGCGCCCCATCGAAGGATAAACCTAACCCACAAGGCCGTCCAGTACACTCTACCACGGAAAACTCTATATTCATTAACCTTACTGATCCAGTAGAAGTGTCCAATATAATTAAAAAATTAAAATCTAAACGCAGTTTTGGATTCGATGAAATCCCGCCGGTACTTGTTAGGAATGTGCCCCAGAACTTGCCGCACCCTTGTCATTTCTCATAAACCAGTCGATTTCAGAGGGAATATTTCCAGACCTATTAAAAAGAACAATAGTAAAGCCACTTCATAAAAAGGATAACCGTTTTGATAGCAATAATTATCGCCCGGTAGCTTTGCTACCCACTTTTTCAAAAGTGTACGAATCGCACCAACGAGTTAACCATTTCTGTGAAAAGTACAAAATTTTTCACGACAGCCAATACGGGTTTCGAAAAGGACGTTCAACATCCCTGGCTGTGTTTAAGTGCATAAATAGCGTTCTAAACATTATAAATAATAAGGAACATGCAATAGGCATACTGTTAGATATGTCAAAAGTTTACGATAGAGTGCTTCATGACATCCTTCTCAAAAAGCTACATGGAATTGGAGTTCGGGGTATTGCCCAGCGTTGGTTCACTTCTTACCTCGCAAACCGTGAACAGTATGTAGATATAGAACAACACAATGCAGTTACTGGTGAAATCTGCTTCAAAAGATCCTCTAAATTATTATTAAAACAATCAATTCCACAAGGGAGTGTCCTTGGCTGTCTCTTGTTCCTGATATACATTAATGATCTGCCTGAACAAATTAATACCCCTTGCACCCTATTCGCAGACGACATATCTCTCGTATTACCATGTCGGGATAGCATCGACCTTGTAGACAAACTAAATTCCAACTTAACTAAAGTAACAAACTGGCTAAACGATCACAACCTCTTAGTAAATTTTGGCAAAACAAAACTCATAGAATTTAGACCTTATCAGAAACGCCCATTAAATATTAGTTACATATTTGATAAAAACCCCATAGAACTAGTAGATTCCTATTGCCTTTTAGGAATTACTATAGATAGCAACCTACATTGGAAGCATCATATAAAGAAGATTGCCAGCAAACTATCAAGCTTCACGTATGCTCTGACAAAGATAAAAAGAACTGCAAATACCAAAAGTGCGCTATGCGCTTACTATGCATATGCACAATCCTGGCTGTCATATGGGGTCCTCCTCTGGGGCAACAGCACGGATTCAAACCAATTACTTATACTACAAAAGAGATGTATTCGAATAATTGCAAATATTGACACTATGACCAGTTGCAGGCCATATTTCGTTAAATTCAATATTCTTACATTACCATCTTTGTACATATTAGAAGCTTGTTCATTTGCAAAAAATAATATGAATTTATTCCGCACCTATACACGCCCAAAAATCTTAAGGCCAAACAGTAGATTAGCAGCATGCTCATCAAAACTTCATTTAGTTACCTCTGGCCCACAGTCAATGGCCGCGAAAATTTACAACTACTTACCTAAAAATATCCAGATAATAGAAAAACCAAACGTATTCAAAAAAGCTCTTAGTCAATACTTGAACGAAAAATGTTACTATACCTTGAAAGATTTTATTTTCATTGTATAGTTGGTTATAATTGTGATTATTTATGTATAGAATATGTACCTACATTGTAAATAGAGTTTAGTTATAAATATAACTTAATTTTAGCGGCGCCCTTGCAGGGTCCTTGTTTAGTTCTAGTTTTTTTAAGTAACATCTTTTATACAACAAGGTAGCTCAATAAATAAATCTAAATCTAAATATTTTATTGATATTTCATTCGATGAAAATTAAATTTTGTAAATTAATCTTGCCGATGCTGAAGTTTAAATATTTGGCTTGTAAAAATATGTTATTATTTTTACTGTTAATACACAAGCGCGGGTAGCACCACGGGGCACAGCTAGAACGTCATAAATCGTAAGCCGCAATTTACCTTTCATTTAATCAACTCAATGTTCACTTATCAATCGACATCATCGACCCATTAGGTCCCACCGAGGGGAAAGGGTCTCTTCCCTGAGGAAGGTATAGGGCCTATACCTATACTATAGGCCATACTCCACCATGGGGGCCTACTCCGGATTGGTGAAGTGGACTTATAAATTACTTAATTTAACTTCGTCAGTCTCGACCTTGAAAACAACAATAGTTTTCTATTGTTATTTTGTCGACACGGGACTGAGGAGGTTAAAAAATACACTATTATTAAAACATCAATCAAAGTTACAAGAACTTTTTATACTATGTTACTAGCTGCGCCCTTTATGGGCGAGTCTAACTCGCACTTGGCCGCTTTTTTCACGGTAAATGTGGAAAAATAATGTCAGGCTAGCGCAAAAAGTATAATACGACAGCATTAAATCTCGCTCACCAAATCAGCTCAAGCGCATTTTCATCCGCAAGCGAAATGTTCTGTACAAAAACCTTTTATGCTTACATGTTTGTGATGTCACTGTTTCTGGTTCCCACGATACAGGGTATCCTGATTTAGGTGATTCTCAGGAAACTGCTCAAATTGCATAATTAGTTCTTTGGCGCACTTTTTTTATTAACTCAGTAAAAAGTAACATACGGGGTGTCCCAAAAATGACACGTCACAGTGATACTGGAGGTAGACCTGCCCAAAAGGCATCGAACCAACCCAAAGTGACCTCAGTAAAAGTTGCACGGTTTTTGAGATATGGCCAATTTAAACTTGTTCCAAATATTCCCATTTTTTTAACAAGTTTAGTGCTAGCATTAAGTTAGATAGCCCTAGTGTTTGGTTTTTTTATTTGTACTCTGTCACAAACTTACTAAATTAGCGTAGGTAAGTGCTAGCATAGCACTAAATGTGTTAAAAAAAGTGAAAGTTTAGAATTAGTTTAAATTGGCCATATCTTGAAAACTGTGCAACTTTTACTGAGGTCATGTTGGGTTGGATCGACGCCTCTTGAGCAGGTCTACCTGTGTCACAGTGACGGGACACGCTGTATATTGTAGATTTATTGGCCCCTGAAGATTGTATTGTAACATATTTGTAGGTTTCGGTGGCATCTACTACAATATAATGTTACTTTTTATTGAGTTAATATGATAAGAAATTATGCAGTTCTGAGAATATGTGCTGTGCCTGTGTGCCTGTACCTCTGAGCTACAGATATTATGTACAGTCGACAGCACGTCAATCTTCACATTTTAGTTGCAAAGTCGCCCGTAATGCAACGGAGTAGAGTGCATGGGTGTATACCATGGTGTGCTGTCGACTTTTTTTCTGACGAATTTTGGATAAGAACTGCAAGCGTTCTAGCGAATGTTTAATACAGGTAAAAGCTGACAAAATACGTAAACAACATGAATAAGAAATCCTACTAATGCCGGCGCCAGACCTAGATTCACATATTTGAACACATCTTTGAAGACTTTGCAAAGACTTGAAAACATATTTGAACAATTGGCGCAACCTGCCAGACATGCTTCGCAAACACTTCTCTCCACAGTACAGCGCTTTGATGTGCGCTAAAAAGCCGACACCGCATGGCAAAGCGCAAATGTTTCTTCAAACTTTGCAAAAGTCTTCAAAGATGTGTTCAAAGGTGTGTTCAAAGATGTGTTCAAATATTTAAAGCTAGGTCTGGCGCCGGCATAACGAAGGTCGGTACTTGATATCTTTATTGTACTGTAATGTATTGAACCAAAGGTAGGGCTGCCATCACCCAAATAGCCGCCGGATAGCCACGGCAAAAATCCCGAACATTTGGGGGACATATTATATGGTTTTTCCCCCGGACACCTCTGAAAAAGTATTTTTTGCAACAAAACTAAAGACATCGTTATCCGTTTTAAATAGTGTTCGGATTAAAACAGGGGTTTAAAAAACCCCTGCCGCTCGATCCCCGGACATCCTTCAAACTAGGACAAATCCGGGGAATCCCGGACGTATGACAGCCCTAACCAAAGGGCATAATATTAGATGAGTGTGGCTTTTCTTTATGAGGGTGAAAATGTTCTTAGCGATGTTTGATTGTATTTTTTGGTTCTGTTCGCTGTTTCCCTTCATCATCATCAACCTAGAATCGCTCGTAGCCTGGGCTGCCTGAGTGATCTTAAACGATCACTAAGGTTAAGCAACATACGGCGCGTTCAGTCCATGGATGGGTCACCGTCTATGACTAACGCTAGTAGCATTTTTCCGAGCGGTTCCGTGCTTCGCAAGGCACGTTAAGGGTGTAACAAGGGTAAATGTTGCAAAATTGGCTAGCTTTAACTGAAATGTTAGGCAAAAGTACGCACTAAAAAATTCTGAATAAAATCTTTGGTAATAAAGGATATATCAGTGACTAATTCGTACGGAAAAAAAATTGCATTTAACTTGTCTAGATGGCAAAAAAAAATTTTTTTCCAAAAGCTTTATTTTCCACAGAATCTAATTTCGCTGGTAAACGATAGTAGCTTTTCATTTAAATCTTTCATGCAAATATCGGCCACATCAATATCTGCAATCCTATCTGCTCATATATTTTTTAATGTTAATATTAAGCGTGATAAGTACAAAATTGTACGATTTCTTAATTAGCGCAGGGAACAATCGCCATCGAACATCCGCCACATCTCTTATCTGTGTACTCTTTGGAATATGGATTAGCCTCTAAAGTATTCGCCGAAGAAGTACAACAAACATTCAAGAGATTGCGCTAGTTTATTATTCTTTAACTCAGAGGTCTAATGCTCAAAGTCATTCGCCCTTGTTACAGCCTTAAGCAGTTGGTGCCGGCTGCCGTCGATAGATGACAGTCGCTAAGCCAAGTCAGAGGCCTTACCCTCCTTACCTTACCTTACCTCCACCAATCCGGACTTGGCCCCCGTGGTGGAGTATAGCCTATACCTTCCTCAGGGAAGAGACCCGGGCAGATGATGATCATCATCATCAACGTCCCCACCGAGGGGCACGGGTCTCATCCCTGAGGAAGGTATAGGCCATACCACCACGGGGTCCAAGACCGGATTGGTGGAGGCTGTAAGACTAGTGGCTGGTCTTATTGTCAGAAGTTTTCAAGCCGCCCTAAGGCATCTGACTTGGCTTAACGACTGCCATCTATGGACGGCAGCCGGCACCAACTACCGGGAAGGGACATCATAAATCCTGTGCGATGCCATATTGCCTAAGATAGCGTTTTGGCGGCTTATTTGAAAAGTAAATTTTCGTTCGCCTTTTTTAGAAGAAATACACGAAAGAATTTAAAATGACCACTTTCTGAGTACTCCATGAACACCAACAAACAATATGAGATGGCTTTCAGAAATGTATTTATTTATTTATTAATACTTTTATTGCACCTAAATCGGTCAAATACCCTATTCTCTATGTTCGGTTACATTATAGATACTTAGGTCGATCACCACCTTTAGTATCTAAATAATATTATGATGCCGAGTTCAGATAAATATCTACAACTTTGCAGTAATTGCTTATTATGTTACATCAGATATTATGTTGTTTATTATCTAGAACGTAAATACCCAAGTAACTACCTACATTTGATCGAAAACACGCGTTGGTTACCAAAACATAAGATATTGCTTTACGGTACACAGAGTACTTAGCACTTAGATCAAAACAAATGTTTTCTTACTTGGCCTTTCATAATGAAATTATTTGTACAGCGCTCAGTGACATCTTCAATCACACTAGATAGGTGAAGGGAGAATGAGGACTTTTCAAAGCGTCATTAAAAAAATACTGTACCAATCCGGACTTGGCCACCGTGGTGGAGTATGGCCTATACCTTCCTCAGGGAAGAGACCCGTGCCCCTCAGTGGGTACATAATGGGTTGATGATGAAGTTACCGATAGATGGTGCTGACGTCACATAATATGTCAAAATTGACATGACATCACTATACCTTCTCTGTGGTTTCTGTTCTATGTTTTTACACAAATGCACAATGCATGGGCCAGTAATGAGTAAAGACACGAATGTAATGAACAAAGTAAAAATACTTCGATAACTTATGCACAGTTTCAACAATTTAGAAACAAACAATCTAATTTAGATCACAGATTTCAAAGAGATGTTTAGATTATTATCGATGTAACATTCAAAATTTATGATGACATTTGTTCTCCTTGCAGCGCCATCTAGTTAGGGTTTCGTACCTCAAAAGGAAAAAACGGAACCCTTATAGGATCACTTTGTTGTCCGTCTGTCCGTCCGTCCGTCCGTCTGTCAAGACCCTTTTTCTCAGGAACGCGTGAAGGTATGAAGCTGAAATTTATATCAATTACTCAAGTCTACTGTCCCTTGAAGCTGTGAAAAAATCAAACTTCTAAGCCAACGCAATCAAAAGATACAGCCGTTTATGCCGCAAATTTTCGACACTTGCAAGGGAATCAAAACCTACAGGGTGCTTCCCGTGAACTCAGAATCTTGAAATTTGGTACGAAGCAACGTCTTATAGCATAGATAAAGGAAAAATTACGAAAACCATAAATTTTTAGTTACATCACATAATATATATTTTTTTAATAATTTTAAACTTACTACCCATTTCCTCATAAACGCGTAAAGGTATTAAATTGAAATTCATACCAAATACTCAGGTCTATAATACCTTTAAGCTGTAACAAAATCTAACTTCTATGTCAACGCAATCAAAAGAAACAGCAATTTAAGCTGCATATTTTGAAACTAGCAAGTACTCGCAAGGGAATCAAAACCTAAAGGGTACTTCCAGTCGACCTAGAATCTTGAAATTTGGCATGAAGCAACGTTTTATAGCACAAATAAAGGAAAAATTCCGAAAACCTTAAATTTTTAGTTACATTACAAAATATATATTTTTTAATAAATATAAACTTATTACTTTTTTCCTCATGAACGCGTAGAGCTATCAAGTTGAAATTCATATCAAACTTTGTAAACCTTGCAGGTTTGTACGGAACCCTCGGTGCGCGAGTCCGACTCGCACTTGGCCGGTTTTTTTTTTAATGAAATCATTGGAAAGCCCTCATTTGGACGCAACAGTGCGTGCATTGTTTTGGATGCCAGCACCTATACTATCCTGAAAGCTTAGTCAGCCTAGCCCATAGGAAAGACACGCCGCGGATTTCGTCACGCTGGTTAAGGTCTATAGAAATAGAGAATTTATTGTATGAATAAAAGTAGATTTTCGTGGTAAGCTTCTCCTCCACATAGTTAATCTATTGGTTCTGAAATAGCTTCGACGTTCAGTAAACATTTTTATTATACAGGGCGTCCCAAAAATTTGTGCCAAGCGGAAGTCCAGGGATAGAGCACCTCTAGGGGACCCGAATCATGTATGTTAATGCTTGCTTGCTTACATACATAAGCTCGCACCTGTATTCCAGAGGGGTAGGCAGAGACCAGGGACTGCCACCTGCCACGATCCTGACAAATCCCTTTCTCTTCACCGACATTCATTAGGCGTTGCATGCACGCACGTCGGTTTCGGGTACTTTTTATCTTGCCTTTTGCTATTACCTCCCCTATTTGGTCAAAGTATGTCCACGTGGGGCGTCCCTTACCGGCCCTTTCACTCACATTCGCTCGATATATTTGCTTCGTCAGTCTTTCTTCCTTCATCCTCTCCACATGTCCAAGCCAACGCAACATTCCCTCTCTCAACATTCTTAATCATTAGTACCTGGGTGACCGAGCTTTGCGCGGTACTTTTTTTGTAATATAAAATATGTAATATAAAATTAAAATAATCCTTTTTCAACAAAAAAAGAACTTGGAAAAAAAACATCATGAGTCGAACAGGGTCTCTTGAAATCGGCCCGAAACGGGTCGCCCGTTTTTCCGTCAGAACTATCCCGACCTTGCAAGTAGATGCGAAATTTACCTCTGTATGTTATTATAGCAAATTTCAATTGCCTTAAAACACGGATAAAACAACGTTTTCTAAAAATGTAACCTAGTTATATCAATTAAACGCCCCCGAAAGCATCTGCTTACAAAATTTCGTGAAAATCGTTGGAGCCGTTTCCGAGAATCTGATTATATATAAATATATATACAAGAATTGCTCGTTTAAAGAGATTAGATACTGCCTATCACTTCTTACAAAGGGTTCTCCTCACTTTTCAGGAGTCAAATATGGACGTGGAGAACGCGAATTGCAAGTTGCGGGTCTCCCAATGCACCGACATGGAGATCCTTCCTATTGAGCGACCACTAAAGATCGAACGGTAAGGGTCACTTTTACCGCCACACCAACACTCGTCGGTTGTAGTTTCTGCATGCTTTTTTGTAGCGATGCTGTCGAGCGTTTACGAAACGAGTCACATAGTCACTAACGCGCGTTTGTCGCATTTGCAACGCACTAGAAGCGATGCCACCGCACTACCATAGACCAATGCGCTACTAATGCGCTACAGCATCGCGACTGTATAGATGCAAACGCGACATCGGGGAAAGAATGGAGGGAGGGTGGCCCCCAGTTGTGGCCAACTGTGGCGATCGCAGGCATTTTTTTTAATATTAAAAACTGACCAACGATTGACCCCGATCTCACCTGATGGTAAGTGAAGATGGAGCCGACGATGTTCCTCGTTGGTTCACCATCATCATCATCATCATCGTCAACCCATTATGTCCCCACCGAGGGGCACGGGTCTCTTCCCTGAGGAAGGTATAGGCCATACTCCACCACGGGGGCCAAGTCCGGATTGGTGGAGGCTTGTAAGACTAGTGGCTGGTCTTACTGTCAGAAGTTTTCAAGCCGCCCGCCCTAAGGCCTCTGACTTGGCTTAACGACTGCCATCTATCGACGGCAGCCGGCACCAACTGCTTAACGTGCCTTGCGAAGCACGGAATCGCTCGGAAAAATGCCACTAGCGTTAGTCATAGACGGTGACCCATCCATGGACTGAACGCGCCGTATGTTGCTTAACATTAGTGATCGTTTAAGATCACTCTGGCAGCCCAGGCTACGAGCGATTCATTCGTTGGTTCATTAAGAGCTTATTCACTCTAGCCTTAAAGGCACCCAAATTAAGCATTTTTTTTACTGAAACGCGATTGCATCGCGGCGAAGCGCGACGATGTTCAACTACAAATTCTTTCTAAAACACAAGATCTAAGCGGATGCTTAGCTTAAATAACATAAAGATAATTGTAATATAGTTAGTCCAAAAAAAATATGCAAATACATAAATATCTTCGATTCTATATTTTACAAATAACACACCATTTCACTGTCCCGCGGCAATGAGCCCAGAACGCTGGCGACCTTGCCTCTTCGGATGGCCAGGCTTATCCTTTGGCCGAGGTACGCGCCAGCTCTCTTGTAAGCCCGAAGGCAAAACATAGAGCGACTTTATTGTTTTCATAACATCATTTACAATTTACATATGTTTACAAACAAATAAATAAATTGATTGACTGATTGATTGGTCTTCTGATGCGTCGACTATCAGCACCGCTAGGTTTCGACCCCAAACGGTGCAAATATGTAACTGTTGCCAGGATAACTGTATTTGGGTCGTTTGAGGCTTTCGGAACCAGCGGCACTTCCACTCTGGAAAACATGGGAGGATGCCAGTATATAAAAGCACCTATAGCGTCCCACAGAAGCGGCCTCCCATGTTTCCAGGGGATCAGAGTCGAGTCATACCATCGGGCTTTTTGCCAAAAAGGCCCACAATAAATCAACTTAAATCCATAATAACAATAAAACATCATCAGATAATAAATTAATGTCTATAGAAAAGAGCGGGTGATCATGCGCTACCACTACAAGAGCGCCTTTTCACTAGGTCGCAAGCGGTGCGACTGTAGCAGCGCGACAATCGCGCGGCTCAGAGGCGATTAACTTTCACACTAAAAATAGCAGCGCCAACTGTTCTCTGTTGGACGTTGTATTTATCGTAAGCCATGTGTGTGTTGGTAATACTTTGCTTGCGCGATGCAGAAATGTTGGAGTTATCAGTGCGCGCGCAGAGTTGGCATGTGCCCGCCACCTCTCAATTCGGTTGTTGCTAGACATACTAATAATAGAATTATTTGACCGTCTCTTTCCCAGAGAGATCGACGGACTAGAAATCCTGGTCTCGGAGCTGCACAGGGTGTTCTCCCACGACCACGTCGACGTACAGGATGTGCAGAAATTGATGGCCGGGTACACCTCGGACCCCAAGCATTGGCGGAAGTACGCCAAATTCGACCGCTTCCGGTGAGAGCCTTTTCTTTACAGAATCAGTATCATTTACTCATGAACATCATCATCGTAGGCCTTTGCCGATTCAAGCGGTGCCTAAGACTGACGCTTTTTCGAGTGACTAAAAAGTCTGATTCGAGAGTGGCAGGCCCTACATGAATGAGGGACAATTATAAAGGAAAAGTCCGGAGCGACGCCATGGCGCATGGTGCCCTAAAGAGACAGGACTCTAAGGCTAAGAGCCGGCTTCTGAATTGAGAATTTCACGAAGTAGATATATAATTATATACTTAAGTAAAGTTCTGTCACGCTCTTTTCTGAGAAATTTGACGAGACAGCACTACAGCTAAAGTTGGAAAATTGGAACAAAATTATGACCAAATTATTGAACGTGCCAGCTTTAGATAACAGACCTATACTACCAGTATCTTATCCAAGAAGGTTCTAACCTCATTTCGAAAATATTACCTTTTTGTCCCAACCTTTTTCTAGGTACACGCGGAATCTGGTTGACGCTGGCAACGGCGCCTTTAACATCATGGTCCTATGCTGGAGCGGCGGCCACGCGTCCGCCATCCATGACCACGCCGACTCCCATTGCTTCATGAAGATCTTGAGCGGTAGCCTAGAGGAAGTGCGGTGAGAATAACCTTCTACATTAACGGCCTTACTAATAAATAAGTTATACACTCTGAATAACTATTTGACGTATATCAATTTACACTGGTTTAATCGCATTTGGCGTACAAATGACCAGTTTGTCAGACCTCGTATAGAGGCTGTATAAACAGCTCATAACCTTTATTAGTAAGGCCGTAAGAGTGGCCCCATAGAGTAACACTAGAGACAAAAAGGGAAAACATCAAGTCTCTTTTTTTTTCAGATTGCATTTGCGAAAAGTGTCTGTAAAATCTCTCAACCATGTTTATAGTATTTTTTTAGGACCCACGACCGCATTTGGCATCATCATCATTAACCCATTATGTCCCCACCGAGGGCGTGCCCTTCTCTCTTCGTCTCTTCCCTGAGGAAGGTATAAACCGAAATACATAAACGCTTACATTTTCTTGTAGCCCCACACTAAGATACACTGTGTCATGTGAACCAGAAACAGCGACATCACAAACAAGTAAATATCCAATAGACCATCCATAATGTTAACTACATGTGACACCATGGCATCCGAAAAATGTATTACAGTACCACCATCAATCTGTTCAGTTGATAGCGGCGCTAGCGGAGAATTTAGTAATAACATTTAAGAAATTTACCTAGAAAATGAGAATATTCTAACCCGTCTTTCAATTTTAGTGAAAATATATCTATAAATGATGAGGTCCGTAGACCGACGAAAGTCGTCGACATAGCCCGGCGGATTAGTAAGTTGAAGTGGCAGTGGGCGGGGCACATGGCACGCAGAACTGATGGCCGATGGGGCCGAAAAGTTCTCGAATGGAGACCACATATCGGCAAGCGCAGCGTAGGACGACCAGCCACAAGATGGACAGACGATCTCATCCAAGTGGCGGGAAGACGCTGGATGCAAGCCGCTCCCGACCGGTCTTTTTGGGAATCCATGGAGGAGGCCTATGTCCAGCAGTGGACTTCTTTTGGCTGAATGATGATGATGATGATATCTATAAATCTTAGTAAGTGAAAAAATAAAACCAAAAAATGGGGAACAGGATTTACAATCAATTAGTTCGTTACAATTTTGCCCACCTGAACAGATAACTTGGTGGCGCTGTATAATCTGTGCCAACTGAGAAGGTGATCAGTGGTGGATTGACTTTTCGAAGAGTCCGAAAAATACCGGAATGAAAAAGGGAATAAAAGTCTTAAATTGATGTTAATTGTTTTGCTTCGGGTTAATAATAAAAGCTTTATAGTCCCAGGTTTGTGATCCTGTGTTCTTTGTTTGGTCCTAAAAATCACTATTAACGTACGGCGTACCGTACAATCTGTAACAGAAGATATTATGTTTTTTTATTGGTAGCGCTAAATACGGCTGCCACCAAGTTTAGAAGAAAAAAATAGGCTAGACAGTTAATAATAGATAAAAATAAAACTCAAAAATACCGAAATTATTTTCTTAAAATGGTCAAAATAAATTCTAAAACAAAATGTTTCAAAAATAAGTAGGTAGCAGGGCCAAATACCTTACAAACTTTAATTGAGGTTTGATGCGTTTAGAATTTATTCGAAATAAAGTTATGAAAAAGAAATCATAGAAAAAGATTCCGACGAGTTGACAGGATCCTCTTTTTTGGAGTCAGTTATAAAGAAACATAGAATATGGTTTCTCTTATTAAGCCCACCATTCACTACACGCACCGCGGGCCTGGCGAGCCCCAACACGTACCCATTCGTGGACAAATCTGTCTTCGTCCGCACACTACACAAGCGCCGAGCTGCTTACTACCTACTTTATCTCCAGACGAAGAGCGCCGCGCCGAGCTGCGAGCCGCGCACCGAACCGAGAACCAACACATTCACACGCAGATTTCTTTGCGGACTAGTCGCCAGCGACTGTGAATGGTAGCCTTTATGGTCTTGACTCACACGTTTACCTCTCCATCCACAGCTTCGACTGGCCAAAGAGCGTGCAGCCTGAGGTGCTCAAAAAGCTGAAGAACACCAACCACCGCCGCCGATGCTGCTCCGAAAGTGAAGATAGGTACCTAAACCAAAACGTCGGGTCCAAAAACGGAATCATGAACTGCGAAAACGGCAGCTGCCACAACTTCGGCAGGAAAATCGACGAGGATGGCGCCAGCGATGACAGCGGACACAATGGCCGCGAAAACCAAGATGGCTGCGGGCAAGATGGCGACTGTTGCACGAAGGACGGGGAATGTCGGCACGGAATGTTTGATGCGCAAAATATGGAGGAGATTGGACGCACGAGGTTGGAAACCAACGACGTTTGCTACATCAATGGTGAGTTCACACAGTCCACGCTAAAATCAGGGTGGTTAAAGCCGCGAATAGGTAGTTCCATATCAATAATTCCAAAAATTTCAGCCATTTGGACTTTTAAGTTCCTCTTAACTTTAAATCCCTCGCTGTGCAGCATGGTAATGCTGCCAGTGTCATGGGTACTTTGGGTACTTTGTGACTCTTTTTTTATTTATTATTTTTTGTATCAATTTTACTGTAAAATTAAAATATAGTGCAAGTGTGCAATAACTAAATATCCTGGGCGTTCTTTCTGTATCCTGAAAACACTTTATGCCCTGCTGTGACCCAAGTTTTGAATAGATATTGCACCTTTTGACAGCCGTCGGGTATTCCCGTGTGACCCAAACTAAAGAAGCCTGTCATTCTTAAATGCCCTAGGCCTCCACTAATGGAAAATCCCTCCCACGTCCCTGCATCTGTACTGACCGCCTTTCGACAGCTGCCTGATGTTCCCAGTGACCCAAACTGAAGTTACCTTTCGGTCACAAACGCTCTGGGTTTTCACTAAATAAAGAACCCCTTCCACATCGATGGAGCAGTGTCCCAACACATGTAGGGTCCACCTTTTGACAGTATCCAGGTGTTTCCAGTGACCGTAACTGAAGTTACCTTTCGTTCACAAAAGTCCTGTAGCCTTCACCAAACGGAGGATGAGGTAGTCTCACGTCGATGGGGTAGTCTCCCAAAACCTGAACTGTCCACCTTTTGACAGTATTCAAGTGTTCCCAGTGACCGAAACTGAAGTTGCCTTCCTTTCACAGATGCACTTGGCCTTCACCGAATGGAAAACCCCTCCCACGTCGATGGGGCAGTGTCCTTGCATCTGTACTGTCCGCCTTTTGACAGTTGTCGGGTCTTCGATGCCCGGACAGGCCGACCAACCCAGGTCGATGTAACCTTCACGTCCATGTACGGGAAGAGGGTGAAACGGGTAAGTCTATTTTTTTAGGTTATTGTGCTTTATTTAGTTTTATTTCTGAGTATAAATACTTAATTAATTACGATTATTTAAATAATCACAAATTGAATTGAGTGACATATTAGGGGTACCTAGTGGTTTCAGTGATAGATTAAAGTAATCCTTGTGAAGTTCCACTGTAGTTACTTCCACTTCTACTACTACTACCACTACATTCCTTCTCTCCTCTCTCCTTCTCTCCTTCACTCCTTATCTCCTTATCTGCTTGTCTCCTTTTCTCCTTCTCACCTTTCTCTCCTTCTCTCTTTCTCCCCTTATCTCTTTCTTTCATTCTCTCCTTTCTCTTCTTCTATCCTTCTCTCCTTCTCTCCTTCTCTCCTTCTCTCCTTCTCTCCTTATCTCCTTATCTCCTTCTTTCCATATTTTCTTCTTCCCTGACACCGCAACAGGTTTTGACATTTAACCAATAAATAACACCAAGTTAGAAAGGATATACCTACTTAGATGCACATTATTTGAACTTAGTTATATTATAAAGGATTTAACAAGTTCTTCGTAAATCTATAGACGCTATGACAGCATACCAAAAACATAGTTTTGTACATAGCAAGTTTTGATTGCAGTCATGGGTCTTGAGCTTCTTAGGTCGATAGATATTAGTACCAACATATGACCTACATTTGTTGGCACTATACATAAGGTTACATAAGGTGATTTGAGAAAAGATGGTCAGAGTGGAGTTTGTTTTTCGCTGCCTTTTTCTCCACTACATTCGGCCCCAAGGCAGCGGCTAAATACTATTAAAGTACATTGACATTCAACAAACAGAATATAAATTCCTTACGTTGAAATAAATTTCTGATTTCAGAATAACGAATTGTATCAAAATGAGATAATTTTCTTTTTGTTTCAGGTAACTGAAGCTAAGAGCGTGGCTGACAGTCAATAGAGTAGTCGGTATAAAATGTTTTTCTACAAGTGAATTAAAATACACCTTCATACACTACTGTGGAACAGCTTTTCACACGGATAAAGGTGGAACTACATTACGAAATTAGTGGCGTAACGTTAGTTTTACCAACAGTTTCACGTGTAATTTAGTATTTTCGTAATGCCTGCATTAGTTTCGCGATAGCTATGAATTTCGTGCCCTGCGCGATTTTTTGGTGAAATTAGTGTCTTGCACAACTAAACAAGTGTCGCGAAAGCGCAGTGCGCAGTGCGGACGTGCGTATTTTGTAGATACCAACTTCATTGCATCCAAATGCTTCCTTAACCATCCTCGACTCGAATCCACCAACGTCTTTTTTTTCTTAAATAGTTAGTCTTCTTTTTAAGTTTATAAAGAACCATCTCTGTAACTACATTGAATAGGTATAGAAAAATACAGGAATATTTTTTCACCAGTACAATAAATCAACATACGTAATAAGTCCAAAATACAAATACCAACATTTTTTTGGTACAAAAAAACAAAAATACCAATGTGTGAACTTATCCGCAAATCTTATAGAAATGTGGACATCGTGTTGCGCGCGTAATTTTCGACTGCAGGAAGTGCGGAAACGGCGCACTGGCACTCGCCGCCCTCTACCTCGCACCGCGTTGACGCCTTGTAATTAGTGCGCCCATGCGTTACAAATTGGACGAAGGATAAATTAATGAAAATGAAAAAAATATATATGGTAATTTTATTTGATAAATGTAATCTATTATCGATACCAATGATATGGTAAAATTTATTGTACCGGCGAAAATGTCACCCGGTATAGCTTTGATGCAGATGGGGCCAGAGCAGAGCAATATATACCAGAGCAATAATTGAATGCAATAAATGAAGCGCAATAATTGACGTTCTAAGATTCTATGCAACTTGAAAACTTGAATGCAATTATTGTATTCAAGTTTTGACAAGGAAATAATTGCACATGCCGAATTGCAGAACTGCTTCAGAATTGTACGTGCTGTTTTCATCAAGAAAAGTTTTGAAAGGAAACTTGTCCCTTTGATCAAGAATGTTACGTTTTGTTTAGACCATGCAACTCATTTATTGCGTCGATATAATCGTGCTACAGGCAAGAAACTGGCCTCGTGTAAATGGCGCTTTACTGCCATACTGTTGATTTCACGACGCTAATTATTTTACGAGATTACTTTCGCATACCGAAACTACTTTCGTGAAACTGATTTCAACATGCATGACACTAATTTCGTAATATGAATTCGGCTTAACCTCAATACACTCTCTGTCTCTCTCTGAGAGAAGGCCCGTCCCCTAGAAAGGGTCGTAGGTATATAGACTTGTTACGCATCGACGTCGTTCTTATATGAAGGTATATTCACAGTTCCAATAACACCTTATTGGAAGAATATTTTAATACATTTGACATGGATTAGTGGTACATCAAAGGAATTATATATTAAAGTATTTTTGTAATCGTGTCCCTAGGCTAAGTGAAACTAGTCCCTCGTTTCTCCTACACTAATAAGATAAGATAAGAATATTTAGTAAGCTTTATAGGCTGTTTACTATTGACAGCTCTGCTGTGAGCTCGCCCAAGTGTAAACGAAAAAAACATTTGAAAGTGGTTAACAATATAATTAAGAGACCCCCAACACTAGCGTCTTTCGAGCATCATCGTCGTGCCAGCGTCCGCTCAGCGTCGACGCAACCTGGGCGCCGCGGCGACGCGACGCCGACGCTGGCCGTCTACCAAGCCCGGGTTTACCGTGGCGCCAGTACAACGATTTTTTTTTTGGGACATTTTGCCAACTGTATTGGAGCATAATATATCACGTATCAGCATAATAAGACTATGAGATAGCGGCTCGCATTACTTCAACTACAAGAAGTATTATTCAATACAGTTGAGAAATTTTGCAAAAATAATCGTTGCGATGGCGCCGCGGTAACACGACGTCGACGTCGCGTCGACGCTGTGTGGACGCTGCCACGACGATGACGCTCGAAAGACGCCAGTGTGGGGAGTCTCTATTAAGATTGCTAGCGTATGAGAAACCGGGGATAATGATCTAAAGTTAATTATTGGTTTAAGATTTTGTATTTACATATATATCTACTATTATTACATTTTGTCAATTTAATTTATTTCGGTTTTATGAATAAAACAATAGTTTTTGTATTTGCTCTTATTTATTTACAACTAACATTTACAGTAAAAACGGCTTCAACAAAAATATAATTTAAGCAATAACATGGTGAGTCCTTGACACACAAAAACAAACTTTTCAAGAGGATCACAGTATTTTTCATGAACAAACATTATGTGAAATAACAAAGTCAAAGTCAAGTCGAAGTTGTCAATGAAACACTTGAATTGAATATAAAATCATAAATGGGGTGCCAAAATACACAATAGTTATCTTCAGTGAGTCTCTAGACCAGGGCTTGGATTCTGCTAATGCATTGTAAAACAGTGTCAGTTGCATGAACGCGTCGATTCCATTTCATTGCCGCTTCAAGTCAACGCGCGCGCGCCTTTAATAATTCGAAGCGTCAATGGAATTAAAAACATGTCACGTAACCCGACCACGTAACTGTAATAAAATGAGTCTGTTAGCTTTTAGAATATACCTCAACTGAGCAATCAAAAACCGATTAGATTGCAATAAGGTAAGGTTTATTTTGTATTGTCATTTATAGCTTTTCAAAATAGTGAAGAAAAGTTTTATGCAGGGCAGGAAGTAGTATGTATTACACTCGTGTGCTTTCGGCAAAAACCGAAGCCTACTCTAGAGCCCGAGGTATATTCTAAAAGCCCAGACCTTTGCTAAAAATCAGTGCTTGAACTATTACAGGCTGTTTCACCGCCCCATGGACAAAGCTCGTATCTCCTACTCGTTGTATTTCATATTTTATCTTTGTATTATCGTCTATGAGCTGATAAATAGATGTACTTATTTCTTCTCCTTCAAATTTCCAGCCAAGGGTTGAATAGCCAAAGTCAACATCATTAACACATCACTCTTCAGTACCTCGGATCCTACCGACCCTCGTTGAGGGCGTATCGCTCCAGCAGTTCAGGGTCCATCTTGTCCCAAGGGAGGAACACCCTGACCCCGTCCCGCGAGACCGTCGTCTGAGCGTTCAGACGAACGCAGCTAGCATTGCAGATGAAGTCGCAAGTCTTCGTCTTGTCATTGAAGTGCAGGCCCTCTGCGCAGACGGTCAGAACGGCCTTTTTGCCAACGCAGCGCCAGAACTTGTCGCAATCGTTCTCATGAGCCCAAGGCTCGACGTTACAGCCCTCCGCGCATTTCTCGTTGTAGTGGCCGCCGTCTGGTGCTGCCGTGGTGGCTTCTGTGCTTCCGTTGTCACCGCTGCCGTTGTCAGTGTCTTCACCGCTAGCGCCATCTTCACCGGCGCCGCTACCTTCCCCAGAGTCTCCGGTGTCACCGCCAGCGCATCCAGCGTTTGAAGGCCAGTCGCAGACCTGTTAGGGGCAAAGACAAAAGATAAGCTCACAAGTTTCGGAGAGGGATTGACTGACACTTCAAATTGATAATCTTGTAGGCTCCTATGTTAACATTTGACGGATCTAATCGCGATTGATTGAATTTTTGGGTAAAACTTACTGCAAGGCTTACGAAACGTCGGGATGTATTTGCTATTTTTGAGTAATGACAGGTCTGTTTCACTAGGCGTGTCGGTATCGAACGCGTAAGTCCATGCGGTGTCCGCGCCGGGGGAGAAAATAGGATGGAATTCAGGCGCCAGAAGAGGTAAGAGTTACGCGGTAGAAAGAGAGGCAACGTGTAGGTGAATATAACGTAGCTTTTTTAGCGCCGTGCGATATGTATTGCACCTAATTGTATCGCTGCTAGAGTCCCTTTTTCTTTAATTGATTTTGCGGAGTGAATCTTATGTATTCTGTGGTAATGATAAATCTCTTTTGATTATAACAATTTCATTATACAGCAAGAATCCCCAAGATATATTTGAGTTAACTCCGATGCGGCTAGAAATCTTTTAAGCACACACTGTGCAAAAAAGCTTATTATAAACTCAACGACTATTTAACACACAAAGATGTCTGGTGTTGCAGTGTTAGTGATCAAAATCGTCTCTAGTGTTCAAAACATCCTTGAGTAATAATTTTTAAGTTTGAAAGTTTCTTAATTAGGCTAAAACTATTTTCAAAAGATGATGGAGTTTCTTTGTTAGCTTCTTCTCCACAATCTATTAATTGTTACACTAACAACTTTGTCGTTCATTTCATTTCATTATGTTTCTATTATGAATAAAAATATTTGAATTTCGAATTTGGTGTTGCACTCAATTACCTGCAGCGTCGGGTTGAAGTGGAGATCATTAGCACACTCCCTCTTGACCAGCTCTCCATGAACGCACTGGTAGAACTTGCCGCAGTCAGTCTCGTGAGGAAGCAAGTAGTGGATGTTGGGGTCTACAGGGCAACCGTTGTCCAGCCAACCGTCACCGCTACCTTCTTCGCTACTACCGGTATCAGGGTCAGTGTTTCCGTTGTCACCGCTACCGTCGTCAGTCTCTTCGCTGGTACCGTTGTCAACATCCTCTTCGGTGACGCCAGGGCTAGCTTCGGTGGTAGTTCCGGCGTTCACGCAGTTGACGTTCTCGGGCCAGTCGCAAACCTGGCGATGGACGGTAAGAAATAAGTTTCTGTAACAGCTGGACGAGCAAATTCTCTAGGAAGTCTAACAGTGTTGTGTCAACATCACAACACTGCCAGAATTCTTAGAGAATTCTGTACATAAGCTCATGATTGTGTCCCAGAGGGGTGGGCAGATACCAGGGACTGACACCTGCCACGACCCTGACAAACGATTAACCTGTTACTGTCCATACTATCTTTAGATAATAAGGATGAAATGTATTTTTATCAGGTAATTATAAATATATTTGTTTTTTTATTTGCATTATAAAAATACAATACCTGACAACATGTTCATTGTACGCTCGTAGCACGTTGAATCGCTCGTAGCCTGGGCTGCCTGAGTGATCTTAAACGATCACTAAGGTTAAGCAACATACGGCGCGTTCAGTCCATGGATGGGTCACCGTCTATGACTAACGCTAGTGGCATTTTTCCGAGCGGTTCCGTGCTTCGCAAGGCACGTTAAACAGTTGGTGCCGGCTGCCGTCGATAGATGGCAGTCGTTAAGCCAAATCAGAGGCCTTAGGGCGGCTTGAAAACTTCTGACAGTAAGACCAGGTAGGCATACAAAATTACGTTTTAAAAGTAACTCATTTGTTATCCTGTCAAATACCCAATTGCATACATTTCTTTGTTGAGGAAAAACAAACCCCTTAGAACATAATCATGTTTACACCTTTTGTAAATGTCTAATCACACAATAGATAGCGGGTAATCCGTGAACAGTTCAAACACAAACAAGCAAATCTTTAATAGACTAATTTATTATAATCGGGGCTTGGATTATGTCTCACTATCTGACAAAGGATTATCCGATATCACACCTTCTTGTAAAAGCGACTTGGCAGTTTCTGAGAATCAATTAAATTGATACCTAAATCGATACGTCAACTAAGATGTGACATACGCTTGATAATCAAGTATTTAATGATTTACGGCCTTACTAATAAAGGTTATGTATGAGCTAAGGCAGCGGCTAACATTATAATTTTATGTACATTGACATTCAACAAGCAGAATGTTAATTCTTAACGTTGAAATAAATTTCTGATTTCTGATGAGCTGTGTATATAGCCGTTATGCGAGGTCTGACAAACTGGTTATATGTACGCTAAATGCGAAACCAGTATAAATTGATATACGTCAAATGGTTCGGCCGTTAGTATTTATGATATACGTACCTACATTTGAAAAAATATTCAAGACTTCGACAATATTGCTAGTCATAGAAATAAATACAAATTTTTATTTTTAGACTTGCAAAAGGTAATGCCTACTTCCTTTATGAGGTAGGTACTGTGTAAGGTTTTACTTACAATAAGAGATATAAAATATCTCTATTAATATATCTAATATTATTACAGTTAAATCCGACGCGGTGGAAATGTGTTAATCACACTCTATACAAAAAAGCTTATTATATCATCATCAACTCATTATGTGCCCACCGAGAGACACGGGTCTCTTCCCTGAGGAAGTTGTCAGCGATACTCCACCACGGGGGCCTAGTGCGGCTTGTAAGGCTAGTGGTTGGTCTTACTGTCTTTTACGTTTACTTAGAGAAGTTTTCAAGAAGCCTTTGACTTGGCTTAACGACTGCCATCTATCGACGGCAGCTGGCACCAACTGCTTAACGTGCCTTGCGAAGCACGAAGCCGCTCGGAAAAATGCCACTAGCGTTAGTCATAGACGGTCACCCTCCATGCACTGAACGCGCCCTTAGTTGCTTAACCCTCATGATCGTTTAAGGTCACTCAGGCGGCCGGGGCTACGAGCGATTCGCTCCACACAAGATATTCTCAACAAATTCGGTAGGTAGATCATCTAAAATCACTGGAATAATGTACAGTACTACTCCGCCGTAGTAGTCCCGTACCTGATAGTTGTTGTGATGCGATAAAATGTGGTAATCGGTGGCATATGGAAATAAATGCTTTATAGCTGCCTAAAATTAAATTATCATTTATTACAACATGCTACTATTTTTGTATTGTATCGGAAAGATACCATTATATCACAGAGCATTTACCACAAATTATATTTTAAAGATACTCCTTTTGGCTGATTTAGTTTTATAGCGCTGGAAAATAATAAATCATGTATTACAACGCTGCTACAAAATTATCGACGAGGTTTCGATAGTAAGCGAAAGGGATTACTCATGCTGATTTGTAACGTGTTGTTGACTTTTGCATGACTTTTTTATTGTTTTCGAAGAAGTAGCGTAGCAACGACAGTTTCTTCATCAAAGTACCTTTATAATTATTGCCAACACTTCTGTGTGTGTCATCGTAATCATCATCATCATCATCAACCCATTATGTCCCCTCGGGGCACGTGTCTCTTCCCTGAGGAAGGTATAGGCCATACTCCACCACGGGGGCCAAGTCCGGATTGGTGGAGGCTTGTAAGACTAATGGCTTGTCTTACTGTCGGAAGTTTTCAAGCAGGCCTCGGACTTGGCTTAACGACTTCATTAATCAATCACATCGAAAATATAAATCCTTAAAAAGATAATAAGCGTACCTATATGGCGAGTTAATCTCACCACTTCTAGGAAAGTTACTTTTGCTTAAAGCTAGACACGTGACCATCAGGTCATGTTTTTATATGTTTTGTTTTTAGTTTTAAATCCCCGTAGGGATCAAAAACATCGAAAATTTAAATACTTAAAAAGATAATAAGCGTATATGACGAATTAAGGTCGTAGCCCACTTACACGACTCTGCTCCCACCCGGATTCCCAAATTAGCAGACAGCTCGCTGTCAGCTGTCAGCTAATTTATGATGCCAATGTAAAATATATCTATAGAGGAATATTTGATGCCCATATTTGAATTATATTATTTTTGCCGGGTGGGAGCAGAGTCGTGTAAGTGGGCTATGACCTTTAATCTCACCACCTTTAGGAAAGTTACTTTTGCTTAAACCATCAGGTCATGTTTTTATATGTTTTAATTTTAAATACCTTTAGGGATTGCGCGCACTACGAAATTCATTCATTGCGATTTTTAAAGCGCGAAATAAAATCGCAAACGGCTATCATTCTCTACGCGCAAAACGATTTACTGCGGAGGCTGTTGAAACAGGGCAGGGATTTACAAAACAAAAGAGCCGCAGGGCTCGGCTCATAGGATACAAATTCGCATGTGCGACTTTAAATCGCAAACTATTAATTTTCGCAGTGCGCGGATTGTGTATTACTGTTGTTCACAGAGTTGTGACATTTTTTCGCAACGATTTTTTATCGCAGTGCGCCTGGTGTAGTTGAAAAATAGGGCGATAAAAGCGATGTGAATCGGCTGTTGATAACATTCTTACCTGAATCTCGGGATTGAAGTAGGTGCCAGGTGCGCAGTCCCTCACGACCTTCTCGCCGAAGTTGCAGTAGTAGAACTGACTGCAGTTGGTCTCATGGGGCAGGAGCAAGTGCACGTCGAAGTCAGCGGGGCAACCGTTGGGGAGGAGCTCGGGCTGAGCTTCGGTCGAGCTAGGAGCTGACGTAGTAGCCTCAGTTTCTGGGGCCGCAGTTGTGGTGGTGGTGACTACGGATGCCTCGGTCGAGCTGGGAGCCGAAGACGTTGCCTCAGTTTCAGGTTGTTCGGTTTCTGGGGCCGCAGTCGTCGTAGTGATGGGAGAAACGATGGACGCCTCGGTGGAGCTGGGAGCTGGGGAAGTAGCTTGAGTGGTGCTGCCGGAGTTGGCGCAGTCCACGTTCTCGGGCCAGTCGCAGACCTGTAGGTAGAAGGTATAAGACCATGAAGTAATGTGGAATTGGGTATGAATAAATAACGTACAATATATTATTCCAAAGCCTTTGGTGGTACCGAATGTGCAAAGACACTGAAAGCAAATGCTTATAACTTACAGTGGCCGAAAAATATCCCAGCAACATTTTTATTTAATACATAAAGTCCCTGTTTCCTATTCATTATTTTCGTAGGTCTCGCTGGACTCAATCAATCAATTGCTCTATTACCAAAAATTACCAACACACCAAGCTTAGTGAAGCTTAAACATGTAAGTCTTACTAAATGAATAAACAGCTCCAGAATCATTTTGATGCCTTGAAATATGAAGTGCCCTCACCTGAATCTCGGGATTGAAGTAGGTGCCAGGCGCGCAGTCCCTCACGACCTTCTCGCCGAAGTTGCAGTAGTAGAACTGGCTGCAGTTGGTCTCATGGGGCAGGAGCAAGTGCACGTCAAAATCAGCGGGGCAACCGTTGGGGAGGAGCTCGGGTTGAGCTTCGGTCGAGCCGGGAGCTGACGTAGTAGCCTCAGTTTCTGGGGCCGCAGTTGTGGTGGTGGTGACTACGGATGCCTCGGTCGAGCTGGGAGCCGAAGACGTAGCCTCAGTTTCAGGTTGTTCGGTTTCTGGAGCAGCAGTGGTCGTAGTGGTGGGAGAAACGATGGACGCTTCGGTGGAGCTGGGAGCAGACGAAGTGGCGTCGGTTACGCCGGGGTTGGCGCAGTCAACGTTCTCGGGCCAGTCGCAGACCTATAGAACGCAATTTGGAAAATTGAGCACGATGAACAGAACGTGCAAGAGGTCATATTTGGTCATATTAACATAGAGAAGTTAGACAAACGGTCTTATGATATATTACTGAATATGCCAAAATACCAAGAGAACAAGAGACATTCATCTACACGCGCTGAAGTACGGGCAAAGCTATCAGTGGAAGCCTGTTAATGACTTTCTGTTTTCATATTTTTAGTTAATAAATAGTAGTAAGTTATATTATGTCAATGGCTTTCCTGAAACTAAATAAACCAACCTAAAAGCTAACAGGCCTCAAAGTCTGGTATATTTTTTTCAGACACACCGTCTTACCTGGTCCAGATGGTGTGTTTAAGGATACATAAAATATTATCATGCCTGGTTAACAATTATCTTGACGATCAAATACGCTGTTACAAAACGCGTGGCAAACCCTAAATGTGATATAAGTGTAACAAAATAAATTAAACTCTAAATGGTTTCCTTGACTTAAAATATGAAGTGCTCTCACCTGAAGCTTGGGATTGAAGTAGGTGCCAGGCGCGCAGTCCCTCACGACCTTCTCGCCGAAGTTGCAGTAGTAGAACTGGTTGCAGTTAGTCTCATGAGGTAGGAGTTGGTGCACATCGAAGTCGGCAGGGCAGCCGTTTGGCAGCCATTCTCCCTCACCATTGCCATCCTGTTCCTCACTACTATCGCCGCTGCCTTCGGTGCTGTCACCAGGGCCAATGGTGACGTCATCTTCATCGCTGCTATCTTCGCCATCGGTATCTTCGCCGCTGCCAGACAAAGCGCAGCCGGCGTTCTCGGGCCAATCGCAGACCTATTAAAGCGAAAATTATACTTTACTTTGGTCATTTACCAAGTAACAGGTAAACTTTTATAAACTTGAGCATGTGTGTTTATATGTAAGTGGTAGAAATTACAGGTAGCAATCTAAGAAAGCATCATATTGTAGTATCAGAGAGTAAAACTAGAGAGGAACCTCACCTGAAGGGTTGGGTTGAAGTGAGTTTCAGGCGCACACTCTCTTATGACTTTCTCTCCATGCACACAGTAGTAGAACAGTGAGCAGTCCTTCTCATGAGGCAGAAGCTTGTGGATGTCAAAGTCAGCTGGGCAACCGTTGGGCAAAAGCTCAACTTCCGGGGCAGCGGTGGTTGTAGACGTGGTGGTGACTACGGATGCCTCGGTCGAGCTGGGAGCCGAAGACGTTGCCTCTGTTTCAGGTTGTTCGGTTTCTGGAGCAGCTGTGGTCGTAGAGGTGGGAGAAACGCTAGACGCTTCAGTGGTGCTCGGTGCGGACGAAGTGGCGTCGGTCGCGCCGGAGTTCGCACAGTCAACGTTCTCGGGCCAGTCGCAAACCTGTAGATGGAAGGCTATGAAATGGTGTATAATAATAAAAAAAATCACGTTGCCAGGCAAATTTAAGATCAAGCGACTGAAAATCATTAGACACCCGTGGTAAATATAATTAAACCAAAGGCTTAAATATAATTATTAACTTAAAGGTTTAATTGTATTTTGCGATTTTTGGTATTTTTATAAACGACCTCGTAGAAAGACTCCACTGTCCCTGTTTACTTTACGCAGACGATCTGAAAATTTTCTTTAAAATTAAGGACAAAGACGACTGCATAAAACTACAAAGCGACTTCGACGCTTTGATTGGCTGGTGCCGGGACAATAAAATGTTCCTTGCCGGGGACAAATGCTTTGTAATATCCTTCACACGGTCCCTCCACCCGATTGATTACGAATTTACGACTATGGTTTGATGGATGGCAAGCTGCATCGAAAACGTATAGCAAAAGACTTGGGGGTACTATTTGATTGCAAAATGACTTTTACTGACCATATCAACATGATCGTGCAGAAGTCATACCAAATGCTTGGCTTTATTCTTCATGTAACAAAGGGATGTTTCATTTTTGGTAAGCTGAATAGTTTCCGTTATTTGGTTGGTAATTTTACTTTTATTTTGGATGGAATCTTCAATGTAACCTTCAGCCACCTTGCTGGATTTCCACCCACCGTGCCTTTTTATAGTGGTTAAGTTAGCCTCAGCATCGGCTAACGCCCGAACCTAATAACATGATGATGATGAACTACCCTAAACGGAAGATAATAAGGCTGTTTGGCATTTTGTCACGTCCATAATAATTTTTATTCAGATTATTTGGAAAGCGCAAATTGTTTGACTGAACCGAATGGAACGGAACGTTACTGACATTACTTGTGACACTAACACAACAATGATGACATTGACGTGTTTACTTAGCAACGCCATCATTGAATTTAATAATTTTTATATTGATGCTGCTCGATAATACGAATTTTCCGCCCATATGTTGTCGACTCAGATCAACTATTTTTTTACGCTCTTTCATTTGGTGTGCATATCGTTCGAGTCTACCGTAGACACGAACGAAATTATTAATATAGATTACCCGTAATCCCAAAATATTTACTGTGATCCTAGAAAGTCGAGGGATTGGTATTTCGGATTGTTTCGTCGATCGATCTGTTATAACTTGCCCTTGTAGTTAGAAGTGCTGGATCAGCACACCAGCATATGCCCGCCTTCAGCGGCCATCACCCAAGTCAGTTAGTTCGCCTACATCCATCCTCAAAGCCGGTCGCCAGTCTAATTTTCCAATTTTGTAATATTCTATTTTTCGTGTGTAATAAAAAGTCCTTTTTTAAAAAGTGATTTCAATAGTATCCTGTAACATTGGTGGCAGCTTGAAGGGATTTTAAAATCCCAGGAACGCTTCATTCTCGGTCCGTGAATCAAAAGACCCGAAAATCAGTGAAACAACTTTACTAGTGCAGTGAAAATTGTGAAAAGCGGAAAGCATACAACTCCGAATCCAACTTCGTTATCCCTGGCAACCGAGCGGCGGACTCCATCCAGCGGGAGCACTATTCTCGCAAAACTTCCACTTCCATATCCAGCAAACGGCCTGGCATGCCGTCCAATTATCCTGAAAGAAGATCCTGAGTATCCTGAAAGGTCTAAATGTTTCTGCGGCAAGCAATCGTCTTGTGTGTCCTGTGAGTCAAATACTTTATTATTCCGAGTTTTATCCGTGCAGCGAACACCTGCGCAGTGTCCAGTGAAAGCTTATCGCATTGTTTACAATTTAGTTCCAGCGAAGCGTCGCGACAAACTCTTATCTCTTGTGTGCAATATAAAATAGCCATAACAATGACCGATAGCAAGGAGGAATATAAACAGCCTAGGGCTGACGCCAGATCTGACCCTAAGGCTGGTTCTAGCAAAGAAATTATACCCAGTGTAAAAGAGGTTGATCTCAACGTGCTATTAAAATTTGTAAAACCTTATGACGGCTCTAGAGAGCAGCTCCAACCTTTTGTCAACAATTGCTCAAATGCAATTTCTTTAGCTTCAGCTTATCAAAAAAGGATCCTATTCCAATTCATTATCAGCCAGTTACAAGGGAAAGCTGAGACGGCTTGTTCCATTAAAGATTTTGACGATTGGTCCCAATTAAAAGAGTTTTTAATAACCCAGTTTGGGGAGAAGAAAACTTATGCCCACTTACTCACTGATCTCCAAGAGTGCAGGCAACAAAATAATGAAACTGTAACTCAGTATGCCCTAAATGTAGAGACCTGCCTAGCACAGCTGCTAACCGAAGTAAACTTGTCATGTCCCAGAAAGAGCGAATTGGCCGGCAGAGTAGCAGCTATGCAGGAGGTCGCCTTAAATACTTTCCTTCTAGGCCTTCATCCACGTCTTTCGAGCAATGTTCGGGTTCGATCCCCAAAAACATTGAACGATGCTATTAATATCGCTGTTTCGGAGGACAAAATGAACCAATTCATTCAAAAACGAAATCCTCGTCCGTCCTCCGATCGTCCTGCTTTTAAATCAAATTTCCAACCAAAATCAAAAAATCCGAATCAGCATCCTTCAGAATTTAGACCAAAATCAGTCATCGTCAATGTTTTGTCGATACTGCAAAATGCCAGGCCACGTCCTTGAAAAATGCTCTAGGAGAGAGTATAATAACAAAAGATACCAGTTCCAACAAAATCGGGTACATTTCATGGAGGATACCTCCGAGCCAATTGAAGCTCTATCACCCGAAGATCCTGAAACTTTAAACTAAAAAATGGCTCGAGACGGTGCCACCCGAGTCCATATATATCCATGACCGGCACCATAAAAAACACAAAGAGTGTTATTCCTCCTCCACGGAGTACTATACAGCAGGGTAACCAGCCCCAAAACGGAAGTACTACCGTCATTAATAGGCCCACTATACAACAGGGTAACCAGCCCCAAAGCGGAAGTGTAGCCTCATCCGAATGCACTATACAACAGGGTAACCAGCCCCGAAGCGGAAGTGCAATCATTAAAAAAAAATGTTCCATATCAAAGAGTGCTATACAACAGGGTAACCAGCCCCAAAGGGGTAGTGTAGCTTCATCCGATTGCACTATACAGCAGGGTAACCAGCCCCAAATCGGAAGTGCAATCAATAAAACACATCGTAATTATCCTGAAAAATCCAACTCTAAACACTTAACTAAAAGTTGTAGTAATTCCCACGACGTTGTAATTCCTAAAAAAGTAAAAGAAAACGATGATAATAAAATACATGAAATATCTTCAAATCCAAAAAACAAATTCCTACCTTACGTCAAAGTCGAGACTTCAGTGTCCTCCAAAGCATTATCTTTCCTCGTTGACACTGGCGCATCTGTCAGCATTGTTCAAAGGTCATCAATCGAGACCTTTCCTGAAGTCATCGACCACAAAATCAAATTAAAAGGTATTGATTCTCAAGGTGAATGTATAACCACCTCAGGCCATATCCCTATAACCTTTTCTGTGAAAGAAAACCGGTTGTCCTACCATTTCCACATCGTTGATAATATCGATTTAACCTATGACGGCATTATAGGAAATGACCTGTTCAATGAAATGCAAAGTAAAATTGATTATACCAACAATTCCTTGCATCTTAATAATGTTCAAATGGAGATGCAATTTAATGAGCCTGTTTACACTATCCCTGCTCGCACTGAAACAGTAATAGAATGTTCAGTCAGTAACCCCGAAATAAAGGAAGGTCTAGTCCTAGATCAGAATCCCATAGAGTCATTACTCATCGCTAACTGTGTAGTTAAAGTCAAAGATAACTCACGTATCAACATTTCAGTCGTTAATACCTCTGAATCTCCTATTGTCGTCAAGTCAAATTTAAACTTAAAACTATCACCTTTCGTTGAATACGATGACCACACTGATTTCAAAGAAGTGTCGAAGAAAACCTTTGAAAATGACTCTTATCACCGCGCTCAAAAAGTAAGAGAACTTCTGCGCGTTAACCACTTAAATCAAGAAGAAACTGCCGTTCTTCTCGAAACCTGCACAGATTATTCTGATATTTTCCATGTCCCTGGTGACAAATTATCCTATACCAATGCCATTAAACACGAAATTCAAACTTCTTCTCCTACCCCCATTCATGTAAAATCCTATAGGTTCCCGGAATGCCATAAACCGGAAGTACAATCTCAAGTCAACAAAATGTTAGGCGACGGCATCATTAAACCTTCCATGTCTCCATGGTCATCCCCTATATGGGTTGTACCGAAGAAAATCGATGCATCTGGTCAACGCAAATGGCGCGTAGTCATTGACTACCGCAAGCTGAACGACATCACCATTGGTGATGTATATCCAATCCCTCAAATATCAGAAATCCTCGACCAATTGGGACACAGTAAATACTTTTCCACCCTAGATCTTGCATCTGGATTTCACCAGATTCCCATGAATGATGCCGACGGCCCTAAAACCGCATTTAGTGTCCCGCAAGGGCACTTTGAGTTCACAAGAATGCCTTTTGGGCTGAAAAACGCCCCTTCGACGTTTCAACGTCTAATGAACACAGCATTATCCGGCCTACAAGGCTTTAAATGCTTTGTTTATCTAGACGATATCGTCATTTATTCACATGACCTTAAGAGTCACATCCAAAACCTCATTTCTGTCTTTGAGAGACTCCGTCAATTTAATCTGAAACTCCAGCCTGACAAATGTGAGTTTCTCCATAAAGAAGTCGCATACTTAGGCCATGTAATTTCCGACGAAGGAGTTAAACCCGATCCAAACAAAATCAAGGCCGTATCCGAATTTCCCGTACCGCAATGTCCCAAGGACATAAAGTCATTCTTGGGCCTCGTCTCATATTACCGGAGGTTTATACCCGATTTCTCAAAAATAGCAAAACCCATGACGTCCCTATTAAAGAAAGACGTCCCTTTTAGCTGGCAAAATCAGCAACAAATTGCTTTTGACCAACTAAAGTCCAAACTCACCACAGCCCCTGTGCTAATATATCCTGACTTCTCAAAACCTTTCGTCTTGACCTGTGATGCCTCAAACTACGCCATAAGTGCCATCCTGTCCCAAGGCGATATAGGCAAAGACAGACCTATTGCATTCGCATCCCGAACACTTAATAAAAGCGAATGTAATTATTCAACAACAGAGAAAGAGCTATTGGCGATCATTTTTGGTTGTAAAACCTTCCGACCATATTTATATGGTCGTAGATTCCAAATCGTCACAGACCACCGGCCCTTAAAGTGGCTAATGAACCATAACGACCCCAGTAGTAAACTCCAACGTTGGAGACTATCCTTGGAAGAATATGATTATGAAATCATTTACCGCAAGGGCAGGATCAATTGCAATGCAGATGCATTATCCCGTTATCCTGTAAACCCTATTCGTGACCAACTTATAGGTGGCAAACCTACGCCTAATGTTGGTACAAACTCCGCACAAACTCAAGAGACTGCAAATCCCCAAGTCCCTGATGAAGACCTTCTGCAATTGGAAGATCTCGACATTAGTCCACTTAGTGAAGATCTTAATCTTGATTTCGACAATATCCTTTTGGAATCTCCACCTCCCGTGAGCACCAATACTAATAATGATCCATTGCCCGTCGAAACACCTGTCAACCCTGTTGAACCTGAAGTAACTCTTAATGATACTAACTATTCCGACTTCTTAAAGATCTGCAATGATAAAACTCAGACATTTAAAACAAATTTAGTGGAACATAATGAATCTCTTATGAAGAGCCCCGTAAAAGTAATTCTCGTTCCAACTTCTATTGACTTGGACGAATCCAATCCATATGTAGAACAAATCCTTGGCAGCATCACAAATAGAGAAGTTCTTGACAAAGAACGCGAACTCTACTCATTCTTGAAAATCGATCACGACAATAAAGTATATTACTTCCTTTTCACCAAGGTTCACCATTTTGACGAATCCTCTTACCCCGATATTTATGATACTCTAAAAAGGGTAAGAAATAACATCTTAATTCACGAAAACCCTGATGCAATAGCAATTTCAGATTTTAAAGATCCGTTTCAAAGACATTCCTTTCTTAAAATCCACATGATGCTTAACTATCTCTTTCATGACACTAACATTGTTGTGAATGTCTATCATAACAAAATTATTTACCCAGCTCCCAGTGAAATCAAGAAAATCCTGTTCGAAAATCACAATATTCCTATCGCTGGACATCTGGGATCTTCTAGAATGTTCAAACGTGTAGCTGAACAGTATTATTGGAAAGGAATGCGCTCCGATATTGAAAGATATGTAAAAAAATGTCAGCTTTGCCAAACCAATAAGGCCCTTAGGAAAACCAATCAAGCACCTATGCAAATAACTAGCACAGCGACAAAGCCCTTTGAAAAGATTTCCCTTGACGTCGTCGGCCCCCTTCCGGAGTCCGGTACAGCCAAGTTGAAATATATACTGACATTACAGGACGATCTTTCAAAATTCTCGATCGGATATCCCATTAGAAGCATTACTGCCGAAGAAACAAGTGAATGTCTGGTCCACTTCATATCCCTGTTTGGCATACCAATATCCATTGTCACTGACCAAGGGACCAATTTCACAGCTGATCTGTTCAAACAAACTTGTTCATTCCTTAAAATTAAACAGACCTGGTCTAGCCCTTATCACCCGCAAACGCAAGGGGCACTAGAACGAAGCCATTCGACCTTGAAGGAATATCTCAAATCTTATATAAATGAATTACAAGATAATTGGCCTCGTTATGTCTATTTGGCCATGCTTGCTTACAACACGAGTGTCCACACAACTACTAATTACTCTCCCTATGAGTTGTTATTTGGCCAAAAACCCCACTTACCAAATTCTATCTATGATGCTCAACTTGGTCCTACTTATTCAGAATATGTAAGGGTCCTTCAACAACGACTGAAGTACTCTCGAGAAAAAGCTGTGGAAAATATCCTTAAATCTAAAGAAATTTCCAAAGGCTACTATGACAGACATTCACGCGCTGTCAAATACAAAGCAGGTGACTATGTATATTTGAAAAATCACTTGCGTATGCGAAAAGCCATGTCCCCAGTTTGGAAAGGTCCCTATAAGGTTGTTAAAATAAATGGTAACAATACACTGACCTTACTTATAAACAGACGACACGTGAAACATCATTATGATCAGATTAAACTTGCACATAACTAAGTATAGCTATTTAACGTTTCAGCGTCTGGGCGACACCTTCAATCCAGAATTTCATAAAACCAGTTCTTCAAAATTCAGGCATTTACTTCGACCCTACTGGATCTATTAAAACTATTAACGGACACCTGAAAGTAATTATTCCCATTGATATATCATACATAGATTCGCACATAAATAATTTGAAAACCGTTATTGGAACATGCCGTTTCTTTTGTCAACAAAGCAAAATTTTTGAGCAAAATGAGTGCCATAACATGTTGGAACCGCTGTCTATCCGTTTTTATGACCTAGTGAAAGACTACGAATCAATATCCCACTATGTACCAGTTAGAAACAAGCGTTCCGCATGGTTTGGAGCGGTGGGCGTTGTGTTCAAACACATATTTGGTACCCTGGACGAAAATGACGCCATAAGATATAATGATGCAATCAATGTAATCCAGAATGATGAAAAGAAACTGGCCTCGTTAATGAAAGAAAACATTCTTATCACCCAATCAAGTTTAGAATATTGGAATAAAACACTTAATACAGTCACTGTAAACGAAGCTATTTTAGGAGATGCAATTGAAAACTTGTCATTGAAAATGGCCAATTTAAGTAATAAGTTAGAAATTAAGACTAGGATAAACTACATTATAAATGCTTTAGAAGGAGCTCTACTTAATCTTTCATTTAAGTTAGAAGATATAATTAACTCAATTATGTTCAGTAAAACAAATGTTTTACATTTATCTGTTATAACGCCGAATCAGCTGTTCAATGAACTAAAAGAAAACTATCATCACTTGAAAAGCTACAGTGAGTTCCCCTTTACTTTAGATTTAAGTAATATTAACGTGTTATTAAACATATCTAGCGTTGTGAGTTTCTATATCGATAATAAAATTATATTTGTATTACTGATTCCGCTGGTTGACAATTATGTGTACAACTTATATCGCTGTATTCCTTACCCTGCGGCTTATAACTTGCAAAACCCAACATCATATGCTGTTATCATACCTACTCATAACTATTTGGCAATAACAAAAGATAAGACCCACTATTGTAGTCTGAATAGCCTAGGTAATTGCAAACTGGTGTCTGAAAATAATTACCTTTGTGAAAATGTAAACCCTACCTCTGTAAAAGCAAGTCCCTGCTGTGAAACTGAGATTCTAACCAAAACACTGAAAGAATTACCAGAATCATGTGATTACAAATTCATGAAAGGCCACATAAATATTTGGCAGACTGTACATGGTAATAAATGGTTGTATGTCCAATCTGAAAATATTAAATTAACAATTGACTGTGAAAATTCCCAGTTGCAAGAAATAGATTTGTCTGGTACTGGAATACTTACTTTGCCTAAAAATTGTATTGGTTACAGTAATGATAAAACATTGTATCCGAAATCTACTGATTACCTTGAACTCAATGTAATTCAACCTAACGTGAGTCTAATTAATGTCTCTTGCTGTAATGTAAACCAATTTGAAAGAATATCTTCTAAAATACCTTACGCTAAATTAGAAAACATTGATCTATTGTCTTTAAAATCAAATAATGACATAAGAAATAACATGTTGAAAGATTTGAGTCAAATTGTGGAAAAACCACACATTGTCAAATACGGTTATCAGTACAGTGTTACTATAGTTACTGTACTTATCATGTTAATCATAGTACTTAGCCTTATAAGTTTGATTCTTTTTAAGATGTATTGTAAGACTGGTTGCCATCCCCTACTTAGAATTCAGAATACAATTTCAGCAACTGAAAACCCTGAAACTCTAGAAACCGGAAATGAGCCGGAAGTCGCTAATCCTGTCGAAGTTGCTATTCCACTTCCTCGACTGAGAGATCACTATTGAGTTATATTCTGACCACTACGTAAACTTAATCTTCAACCCCTAAGTTTACTCTTTTTCGGGGGAGCTGTTATAACTTGCCCTTGTAGTTAGAAGTGCTGGATCAGCACACCAGCATATGCCCGCCTTCAGCGGCCATCACCCAAGTCAGTTAGTTCGCCTACATCCATCCTCAAAGCCGGTCGCCAGTCTAATTTTCCAATTTTGTAATATTCTATTTTTCGTGTGTAATAAAAAGTCCTTTTTTAAAAAGTGATTTCAATAGTATCCTGTAACAGATCGAAACGGATAGTTTATTGGGACGCACAAAATGCGATTCACGTACAGAGGGCAATCCGTAATCTGTGATCGGCCCTCCGAAAGATAGATTGAATTCTAAGATTGAAATTTCTATCCACGGATATGTTATTGGGGCGCATAAACTGAAAAACGGATTAATTTCTCAATCTGAGATAGGCAAAAATGGATCGGGATTGGTTATTAGGTTCGGGCGTAAAAGTGTAGCCGATGTTCTCCGGAAGCAATGACCTGTATACAATTCCGGGTTTGATAACTTTAAATAACTTGCGATTTGCTTCGGCATACTTCTGATGCTATTTTTTCCAATAACTTGTTTGTAGCAAAGCCTTGGTGGTACTTAAAAAAAAATCGCCTAGTGTTTACATTTTCAGGACGAAGATTTCTGTATTTTTGTATGAACTCAGAGAAACTTGAGGAACAACAATTGTTCGGTCAATTTTAGTTTTTGTGTTTGGTAGTTTAATTACTAACAACTGACCCTGTTGTTCTATGTTCTCTATTGTTATATTTGTCAATTCAATACCTCGGCATGCGCCAGTTATACCGAAGATAAGAACCACCTAAAACAAGCGAAATATAAAAATAAGTATGTATTACCATTTTATTTGATAAAGTATTACCATTATGTGATTTGTTACTTTACGTACCTTAACAGCTAAATATATGTCATTAGGGGCTTCATTTATGAATGTTTTCACGTCTTGCGCTGTAAAAACCTTTGAATTTTTGCTTTTGTGCCCAGTTGATTGTCTTTTTAGAAAAGATGATAATTTTGAAAAGTTCTTGATATTGATGTCGTGTTTATTACTCATAATTGCTTTTAACATTAAATAAATGCACCACAAACTAGATGGCTGCAGCTTTTTTGATAGCTCACTAAAGTATGATAAGAATACATAAATAAATAAATAAATAAATAATAAACTCACGCCCGTTATCCCCGAAGGGGTAGGTAGAGGCACCAGTCTCTAGAACTGGACCCACGTTTTTGCCGAGTTTATTAGGTCCCAAACGTGACAAGTGGCAAGCCTGTCGCCGTTATCCGGGCACAATTTATAAGCGAATGGTGTTGCTGTACAAACAAATGTACGTAACTAAAAGTCATTGGTACATGCGTGGTTCGAACCCAGACCCTCATGATCGAGAAGCAAGGGTCAACCCCACTACGCCACCACCACAAACACAGAATACAGTCTCAGATAAAGACTTTACTCGTTTTTTTTAGTTTTTTTTTCAAGATCGAAATTGAGCTTTGCCGGTCGATGTTTAAAATTGATGACTATTGGCATCTATATTTTCTATCACCAAAATTTATATTTGTCATCAAGATGTATCACCTAATAAATAGATCTATCGCCACGAAATATTTTCGTTCTCAGATAAACAAAAATTGTTCCCAGGTATGAATTATCAAATTAATGTTAATATATGTGTAAAATAAGAGATCGATAACCAATAAAATTATATTGCATTACATGAATATAAACTTCGTTCTTATAATAACAGTTTTGTTACTTAAATAATAGCTCTGTGCTCAGAATGGTAGATCTGTCACCAAATAAATCGTGTAAAGAATACGTGACAACAGAAATATAGGTGCGACGACGCGCGTAGCGAAGCGGAGCGCGTCGGAGCGTTAGGTTCTCTATGTAAGATCGAAAACAGACTCGACTTTGATGCGTTCTTACCTTGCCTCTTGTTGCCTCTTTAACATAATATGATTTATTGGTGATCTCTTTAAATTAGTTTGCTTAAATACTTATTAGGACACTCCTATTATAATACATACAAAAACATTTATTTGGTACTAGACCTTATATCTCAGGATTTTAGGTGATTTATTGTGGAACTGATTTTGCATTGTTTGGTGACTACATTTTGGTGACAGATCTACTATTTTGAGGACAAACCCTATTATTTAAGAAACACAAAACTAATTAAATTGGTGATAGCTTAAATGATACCCATGACTATTATACTCATACGAAGACAAGGCTGAATAGCGAAGCGACCTCTTTTGTCATTGGGCTGAATGCATGTCTATTGCCAGTATGATGGTTAGATTTTTTTTTAATTACTTACCGCCCTAGGGCTTTTCTAGCTATGTTATTACCCTAGAGCGCTAATTGGTCACCTACAAGCCCCATTTGGGGGTAATAAGGACCTACTTACCGAACATGAGTGATGTAAAATACATGTAGGCATTTCCATTGATTTGGAAAACCAGATTCAAAACTATAGATACGAATGGTTTCTTTCAACACGAAACATATGAGGTAGCCTCACCTGAATCTTGGGATTGAAGTAGGTACCAGGCGCGCAGTCCCTCACGACCTTCTCGCCGAAGTTGCAGTAGTAGAACTGGTTGCAGTTGGTCTCATGAGGCAGGAGATGGTGCACGTCAAAATCAGCGGGGCAGCCGTTCGGAAGCCACTCTCCATCTCCATTGCCATCCTGTTCCTCACTACTATCTCCGTTGTCAGTATCAGTGCTGCCATTGTCTTCACCGCTGTTTCCGGGATTAGCGGTGCCATCGTCCTCACCGTCTGAGTCTTCACCGCTGCCAGACAAAGCGCAGCCGGCGTTCACCGGCCAGTCGCAGACCTGTTGAGGTCAACATCTTTGATACAGAGTATCTAGTGTTACATTTTGACTTGCTTTAAGAGTGACGCACACAGTGTATAGTGGCCACGTGGCCTGTCAACGAGTAATATCAACAGGTTGTAGCAAAACGCCCGCCCGTGAATTGATGAATAGCCAAAGAAATAAAATTGTGGTATTAGACGAATTTCAGGAGAGGAGGAGGAAGGAAAATTGGAAGAAACTTGGAAAATTGGAAGAAAACCAGCTTCTGAGAACAGGTAAGTGAATATAGGGAAATGTCACCTGAAGCGAGCATCAATTATAATATCAGTCAGTAAAACTAGAGAGGAACCTCACCTGAAGAGTCGGATTGAAGTGAGTGCCAGGCGCACACTCTCTTAAGACTTTCTCTCCGTGCACACAGTAGTAGAACAACGAGCAGTCCTTGTCATGAGGCAGAAGCTTGTGGATGTCAAAGTCAGCTGGGCAACCGTTGGGCAGCAAGCCGGTTTGGGACTCAGTGGTTGTAACAACGGTAGTCTCGGTCCCTGGAGCGGATGTGGTACCAGTCTCATTGTTTTCTTCGCTGGAATCTTCGCCGCTACCAGCTGTGGCACAACCGGCGTTTTCGGGCCAGTCGCAGACCTGTGGGGTTTAGTTGAAGTTTGACACTTGACACGACAAAATCACCATCAGTCAAAGACAATGCACCTTAAACTTTGCTGCCAAGATATTTCTTCAAGCTTAGTTAACTATTTTGAGTCATTACTTTGTGTCGCTTTCATAACAAATTTCACCTCTTAACCATATCTCCAAAGGAGTAAAAAGTACCAGGATGAAGGCTTTCAAAGTAATAGCACACGCCCAGAAAAGGCAGGGTAGCAGACCCTCCTCCGACGACCGCCGGATGATAATGCAGGACAAAATTGAAGTTTCTATTCGAAACAAGTGCTCATGTGCAATTGGTGTAAAATGGACATAACCCACTAAAAAATGTACCACTACCATGCGAACAAAGGGAGGGTATTCACCTGAATTTTAGGGTTGAAGTGTGTTCCAGGTGCACACTCCCTCAGGACTCTCTCTCCGTGCACGCAGTAGTAGAACAAGGTGCAGTCCTTCTCATGGGGCAGAAGCTTGTGGACGTCAAAGTCAGCTGGGCAACCGTTGGGCAGAAGCACAATCCCTGGGGCAACGGTGGTTGGGGACGTGGTAGAGATTACGGATGCTTCGGTCGAGCTAGGAGCCGAAGTGGTGGCTTCAGTTTCTGGGGCCGGAGTTGTGGTAGTGGTGGTAGAGATTACGGATGCTTCGGTCGAGCTAGGAGCCGAAGTGGTGGCTTCAGTTTCTGGGGCCGGAGTTGTGGTAGTGGTGGTAGAGATTACGGATGCTTCGGTCGAGCTAGGAGCCGAAGTGGTGGCTTCAGTTTCTGGGGCCGCAGTTGTGGTAGTGGTGGTGGAGATTACGGATGCTTCGGTCGAACTAGGAGCCAAAGTGGTAGCCTCAGTTTCTGGGGCCTCGGTTTCTGGAGACGCAGTTGTAGTAGTGGTGGTAGAGATTACGGATGCTTCGGTCGAGCTAGGAGCCGAAGTGGTAGCCTCAGTTTCTGGGGCCTCGGTTTCTGGGGCAGCAGTTGTTGTGGTGGTGGTGGAGATTACGGATGCTTCGGTCGAGCTAGGAGCAGATGTGGTGGCTTCAGTTTCTGGAGCTGGAGTTGTGGTAGTGGTGGTAGAGATTACCGATGCGTCGGTCGAGCTAGGAGCCGAAGTGGTAGCCTCAGTTTCTGGTGCCTCGGTTTCTGGGGCAGCAGTTGTTGTGGTGGTGGTAGAGATTACGGATGCTTTGGTCGAGCTAGGGGCCGAAGTGGTAGCCTCAGTTTCAGGTTCTTCGGTCTCCGTGTCGGGAACGCCAGGGAGGTTGCAGTTGGCTTGTGCTGGATGGATACAGACCTGTAAAGTGAAGAGGGCGTGAGAATGAAAAGGATGATGTTGGAAAAGGGTAATGACCCTCGGCTTTCGTCCACTAACAATCTGTAAGTACGCCTTTAAACCAGAAGTGTGTTTTGTGCAATAAATATAATTTAATAATAATGATCATCATCATTAACCCATCATGTCCACCGAGGGGCACGGGTCTCTTCTCTGAGGAACGGATAGGCCATACTCCACCACGGGGGCCAAGTCCAGAATAGTCAAGGCTTGTACGAGTAATTTGGATTGCCTTTTTCTCCACTACAAAAACGGCCCGAAAGCAGCGTACATTAGTACTTGGCATTCAACAGACAGAATGTAAATTCTTTACATTCAAATATAGGCGGCTTGAAAACTCCTGACAGTAAGACCAGCCACTAGTTTTACAAGCCTCTACCAATCCGGACTTGGCCCCCGTGGTAGAGTATAGCCTATACCTTCCTCAGGGAAGAGACCCATGCCCCTCGGTGTGGACATACTGGGACGATGATGATGAAATACATTTTTAGTTTCTTCTTTTTTTGATCAGTACCTGCAGGTGGAACGCGAACTCGGTTCCTGGCGCGCAGTCGCGGGGTGTTTCCCATCTCTGGCCGTACTCGCAGTAGTAGAACTTGGTACAGTCGTACTCGTGAGGGAGCAGGAAGTGCCCGGTTGCGGGGCACTCCACGCGCGACACGGGGCTCCCCACCACGCCGATGGGGATTGAATTAGGGCGCGCTTGCGCACCCGCCGCGAGGGCTAACAGGAGTATGGTGATGTATGCTGTGCAATCAGATATTTACGTTTAATCGTCTGGCATAATTATTGTAATACAGGGTGTTGATTTTTACAGTTAAATCCGATTCGGGGGTGGTTATTTACATGATACTGTAGCAAAAATCACCTAAAATCCGGTTTCGTGGCCGGGAGCGCGCGGGCGCACTCTCCCAACCCGCCCCCGAAACCTCCCCCCCTACCAGACCCCATAATTAAAGTCTGTAGAAAATTTTTTTTTGTCAAAAGCAACAATGTAGTTGTACCAGACATGTGTTTTGTGCAATAAATAATTTAATAATAATAATAATTGATATTATTATGATTTTTGCCGGGTGGTAGCCGAGTAGTGTGTGGGCTATGGACCTTTAACCTGGCCGGACGCTTCCGAAAAAAAGTCAAGTAAGTGTATCCGGAATAAAGTTAACCCTCAACTGGTATCGTAAAATTGACTAACGCAACTGGTTTTGTGGGGGTCGCGCGGCCCACATAACAAATTAGCCTCTAGGATGCAATTTTATTTAAGTTTTATTTAAAAAAGATTAATAACAACCTTGTTTTATTGAGTAAATATTTTTTATTAGTGCAATTCTTTTTACTTAATTACTACAAGAGATCACATAAAAATTATAATTTTTGGTATTATTTTTTTTACACAAACCAAACAAAAAAAAAACAATTTGTTTGATAGTCTTAAGCTGAGCTATACATGATTTCTTATTTATAATACAATAAACTTTGAGAATAAAAAGAAATAAACCTCTAATCAACGTTTTCAAAAAAAAATTAACGCAAATATAATCCTAAGGACTCAGGAACATTACAAGTGAAGTGCTTAAGAAAGTGTTAGTTCAAAAACAATGTAGTTTTTTAACGACTTATAAAAAAACCCGCCAAGTGCGAGTGATGATGTTGATGATTTTCTTTCAGTATCAAAGGGTGAAAAAGGACAAGACAGTACTTAGTTCCTACTATACTAAATGAAATGTCAGTGGAAGTAAGATCCTCACACTATGCCAGTAAAATCCTTTATAAAAAATGTGTAGCATCCGAAATAATTAACCAGTTTGTAACCAGTCCCATAAAGTGATCCTTATGCTAATGTTAGTTATATAAATAAATATATGTTACTTTTCTATGTAAACTTAATTTAAGTAATTTGTTAGGTATTTTAAGTAACTTAGTTCTAATCTGAGAATGAAATATTGTAAAAATTGTATTTACTTTTAAAGAAAAAAACGTATTATTGTTATTATTATAACTAAATCAAGTATTACACTGCGTCGTTTTTATCTTAGTAATAATATCATGATCCGTAGTCGTAAATTAATTATATCCGTGACTCATTATTACAAAAGGCTTTCATTATCAACTCGACGCTCGAACCTATATAATATACCTATAATGTTTTTATTTAAGTTTACGGTTTTAGCTCCTAGATTATGTCCACAAAATCCTTAACGATAACATTCATCTGACAATCCAATTCCAGACTATCTGAAACATCAGGATTCCGACAGTTTTTGATGCTGGGGAAAGTCCAATTAGATCTGCCAACTCCCACCTTCTAAAGATCATCATCAACCCATTATGTCCCCACCGAGGGCACGGGTCTCTTCCCTGAGGAAGGTACAGGCCATACTCGACCACGGGGGCCAAATCCGGATTGGTTGAGGCTTGTAAGACTAGTGGCTGGTCTTACTGTCAGAAGTTTCAAGCCGCCCTAAGGCCTCTGACTTGGCTTAACGACTGCGACCTATCGAAGGCAACCGGCACAAACTGCTTAACGTGCCTTGCGAAGCACGGAACCGCTCGGAAAAATTCTACTAGTGGTAGTCGTAGAACGGTCAGCCATCCATGCACTGAACGCACCCTATGCTGCTTAACCTTCGTGGCCGTTTTAGATCACTCTCCCGGCTGCCATCGACAGATGGCAGTCGTTAAGCCAAGTCAGAGGCCATCGGGTGGCTTGAAAACTCTCACAGTAAGACCAGCCACTAGTCTTACAAACCTCTACCAATCCGGACTTGGCCCCCGTGGCGGACTATGGCCTATGTCTTCCTCAGGGAAGAGACCCGTGCCCCTCGGTGAGGACATAATCCTTATTATCTGATTGTAGCTTCTAAATAAATTCGATCGCTTTCTTCTGCAAGATGACTTTACCGACTAGAGACCCTTCTTTTTTGACAAAGCTTAAAATGTAGTAAAAGGTATTCAAAAACTCGCAAAAATTAGCAACGCTTAAGCAAAGATTCGCAAACGGAGCAACATCTAAAGCCTAATGTAAATAAATGCTTTCTAGAAAGAAGGAAATATTTCTTTCTTTCTTAATTAGGTGCACCATAGCTTGGTGGAATGCTGTTGTATGCGATAGCAATCAGTATGACATTCGACAGATGATTGGAATCGTTTAGGATAATTATGGTTTGAATATTATACAGAATCAGAAGCCTAATTACGCGTACCAAATCCTGTTGGAGACCTGACCTGTCCGGTACCGATGGTTCGGAATTTGACTGTTGAGTCAACAGGAATAGATCAGGATTATGAGCACAATTTTATGAACACAAAATCCTGTTGGAGACCTGACCTATGTGGTACCAATGGTTTGGAATTTAAATGTTGAGTCGATAGGAATAGATCAGGATTATGTATTCTAATTAATGCTTATTTACGAGTCTGAACACTAAATCCTCTCAGAGACCTGATCTATGCTGTAACAATGGTTTGGAATTTGCCTGTTGAGTCAACAGGAGTCGATATAAGCGCGATTCAATGCTTATTTATGAACACTAAATTCTGTCGGCGATGCGGTAGCAATGATTTGGAATTTGGCTGTTGAGTCGACAGAAATCGATCAGGATTTTGTGCACGTTTAAATGCTTATTTATGAACACTAAATCCTGTCGGAGATCTGACCTTTGCGGTACCAATGGTTTGGAATTTGACTGTTAAGTCAAATCGGAATAGATCAGGATCAGGCGCTTTTTTAAAATCCTGTTGGAATCCTGACGTTATCGATAGCAATTCGTACAGTATTTGGCCGTAAGATGATTGGAATCGTTCAGTATTTAGTTCAGGGCTCCTAGCCCGAAACACCGAAACCACTGCACCGAAATTTTCACATTAAAAACGAAAGATCAGTCCTTCTCAAAGTGCGAACGCCCCATAACCCCTCACTGTAGGGCACGAAGACTTTCGGGAAGACAGTAGAAAGCTTCGTGAAAATTAGGGGAGTCAGAGTGGTCTAGGGTAGCCTATTTAGATCCCACTGCAGGGCACAGGCCTCCTCATAGAGAAAGAGTATGGGCCTAATCAACACTCGTGCCCACCGCGGACTGGCGATTTAAAGCGCTGAGTTATGTTTAAACCTCTGGCAGTGAGGTTTTCTTACGATGTTTTCCTTCACAGTTAGCAAGCGGTATTGCTACTATAATTTCACAACTGCACAATACTATGGTAGACGAATTTGAAGCCCTCTGTTGCGCAGCGATTAGCGCATCTGCCTACCATGCGAGAGATCCCGGGTAAAAACCCCGGCTGGGGATAAAAAACCCAGGTCTTAGATGTTTACATGTTTGCGATGTCGCTGTTTCTGGTTCCCCCGACAAAGGATATCCTAGTATGGGGCCTGAAGCAATGTATGTGCCTGTATGTAAATGTTTATCCTTATATTCTATAATATTATATTTATTCTAAATTATATCAGTACTTGCCCAGCAGTGGGATACAAAGGAGACTAGTAAAAAAAATATTATACTAATATCGACAGTAAATTAATTTTCCGCTTAATGGCTATTGGCTGTAGCATAAATATAATTTCTTAGCACTATTTAAAATGGTAACGCCTATAATAAAATCGTATCCAAGCACAAAATATTTTTTCCTTTTTTAGACCAGATTTAAAGATAATAAGATAACATTATAATCTATTGAAAATAACACTTCGAAAGGCTGAATTTTTGAACAGCGCACGCAATAGATGGTAAGAAAAAGTGGGGGCTCGATAACAAAAAAAAACCTCAAAAAAGGAGGCGGCCGAACTAAGTTTGAGAACCGGTGATGCAGTATAGAACAAAGGTGTACGTACCAATCATGCTTGGGCGCGTCGTGTGACACTGAATCGCTTTGTGCAAATCGCGAATTCACTTAAGAATTTTGCGCGACGACTACTTATAACGGATTAGCCAATTCCCCTTATATACAAATCCGATAATCTGAATGATTGATAACATGACGGATAATCTGTTAATACTTTCAGTGCCCACCGCAGGAGGGAAGGAACAATGAATACTTCAATGGATCTTCAAAAGTTCTAAAACTCGCTGAAATGTTCATCATCATCAACCCATTATGTCCCCCCCAAAGTGGCACGGGTCTCTTCGCTGAGGAAGGTATAGGCCATACTCCACCACGGAGGCCAAGTCCGGATTGGTGGAGGCTTGTAGACTAGTGGCTGGTCTTACTGTCAGAAGTTTTCAAGCCGCCCTAAGGCCTCTGACTTGGCTTAACGACTGCCATCTATCGACGGCAGCCGGCACCAACTGCTTAACGCGCCTTGCGAAGCACGGAACCGCTCGGAAAAGTGCCACTAGCGTTAGTCATAGACGGTGAACCATCCAGGGACTGAACGCTCCGTATGTTGCTTAACCTTAGTGATCGTTTAAGATCACTCAGGCAGCCCAGGCTACGAGCGATCCTGAATACGAGCTGAAATGTTCGGGGAATGGGTATTGTCCTATGTTTAATCATCATCATCATCATCATTCAGCCACAAGAAGTCCACTGCTGGACATAGGCCTCCTGCATGGATTTCCAAAGAGACCGGGTGGAAGCGGCTTGCATTCAGCGTATTCCTGCCACTTGGATGATTAATGTTTAAACAAAATTTGTAATTAATCTATCTATCTAATATAATCTTTTTAAAAGAGCAATTCTTGTATATATTTAATGTGAAAAATGTGAAAATTTAGAACAAGTTTAAATTGGCCATATCTCAAAAACTTGCAACTTTTACTGAGGTCATGTTAGGTTGGTTCGATGCCTTTTTGGCAGGTCTACCTCCAGTGTCGCTGTGACGTGTCATTTTTGGGACACCCCGTATAGTTCAGAAGGCCTGGAAACCTAAGAGACAGATCTTTTGAGCTAGGTTAGACTCCATCCATTCTTTCCACAAATAGTGCACTCGGTTGCTTTGTATCATTTATTCAATGTTGTTGTTTTGTTGTTGCGAATAGAATATCTCCACAGAATACTGTGGACAGAAAATAAACAAATATCTTATCTTAGCTAAACATAAATTATAAAGCGTTAACATCTCGCTGGTATGTTACAGAGCAATTATTTGTGTTCCTGCTTTTACGTAACATTTACATATAGGCACATACATTGCTGCTGGCCCCACACTAGGATACCCTGTGTCGTGGGAACCAGAACAGCGACGTCACAAACATGTAAACATCCAAGACCTGGGTTTCTTTTTTTTTGTCCCCAGCCGGCATTCGAACCCGGGACCTCTCGCATGGTAGTCAGATGCGCTAACCGCTGCGCCACAGAGGTCGGCAAATAGCATTGAATTCAAAGCAAATAGTAACTAAATGGTTGGATTTTGCAAGTTTTTGACTGCACTCATGGGTCTTGATATTGTTAGGTTGATAGATACTCGTACCAAGTTACGTATTAGATTTAAGGTGATTTGAGAAAAGATGGTCAAACTGGAGTTTTTGTTCCGCTGCTTTTTACTCCACTACATTCCCCCCAAGGCAGCGGCTAATATTAGGCCGCATTTAGCAGAACACATCGATGAGTACCTAATAATGAGTACTCCACCACAGGGGCCAAGTCCGGACTGGTGGAGGCTCGTAAGACTAGTAGCTGGTCTTACAGTCAGAAATTTTCAAGCCGCCCTAGGGCCTCTGACTTGGCTTAACGACTGCCATCTATCGACGGCAGCCGGCACCAACTCCTTAACGTGCCTTGCGAAGCACGGAACCGCTCGGAAAAATGCCACTAGCGTTATCATAGAACGGTCCCCTGTCCATGCACTGAACGCGCCCTATGTTGCTTACCCTTCGTGATCGTTTAAAATCACTCAGCCGGCCGAGGCTACGAGCGATTCGTAATCTTCTTCTTCTTTTATATATAAAAAAGGATTGCTTTTCGTTAGTGCCACTAAGACTCAAGAACGGCTGGATCGATTTGGCTGATTTTTTGGTTTTTTATATATCTAGAATTCCAGGGAAGCTTTAAATGGTGAGAAAATATGGAAAAATTACGAAAACTTTAGCGGTACGAAGTTGCCCGGGACAGCTAGTGTAGAGGAGAGTGGGTAGGATTCGTACACTTTTCACTTCGAGCCCTATAGCAGAAAAACTAAACGCTGTTTGAAAACAATTTGAGCAAAGCTAGATTGCTTATATATTTGCCTACAATATTCCGTTAGACGACTTGTTCATAGAATGCAGTGTGGCCAAGCTATGACGATTTTTAAAAAAAAGTGGAACTCGTACCAATGGGCCCCACTCACGGGGTAGCTTCGTACATGTGTTGGGGTAGCTTCGTACATGGTGGGGTACCTCCGTACATCATGATTAATAATGCTATTTATAGAAAATTTTACGTTTATTGAGATCAAAATTTCCCAGAATCAGCCTTGGGTGTGTAAGTGCTTAGTAATAAAATAGTTTTAAACAATAATTAGTTAACCTTTTTGTTTTAATATTATTTAACTTCTTATGATGTCCTATAGAAATGAATCAAAAATAGTATTTACCATTAGGGTAACAAGAGTCATAATATTTTTATGAATCTACTTAATGCACATTGTACATAGACAGATCTTTATGAAAGCTAAATGTTAGCTGTTCTTGCTGTAGAAGTAGATTTGGGTTCCGGCAATATAATATACGATGTCTGATATGTAAACAGTCCCTTCGTCTATGTTATTGGGAAAAACAAATTTTCAGGCGCCGGATTTCATTCCTAAAAATGAAACTTTGTACCCAGTGGGACTATATTTTGTAATCACCTGACCAACATAGTGTTCGACATTTTTTTTCTTCTTGAACTTCACTCGAATAAAGCCTTTCTCTTTCACGAATTCAGTTAAAACTGGAGTTTCGTTCTCCACATCAGATCCTTCAGCAAGCTCTTCAATGGGAGAACAAGAACTTTGCCTCTTTCTTTTTGGTTTATTTAATATAATTCTTTACCCGATATCAAAGGAGAATGACCAGAACCAGTCTATTTTGCTTTATCGTTGCGCTTTAAGCATTTATACCACAATTTGTTTCTTTTGAAAAATGATTTCATAGTTCTATTTTATAAAATAAAAGATTCAGGGGTTTAAAAGTAAAAATTAAAAGTATCTGTATTGATTGTATAACTTCAGTGGGAGATGATAATGCACGTACCGCGAATGCACATCCTGAGAACGTACGCCCTGGTAATGTACAGCCATTGAATCCGTGTACATGTACATGGATTCCCGTCCGCACGTTCTCGGGTCGTGCGTTATCAGCGTTCCTAAACGAATCCCAAAAGAAATACCGCACACACTCCAGTTAAACGCACAAAACCTATGATGTGAACAACGTAGTTGATTGTATTCTCTGTGATGTGAACGAGGCACCGAATGGTCACCGATTCCAGAGCTGTACGTTCCCCGGGAATGCACGGACGGGAATGTACGGGCAGGAATGCACATCCCGATAATTGGTGTCATTTGGGCACGAATTCCCGGGTCGTACATTCTCATGCCGTACATTCTCGGTCCGTGCAATAGTAACCCACTTCAGTCACTCAATACAGATTACAAACACAGATTAGACTAAATTATTGCAAAAATCGCAAAAGGTGTACTGTGTACTACATTGCGAAAGTGCAAACTGCAAACGGGGAGTTTTTGACGGGAATTCAAACGAGCGGTTTTATTACGGTTTTATTTTTACAAATTGGTCCTAGTAGATTTGATATTGTTTAGTTAATGTAGTTTATTGTTAAAATGACCATGTGTAATGTGTATGAACAATCCAACCAGCCCTTTTGGAAATCGTTGGGAGATTCTAATGTCCAGCAGTGGACGTCCAATGGTTGAAATGATGATGATGTATGATGTATAAAATAAACCGCCATTGTGGGCTTCGGATAGTCTTGTCTCAATTGTGCGCAGGACCTAAGACTGTTTATGCTTATCAGAAATTATCTCTTTGTCCCCCATTAGGCTCCTTAAGCATTGCGACTTTTTGCAGCGATATAGTCGCGATTTAGACGATTTGCTAGTGCATGGATACACTCGCAAATCGTCCATCGTTACACACACACACGCTATCTGCAAAAAGCCGCAGTAGGTAAACGCCTGCATATTTGGCTAAAAGCATAAATAATCTGTGGCATAAAGCACAAACTTCTTCCGTAGGAACGAACCTCAGAATAAGGGAGGAACGAACTGTTAATGACCTATGCTTATAATTAAAACTAAAAGGTGTCAATGCCAATCCAAAAAAACACCAAACCACTAAAGTTGTCATAACCTCAAAACATGGGCTCAAAATTAAGATTTCTCGAAACTCCCGTCTAATGTTTTCATAATATTTTTCCTGCATAATTCAGAGCTAATTTCTTATAGTTTACCGTTGGTTTCATCAATGTGCAAGAAGACGCAAAAATAGACGAACTCCTAGTAAATTGATCATTCTCCTTTAATGCCCTCTTCATCTCTTTAGCTCTTTGCTTTATATCTTGCACTTGCTTCTTCAACTGTTTTGCTTTTTCTATTTCGTTTAGCCAATTTTTTATCGGGAGTATCTGCTGTTTACCTTTTTTGGACTTTTTGGTCATATCTCTAGCCACTTTAGGGTAGGGTTGGATCATTTCTGGCGTTACTAATCCTTGAGCAGATGTCGATGGCAAATCAAGCTCGATCAGCTACGACAATAAAGATTGTATATCATACGTGGGGTACATTCGTACAGTACGAATCCACCCCGTTCAGACCTGTACGAAGCTACCCCAACCAAGAAATTTTACTAATATATTGAAAATAAAAATAACTGCTGAGATTATCTTCAAGTAAATGTCGAAATAATAAACTAAAATATGTACTCAAACACCACAAAGAATCAGTTTAACAATAGCAGCAAAACTTATAGAAGAAAAACACGTTTAAAGTTGCATCGAAAAATTATTTGCGCGAAGCGAAAACACGTAACGTCCTATCACATCGAAGTCGGCGGCCGCACGGGCGAGCCACTCCGCGGTTAGATATGCGTGTGAGTGGGCATCACATACACAGATACCAAGGCACCACTATTTGTACGAATGCTCTCGGTGTACGAATCCTACCCACTCTCCCCTATGTAATGTATAAAAATGACAAATACGACCAAATGCTTCTTACGTTGACATTTAACAATAGGTTAGTCTTTCTTCAGCTATTTCAAGGAATTGGAGCCCTGACTCATTCTCTTTGTATGCTAATAGGGAAGACCAGATGATCGTGCCATCTATACTAATATTATTAAGAGGAAAGATTTGTATTTTTATTCAAGCTCAAGATTTGACTGCTAGTTTTTACCAACAAACCAAATTTCAGAAAAGTCACATAGGTATTATATCAACCTAACAGCATAAGTACAATACAAATAGAAAGTACACTAACCCCCGTATGACTAAACGAAGTAGAGTTAATTAAATAAATATACGTGAAAACTAGCCAAGTCAAATCTTAAACTTGAATAACAATTTACATCTCTAGTGATCTTGTAACTAAAATTTCATGATTTTCTTTAGAGAACTTGGCAGCACCGATATAGATCTCAATTCTTTTGTCGGCGAAGTCGATAACGACGTCTGTTCTTAATGCCTACCGAACTGCAGCGTTGCAAAACCAAGAATTATAAATTCGGTAGGGTTGCCAATAAAAAATCGGTAGTTTTCGGTAGATTTTTATTTGCATAAATTTTGACAAATTATTATTTATACCATCCTTGAGACGAAATTTTACTGAATATGGCTTTAGGTATATTAAAATCATAGCAGTTTTTATCGCCTATGTGTCTCTTCGCATGCAAAAGCCCAACTAAGGCATCGGTTGACAGGCGGTTGCGGTTTTTAGTTTTTATTAAATTTACTGCAGAAAAAATCCTTTCCACGTTTGCAGATGAGTGCGGTAAAGATAAAATATGAAAAACGAATGTAGTCACTAATCCGAATAAAGGTGTTCCGTCACCGCCTTTCATTTGAGCCACATTTGCCCAGAAATCTTCGGCATCATCTTTAAACATATTAATTTCTTGAGTGTTCCTAAGCAGGCGCCACTGTGTATCTATGTCCTGGTAGTCTTTCGCATCAACGAGTCCGGGAAATGCTCTGCAGAGTGGGATTAGACTTGGGTGAATTCCTTTTTTTACATTTTCTGGAGCCAAAACATTTAAGTCTTTCAGTGGGTTGTTTTTTAGGGGAAATCTTTGAATAATTTGCTCAGAAGCTTCAATATAAAACTGTAGACATCTTGTTCGAAATAAATTCAACTGATCTGCAGTCAAACTGTTATTATTCAGTAAAGTATCCATAACTTTTGCTCCAAAGTACATCTCATGTATATCCAAAAAGTTATGATTTTTAAAGTTCACATCTTCAATGTTAGTTGCATTCAAGTAAGACCTCTTTAAAAAGCAGTCTAACAGAGTTTTCAAGGATGCACACACGTGCGAGTATAAAATGTGAATTCTAGCACCCTCTGCTTGCATTTCTTTGTTCAGCTGGTTAAAAATTGTCAAGACAAAATCTAAAAATTGAAGGAATAAAAGAGATACCGGATCGTTCAATTTATTTAAAATATTTGAGGCCATTAGCAACTCGTTTTGTGAGGGGGCAGCATCGATGAAATATAATTTTAGAGCAGGATATTGCTCTAGAATCCGACTAACAGCTGCATGTACCGACAGCCATCTCGTCCGGCAAGGGTGTAAAATCTTGTGAATTTTTAATTGGCAAAATATTTGAAACTCTTCATACTCTTTTGTTCTTTTCGGACTTGAACCGAAGTAATTATAAATGTCCCGGACTAAATCTTCAACGAATCGAGGGATTTTCTCGCCAGCATAAGATGCGCATAAATGAAAAGAATGGCATATACATTTCATGATGAATAAATTTGGGATTTCTGATTTTAATAAAACCATCACTGAATGTCTTTGTCCCATTATTACATTTGCACCATCATATGCAAATCCAATCAAATTATCTTTATAAGGAATATTGTTGTCCATGAAAAACTTTACAATGCTTTCACAAAGTGTGGTGGCATCTGCTGAAGAAAGGGGAATCAGGGCGAGAAAAGAATCACGTACTTGATTATTTTTGACATACCTTGCCACCATGCAAAGATGTTTTGTCGTTGATAGGTCTGTTGATTCATAAATAACCAACGAAAATTTAACGTTTAAATTTTAAATTTAAATTTAAATTAAAATTTCTGCGAAACTCTCTGCACCAATTACATTTTCCACGATAGACTGCACTCTTGGACGTGAGCATTTTAAACTTTTTGCAACTTTAGAGTCTGGACAAATCTGTACAACTAATTTAGAAAGATGATCAGTAATATTATATGGAAGATTATGCTCAGCCACAAACCCAGCAATCCGGATTTCACCTGAAATGAATGAAATTGTTGATTTAACAATTCATTATACAGACTCTATTTTACATTGCTAACGGTGCGGCGCAAAGAATTTGATAACTTACTTACCTTCTTTCACTTGATGTTTAAACTGGGTAACTTCTTTACTAACGAAGTCTGACAATTTTGGTTGAACAGCTAAGCTCTTAACACTCTTTTCGTGAAGTTTAGAACTGGCATGTTTTTTGAGAGCGTCGTATCCCGAAGATATATTTATCTCCTTACTACAAGATTTGCACATTACAAAAGTAGGTTTTGATAAATGTGGAGACAACCATGCAGAGAATTCCTGTCGTAACTCCCACTCTTTTTTATATTTTTGTTGATATTTCTTTCGCTTGACACCTGTACTGGTCGATGCGCCAGCACCTGAATCAGAATCTGAACTTTCCTCAGACATTATAAAGTTAACTTCGTACTAAGAAAATGAATACGTACGAGCTGACGAGCTCTACGAGAAAGAATGAATCGAATATGAAATGTTTTCAAAAAAGAAGTCATTTCATGTTTACAGGGGATTTCCCTTACTGTATCCTATCAAATCCTTCTAGTATTATGAATCTTAATACGTATTCTATAGAGTCCATTTTTATTTATAGTATTTGGAGCATACGGCCAAACAAGGTTCTTCCCCTTGGCATCGAGCGAGACGATAAGATCAGAATATGCGCGAGAAAAGGATAGCTTAATAATTTCGTTAATAAGTGTGATTGAGATGGACTATGGGCAGGGTTCATAGCATGTTCATAGAGTAAAATAGTGTAGTGTTGCTACAAATAATAAGGTATTTAGTTTTTTTCTCGTAAAAACCAGCGGCAAACTAAAAAATCGGTAGACATGCCTTCGTAATCGGTATTTCGGTAAACGAGGGCTAATATCGGGAGATCTACCGAAAAATCGGTAGGTTTTGCAACGCTGCGAACTTGGCTCTTCTATCATTCACATTTATGTTTTTGATGGGATATCACTGCTTTTTGTACAGAGATTATTGGTATTGATCACTAATAAATACATCGTTACAGTGCCACCATCTTATTTGATCAGTTGATAGCGGCGCTAGTGGAGAATTTAGTAATAACATTTAAGAAATTTACTCAGAAAAATGAGATTATTTTAACTCTTCTTAAAATTTTAACGAAAATGTATCTATAAATCTTAGTAAGTGAATAAATAAAACAAAAAATGGGGAATAGGATTTACTATTAGTTAGTTACAATTTTGGCCACCTGAACAGATATCTTGGTGGCGCTGTATTTTTTGCCAAGGAACCGATAACCGATGAGTTAGAAATCGGCTACGAACATACGACTTTTCAGAAACTCATGTACATCTCAGAGAAACATGCTTATGCATAAGAATTTTTTTTTTTTTTTTTAGCCCTATAAAGGGCACCCTCCGGAGGACACGGGGGAGGGAGGTGGTGAATGCTCATGCATGCACAACACGGGCCCGGCCGTGCTGCCAATGTGGGACTCGCAGAGTGCGCCTACCCACTAAACACCACCTTGGTGCTGGTTTGGTCCTAAGGACCCCTAAACCTACATCGTGAGCGACCCCCCTCGAGGCCGAGGAGGGCGCAAGTATGCATAAGAAGTCGTTTACACATATTATATAGTATCGGTTGAGACAAACCATACCGCGATATAGAACTAAAAAGCGCCATCTATTGGCAGAATTTAGAACTAAATACTATGAGGGTATTAATATCAATATTTTTTAGTTTTTAGATTTTTTCCTTTGTATATGCCCAATAGTCTACCTTGATGCCAAATATCAAGTTTCTAGGTCATCTAGAAGTGGGTTAGGTTTTTGATCTATAAGTGAGTCAGTCAGCCAGTCATAAAAATGCCGGTTTTTAAACGTTAATATATCTATAACTGTTTGAGCAACATTGATGAAACTTTGGATTCTAGGCAAGCTAATGGACTTTAAGAAATGTGCCAAATTTCATATACGTAGGTTAAATAGTTGTAGAGTTGTGAAGGGGTCAAAAGTAGCTCGAAGTGATTCCTGTAATATTACACACGGCTGCTGCGTCGCCAGTTCCTTTTTTTCCGAACTTGGCTGGACTCGCTGGCGCGAGTCTAGATGTAAGTGTAATACTTTGATTGCGCGGTGCAGGAATGTCGGAGATTACAGTGCGCTGCGCGCGCAGAGTTCTCCATTTACTTTTTTTTGTGAACTCCGGCATGTCTTGAAATGCTCTTCTTTTCAGCCTCATCATCAACCCATTATGTCCCCACCGAGGGGCACGGGTCTCTTCCCTGAGGAAGGTATAGGCCATACTCCACCACGGGGGCCAAGTCCGGATTGGTGGAGACTTGTAAGACTCATGGCTGGTCTTACTGTCAGAAGTTTTCAAGCCAGTTACAGTTAACATGTTGTTTAGGTTATATTGTGTACCTACATTTTTTATTAGACTGCGTTCTTCTGCGGTTCTCCTGATTGAAAATTCGATCACTCATTGAAGCTCCTTAGCGTCCATTGCTTGTTGGGCGATCTTGAGTCTTCTCATGGAGCCCGGAGTCAGTGACCAGAGCCTAGATTCTGTTAATGTATTGTCATTGTAGTATAATGACAACTGAATGAACACGGCGATTTCACTTCATTGCCGTTTTTAATCTAAGTGCGCTCACGTACCTATCAAACCTTCTAGGTGTCAATGGTATAACAAAAAATTTCACGCGACCCAACCGAGTGTCTGTCATTGAACTATCATTCACTAGCAGAATTGAGGCCCAGGTCACACTTTTATAAGTCATGTACAGTCGACAGCACATCATGGTATGCACCCATGCACTCTACTCCGTTGCATTACGGGCGACTTTGCAACTAAAATTTGAAGATTGACGTGCTGTCGACAGTACGACTGAGGTACAAAGGCTAAAGGTAACTTGCATTACATTACATTATTTTATTTTGTATGTAAGTTTGATTTGTATTAGCTTTAAGTTGATTTGAGAAAAGATGGTCAGAGTGGAGTTTTTTTTCGCTGCCTTTTCCTCCACTACAGACGGCCCCAAGGCAGCGGCTAACATTATACATAACTGTATGTACATTGACATTCAACAAGCAGAATGTAAATTCTTTACGTTGAAATAAATTTTTGATTTCTGATTTCGGATTTCTTGAGAGGCAAAAACTTTCGTAAGCACTCGACATTATTATCAGTTATCGAGCAACCGACGATGCGAGCTCCGTCTGTGGTCACCATGGTTAAGCTCTGCGAATCAGAGCGAAACCGGTCGGAATCTGTAGCGTAGCGGTTAGCGCATCTGCTTACCATGCGAGAGATCCCAGGTTCGATCCCCGGCTGGGGAGAAAAAAAAACTCCAGTTCTTGGATGTTTACATGTTTGCGACGTCGCTGTTTCTGGTTCCCGCGACACAGGGTATCCTAGTGCGGGGCCAGAAGTAATGTATGTGCCTGTATGTAAATGTTTATGTTTACTCTTCCGACGTTCGAATCGCTCGTAGCCTGGGCTGCCGAGTGATCTTATACGATCACTACGGTTAAGCAACATACGGCGCGTTCAGTCCATAGATGGGTCACCGTCTATGACTAACGCTAGTGGCATTTTTCCGAGCGGTTCCGTGCTTCGCAAGGCACGTTAAGCAGTTGGTGCCGGCTGCCGTCGATAGATGGCAGTCGTTAAGGCTGTAACAAGGGCGAATGACTTTGAGCATTTGACCTCTGAGTTATAAAATAATAAACTAGCGCAATCTCTTGAATGTTTGTTGTACTTCTTCGGCGAATACTTTAGAGGCTAATCCATAATCCAAAGATTACACAGATAAGAGATGTGGCGGATTTTCGATGGCGATTGTTCCCTGCGCTAATTAAGAAATCGTACAATTTTGTACTAATCACGCTTAATATTAACATTAAAAAATATATGATCAGATAGGATTGCAGATATTGATGTGGCCGATATTTGCATGAAAGATTTAAATGAAAAGCTACTATCGTTTTCCAGCGAAATTAGATTCTGTGGAAAATAAAGCTTTTGGAAAAAAATTTTTTTTTGCCATCTAGACAGTTTAAATGCAATTTTTTTTCCGTACGAATTAGTCACTGATATATCCTTTATTACCAAAGATTTTATTCAGAATTTTTTAGTGCGTAGTTTTGCCTAACATTTCAGTTAAAGCTAGCCAATTTTGCAACATTTACCCTTGTTACACCCTTAAGCCGAGTCAGAGGTCTTAGGACGGCTTGAAAACTTCTCACAGTAAGACCAGCCTTACAAACTAGTCTAGCCAAACAAGACTAGTCTTACAAACCTCCACCAATCTGGACTTGGCCCCCGTGGTGGAGTATGGCCTATACCTTCCTCAGGGAAGAGACCCGTGCCCCTCGGTGGGGACATAATGGGTTGATGATGATGAAGTGTATCCGGAATAAAGCTATAATACTTCAGAGGCCTTCAAAAATTGTGCATAATTATCTGCGGTATTCCCCTATCCGCACAATGTCTGTTAGAGCAGTTAAGGAGCTAATCGCGATTATTTAGTAGGTAAAATTATATTTAAAAAAGGCAAAATTGAATCGCTCGTAGCCCCGGCTGCCTGAGTGATCTTAAATTGACGAAGGTTAAGCAACATAGGGCGCGTTCAGCGCGTGGATGGGTGACCGTCTATGACTAACTCTAGTGGCATTTTCCCGAGCGGTTCCGTGCTTCGCAAGGCACGTTAAGCAGTTGGTGCCGGCTGCCGTCGACAGATGGCAGTCGTTAAGCCAAGTCAAAGGACGGCTTGAGAACTTCTGACTGTAAGACCAGCCACTAGTTTGTGATGTCTACGTTTCTGGTTCCCACGACAGAGGGTATCCTAGTGTGGGGCCAGAAGCAATGTAGGTATATGCCTGTATGTAAATGTTTACGTTTTTGTTTCTTCATTGAGTCGCGTTTTCGCCATTGGAGACCCTTAATAATAATTGATACATCATAGGTAAATTGTCTGAAGGGGAATACCTCAGAAGTACAACATTTTGATGACCTTTTATTTAATACATCGTCCGGTGTTATAACACAATTCCCACTTTCATACTTTTATAATTTTTCAAGGCAAGGGCCCCAAAAGGTGTGCAAAAACTACCGCGGTATCAGCCTTCTCAGCATTGTCGGCAAACTGTATGAAAGATTTTGATTGAAAGAGTACTGGATGTGACTGAAGAACATTTATGGTATGTCCAAGCAGGTTTTAGAAAGGGAATGGGATGCGTGGATCAAATTTTCTTGAGACAGATGGTGGAGAGACTTTTGGTCAAAAGTCAAAGGGTTTTCTGTGCTTTCTTCGAGTTGGAAGAGACTTTTGATAGAGTGAGTGGTAAGGAATGACCTGTGATCAGCACTGTCCGAGTATGGGGTGGACAGCGTCTTGCTTTGAGCTTTGATTTCTCTCTGTAGAGACTCCAGTGCTTCCGTTAGAATGAATGGGGCGTACACTGACTGGTTTTGCATTCCCAAGAGTGTATTTTTTTTTATTGTTGGTTCTGTCGTACGTACCTCTATCATAAATAGAGTCGGTATTTGCTCATTTTTAATTAAAGTCAAGAATTATTATAAAATTTTGACATGATTTGTCAGAAGCTCGTAACTAGTACATTAAAAACTAGCGTCTATTTAAATCAAAGAAATTTTTATAAGTCTTGGACAGCACAAAACATTTATTACAAGAACATCACATCAACACATTAAAATTAACATTGTATAAGTTGTAAATCAGTTGTAAATATAAACAAACACAAGAATACTAAATACAAGAATATATCACGACAGAGTTTATCACAGCTGATTTGTCACCGTACCTATATTATTATGTTTCTGGAGTTCTGCGGATCCTTCAATTGTCTTTCCTTTTTTCTTCTCTCTGCTCTTTTTACAAAGCAGTAGACAGAAACCTGCTACTTTTTTGTTTGCTTTTCTTACGATCCTTCCGCAGAACTCCAGAAACACATCCCCTTCACTTCGTTGTTTGCCGATTGAGAACGGACACGTATAATGGGGAAATATTGTCAGCCGAAGCGAGGCCTGAGTGTCAAGTCCCAAGAGTATTAGACAGGGATGTGCCCCGTCCCGTGGTTGTTCCATGTCCATGAATGATTGTCTCTCAAATGAGAGAGAATAACTGTGGAAACGGAATCATGAACAAATAAAACATACAAAATAATATCTTGGATGTGTTGAACACTAGACACATTTATCCTATGATTTAATTTAATATTAAACTACTATTTAATGCCATACGTCCTTGTCTTCTATATAATCGTTGATTTTATAATAAGCTTTTTTGCAAAGAGTGTGCTTAACACAATTCTTAAATCGCGTTGGGGGTAACTCTAATATATCTTGGGGTATCTTGTTGTAGAACCTTATACAGTGCCCCATAAAGGAAGTATTAACTTTTGCAAGTCTAAATCGTAGAAATGACAATTTATGTTTATTCCTAGTATTAACGTTATGATGGCTACCAAGAGTTTCAAAGTCCTTAATATTTTTCCGAACGTACATAATATTTTCATAAATGTATTGGCTTGCAACTGTTAAGATGTTAGTTTCTTTGAAAAAATCTCTTAGCGAGTCCCTACTACCTAGCTTGTAAATAAATCGGATCGCTCTCTTCTGCAAGATGAAGATAGTCTCAATGTCTGCTGCCCGGCCCCATAGTATTATACCATAGGACATAATACTATGGAAGTAACTAAAATAAACAAGCCTAGCAGTTGCAACGTCAGTAAGTTCTCGAATTCTTTCCACGGCATATGCTGTGGAGCTTAGTCTATGTGCCAATTTTATAATATGTGGACCCCATTGTAGTTTGGCATCGATTATGAAGCCCAAAAATACAGTATCTTCAACAAATTCTAGTTTATCATTTTCAATTACAATGTTGTTTTCAACTAATTTTACGTTAGGTAGGGTAAATTTCATACATTTTGTCTTTTATGAATTTAACAATAGATTATTTACTGTAAACCAATCTAGCACGTGCGAAAGAGCATTATTTGCTTCGTCAAGATTATTTTCCTGTCTCTTTATTTTAAAAACAAGTGACGTGTCATCAGCATATAGCACTATCTCACACATTTTTTGTACCAAAAACGGTAAATCATTTACATAGACTAGGAAAAGGAACGGCCCTAAGATAGATCCTGCGGGACTCCCATTTTTACAAGTGAGCCTGACGATTTAATACGATTTATTTCTGCTTTTTGAACCGTTCCTTCTAAATATGATTTTAAAAGATCTAGACTTAATTTTTTTATTCCATAGTGTTTTAACTTTGAGAGTAATCTTTTGTGGTCTACACAATCGAATGCCTTTGACAGATCACAAAATACTCCTATCGCATCATTATGATCCTCCCACGCACTGAAAATATGTTTAACTAACATGACTCCAGCGTCTGTTGTATTCCGCCCTTTAATGAAACCGAACTGCTGACTATGGAGGAGTTCGTAATTATTGAAATGAATAAGTAATTGATCTAAGATAAGTCTTTAAAATATTTTACTTAATACTGGTAGGACTGAAACGGGTCTAAAATTTGTTGGATCTTGTTTATCACCGCTTTTAAATAAGGGTACTAACCTACTATATTTCATGAGGTCTGGAAATACTCCTTCATCTACGCATTTATTGAAAATCTGTGCTAACGGCAAAGCTAGGATATTTATCACTGAACTAACTATTGTTACTGACATACCCCATAAGTCCTCGGTTTTTTTAAGATTTAATAATTTAAAATTCTTAACAATGTCATGGGGCTCAATGTAATTAAACGTAAAACCGTGTTCGCATGCGGGGACATTGTCCCTTAATAATGTCGCCGCACGATCAGGTGACGAGTCTAAAGGAGCTGTAGTTATGATTGGGACATTAGTGAAGAACTGTTCGAAAGCTGCAGCGATACCTTCATTTGATGTTATTATTTTGTCATCAATCTTAAGTGAAATATCTCGGTCTCCTAACTTTGCTTTACCAGTTTCTCTATTTATTATGGTCCAAATTGTTTTTACTTTATTCGGTGATTGTAGGATTTTACCTTTTATATGATCGCATTTAGCTTTATGGCAGACGGCCTTAAATAATTTTGAATATTTTTTTACGTACTGTATGAAGTTGGCGTCATAATATGTATAAGTCTTTTTGTCATATAATTCATAAAGTGTGTCTCTGCTCTTTCGAATACCTGACGTAGCCCATTCACTGAATCCTACTCTATTGTCCTTGCTTTTTAGATGGCGCAATTTAAAAATATTTTTAAAACTACCCGACACCACTTCGAATAACTCTTTGTAATGATCATTAGCATTTTCATAATTTTCTTGAGTCCTTATACTACTTTCTAGGTCTGATTTAAATGAAACTAATTTTTTACTTGTTACGGGCCGGCAGAGGATAACAGGTTCGGCCTTTTTTGTATCTATTTCAAAATGCACAACTTGACCGCTGTAGTCTGACTTTAGACAATTTACTGTAGAATAATCGGAAAAATCGCAATCGCAGTAAACATTATCTAGGCAGGTGGCAGTAGTTTCAGTTATCCCGGAAGGCTCCAAAAAAATATTTGCTAGATTAAACGACTTGAAAATAATTGTCAATTTTGTATTTAAAGCGGTGTCTGCCATCAAGTCAATGTTGAAGTCACCACAGACTATGACTTTCTTATTGCTGCTAGAAGCTACTTTTAAAACATCCTCTAATATGGTTTCAAATAAACTGTAATCACTGGTAGAGGGCCTGTACAAGGCTACTACAATGTGTCCAGACAGTTCAACACACGATATTTCAATTACTTTTTCAACAGAAAGTCTGCAAATATCATTCCGTTCTTTAAATTTCAAATTATTTTTTGCTAGTATCAAGGACCCCCCATGCCTTGCAGACTTTCTATTGAAGCAACTGGCTATTTGATAATTATTCACAGAAAAATTCATTTGAGTCTCTAGTAGCCAGTGCTCCGTGGTACCAGGATGAGTCAGGTACTATTCAAATGACTGTTTGTTAAACGCTGATAATCAGCTTTTGTTTGCGTCGTCGGTCAAAGAACTGCAGAAACAAGAAACAGTAATGGGGAAAGGAACTGAATGAACTTTCGTCTTACTCCCATTAATGAGTAAGACGAATGTAACGGTCTTCGAAAAAGATAACACTGCAAGATAAGTTTAGAGATGAAAGAGTGGAACAAGTGAAAGAATTTGTCTTCTATTTGGGGAATGGGGGATCCTGTTTACGGGGGATGGCAAGTGTAAAGGTGTTAGAGAAAGGAGAGTAACACAGGAAATTGAGTAGGTAAATGGTGTTTTCCTTCGTGAGTAGCCAAAACATCTCAAAAAGAGGCAAGATTGGCTATCCATAATGGTGTGCTGCTATCCATCAAAGGTAGTACGAGGACGCGAGTCGTGCGCGACAACGTCAAAAGTCGTCAGAATTTGACAGTTAATGTACTGGAAAGTCGAAAAGACTTTTGACGTTGTCGCACGCGACTCGCGTCCTCCTACTACCTTTGCATAATGGTGTAATGAATCGCTCGTGGCCTGGGCTGCCTGAGTGATCTTAAACGATCACTAAGGTTAAGCAACATACCTACGGCGCGTTCAGTCCGTCGATGGGTCACCGTCCATGACTAACGCTAGTGGTATTTTTACGAGCGGTTCCGTGCTTCGCAAGGCACGTAAAGCAGTTGGTGCCGGCTGCCGTCGATAGATGGAAGTCGTTAAGCCAAGTCAGAGGCCTTAGGGCGGCTTGAAAACTTCTGACATAAGACAAGCAGAAGTTTTCAAGCCGCCCCCTGAAGCCTCTGACTTGGCTTAACGACTGCCATCTATCGACGGCAACCGGCACCAACTGCTTAACGGAACCGCAGGAACTGAAACCCATCCATGCCCTGAACGCGTCCTATGTTGCTTCACCTTCGTGATCGTTAAGATAACTCAGGCAGCCGGGGCTACGAGCGATACACATTGCGCAAAATAAACTAAATGTGCGTGTTTAGAGTCCAACAGGAGGACCGTATCAAATGTACCTAATCATCCTAAAATGGTTTAAAAGTTATAAATTATAACTGTCGATAAACAACATTGAAAACGATAAACAGTGGAATATTATTAACTTATTCTAGATAATTTTGGATTAGAACACACATCTAGAGGTAAAGATTCGGTTAGTAACAAGTAGATAAGGAAGCATGTACGGATAATCGCCAAATCCGAGTCGCACCATAACCTAATACGTGGTTTTTAGATAATGAATCTATCTCTACATAATGAGTTTACTTATCTAGTTGAAGCTTCGCATAGCAATGGACAAACTGTTGTAAAATATTACTTTTGATGGGTGTTGAGGGATGAGCGAATATTCTCTAAGAATGTACCTATTGATCTAAAATGTCTTTCAGCTTGATAGTAGGTACGGAGTCACGTGTTAAAACCGCAGACAACTCTGTAACTAAGTACATGTCGTGGGGATTTCATAAAATCAATTTTATATACCTAGTTAACTACTTAGTATCGTTGAATAATAGAGAAAAGTAGCCATTACTCAAATCATCTTGACTCATGCTGATTTATGTCACCAGTGGTGCACTGATTGCGCCATCATTTGAACTAAAAATTAACGCTTATACTTTGTTCTGTCTTTGGTCACTGCGGGATTCTGAGTTCGGGACTATAGGAAAGAGCGGGTGATCATGCTCTTCCACTATAAAGGGAAATTTCCCGCCAGGCAGATCGTATGCCTGGGGACGGCCGGTCCAACTGTAATCCGTTGGACGTTGTATTTATGGTATGTCAATGGGTAAACTTTGATTGCGCGATGCAGGAATGTTGGAGTTTATAGTGCGCGCGCAGAGTTGACATGTGCTCGCCACAGGACCATATATGGTCCCGAACTCAGAATCAATATATCAGAATCAATATATTGATTTCTTGTGGTGTCGTAAAAGTAGTTTTTCCTCTTCAGCGCCATCTTCTCTTAATTTGCAATAGCTACAATCTATTGTCATTCAGCGTTCGTCCACGAGGTGCCACTACCTACTGCAAAAAGAGATTCGTATGTGTCCGATTGCAAAAGCTAGCTTACTTAAGCCATTGCATTTATCTAAATTCAATGCTTTTATTAAGCTAATCTTCTCTCATTAATTTTGGTGGTAGGTTTTTAGTAGGTCAGAGAATAGCCGTAAAGGAATTATATATTAATAACAACGTTTGCCAGATAACAAACACCCTCAATAATAGTAGAAAAGGTTAACCAGTTCAAAAAGAATAGAATAGAATAAACTTTATTTTGACAACTTTACATTACATAAGTGTACTTACTACAACTTAACTTTACATGATACTAAGAGTACTTATTACATACGGTAGGTACAATTATTCAAAGGCACACATACTTAAAATGAAGTTAGCAACCCACCGAACACATTTTAGCAAAACACTCAATCGAGTGTTTTGCGAAAATGTGCTCGGTAATAGGTTAAATACCTACCCGAACCCAGACATACAAAGTTGTCAAAAATGGGCCAGTCAGTCTCAGCATAATCCCAAAGCATGGCTTTGGCGCTGGTTTTCAGACCGAACCATAAAAAGAAAAGAAAAAGATGACAAATTAACAAGATATAAAATATATACAATTTAGTTGATTTATTACTATAATTTAATAAGTCATTGAAAATTATTATAGTCAATCAGTACATAATTTTGTCTTTCTAATAATTTTATTATTATGCTTTCCACGATTATCTAGCAATATTTTTAAAATATGCGTAAAACGGAGCGTTTTACACTTTGACAACATAATGGATTTTTGAGGTTATATTTTGTTAACTTTCGGCTGATGTTTGGCGTTCTCGATTGTTTTTGTGATATTTTTCTCTACTAAATTTGTAACAGTAAATCAAATATCTCGGAAAATCCTATCCTCTATCGACTGCCGTTTTTTCCATGTTACTTGAAAAAACTGCTTGAAATGTCGGACGTCGAAGTGGAAATTCCAACAACTTTCAAAAAGCGAAATTTGAAGAACAGAGGCGGGAGAAAACGTAAATCATCCAGCTCAGAAGGTAATTAATGGCCAAATACTGTCAAATCTACTTCATGCCACCTTAAAACTGTATTTTTTTGAGTAGGATTGTGTTGTACATATTTGGGGTCATCGGTCATCGGCTCATGGAATCAAAGTATTTTTATAGTATATCATACACAGTTGGCAAGAATTGTCGAGGATATTTCACCTTGGCACGCGTCCCGCTGTAGCGCACAGGCCTTTTGTCTGAGATGTTTGACTTTGCAAGTATTGATTGCACTCATGGATCTTGAGATTCTTGACGAACACTCATACCTAATTTGTATTAGCTTTAAGGTGATTTGAGAAAAGATGGTCAGAGTGGATTTGTTTTTCGCTGCCTTTTTCTCAGATCCCCTAGGCAGCGGCTATCATTATACATAACTGTATGTACATTGACATTCAACAGAATGTGATTTTTTTACGTTGAAATTTTTGATGTCTGATTTCTGATTGATGTTAGTCAAATGTACATGATAAAAACTAAATGTTTACGGTATGAACGTCAAAGTAACTAGTTTCACAATTGAAAGATTATTAAGAGAAGAAGCTCACAAGGAAACTAAAATAAAATAAACATTGCTCCCATACTATGAACATGATTTTTTTGCCATTTTTTTGACGATATTAGCAATGGCATTTGCCGTTACTGTGTCCCACTGCTGGGCAAAGGTCTCCCCTTTGGATATTCTCTCCTCCCTCTTCCTCCCTGTTTCCAACTTATCTCTTCTTACTGATTTTGTCATTAATAATATGGAGTGTGGTAGTCAGGTCGACGTGATCTACACAGACTTCGAAAATACCTTCGACCGCGTGGATCACATCGTCCTGCTCAACAAACTTCAATCTTTGGGGATACATGGAGATCTTTTGAGATGGGTCAAATCATATCTATCAAACCGATCTCAAGCTGTAGTACTTGGTGGCTATAAGTCAGATTATATCACTATTTCCTCCGGGGTGCCACAAGGGTCTCTTCTGGGGCCTTTATTCTACAATGTATACATATATGATATTACTAGCACTATTAAAGATACCCAACATCTGTTGTACGCAGACGATAAAAAAATATTTAAGCATATAAAAACTGTTGCAGACTTTATAGCTTTGCAAAATACTCTAGATGCATTAACAGAATACTATGCTGCTAACAAAATTACGCTGAGTATAGCGAAATGTCAATGTATAACTTTCACTCGTAAAAATAATCCAATAAAAATTGACTTTATAGTTTTATTACTCTGTCAATATTTATGTTATTAAACTTATGTTTAATAACATAAATATTGACAGAGTTCAAGCAGTAAGAGACTTAGGCGTAACACTAGACTGTAAAATGCTTATGAGTAATCACATTGATGAGATTGTCAACAAAGCCTACCGCAGTCTAGGTTTTGTAATGCGTACTTGTGAACCATTTACATTTATTACGAGCATAAAAGCAGTTTATTACGCGTATGTCCGAAGTATATTAGAATATGCTAGTCCCGTGTGGAACCCTCATTATGCTAAGTATACAAAACAAATAGAGCGTATCCAAAAAAAGTTTATAGAGTATCTTAATTACAAATTTAAAAAACATCAAACACTTATGTAGAAAGCTGTCGTTATTTCAGATTACTTACTTTGGAGGAAAGACGTGTTATGCTTGATATGGGTTTTCTCTATGACATTGTAAGGGGAGGGTTGGACTGTGCTGCACTACTTAAACAAATTGGTATACATTTACCCGCTAGAAAATCTAGAAACAAACCATCACTGTTTCACGTACCTTTTCACTCCACAAATTATGGTCAAAACGCAGTTCTCACTCGTTTGCCACGCCCTATTTGTACACACGAAACATTCATTAAAAAATTACATTCGTCTAAAATTATCTGAGGCCAATAGCTAATTTCGGTAACCAAATCCACTATATTCAAGAACCTAGTTAGATAGATTCTTCATTCTTTTATTTTGTTATCGCTTATCGCGTCTAAAATATTAATTATGCTTAGTGGTTCTCCGATCCCAAGACCTAATAGTCGTAGGGCTAAGTACGATGCTTTTCATGTACCTATAATATTTTCTTAAATACATGTATATTCACAAAAAATATAATCTTAAAATACGCTCTGCTGGTGGTAACAGTGCTTAGTGGTTCTCCGATCCCAAGATTTATAATCGTAGGGCTAAGCACATATCTATCTTGCATAATTATATTGTAAATACATAGTAATTATATTACTATTTATTATTCTGATATTTGTATTATTATATTATATGTTTATTTTATAGCACATTACGGATTTACTTTAGCTATGGAACATATTATCATATTATTATTATATATATTTATAATTATATATTTTTTGCCATCTCAATTGCTAACAATTTCAAAGTGCATAACTTTGAAATTGTTTGCACTTTCGGACTCACCTACTTTTTGTTTCTTCTTTTTCACTTCTCAGCAATCTGTGTGAATTTAAAACAGTCGAGAAAAACTTTTATTGGCTTTACTATGTGTAAGAAACCATTATGTAATTATAGTTTAAGAAGCTGTGGTTTTCCCTAATATACAAAAAAAAAAAAAAAAGCCTTTATCCATTCATATCAATTACATTAAATAACATAACATTTACATACAGGCACATACATTGCTTCTGGCCCCACACTAGGATACCCTGTGTCGTGGGAACCAGAAACAGCGACGTCACAAACAAGTAAACATCCAAGACCTGGGTTTCTTTTTTTGTCCCCAGCCGGGATTCGAACCCGGGACCCCTCGCATGGTAGTCAGATGCGCTAACTGCTGAGGCACAGAGGTCGTCGAAATTTGAAGTGAATTTAAAAAATATTATTATTTCATGCATTTCAAAAAAATTATTTATGGAAGTCGCCTCTTCTGCATAGGCCTCCCCCTGTTTCCTCCATTCCTCTCTGACGGCTTGCTTCCTGTTGGACTACATCTCTGTTTGTCTCTGGCTAGCTTTCTCCAGTTGGCCTACAACTCTGTTTGAAGATATTTTCCCACCTTTTCCTTTCAGTTTTCCTATCTAAATTAACAACAACATGTAAAATGTTTTTCGGAAGAGCACTGCTTTTTTGGGGAGCAGGGTACCACGCCTTAGTCATAAGGTCAATGTAAATGATCTGATTGGGGAGCTGAGCAGCACTGAGGTTGGACTCAGGCTGGGTGACAGGTACGTCAATAACCTGAGCTACGCTGATGATATGGTGCTGCTCAGCCCCTCTATCAAGGGATTGAGAAAGCTAATATCAATATGTGAAAGGTATGCTACAGCGCATGGCCTGATATATAATGTTAAAAAGACGGAGATGATGATATTCAGGTCGGGGAGAGGTCCAGACTCGGTGCCGGAGGTCTTGCTGAGGGGTCAACCTATAAAAGTTGTCGAAACTTTCAAATATCTTGGCCACATCCTAGAATCGTCGTTGAAAGACGACGCTGATATGGAACGTCAGCGTCGTGCTTTGTCAATTATAGGAAATATGTTAGCACGACGTTTTTATAAAGCGAATCATCGTCAACCCATTATGTCCCCACCGAGGGGCACGGGTCTCTTCCCTGAGGAAGGTATAGGCCATACTCCACCACGGGGGCCAAGTCCGGATTGGTGGAGGCTTGTAAGACTAGTGGCTGGTCTTACTGTCAGAAGTTTTCTAGCCGCCCTAAGGCCGCTGACTTGGCTTAACGACTGCCATCTATCGACGGCAGCCGGCACCAACTGCTTAACGTGCCTTGCGAAGCACGGAATCGCTCGGAAAAATGCCACTAGCGTTAGTCATAGACGGTGACCCATCCATGGACTGAACGTGCCGTATGTTGCTTAACCTTAGTGATCGTTTAATATCACTCTGGCAGCCCAGGCTACGAGCGATTCATAAAGCGAATAATAGTGTTAAAATTTTGTTATTTAAAACTTTTCGTCAGAGCTTCTGCACGTGCCAACTCTGGTCAAATTACACCAGGAGGACTCACGATGGCATTCGCGTTCAGTACAACAATGTATTTAGACATCTGATGGGGCTGAAGAGATACTGTAGTGCCTCAACCGTGTTTGCTGAAGCGCGTGTTAACACGTTTAATGCCATCGTTAGACTCCGCGTTGCCTCATTTATGGACAGGGTTGCCACGTGTGGAAACTCAATAATAACTTTTTGACTGATACGTACAAGTGTTGGATAAAAGTATCTTGTAATCTTAGTACCAATGTACCCTCTGACCCTACTTTGTTATACAAGTAGTCCTAAAAAATATAGTTTTTAATTTTTTTGTACCGCTTGCTTATATGGATTTAGTCTGAAATAAAGTTCTATTATTATTATTAATGTATAATTGTTTTCTTAAATAAAAATATCTTGAATAAATATCTTTAAAATAAAGTTAAATGTTTTCCCACTTTTCTTTTCCCCCTGCTGTGGTTGGCAGCCTTGTGTACGCACTAACAACATATTTGAATAAACTGTAGTTATTTTGCTTCAGAGCCCAACCACTCGAGTTCCGATGACCAAACCGTGGTTCTACCCACCAAGCGTCCTCAGAAGACCAACCCAAACGTTCAATCAACTGCCGGACCAAAGAAGGCTAACCCTGAAGTGGATTACGCAGCCTCTGACGAACTTGATAGCGATAACGAGAAGGTATGCAAAAGGAGGTTGAAGGAGAGAGTCACAATCGGTGAAAACTCAATTAGTTTCTTTAAATAGTCAATACTTTCAAATTAAATAATTAAATACATAAATATATAAAAAATAAGTAGCATGGCCAATTGTCTGGATGCCATTCAAACATTAACAATTACATATGGCTGCGCCACAGAGGTCGTCGAAAAGGCAGGCTGCCAGAAAATTTTACGACCTCTGTGTCCTCTGTACCATGCGAGAGATCCCGGGTTCTAATCTCTGTTGGGAACAAAAAAAAATCCCAGGTCTTGGATGTTTACATGTTTGTGACGTCGCTGTTTCTGGTTCTCACGACACAGGGTATCCTAGTGTGGGGCCAGAAGCATTGTATGTGCCTGTATGTAAATGTTATGTTAAAAATGTTAATTGAAATTAAAAACTATTTCTCCTCTTCCACAGTCCACCACCAGCTCGAAGCTGACCCTCTCAGTGGAGCAGCAGCGTGAGAACGCCACGGCAACTTACCAGTTGGACACGGAGACGGACAAAGACGCCCAGGCCATCTTCGAAAAGGCCCAGAAGATCAATGAGGAACTGCAGGGTCAGGCTGATGATAAGGTACTCAAACTAAATCTTTCCTAAGCATACATATGAAGGGTACAGGAAAAGAAGGGGCTCATCGACATTTGTGTTATTTTGAGAAAAAGCTGTTTAAAGGTTTCAGACTGTGTTATCCTGAGTTCCATGGATGATTTTAATGGTGCAATGGGCGCGTTCTAAGATAGTAAGTGGTCAATGTACGCCTTCTTAACCAGTATAGAATAAAATTAGCTCCTTTTATCCCAGTTTAAGTCGCAATAGGTCCTTTTAGTTTGTTTTGGACACGTCATATTAGGGGCCCGTTCAAAATCCATCAATTGAAATTGTTAGTTTGATTTCCACGAATATGTCGATGAACCCCTTCTTTTCCTGTATCCTTCATATACATTAACATACCATAACATTTACCCTACCCACGGTGGGTCGTGCGAGCTGGTCCGTGTCCGTCCGCGATATCGCGGACCGTGGGAAGCCAGCTTAACATGTTTTCAGTGGTCAGGACAAGTTGTGTTTGTGTCGTTTGGAGGTTTTTATTTATTTACTAGATGAAAACCTGGCTTTGCTTGACTAAAAATGTAGTCTCATAATGATAGTCCACATTGTATCGACCCCAATTTTAGTTCAGCATTTAATTTTTGGTATTTTACATATCCATTTGCTTTTTTATTTCAACAAATTAGACTTCAGAGTTCACAATGGACACCAGGCTGTGACACGTAATGACGTGGTGACATTGACATGTTTACTTCGCAACACCATTATACAGGAAGATCATTTTTATATTGAAAACACTGGATAATCCGAATTTTCCGCCCATAAGTTGTTGACTCGGATCGACTAATTTTTTACGCTCTTCAATTTGATCTGCATTGCACTCGAGTCTACCGTAGACCGGTACGAAATTATTAATATAGATTTATTAACATTTCCAGGTGTACCGAGGCCTGAACAATTACGCGCAGTACTACAAGAAGCGCGATACAGCGGCGGGCAACGCCAGTTCTGGGCTCGTCAGAAAAGGCCCCATCCGGGCACCCGCCAACCTCAGAGCTACAGTCAGGTGGGCTCGTAGAATCCTACTAATATTATAGACTAGCTGTGCCCCGCGGTGTTACCCGCGGTTCATCGATTTTCCCGTAGGAATAAGATATTTCCCCGCGGTAAAACGTAGCCTATGTTTTAATCCAAGGTATCGGCTAACTCCATACCAAATTTTATTAAAATCCGTCCAGCCGTTTCAGCGCTAAAGACTGACAAACATAATATGTTTATATTATAAACACACACACAAACTTTCACGTTTATAATATTAGTGTGATAGTGTGATGAGCCACTCCACTAGACTACACTCCACTGATCCCCAAGATACAATTTAGTTTAGTTTGGGGTTCAGAGTTACTGTATATATTGTTAAGTTTTGTACTGCTCAATAAAACAATTTTGAATTTTTTTTGAAAAGATGAGAAAGTTTATGAAGATATAATAGTTTATCACCAACTTTATTAACAACAACACAAAGAATACGTAGTCGTAACTTAGTCTATACAAAAGTGCATTCCATATTAGCCAACACCTGAATGCAAGTAAATATACACCCTACCCGATTTATTTTTTCTTGTATAATCAAAACAAAAAAAAAATGTCGTTTCCGTAATCCCGGGATTTTTCAGATATAATAGTTCACTCCATAACTGGCAACATCTCAGCTTTAGGTAAATACGCATCCGATTATCCGACCACTGGTTACATGTGACGCCATGCCTTCTTTCTTGCGACATTTCTCGATTCCAAATCAACAGGAAACGTTGTGTAGATAATGAGTAAATATTACGCCATCATTACATTTTGTAATGATGGCGTGAAAAAATTCACTCAAACAACAAAGTCTTATCATTTGATTGCGTTGACTCTGAGACGATCTGGCAATAGATAATCACACTGACTGTCGACATAAGAATGACGGATCGTTAGTAGGAAATTAACAATAGTGAGGTGTTTCTTAGCACAGACATAATATGACGAGCTCTGTGGCGCAGCGGTTAGCGCGTCCGCCTACCATGGGAGAGGTCCCGGGTTCGAAACCCGGCTTGGGACAAAAAAGCCCAGTTGGATGTTTACATGTTTTTGATGTCGCTGTTTCTGGTTCCCACGACACAGGGTATCCTAGTGTGGGGTCAGAAGCAAAGTATGTGCCTGTGTGTAAATGTTTATGTTTATATAAACTCACGCCTGTATCCCAGAGGGGTAGGCAGGGAACAGGGCCGCGATTCATAGAACTAAATAAATATTTAAGTGGGGCTCCTTTACAACAAACATTATATTTTTGCCGTATTTTGCTCTATATCAAAAACGGCAGGTAGACGCTTGAAATATTCCCAAAATATTTACTTGTATATGAACTAACTTTAAAAGTAACATAAATACGTACATAAGCTCACGCCTGTATCCTAGAGGGGTAGGCAGTGACCAGGCACTGCCACCTGCCACGATACCGACAAATCACTTACCTACTTTTACTTTTACTTTTTAAAAGGAAAACTAATAAAATAAATATATTACATATGTATTTAAGCGGGCTCCATACAACAAACGTAAATAATTGACAATAACTACTAAGGCACATAGTAGGACAGACTGAAATAGGTCTCCCTCGTGGTCCTACTGGTAGGACAAATCAGTAGGACCACGAGAAAACGGGGACGTAGACGCTTTAAATATTCAAACGTTGTACAGGAATATTGCTGTATAGGAATTTTGCCTACTAGCGCTCATGGGACTTCCACTTCGCCTTTTTTTATAACTAATAACTAATAATTACACACACACACAAAACAAATAAAATAAAATCTGTCAATCAAACCACCCCGTGACATATCCGACCCAAAGGTTCCCATAAAACTGGGAGCATTACCGCGCTGCACTGCCAGGGAGATCCGTTGCATCAAATATTCCCCAGAGCGGTAACAAATGTTAAACATAATTTAACATTGTTCCACAGATGGGACTACCAGCCTGACATTTGTAAAGACTACAAGGAGACCGGGTTCTGCGGGTTCGGAGGTACGTCCCTTGAATATCATCATCATCATCATCAACCCATTATGTCCCCAGCGACGGGCACGGGTCTCTTCCCTGAGGAAGGCATAGGCCATACTCCACCACGGGGGCCAAGTCCGGATTGCTGGAGGCTTGTAAGACTAGTGGCTGGTCTTACTGAGAAGTTTTCATGACGCCCTAAGGCCTCTGACTTGGCTTAACGACTGCCATCTATCGACGGCAGCCGGCACCAACTGCTTAGCGTGCCTTGCGAAGCACGGAACCGCTCGGAAAAATGCCAATAGCGTTAGTCATAGATGGTCACCTTTCCATGCACTATGTTGCTTAACCTTCGTGATCGCTTAAGATCACTCAGGCTGCCGGGGCTACGAGCGAGGGGGGGAGGGGGTTACAAATGTGACCAGCTGTGACAAGGATGGGGGAGGGGATTTTTTAAATCTTTATTTGTTAGGGACTTTTCTACACTACAAGTGTGACAAAACGATGTCAGCCCCATCGTTCTTTATACTAAATTCTGCTTATCTATATTGCTTAAGTCTACAAATTACAAAAAGTGTACAATATTCTAGCTGCCGTTGACACAGGTTCAGCTAGAATGCTCTGGAATAAGCCTACATCTAACATGTTGAGTTGCAGTGATTTTACAATATGGTCTCTCTTGTCTATATTACGGTCACATTCCATTAATATGTGCAGTGAATCCTCTTCTAAACCACAGACATCACAATTTGGGGAACTCACTTTTTTCATGAGGTACGCAATTTTTTTTAATGGAACGTGGCCCGATCGGATCCTGTGTGGGGCAATGATGTGATGTCCTAGTCTAGCTGATTCAAGCCATGGACACGGGGAGGTTCGCTTTGGATAGTCTTGTAAAGTCTGTTCGTTATCATACTCGTAGTGTCACTTTGATATTTACCGCCTCGGCACATGGCAGCTTTTGACATAAGAAATTAAAGGAAGCCGACCAGTGAATTTGGCTCGCAGCTCGTCTCATTCTACTATTGTGTAGATCACGCAATTAAAGAATTAAATCAATCCGTATTTTAGAATGGATTTATAACGCAACGATCCTGCATCACTTAGGTAGGTACCTATTCTAAATTCCGGTGGAGATGAATATTCCGAGGACACTTCGAGTGATGAAGAGTAGTGTTTTATTTTGTGCTTCATTAGGTATATTGTGTACCATGTTTTTTTTCTATTTAAAGTGTTTTGGCCGTCTAAGTGATATTATTGAAATAAATGTTTTTTTACTAAAACCAAGATTGCCTTCGTGTGTACCCACACTATCTAAGCGAACGGACTTTACCAGACACCATCAGATACCTTTAGCCTTGGACCGTTAAAATCATGAAATTTCTGTGACGTAAAATCTGGATGGTCCCCTACGTCACGTTTCCCGTGCTCCAGACTCGTGCAAGTTCCTCCACGATCGCTCCGACTACAAGCACGGCTGGCAGTTGGAGCGCGAGGAGGGCGGGGGCGCCGCGGCCGGGGGCGCCGGGGGCGGGGACTCTGACTACGAGATTCACAGCGACGAGGACCTTCCCTTCAGCTGCTTCATATGCCGCACGGGCTTCACTGACCCCATCGTCACTAAGTGAGTCGATGGTCCACTCGCTGATAGATAGATAGATAGAATATTGTTTATGGTGCTGACACACGTGCTCATTAGTAGCACGAAAGCGTGCTTATATTGAGCAAGTGCTTTACTCCCAATCTTTTCTGTATGTAGGCACATTGACATTCAACAAACAGAATGTAAATTCTTTACGTTAAAATAAGTTTATGATTTCTTAAGACAGTAACACTGACAACAACAATGCGGTCTTAGGTTATCTAACCTCAAAAAAAGGAAGACGGATAGATTAAAACATCGAATACAAAAGTACAGATAGTTCTGTATACGTCTACAAGCCAAAATCGCGCCAAACTACACAATGCAACTGCGAGATTTGCACATAATAGTTTCGTCTACAACAACAAGCCAAAATCGCGCCAAACTACACAATGCAACTGCAAAATTTGCACATTTTAGTTCTGTTTACAACTAGAAACTAAAACTGCGCCAAAATACACAATGCAACTGCGAAATTGGCACATTTTCTGCGAAATTTGCACATTTTAGTTCTGTCTTCGACTGCAAGCCAAAACAGCGCCAAACTAGACAATGCAACTGCGAAATTTGCACATTTTAGTTCTGTCTACAACTACAAGCCAAAATCGCGCCAAACTACACAATGCAACTGCAAAATTTGCACATTTTAGTTCTGTTTACAACTAGAAACTAAAACTGCGCCGAAATACACAATGCAACTGCGAAATTGGCACATTTTCTGCGAAATTTGCACATTTTAGTTCTGTCTTCGACTGCAAGCCAAAACAGCGCCAAACTACACAATGCAACTGCGTAATTTACACATTTTAGTTCTGTCTACAACTACAAGCCAAAATCGCGCCAAACTACACAATGCAACTGCGTAATTTGCACATTTTAGTTCTGTCTACAACTACGAGCCAAAATCGCGCCAAACTACACAATGCAACTGCAAAATTTGCACATTTTAGTTCTGTTTACAACTAGAAGCCAAAACAGCGCCGAAATACACAATGCAACTGCGAAATTGGCACATTTTCTGCGAAATTTGCACATTTTAGTTCTGTCTTCGACTGCAAGCCAAAACAGCGCCAAACTATACAATGCAACTGTGAAATTTGCACATAATAGTTTCGTCTACAACAACAAGGCAAAATCGCGCCAAACTACACAATGCAACTGCGTAATTTGCACATTTTAGTTCTGTCTACAACTACAAGCCAAAATCGCGCCAAACTACACAATGCAACTGCAAAATTTGCACATTTTAGTTCTGTTTACAACTAGAAGCCAAAACAGCGCCAAAATACACAATGCAACTGCGAAATTGGCACATTTTCTGCGAAATGTGCACATTTTAGTTCTGTCTTCGACTGCAAGCCAAAACAGCGCCAAACTATACAATGCAACTGTGAAATTTGCACATTTTGGTTCTCTAAACGTCTACAAGGCAAAATCGCGCTAAATACAGATGCCACCGCAAAGTCTGCACATTTTTATGCAGTACAGCTCAAACTCATTGTAAGCTAGAAATAAAACTGCGAACACTGCACATTTTTTCCGTTTATGTCTACAAGCCAAAATCGCTTTTGCGTACAACTGCGAAATTGTAATATTGTCAGTTAATGTCTAAAAGCGATATGCGTCGAGGAACCAAGTTAGTGGTGATTATAGGCCACATGTCTAGCTCATACGGCTTACGTGGCCCGCCCAAATGCATTTCTGCTTAGCGATTGCAGCCCTAGTATTTTGTCGGGACTTGTGACCGACCCAAAAAGGGGAGGATCTTTCCGTCACTCAATTGAATGAATGAATGAATGTTTATTGTCACAGAATGCTTACAGAATAATTAATGTTAATAGTAATAATTATTATATTACATACAGCGTGTGACAAAGGTGCTACATATTTCAGCTTTTGCTGTTTTTATTTGAAACAGCGCTGGTTTTCAAATAGCACCTTCTTACAATATAAAAAAGACACACCATGCAGGTAGGGCAATAAATCAATACATTTTAACTACAATTTAGAATAATACGAATTAACTACAATTGGTTAATACTTCGGTCCCTTCACGCCGCGCTGTAATTTATTTCCCTTTAGGACATGCCGCAAAGTTTGAAGATACTGTACCGACGGTACAAATTGTACCTTGCGAAAATGTTTACTTTCCAAAAGTACCTGTGCCAGCGGTACATAAAGTACCTTGCGAAAATTTTACTTCGTAATAATGTTCGTACCGTCTCTGCTTTTCGAAATGTTTACTCCATAAATGTGCCTATTCTAGACGTGGCAGCTGTAACTTGCGAAAATGTAACCGCACCGTCTGTATGTACCATCTCTATTTTGCAAAAATATTACGCTTCGATAACTACCATGTTGTATTTTGCGAAAATTACTCCTATAAAGCAGTTGTACCGGTCGGTACCCTGCGAAAATATTTACCCCGAAAATTCAGTTGTACAATCTGCACTTTGTGAAAATGTTTACGCCAAAAATGAAGTTTTACCATGACGTGTACCTTGCGAAAAGGGCGGGCGTCTCATGCGATGTACTGGATGAATGACATAGTTTTTGTTTTTAATTATTATTAACCCATTTATTGATTTTACTTTGACATCTGCAATGTTAGCGCTGTCTTCGGGTCGAGTTGTGACGGAGAAAAAGGCAGCGGAAAAAACTCCACTCTGACCATCTTTTCTCAAATCGTATTGAATAAATAAGTATGCACTACATACACAAGCTCAAGGTCACGCAACGAGCAACGCAAACGGCTATGCTCGGAATTTCTCTACGAGACCTAATCAGAAATGATGTGGTCCGTTGACAAACGAAAGTTGTCGACATAGCCCACCGGATGAGTAAGTTGAAGTGGCATTGGGCGGGGCACATAGCACGCAGAACTGATGGCCGATGGGGCCGAAAAGTTCTTGAATGGAGACCACACATCGGCAAGCGCAGCGTTGGACGACCAGCCGCAAGATAGACAGACGATCTCACGAAGTGGCAGGAAGACGCTGGATGCAAGCCGCTTCCAACCGGTCATTTTGGAAATCCATGGAGGAGGCCTATGTCCATCAGCGGACTTCTTGTGGCTGAATGATGATGTTGATGATGACTACTGATGGCCTAAAACCGCAATCAAACTTGAGACTTGTTGAGACTGGCGATGGCTGTGTTATGCTCGCGAAACGGTGCCGCCCGTGTGTCTGGCCGCAGCATTGGTGTTTTCTTACTTTAAGAATAGTAATAATATTTTGACATTGCAAGTGTCAATTGCACTCATAGGCCTTGAGCTTCTAGGTAGATGGACTTTCCTACCAACTTATGTACTAGATTTAAACAAAACATAAACATTTACATTTACATTGCTTCTGGCACCATTTTAAGATACCCCGTGTCGCCAGAAACAGCGACATCGCAAACATGTAAACATCCAAGACGTGAGGTTTTTTGTCCCGAGCCGGGGTTTGAACCCGGGGCCTCTCGCATGGTAGGCGCATGCACTAACCGCTGCGCCACAGAGGTCGTCAAAATTTAAGGTGTTTTGAGAAAAGATGGTCAGAATGCCTTATTCTCCACTACATTCGGCCCCAAGGCAGCGGCTAACATCAACATTATAAGTAGATTGGCATTAAACAACCAGAATGTACATTCTTTACGTTGAAATACATTTCTGAAACCTTACTCAAGACTATTTTCCCTTGCAGATGCAAGCATTATTTCTGCGAGAAGTGCGCGTTGAATCACTACAAGAAGTCATCACGATGCTTCATATGCAACACGCAAACCAATGGCGTCTTCAACCCCGCCACGGAAATCGCTGAGAGGATGAAGAAACAGGCTGCTGATGAGTCCGACGATGATGATGACGACTGACGATGGTGGATTATGGAAGATTGTTTGCTACATTGTGTTCTGACGCCCGATCTTCGAACGTGCCCCTTATTCATTCACTTATCACTGCTTTACCATGAAAGAGGTCCTTGGTTAGGTTTCCAATGGGGCCCGCCGTACATTTTTACAAGTACAAATCATCATAAACCCATTATGTCCCCACCGGGGGGCACGGGTCTCTTCCCTGAGGAAGGTATAGGCCATACTCCACCACGGGGGCCAAGTCCGGATTGGCGGAGGCTTGTAAGACTAGTGGCTGGTCTTACTGTCAGAAATTTTCAAGCCGCCCTAAGGCCTCTGTCTTGGCTTAACGAATGCCATCTATCGACGGCAGCCGGCACCAACTGCTTAACGTACCTAGTGAAGCACGGAACCGCTCGATAAAATGCCACTAGCGTTAGTCATAGACGGTGACCCATCCATGGACTGAACGCGCCCTATATTGCTTAACCTACTTGATCGTTTAACATCACTCAGGCAGCCGAGGCTGCGAGCGATTTAAATACAAATTCAAAGACAAATAAATAAATACAAATTCCTTTAAAAAAAAATATCGTAAAAGCGTAGGTACGGTTCTTGGTTCACCTGTGAAAAATCTGAAAGTTATAACAACGCATCATCACACTGGGAACTATCGTGTAATAGGACTGCGCCTTCTTTTCTAGATATATAGCACAATTCATTAATATTATACTAGGCTAACATTATACATAACTGTATGTACATTGACATTCAACAAGCAGAATGTAAATTCTTTACGTTGAAATAAATTTCTGATTCTGATTCTGATTCTATTTTAAAAAAATATTTCAACTTGCGTACAAAACCAATTATTATATTAACCCGTCTCATGTTAATATTCTTCTCGCAAAGATTTATTGACAGATGGCATTGATAACATCATATGTTTTTTTATTACTATTACATGCTATTACTACCCATTATCTATACTTCTATACTATCTAATAGAGTGCGACAAGTGAGTCGTGGCTCAAGCCTTTGGCGGGAAATTTGAAAATCTTTTAGTTGATAACCCTACATATCGTCTGAATAAACCATCTTGATACTTTTGCTTAACTTGATTATTTGTTTAATTAGTTTGGAGTCTCCAATGAATTTTGTCCAAACATAAATAAATATAAGCAAAACGAAAACATTAACTACATCAAAACCAACATTTCCACTCCACCAAAAACAGGGATAATAAAGATAAACATAAACTTATAAACATTTATTAATGCTGAACCATAATCAAAATCTGATTCATATCTTTTTTTCTCAACATCTTTGAGTTCATTGACTAAGTCTTCGATCTGACGTTTACCATTTTCGTCATCCGACAGACCTTACAACAAGAAATAATTCATGTTTGCTTTGAAACATTATTACTCGTATGTACATACTAAAACATAGGTCAAATTATGTTGAATAGAAACAAAAGTTTTTTTCTTGTTTAAATCTAGGACGAGTATCAAACTGTTTGGGCTGTACTACTTGCAGCTGAAATACAAGTTAAGCTAAGTTTGACAGTCAGAGTGTGGCCATATGAAGAATTCGAAATAAATCGCGTGCCAGGACTCGCTTGTCAGACTCTATATAAAATTCTCATGTCTCAATGTTAGTGCGCATACTCCTCCGAAACGTCTGCACCGATTTTCACAAAACTTAACATCTATTTACTCGGTTCTCTACTGGCGATTTTCTCTTCTTTCTCCAGCAAATCATAAGTTCAGGGTTCACTGCTGAATATAGTGACATATTGTAACCTTAGATCTGAATATTATTTATTTTTTAGTAGTAGTGATCCCCACTGTTAAAGTAACATCTAAAGTTAGCCGACTATTCATGTATCTACTACTTACTAATCTTTCTTCTTTTTCCTTCTTTCTAATATATTAAAATTCTCGTGTCACCGTGTTAGTGCGGTGACGGTACTCCTCCGAAACGGCTCGACCGATTTTGATGAAATTTTATGTTTTTATTCGGTAGGTCTGAGAATAGGTTGTTATCTATTTTTCATACCCCTATCTGGCAAAACAACGTTTGCGGGGTCAGCTAGTAATATTAAAGAGGAAAGATTTGTAAGTTTGTTTGTAATGAAAGGCTCAGACACTACTGGGCCGATTTTAAAAATTCTTCGATTTTAAAAAAGCCACATTCTTCGTAAGTAACATAGGCTATATTGGATTTTCAAAAAATTTAGAGTTCCGTACGAAATCTCGAATAATTTAACCCATAGTGTAAAAAAATTACTCATAAAATTCCTCACATCGCGTAGGTACGCTGCGAAAACTGTTGACGATAGTACAAAATAATGTTCTTTCAGTAAAATAAATAGAACTTTATTTCAGACTAAATGTCCATAAAAGCAAGTGGTACAAAAAATGAAAACTATATTTTTAGAACTACTTGTCACCTATATCAAAGTAGGGTCAGGTTTTATAGCTCGAAAAACTGCTTTTACTTCGGGAAATTCCCTTGTATGGAAATATAAAATACTCTTCAGAAGGTTATTTCGTCGGCTAAAGTCGCAAACCTCTCAACTCCATTTTTTTTTTCAAAATTTAAGAGATTAACTGTAAGGTCCGAAAACAGCGAAATCGTAATCAGATGTGACGTACATGGCCACTGACTTATTGCTAAAATGCGACTGGTTGCAACTTGCAAAACTGGTTAAGCCACACCCCCGGCGCCTACGCAACCCTCTCTCCGCAATTCTTACCTCGCTCCTTTATTATTATTATTAATAGTTTTATTGCACTTACATTTAAAAAATTAAAATATTAATGCGGCGGACTTAATGCCGGACTTTACTCTTCCCGCTCTTGCTACCGCATTCTATAGTAACCCAGTCATTGCTAAACCTTTATTTTAAACAATAATAACATTCATTGAAATGTTATTCAAAATAAAAACAACACATGTTTGGATGGCTGTATCTCCAAACGGACAATTATTTTGGGGAAACTTCCATATTAAATATTGATGTACTATATTACACCAATTTAAAAAAGTACTATTCCTTTCTATTGGACTGTATACCAAAATGCCCATCCTCCGTGACTTTCCAAAAATGCAAAAAAAAAATTTGAAAAAAATGTAGTTTTAAGAGGTTTGCGACTTTAGCCGACGCTATGCCGGGAAATTTCCACGAAACTAATATAGCTATTTCCACGGAAACATTTTTGCCGCCTTTTTAGCTTTTAAAATAAGTACAATGTATGTTGTACAAGTTGAGTGAAAGTTGTGTGTAGTGCTTAAAGTCCGTTTTTTAATTCAATGCAAAAAAAAGGGCGGGGTGTTACCGTTATAAAATATGTAGGTTTACTCGGTAGATTTTTTTTTACCGTGAATGGAAGACTCGTGTGACCAAAATCCTTATCACATCAGAGACATTAAAGTTTAATTCCTCATAAGAGCAAAGTCTAAAATAAATACCTAGGTAGCACAAACTTGCTACCATATTACTTGGAAGTAAAAGGGGTAATTTGGTTTTTGCGTACTAGCAACATTCAGACATTGGATTGTATTGAGATGTTAACGTGACTGTTTTATTTTTTTGCATTGACTAAAAAACAGACTTTACGAAGGTTGTTAGTTCAAAAAGTTGAGTGAGTAAGCACTTGATATTATTCCGGATACAATTACTTGACTTTTTATCGGACGAGTCTCTGTGTCGAGCGACCCACGACGCGAGCTCCTTCGCCTCTCACCATGATTCATCATCAACCCATTATGTCCCCACCGAGGGGCACGGGTCTCTTCCCTGAGGAAGGTATATACTATACTCCATCACGGGGGCCAAGTCCGGATTGGTGGAGGCTTGTAAGACTAGTCGCTGGTCTTCGTCAGAAGTTTTCAAGCCGCCCTAAGGCCGCTTCGCTTAACGACTGCCATCTATCGATGCCAGCCGGCACCAACTGCTAAACATGCCTTGCGAAGCACGGAACCGCTCGGAAAAATGCCACTAGCGTTAGTCATAGACGGTCACCCTGAACGCGCCCGATGTTGCTTAACCTTCGTGGTCGTTTAAGATCACTCAGGCGGCCGGGGCTACGAGCGATTCACCATGACACCATGATTAAGCTCTGCGAATCAGAGCGAAACCTGGTCGAACTCGTCCGATAAAAAGCCAAGTAAGTGTATGCGGAATGGAGTTAATAATGTATCGTATTGTTAATTTAGCAAACGTTTGATTATTATAATGTTGATAATGAATAAATTTTAAGAGCAATGACATTCGCTGTTTTGATTTTATAATTTCTATTTGTAAAATAAATGTGACGATTGTATAGACGCTGTTGTAAATGGCCTTAAAAATATTTTTTTCTCACTTCAGGTGACGCCACTGTTTCATTCGACACAATATTTGTCGAATTCTATTGCGTTTCCTAAACAAACAATAAAAATATTGAGATATTAGTAGGCTATTTGACAGTGTGAAAAAAACAGTATTATTTATACGTATTCGTATAAATTATGAGTCTTAAAACCGCTTTAAGGCATTATGGAAATTCCTGTACAGGTAAGAAGATTCCTTTCTTTTAGCACTAATTAGTATCTGTATTGATCTATCTTCAGATGGATCGGACAGTGGCGCCACCAATCACAACCATTTTGTTTTTAACCCCATTCAAAATGTACAATTTTATTTCTCGTTGGTGCTAGTGTTTCTCCCTGTTAAACGTTGGTTTAAGGGGTTCCTTTAAGTATTAATCGGTCGTTATTCCTTTAATAATTGATATAAGACAGCGCCCTTTTTGAGATACACCCCTCTCTAAATAGTTATGCGTATTGAATTGTTCCTTTAGGGCAGATTTTTCAATAGTCAGATAACTTTTATCTGAGGAAAAAAATGGCGGTTTGACAGCTTATGTATGAAAGTTACGTCAAACCGTCATTTTTAATCCTCAGATATAATTTATTTGACTATTGAAAAAGCAGCCCTTATTTTAATTTCTATACTCGTATTTCACAAAGACAAGTCTTTATTATGTAGGTTTTTTATTTTTAATTTATTTACTTTTTTCGGTTTGGCCACACCTCTTTTGTTCTGGAGTTGCGTCTGCGGCCATCTTGTCGCATTCACTGGCTGTTGGGATTTTGTCTTTTTTTTTATTTTGGTATGGTGCAGCCTCCAGCTGTAATCGCCACACATCTCTGAAAAAAGTAGAATAATAATTATAACAAATACTTTTGGCAAATGTATCTACATTATTAGACGACCTCTGTGGCGTAGCAGCTAGTGCATCTGCTTACCAAGCGAGAGGTCCCGGGTTCGATCCCCTGCTGGGGAGAAAAAAAACTGTAGGTCTTGGATGTTTACATGTTTGTGACGTCGCTGTTTCTGGTTCCCACGACACAGGGTATCCTGGTGTGTGGCCGGAGGCAGTGTGTGTGCCTGTGTAAATGTTAAAAAAAAACTATACAGCTTTCAGTGTCACCTTCACTCACACTAGATGGGTGGACTGACTACTCTGACGATGCAGTGCCTGGGACATTTTTTAGATGGGGTAGGCTTGCCCGGCGCCTATACCATCCTGTTTAGTTCGCCTAGCCCACAGGGAATACAAGTCAATACATACGGAGACAACCGTAAACATAATCGGCCTTATTTATTATGTAATATTAGGAAGACTAACAGCACATAACAACGATTAACATACATTTAAACACACAGAAGGCCAATTCTAAGTCTCCACTATTAGAAACTACTTAGGAAAAAAGCAGTTTGAGCAAGCAAACAAATGACAGCTTAAAAACTCCCCTAATACCACATTCTAGAAATTAAATTTACTCTTGACAACTGAAAAAATCTGCACTAAGTTTTACCCTCAGATTATGAGCCGATGAGTTAAAGATATCAAGATCGCCAATCTTCGCCAGTTTATTAAATTCGTTACAAAAATGAGTTCTGCCTATACCTAGATGACACTTTTCGTTTCGAGTTTCGAGATGAAACACTGGATTTACACGCCTTGATCTATTAGGAATTAGAGATAGTTGACTAAGCAGCCGCGAACAGTCGATTTGACCACACACAATACGGTACAGCAGGGTTAGGTATATCAGCTATTTCGCGACGCTTTATAAAAATACGATTTCTCTAACACACCAAACCCTCTATGACCCACCAACGGGCAAGGATCTCTTCACTGAGGAAGGTATAGGCCATACTCCACCATAGGGGCCAAGTCCGGATTGGTGGAGATTGTAAGCTTGTAAGGCTTGGATAAATAATGATAAACTGACGTTAAAATCAGAATTCCAATCATCATCATCATCATCATCAACCCATCATGTCCCCACCGAGGGGCACGGGTCTCTTCCCTGAGGAAGGTATAGGCCATACTCCACCACGGGGGCCAAGTCCGGATTGGTGGAGCTTGTAAGACTAGTGGCTGGTCTTACTGTCAGAAGTTTTCAAACCGCCCTAAGGCCTCTGACTTGGCTTAACGACTGCCATCTATCGACGGCAGCCGGCACCAACTGCTTAACGTGCCATCGAAGCACGGAATCGCTCGGAAAAATGCCACTAGCGTTAGTCATAGACGGTGACCCATCCATGGACTGAACGCGCCCTATGTTGCTTAACCTTAGTGATCGTTTAAGATCACTTAGGCAGCTCAGGCTACGAGCGATTCGATACGAGAATTCCAATGAATTTACGAAATTCTCCGAGAGTCACAGGGTCTGCAAAATTGGGGTTTTTTTGAACGGCGTACTTATTTGACATTTGGAGGAGTACCGACATTAATTTCTCATCAAAAAAATACGAGAAAAATTGGAATGGTGTTTCCAAGTCGAAAATCTCTTTCGGGTACATACTCTGTATTTCCCTTCAAATTAAATACTTGTTCCATGCAGTGGGTGTCTAATTGCTAATGATGGTACTTACAGACGTAGCCGGGTCGAATTCGTGTCCAGAAGTGCAATGCAGGAGAATGGCGAATCCACCAGAACACATGTAGTAAGAACTGCAGAGATTTGGATGCGGAACGTTGCCAAAGAATCCGGGAGAGCATATAGGCGCTGGCGTAGTGGTAATTGGAGACTCCGTAGTTGTTGTGGCTTCAGTAACTGTTGCTGATTCTACAGATTCTTCGGTAGTCGTAACGGATTCTGCTGTGGTATTTACGGATTCTTCTGTTGTTATTACGGATTTATCCGTGGTAGTTACTGTTTCTTCCGTTGATATGTTGGATTCTTCTGTAGTTAATAGGGATTGTTCCGTGGTAGTTAGGGGATTATTTGTAGTCATTACGAAATCTTCAGTGGTAGTTACAGATTCTTCTGTAGTTAGCAGGGATTGTTCAGTGGTAGTTAAGGGATTTTTTGTAGTCATTACGAAATCTTCAGTGGTAGTCACAGATTCTTCTGTAGTTAGTAAGGATTGTTCAGTGGTAGTTAAGGGATTCTTTGTAGTCATTACAAAATCTTCAGTGGTAGTTACCGATTCTTCTGTAGTTAATAGGGATTGTTCCGTGGTAGTTAGAGGATTCTTCGTAGTCATTACGAAATCATCAGTGGTTGTTACAGATTCTTCAGTGGTAATCCCGGAGTCTTCTGTGGTTATTACCGATTCTTCTGTAATAGTTACCGATTCTGCCGTGGTAGTTTCTGGCTTATCCGTATCAGTTAGCGACTCTGATGTGGTAGTGATGAATTCTGCCGTAGTGGTTAAGAATTCTTCCGTGGCGGTTACAGATTCACGGGTAGTAGGTTCAGTTATTGGATTACTTTGGTTCCACGTGCATCCTCCTTCCACTATGAGAACACAGACCTGGAAATGAACCAAAGGAATGTATAAACTTTCATACAACGTAATCAGTTGCCCTGGTCCCAGACTAGGATACGATGGTAACCACGTAAGAACATCTCAAAAGTGGATATACGCGGTATTGAGTCAAGGAGACTGAGTAACATCTTCCAATACCTTCGGGTGTAAGTTTTTAATGAGCGATTGGCATTGTTATAAGAAATCATCATCATCATCAACCCATCATGTCCCCACCGAGGGGCACGGGTTTTTTCTTTGAGGAAGGTATAGGCCCAGGGGTTTTCGTGCGGGGTTTTGTGCGGACCCAGAAGAATCTGGGAATATCAGTATCAAAATGTGTGCTTTGTCTTGTCTCTGCCGCCCGATACCCACGCGCCAACAGACGACGCGTGCGAGATGAGTGAATGGATGGTAGGCCGGAACGATTCAACAAGCATCCCGACTTTCATTCAAATTGGAGGTATATTCTAAAAGCTAACAGACTGTAGTTTAAGTTTGTTATAGTAGAGTCCTGTCTACGAGCTGTATAATATAATCACTCTCATCCTTGCATCGCTCGCATTGAATCGCTCGTAGCCCCGGCTGCCTGAGTGACCTTAAACGATCACGAAGGTTAAGCAACATAGGGCGCGTTCAGTGCATGGATGGGTGACCATCTATGACTAACGCTAGTGGCATTTTTCCGAGCGGTTCCGTGCTTCGCAAGGCACGTTAAGCAGTTGGTGCCGGCTGACGTCGATAGATGGCAGTCGTTAAGCCAAGTCAGAGGCCTTAGGGCGACTTGAAAACTTCTGACAGTAAGACCAGCTACTAGTCTTACAGCTTCTACCAATCCAGACCAATCCAATCTTCCCCAGGGAAGAGACCCGTGCCCCTTGGTTGGGACATAATGGGTTGATTAGAATCCTTGCATGGCAAGAAATTTATTATTCTTTCTTTCTTTCAATAGACGGAACCAGTTGGATTGGTGAAAACAGTTACTTACACCGGACCGGTGGTGGCGTTGTGGGGTTGACCCTTGCTTCTCAATCATGAGGGTCTGGGTTCGAACCACGCATGTACCAATGACTTTTAGTTACGTACATTTGTGTTTGTACAGCAACACCATTCGCTGATAAATTGTGCCCGGATAACGGCGACAGGCTTGCCACTTGTCACGTTTGGAACCTAATACCAAGGAGAATCTTGCTAATACCTAAACTCTGCAAAACGTGGGGCCAGTTCTAGTGATTGGTGCCTCTGCCTACCCTCTCGGGGGTAACAGGCGTGAGTTTTTTTTATTTTTATTTTCATTACTTACACCTCTGTCAGCATCGAATTCGTATGACTCGACGCACTGCATCAAGACGGGCGCCCCGCCGGCACACTTGTAGAAGGCATCGCATCGCTCTGGGTGGGGGACGATGCCGAAGAAACCTGAAATTAATCTAAAATTAGCTTTGTTAAGGAATGTTGCGTTGGTATGGACACGTGGAGAGGATGAATCAATCAATCAATCAATCAAATAATTTATTTTGTTTAACATAGGTGACATTCATGTAGGTGTTATAGGCTATACAGGTTTCTCTATGTTATACCCATTGGGTGTACAAATATTAAGCTTAACATTTACACATGCAAAAATGGAAAAAAATATGGTATTAATTAAAATCTTCAACTTGAGAGGCTCATTAAAAAAAAAAAGATATATACAAACATTTCTATTTCTTATTATTATAGTAAAAATTGTTTTATAATTATCATTTTAATAAGTCAATAATGTCAAGTAAAATAAATCAAATTCAATAATTAAATGTCAACAGTGAAGGAAGAACAACCGACGAAGCAAATTATGTCGAGCGAATTTGAGTGGAAGGGCTGGTAAGGGACGCCCCAGGCGGACATACTTCGACCAAATAGCCGTTCTAATGGCGCTAATTAGCATAACAATCGTTAAACAATAGCCGCCTGCCCGCAGCGGGCGAACGCCACGGTAAGGGCTACGGTACGTGTTAGGGGCAAGATAAAAAGCAGCGTGCAAACGCAGCGTAGGACGCACACCTGCGCCTAGATTCTGCTAACGCATTGTAGTACAATTACAGTTGCATGACTGCGTCGATTTCTTGACATGGCCGCTTGAAATCGACGCTCACACTCCTGTTCGTAATTCTACGCGTCAATGGAATTAAAAGACATGTCACTTGACCCGACCATGTAAATATCATTGAACTATAATGCACTAACAGAACGGGAGCCCAGGTCGCTGGATCGACCTAGGGAGGTTTAACAGCCATCATCGACCCGCCATACCAACAGTCGATAGAGACTCTTTTGAGAAATGTTCAAGTAATGCAGCAAATTGGCAGACGGAGGATGATGCTCTCTGAAGTACGGACCAGTGGGCTCATTATGTAATTTTCGCAACGGATATTCATACGTCTTAAAGTCACGTCAACACAAAAACCGACGTCGTACGGAGTAGGTACTGTCTCGCTCTAACATAGGGTCTTAAAAGAAGATAGTGCTATACCTACAGTAGTGGATACATGACTTTTTAAGACAAAATGAGCCCACTGGACGTGAATTACCTGGGGGGCAAATTGGTGCAGGTCTAGTCGTGGTCTCCACGCCCCAATCTCCGTCAGTAGTCTCTGTGTCTATATTTGACTCTGTAGTGCTAACATTGACCTCTGGGGATCCATTGGCTACTGTAGTGGTTTCTACGGTGGCTTCTGTTGTGCTAAATTCTGCACTGACATCTGTAGTGGAGTGCTCCTCAGTTACAGGCCCATTTTCTTCAGTTATAAACGCTTCTGTCACTGTGGTAACATTTTCATCTGTGCTCTCGTCAGTATCAGTATTGTTAGATCCTGTTTCAGGATTTGATGTTACTGAGTCTGTAGTCCAAGCACCCTCAGTTGTAATATTAAGTTCTCCGTCCGTCGATCCGGTCTCTTGAGTTGTGCCTGTAGATTCTTTGTTTGTCTCAGTGGTTAGGTAGACAGTAGTTTCAGCGACAATTTCCGTGACAGAAGTAGGTTCTGTTGCTGCTATAGGTGTAGTGCTGTTCGCTAGTTCAGTCCCGTTTGAGTCTTCAACAGTGGTAACAGTATTTGGTACCGTAGTGCCAACTTCTCCACTACTGTCAGTAGTTTCAGATTCAATAACTTTGGTCGTAGACTCAGTCTCTGCTGACGTTGTAGTTGCAACGGTGGCATCAGTAACATCGCTTTCGGTGGTAAGTTTGTCGTGTTCAGTGCTCGTTGAATAATCTTCTGTGGTCGTGACCTGAGGTTTAGTGCAGCCACCTCCACTGATGAGGACACAGGCCTGTGAAATAATAAATTGTTAGTAGTAAATTTAAACATTCACACAACATAATCACTTATTTCAGAAAAATAGGGTGCCCTATTTTGCCGCTGGTCCCAAACTCTGTGCGTGCCAATGTGAGCTGGGTCCCTTATTTCAAATATTAGCATGAAACTGAAGCAAACCCAGATTGCACGTGTATAGTATAAAGGAGAAGTTTATTACGATATGAAACATATTCTTAGGCATCCTGAGATTTTCTGAGATTTTTTTAAGGCATCTTGAGTGTCTGAGATAAATAAATAAATAAAATCTTTATTAACCTAGCCTAGATTACTAGCCTAGCTTACATTGCCTACCACTATTAAGGGTTGGAAATCATTATTATGCTGAACAAAAATATTGTGGTCGATACAGTGTGGAATATCATTATGAGACTATATTTTAGCAGAGTAATTTAATAATAAAATTCATAACTTTATTGCCACCATTTAGTCGACCATAATGTTACTTACCCCAACTGCTGCGTCAAATTCATACCCAGATGAACAGAATAACTGGATAGGGGTCCCTCCCGCACATAAGAAGAAGGAATCGCATCTATCAGGATGAGGTACGTTCCCGAAAAAACCGGGAGGGCACAGTGGCGGGACAGTGGTTCCTGGATTGGTAGCCAATGACCCCTCAGTGGTAGTTGTTTGTCCTGTCTCTTCAGATTCTTCATCTGTGGTTACAGTACCTTCAGTTGATAGCTCTGTTTCATCTATTGTAGTTTGAGTAACTTCAGTTGCTCCCATTTCGTCCACTGTGGTTTGAGCACTTTCAGTAGTGGTTTCAACATTTTCGGTTGTCGGTTTTGTTTCTACTACTGTCGTTTGAATACTTTCAGTAGTTCCTTGTATTTCCTCCACTGTGGTTTGAACACTTTCAGTAGTAAATTCAACATTTTCAGTTGTCGGTTTGGTTTCTACTACTGTCGTTTGGATGCTTTCAGTAGTTCCTTGTATTTCTCCTACTGTGGTTTGTGTATTTTCAGTAGTGGTTTCAATATTTTCAGTTGTCGGTTCTGTATATACTGTTGTAATTTGAATACCTGCAGTTGTTCCTTCTATTTCTTCCACTGTGGTTTGAGCACTTCCAGTAGTTTGAGCACTTTCAGCAGTGGTTTCAATATTTTCGGTTGTCGGTTCTGTTTCTACTGCTGTCGTTTGAATATTTTCAGTAGTTCCTTGTATTTCCTCCACTGTGGTTTGAACACTTTCAGTAGTGGTTTCAATATTTTCAGTAGTTGGTTCTGTATCTACTGTTGTAGTTTGAGTATCTTCAGTTGTTCCCTCTATTTCCTCCACTGTGGTTTGAACACTTTCAATGGTGGTTTCAATATTTTCCGTTGTCGGTTCTGTTTCTACTATTGTCGTTTGAATACTTTCAGTAGTTCCTTGTATTTCCCCCACTGTGGTTTGAACACTTTCAGTAGTGGTTTCAATATTTTCCGTTGTCGGTTCTGTGTATACCGTTGTAGTTTGAATACCTTCAGTTGTTCCTTCTATTTCTTCCACTGTGGTTTGAGCACTTTCAGTAGTGGTTTCAACATTTTCGGTTGTCGGTTTTGTTTCTACTGCTGTCGTTTGAATACTTTCAGTAGTTCCTTCTATTTCTTCCACTGTGGTTTGAACACTTTCAGTAGTGGTTTCAATATTTTCCGTTGTCGGTTCTGTTTCTACTACTGTCGTTTGAAAACTTTCAGTAGTTCCTTGTATTTCCTCCACTGTGGTTTGAACACTTTCAGTAGTGGTTTCAATATTTTCAGTAGTCGGTTCTGTTCCTACTGTTGTAGTTTGAGTACCTTCAGTTGTTCCTTCTGTTTCTTGCACTGTGGTTTGAGCACTTAAAGTAGTGGTTTCAATATTTTCCGTTGTCGGTTCTGTTTCTACTGCTGTCGTTTGAATACTTTCAGTAGTTCCTTGTATTTCCTCCACTGTAGTTTGGATGCTTTCAGTAGTTGCTTCTATTTCTACCGTTGTGGTTGGAATACTTGTGGTTGGTGATGTTTCTGCTACAGTTGTAACAATCTGTTCTGTATTTGTTGCCTCACCTTCGGTAGTTAGAATCGGTTCTGTGCTATCAGTGGGGCGTAGCGTAGTTGGTGGTTCTGTAGTTTCACTGGCTCCTACTGTAGTATAACCAGCCTCAGTTGTTACTTGTTCTTCGTCTGTGACTTGAATGTCTTCTGTAGTTAGTTCCTGTTCTGTTGTTGTAATCTCAGTCTCTGTTGTCGTTGCCTGAACAGGTTCAATCGTGAGATTTTCTTCTGGTTGTGCGGTCGCAGTTTCACTGGATTCTGTTGACGTTGTGGTACCTTCAGTTGTTGTAGGTTCTGAAATAGTTAATTCTGTGCCCTCATTGGTTGCACCTTCGGTTTCCCTTGTCTCTTTAACAGTTGTCACAATAGGTTCGCTTGTCGTTACTGTTGGTCCTACAGTTGTAACATCTTCTTCTGTAGTATTAACAACTGGTTCCTGAGTTGTAGCATCAGATTGGACGGTTGTAACATCCTCAGTAGTTACAGATGTGGTAATAATGGGAGTAGTAGTTTCTCCTGTACTTGTATTTGGATTACATGTCACTTGATTTGGCCAGTTGCATACCTGAAAATATAATGTTGAAAATTAAAAAATGACAGTTAATTTTTTCATAACGGTTAAGTCACTCCGCTGACCAGGGTATCTTAAGATTTAAATTTATATCATCGAGGCACGGGTCTCTTCCCTGAGGCCATACTCCCCCACGGGGACCTAGTCCGGATTGATGGAGGTTTCTAAGACTAGGCTTAACAACTGCCTCCTATCGACATGTAGGTAAGTAATTAATTTAAAAAATTGTAAGTTATCTAATTCGGTATGTAAAGTATTTTTCAGGTATTATTTTTATATTTTTATTTCATAAAACATTTAATTTTAAGCCACTAATTTGAAGCTTTTTATTTTCCAAGTAACGGTTTTTTTTTATTATTTTTTAAAGTATTATTCGTGATGACGTCATTTCGTAGCCTGAATAGCTTTAAGTCTTTGCCACGTTTTCAGTACATACAAGTCAAGTGTCAACTGTTTGTTGTCAATGTCAAGTTTGAAGTTATCTATTAGTGTTTTTGTATGTACTGAAAACGTGGCAAAGACTTAAAGCTATTCAGGCTACGAAATGACGTCATCACGAATAATACTTTAAAAAAGAATTAAAAAAAAACCGTAACTTGGAAAATAAAAAGCTTCAAATTAGTGGCTTAAAATTAAATGTTTTATGAAATAAAAATAATACCTGAAAAATACTTTACATACCGAATTTATAAAAAAAAAAATTAGTACCGCCTCCCAGTTTATCGGAACAGCAGCGGAGCCGGCGCGCGCGCCGCCCGGGTGGCTACTATAGATTTGAGTCTGTGACGAGATATTTCTTAAAAGTCGCTTTAAAGCGCACTCGATAGACACCGTCATGCACGTTCATTTTGCCACGTCATGAGACGTGGATAGGTGGTTTAAATGATTGAACCAGCTATCAGCAGTGAACGATATTTTTTTTATTTTTTTTTGTATCTAGAAAAGTATTTTTAACATATCTTACGTTTTTCAATATTTCCTGTTTAGAAGACCCACCACCGCCCACACCACCACCACCACAATATGAACAAACTATTCATACCTGTAACTTAGAATCAAAAAGCAGTCCAACTGGACAAAATTTCGGTACCAATTCGCCAAAGTTACATTGGTAAAACCTCCCACAGTCCGTCTCGTCGGCTACTAGCCAATGCACGTGGATCGAGTCAGGACAACCGTTAGATAGAAACTGGTTCGGTACAGTTACAGCTGGGTTTTGAGTGGTTACCGCTGGATTTTCAGTAGTTACCGCTGGATTTTCAGTAGTTACCGCTGGATTCTCAGTAGTTACCGCTGGATTTTCAATAGTTACAGCTGGATTTTCAGTGGTTACTTCTGGCTGCTGAGTTGTGGCACAATCCACTTGGTTTGGCCAATTGCAGACCTGGAATGACAAAAACATGCTAAGCATCTTTTTATTATTAAGGTCTTTTTTTAAATGCTCCTGTATCTTTTTATTGAAGTTAAATCCTGAAGAACATGTCCTTAGAACATTATCTATGGACAGAGTTGCCGCGTGTGGAAACTCAATTTTTTTAACTTTTTTTTTATGAAGGATTTGATTTGGTACACTTATGCCCGGCCCCAATAACCTATCTATCAGAAATCAGAAATCAGAAATAAGAAATCAAAAATGTATTTCAACGTAAAGAATTTACATTCTGTTTGTTGAATGTCAATGTACATACACTTATGTATAATGTTAGCCGCCGCCTACACACGGGTGTAGTGGAGAAAAAGGCAACGAAAAAAAACTCCACTCTGACCATACAATTAGGTATGAGTGTGCATTTACCAAGATCTCTATCTACAGATAACTAACAGTTAGCTTTCAACGCGATATTGAAATGTTCCGTTTTTCTTTACTATTGAGTGGCTTATCACTAGCGTTGACAGCTGACTGTTAGTTATAGATAGGTTATTGGGACCGGGACTGACCATGTCACCCTCGTTACGTCCAACACTTTCTTACGTACTCGTATAAAAGGTACTTAGGCCATACTGAAAGTTTCTGGAACGGACTAGTTACAAAAGGAAAATAAAAAAAACACTGATAGGGTTTGAACAAGGAATTCTCTGTCAGTACATTTATTTTTAAATTGTGAGTCTGTCATTTGTTTTTTCATGTGTCGCCATTACAATGAATTTAAGTCGAGAAAATTTCCATACTATGATTTTTTACGATTTTCGCTATGGCTTAAGTTAGCAAGAGAGTTGTCAAAGACTTCAGTTAGCATTTGGTGATGAAGTCCCATATCGTAGCTCTATTTATTCGTGGTTTGGTGAATGTAGACGAGGACGTGATGATCTCTATGACGTTAAACGTGAACGCCGGCCGGCGACCGCGGTTACCGATTTTAATATTGATACTGTGCGACAACTAATTGAAACGGATAAAAAAATTACCTGTCAGCAAATCCGCACTACCTTAGGCATTGGAATGAGCCAAGTGCAAAAGATATTGCATGAGCATCTGAAGGTTCGGAAACTTTGCACTCGATGGATACCGCATGATTTGTCCTAAGATCAGAAACGACTGCGTGTAGAGTGGTGCCGTAAAATGATAAAAAAATATGACAGAGGACAATGAATGGCTATGTATAACATTGTAACAGGTGATGAAACTTGGGTGTACTGCTTTGAACCAGAAAGGAAAAGTTAATCGGCGGAATGGGTCTTTCCTTTTGAAGTGTTGCCAACGAAAGTCAAAAAAAGCCGCAGCACTGGCAAGAAAATGGTTGCTTCGTTTTTCGGCAAATCAGGCCATTACATCACTGTATCGCTTGAAAACCAAAGAACCGTAACTACAGATTGGTGTTTGCTTGAAGTGTTTGACAAAATACGCGAAAAACGTCCCCTGAGCAAAATAGTCCTTCATCATGACAACGCGTTGGCACATTCCGCTAAGGCAACGAATGCGTATTTGAAGGCTTTAAAAATAGAATTAATGACTCATCCGCCATACAGTCCAGATCTAGCACCCTGTGATTTCTTTCTGCTCCCGAATATTAAAGATAAACTCAGAGGTTTACGTTTTACAAGCCCGGAAATGGCGGTGAATGCTTTTCACAAAGCCATCGAAGAGGTCCCTAAGGAAGACTGGACCCACTGCTTTTCACAATAGTTCCAGCGAATGCAAAAATGCGTAAATAGTGAGGGTATATACTCTGAAAAACAATAAATGTGTTATAAAGATAATAGGTAGTCTTATTTAGCAGAATCCAGAAACTTTCAGTATGGCCCACGTATACTCAGTTTCATGCTTTTATCGGACAGGGTCTTTTTGACAGGCGCGTACAACTGCTGGATAAAATTATCTCGTAATCTACGAGTAAGCTCAGATGTACCCTCTGGCCCTACTCTGTTGTAAAGTGCGTAAGTAAAAAACGTTTAATTTAATTTTCCATTTTTGTACAGGGGAGAGCGGAAGATCGTGCTCTTCCACTATAAAGGGAAATTCTCTGCCAGGCAGATCGTACGCCTGGGGACGGCCGGTCCAACTGATATTTGTTGGACGTTGTATTTATCGTAAGTCATGTGACATCGGCAAGCGCAGCGTAGGACGACCAGCCACAAGATGGACAGACGACCTCATCCAAGTGGCGGGAAGACGCTGGATGCAAGCCGCTTCCAACCGGTCTTTTTGGAAATCCATGGAGGAGGCCTATGTCCAGCAGTGGACTTCTTGTGGCTGAATGATGATGATGTGTAATACTTTGCTTGCGCGATGCAGAAATGTTGGAGTTTATAATGCGCGCAGAGTTGACATGTGCTCGCCACCGCCACGGGTCTAGTACTCCACTTTGAATGACGATACCTCGATGTCCCACCTCGATGGTACGTTTTGTCGATAGATCATTACCACGAAAGGTCAGTACCTCGAAGGGTTTTTACCTCCAAGGGTCTTTGCCTTGACGGCACACTTAATCGATGGCTGTTACCTCGAAAAATCATCAAAATCAAAGTAAATTTAAATTATGCCGAAAAGGTGTATTAAAGATCAAAATGCCCACTCTCCCGTAGTTCTCAAATTTAAAATGAGAAACGAGTATAAAGTGGAATCAAATATCTCGAAAACCATGACACGTTTACTAAACCTCCAACCCTTCACCAAGTACCGTTTGGACCACTCAGAACGGGTCACCCTGTATAGTCTAATTTTGAAGTAAAATACACACCTGCAACTTTTTATCAAAGTGTAATCCTGCAGGACAGGACTTCAACACCTTATTGCCAAAATCACACTGATAATAACTGCCGCAGTCACTTTCATGTGGAAGAAGCAGATGAGTGTCAATTGAAACTGGACACCCGTTGGGCAACAATCCATCCTCTACTGCACTGTCATTGTGCTGCCATGCTGATGCTGTCGTGAGAACTGCTAATGTCATTAGCAGTTTGTCTGGAAGATAGTAAAAACAAAATGAAAACATGCGCTAATAATGATTGAATAATAATCATCATCAATCCATTAGGTACGTCCCAACCGAGAGGCACGGGTTTCTTCCCTAGGAAAGTATAGGCCATACTCCACCGCGGGGGCCAAGCCCGCTTTGGTGGAGGCTTGTAAGGCTAGTGGCTGGTCTTACTGTCTGGTCTGGTCTTACTGTTACTGTTACTGAAGTTTTCAAGCCACCCTATAGTCTAGTCAACATGTAGATACCTCTTTGGACGAAATTTTTGTATAGTCTCCGAAAATTACGATCCAGGTCTCATTCGATTCGGAATATTATGTAGAAAGTTTAAGGAAAAGTCTCGAAAGGGGCCGATAAAAATTGCAAAAGTTATAAGCAATTTATTTAAAAAAATTAGGGGTTTGTTTTTTTTTAATATCTCAAAAACTATCAAAGATATTCGAAATTTGAGAAAAGTTCTGAGAGGGCAGGAAATTTCCCAAACTACTAGACTTGGCTTAACGACTGCCCTCTTTCGACGGCAGCAGGCACAAACTGCTTAGCGTGCCTTGCGAAGCACCGAACCGCTCGGAAAAATGCCACTCGCGTTAGTCATTTAACGGTCACCCATCCATGCACTGAACGCGCCCAATGTTGCTTAACCTTCGTGATCGCTTAAGATTACTCAGGCATGTCAGGCAGATGTGCTCCCACACACCGGCAAGCACAGCGTAGGACGATCAGCCACAAGATAGACAGACGATCTCATCCAAGTGGCGGGGAGCCGCTGGATGCAAGCCGCTTCCAACCGGTCTTTTTGGAAATCCATGGAGGAGGCCTATGTCCAGCAGTGGACTTCTTGTGGCTGAATGATGATGATGAGAGTTCGCATTAAAAAATAATTGAAGCAGTCGTACAAACTCAGCCCAGGATCTCAAAAAAAAAACAGATTTTTTTTAGGAAGTTGTATGTAGCTCTGTTTTTTTTTTTTGGTGCCAGGGCATTGTCGGATTCAAGACAAACGTCTTTAATACCATTGACCGAACGCGAAATATGCCAAATGAAGCGATAATGTTCAGATACGATCTGCACTGATTTCGTATGACGAGTGACTGAATTAATTAGTGATTTAGATAGCAAAGTGCACGGAGAACAGATATGTTGGTTTAGTACATTTTTATTCGCAGAGTCTTAGCGAGAGTTGCGAATGGCTAGCAAGAGGGGCGTCGGTTTAAACTATTTTTCCAAGTTAGTGCCCTGCCTCACTAGGACGCCATGGCGATGGTGCCAGCGACCGTATCCAAGCAGTTAATATTGAATGGGGTGCCATTCGATACAGTTTGCAAATTTAGTACTAGCTAGCACTAAATTTGTACTGTTTCGAGTTTTCTACCACTAAAGGTTTTTGATTTAGTGTCGTTTAAGGTCTGAAAAAATGCCAAGTATAGATAAATGGATTATAGATGTGATCTGTGGTCACTTCAACCTTACGTGGAGTCTAAGTCAGTGACTCAGATTTTCGTGTGATTGTTATTCGGAAAGTCGCTCGTAGATTAAACCGACAAATCATGAATTATTATTATCACAATCAAGATAGTTCTGTAATAATTCGATAATACACCCCAGAACTCTTGTAACAGTGTTTGAACACAAATTATGCATGTTTGACGTGACAGTTAAGAATCTAATCAATAGACTAGGCTTGTGTAGGTAGATATGCGAAATATTTTCATGATCACAAGTGGTGAAGGTATATTCACCTATGAATATCCTAATTCTAACCTAATATATAAAAATCTCATGCCACGAATTCAAATACGAATATTTTATTCATAACTAGCTGCCCCGGCAAACGTTGTTAGGCCATTTTGTTTTTCACTTAGGGCAATGAAATATAGATCACAACCTATTCTTAAACCTACTGAATATACATGTAACATTTCATAGCAATCGGTCAAGCCGTTTCGGAGGAGTATGCGCACTAACATATTATTATGGCACGAGAATTTTATATAGGAAGGTATTAGAGATAGAGATAAGATATACACAAAATGCTTACTTTACGAACGGCGAGGTTGTTAGTTTCACAACTAGTAGATTATGTGAAGAAGAAGCTCACAAAGAAATCTCACATTTATTCTTTTCAAAACAGTTTTAGCTTAATTAACAATCTTTCAAACTTAAAAGTTATTACGAGTACCTACTCATGGATGTGTTGAACACTAGACACATTCTCCCCTGAATACACTTAATATGAATAGGACATCTCTGTGGCGCAGTGGTTAGCGCATCTGCCTACCATGCGAGAGGTCCCGGGTTCGAATCCCGGCTGGGGACAAAAAAACCCAGGTCTTGGATGTTTACATGTTTGTGACGTCGCTGTTTCTGGTTCCCACGACACAGACTATCCTAGTTTTCAATAATCGTTGATTTTATGATTAGCTATTTTGCAGAGAGTTGACGCTACTTTAACTTGGGGTGTCTTGTAGTAGAACCTTATACAGTGCATAATACAGGAACGTATTAACTTTCCCAAGTCTAAATCGTGGAAACGACAAACGCAAAACATAAAACACTCATTAAAATAGACTTACGACGGAGTTCAAGGAGGAATTTCCGTTATAAGCCTGATTTAACTCCGTCTTTGAACCGCTCGTAGCCCCGGCCGCCTGAGTGATCTAAAACGATCACAAGGGCTAAGCAACATAGGGCGCGTTCAGTGCATGGATGGATGACCGTCTATGGCTAACGCTAGTGGCATTTATCCGAGCGGTTCCTTCCTTCGCAAGGTACGTTAAGCAGTTGGTGCCGGCTGCCGTCGATAGATGGCAGTCGTTAAGCCAAGTCAGAGGCCTTAGGGCGGCTTGAAAACTTCTGAATGTAAGACCAGCCACTAGTCTTACAAGCCTCCACCAATCCGGACTTGGCCCCCGTGGTGGAGTATGGCCTATACCTTCCTCAGGGAAGAGACCCGTGCCCCTCGGTGGGGACAAATGGGTTGATGGTGTTGATCTTAAGAGTATTTTTAGTTGAATCTTCTTTTTATAAATAAGGCCTTGTATAGCCTTGTAAGGCCTTTATAAATGTTCAGTTAATGAACAACAAAGTTGTTAGTTTCACAAAGACTTTTCCAGTCACTACATTCGTTACATATTTGTTTCATTAATCACACCTACATAACGATGATTAGTACAGTCGGCCAACCTTTACATTATATTTCTTATTTATGTACATCCACCTACCGGCTATTTTCTTGCATTAATTGGCCACGCTGTATTTTTGAACATGAAGGGAAATCTCAAGACCATTTCGCACCCTTGCAAGAACAACGTGATATTTCGAAGAAAACTATTTTTTACTCATAGATATTTTATGTTTTTAACGCGATTTTATTTACTCTAGAAACGCCGGAATAATTAGCAAAAGAGACCCTGCATCACTTTATAGTGCTATCTCTTTCGGCCATTACTTTGAAACCTCAAAAAAATGCTCTCATGTAACGTAAGGGATTTTGAAATAATACGTTGTTCTTGCAAGTGTGCGATTTCGAGAATTATGCTTTCAGTACAATATTTATGTTTATCAGATTTGTGAATGAGTAAAAATAAAAGTAAATAAATAAACTCACGCCCGTTACCCCCGAGGGGGTAGGCAGGGGCAGAAATCACTAGAACTAGGCCCGTTTTTAAAGTTATTCGAATGAGATTGGATGTGAAGTTCCTTCATTAAAAGTCATGAAATACATGTAAAATAGTTTTTCGAAAATCATCCCTTAAAGGGGCAAAAGGGGGTTGCAAATTTAGTATGAAACTTTGCCGCTTATGAAACTATTTGAATGAAATTCAGCATGAAGGTCCTTCATTGAATGTTTTGAAACACATGTAAAATATTTTTTCGAAAATCATCTCTTAAGGGGATAAAAGGGGGGTGCAAAGTTAGTATGAAACATTACCATTTTTGAAGTTATTCGTATGAAATTCAGTATGAAGGTCCTTCATTGAAAGTCATGAAAGACGTGCAAAGAAGTCTTTCGAAATTGCAAGTCAATACATTTATGAAAATATTATGTACGTTCGGAAAAATATTAAGGACTTCGAAACTCTTGGTAGCCATCATAACGTCAATACTAGGAATAAACATAAATTGTCATTTCCACGATTTAGACTTGCAAAAGTTAATACTTCCTTTATGGGGCACTGTATAAAGTTCTACAACAAGATACCCCAAGATATATTAGAGTTACCCCCAACGCGATTTAAGAATTGTGTTAAGCACACTCTTTGCAAAAAAGATTATTATAAAATCAACTATTATTTAGAAGACAAGGACGTATGGCATTAAATAGTAGTTTAATATTAAATTAAATCAGAGGATAAATGTGTCTAGTGTTCAACACATCCAAGATATTATTTTGTATGTTTTATTTGTATTAGCTTTAAGGTGATTTGAGAAAAGATGGTCAGAGTGGAGTTTTTTTTTCGCTGCCTTTTTCTCCACTACAGACGGCCCCAAGGCAGCGGCTAACATTATACATAACTGTATGTACATTGACATTCAACAAGCAGAATGTAAATTCTTTACGTTGAAATAAATTCTTGATTCTGATTCTGATTCTGAAAATCATCCCTTAAGGGGGTTGCGAAGTTATTATGAAAGCTCTTTCGCATGCGCTAAAAGTATCCCTATCTTATTTGCAAACACTTTATTCAACTAAAGCCCACGCAGACGTAGTCGCGGGCAACAGCTAGTGAGCCTATATTTTTTAAGATATTCCATAAAAAACTTTGACCTTAAATTACTTTCCTGTGACGTCAGCGAAGACTGTATGAGTATGATCCTTTGGCTTTGAGGGCTACCCGCCCAGCTCCGGACACATTCAGTCCCAGCAGATGAACCCAGCCTATGGACAAACTCAGGACCAAATTCGGTGGATTCGCCAATACTCAATTCAAACTTAAAAACTATTACTCATTTATTTATTTATTTACATTTGTAACTAAATGGATGTCTTGAACACTAGACACAATACAATATTCTCCTCTGAATACATTTAATCGTAGCCTGGGCTGCCTGAGTGATCTTAAAACGATCACTAAGGTTAAGCAACAAACGGCGCGTTCAGTCCATGGATGGGTCACCGTCTACGACTAACGCTAGTGGCATTTTTCCGAGCGGTTCCGTGCTTCGCTAGGCACGTTAAGCAGTTGGTGCTAGCTGCCGTCGATAGATGGCAGTCGTTAAGCCAAGTCAGAGGCCTTAGGGCGGCTTGAAAACTTCTGACATATAGACAAACGAAAGTCGTCTACATAGCCCAGCGGATGAGTAAGTTGAAGTGGCAGTGAGTGGGGCACATAGCACGCAGAACTGATGACCGATTGAGCCGAAAAGTTCTCGAATGGAGACCACATATCGGCAAGCGCAGCGTAGGACGATCAGCCACAAGATGGACAGACGATCTCACCTAAGTGGCAGGAGGACGCTGGATGCAAGCCGCTTCCAACCGGTCTTTTTGGAAATCCACGGAGGAGGCTTATGTCCAGCAGTGAACTTCTTATGGCTGAACAGAATGGACAGATGCACAGAAGCTAACTATTGTCTGGTCGTCCTACAATGCGCTAGCCGATGTGTGCTCTCCATTCGAGAACTTTTGGGCCCCATCGGCCCAATATGTGCCCCGCCCACTGCCCAAATATTATAACTGCTCAAACGTTATGTTTCTAAAAAAATAAATAGTAAGCGAAACTACTATAAATGGACGTACTTAGTTTAGTAAAAAGGTTCCAACCCACAACATGGTCATTTTTGAGTCAAATATACCAAAATGATCAGTGTGCTCTATATTTTAAGAACCAAAAACTTTCATAGCGATCCAATGAGTATAAGCAAAGTTATGGCACATAGTAGTCCCACCGAAATATATGGAGAGCGTAAATCAGCTTAAACCTAAAAACTCAAATATCTCAAAACTCATGACTTCGTCGCTGTTTCTGGTTCCCACGACACAGGTGGGAATGCTAGTGTGAGACCAGAAGCAATGTATGTGCCTGTATGTAAATGTTATCTGGGCAAGGCTCTCAAAAAATATACCGTAACAAACGTGAAATTGTAACATACTGGAAAATCGCAACACCCGGCTGCTATACCCAATCATGTTTTTCTTATGTTTCTGGGATGTCGCGTGTTCGTTTGGAAAAGACAATCTGGTCACAAATTTACGGTTGCAAGCTTTACAGAATGCAACGTCCTGGACAAATCTGACCATGCATCAATCAATCAAACTCAGCATCCCAGATACATAAGAAAAACATGATTGGGTATAGCAGCCGGGTGTTGCGACTTTCCAGTGTGTTACTACGTGTTACAATTTCACGTGTGTTACGGTACATTTTTTAGAGCCTTACCCATGTTATGTTATTAGTGGCGGATTTACCCTAAAGCCCAGTAGGCCCGAGCCTAGAGCGGCAGATATTAGGGGCGGCAAATCGTGACAAAAAAATCACTGATGATAGCAAGGAATAACTCAAATGCAAAGTACCTAACTAAATATTTAAAAGGCTGTGCATAATTATGGCGGGCCGCACTGCACTGCAATGAATAGCAATTTTTATAGGTATGCGCCACTAAATTCATTATGTACCTACCTAGTCTATATGATAGGTGCTGCGTGCTGTGCTGAGAAAGGGGCGGCACATGGCCTGGGGCCTAGAGCGGCCAAGACTGCAAATCCGCCACTGTATGTTATGTTATGTAATAGCTTCGGAAATACTATATTTGTTATAAAAAAAAGTTGGCGACCCTATTCACAGCCGTGGGTTCTAAATATCACTTTTAACATGATTGCGAGATTGTACTGTAACCGTAAAAAAGGATGGAGCCACTTCACCCGTTGGCACAACACTTGGCCTTGACACAAGGGACTTTAGCACGACGTTCAATGGATTTAAGGTTTAATTTCGCTTCGGAGTACCCGCTACCAAACTTTGTAGCCGCCCAGCCTAAGGGCTAAGGGCGACTATGCAACAAAACATCACAGATATACCCCCCGCCGACTGTACCTACGCCTTTAATTGCAATTATTCATATCGAAATAAGTCATGTATGCTTCATTAGTACGAAACCGTGAAATTCGCCGAGCGAGCACTAAAGGGCGCCCCTCAAGAAGAAATTCCGACTATTGAGCACCGTGTGAGTGCTGTTAGGTTCTTTCTCCACAGCTCCGGTCCGGCAAACGTTAATTACCGATCCGATTTAGAAACGCACAAAAATACTAATTAGCTTCTCCACTACTCCGGCATCCGGTTTTTAACGGTCCGATAATTTGCTAGATCGAAATTTAATAAAATATTTATTCTAATTCAGTAATTAGAATAAATATTTTATAAAATTTCGTTTAAGTGTTTATTATTTAATTTGATCACCGTAATTTAAGATTACAGCAATATTAGCAAATACTAGTCTTTGCTAGTCTTAAGTAAAAGTAATTAAACAAATTGTGTTATGTTTTTCGTAAATCCAATACTTTTATACCCAAAGTACAAGTTTTGAAAACTCTCACGTGAGATTGGGTAAGGGGGGAGGGGGTCAAGCAAAATCTTACGACATCTCACCAAGGCGGCAGGGGGGTCAAAAAATCCTTAATAAATGCCTCACGTAATTAATGGACGCCCCCTACTAAATAGAAAAAAACGAGAAAAACCACGACCCGTTTTGTCCACATGATGTTCGTTATATTGTACGACCTACGGAGACATGGCTGTATTGTAATGAGTAAGCAGTGACGTCATTGGGTACGGGTGTGCAGTTGGAACAAGGCAAAATAGGAAATCCAGACGCAGTAAAATTTATATTTTCGTTATGAAGAAAAGAGAAAAGAAAAGCACATGAAACAAGTCTTATATAAGGTCTATAAAGTAAAAATACCAATGCCTTTGGAATATAATGGAAAATAATAATGGAAAAGCTGGAACACGTACATTGTGCCTTTCAAATATTTTATGGTGATTGTTATAGGTGTTACCAATCCGGACTTGGCTCCCGTGGTTGAGTATGGCCTATACCTTCTTCAGGGAAGAAACCCGTGCCCCTCGGTGGGGATATAATGGGTTGATGATGATTATTGTTATAGAGATGGATTTAGATCAATCATGGTCGTGATAAGAAGTGTAAAAAGTACGAAGCTAAGGGTTATTTGGACCCTCGGCTACGTCTGACCACTGCGGCAGGTGTCGGAAAGTAAATCCAAATGTTAAATTTAGAATTCTTAGTGGCCAGAAATAATATATGGCGAATTGTACCTCATTACAGCAATTTAAAAATAGCTAAGCAGTCAACGTTAGTTCCCAGCGGTTCCATGCTTCGCAAGGCACGTTAAGCAGTTGGTGCCGGCTGCCGTCGATAGATGGCAGTCGTTAAGTCAAGTTAGAGGCCTTAGGGCGGCTTGAAAACTTCTGACAGTAAGACCAGCCACCTTACAAGCCTCCACCAATCCGGACTAGGCCCCCGTGGTGGAGTATGGCCTATACCTTTCTCAGGGAAGAGACCTGTGCCCCTCGGTGGGGACATAATGGGTTGATGATGAAGCGGTCAATTCGCTTTTGCAATAGTCTGAATAAAAAAAGTGTGCAAACCCGCCGAATCAATCAATCGCCAACTAAGCCCTTATGAGCTCCCAATCACGTCGGAATCCTAACGTATGCAATCTATATACTTTATTATATAAATAAAATTCAAAGTCCTGACTGACTGATTCATTCACTCATCAACGCCCAGCCCAAGCCGTTGGACCTAGGAAGCTGAAATTTTGCACAGAGGGTCTTGTCATGTAGGCAAGGAATAAGACCGGATTTTTTTAAATTCAACCCCCAAGGGGGCGAAAAGGGTTGCCAAAATTTGTATGGGAGGTATAAAGAATATTGTCTAATTTTCTTGAAACTTAAAATAAATACTCTTCAAGACAATTTGATTGAACACGTGCTTCTCCGTTTTAAATTTAACCCTTCAGGGAGTGAACGGGGTTGCGAAATTTTGAACTAAAGTCCACGCGGACGGAGTCGCGGGCGAAAGCTAGTAGAAAATAAAATAACACGATATTTTTTTCCACTCACCAAACCCCATAATAATTTCTCCGGAAGAACTTCTGAAACTTCGAAGTTTTTGTTTATTTATTTTATATTCACTTTTCACAAAGGCACCGTTCCACGCACTTCCTTGTGACAAAATGATTAATTGGAATAGGTAATACTTACTGTTTTAATCGAAAGGTCAATAACGCGAATCACATGTTGGTATTTACGTACAGAAGGTCCACTGATTCAACTTCGAAGTAATTCGGGCATATGCCAGTACACATTATGATTGTCCCCACCGAGAGGCACGGGTCTTATCCCTGAGGAAGTATAGGCCCGGGCTCCACCACGGGAGCCAAGTCCGGATTGGTGGAGGCTTGTAAGACTAGTGGCTGGTCTTACTGTCAGAAGTTTTCAAGCCGCCCTAAGGCCTCTGACTTGGCTTAACGACTGCCATCTATCGACGGCAGTCGGCACCAACTGCTTAGCGTGGCTTGCGAAGCACGGAACCGGAGGAGTTCGATCGCTATCATTGTGACACGAGATTTTTACTTATTTTGAATTATTGAAAGGGAATCGTTACATTTTCAAATAATATTTATTATTATTGTAAAGAGTAATACACAGAGGCAAATGCAATTAAACAAATACGATTATACTAGGAAAGGTTTAACATGTGTAAATAGCTTAGAGTAACGGTGACCCCACACTCGGCATAGCCTGTATCGTGGGCATCACGATATAAATTAGGCGATATATTGGTGTTACATTGGGGCAATCTAAGCAGATTGTAGATTAGGTATTTTTGTTTAGATGTCAGTCGATCTCTAGTTAAGCTAGGCGATGCCGACGAAAATATAAAATAAATATAGTTTTGCTAAACAAGACATTGCAACGTTCACTTATTTATTAGTTTTTGGAAACATACTACTGTTTATTTTATTTACTTTACACTATTTCGCAAGCATATTTGTGAATATGAGTAGCCATTCTATGTGTTACATATCACAACAACGGCGTATCAAATTGATAAGGTTCCGAAGCTCATGGGTATCGACCACAGAACCATATGAGAACCAAAGGTGCAATATTTTTCATACCAACTATGACGTCACAACTACTGTTCCGGTCAGAACTTCATATGTTACAATGCCTAGATTTGTTAATTGTTATATTGAGGGATTGAATTTATTAACAATTAAGCATAACTAATGATGTTCTGATACGAAAACAGGTATAGGTTCCTTTTTTATAAAATATTCAATATTTTGATTTTAATAATTTAATGACATATTTATATGAATAAATAAAAATAAGAATATTCTTTATTGCACACTTGAAAAACAAAAATTAAATAAAATAAAAAATAAAGGCTCTCCCACGGCAATGAGCCCAGAATGCTGGCGACGTTGCCTCTTCGGATGGCCAGGCTTATCCTTTGGCCGAGGTACGCGCCAGCTCTCTGGTCTCCTGTTGCGTCGACTAGGCGCACCGCTAGGTCCTTGAACAGCAGGCACGCCTCTGGGCCCCATGTGCCCATCGTTTCGACCCTAAATATTGTATTGCATTTTATTCTAAAAGTAAGATTTCCTGTTAAAAGTAAAGTGTAAACCCATGTTTGTATTAAGAGTAGATTTGTAGAAATTGTGTCACAATAGTGTACAGGATCTTTGCTGCCACGCCCTCTTGCAAAAAGCGTGTGCAACCGCCATGTGACTGCGAAACTTGTATTAGCTATAAATACAGACTTAACGACTGCCATCTATCGACGGCAGCCGGCACCAACTACTTAACGTGCCTTGCGAAGCACGGAACCGCTCGGAAAAATGCCACTAGCGTTTGTCACAGAACGGTCACACTTCCATGCAAAGAACGCGCCTTTTGTTGCTTAACCTTCGTGATCGTTTAATATCACTCAGGCGGTCACAATCTCTGATTTGCAGAGTAAGTGTATCCGGAATAAATTCAAAATATAACTATTATATTATTATACAGCGTTCATTTAAAAATACATTTTCCTTAGCCCCTGATTCACAATGTTCAAATAAAGTTCCAGATATGCTATCGACAACCAGGGCTGCCGTTTGTTCTAAATTTAAATAAATTTTCCTATATTGCGTGTGTTCGTTTATGGCTTCCAGTTTAGAACAAACGGCGGTTGCGGATAGCTTATCCGGAACTTTATCTGCAGATTGTGAAACAGACCCTTAATCGTAGGTTATTTGGCTCAAGTGCGCGTTAAAAACTCTGCTAAGAAATTCTTTGTATTAGATTTTGTAGATTTGTGATTTTAATCCTATTAGCATTTGATTAGCCTTATCGAGTTACTTAGCTCCAATTGACAAACTAGAGTCTAGTAGGCGAGGTTCCGAGTAGTCCAAAGTTTGTAACATTGAGTGACTCTGTCAAATTGAAGATAAAGATAGATAAAGTGTGATTACATACTGTACTAGTTATTTTTTGAAATTAATAAAAATGCTTTAAAATATGGATATACCTACATATAGATATTCTTTGGCGATATGGTTTGGGTCTACTAGTTTATCACAGGATATCCTAGTTTGAAACTAGGATATTCTTTGTTATGGTAACCAGGCAAAGACAGACTGAGGCCGTTTGCAAAATAATACGGTGGCCCTCAATGGGAACCGAATCCACAACTTCCAGCATGGTAAACTGACGGGTCGTTAGCGAGACGTACGAGGAATACAAATTATGACATTATAATATTTAAAAAAAATTGGACATAGGTACTTTGACCAAATAAGGGATGTATTAGAAAAAGGTAAGATAAAAAGTATCCAAAACGGCGTGCGTGCATGCAAAGACCAATGAATATCGAATTGTGACATTATAATATTTAAAAAAATCGGAGGACATACATGAATGTCGGTGAATCGAAAGTGATTAGTCAGGTTCGTGGCAAGTGGAAGTCGCTGGTCTCTGCCTACCCCTCTGGGATACAGGCGTAAGCTTATGTATGTACATATGTGTATTTTTTATAGGTTAGTTCTTTTAGTAAAGTTACTCGTTGATCGTTCACTTATCCATAGAGGATCTTAACCTATGCATTTTCTTTGAATCACGACTTGGCTTGTAACTCGTTGTATCGCACAAATCGGAATGTTTTAGATAATGAAAACATTTGTACCCAACATGTTTTCATAGCTTCTCTGGAACGTAGATAAAATATTAGAACTTTCGTAATAAAATATAAAGAACTATAGGTACTTGAGCCATTACAAAAGGGCGAACCGAGTCATAAAAGTGCGAGCGAGAGTTCCGATATGCCTGACATGCCTCCTATATGTGTGAGAGAGAGGTCTCATACAAATGTTTATGACTCAGTTGGCACGTTTGTAATGGCTCAAGTTTAGCGATCCGCCCCGGCTTCACAACGGGTGGCAAAAACGTTTCAATGGAACGAGCTATATTACTCCACCCTCGCTCGTAGAATCGCTCGGTTGAGCAACATACGGCGCGTTCAGTCCATGGATGGGTCACTGTCTATGACTAACGCTAGTGGCATTTTTCCGAGCGGTTCCGTGCTTCGCAAGGCACGTTAAGCAGTTGGTGCCGGCTGCCGTCGATAGATGGCAGTCTTTAAGCCAAGTCAGGGGCCTTAGGGCGGCTCGAAACTTCTGACAGTAAAACCAGCCACTAGTCTTAAAAGCCTCCACCAATCCGGACTTGATGATGATGACTCCACCCTCTAAGATCACTCAGGCAGCCGGGGCTTAAAAGCGATTAAAAATCAGATGAATAGAAGTTGTACTGAAAGCATAAGATAAGATAAGAATATTCTGTATTGTACCAGAAAAACCCATACAAAACATAAGCAAAGATACATACAATTGACGAACTCTGTGGCGTAGCGGTTAACGCATCTGCCTACCATGCGAGAGGTCCCAGGTTCGATCCCCGGCTGGGGAGAAAAAAAACCCCAGGTCTTGGATGTTTACATGTTTGTGACGTCGCTGTTTCTGGTTCCCACGACACAGGGTATCCTAGTGTGGGGCCAGGAGCAATGTATGTACCTGTTTGTAAATGATTATGTTAAAAAAAAAATTGGCGGCCTTATTGCTTCTACCGTTTCCGAGTTATGGCCAATTTAAACTTATTCTAAATTTTTACTTTTTTAACAACTTTAGTGCAGGTCTACTCCATGCAGTGTCACTGTTACGTGTCATTTTTCGGACACCCTGCATACGAGGCATTGGTGGGCAGTAAAATGACAAATAAAAGCGGGCACTTCACTGCAGTTGTTATCAATTCGGCAACTTCAAAAGAATGTTTTAACTAATAATAAATGTTTATTGGTACTTTAGTTTTATTTTAACGACAGAGTATAACAATAACGATAACAATAATAAAACTAATACTAAAACTACACACACACACACACACACTCACACACAATACAATATAACAAAAAAAAACTGAAAAACTGCGGCCTTACTAATAAATAAATAAGTTATACACTCTGAATAACTATTTGGCGTATATGAATTTATACTGGTTTGTCAGACCTCGCATAACGGCTGTAAACACAGCTCATAACCTTTATTAGTAAGGCCGTTACAAAATAAGCCACCCGGAGACCCATCCGATGCAAAGGAGCCCATTACGCTTGCAGCGTTACCTCGCTGCACTGCGAGGGAAATCCTCTGCATAAGACAGGCCCCAGAGCGGCAGTCATAGCCACGGACCCTCAAGCGGCGACCTATTTCCTTCAAAATCAAAATCAAATATTTTATTCATAATCCAAATAGAATATTTACTTTATGAACGTCAATGTTGTTAGTTTCACAATTAATAGATTACATGGAGACGAAACTAACAAAAAAACTCGACATTTATTCTTTTCAAAACAGTTTTAGCCTAAATTACAAAATAAAATGTACTCTTGGATGTGTTGAACACTAGACACATTTATCGTCTGATTTAATATTTGTCTTCTAAATAATCGTTGATTTTATAATAAGCTTTTTTGCAAAGAGTGTGCTTAATACAATTCTTAAACCGCGATGGAGGTAACTCTAATATTATGGGGTATCTTGTTGTAGAACCTTATACACCATAAAGGAAGTATTAACTTTTGCGAGTCTAAATCGTGGAAATGACAATTTGTGTTTATTCTTAGTATTAACGTTATGAGGGCTACCAAGTGTTTCGAAGTCTATAATATTTTTCCTAACGTACATAATATTTTCATATATGTTTGTTTGTTTGTTACGCTTTATTGCACAAAAGAAATAAAACAGAAAAATAACTTAAATAACAAATGATGATGTACAAAGGCGGACTTATTTCAAAAGAAATTTCTTCCAGCCAGCCTACGAAAGGTTTGAACAGTGAACAGAGAGCGGGAGATGGCAAATAAAGCTCAAAAAAATTATTTCTATCCTAATATATACTATCATTGTACACATATCTACATACATAATAAATAATATATATATATATATATATATATATATAAATATACATACTTCTAAACATAAATATTTATAACTTAATAAACATACATAAGTAAACGCTACATATATAAAATAATAATAATAACGACAATATTACTTATATAATGGAGAGAAAGTGCTCTTTGAGTTTGACACGGAACTGTGTCACAGACGGACAATCTCAATATGTATTGGCTTGCAACAGTTAAGATTTTAATTTCTTTGAAAAAAATTCGTAGCGAGTCCCTTGACAAAAGCTTTCCCCTGTTCTTCCCAAACCCCAGTGGTTGCGACTGCAAGTGACACAAAAATGTAAAGGCCTAACCGCAGCGCCCCCGGGGTGGACACGGTAGATTCGAGCGAGAATGTACCTACAATGGCCCACGTTGGGCGCCAGTGTCGCACGATTATTTGAAGGGTGCGGTCGGTTGAGTAAAAGAGGGTATCCAGGGGCACGGTAAAAGTATGGTTTATTTGTAAGGTAAAGAAAAAGGCACCTGAGAACAATAAGAAATAGAAAAGCTTAACTACGGTCTAAAAGATAAATAAAAAAATACAATTTCGAAAATAAAAAGGTAGAACACTTACATTAATTTTATGTACCTTTAGAATTGTATGGTTTTGTTGATAAATAATATAGGTACGGAGAATAAGGTGACAGACGTGTTGTAATAAAAATTATAATAAAAATAAAATCACGTTTACGTCCACTTAGTTCGGAGGCTGAGGAATATCTGTGCCAAATACGTCCGAACACTGCGGCGAATGTCATAAAATAGTTAAATTTGGAATAGTAGATGGCCGAAAATGATAAAAAAAGCAACGAGGCGATTATCTCGTTACAACTACGCGTCGTAGTGCGGAAATCGGAATAGCGCATCTGAGAGGTCCCGGGTTCGAATCCCGGCTGGGGACAAAAAAAAAAGAAACCCAGGTCTTGGATGTTTACATGTTTGTGACGTCGCTGTTTCTGGTTCCCACGACACAGGGTATCCTAGTGTGGGGCCAGAAACAATTTAGGTATGTGCCTTTAAAAAAAAACTAGATACAGCGACATTACAAACATGTAAACATCCAAGACCTGGTTTTTTTTTGTCCCCAGCCGGGATCCAACCCGGGACCTCTCACATGGTAGGCAGATGCGCTAACCGCTGTGCCACAGAGGTCTTCATACAGGCTCATTATTCTGGCCCCACACTAGGATATCGTGTCGTGGGAACCAGAAACAGCGACATCACAAACATGGAAACATCCAAGATGTGGGGTTTGTTGTCCCCAGCCTGGCTTCGAACCCGGGACCTCTCGCACGGTAGGCAGATGCACTAACGCTGCGCCGAGGTCGTCATTCAAGGTACGTCACAAACAGGCCTGGAGTGTCAGCGTCCTTCCAGGTCTGTCACCAAAAGACCTTGGCCTCATTTCTGTCAATGCATTATGGTACTGACACACGTGCTCATTAGTAGCACGAAAACATGCTTAGATTGAGCAAGTGCTTTACTCCCAATCTTTTCTGTATGTAGGCATGTGCCTACATGCCTACATAGCCATGTTGCCTGTTGAATGTCAACATAGCCATGAATGTCTATGTAGACATTCAACAAACTTCTTGATTTCTTAAGACAGCAACACTGACAACAACAATGCAGGCTTACGTTCATCATCAACCGAGGGGCACGGGTCTCTTCCCTGACGAAGGTATAGGCCATACTCCACCACGGGGGCCAAGTCCGGATTGGTGGAGGTCTTCTGAGCTCAACCGTGCTTCACGGCGTGGTACAAAACTTCCTAGGCGTGCTGTGCGAATTTATGGGCGCGGAGGAAGAGGTGAGGCGTCTTAGGTTATAAAACCTCAAAACAAGGAAGACGGATAGATTAAAACATCGAATTCAAAAATACAGAAAAGATTGGGAGTAAAGCACTTGCTCAATAAAAGCATGCTTTCGTGCTACTAATGAGCAGGTGTGTCAGTACCATTACAGTTCGATGACAGACATACGGTCGGGTCACCTCACCTGTTTTTTTTTTCATTCTATAGACGCCTAGTAGAGATTGTTTGACACGTGTGCGCGCGTAGACTTAACTAAAACGCCATGTTCGCGCAGTTGTCATTGTGTATTTACAACAATGCATTAACAGAATCTATAAAACTGGGAGTTCCTAAGCTCTTGACGTAGTGGGTAGCGGTCTCATGACAGTGAAAGTTTGGGTGTTTGAAGTGGTATTTTGTGTTATCTGTTCTTTCTAAATATTAAGAAAAATCTAGAAAATAATTAGTATTTTATTAATTTAATATTTTAGTCTTCAAAAGTGTACTTAATAGTCTTAGCCACGGCAGTTAATCATTAATTAAGTCACCTGTCCCATTGTCTAACGAAATGTAACAATTATCCTACTAAGTTGTATTTTATATGATGTTTCTAACTACTTCATTAAACATGAAATGTAAAAAAAAAGAGGTACAGCATAATATATTTCTTGCGCACACGTAGTTAGTATTATAGTTTGTTATATATAATTTGTTTTTTGTTTTTAAGTTACACGGGCTGCGCTGAAAATCAGCGCTGTTTTAGGATAGATCTGATTCTATCCAACAGCATTATGCTGAGCGTATGTCCGATTGTCATGCAATACGACTGATTTGACCTTGTATAAATCATGTTAGTTTAAGTTTATAGTTAATTTCTGTCTACGAGCTGTAATATAACCACTGTAATCCTTGCATGGCAATAAATGATTATTCTATTCTATTCTATTCTATGTCCTGGAATGTCCTCCTATACCTCCACCAAAAATAGATCTGCAAACTTCTTCTGCACTTAGAGAGAGTGTTGTCTTGTTTAATTCGCTATTCGGTGCTGTTCAGTCCAGCCACACCTCCCTATCTCAAAAGGCGCTTCGCATTTTTGAGTGATACGCACAGTCACACTTTACGATCCGAGCAGAATCGATTGCTGAAGACACCAAGTCACTCGACGAGGTTGTTCAGCAATTCCTTCACTATCACAGCTGTGCGCCTGTGGAACGATCTACCTCTGGTTGTAAGATCTTCTCCTTCCCTCGCAATATTTAAGAGCAGAGTACAGGAACGTTATTTTTCCCTAATTTAAGTATGTGTTTCCTTTTCTTTTTCTCTAGTAGGTATACCTTTTCTTTCATCTCCTCCGTCCACATGATATTATTTTTATTTATGTAGGTATGTTTATTCTATATTTAGGTATTTAATATTTATGTACCGTTTATGTAAGTGTATTAGATATAGAAATATCTTGTTAACCTCTTCAGTCCTGACCGTGAAAATAACAAGTTTTCTATTGTTATTTTGTCGACACGGGACTGAGGAAGTTAATATTGTCTAGTTGCACCGACTACCCGTAATTTAGCTTCTTTATCTTTTTCCATCAATGGTTGTCTCAAAGAAATTACTTTTAGTAATAAGGCCGCCAATTATGCTGTACTAACTATGTTATTGTCAAATTTCCTGGTGTACATACAATCTATATAGATAAAATTCAAAGTCCTGACTGACTGATTCATTCACTCATCAACGCCCAGCCCAAGCCGTTGGACCTAGGAAGCTGAAATTTTGCACAGAGGGTCTATATAATATCCCATCAAAAACATAAATGTGAATGATAGAAGAGCCAAGTTCGATAGGTATTAGGAACAGACGTCGTTATCGACTTCGCCAACAAAAGAATTGAGATCTATTCAAAGTCCTGACTGACTGATTCATTCACTCATCAACGCAGAGCCCAAGCCGTTGGACCTAGGAAGCTGAAATTTTGCACAGAGGGTCTATATAATATCCCATCAAAAACATAAATGTGAATGATAGAAGAGCCAAGTTCGATAGGTATTAGGAACAGACGTCGTTATCGACTTCGCCAACAAAAGAATTGAGATCTATATGGGTGCTGCCAAGTTCTCTGAAGAAAATCATGAAATTTTGAATAACAGTTTACATCTCTAGTGATCTTGTAACTAAAATTTTATGATTTTCTTCAGAGAACTTGGCAGCACTCATATAGATCTCAATTCTTTTGTTGGCGAAGTCGATAACGACGTCTGTTCCTAATACCTATCGAACTTGGCTCTTCTATCATTCACATTTATGTTTTTGATGGGATATCACTGCTTTTTGTACAGAGATTATTGGTATTGATCACTAATAAATACATCGTTACAGTGCCACCATCTTATCTGTTCAGTTGATAGCGGCGCTAGTGGAGAATTTAGTAATAACATTTATGAAATTTACTCAGAAAAATGAGATTATTTTAACTCGTCTTAAAATTTTAACGAAAATGTATCTATAAATCTCAGTAAGTGAATAAATGAAACCAAAAATGGGGAACAGGATTTACTATTAGTTAGTTACAATTTTGGCCACCTGAACAGACAGATAACTTGGTGGCCAGGGTTGGATTTCGTACTATAATTATAGTATTTATACTCTAATTTCATGCTTCGTACTATATACTATCCATAACTGGGGAGAGTACAACAAAATACTATAATTTTACAACAGTCTATAATTAGACGTTTTCCATCATTTTTCGTACAAAACGCCTCTTGTTTTTTTTTTCTTTCGATACTTTCCTTTTATTTAGTATTCTGTTGGTACGATTCTGCATAAAGTAGTCTCGTCGTGAGTGCATTTTTTTGTGTGAGTGCATTCATTTTTTCATGTTCATTCGAATCGAAATTGAAACGAATGGTTGGTGGGTAAAGTTGGGTGCGGGGGATGAAAATGACTAAATACCGAGAGAATCCACGCCTAGGAAAAAACGTCTGAATAGAGGCGATGTGGTCGAAAATCAAAAATACTATAATTTTGTGCAAAATACTTGAAAATACTATCTTTTTTGTTTTTTTGTGCTCTCCCTTTCAACGTACCTAAATCCAACCCTGTTGGTGGCGCTGTATTTATTGCCATGCCAAGGAACCGATAACCGATGAATTAGAAATCGGCTACGAACATACGACTTTTCAGAAACTCATTTACATTTCAATGAAACGTGCACAAAAATTTTTTTTTTTAAGCCCTATAAAGGGCACCCTCTGGAGGACACGGGGGAGGGAGGTGGTGAATGCTCATGCATAACAGCACGGGCCCGGCCGTGCTGCCAATGTGGGACTCACAGAGTGCGCCTACCCACCAAACACCACCTTGAGGCTGGTTTGGTCCTAAGGATCCCTAAACCTACATCATGAGCGACCCCCCTCGAGGCCGAGGATATTATATAGTATCGGTTGAGACCAAACCATACCGCGATATAGAATTAAAAAGCGCCATCTATTGGCAGAATTTGGAGCTAAATACTATGCGGATATTAATATAAATTTAATAATATAATATAATATTATTAAATTATTAAATATGCCCAATGGTCTACCTTGATGCCAAATATCAAGTTTCTAGGTCATCTAGAAGTGGGTTAGGTTTTTGATCTATAAGTGAGTCAGTCAGTCAGTCAAACATAAAAATGCCGGTTTTTAAACGTTAATATATCTATAACTGTTAGAGCAACATTGATGAAACTTTGGATTCTAGGCAAGCTAATTGACTTTAAGAAATGTGCCAAATTTCATATACGTAGGTTAAATAGTTGTAGAGTTGTGAAGGGGTCAAAAGTAGCTCGAAGTGATTCCTGTAATATTACACACGGCTGCTGCGTCGCCAGTTCCTTTTTTCCCGAACTTGGCTGGACTCGCTGGCGCGAGTCTAGATATAGACCTTGCCTACATTATATCATAATGTAGGCAAGGAATAAGACCGGTTTTTTTTTTTAATTCAACCCCTAAGGGGGTGAAAAGGGTTGCCAAAATTTGTATGGGAGGTATAAAGAATGTTGTCTAATTTTCTTGAAACTTAAAATAAATACTCTTCCACACATTGATTGGACACGTGTTTCGCCGTTTTTCTAAATTTAACCCTTAAGGGAGTGAACGGGGTTGCAAAGTTTTGAACTGAAGTCCACGCGGACGGAGTCGCGGGCGAAAGCTAGTAAAGAATATTCTATCTATGTATCTAGCTTTGTCTTGTTCTGTACTTGAAAGGCTAGTCCTCCTCAGCGCCGTGACATCGAGTATCCCTTCAGAACGCGTTTCAAAAATAATATAAATTAATCAAATCAAAAGCAAAAACACAATGCACAGCATACCATCAGGATGGTGTCACCATTACAGTAAACACTTCAATCAGGCATATTACTAACAGTTCGATGTAAATACTTTTGTTAGATAAAATAATTAATAGATAAATACAAGGATAATGACCAGAATCAAACGGGGATTATCAATCTGCGTCATTATCGCAACAATAGTTGTAAAGTTGCGTGTTTATTTTATGAGTGTATGTACAATTTACACGTGCATGTTAGATCCGATGGATCCTCATAATATGAGTTTTCTTATAAGATTTGAGGATCATATTATAATAAAACCAGTCAACCCATTGTCCCCACCGAGGGGCAAGGGTCTCTTCCCTGAGGAAGGTATAGGCCATACTCCACCACGGGGGCCAAGTCCGGATTGTGGAGGCTTGTAAGAATAGAGGCTGGTCTTACTGTCAGAAGTTTTCAAGCCACACTAGAGCCTCTGACTTGGCTTAACGACCGCCATCTATCGACGGCAGCCGGCACCAACTGCTTAGCATGCCTTGCGAAGCACGGAACCGCTCGGAAAAATGCCACTAGCGTCAGTCATAGAACGGTCACCCATCCATGCACTGGACGCCCTATGTAGCTTAACTTTTGTGATCGTTTAAGATCACTCAGGCGGACGGGGCTACGAGTGATTCGAGGTTTGCCTAGCGCAGCCGAAGAACGTATTAGAAACACGACGCAGCGCTCAAAACTTAACATTGGAAATTTCGGGATTGCGACCGCCCGGTTAAACTGGGTCTGGCCATGTCTGCTGTATGAGCGCAGATAGGTGGGCCAACATTGCAACCGATTGGGTCCCGCAAAATGCCCTCTGTATCAGTAGTCCGGTCGCCGGACAGAGTGCTTAGTGCGAGTTTTTTTAACTACTCGATCGCGTTAACGTAAACTCATATTCTATAGGAGTGACAAAGCGCGCCACCTAGTTGTCTCTTTGTCACTTCTATACAAATTGCAAACGCTCTCGCTATCGAAAGTGAATGAAAAAACTCGCACTAAGTTCCCTAGTGAGACTTTTTTGTCTCAGCTGTTCGGTGATGTAATACGACCGGACTTCTGAGCATTATAGTCCGGTGTCGATATCGATACAGGACGTGCACCAGTAGCATAAAGCCCTTGACAAAGGTTTTCTCTACAGATCAACACACGTAAGGGCGTAGTTGTCAATTAAGTTATCGTAGCTTAAGATGACAGAGTGGTGCAAGGTTTTATATCGATAGCGAACTATCAGTCTCAGGCTCAGTATTGCATCACCGAACTACTGAGACGAAAAGGCTGGGACCGAACTAAATAACCGAACTACTGACACAGAGGGGCAAAATGTAGGTACACCGACGTCGCGGCAGACCAAGGCGAAGATGGGGGGCGACCTATCCTTCATAGGTTTAGGTACTTAACTAAAGGTAAACAATCTGGATAAGTCTTTTTATCGAAATGTACACTTTTTAAATCAATTTTTTCAAAATTAAATGCAATTTTATGAAATAATAAATTAAATTCACGTTGAATTGGTAATGTGTAAAGATTTTGGTCTAATTAATGTACATTTCAATAAAAAGGCGTATCTAGATTGTTACCTTTAGTTCAAACCTATGAAGTAAGTATACCTAAATCTATATAAATAAAATTCAAAGTCCTGACTAACTGATTCATTCACTCATCATCGCCCAGCCCAAGCCGTTGGACCTAGGAAGCTGAAATTTTGCACAGAGGGTCTGTATATAAGCAAGGAATAAGACCGGATTTTTTTTAAATTCAACCCCTAAGGGGATGAAAAGGAGACGGATACGCTTTCATACATTCTTGGGCCCAGATGTAAAAAGATGAGAGTGGTGTCAAATTAACAGCTTATATATTGTCAAACCATCTTTGAAGATTTTGCGGATTTTGGCAATCTGAGAGAAAGTTAAAAGAGATTTAGTAAAATTGAGGTTATGCAACAAATTGACAATAACATATACTTCGCTCGTAGCCTGGGCTGCCTGAGTGATTTTAAACGGTCACTAAGGTGAAACAACATACGGCGCGTTCAGTCCATGGATGGGTGACCGTTTAATACTAACGCTAGTGGCATTTTTCCGAGCGGTTCCGTGCTTCCCAAGGCACGTTAAGCAGTTGGTGCCGGCTGCCGTCGATAGATGGCAGTCGTTAAGCCAAGTCAGAGGCCTTAGGGCGGCTTGAAAACTTCTGACAGTAAGACCAGCCACTAGTCTTACAACCCTCCACCAATCCGGTCTTGGCCCCCGTGGTGGAGTATGGCCTATACCTTCCCCAGGGAAGAGACCCGTGCCCCTTGGTGGGGACAAAATGGCTTGATGATGATGATATAATTAACACCTGATTTTTTTTAACCATGATTGCTATTTTGTTCTAATAGACAATTATTTACTACATTAATTGTAGTTCTTATTGTATTGTACTGAGTGGGAGAATGTAACGAAACTTACAAATGGACTAAAAGACAGGGAAGACCAGGATTTCTGTCATTTCATCATCTAAAACTCGTCGGCCCAGTGTATGACATCGATTAGTCGCTATGCCACAGTCGTACAAGTTAAACAATATACTGGAAGTCCGTAGAGAGAAAGCACTGGTCGAGGAATATAATTGAAATCATAGATCCTTGATTGAAATACGTAAACGATCCCATACAAGACGAGTCTAATCTGGTGATCAATTATCATCATAATTCATAGATTGAAAGTCCGGGAGCTGTCACTGTCAGCACAGATTAAATACATTTGACAAACATAATAAGTAATAAATCGATCTGTTAACGAGAATCGATTGTAAGTTGATATTCTGTTTTATTTTAAATTATTGACAATATAATTATTTATTCCGTAGCATATTTTGTTCACTTTGATTGAATCCATCATCCGGTGCAAGTGTTTTTAAGTTCAATATATTTTTTGAAATCATTCACAGTAATCCATTATAGTAATCGATATTCTATTTCATCAGTGCAATAAACTTGTTTTTAAGATTTCTCGCCTCCTAGATTGTGAATTGAGCAATTTTTTTTATATTTTGAAACAGAAAAAAATACCGCATTTTTTAAACCATATTTCAGCTTATTACAATTGGGTCCAGAGATCCCCGTCTCCAAATTGTATAAAGAATGTTGTCTAATTTTCCTGAAACTTAAAATAAATACTCTTCAACACCATTGATTGAACACGTGTTTCGCCGGTTTTCTAATCCTTAAGGGAGTGAACGGGGTTGCAAAATTTTGAACTGAAGTCCACGCGGACGGAGTCGCGGGCGAAAGCTAGTACAATCTAAATCTGACGGGCGACGACCACGGACAGCCACGCACCACGAGAGGCTCTTCCAACTGACCTGTCGTCCGTCCGTGATATCGCGGACCGTGGCAAGCAGAATTACCGAGATGGTGCGAGGTGGCTGGAGTTAGAGATGGAAAGCAGAAGGGGCGGGTCAGGAGTTCTTTTAAAAAAGGATATTTTTCAACACGTTTATTTAGAAATTGAACAGAGAATAAAGACGACCATCTTTTACGAGCCCGGATATTGAATTGAAATTAGAAAAAGGAGTGACTGGCCTTGCGTCATGCCGTGGGAAAATGCTGCACGTGTCGAATGCACCTACTGCCGCGTCAGCGTTATCCCCCGCATACAGTCACTAAGGGAAGGTGGTTATAACAGAGCCCTTTGCCCAGTAGTAACTTTTATTTAACACCTTATAGACATGTGTGACAGGGGAGTTAAAAGAAACAAAACAATTAAACCAGAAAAATAATCTCAAAACAATAAGAGACCCAGGGTATGTCTAAGCAGTGATAAAATTGCCGTTAAACTCAGTATACGCTGCGGTTTTACCCACAGCCCTGATTTTCAGCACAGGCTTTGGTAACCCAAGGAGTTTCAGCGGAAACAGAAAAGGAGCAATAATAGAATACATTACAATCATCGTCATCATCAGGCCATACTAGTCCACTGCTTGACATAGCCCTCCCCTAATGAGCGCCATAGCGCCCTGTCTTCAGCTTGCCACATCCAGCATCTGTCTGCAGTTTTTCGCAGATCGTCATCCCACCTGGTTAAAGGGTGTCCTACACTACGTTTGCCGAGTCGCGGTTTCCACTCAAGAACACGTTTACCCGTTTACATTAACAAAATAAAGGAAAATAAAATATACATACTTAACATAATTATACACTAAAAATAATTTGCTAATAACCTGCATAGATTTTAATACACAGTATACTCTCCATTGGAAGGAATAGCATTTAGTGCTGGTAAAGATAGAACTTTGATTTACTCACATCAAACACAGATACAAAAGAGGCTATGTAAAAAAAAGTGTGGGTAGTTACAAAAACCACCGTTGGTCTTTAAATGCATTTATTTACACCGCAGTACTTTACAATCATCGCTGGTAATCTTTAAAACAAGATTTCTCATTACATAATTTTACTAGCTACCTACTTATCAATCACTATAACATTAGATTAAAATATTACTTATCAAGATTCCTTATCGTAAAGTCACGTCACTCAATATTTTAACAGGACATCACTGCGCGCCAAGTTATTTTTTGTCTGTAACAAAAAAAACAACGTATTTTTAACTTTATATCGACAAAAACATTAGTTTAAGTTTATTTATCTCCGAAAATCATAAGTGTCTCTTAAATTAGAATTATGCTATCAAAAAGTTAATATGTAGTAGCATATGTTGCTAAACTAGAAGGGAACTTGTATTTCAGCAAACAGCGCCCCCATCCGGAAAAAATACACAGATAGAACTAGCTACAAGTAGATTGAAATAGTTTTTTTTTTATAGAATGAACGCGCCGTATATTGCCGTAGGCGAAGGCGCGATGCGAACTTGAAGTCGACCCATGTATTTTTATTTTCAACTCGCTTTTCTATCGCACCTAGCATTTTCCTAAAGAAAGTCTAGATATACTTTCAAATGGACTTTTGGCTGGTGAGATCACCAGCGTCGGTCCAGGACTCGGCGACCATGGTACTGTGAGCGTTGGCAATGTGAGCGCAGAATTCCGGCCTCGAGGCAAACTCAAAGTCGGCACAAGTCTCTTTATTTACAACACGCTTCTATCGCATCCAACATTATCCTAGAGTAAGTCTAACTCACCAGCTTCGGTCCAGGACTCGGCGACTATGTTACTGTGAGCTTTGGCAATATAAGCGCAGAATAGGGAATGGATGAAAATATCAGAAGTGCTTGATATTTTTTTCGGTGATAGGAATAACCTTCCTCAACGCGAGAAAAAAGTTTAAATTTTTTTGGCTTCGTAGTTAATTTTTAAATAATCTTAATATTTTTCCATTGTCCGCTACGTATTAAAAAAAAAATCTATGGTGACATTGACAGCTTTTCAAGGTGGATTTTTTTTTCATACGTAGCGGCTAAGGAATATGTCTGATATGCCGTACTAAGCCCAGAACGACGAATGGAAAAATATTAAGATTATTTAAAAATTAACTACGGGGCCAAAAAAAATTAAACTTTTTTCCCGCGTTAAGGAAGGTTATTCCTATCACCAAAAAAAATATCAAGCACTTCTGATATTTTCATCCATTCCCTATTCCGGCCTCGAGGCGAACTCAAGTCGATACCGAGTCTTTTTATTTCCAGCTCCTTCTATCGAGTACAACATTATCCTAAGGAAAGTCTATCTTACCAGCGTCGTTCCAGCACTCGGCAACCATGGTGCTGTGAGCTGTAGTAATATGAGCGCGGAAATCCGGCCTCGAGGCAGACTCGAACCCGCACGCCCCGCAGACGAGGACCGAGTCGGGCGCCGCCTGGGCAATCGCATCCTCTGGGGTCTTCAGCGGTCTTGAGGGAGACAGGGTTGATTCTAAGGAATATAAGTTCGCAACCAAAATGAAAACAGTTTATTTACTTTACAGATGTACAATAAGATGATGTTTAAATTAGCACAATCGGGCAAGATTACTAGGTGACCCCGCAAACATTGTCTTGCCAGAAAGGGGTGTGAAAAATAGATGACAACCTATTCTCAGACCTACCGATCATACATATAAAGTTTCATCAAAATCGGCCATGCCGTTTCGGAGGAGTATGTGCACTAACACGGTAAGTGGTGACACGAGAAAATATATAAAATTCTCGTGTCTCAACGTTAGTGCGCACACTCCTCCGAAACGGCTTGGCCGATTTTGATAAAATGTTATATGTATAATCAGTAGGTCTGAGAATAGGTTGTTATGTATTTTTCACACCCCTATCTGGAAAGACAATGTTTGCGGGGTCAGCTAGTAATCTTGCCCGATTGTGCTAATGTAAACATCATCTTATTGTACATCTGTAAAGTAAATAAACTATTTTCATGTTGGTCTAGCCCTATCTGGCAAACAAAACAACGTTTGAAGGGTCAGCTAGTATTAATGTCCGTTTTTTAATTCAATGCAAAAAAAAATGACGCGGTGTTACCGTTATAAAATAATTATATAGGTTTACTCGGTAGATCTTTTTTTTACCGTGAATAGAAGACTTGTGTGACCAAAATCCTTATCACATCAAAGACATTAAAGTTTAATTCCTCATAAGAGCAAAGTAAAAAAAAACACCTAGTCTGATTTTTTATTCCATAGAATTCTGACATTTCAGAAGTGTTGCTACTGAAAAAGTACTCCACCGAAGGGACTAATTTGACCCATTTGAGGGCAATAAAAAATAAAATGCTAAGTATTTTTTATGTTTTACCTAAAAAAAGGTTAATCTAAATATTTACTTACTCAAGTGACCTAATATAAAATTAAAACAAATTTCAATATCACGAACAATATATCGAATTAACTTTAATTGCTTTATTTTATTCATTAGCTGGCATCACCGCCTACTAATTCATGGTTTCGTAAACCTTTAAAATGAAGTATGCCACTAGTAAAGTGAAGTATGCCACTGTTAGCTCTCTTAATTATTCATGTCAGCGATGATGATGATGATGATGAAGATAGTGATAGTAGGTGATATTAGTATTAATGATGATTAGATCTTTTAATAAAAATATATTTTCTTTACTTTTTTACTGTTTGTGTGATGAAAAGTGGACACAATTGTCACTCGACTTAAATTCTCTTTTAATTTGGAGCTTCACACTCTGTAAAATGTATACATTCACTAACAAATTAAATGTGTAAACTCAGATGTTCACACTCGTATTGAAATTGAAAAATGTGCCCGGCCAAAAAATGTTTCTAATCTCTGACATGTCAAAAAATGATAACTGTCAGAATTCTACGGAATTAAAAATCAGACTATACAATACGCAGCACAATGTTTACTTGGAAGTAAAATGGGGTAATTTGGTTGTTGCGTACTAGCAACATTCAGACATCGGATTGTATTGAGATGTCAACGTGACTGTTTTATTGTTTTTGAATTGAACTAAAAAACAGACTATAGATAAAATTGTTAATCACTCGTATCCACTTTTCAATATAAATGGTGTCGCAAAGTGGGAAACAACATTAGGGCATTTCTTTCTATTGTTGTCACTTTTAAAATAATGTTGAAATAACAATAAGTTAATTTTTTTCATATATTTTAACTTATTTTAGGGCCTGGGCTTGTAGTCTACCTAAAAACTCAATAATTGCTAATTAGAGCTTTAGACGAGACGGAGCTCGCGTCGTCGTTTCTCGTCTCTGACTGAAGAAAAGTGCAGAGTGCGTATACTGAGTTTTTTCATTCACTCTCGTTAGTGAGAGCGTTTGCGATTTACATAGGAGTGACAAAGAGACAACTAGATGGCGCGCTTTGTCACTCCTATGCAAATTGCAAACGCTCTCGCTATCGAAAGTGAATGACAAAACTCAGTATACGCACTCTGATTGGCCGGTGGATACTCACTCGCGTGATGCTTCAGATGGTCCGCAAGCTGCGCTTGAGAGTTTCCCCGGTAAGGGCACCGGGCACATTGGAACGGTGCCGCGGCGGCCCGTGCCATCCCCCGGTACTTGCCCGTGGGCCCGGCACCGTGCGTTGTCGACTAGGGGACATTGAAACAGTAGGGTAGTTTCCAGGGTCAAAATAATTTAATTCTATTTAGTCCGTATTTTAGATTATAAAAAAATATTGGATACGTATTTTTTCTTTTTTCGATTAAACAAAAAATAACAAAGATATAGCCCATTGAAGTTACGTGTGACGTCACTAAGTGCTAAAAAATGCAGCACGGCGTGACGTCACACGTAACTTTAATGGGCTATATCTTTGTCATTTTTGGTCTAATTTACAAATAAAAAAATACGTGTCCCTTATTTTTGAATAATCTAAAAGACGGACTAATTACATTTTTTTGGGAAACTAGCTAATTAAACAAAGACATGTCGAGGAATCGCCCGTAGCCCCGGCTGCCAGAGTGATCTTAAGCGATCACGAAGGTTAAGCAACATGGGGCGCGTTCAGCGCTTGAATGGGTGACTGTCTATGACTAACGCTAGTGGCATTTTTCGGAGGGGTTCCGTGCTTCGCAAGGCACGTTAAGCAGTCGGTGCCGGCTGCCGTCGGTGGATGGCAGTCGTTAAGCCAAGTCTTAGGGCGGCTTGAAAACTTCTGACAGTACAAGGGCTGTTACTTATGTATGCGGAATAGAAAAAATAAACAAATGTATATGGCTAAGTATGCTTTTATTGTTTTTCAAAGTATTCTCCACTATGATCGATGCACTTTTGCATTCGATGAAACCAACTTGTAAAACACTTTTTCCACTCTGATTGAGGTATCTCCAAAACGTGCTGTTTGAACGCATCTACGGCATCTTCACGGGTCGAAAATCGTTGACCACGTAATTTATTCTTTACATTTGTTAATAAATAGAAATCATTGGGAGCCAAATCAGGGCTGTACGGTGGATGACCCATCAATTCTATTTTTTGACCATCCAAAAATGTAGTTGTTTCCTGAGATGTATGACAGCTGGCATTGTCATGGCGAAGTATGATTCTGCGTGGCTGGTTGTTTTGGCGTATTTCTTCAAATACTTCCGGCAAACAAATGGTCATGTACCACTCCGAATTAACCGTTCTGCGATTCTCCAGTGGTATTGTAGCCACATGGCCATTAATACCAAAAAAACAGGCCACCATTTGCTTTACAGTGCTTTTTGCACGAGCCACTTTCGTAGGGTTCGGCTCATTTTGAAACACCCAAACTGTTGATTGTTAGTTTAGTTTCGGGATCGTACGCGTAGATCCAGGATTCGTCACCTGTGTAGATATTATAAACAGATTTTGAGTCGCCTCCGTTGAATTTTTTTAAGGTTTTCTTGCACCATTCGACGCGAGCATCTTTTTGATCCTGAGTTAAGTTGTGCGGGATCCAACGCGAACCAATTTTTTTTACAGACAAATGTTCATGTAATATCCTATGCATGCTCGTCATACATATGCCCAGAATAGCCTCTATCTCGCGATACGTAACATGGCGGTCTTGCATTATTAGTTTTCGCACAGCTTCAATATTTTGTGGCACAACCACCGATTTCGGGCGACCTTCTTTAACTTCGTCCGTGAGCTTACTGCGCCCGCGATTAAACTCACTAAACCAGTGATACACAGTCGTTTTTGATGGAGCTTCACCACCAAAAGTCGAAGTTAATTGATCTACGCACTACGAAAATCGTAATAAATCATAGCACGAATATTTTCACGAGTGAGTTCCATTTTTTCAGCGATATGACATTTTAAACCCAACAAAAACAAAACACTAACGTATATAAGAGAAAAATATTAGCGGCCAGTATTTAAAAAAAGAACGAATTTCATTGCGTTTAAAATTATTGGAATCCCAGATTCCGCATACATAAGTAGCAGCATATGTACAACCAGCCACTAGTCTTACAAGCCTCCACAATCCGTACTTGACCCCCGTGGTGGAGTACGGCCTATACCTTCCTCAGGGAAGAGACCCGTGCCCCTCGGTGGGGACATAATGGGTTGACGACGATGATTTGAAATTCTTGTCGACAAGGACACCGTACGTACTGAGTGCGTATACTGAGTTTTTTCACTCACTTTCGATAGCGAGAGCGTTTGCGATTTGCATAGGAGTGACAAAGAGACAACTATGTGGCGCGCTTTGTCACTCCTATGCAAACTGCAAACGCTCTCGCTATCGAAAGTGAATGAAAAAACTCAGTATAAGCACACAGAATTTGAATTCAGTTTGTCGAATGTCAATGTACGTACAATGTAAGCCGCTGTCTTCTGACTGAATTTTTGTAGAGGAGAAAAAGGCAGCGGGATAGACTCAAAAGGACGTAGTTTTGCAAAAAGGATCCAATCCACACCAAGTGAGTTTGGAGATATTTGAGTTTTTAGGTTTAAGCCGACTAACGCTCTCCATACGGGTTCACTACCATGTGCCATAACTTTCCGTATACTCATAGAAACGCTATGAAAGTTTTTGATTCTTAAAATATAGAGCAAAGAGATCATTTTGGTATGATGATGATGATTTCCTCTTATCCCTTATCAGGGACATAGGGCTCGTAGAAGGGATCTCCATTTCTCGCGGTCTTGTGCGGCAACTCATTTTGGTATATTTAACTCTATTTTTTGGTATGTTGTGGGTTGGGTCCTTTTTGCAAAACTACTTCGTAGCGTAGCGGGACCCTATTACTAAGGCTCCACTGTCCGTCCGTCTGTTACCAAGCCGTATCTCATGAACTGTGAATACTGTGATAGCTAGACAGTTGAAATTTTCACAGATCCATGTATTTCTGTAGTCGCTCTAACAAACAAATCTTAAAAACGTAAAATAAATATTTATTAATTAATCAATAGAAATCCTTAAAAGTAATTAATATTGTATATTTTTATTACATTTAAGGTGATTTGAGAAAAGATGGTCGGAATGGAGTTTTTTTCGCTGCCTTTTTCGCCACTACACACGGCCCCAAGGCAGCGGCTAACATTATTCATAAGTGTATGTACATTGACAGTAAATTCTTCACGTTGAAATAAATTTCTGATTTCTGATTAACTAAAAAATAAGTAACTGTTAAATTATTTCCGAAAATTTCTTATAAAAAAAATCAGATGAAATTTCACTTTTAAAATAAGCTGCCAAAACGCTAATTGGGCAATATGGCGTCGCGGAGGAAACAGTGACGTCACTGGTCAGTAAACATAACCAATGAACGTGAGAACGCCACGAATAACAGACGCCATTTTTGGGATACCGCCGTTTAGCCAAAGTATTTTTCGCCAAATTTTACTTCCCAGTAAACTTATGGCATCAGTTTCATTTCCCAAATGAAACTTTAGCAAGTTTTTATTTCGCATTTTATTCATTTGGTCAAATTATCATTTCGCATAATTTTACTGCGTCAAGTTTTATTAAGACAAACGTTTATTATGCTAACGTTTTATTTTGGCAAGTGTTATTTTCAAATAATGCAACGGGGGGTCGGCGATGTAAAGAATACGTGACAACAGAAATATAGGTGCGACGACGCGCGTAGCGAAGCGGAGCGCGTCGGAGCGTTAGGTTCTCTATGTAAGATCGAAAACAGACTCGACTTTGATGCGTTCTTACCTTGCCTCTTGTTGCCTCTTTGGTAAAATGAATTTTGACCAAGTATTTATTTGGTAAACAACAACTTGCCATAATAACTTTTGCTAACTGTTTATTTGCTTTAAGTTGTTTTGAGAAATGTTTTTTTGCCAAGTGATAATTTGCGGAAAATAGTTTGGGAAGTAATACTTTGGGAAACGATTTTTGGCAATACATTAGTAAACCGCCATTTTTACTGAGTTGTGGTTGTGAATCCAGGCCGTTTTTGATACTATAGCTGCAGTATCATTTTTTGTTGGTGTTCATGGAGTCCTCGGAAGGTGGCCATTTTAAAATCTTTCGTGTATTTCTTCTAAGAAAGGCTTAAAATTACCACTTTCTGGAGACGCCATGAACACCAACGAAAAATCGTAGTAGTAGTTTAATCATAAAAACCAGAGGATAAATGTGTCTAGTGTTCAACACATCCAAGAGTATATATTTAAGTTTGTAAGTTTGTAATTTAAGCTTAAACTGTTTTGAAAAGAATAAATGTGGAGTTTGTTTGTTAGTTTCTTCGCCATGTAATCTATTAATTGTGAAATTACAACTTTACTTTGACGTTCATGAATAAAATATTTGTTCTTTTTTATTTTGACTTTGATTTATGGAAATCGTCAGATTTTATATTTTTCATTATCCAATCTGGGTTGTATTTTATGTGTGTAACATATAAGCTTTAATTCAATATAATCTTAAATAAAAATAAATCTAACTTAAATAACATAACATAACAATTATAGACTAAATAATAAAACTAAACTAAATATTAAACTAAATACATCCTACATAAAAACTAAATATAAAAAACAGTCTCTACACCGCTGCCGTTGGGGAGAGTTCCCAAGATACTTTGATTTTGATTTTTTAAATTATTAATTAAATTAATAAACTCACGCCCGATATCCCCGAAGGGGTAGGCAGAGGCACCAGTCACTGGAACTGGGCCCACGTTTTGCCGAGTTCATTAGGTCCCAAACGTGACAAGTGGCAAGCCTGTCGCCGTTCTCCGGGCACAATTTATCAGCGAATGGTGTTGCTGTACAAACAAATGTACGTAACTAAAAGTCATTGGTACATGCGTGGTTCGAACCCAGACCCTCATGATCGAGAAGCAAGGGTCAACCCCACTACGCCACCACCTATTTTGATTTCGATTTTGAAATATGGCATGGCATCCACTCACCCTGTGCGTCGTAAGCTCCCGTATGGCGTTGCACTTGAAAGAGCACATCTTGCAGGAGTAGAGGAATAGCTTGAAATCGGGCGAAGCGAGCAACTCCTGCGCTGGTGGGAGGTTGCCGCGGCGGCGGCGGCCCGGCCCCCGTTGCGGCCGGAGGGTCGACTCCAGAAGTCTCCTACGGGAACATCATCATCATCAACCCATTATGTCCCCACCGAGGGGCACGGGTCTCTTCCCTGAGGAAGGTATAGGCCATACTCCACCTCGGGGGCCAAGTCCGGATTGGTGGAGGCTTGTAAGACTAGTGGCCGGTCTTACTGTCAGAAGTTTTCAAGCCGCCCCTAAAGGCCTCTGACTTGGCTTAACGACTGCCATCTATCGACGGCAGCCGGCACCAACTGCTTAACGTGCCTTGCGAAGCATGGAATCGCTCGGAAAAAATGCCACTAGCGTTAGTCATAGACGGTGATCCATCCATAGACTGAACGCGCCGTATGTTGCTTAACCTTAGTGATCGTTCAAGATCACTCAGGCAGCCCAGGCTACGAGCGATTCGGTACGGGAACATCATCATCATCAATTTTCCGCAACGGGAATCAGTTGCAGATGAATCGCTCGTAGCCTGGGCTGCCTGAGTGATCTTAAACGTGCTCCCCAAGGCACGTTAAGCAGATGGCCGTCGTTAAGCCAAGTCAGAGGCCTTAGGGCGGCTTAAAAACTTCTGACAGTAAGACCAGCCACTAGTCTTACAAGCCTCCATCAATCCGGACTTGGCCCCCGTGGTGGAGTGTGGCCTATACCTTCCCCAGGGAAGAGACACGTGCCCCTCGGTGGGGACATGATGGGTTGATGATGAACCAGTTGCGGAGAGGTGCAAAATATGTGTCACATTACCGACCACTGTCCCCTATGGTCGATGAAGGGAGGCGTTCGGAAAATTCACGATGCCGACGAGGAAGTGATCGAGTGGATAGATGGCCTCCCTTTTGTATTTTAGCTCGCTGCATACCACACGCAAAATAAAATCATCATCAATCCATACATTATATCCTTGGAAATAGCTATAGTTATTAGTTCCGCGGAAATTTCCCGGGGTAGAATGTATCCTATAAGCCTTCTGAAAAGTATTTTGTACCAAAATTGATTTATTATAGATTTATTTTTCCCAAGGGAATTTCCCGTAGTGAAAGCAGTTTTTTGAGCTATAAAAGAAGGATTTTACTGAAAGAAAATTATTTTACAAATCTTTCCGCTTTATAATATGTGTATAGATAGACTCGGTAAAACGTGGGCCCAGTTCTAGTGATTGGTGCCTCTGCCTACCCCCTCGGGGATAACGGGCGTGAGTTTATTTATTTTTATTTTTTATGTATAGATAGATAAAATATTTGAATTGTTATATCCATTTTACTATTAGGTACCGCATTTTTACATCAATTTAATTTTCTCAATTTTCACTGTGCTTACTTGGCTTTCCTCAACGCCTTCGCTCGCTCCAACATTTGGTATGTAGTCTGTGGTTTCTGAAACGTAAAAAGAATGCGAACAGATTAACGTTGCAAGATTTTACGACACTTTTATACGTTCTAAACGAACGTATAAAAGTGTTATTATCACGAATTATTTCATCATCAACCCATTATGTACCCACCAAGGGGCACGGGTCTCTTCCCTGAGGAAGGAATAGACCATACTCCACCACGGGGGCCAAGTCCGGATTGGTGAAGGCTTGTAAGACTAGTGGCTGGTCTTACTGTCAGAAGTTTTCAAGCCGCCCTTGGGCCTCTGACTTGGCTTAACGACTGCCATCTATCGACGGCAGCCGGCACCAACTCCTTAACGTGCCTCGCGAAGCACGGAACCGCTCGGAAAAATGCCACTAGCGTTAGTCATAGATGGTGACCCATCCATGGACAGAACGCGCCGTATGTTGCTTAACCGTAGTGATCGTTTAAGATCACTCAGGCAGCCCAGGCTACGAGCGATTCGAATTCGAAATACGAATTATTTAAAAGTTATTAACTTTATTCCGAATCGCTCGTAGCCCCGGCAGCCTGAGTGATCTTAAACGATCACGAAAGTTAAGCAACACAGGGCGCGTCCATTGCATGGATGGGTGACCGTCCATGACTAACGCTAATGGCATTTTTCCGAGCGGTATCGTGCTTCGCAAGGCACGTTAAACAGTCGGTGCCGACTGCCGGCTTTGGCTTTGGCCGGCTGCCGGTTAACGACTGCCATCGATAGATGGCAGTCCTTAACCCAAGACAGAGGCCTTAGGGCGGTTTGAAAACTTCTGACAGTAAGACCAGCCACTAGTCTTATAAGCCTCCACCAATCCAGACTTGGCGCTCGTGGTGGAGTATGGCCTTTACCTTTCTCAGGGAAGAGACCTATGCCCCTCGGTGGGGACATAATGGGTAGACGATGATGATGATAATTTTTTTGTCTGTGTACTGTTGGTGTGTCTATTAACAATAAATAAATAACTACGGGGCCGAAAGGTTCTTGAATGGCCACACATCGGCAAGCGCAGCGTAGGACGACCAGCCACAAGATGGACAGACGATCTCATCCAAGTGGCAGGGAGACGCTGGATGCAAGCCGCTTCCAACCGGTCTTTTTGGAAATCAACGGAGGAGGCCGGAGTCCAGCAGTGGACTTTTTGTGGCTGAATGATGACGATGAAATAACTAGCCTGTTTGAAGACTATTAGAGCGGTGGTGGCGTAGTGGGGTTGACCCTTGCTTCTCGATCATGAGGGTCTGGGTTCGAACCACGCATGTACCAATGACTTTTAGTTACGTACATTTGTTTGCACAGCAACACCATTCGCTGATAAATTGTGCCCGGATAACGGCGACAGGCTTGCCACTTGTCACGTTTGGGACCTAATAAACTCGGCAAAACGTGGGTCCAGTTCTAGAGACTGGTGCCTCTGCCTACCCCTTCGGGGATAACGGGCGTGAGTTTATTATTATTTTTATTATTATTTATAGAGCCATCACAAACAGGGCGACTTGTCGCTGCGTCAAGTCGCCGCGTCAGACGCGACGTTGTCATTTGCTGCTGGCGTCTTGTCGTCGCGACTCCGCGACTCTGACGCCAAGTGTGCGGAGATTCGAGCAAAATATATGAAAATTGACGGCCGTAGCTTGTCGTCGCGTATCCCGTCCGGCCGCTGGGAGTTTATGATCCTGACAGGTCATGTTAGAACGGACGACGTAACCTTGAAGTGGCGTTAAATTTAAGATTAAAATATTTTTATGTCGTATTTATCCTACTAGCAAATAATTGTCATTGAAACTATATCATTGTGTAAACTTACAATCAATGTTATATGTTGCACAGTGATTTAAATGTGAAATAAGAAGATATCAATATTTAATGTTCGTGCGTAAAATCCTTACTACGCTGTCACAAGGTTATGTCAACCGTATTTTTTTGTAGTGACGTACCAAAAATAACGAAAATAATAACAGTCCCTTCAACGATACGAAGTTGATGAACAGGCTTTAGAAAAAGATCATCGCGTTCTCAGAATCTCTCCGTACCACTGCCGTACAAAGCGATTGAGCTGATCTGGGCCCAAATAAAAGGTCGCACAGCTCGCCACAACACTTCACCGCCATTCGGAACAAAAAAGATGATGACCCTTCTAAAATGCCTGCGAAAATGGCACAAGAGATGACTGAGTGAAGGTCGTCTAAAAAACAAAACTACTTAATCGTGAGTCAGTAGCAAAAGCTAGTTAAGAATAACGTAAGGAATGATAACGTTGCTTTTCTCCCATCACTAGTCATATGAAACAGACATGTGTCAGGATCCTAAACTCCCAGCGGCGGCACAATAGTCGCCGAACTGTCGCTGTCGCGTGGCGCCTACAGTCCGTTTTGTAATTCGATGCAAAAAAAAAATGACGCGGTTTTACCGCTATAAAAGCTATAGGTTACCTCGGTAGATTTTTTTTACCGTGAATAGAAGACTCATGTGACCAAAATCCTTATCACGTCAAAGACATTAAAATTTAATTACTCGTAAGAGCAAAGTCTAAAAAAAACACCTGCGTAGCATACACAATTTAACTTGGAAGTAAAATGGGGTTATTTGGTTTTTACGTACTAGCAACATTCAGACATTGACAGCCTAAGAATTGTATGGAGATGTCAACGTGACAATTTTTTTTTTTGCATTGAATGAAAAAACAGACTTTAGTGCGCGCATAGGCTTCATATTTTGAATTTCTATTTTCATCTTACCTCGTCCTGAGTTTTCGCGGCGCTAGTCTGGGGCTCCGACTGCATGAGGATCACGTTTCCTTGCTCCCCTTCCACCATCACGAACGACGAGGAGTCCGTGTCGTGATCTGCTGGGGAAGACGGTATGGTACAAGTTTACAACACACTGTGTACAGCAGTGGTTCTTAAACTATTTGCAGTCACGGACCACTTTAAGAATTCCTAAAATGCCACGGACCCCTGTCAATATATGAATATTAATCTCTTGTGGAAAAAAAACAAGATTAAAGAATCACTCGCCTCGCGCCCGCTTGACAATAACCAGCGAGAGTGGTCAAGCAAATTAGGATTTAGTTAACTTTAATTTTTTTTTCATTAATCTTAAGAGTTAATTGAGCTGCTGCGGACCCTTAGCGCGCATATTACGGACCCCTTAGGGGTCCGTGGACCCCACTTTAAGAAACCCTGGTGTACAGTCACGAGCAATAATATACACACCGTTACATTTTCTAAAAGTCTTAACTTAAAACCATCTAGAAACCAGTGTTCGACAAATTGTCCTAAATTATGTAACCAATGGTTAGATAATATAGGACAAATTCCCGTACACATATACAGTACAGAACAAAATGTATACGTCGTACAAAATGTGACAGTGTGACTGTATATTACATACGCTTTTTTGCATTATAAATTCAAATTCAAATATTTCATTCACAATAAAAACGAAATTGAAATTGAAAATAGTTTATTTTTATCATCGAAATAGATTAAGTTACATAAGAATCACATTGGGTTATAAATTACTAGTATTCATTATTAAATAAAATAAATTACAAATAAAAAAATGACAAATAAAGGAGTATGCTCAGCCTAAATGTTGTGTGTGAGTGATCAACACAATGCTGATTTTCAGCTACTCCTTTTAAATTATACATTGAGAATTAAATAATATTATTAATTGTCATGGATGTTTACATGTTTGACGTCGCTGTTTCTAGTTCCCACGACACAGGGTATCCTAGTATGGGGCCAGAAGTAATGTACGTGCCTGTATGTAAATGTTATGTTATGTATTATGTAATCTTGCCAAAACTAATTTAAGATGCCTTATTCTAATATCGCTTTTGCCTAAATACCTAAATGCCTAAACACAGTCTGAAATTGGTATAAAGTAAGAAGCTTGTAAGCATCAACAAGCTTATTAGAGTTTTCGTAAGATCACACGGCATTCGCGAATTAATCCATCATTGTCATGTGCGCTTGCGTTACAAATTCAGCGTGAAAATAAAAATACCAAATAATAAAACCGTCGTTATCATCTGGTGTGTTTATGTTTTTAAGTGTTCGCATGAAAATAAATATTTACTGCAAAGAAGACCCTGTTTTACGCTTCAAACCTTATACGCCTTGTCAAATATTGCATTTTGTATATTTTTTTTGTATTTTCTTTGTTTTTATTGTATTGCTATTTGCGGCCTACCACCGCTGCATTTTCCTACCGCACTATTAGACTACTGTAAGATCGTTAACACTAATATTCGCATTCTGAATACCAATGGTACAGTCGACAGCACAGCAACCTTCACATTTTAGTTGCAAAGTCGCCCGTAATGCGACTGAGTAGAGTGCATGGGTGTATATATGAAGTATGCCCTCTTTCATTGTACCTCTAACAAGAGTCCTTCTTTAACATTTCCTTTCTTTCTTTGCCTTATAGTACCACCATCTTACCTGTTCAGTTGATAGCGGCGCTAGTGGAGAATTTAGTACTAACATTTACGAAATTTACCTAGAAAAATAAGAATATTTTAACGCGTCTTTCAATTTTAATGAAAATATATCTATAAATCTGCAAGGGTGTATAAGATGATGTGCTGTCGACTGTACGGCCATGTTGTATTAATTAGGGTTCCGTAGGTAACCTGTTTTGAAAAGAATAAATGTGGACTTTCTTTGTTAGCTTCTTTTCCACATAATCTAGTAATTGTGAAACAACTTTGACATTCGTAATTCTACTGTGAACATAACTTGTATTTAATATGCATTACTTAAAAAAATATATTTTCTTTTTGCCGTCAAAATCATGGTATCCTAGTGTGGGGCCAGAAGCAATGTATGTGCCTGTATGTAAAGGTTTATGTTTACTATAAAGGTTTATGTTCACAAAATGTAATCTATACTAATAATATTATAAAGAGGGAAGATTTTTATTTTTGTTTGTGTGTGTATGTTTGTAATGAATAGGCTCAGAAACTCAGAAGGCTCAGAAATAGGCTTAGAAAGCCACATTCTTCGTGAGTAACATAGGCTATATTGGATTTTCAAAAAGTTTAAGGTTCAGTACGAAATCGCGAATAATGTAACCCAAGGTGTACAAAGTTACTACCCCGGGAATTATCCACGGAACTAATATAGCTATTTCCACGGAAACGTTATTTCCACCCGCGCGAAGCCGGGGCGGGTCGCTAGTGTAACAATACTGTTGAAGACTCCTTGGAACCATATTTTTGTGTTTTTATATTTTTGCTTTTATGACTTTTATCGCATGTCACTCATCATTGTAACATTCTGTTTGTCACCTCATCTTCATCCATTTTTGTTCTCGTTTTCTGTTATTATATTTTATTTAACCAATTTCACCCTTTCCTTTAAATACAGTCCACTCCCCAACAAATACTTTGATTGATTTATTCAATATTATATCTCACCTTGCTCGCCTTCCACCATAACATAGGATTCCTGGTCTTCTTGATCTGTAAAACAGTTATAGACCATTTGAAATATATTCTAGCGGGGCCATAGACGAAAGTATCTACGTGATGAGGTGATTTTTAAACAACGTCCTCAAAGAATCGCTCTTAGCCCCGGCCGCCTGAGTGATCTTAAATGATCACGAAGGTTAAGCAACATAGGGCGCGTTCAGTGCATGGATGGGTGAAAGGTGTATGAATAACGCTATTGGAATTTTTCGCAAGGCACGTTAAGCAGTTGGTGCCGGCTGCCGTCGATGGATGGCAGTCGTTAAGCCAAGTCGGAGGCCTTAGGGCGGCTTGGAAATTTCTGACAGTAAGACCAGCCACTAGTCTTACAAGCCTCCACCAATCCGGGCTTGGCCCCCGTGGTGGAGTATGGCCTATGCCTTCCTCAGGGAAGAGACCCGTGCCCCTCGGTGGGGACATAATGGGTTGACGATGATTCAACGTCCAATGGTACGGGATGGAATACCTGGGACATTGTTTTTAGATGGACTCAATTCATATTCAAATATTATATAATGTTCACTTTATGAACGTCAAAGTTATTAGTTTCACAATTAATAGATTACGTGGAGTCGAAGCTAACAAAGAAACTCAACACTTATTCTTTTCAGAACAATTAAATTCGCAAACTTTCAATCGCATGTGTCTAAAAGAGAGTTATATAAAAAAAATTGCCACGCTAAGAAGATGCAGTCTTCTTAAAAACAAATTCGCTCAAAAGACATGTAGGCATAATAATTCACAAAAGGCCTTGTGAAGCTAGCTTCCCACGGTCCGCGATATCGCGGACGGACGCGGACGTCCAACGACCACGCATCACGAGAGGCTCTCTCACCAACTGACCTGTGTCGTCTGTCTGTGCTACCGCGGACCGAGACCCGCCCACGGTGTGTCGTGCGAGCCGGTCCGCGATATCACGGACCGTGGGAAGCTAGCTTCACAAGGCCTTTTGTGAATTATTATTTTTCTCTGGTGTGTACAATAAATGAAACATAAAAACAAACATTTACATACAGCCACATCCGTCGTTGCGCTTGATAAAACCGACAAACGTAAAATGCTGACTATTCAGGATAAAAAAAACTTAATAATTTCATCATCATCATCATCAGCCCATTCTGTTCCCACCGATGGGTACGGGTCTCTTCCCTGAGGAAGGTATAGACCATACTCCACCACGGGGGCCTAGTCCGGATTGGTAATACGGTATTTGACACTATCAACAATAAATTATTTGTGATGCTCGATTAAAACAAAAATTACAAAATGATTCGGAAAATGTATTTCTTTTAATCATTTACTAGTTATTACAATTTTTAAACAGATGAAACATAAAAAGAGTGCTCTGAAATGTGACGTCACAAGCAAGTATTTTCATACAAAATTCCGTTTTAAAAGTAACTCATTTGACATCCTGTCAAATACCCAATTACGACGCCTTTTTTTATTCAGTAAATACATAGTTGATGCAAGCCGCTTCCAACCGGTCTTTTTGGAAATCCAGCGAGGAGGCCTATGTCCAGCAATGGACTTCTTGTGCCTGAATGATGATGAGGATGATATTGTTGATATTTACATTGTAAGTTTCAAGCTAGCTAGCCCAAAATGGGTTTCACACGCGCGTCGAGCTAAGAAAATCGCACCCCTAGATGAAAACCCCACTTCAAAATAAAATGTCAACATTTAGTTAGCTACTTTTTCGACTTCCTGGCCTTATACCGGACCGGACCATATAACTCCCATAAAGATACCTTCAACTTGAAGGAGACGTAACAAGAAATACTAACAAGATACAAAAAAATAACAAAAAAAAATAATGTTTTTTAGGATTTTCCAGACGCAGCGATTGCTTCTGGCCCCACACTAGGATACCCTGTATAATATTTCTAATCTAATGTACTTCAACAAAGAACCACCGACCCAAATTTAGGCTGGCTCATTGGTCTAGCCGTTAAGGCGCTTAACACAGAGGTCGTGAGTTCAATTCCCACTGCAGGCCGCCGTTCATTTGTACCAATGATCTCAGAAATCATAAATCAGAAATTCATTTCAACGTAAAGAATTTACATTCTGCTTGTTGAATGTCAATGTACATAAAATTATAATGTTAGCCGCTGCCTTAGGGCCGAATGTAGTGGAGAAAAAGGCAGCAAAAAAAAACTCCACTCTGACCATCTTTTGATGAGTGTGTTCCAGACTGGGTGTATCCCCATGTTTGAGATGACGTCCTTACTTGGTTCTATTTTTCTCTCAGTATTCTAATTTTTGACCAGGGGTGCAATTACGTAAGACTCCACTGTATGGATTTGTCTAATTTAGCCCTTTTGTTCCCGGTATGTCACACTGTTACATTCTGGGACTTTTTTCCCAGTAGGTATATCATACTCTTACTCCGAACTGTCATATACAATACATTCCTATTTTGACTCTTTCGAGTTGCGTAAATGTTTAACCCGATAGAGTGGAAAGTTACGTAATATAAGGGCAGGTTACGTGATGGTGTTGTGTTGAAGCTATTTATTTATTTACTTTCGCGATATTTCGCCTGAAGCTTCTTTGGTAAATTCATTCGCACATATTGAGATAACTAGAATCGAATTTATACTTCACAAAGTAACATCGCAGTGTTTATGTACATTTAGTTCCAGATGCGTTGAAGCGTCAAACAGAAAATTCACACAAAACGGAAGCGATGTGGCGTCAAACTGAAAATTCACATTATCAAATCGCAGTTGCTATTATATTTATAAGGATTCAAAGGATTTGTAGCGACAAAATTAAAATGCATACAATGAGATCTGCTGCTATACAAATAACATAACATTTACATACAGGCAGATACATTGCTTCTGGCCGCACACTAGGATACCGTGTCGCGGGACCTACAGTCCGTTTTTTAATTCGATGCAAAAATAATGACGCGGTGTTACCGTTTTAAAATATGTAGATTTTTTTTACCGTGAATAGAAGACTTGTGTGACCAAAATCCTTATCACATCAAAGACATTAAAGTGTAATTCCTCATAAGAGCATATTATTTAATTATTAATTTTTTAATTTTTTTAAATTAAATTTAATAATTATTTAAATTTTTTTATATACAGATAACTAATGAGTCACACATAGTTCACAACTTGCCTATAAGTAAAATGTGGATAACGTAGTGGACTACATGTTTATTAATCTAAAATTCTATTATTATAATTTTTTGTATTATTTTAATATGTAGTTGTTTGTTATTCCAAATAAATAAAATAAAATAAAATAAAAGTTATTTAGAATCAGACGCACTGAAGATACAAATTCGAATAATAAAATCACAGTTGCTAAATGTATTTAGTTCGGAGTGCGAATTATTAATACAAATTGTATGCGATGTGACGTCAGACAGAAAATTAACTAAATCAAATCAAATGCCACGTGACGTCAAACTACAAATTCACATAATCTAGTGGAATGCAACGTAGCGTCAAAGAGAAAATTCACATAATCAAATCATAACATAACACTATCATACAGGCACATACATAAATCGAATGCGAAGTAACGTCAATTTCGAATCGCAGTTGCTATGTTTATTTATTTTCAAATGCGTGGAATCGACAACTGAAAATTCGCAAAGTCAAATCGGATGCGATGCGGCGTCAAACTCCAAATTCACAAAATAATATCGCAATTGCTATAATCCTTGGCATCTGAAAGTATATTATAGTCATACGGCGCGTTCAGTCCATGGATGGGTCCCTGTCTATGACTAACGCTAGTGGCATTTTTCCGAGCGGTTCCGTGCTTCGCAAGGCACGTTAAGCAGTTGGTGCCGGCTGCCGTCGATAGATGGCAGTCGTTAAGCCAAGTCAGAGGCCTTAGGGCGGCTTGAAAACTTCTGACAGTAAGACCAGCCACTAGTGTTACAAGCCTCCACCAATCCGGACTTGGCCCCCGTGCTGGAGTATGTTCTATACCTTCCTCAGGGAAGAGACCCGTGCCTCTCGGTGGGGACATAATGGGTTGATGGTGATGATGATGAAGGGCGGGAAGACAGTAGGTGCACCAAGGCAATCACAGATTGGTGGCCGAGAACAGGACGACGGTCAGTGGGCAGACCTGCGGCCCGATGGTCGGACGATGTCGTTGAGTCGGCGGAAGGTCCGTGGATGCGGATGGCGAGAGACCGTGGAAATGGCATTTGGGGGAAAAGGCCTACACCCAGTAGTGGGCAGCGGTGGGTTGATGATGATGATGATGAGAAAATAAATCAAACTTGCCCTTTTAGTTTCTTATGAGTTGCAGTCTAACCAAAAATTCACATAAAAAATCGCAGTTGCTGAACCAAATAAACATAAACATTTACATTGCTTCTGGCCCCACACTAGGATAGTACCTGTGTCGTGGGAACCAGAAACAGCGACATCGCAAACATGTAATTATCCAAGACCTGGAGTTTTTAAATTGTAAGCGCGATATTATTTCTACAGGGTGACTTCATTCACCGTTCAAGGGGACATTCTAACCATGACACAAACACATATGATGACGGTAGTTTTGAAATAATTGGTTCCCGTTCGCGGCGTTCAATGAAATCAGGAGAAGAACTTTATATTTTTTTTATATTATGTTAGGATATACTTTATTGTACAAATAAATTACATTCGCAGAATTTTTATAGAATGAAGTACAACTGGCAGCCTTATTTCTATAAGCAATTTCTTCCAGGCAACCATAGACCTCTGTCTAGAAAGAAATTAGAGACGGTATTCGTGCAATTAAGAAATATTTTTATAATTTATGTTCATTATTCAATAATCATTCGCCACATTATCTTGTTTCCTTGATTCTGTTTGGTCAGAAGGGTTTAGGTTCATAATGTCCAAATCCCAAAGTGGTCCCGTGTAAATTCGGTCAAGATCTGTTGACGGTAGCCATGTAAATAGCACCAAGCTCTTCAATTCGCAAAGGCATCATACGATAATAAACAGACTCAAGCATAAGAATATTTTTAATCGTGCATGCGGGAAAAAAAACAAACATACAATACAGAATAAAGCGATACATAATACAGTCAGCGCCACCTTGTGTCCACAAAACAAATTACTAATTATTATAACTCTGTATCCTGGTTGGAGGAGGCCTATGTCCAGCAGTGGACTTCTTGTGGCTGAATGATGATGATGATGTATCCTGGTTGAGCAATAAAGTGTTAAAACTATCTACATTACACGTCAATAAAACAATTTAATTTTCGTCTTTCCTTACCATCGCCATCGCTGGATTGCAGAACGCAGGTCACCGTAGTGTCGTCTGGGCCGATGAATTCGCCGCCAGCCCCGGACGATTCCTGAAAATATTCTCCTTGCTGAAAATGCACAACGAGCCCCATTCAGTTTCTGGATCGAAAACTGGCATGCGTTTTCGTAAGTTGTAAATCAAATACAACACCAGAACAAAATACCCCAAGATATATTAGAGTTACCTCCATCGCGGTTTAAGAATTGTGTTAAGCACACTCTTTGGAAAAAAGCTTACTATAAAATCAACGATTATTTAGAAGACAAGGATGTCTGGCATTAAACAGTAGTTTAATATTAAATGTATTTTAGAGGATAACTGTGTCTAGTGTTCAACACACCCAAGAGTAATATTTTTTTCAGTTTGTTAATTAGGTTAAAACTATTTTGAAAAGAATAAATGTGGAGTTTCTTTTTTAGTTTCTTCTCCATGTAATCTATTAAGTTGTTAAACCAACAAATTTGACGCTCATAAAGTAAACATTTTGTTTGTACTATGAATAAAATTTTATTCTTTATTTATTTATTTACATTTGTATATATACAATAAATAAATCACATACTAAAGAACAAAGAAAACAAACTGAATCATCCCTCTTCAAGCATTCCCTTGCATTCTTCAAAATATTTTGATTTTATTTGAAAATGGAAAACACCAAGTTTAAGCTCATACTCTCTCACTTACTCCCCGTCTATCTCTCCGAGTGAAGGCCTTTGTCCCACAGATTCTACGACTTAGGATATTATTTGGCAACATTCAGAACAACAATATATAAAAAGACACCATCTGTTTCATTTCACCATCATTAGTAACGTTGTTTCATACATAATGCTTAGTACTATAATCAATCAATCCATCAATCAAGCAATCATTTGATTAACCAATCAGTCAATCAATATCTTATCTTCCGGAACTACCCCATCCATCATCCCCATCACCAAAGGTTAGCTGGATGAAAATACTTTTAGTATTGAGCTCGCCTATGTACATGACTTTATTGTGCAATAAAGAATTTTCAATCAATCAATCAATGACTTAATCAAAGAATGAATCAATCTAGAAATCAATCAATCAATATATCGCACCCTTGCAAGAACAACGTGATAGTTCGAAGAAATCCATTTTTTATTCATAGATTATTATTTTTTTAACGCGATTTTATTTACTCCGAAAGCGCCGGAATAATGAGCAAAAGAGACACTGCATCACGTTATAGCGCTATCTCTTTCGGCCATTACTTTGAAACCTTAAAAAAATGCTCTCATGTAACGTAAGGGTTTCGAAATAACACGTTGTTCTTGCAAGTGCACGATATCATCTCTTAATCTTCCATAGCTGGACGTAGGCCTATCCAAAGGCACGCCACTTTCCGTCCTCAGCAATCCTCATCGAGCCGCTACCAGCAACCTGCCTCCAGAGTTGCTACTCTAAAAAATGTATCTCCTCGACGATTACTTGGACAAGGGGGGTTTCCAAGTAATCTTGGCCGTTAAAACGATTATTGTAAAAAATATTATTAAATAAACAATAAATTGATAAATACAACAATTAAAGTGTCCATAATTTATATAGACTATATGAAAACCCGGCTTCGCTCGACTAAAATCTAGTCTCATAATGCTATTGCACATTCTATCTACCACCTTTAGTTCAGTATTTAATTTTTAAGTATTTTCATATCCATTTGCTTTTTCATTTCATCAAATTAGACCCTAGAGTTCACAATGGACACCTGTGACACGTAACGACGTGACACCAACGCAACATTGGTGACATTGACATGTTTATTTGGCAACGCCACCATTATATAGAAAGATCATTTTTATATTGAAATTATCGATAATCCGAATTTTCCGCCTTCGATTTGATATGCGTTTCGTTCGAGTCTACCGGTACGAAATTATTAATATAGATTTTAATTTCAGTAAATGTAAAGAATACATTTTTTTTTTCATTTATAGTAATCAGCATCCGTACGTAATGTCGGTAAGCCCAAGTTTGGGCTAGATTGCTATACTCTGATTTTTAATTGGGTGGACTAAACTGACAGTTGGTGGGATGCCACGTAAGGGAAAATAAAAAATAGTGTTGTGCTCAGAGTGATCGAATAATAAATATTTTCATTCAATCATTCGTTCATTCAATTGCAGACTGGTGTATGTAATGTAACTCGCTCGCCCGGCCCTGAGTGATTTAAGATTTAGTTTTGATAATTCTTTAACCATATTCCTAAATCTTTAAAGTTCAAATTTGTTAAAAATGTTTAAAAATTTTTGTTAAATCTGAGGATAGATAAGTTTAGAACGTCGTCTGGTTATGCAAGCCTATTTACATTTTCCTGATCTCACGTGTGTGTATGCTTTGGGTGACATTTTAGACCTACTCTATTAAGCTCTCTTAAATATTCTTATATCTTATCCTATCTCTCTCTGTATGTCATATTGGTTGTTTGTTACCTGTTTTACACTCCAATAAACAAATTAAATTACATTATAAACTACGTACGCACACGAATTACTAAGCTGAAATGGAGATGGGCGGGACATTTGGTTAGGCGGGAAGACGGCCGGTGGACTAAGGAAGCCACTGAGTGGTGGCCAAGAACGGGTCGAAGGTCGGTGGGCAGACCACCAGCCCAATGGGCCGACAACATTGTGAAAGCGGCTGGGAGACACTGGACCGGATGGGTTGGCGTGAAAGAGAAGAGTCTTCTGCCCAACAGTGGGCTCTATTTACGGGCTGATTAGATAGAATAAACTGTAAAATTAAATGATACTTAAGTTAGAGGATTTCGTGATAAAATTATACATTTATAACTTAACAACATGACAGACATACCATATTCATTCCTTTCTGTTTTGGAATAAGAAAAAATAAAATAAAAACTAGATTTAAAATTTTAATCACTTTTAAAGTCTTAGGACGAATTGCACCTCGATTTTAAAATGCGTTAGCGCTTTGTATTGTCAAACGTTACAAAGACTTCTCATTAAAATAAAATTAGCAACTAAACACGTTTAAAGATTTTGGTGCAAGCTTCGTTTTGCTTAGCTAATAAATTTATTGAAATGGAAAATCAAATAGATAATATGAAAAAAAAACAAAAAATTAAATACTGAACAAAAACATGTGGTCGATACAATAATGAAAGCTGTAATTCTACATTGAGAAAACAGCTTTCTCCTTTTTCCTAGATGGCACATGTGGATTATTGTCTAAGTCGCATATTATGTCGTTAGATTCACTGGCTATTAGGTTTATAAATCAGAATCAGAAATTCATTTCAACGTAAAGAATTTACATTCTGCTTGTTGAATGTCAATGTACATACAGTTATGTATAATGTTAGCCGCTGCCTTGGGGCCGTCTGTAGTGGAGAAAAAGGCAGCGAAAAAAAAAACTCCACTCTGACCATCTTTTCTCAAATCAACTTAAAGCTAATACAAATAAAACTTACAAAACAATATCTTGGATGTGTTGAACACTAGACACATTTATCCTCTGATTAAATTTAATATTAAACTACTATTTAAAGCCATACGTCCTTGTCTTCTAAATAATCGTTGATTTTATAATAAGCTTTTTTACAAAGAGTGTGCTTAACACAATTCTTAAATCGCGTTGGAGGTAACTCTAATATATCTTGGGGTATCTTGTTGTAGAACCTTATACAGTGCCCCATAAAGGAAGTATTAACTTTTGCAAGTCTAAATCGTGGAAATGACAATTTATGTTTATTCCTAGTATTAACGTTATGATGGCTACCAAGTGTTTCGAAGTCTTTAATATTTTTCCTAACGTACATAATATTTTCATAAATGTATTGGCTTGCAACTGTTAGGATGTTGATTTCTTTGAAAAAATTTCTTAGTGTGTCCCTACTACCTAGCTTGTAAATAAATCGGATCGCTCTCTTCTGCAATATGAAGATAGTCTCAATGTCTGCTGCCCGGCCCCATAGTAGTATACCATAGGGCATAATACTATGGAAGTAACTAAAATAAACAAGCCTAGCAGTTGCAACGTCAGTAAGTTCTCGAATTCTTTTCACGGCATATGCTGCGGAGCTAAGTCTATGTGCCAATTTTACAATATGTGGGCCCCATTGTAGTTTGGCATCGATTGTGATACCCAGAAATACAGAATCTTCAACAAATTCTAGTTTTTCATTTCCAATCACAATGTTATTTTCAACTAATTTTAAATTTATTTATTGTTTTTAATTTGTGATGAGGAACCCAGCCATGATACTATTGTATTGATCCTTCAAGATATAACGAAAAATAAAGTACGTTTTGAAGGCAAAACTTTATTATTCAAGCGTTAAAGGCTGAGGTGTTACAATGTGACCAATAAATACCTACTATATCCTCGTGAGGCCCAATGTCTTCAAGTGATCACAAAATCAATTGTTATTTTCAAGGTCGGGCCTTACGAGGATATAAAGAAGATACTGTACATAGTAGACAGGACACAATATGGTATACGAACCTATCACTAGCAAAATATTATTGGTTGAAAACGGTTAACTACAGAGTTATCATCTAAACCATATGAAAAAAAAGTGGATATTATATGTCTAGTCGGGTTGACATCTCGTTACTTAAACGAAATATTTCCTAAAGTTTGTGGGTTTTTCAGATGTAGGTATGTTTGTTTAATTGGTAGGTATTTATTATTAAGATTAAATTTTCCCCAAATAAAGGAAATAAAATTGAAGAGTGAATGATTGAATGAACTCGAACATTCAATGAACACATCAAGTCACATCACTACGATCTTGCTCTGGCAACATTTAAAAAAAATAAGAGCTTTTTGAACTGTCAGTTTAGTCCACCTAATTAAAAATCAAGGTATAGATTGGGTTATCCCAGGGCTAAAATTTCACAACTTCTTTTTTCTCATAAGTGACAACAAATAAATATGGGAAATAACAGAGACCCCTAAATATACTTAACCCCTTAAAAATCCTACTCTACTTTTATATCCCCTAAATTTAGGGGGAAAACCCTTCCCCTTCCCAAGTTTTGTACCCTGCCTGCCTCAGATCGAAAGTACAGAGAGCTGGTAGGGCCATAGGCTGCTTTTGCCGGTTCAAAGCCTTTCTAACAAAAAAAGGAACCTAACAGGATATAAAAAAATACTTTATAAAAAAAAGGTTTTTTGTCTGTAAAATTTTTTTTCTTCCTAAAATCCTCGGTCAGGCTCTTCCGACGGAAAATCAGGAAGTAGGTATATCCGAAATAAAATTTATAATTTACTGTATTTACTTACCGAATTCGCAACTAATCTGTACTGATCTCCGCTCTCGCTTTCACATCTGAAATGGTAGATGTTATAGGTTAGAGCAACCAGTCTTAAGGCGGCGACTGACATTGAATGTTCACTCGTTGTGAATATTCGCATGAATATTTGTTCGTTGTGAGCAAATGATCGCAACACCTGAATATTCGCGACGAATATTTGCTCGCCTGTGCTCCATCCCATCCATCCAGCAGCAAGACACGAGCCGTGCTCATGCAGGGAGCGACTGACTTGTATGTAATGTAACATCCAAAGGGATTCGCCAAAGAATCGACTGCTGAGTGGAGCGCGCTCGGGCCCACGGTGGGCTGAAAATTGTCTTCCGTAGACTTAGGGATTTCAATTTTCAAGTGGCGGATTTTCTGCCGGATATCGCTACTACTAGTTATCTAATCTCTTTAAACTAGCAATTCTTGTATTTATATATAATCAGAATCTCGGAAACGGCTCCAACGATTTTCACGAAATTTTGTAGGCAGATGCTTTCGGGGGCGTTTAATTGATCTAACTAGGTGGTAATATTTTTAGAAAACGTGGATTTATCCGTGTTTTAAGCCAATTGAAATTTGCTAATTATATAATATGTTATTAACATACAGAGGTAAATTTCGCGTCTATCTGCAAGGTTGGGATAGTCCTGACGGGAAAACGGGCGACCCGTTTCGGGCCGATTTCAAGAGACCCGGTGCGAGTCATGATGTTTATTTTCCAAGTTTTTTTTTTTGTTGGAAAAGGATTATTTTAATTTTATATTACAATAAAGTACCGTCAAAAAAGTTCACCCAGGTACTTACTTATTTATTACTAATGCAAAAATGACACCGATGTGAATAGGCTAGTTTCCAAAAAAAATGTAATTAGTCCGTCTTTTAGATTATAAAAAAATATTGGATACGTATTTTTTCTTTTTTCGATTAAACAAAAAATAACAAAGATATAGCCCATTGAAGTTACGTGTGACGTCACTCAGTGCTGCATTTTGTAGTTTGTTGTAATATTTTTTTATAATCTAAAATACGGACTAAATAGGATTAAATTATTTTGACCCTGGAAACTACCCTATTCTGCACAAAAACGGAGGAATTATAATTTTTTTAAGAAAATTTTGTATGAAAACAGTATGAAAAATCTAATTATCTAATTTTTCATACTGGTTTCATACAAAATTTTCTTAAAAAAGTTATAATCCCTTCGTTTTTGTGCAGAATTCAAATCGGTGTCATTTTTGCATTTGTAGCGATAGCCGGCATACTCGTACAATCCGCCACTTGAAAATTGAAATCCTTATGTCTATGGAACTCGATTTTCAGCCCACCGTGGGGCGCTCGGCGCTCGTATCGAGCTGTTCGGCTCGCTGTACTGACATGCCTAAATATTCGACTTGTAACGTGCTCACATCGAGCGAATATTCCACGTCAGTCGCCGCCTTTAGAAATATTGAGTGCGGTATTCATCAATTCAGACATCATTCTGTTTGTTGAATGTCAATGTACTTGTAATGTTAATGTGGGCCGCTTAATGTAACTTGCAAGCCTTACAGGCTATGCCAATCACCTTAGTTCTTTGGCGAACCATCTAATTTCCAGGCTGCAATACATGTTGGCCGAGCTTAGGCCAACGCGACCGTGGGCAAACTAATACAAGGCAAGCGCTACTGTCTAGACGTTCGGCAAGTTTACCGAGAATAATACGGGGTGTCCCAGAAATGTCACAGTGACACCGGAGGTAGACCTGCTCAAAAGGCATCGAACCAACCTAACACGACCTCAGTAAAAGTTGCACGGTTTTTGAGATATGGCCAATTTAAACTTGTTCTAAATTTTCACTTTTTTTAACCGGCCTTACCAATAAATAAGATATACACTCGGAATAACTACTTGATGTTTATCAATTTATACTGGTTTAGGGCTGATTTTTCAATAGTCCGATAACTTTTATTCCTCAGATAAAAGCTATGACTATTGAAAAATCAGCCCTTAATAGCATTTAGCGTACAAATAACCAGTTTGTCAGAGCTCGCATAACGGGTGTATACACAGCTCGTAACCTTTATTAGTAAGGCCGAACAAGTTTAGTGCTAGCATTAAGTTAGATAGCCCTCGTGTTTGGTTTTTTTAATTGTACTCGGTCACGAACTTACTAACTTAGCGTAAGTGCTAGCATAGCACTAAGGTTGTTAAAAAAATTGAAAATTTAGAGTAAGTTTAAATTGGCCATATCTTGAGAACCGTGCAACTTTTACTGAGGTCATGTAAGGATTGTTCGACGCCTCTTGAGCAGGTCTACCTCCAGTGTCACTGTGACGTGTCATTTTTGGGACACGCTGTATGTCAAAGACACTCCGAACATAGCCAGTGGGCAACTCACCTAACGAAGGTCAAATTGAGTAGATCCAACTGCAGAAGCCCCTTGCCTCTGTTGTCATACACCTGCATGTATTTGGCACTCTCTCCATCTGTCTCCACCTGGATCGTTTCAATGTCCTGCCGTCATGAAATAAAGTAAGGTAAGGTAAACTGAATTACATTAAAAAAGGGTCAAGGGGAGAAATGTAAATAAAGCGATCAGTAAGAATAGGGTCACAATCTGCAGATAAAGTTCCGGATAAGTTTTGCGCAACCAGGGCTGCCGTTTGTCCTAAAGAAGCCATAAACGAACACACGCAATATAGGAAAATTTATTTAAATTTAGAACAAACGGCAGCCCTGGTTGCGGATAGCTTATCTGGAACTTTATTTGAACATGTTGAAACAGGGGCTAAATAAGAATTAAAAAAAAATGTCATTACTCTTGAGCCATGGAGAAAGGCAGGTCCTTTCACATGTTTTCCGGACGAGACCGCGAAAAAGTTAGTATGCGATTATTTTATAAGGTCTTTCCTGTGTGTTCAATACATAACCATAAACATAAACATTTACATACAGACACATACACAGCTTCTGCCTCCACACTAGGACACCTGTGTCATGGGAACCAGATACAGCTACATCACAAACATGTAAACATCCAAGACCTGGGGTTTTTTTTGTCCCCAGCCGGGTTTCAAACCCAGGACCTCTCGCATGGTGGGCAGATGCACTAACTTCATCAAGTTTACAAATTTTCACACAAAAGTCTGCACTAACCGTTGCGCCACAGGGGTCGTCCTCTGTGTGAAAATTCTCTACGAAAGTGGATTTGATTATTTCTGTATGACTGAGGCTTTATACCTCCGCAGGGTTCAGCCCTCTCAAGCTGGCTTCCCACGGTCCGCGATATCGCGGACGGACGCGGACCAGCTCGCACGACACACCGTGGGATGGGTCTCGGTCCGCGGTAGCACAGACAAACGACAGGTCAGTTCGAAGAGCCTCTCGTGGTGCGTGGCTGTCCGTGGTCGTCGGCCGTCCGCGTCCGTCCGCGACATCGCGGACCGTGGGAAGCCAGTTTCAGTGTGGGCTTAATTGCAAAGTCACACCATCATCATCAACCCATTATGTCCCCACCGAGGGGCACGGGGCGCTTCCCTGAGGGAGGTATAGGCCATACTCCAACACGGGGCCCCAGTCCGGATTGGTGAAGGCTTGTGACTAGTGGCTGTTCTTACTGTCAGAAGTTTTCAAGCCGCCATCTGTTGGTTAGCCGTTTTGCTACATGGACGTTTTGCTAATTAGGCATACTGCTCATTAGACGTTTCGCGGTGTTAGACGTTGTGCTACTTAGACCTTTTGATAAGGGAGCCTGTTATCACTCTGGTTCAAACGTTGTCATTTAAATAACTCCTAGTTACACTTGAGCCATTACAAACGTGCTGTAACGAGGTGCTTTTGCCTCGTTGCCTTTTTATTATTTTCGGCCACCGACTATTCCAAATTTAATTAGTATTTGACTTTTGCTGCAGTGTTCGGACGTATTTGCTCCAGATATTCCTCAGCTTCCATCCAAAGTGGACTAAAACGTCATTCTTTTTTCTGTTTTTCACGACCCGGAGTATCTTATTTTCAATGTTATTATATAAATCATCATTAAATATTTACAAAAGGCACATATTATGTAAGTGTTCTTTTTATATTCTTAATGTATTTTTATATTCCTTTTTTAGACCTTATTTAAGACTTTCTTTTTATTGTTCTCAGGTGCCTTTCCTTTACATTATAAATAAAACTTAATTTCGCCGTGCCCCTGGATACCCTCTTTCATTTTACGGATCGCACCTCTACTTACCTATCGTGCGACAGTGCGAACTAAGTTGTATCAGACCTCTCTCACACACATAGGAGGCATATCAGGCATATCGGAACTCTCGCTCGCACTTTTATGACTCGGTTCGCACGTCTGTAATGGCTCAAGCATAGTTTTTTTTCAATTCACTTACATCATCACTGTTCTTTTCAAAAGGCGTAACTTCTACTATCTGCAGTTGACCTGAAAATGATTTAAAATGAAATATGAGTATCAGCGGGCAAAATAAAGGTCTCATATCACACACAAAAGTGCTTATAATATTTCCAAACTAGTGCACCTGTCAGAAATCAGAAAAGAGAATTGTTATTCAACGTAAAGAATTTACATTCTGTTTGTTGAATGTCAATTGTACATAAACTTATGTATAATGTTTTCCGCTGCCTTGGGGCCGTGTGTAGTGGAGAAAAAGGCAGCGAAAAAAAACTCACTCTGACCATCTTTTCTCAAATCACCTTAAAGCTAATACAAATTAGGTATTAATGTTCATCTACCAAGAACCTCAAGACCCCTGTGGTAAGAGAACTAGACAAGGAAGTCACTAACATGAAAATACACCTAGCTGCCATTTGTATGAAATTAGTATCACCATACTGTGGTTTATTGGAAGCGGAAGCCACCGTTTCCAGTGGGAATAAACCCACAAACCATTAACTTTGGTTGTTAGGTTCGTTGTTAGTAAGGCTGTTATAGGACTATAATGATTAACCGATTTGTTTGGTTCGCATCCCAAGCTGTTTCATACTGACAGCTGGCCAAACGGGCCTATTAGATTACGACAATTTGAAGTAATATCATCGCGCGAGTCAAATCTTTCGAACTTCGGCTTGACGAAGTGGACTGCTGAATTAATGTTAGCGGAAAGTCTGTTAAGATAATGGCATGAAACGTAAAATGATAATAATCATATCTTCCACACAACACAATCACTTGACCTGGTCTCAAACTAGGATACCCTGTGCTATGGTAACCAGGCAAGGACATTACAAACATGGATAAGCACCCAGACTGAGGCCCCCAGTGGGAGCCTTAAGGTCATAGCCCACTTAATTCAAATTCAAATTCAAAAATTTATTTCAACGGAAAGAATTTACATTCTGCTTGTTGAACGTCAATGTAGATATAGTTATGTATAATGTTAGCCGCTGCCTTGGGGCCGTCTGTAGTGGAGAAAAAGGCAGCGAAAAAAAACTCCACTCTGACCATCTTTTCTCAAATCACCTTAAAGCTAATACAAATCAAACCTACAAAATAATATCTTGGATGTGTTGAACACTAGACACATTTATCCTGTGATTAAATTTGATATTAAACTACTATTTAATGCCATACGTCCTTGACTTCTAAATAATCGTTGATTACACGATGACTTACACGACTCTGCTCCCACCCGGCAAAAATAATATAATTCAAATATGGGCTTTATTGCTCTTTAGATATATTTTACACTAGCTGTTGCCCGCGACGACGTCCGCGTGGGCTTTAATACTAACTTTGAACCCCCATTTTACCCCCTTAGGGGATGAATTTTCAAAAATCCTTTCTTAGTGCTCCCCTATGTTACAAAAAGAACCCCTGTGCAAAATTTCAAGTTTCTAACCCTTATAGTTTGGGCCCTGCGTTGATTCTAAGTCAGTCAGTCAGCTTCTCCTTTTATATATATAGATAGATAGATGGCATCATAAATTAGGAGACAGCTCGCTGTCAGCTATCAGCTAATTTATAATGCCAATGTAATGTAGGTATTGTAAACGGAAGGGGAAAAAAACACTTGCCATCTTCACAAACCCGACATTGGCAGAATCCTACGGGTGCCATAAACAAGAATAGAATTGAATTAAAATATATCTGTCTATAGAGCAATATTTAAAGCCCATATTTGAATTATATTATTTTTGCCGGGTGGGAGCAGTCGTGTAAGTGGGCTATGACCTTCAGCGGCTAAACCAACAAGGGAGTCTACCATACCATACCAAGCATAGAATATTAATTTCTCAAATCGTCGCTTTGGTAGTGAAGGGAGTTAACCCACAATCTTATGTTAGATAATGAGCAATAACGTTACTCGTGTCAGTGCAAAAACACTAATATGGTCATATGTTGCCAGTTCATTTAACCCTCTTAACCACTGTTGTTATTATTGATTAATAGTAGATTGTTCATCAAGGGCGCAAACAAAATCAGCGTCGAGGTTGTGAAATTAAATCCAGAGCGAACTGAGGCGATTCTTGCATTAACTAAGAATCGCTGAAGGAGCGAGGGATTCAACACTACCGAGACCAAAAATGATTTGCGCCCATGTAGAACACTCTGCTTTTCACTACCATCTGAGAGGAATGAAAATGTGTACTTGCATTTCAATTTCAAATATTTGACAGTTAGGTACTTAAAAGTTTTGCAGCAAGTTCAGTTCAGTTTTGGAAGTTCAGTAAGTACCTATAATTTTATAGTTCCAAACTCGGTTTTAAAACTTATTGCTTGGGTTGAAGCGAAATAGATAGAGGACGAATCCTCAAGAGTAAAAGAGAAGTCCGACTTCTTATTAAATGAGTGGGTTGACTCTCTTCACTACCAAAGCGACGAAATGAAGAATTCCTCAAATCAAAATCTATAGACAAAATCACAGTTACATACACAGAAGTCTTCGTGTGAACTTACAAAAGCAAAATAAACATGTAAGTGTGTCTTTGTCCTGCAGTAGACAAAGGCCAAGTTTTCGGTTTCGTTTAAAGTCTCAGTGTAGTTTTAAATTGTGTTGACATACCATCTTTAAGTTCAGCCGTTAGGCTCTCCGTTGTTGATTGGTTGCTGTCGTCTTGAGACATGACTGCCTAGGGCCCTGTAAAGCAGAAGGGAATTGATTATTAGTATATTCTTTGGGCTCAGGAGGAGAGGTATATTCTTTGGGCAACTTCGGAAGAGCAGCCTTTTATAGAGTGACGTGGAAGAACATGGTGGAGTGTCATGTAACATAAAATATGAACACTTTAAAAAATAGTTTTTAATATTCAAGGAATAAAGGCTTATATTATTATTTATATTCTTTGGGTTCACTATCTCACTGGATTCCCATCTTATGCATTTATACAATGTTTGTGACCTTATAAAAGGTCTGTTTCAAATTATTCCACTTTGAAAAGCACTGCAAGCATTCTGGTCTCTGGTAGAATGGATGAATAGACTCATGTATACTATGGATAAGTCACATTATAACCTTGAAAATGAAAGATTAATAACCACTGTTATGGTAAAGTCCTATAGATTAACCTTTGGAATGCCAGTGCCACGGAAAATTTTGCACCCTCGTATGCCGGGTGTAACTGGGTATTTGACAAAATGTCAAATGAGTTATTTTTAAAACGAAATTTTGTATGAAAATACTTGCTTGTGACGTCACATTTCAGAGCACTCTTTTTATTTTTCATCTATTTAAAAATTGTAATAACGAGTAAATGATTAAAAGAATACATTTTCCAAAACATTTTGTAATTTTTGTTTTAATCGACCATCTCAAATAATTCATTGTTGATAGTGTCAAATACCGTAATAGGGTGTTACAAAATGTCTTGGAAATTTGTTAAAAAGTGTGGCGCCTATGAAACTTACGACTGTTATAGAAAGTCCGATAGTAATAAAAACACAATTTTTAACTCTATTCCTTTGTATTACATATTAAAATAGCACAAAACCTACACCATATTGGATGCGCGCGGATACGTGCTTAGGCAGTCTAGTACTACCGCGCGTATCCGCGCTTCGGCATTCCAAAGTTTAAGTCCTGTCATGAGACATAATGGGTTGATGATGAAGGCCTGTCTGCCACATACTACACTACTTATTTTAGTAAAGAAACCAAACAGCTTTGAATGTGCTTAACCCCGTTCCAGGCAACAATCAAGCCCCTACTTTTCAGGTCAAACTCCTTATACTCAGTTCCAAGAGCTCCTAGGATACCACATACTCGCATCTTATTGGTAAATGCCCGTGGCTAGAGATAAGCAAAGACGGTCCGCTTCATAGGGTTAGACAGTGGCTATTGAACGTCAATCTCATTAACCAATGGTCGCACATGGACGATTTTCCTTGGGAGCTTGTTTCGTGAAATGGAGAATAAATTAATAACCCTATGTAGCAATGTCAATGACGTAATAATAGCAACTAATGGTGTGGCAAAGATTTTACAAGACTTCACCACAGACAAAATAATTCAACTACCTAAGACCTAGTTAAACTGCCTTTGAGGGGTGTTTTAATGATTTCATGTTGCCGTAAGACCGTAAAAATAGGAATGTGTAATAATATAAGTACAGAGGTTTTAAGTATTGACCATAACCTACCTCGAAGCCACATGTAAATTAAAAGAAGTGCTCAGTATCTGAAGCCATATCATGGTATTATGTTGAATTTAATGATGCAATCCGATAAAGAAGCTTCTTTAATTCAAGTAAACAAACAGACCGATTCAAAACATCGAAATGTCATCTCTGATCGACATTTTTTCTTGCAACACCGAATATAAAATGTTCCTCGGTGTTTCTAGATAATTTTGATTCATTATTTACAAATTGCAACAATTGCGTACTTACTCAGGCGGGAGCACGATTTCCACTTTATTCACAGCTCCCACGACAGAATACCTTAAAATGCCACGTTAAATGTATTGCAAATTGCAATCGAGCGAAATACGAAAAAAAATCGGGTCAAACAAAAGACGTAGCAAGGAAAACCATATGCGATGCCAATGTTGCTATATGGAAAATAGTTATTCCCCACAATGTTTTGTATTTAACTTATTTTTTGTTTTTATATTTCATTAGCATTTTTTTTAAGTTCTCACCTTATTTTTTTACATTCAAGGTCACCTTCTATAAACAGTTCGTTAAGCAAGTCTCTTTGCGCATGCTTGTGACATGATTAAAGGCCAAATCGCTTTGTCTTTGTCACACCAATGAAAAAATTAGACGATCTCGCTCTTTTAATCAATCTGGGATATGGAAACTAAAGAAGAGTCAAAATGTAGAGTCCACTTTTATTACGGAACTCTGCCTTTTTCGGTGATTCTGTACAAGGGTTATACTTTCATTTTCTAGCCATAAAATTTCCATGACAATATTTCACAAAACTCGATTCCACGTCTTGGATTTATTAGAAACAAAACTTTGTTTCAAAATTTCCAACAGTTCACTTTGGAGATGGCTCTACCAAATGTATCTACGTCTCTTTTGCTCTCGTACATCTACGTATGTCTGAGGCTAAATAATGAAAATATAATTTTCTTGCGATTATATGCCGAAAATTCTTTAAGAAAAAATATTTAATAATGCCTTATGTATAATCCAATTAGATTCTATTGTCGCACTAGAATTTAGCCAGACGTTAATGGTCAAAATAAAATCTTAATTGTGATTCTCTACATCGCGCAAGAGAAGTTTCCCCATTGGATTAGTATATAAGGCGATACGTTTGTACTGTAAATCGGAAGTCCATTGCTACTCGGTAAGCCGGTACTGGCAAGGAGCCGGTCTAATTCCTTGCCACAGCGTAAAAGCGTTATGAGTAATAATCGTATATGGTAAAAAAATATGTCAAAGAAAAATGATAAAGAGAGGTTCACCCTCACCCACAACCCAGTAGCTACTCTGACTTCCATTTTTGAAAAAAAAAAAATATTTGAAAACATTGACATTATTTTGCTAGCTGCCTTAACATCTTTAATTTGAACAAACTGTTCTTTTTGTTTTCCTGAGTACAGCGAACTTTCAATGGCATGGCTAGACACTTTACGTACCTACTTAGTAGGCACTTTTTGTAGAAACATTACACAGGTGCAACAGCTATAATAAAGATATAAAACTAAAAACTCACGCCCTTTATCCCCGGGGGGGTAGGTAGAGGCGCCAATCACTAGAAGTAACTAGGCCAACGTTTTACCGAGTTTATTAGGTCCCAAACCTGACAAGTGGCAAGCCTGTCGCGGTACCTATATAACTATATTGTTCATAATAAAACTAGGACCATCCGGATTAGTTTATAAGTTTATTCATACCTACTTACGGGCATCAGAAGAGTATTAGATAAAATATAAGTAAGTAACTAGGTCAAGATTAAAAACAATACTGGTCGCTGGATGTGCTCGGCATAAGACCGAGGAACTTGGAAAACCATGAGGGCGTATGTCCTGGAGTGGGCGTGAAGTGGCTGATGATAATAATGATAAAAAACTAAAAAATAAAAAAGAACTAAAAAACTTTCTTAACACAGGCGATTGACACAAACTTTTTTAGAGATAAAAATAAAAAAGGAAGTCAAAGTCGCTACAACGGTTTGTGTGAGAGAATACCCTCATTATCATTTTACTGAATGATTGACATTATTTTTATTACCATTTTCTTTATTATTAAACCCATAATGACGCAGACACGACACACTGGACGGCGGGGGATTAGGCCGGCCCCCCGCCACGGCCGGTCACCCGTGTAGCAATGGACTCCCCGAGGGTATTAGGACTCTACCTGTATTTATACTGAGCTGTTGGAAAAACTTTGCTGGTGTGATGCAGGATCGACTCGCTGATTGGCTGTCTGGCTGTGACGATTTGCTTGCGTGCATAGCGGTCTCGGTCGTAATGTAGAGCCGTAAGTGGAAAAGTGAGTAATCTGGAATTTTATAGATTTTCTTAAGATGTATTTGATCTCGAATGCAATTGTGTTCCAAAAAGGTATACGATGTAAGCAAGGTGGCTTTTAAAATGTTGACAAAAAACCGGACCGAAAAAAACGGACTTTGGCCTTATTTACTTACCGAAAGAAAATGTTTCTTTTATCAAGCAACGCAAGGGCATGTAGAATCTGGTGTGCATTATTTTTATATCGATTAATTTTGTATTAAAAAAAATATAGGTATTAGTCCATGGCGCACAAATATTCTCAACTGGAGATCACGAACTCTATGACCACTAGCTCGCTAGACCGACGCTTCAGAGACTGATGGCTGCCAGTAGATATATTGAGATCAGCCAAGAACGAAATAAGTGTGCTATGAGGCCCTGGGGGAGGTTATAACATAAACATTTATATACAAGCACATACATTGCTTCTGGTCCCACACTAGGCCACCCTATGTCGTGGGACTCAGAAACAGCGCCATCACAAACATGTAAACATCCAAGACCTGGGGTTTTTTAGGTCCAGCAATGGACAAATACGGACTGATTGATTGATTGATTGATGTTGGTATTTACTGAGTCTTTGTTAAATATTAATCGTGTGCTTATAAACTACAGAGTTTCTCACTTACACCGATGTGTTGTGAAACCGTTTACGGTGCTAGGGTGAGTCAAGCGAGCCGCTATAAATGGCACAATAACAAATAACACGGTCATGCTCTACTGGGCTTCCATCTACAGGCGCACTGGTCCGTTGCACTGTGGACTTTAAATCAAATGCACTATGTACGATATGAACTGAAAGGACCAGTGTTGGAATAAAACTCAGTACTCAGTACTCCCTAGTCGCTCGCTATGTAGGCTACCAAGGTTACACCTTTTCTGCTTTCAATGCTAACTGCACGGACCTACATTTTTATTCATGTCAGATATTAGAATGTCACATTTAAGCTGATTTTACAGTTATTTATTAATTATTATTTGTCAGTATTATTTTATCATCATCATTCTGATATAATGACATTATTACTCTATATTCTATCTATTATAGCCGGCTGGAGACAAAAAAAAAGGCCCGGGTCTTGGATGATTACATGAAGGTATGTGATGTCACTGTTTCTGGTTCCCACGACACACTGCAGAAGCAATGTATGTGCCTGTATGTAAAAATGATGAAATGGTTTCTTAATGATATCTTATTATTACTTTATTAGATAATAATCACCCAAGTAGACTTTATGTTTTTTTATTTATTGACACTTCGTAACTTTATTCCACTCAAGACCCACAAGTACCAAATTCTGGTTGTCAATTAACCAGTCATATAAAATGTATTTAAATAACTACCAATACGGCCCGCACGCAGTGACTCACACAGTGCAGTCGAGAGCACATCATAATAATATTATGTATTATACACCCATGCACTCTACTCCGTTGCATTACGGGCGACTTTGCAACTAAAATGTGAAAGTTGACGTGCTGTCGACTGTACATTGATATTCAACAAAGATAATTTAAAATCTTTACGTTGAAATAAATTGTTTTGATTTGATTTAATTTTCCGTAAGTCGACCTAGACCTGCTATCTTTGACTGCCTTGTTGGTTAAGCCAAGCGCTAACTATCAAGACGGAGGTCGTCGGTTCGATTCCTTTTGGGGGCTGCCGTACATTGGTACAAATTATCTCAGCCTGGGTGTATTCACGTGTGTGTAATGTCCTTGCCTTGTTACCGTAGCAGAGTATACTAGTTTAGGACCAGGTCAAATGATTGTGTGGAAGTTATAATTATTATTAGGTATTATAAGAATAAGTTATTATTATTAGTATAACGTGGGCCCAGTTCTAGTGATTGGTGCCTCTGCCTACCCTCTCGGGGATAACCTGCGTGAGTTATTTTTTTTTATTTTCTTAACTTCTACATAATCTTGACCAACCTCCAGCAACCTGATCTGGTCCCAAGCTAGGATACACTGTGTTACGGTAACATCGAAAAACGTCCAGACTGACGCCATTTGTGCGGTGTACAGAGTGGCCCCGTGTGGGATTCGAGCCCACGGCCCCTTTGCTAAGCGCCTTAACGGCTCGACCAACGAAGAATTATCTATAACGCCGTATTTTTGTTTCAGAATTAAGTTAGTACAGAGTTAATAGCTCATCAAGCTTCAGACGTGTACACTGTCTTCGATAACGCTACGAATGCATTTCAACTAAAATGTAACTCTTGTTCTGGGCCTACATTCTGTTAAGGCATTGTAGTAAAATGACAACTGCATGAACGCAGCGATTTAATTTCATTGCCTCTTTAAACCTATGCCGGCACACGCAAACCTTTTCGACGTCAATGGTATAAAAAACATTAATTTCAAGTGTTATCCGACCATTGAACTCTAATGCACTAGCAGAATAATTGAGGCCCTGGTGTCAACTAGACCAAATCAAAACATCAGTTTGTTACTACGTTATACCTACAGGTGAAAACCAATTCCAAGTGCAAAAACAGTTACGTGTGCATGCATTTAAGGGGAAGTCTAAATGTAGGGAATGTCTAGAAAAAACATTATCTTACATAGTAACAACCAATTGACTAAAGTCAAAACTACGTAAGGCTCACTTTATTGGCAGTGAATGAAATGAAAGTCACGATCAAAACGGTATCACTGAATTGAGTACACTAAGGTACATTTCGGCTCCAGTTGTCAGCGTAATGTAAGATCTTAAAGTTTTTATTTACGAAGTATGCTTCTAACCCTCTTTAACTTCTATTTGTGTTTTTTATGAAAGCGGTTTGTACCTAATAATACTTTATATTACGTCCTACGACAAAAAACTGACAAAATAAGTTTACAAATCAAACAATAAGCCGGGCAGGGCTTTGTTAGAGTACTTGATTGGTATAAATATCAAGCGATCCATATTTGTAATCCGTACAACTTTATTAGTACAATGCCCTAACTAAATCCATAGAGTCCATATTGAAGAAACCTGATTCAACCCCTCCACAGCGGAACACACGAAGAGATGTAGAGCATTGAAAACTAGAGAAGTAGCTTAATAAAGTCTTAGTGTAGGTAGGAAAATGGTTTTAACGAATTTTAATCTAAATAAATATTTAGTGGTTGTCCAGGAAGAGAATTAAGACAACAAAATGGTAAAGTTTTGTCTTGCAAAAATAGGCTATCACAATATAATATTCTTCTACTGGCTCAGAGGCGATACGAAAGTTGTAGGTAAGATTTTCCTGCATAAAAATTAATGATTTCACAAAATTCAGGCAGCTTCATCCGTCAGAGCTGTTCATTCAGTGAACAATCCTTGGTAACTTTAACCCCTTATGTATGTACGATGATATGAAAAGTAGACGAGCCGGTATATTAATGTATTTCTTCGCAGTTTATCACATTTTTCAAGACTATGAAACAGTTTTTTGATTACCCGGAGCCACCGTTCTTGGCTTGTACAAATAGCCTCTTGGCTACTACCTGCTTACTGTATGACAGTATCTCCGTGCAAATGTGACCGTAAGTTGACTTTGTTCGCTTGTGGCCTCTGTATATACCCTAACCAATATTCTACATCGCGCCAGCAAAACATTTCTCGAAGTTAGCTTATAAGCAAGCTGTAAGACTCTGTAGAAGGGGAGTCCAGTACCACACGGTAGAGTGGTAACCGCGCAGCCACTTTACGCATGTGCGCTTCCTCACTCAATTTGTAGCTCTAACTCCTATTGGTAGAGACCAAACTTCAACATTTGCCATTCTGTCGACTAGATGAAATTGCTAGACTGTATTCCGGATACCCGCGTGACACTACAAAGAATGACGAATGCTTGAACTTGAATGACTGCTAACAGCACCGATGTGGTAGATTTGACTCCTTTTTGGAACGATCTTTTTGGTTATTTTCTTCAATTTATTGGATTTGACTCTAATAATTTGATATTATAGTCTCAATAAGTTATGCTGTATATTTTATAAACTCAAAATATTATTTACATAATTTTCACGCGACAAAAAAAATATATTTCTGGCTATAATTTTTAAAGGTAATGCCCTAGTTACATTTCCCAAAATCCCTAAAAAAGAGGAAAATGCTTACAGCCCTGTCCACCCTAAAAAAGACTGCGCAGGTCAAATGTCATACAACCAAGCACAGCACATCTGTCAAACTTCCTTCCTTCCGGAAAATCGTTGGAAAATCTGTTCATTAAAAATACAATTTCTTTATTGCTTCAATATAGCCTTGCATTCAATCGTTAATTGAAATAAAACAGATCTATTTATCACGTAAGTAAAAAAACACTGCTCATTAAATTGAAGCAAAAATGCGATTTCTTCTACTCACAGCATTTACTTAACAGTTTTGACGGATAACTTCGTATTTTTCTCATTTTATAGGACCATAATGCATTCAAACTATCATACTTATGAACAACATACAAATGCAATGTGTAATTATCATGTATTCGCAAAATAATGCCAATCCCCCAACTTTACCCACCAACCAATTAATTCCTAACAATACCTACCTGTCTTAATTTCAGTTAATCTTCAACATGAACACGGCTAATTCTGGTGCGGTATTTTTCCTCGGCACTAGAGCTCATTACCAGGTAAATTCATATGACATTAATAAAACCAGACACAAAAAACGCTACCTTATAGGCCAGCACACCTAAGTAGGCTTGACTAATTAAGATGTAGGTAAACAATGTTTATCCAAAGTGCTTATAGCAGACACATTAGAGATCAATTTAGATTACTTTTAAGACACATTCGTGAAGCATTACAGAGTCGGAGGGTAACAGAGTTTATTCTTAGAGCTTGTTTGTTTTAGTCACTATACAAAAGTTTTTATGTAACTGACAACCTTTGAATGCACGCATAGGACCTTTGTATGATGGCACTGGTAGTGCAGCAGTAAAAGATTGTCCTCACATTTAGAAGGTCATGAGATTGAATCTTAGTATTTACTCAGGACTTTGTCATCTTAATTATTTGCAAAATTATAGGCTCAATTAAAACTCTAATTATTGTACCTAGTACTTTTATTCATCATATCAAATAGCACTGCAAATTTACATTCAATGAATGTAATAATTTTAGTAAGCATTAACAAGAACTAACAAACAAGTCATGACATCACATAAGGAAATACATGGAGACCGATTCCATCTGTACAAACAAACAATAATATGCCAGCCACAGTGGGATTTAAACCCACAACCTCTGGCATGAAAATCATCATGATACCGCTGGGGGTAGTCATAGTATAAATTAGCTAAATTATCTATCAAGGCCCTAACCCTTGAACTCCCTTCCAGGTGCTGACACCACCCGAATCGCACACCTACGACCTGGAAAACGGCAACGCCTCCACGGAGACCATTTACCAGAACCCATCCACAGACCTCTGGCACCAAACGGAGGACACAGAAAACTACAACGACATCTACACCACAGACAACGGCTCAAAGGAGTTTGATTCCGACGTTGTCAAAAGAAGACTGAAAAAGAACAGAAAGCAAGACGGGTCTAGCGAGCTGATTTTGAATGACAATGATGACTGTCATGATGCTAAGGAAGATGCGATTAACATTGATGGGTATGTACTGGACTAGTGGACACGTGGGCTTTGGGCGTGTGCACTGTTATGTCAGAATCGCTTGTAGCCTGGGCTGCCTGAGTGATCTTAAACGATCACTAAGGTTAAGCAACATACGGCGCGTTCAGTCCATGGATGGGTCACCGTCTATGACTAACGCTAGTGGCATTTCGAGCGATTCCGTGCTTCGCAAGGCACGTTAAGCAGTTGGTGCCGGCTCCCGTCGATGGATGGCAGTCGTTGAGCCAAGTCAGAGGCCTTAGGGCAGCTTGAAAACGTCTAACAGTAAGACCAGCCACTAGTCTTACAAGCCTCCACCAATCCAGACTTGGCCCCCGTGGTGGAGTATGGCCTATACCTTCCTCAGGGAAGAGCCCCGTGCCCCTCGGTGGGGACATAATGGGTTGATGATGATGACTGTTATGTTGTTATTAAATTTATATGGTGTATACCATACTCGCGCGCGACTTCGTTTGTCTCTTAAGGTTTAAGCCTGTATTTCGGGAGACAGATTCATGTGGATTTAGTTAAGCAAAAAGCTTCCAACCTACACAGTGAGTTGTGAGACATTTGAGGTTTTACGTTTAAGATGAGTTACACTCTCCATACATGTGGGTTGCTACCATGTACCATAACTTTGCACATACTAATCGTGGTACAGTCTGTTAGCTTTTAGAATATACCTGAACTGAGGAATGAAAAACCGATTATATTGCAATAAGGTAAGGTTTATTTTGTATTGTTATTTATAACTTTACTTTTCAAAATAGTGAAGAAAAATTTTATACAGAGCAGGAAGTAGTATTACACTGCCTACTCTAGAGCCCGAGGTATATTCTAAAAGCTAACAGCTGCTACACACTATGCCGGCGGCACGGGCGGGCGGCTTTATGCCGCGATTCATTGGCATGACTTTCTAGCACAACGCTTTCAATCGAATGCCGGGAGCGAACTGCCGCCGGCTTGCCGCGAAACACGACCCGCCGGCGGCTTGGCTTATGCGGCATTGCCGGCGGCTCTCTACCCTCCGGCATAGTGTGTAGTAGCCATAACAGACTGTATGTCTCTTCCTCCTCCCCCGCCCCCACCCCGCAGTCACAAGACCAAACAGAAGCGTGGGCGCGTCTCTGTGGGGCAATTGCTCTCGCTGCTGGCTCGGCGCAGGCGCTCGCTACGCGGCGACCAGCTCGAGGCCGGCGTGTGTACCTTCCGGGACTCCTGTCGCTGTGACGACTGCCAGGTATATAGATTAGCAAGGGTGTCGCCAAGGGGGAGGCAGGGGGGGGGGGCAGTTGCCCCCCCTAGAGATCAAATAAGGAGTGTCATATCAAAGTGACTTATTTCCACTTTTGATAATAAATTAACTAATGATGGGAATCGATTTTTAGCATATGATTACACCACTATACCAAATTGTGTATTACAGAAATACTTAATTCCTCTGTAAATTTGACTTTCAATTCACGTATCTAAAACAGTTTAAATCAAAATTTAAGTAGCTACAAAAAAAAAATTGCCCATTTCGTGTCAAGACTTGATTCTGGCAGAATTTGTCGACATCGGCTGGTTGCCATCAAAACAAGAAATAATAATAATAACAGTTTTGCTTATTTCCACGTCATTTGCTAACAGTATTGTGTGTGTGTGTGTGTTAGTTTTGATTAGTGTCAGAATCACTTATTTATACGATCTTCTTTCTTGGTGACATGAAAAATGTATAATAACACAATTAATAACGTAGAGGTTTTTGGCATTTATTTAAAAATCTGATAGCTAAGGTGGAAATAAGTCCTTTTGAAATGTAGCTAGCCGCAAGGCGACCAAAGTGGGAGCAGTTGACTTCCTTATCTATTAATAAATTCCGCATCGCATGACAAAATGTAAGGCAAAGACTTCCAAAGTGTAACGCTTCATGCTTTCGGCGTTCATATTTTTTATCGTCCCCCCCCTTAGTCATAAGCTGGCGTCGCCCTTGCAGATTAGGCCTGCAAAGGTAGTACGAGGACGCGAGTCGCGCGCAACAACGTCAAAAGTCGCGACTTTCCAGTACCTACATTATCTGTCAAATTCTCACGACTTTTGACGTTGTCGCGCGCGACTTGCGTCCTCATACTACCTTTTCTGATCTACATTTGCTTTATTTTCGTGCCTTTTTAGCATGCTTTCCATAGAGGTTGATTAAAATAGAGATGGCAGAAACATTGCCGTTTCACAGCTTGTATTAGGGACTCCACACACGGCGGCTATAAGGTAAACATGTATATTATAGCACGATATATCTCATTACATCTTTCCATAGAAATCGTCAGGAGACCACACACGACAGCTATAATATACATCTTTACATCTTCGTATCTTAAAGGTACTGAGCGGTCTCTAAACTATACACCCTGGGATGTAATGTATTATTATAGCTGCCGTGTGTGAAGTCCCTCACGCACGATATTTTTTTAAAGTATTTAAAAAAAATCCTAAATACGTAGTTTGAAACCAACCATTAGTAATTTATTTTTTGCTTATGTTCTTAGAAAAGGAATTGGCGTCTCTATTCTATTCTAGCTCTACGAAAAGCGTGCTAAAGAGCACGAAAATAAAGCAAATGTAAATCAGGCCTCGATGACAAGATTCGCACGTTTTGGTGGGCTCCACAGAGAAACCGACGAGGAAAAAGACATTTTAATTCTTTGTGTCTTTTGTGGGAATGTAAATAATTCTTTCTTTCTTTAATTTATTATTCATATTAACTGCTTGGATACGTAGCTGGCGACGTCGCAATGGCGTGCCAATGAGTGAGGGGTCTAAGATGCACGGATCAATGAAGCGCTGCTGAATGACGTTCTTAGGAAACATTGGAAACCAATATCTTCATTCTTAATCATCCGCCACTTGAAGCCTACTGTAGGACATATGGCTCCCTCGATGTTCTCCAAGCTTCCTGGTCATCTGGCGCCCGCATCCAGCGTCTTACCGCCACCCCGTAACCAATTCGTCAGAGCTCCCACAAAACACGATACGACTTCGCGTCGTTTCACGGTGCGATGTCGCGTCGTGGAAAACTACGACGAGCATCGTAAAAAATACGACGCGACATCGTAACGTGCCACGATGCACGGCACGTCGCGACGTGGAAACTCACAATGCATTCCTGCCACAGCTGATATTCAAACTTAAAGACGAGAAAGACGATATTACTCACGAAGAATGTAACTTTCTAATGGTGAACCCAGTACTTTCTGAGCCTATTCATTACAAACATACACACAAAAATATATCTTTCCTCTTTATAATATTAGTATAGATGGGTATAGACTAATATTTTGCTTAACCTCAATCTCGTTGAGGAAATATTAGGTATGTCTTATGCTTGCTATTTATCTTGTGCATGTAATAAATATCTAAATAATCATAATTAATTATTTTAACGCTAAGATCTGTCAAAAGACAAACTGTATTGCAGTGCCCGCACAGGGTACCATGAAGTTACCTACAAATACCAATACAAGTACTTATAATTATATACGTAATTTAGCAATAGGAAAATGATAAATAATTCGGTATTATAAAAAGAACACTATATAAAGTAACCGAAACCGTCATGCGTGCATGCAACGACTAAGGATGTCGATGAAGCGAAAGTGATTTGTCAGGATCGTGGCAGGTGGCAGTCCCTGGTCTCTGCCTACCCCTCTGGGATATGGGCGTGAGGTTACGTATGTGTGTAATTCGGTATTTAAAACAAACACCTTCGTCGACATGAACGTTACAATGTTTATTAATTACCAAAAAATATTCCAATCAGCATAAAAAAATATATTTTTCGTCAGATAAAAATTCCTACAAGCTTAAATAACAATTTGAGTTACATACATTTGTTTTGATAAAAATATCGATGAAAAACCGATCGGCAATGCAAATTTTTCGTCAAATTATGTAATTATTGCTCTCATACAATTACTAAAAACTTGTCCCTTTTAATAACAAATATGAAGATTTATTATATCACAAGATGCATAAAGCTAAGCTAAAATTACCGCAGAAAGCTTATCTTAAGTTGAAGGTTCTGCATTTGGATGGGCCAATTCAAGAAATCACTAAGTCCAATTTCATAGATATGCAAAACGACGTAAGTCCAAAAAATTTTTTTGGACTTAAGTCGTTTTGCAAATCTTTGAAATTGTACTTAGTGATTTCTTAAATTGGGCCATCCATTTGTAGATATTTCGTTAAAGCTTTCATTTAATATTACATTATATTTGTTGCTGTACACGCGGTTTCTGGTCGCTTTAGAATATTCATTAACAAACTAAAGAAGCACCAAGTCTCATTCTACAATCATACACCAAGTCGTTCAGAGCCTCGAATCTATCAAAAGCATAATTCCATACCGGAATATAGCAATACCATTGAATAAAGTGACAACAATGTAGCAATGGCTGTTAGAGGTCACCCCGAAATTACGTCACACGTTAAGGGGGGGGGTCGACGAAGTGTGATTTTGTGTGACAAGGGGTGGAAAGGGGTCCTAAATTTTGTGACGTCACATTTCAAAATATATTATAATCTAGTGTTAAAACACGAACTTTGAACTATTAACGAAATACTCAAAACATTTGCAACTTTATCTGTTCCTAAGGAACTGATGTTTTAATTAATTAATCACATCACACTATAATATTATAAAGGAGAAAGTTTGCGAGCGTGTATATTTGTTACTTCTTCACGTCCAAACGGCTGGAGGGATTTTAATAAAGGCTACGTTTTACTTCGGGAAAATATCTTATTTCCATGGGAAAATCGATGAAAATGAATGAAAATTGATCTTTCCAATATGTTCAAATTTAAATTATTTTGCTTCTATAAATGTGAATAGTTATTATTTTTACTGTTAATACACAATTTATTTTCCCTAATAAACCGCGGGTAACACCGTGGGGCACAGGTAGTAATTTCTAAATGTCAGATTGCAAAATATGTGACGTCACACAAGGGAGGGGGTCTCAGAAAGGTGACCAGCTGTGACAAGGACGGGGAAGGGGTAAAAAATCATCAAATTCGTGTGACGTTATTTGTGGATGGCCCCTTATTTGATATAATTTAGTAGTTTTATTAACAATCGTGTTGCAAATCAAATGGTGTCACTCATGCTAAGTAAATTATGTACCCGGTGGACACATTGGACAACATTTAGAGTTAAAATAACAGGTTGGGGTGCTACAATTAATCTAATAACCACGGATGTTAAAAAAAAGACAGATGCCTTCTTTCATTGAAACGGTGTGAAGCATAGCTACTCCTACACCTTTCGTGTGCATACACGAGCTAAAACAATCACACAGATATACCAAGTCGGACAATTCGCCGCCATTCCGCCAATTACGCTCACTTATGGCACGCACACATTAATAGACGGCGGCCATTTGTATGCTTCGTGATTAGAGGAGGTTCCATCCGTCTTTTTTTTACATCCGTGCAAATAACATTATTTTTTACAATGGGCTAGTTGCCCTAAAAAATGTAATTAGTCCGTCTTTTAGATTATTCAAAAATAAGGGACACGTATTTTTTTATTTGTAAATTAGACCAAAACTGAGAAAGATATAGCCCATAAAAGTTACGTGTGACGTCACGCCGTGCTGCATTTTTTAGCACGGAGTGACGTCACACGTAATTTTAATGGGCTATATCTTTGTTATTTTTTGTTTAATCGAAAAAAGAAAAAATACGTGTCCAATATTTTTTTATAATCTAAAATACGGACTAAATAGAATTTAATTATTTTAACCCTGAAAACTACCCTGTCCCAATAACCTACGAACCAGCTACCACCAGTTAGGCCACTCAATAGAAAAGAAAAACGGAACATTCCAATTAACTGTCAGTTATCTGTACATAGGTGATTGGGACCGGGCATTGATAGACTCGCCCTCTGATATGTAATGATTTTTAAACAAGTTTCATTGTTATGGCATGGAAGGAAGAATAAATATTGTGACAGACATTATTCATTTCCTTACGGTTATACATGGAATCTAATTCATATTAGTAATTAAGTCTAAACCAGCCTAAGAATATGGTTAAAAGGTATGAAATCACTGAATGAAGTCTGGTCAGCCAGGGTGTTTAGACGACACCATACAAACCACTGGCTTATAGGAGCCAAACTATGTCCTGGGACTGTAAACATGCATGAAATGATGAAGAAAAAAGAAGTTAAACATTTAAATAAAAACATTAAATAAGGAAGTACTCATTTTCAATTCATTCAATTTAAATTGTTCTTATGATGCAATTTATTATCAATGGCTATATCTACAATATTATTCAATTCACATAGCAAGCTAATTTTTACTATGAAATTAGTTATCATTACTGATTATAAGCCATAACAGTCAATATAAGCCAAAACTCGGCTGTAACTTTGCGTTTAAAAGTAGTCGTCAAAAAACTAGTTATACGAGAAGTCACATTGATTAATCAAGAAAGCAAGTACTTTAACAACTAATATGAAGTTAAAATATCAATTAAGGCCATATGATGAAATCAGGTACATTCAATGTCACTACTCAACAAACTTGTCTATGTCGAACTCAGCTGGTGCATCAATTTGTTCCGATTCAGGCTGTGTGCTCTTTCGAGCTTCTAAACGAATACATTTAAGGCAATTCTGATCCTTTCTGAGCCAACAACCTCTGTGATACATTGTGTTACATTTGTCACACATAAGAGCTCCACTATCAAAGGGGTAGAGCACTTCATTGTTAGTGCAGACCTCGCAATGATACCCTTTACCCGAACACAAAGCGCAGCTGGTGATGTGACTACGACAGATTTCCGTTAACTCTGTCAGCTGCGTTTCCAGTGTACCATCGTTGATTGCTTGCAAGTGTGACATGCTGTACTTTTTGTTTACATCACCCAGCTGGACAATCAAAGGCGAAAGTAAGCTGGTGCCTTTACTGCAAGCGCATAGATAGCGTCTCATCCATTCTAAATCCCTTCTCATCTTATGGACCCACTCTAACTCGGCGATAAAGTTGAACAGCTTTGAGTTTATAGTCTCAATGTCTATATATGGTCTGTTCCATGATAACGTCAACATTTGGAATGCCAATCGCGACACCGGCCTCTTCTCCCAGTCCCAGTTGTGGACTACCCTGGCTGGGATAGCTGAGATGTCGTTCCAATGGCACGTTGTGCAGAAGTATTGGCCGGTGTAATCACAAAGCCGTGGCTCGTTCCAAGAATCTTGAAAAGTTAAGGCAGTGTGACATTCCGCACATTTGTAATCTTGATCGGCTAGACCTTGTTCCGGACAGATGTCCATCTCGAACTGACCTCGTTCCGTCATCACCACGTGAGCGCACATCCTGCAGATGTCATCCACACATTTGTAGTGGCACAAGTAGTTGCAATCCGAGCATATGTAGGAACCTTGAACGATACTCCATATTACCCCGCTGCAGTGATCGCAATATTGCTTTCTATTGCTCGTGTTGACTTGCTGCTTGAAGTGGTGACCTTTTATTGACACTCCTACCCTCAGATGGCCGTCGTTATCTTTTAAATCTTCCAGCCTTAGACGCAGCTCTACTAAGTACCTCACTAACCATTTTCTCTCGTCGGAACACTGCTCACTGCTCAGTATTAGCTCTTTGCTCTGAGCTATAGCCCTCTCCACCTCTTCTTTTGTCGCGGAGTTGTGTATTTTCAGCTTCCTGTTGGCGATAGACTTTGGTATGGAGTTTGAGTCGTAGCTGTCCTCTACTGAGAGGCATCCAGACGTGGATGATGACGACGGGCTTTTTGATTCGACATCCGTGGTCCTGGGGCTGCAGCAGATCAGACTGCTGCGGTATTTGGGCGATCCACCAGCCATGGTTGTCGCCATGGTCGTCTGAGCGTGTATTTTCGCACAGTCACACTACTCTAAACGAAACACTCGACCAATCTGAGTCATTTGCTAGCGAAGACTTAAGTGGGTTACTATGTTGCACGGGCGGTTGCTAGACGCGTGTGTTCACAGTCCAATAGTTATCTCCGCGCTATGTAAAGGATGTTCTTTGTTTGGTCCAAGTGGGTAAATAAATTAGAATTTTCACGTTTTACGTCACATTTCGCTTCGCTGTGTGATTATTTTTGACATTAGTTTGACAGATAGCCCGCCATGGTGTCGCTACTGCTGTGATGTTTTGTTGGTACGACTGATTTAAGAATGCGTTCCGTTCTACTCAAATACATGTTGGAAAAGAAACCCAACTAACGACATCGTTTGGCGATTGCATTGCAACCAAGAACGTTTTACCCATTGGACGCGACACAGTTGAAGTTTTCGCCTATTCCCCGCGTGCCACTACCGTGGTTAAATGACCTCGGTTCTGAATTTTTACTGTCAGTGTGACATCAGACTTTCGAGGTTGTTCTGTAAAAATTACAGCTATAAAACGGCTAATGTTTCCTAGCACCCGTAAACAACATATAATACGCCGAATTTAAATTTTTTCGTGTATATGACAATAATGGCACTTTGACATTCTGTAATTTATGGTACAATATCATTCATTCAGACCTCATTCCGTTCTTTATGAGTATTTTTTTCTTGCAATAGGGTTTGAAACAGTCGATAAAATATTTCGATATTTCAATCGACGTCACACCAAGGATGTAGAACATTTTTTTTTCTATCGCTCGGTGTAGACTCACTCGTTGATCTAGCGGTGTCACGTGATCACGTCTGATTTCCAAGGTCGTGGGTTCGATTTCCACTGTGGGCTGCCGTACATTTTGTACACATGACGTTAATGTGGGTGTATTTTCATGTTTGTGATGTCCTTGCCTGGCTACCATAGTACCTAGTTTGGGACCGGAACAAGTTATTAGTTAGTTATTTATTTATTGATACTTTTATTGCACTTATATTAAGGAAAATCGTATCGTTATTTCTTACTTATTTAGTTTTATTATGTAGATTTCCAGTAGATCTAGTAAGAAAAAAAAAGTACATAATAAGTACGTAATTTTTTAATGTATGTTACTGCACGAGCAGCAAATATTTTTATAGTTCTTAAAATTGATCTATTTGTAAATATGTAAGTAATTTTCTATTTTCTGTTATAAATGTTTGGTAATCTGAGCAGATACAATTTTTGTTGCTATAATTTGCATAGCTGACTATAACTTATGCTATTTGCATATAACTTATGTCACTGAGAGTCTTCGAAATAAGTCGAGTCCTTTTGTCATTTGTAAAAATAAAAAACTAGAGAAAGTAGCTCTTTATTGCTTTTACCTTCACAAACTGCATTTAAAAATTAGTTGTACGAAATGGAAATAAGACTGTTCTTACAGAAATAAATAAGCTTAATCTACTTACTAGTAGATTGAGCTTATTTAAAGTTCGTAGTAATAAAAAACTTCTTTATTACTACGAACTACCTACAACTACATAAAGTTCACCTCATTCCTCATCCATTAATTTCGTTCACTCATCATTTATCGATAATATTTCTATCGACATTTGCAAGCACTAAACTGATATTTTGACAGTAACAGCTTCCTCCCGCCCCCCCCAAAAGTTGGTCGCATGTGTTTTCCTACAAAATGTCAGTCATGTCATATCCCGTGGCTAAAATATCCTTGATTGCAACTCAAGAATGGCTGGACTGATTTTTATTATCTCTTAAGTGCTTTTTTTATAATATAAGAATACTACCTGGCCCGGCAAACGTTGTTTCGCCATATATATATATATATTTTGTTTACTTAGGGCTATGAAAAATAGATAACAACCTATTCTCAGACCTACCGAATACACATAAAATTTCATCAAAATCGGTCAAGCCGTTTCGGAGGAGTATGCGCACTAACACCTGTGGCACAAGAATTTTATATTAGATTAACTCCCGGTTTCTCGTACGGTAACAATCTGTTAATCTACTGTTGACAAATGTGAAACGTTTTTTTCGTATGCACTTTGTCCAACTGACAGCTGTTATCAGTAAATTAACAGCTTGTTAGTGTACGGGAAACCCGGGGGTCAGCTCCATAACTTAAAGCCCATTTACACAATGAAAAAAAAAAAGGTATAAGAATAAAGAATAAGAAATAGCACAGAAATCAATTGTCTTCCATAATCTTGATTGTGTCTTGCTCAACGGTGCTGCCATTGCTGGGTTCCGCTATCCCTTATTCCTTGTTCCTTATTTCTTATACCTTTTTTTTTTCATTGTGTAATGGGCTTCAATCTTCTTTGTAAAACCGATAAATCTCTCTCCCCAAACAGAGTCGCTACTTCGAATGTGACGAGAGCGACGACGAATACTCCATTTCCGACGACAGCGATTACTCGCAGCAGTACTCCCAGCAGTATGCGGTTAGTGTGAACACTTACGCCGACGAGCCAGCAACGCTGGAGCATGCGCCACTTGATGAAGAGGACGATGAGGACGATGAAGATGACGATGATGAGGTTTGGACGTTTATTGAGACACAACCAAATAATAAAAAGTAACTTACACACACACTTATCCAGGGGCAATTACGTAAGACTCCGCTGTATGGAGTTGTCTGATTTAGCTTTTATAGGATTTCGCTGATATAGGATTTCGCTGATATAGGATTTCGCTGATATAGGATTTCGCTGATATAGGATTTCGCTGATATAGCATTTCGCTGATATAGGATTTCGCTGATATAGGATTTCGCTGATATAGGATTTCGCTGATATAGGATTTCGCTGATATAGGATTTCGCTGATATAGGATTTCGCTGAAAATCAGCGCTGTAAGATGCCCAGCATCTATCAGCACAGGCTGAGCGACAGTCCTTTTGCCAAGCTGTCTCACTTTAGATTTTGTTTAATTGTATATTATTAATTTTAGTTTATAATAAGTTATTACTTTAAGTATGAAACATGTCACACTGTTGCTTTCTGAATTTTGAATCGCTCGTAGCCTGGGCTGCCTGAGTGATCTGAAAAGATCACGAAGGTTAAGCAACATACGGCGCGTTCAGTCCATAGATGGGTCACTGTCTATGACTAACGCTATGACTAACGCTAGGCACGTTCAGCAGTTGGTGCCGGCTGCCGTCGATAGATGGCAGGCGTCAAGCCAAGTCAGGGCGCCTTGAAAACTTCTGACAGTAAGACCAGCCACTAGTATTACAAGCCGCCACCAATCCGGAGTTGGCCCCCGTCGTGGAGTATGGCCCATACCTTCCTCAGGGAAGAGACCCGTGCCCCTCGGCGACATAATGGGTTGATGGTGAATAGTAAGAAGTTGATGTAAAATTCGCCCTACATTTGTACAAACGGCCTCAGTCTAGCTGTATTTCCATGTTTGTAATGTCCTTGCCTGGTTTCCACAGCACAGGGTATCCTAGTTTGCGACCAGGTCAAGTGACTGTGTCCATCATCATCATCATTCAACCACAAGAAGTCCACTGGTGGACATAGGCCTCCTGCATGGATTTCCAAAAAACCGGTCGGAAGCGGCTTGCATCCAGCGTCTTCCCGCCACTTGGATGAGAACGTCTGTCCATCTTGTGGCTGGTCGCCCTACGCTGCGCTTGCCGATATGTGGTCTCCATTCGAGAACTTTTCGGCCCCATCGGCCGTCAGCTCTGCATGATATGTGCCCCGCCCACTGCTACTGTGACTGTGTTATTGTTACTTTTATAAATTACCAAATCCAAAAGCAACTCCTGTGTCCTTCCGCAGGTTTTTATAAACATGCCACCAGCAGACACAGCCTCCACGGACCTTCTACTGACCCCCGCCCCCCGCCCCGTCGAGCCCCCCGCCCCCGCCGACGACGAGAAAATCATGGCCCTAGAACTGGCGGCTGGGGCTCCGCTGTTCTTCGACCATCTGCTAAACCACCCCATCACTTGCGCCATTCAGTAGTCTGGAGCTCTGCTGAACTTGAAAACCATCTGGCATCAGGATTCTGATGAACTGCTAACAAATGCTACCACCTCTCCTGGACCTGAAAACCATGTGCACCTATTACTTACGCCATTCAGTATTCTGAAGCTCTGCTGAACTTGAAAACCATCTGATGAACGAGTTTATTTTTTGCGCCATTCAGTATTCTGGAGCTCTGCTGAACTTGAAAACCATGATGGGCCATGCCATCAGGATGAATTCTGTTTCATCATCAGAATTCTGCTGAACTGCTAACAAATGCCACCACCTCTGCTGGACCTGAAAACCATGTGCACCTATCACTTACGCCATTCAGTATTCTGAAGATCTGCTGAACTTGAAAACCATGTGACGAACGAGTCTATTACTTGCGCCATTCAGTATTCTGCTGCACTTGAAAACCGTCCGCTGCACTATCGCATCACTTGCACCATTCAGTATTCTGAAGCTCTGCCGAACTTAAAAACCATCTGCTGAACCACCCTATTAATTGCGCCATTCAGTAGCCCGGAGCTCTGTGGTCTTGAAAACCGTCTGCTAAACCAACGTCACCAGCGCTCTCCTTTTCAGTCTTTAAATACTAGTTAACTACTTGCTTACTATATGTGAGTTAACTAGCCATTAAGTTAGTTAGCACTCGAGAAATCGAGGCTTAGTTTTTATGTTACTACGAGAAACCGGCTTAATTTTTATGTAAGAGAAATTGAGACAACTTACTTTTTATGTAATTACGAGAAACCGGCTTAATTTTGATGTAAGAGAAATAGAGGCTTAGTTTTTATGCACCAGAATGGGCTTAGTTTTTACTCGTATGTAAGAAATCGAGGCTGGGTTTTATGTGCCATAAATCGAGGGGTTTTTATGTATACCTACGAGAAACAAGCTTAATTTTTATGTACCTACGAAAAATTGCTACATTTTGGAACATTAACGGAATTCTCAAAACCACTTCGAGACCTATGCTTTCAGAACAATTTCTATTTATCAGAATTGTAAATAAGTCTGTATTTTTTAAGATATCCTTTAAGAAGCCTTGACCCTAAATGACTTTTCTATGATGACGTCAGAAAAGACAGAATGAGTATTAATTTTTTGCCTTAAAAAAACAAATCAACTGACGTTAATCACTTTTTTTTATGTAGGCAAAGACTGTCTCCTTAATCATCCTCTGATGACGTCACAAACACCAAAACTTTAGAAAAATATTTAAAATAGGTATAATGAATAAAAATAAAAAATACAGAAATCAGTTACTTAAAATGGTCATTAAAATGGTTGTAAAATAAATAATAAAAAACATATATTCAAAATAAGTAGCATGCAAATTTTATGCACCAAAAAATCAAGTGGTTTTTATGTACAATAAACCGAGGCTTTGTTTTAAAGTTCCTAGGCTAGTAAATTTCCCGCCCAAATAAATAATAATAATTATTATTAGTTCTTACGTTTTTGTTCTCGCTTGTCTTGTTATTTTTCTAATAGGTATTATTTAGCTGATAAGTGCTTAGCCATCATTTTTATAGCAATTAAAGTAAAAATATTATAATTTTCTTTGTTAAAAAACTTACATAACATGCACAATGAGATCTTTTCATGACAGTGTACTAAACACTATCAAACAAAGAAACTCCACATTTATTCCTTTCAAAAAAGTTTTAGCTTAAGGAACAAACTTAATTCCAACCAATGCCTTATACCTTCCTCAGGGAAGAGACCCGTGCCCCTCGGTGGAGACATAATTGAGCCAACATTAAAAATTAAATTATATCACAGAAATAAGGCAATGACGTACGCCACTTAAGAAAATATTTGTCCGGATATTTATAAGTCATTAAACTCGTAATTTTAGGCAACTGAGCTACTATTGTTTAAGATTGAAGGCCTAATGTAATAATTAATCCTGTTATTTCCGAACATACTGCGCTTAGAATTAAGACTAATATGTGGACCGAGTTAGGGACTTCACACACGACTGCTATAATATACATTACATCCCGGGAGGTATAGCTTTACATTATATTAAAGTATCACACACGGAACAGGTAACGTAATGTATATTTCGCTTCATTTCGTTGACATACGTCTCGACCGACACACGTTCCGGCTGCTAAGGCGTTATACAGGGTGTTATGGATCTGTCGACTTACTACTAGATTTAATAGATAGGTAGTTCATCAGAAGATGATTGAGATTTTGATGCGCGTATGCGTTGGCACATGTGCCAAAAATAGAACGATGTGCATTGAACATCATATAAAGTAAGGAAAATTCCGAAGAGTTTAAATTATATGCGGAATTATCAGACATCGCCAGCAAGTGGACAGGCATGATATTACTACAAAATTGATGACCACTGTGTTGCTACACTTTTTTTCTTTTCTTGAGGTAGATTGATTTTTGTTACTATCCTTCATGTTAAAGGCAACTTTAATGTTATATTCCATCACTATATACAAGTTGTAACTTCCTATGTTATATCTATAAAATCATAGGTCATCTATTATTATTATTATTATTATTATTATTATTATATATTATATTATTACTATTATTATTATTATTATTGTTAATACGTTTATTGCACATAAGTAAAAATTTTCTACCAGTCAACCGCAGGAGGTGTATCAATCGACTGAATCGAAGAATTGCTCGCAGCCCTGGCCGCCTGAGTGATCTTAAACGATCACGAACGTTAAGCAACATAGGGCGCGTTCAGTGCGCGGATGGGTGACCGTTTATGATTAACGCTAATGGCATTTTTCCGAGCGGTTCCATGCTTCGCAAGGCATGTTAAGCAGTTGGTGCTGGCTGCCGTCGATAGATGGCAGTCGTTAAGCCAAGTCAGAGGCCATAGAGCAAGACCCGCCACTAGTCTTACAAGCATCCATCAATCCGGACTTGGGCCCCCGTGGCGGAGTATGGCCTATACCTTCCTCAGGCTTACGAAACGTAGCTTACGGCCGATTTCTGAATTGAGAATTTCGCTAAGTAACTACTTAACTCTAGTGTTGTCTCGTCAAGTTTCTCAGAAAAGAGCGTGACAGAACGTTATTTAAATATTTAAGTGAAATTCTCAATTCGGAAACCGGCCTTTAGCGAGACTATTTATATGGAGCAAATTTATGTGGAGCAAATGATTTTTTTGAGATAGGACTCTGAATACCTATGTCGTTTAGCGACATAAGACTCCTAGTGGAGTTTTTTGAACACCCTTTACGAAGTAAGATATATCGTAATATACGGAAAGGTATTGGGAGGTATTGAAAGGTATCGAAAGGTAAATATACATCTTCGTATCGCTCAGTACCTTTAAGGTACGAAGATGTAAGGATGTATATTATAGCTGTCGTGTGTGGTCTCCTGACGATTTCTATGGAAAGATGTAATGAGATATATCGTGCTATAATATACATCCTTACCTTATAGCCGTCGTGTGTGGAGTCCCTTACGTAGAAACATTCCAACCCTGAAGTGGCAACTTTGGTTCAAAACGCTTTTCGATGCATCACTGTAGTGTAAGACACATGTAACCTAGTTTAAGCTACTTATATATATCAGTCCTTCGACATAATAGTCAGTCTTTGTTGAGCACTACTCGTTTGATTCGTCTCCCAACGCTCCACCCTACATGGCGACCCTGCCTTGTTTGGTGCGTGCGAGCGCGCATCAAAATAAAGAAAGAAAATAAATAAAAAATGTGCGATGGACATTCAAAATGAAGTGACAAAATAGACTTCTAATTGTGCCGACAAAATTACGCGCCAAAATTTGCAATTCAAATGTGCCACAAAGCCCAAAACAGGACATTATGACCCAAATTGGGTACAACAATAAAATTATAAACACAGACATCGAACTGCATATTGGTATGATTTCTTGGTGCATGTTGGCATTGCTGTTAGTAGCAATAGCTATTACACTAGCCATCAGATACTGCGACAAATGCTTCAACAGGCGTGTGGATCGTGGCGTCGACTCCGGCATGTTGCGCCTACAAAAGTTGTAGGTAAGTTGTAAGTTGTTTTAGGGTAAAACGGACCCTATTACTGAGATTCTCACCAGGCTGTATCTCATGAACCGTGATAGTTAGACAGTTGAAATATTCACACATGTATTTCTGTTGCCGCTATAACAACAAATACTAAAAAACAATAAAATGAAATATTTAAGGGGGCTATACAACAAACTTCTTTTTTGCTCAATATTGACAACAGCAACATGTAGAAATATTGGAATCGTTTACTTAATTCATCTGGGTTAATGCACCCAGGTGAATTAAATATACTATTTGTAAACTTTTTTCACCTAGGTACATTAAGTATACTTTTAGTAAACTTTGTTCACCTAATTCACCTGGGTGCATTAAATATACTTTATATTGACATAATAAATATTCTTGAAATATTCACAGAATATTTAGTTATATATTTACTTTAAAAATAAATAAATCAAAATAAAAAATATATTTAAGGGGGCTCCCATACATCGAATGGTTTTGTTGCATTTTTTATAGATAATGGTAATACGGCACCCTTCGTTCGTGAGTCTGACACGTACTTGGCCGGTTTTTTAATCAGACATTGTTTAATGTTATAGGTAGTGATCACAAATAATAACAAACATGGAATAAAATACAATAATGGGTTTACTCGCAAGTTATGTACTTACCTATTGTGGTTTGGAATGTTTCTGCGTAACGGTGCAAATGAGCTACACCTAGTCGTAAATGCTTTGTTCTATTTAAGATGTAAAACGTAGCTGTGTGCAATGTTAGAATAATATTTCGTGAAATTAAAACGTTACAATAAATACAAAACTGTCTGCTTATCACTTAAAAAATAAAAAACAGACATGAATTGATATTTTAAGTCTGTTACTTATTTTATTCATCGCTGATTACTGTCAAAAGCCAGTTTCTGAATTGAGAATTTCGCTAGCTAACTACTTAACTCTAGTGCTGTTTCGGCAAATTTCTCACAAAAGAGCGGGACAGAACGTTACTTAAGTATTTGTGAGTGGTTGACCAAACAGGGAGAGGGATTGGAAACCGTTATTTATTTTTTTCTGTGGTTTTTAGCTTTGTTTTGGTCCAACCAGAATATTTTTAGGTGCCGTGCCGTAGTTATTATTTTTTTGTGAGCCGAGCACGAGTCGAAACCTATAGAAAGAAGAAACTTCAAACGCGATTTTCTCGAAATCAATTATTTTCCCTCGAGGTCCCTTTTTGGTCAACCACTCACATTTACTTAGTGTAATTCTCAGTTCAGAAACCGGCCGTGAGACATGGGTTTTTGTTTACAAGTACGACTTCAAATACATAAAAGAAAACAAGGCAACTTTTTCTCAACTTTTCTTTATTTAAAACATGGCAACAAGTGTTTTCTTATTTTTTACATTTCCACTACTCATTACGTTCTTGCATTAGGCGTCGTCAATACCTTAATTAGTATACAGGGTGGCTTACAATGTTACACCACAACAGAACGAGGATGAGACAGAACAACTTACGGTGCCATTTACAAAAATACGATTCCCATAAGACACTATAAACGCAGTAAAATATTTATGGTACTTTTTCCCTTATAGTTTACCACGGACGAGTGTTTCAAGAAATCTTGTTTTTGTTAATAACACCGTGATATTCTGGGGACAAATCTACATCCTCGTTTCTTTGCAGTGAATGCTTCTGGTGTACCCTAAATGCTACTTTTAATTATTTTGCGAAAACAGACGAGATCTCGCGCACAAGGAGATGCCATGTACCTACTTGGATCTACCTGATAACTCGATTTTCGCCAAGTAATTGAAAATAGTTCCTACACACAAGTAATACAAATTCGTTCCACAAAGCTTTGATAAAAATATAGAGACAAAGATATGTGTACATTTTTCTTTGACATTTGCTAAGCAGTAACGTACGTTCTTGCCAGAGAATAGACTTGCAATGTTTTAAATTCCTATTGGTGCCTCTGCCTACCCCCTCGGGGATAGCGGGCGTGAGTTATTTATTTTATGTGTTTGAAGGGATCGTGTTTTTTATGATTGAGGTGGACTTACTAAAAAAGTACAGTCTGTTAGCTTTTACAATAGGTATACCTCAACTATATCCACCAATCCGGACTTGGCCCCCTTGGTGGAGTATGGCCTATACCTTCCTCAGGAAAGAGACCCGTGCCCCTCGGTGGGGACATAGTACTTTGATGATGATACCTCAACTGAGCAGTCAAAAACCGATTATATTGCAATAAGGTAAGGTTTATTTTGTATTGTTATTTATAACTTTAAATAACTTTTCAAAATAGTGAAGAAAAGTTTTATACGGAGCAGGAAGTAGTTAGTATTACACTCGTGTGTTTTCGGCGAAAACCGAAGCCTACTCTAGAGCCCGAGGTATATTCTAAAAGCTAACAGACTGTACCTACTGTTCGCTGCGTGGACCGCTTTGTGAAACTTAAGTTTTGTTTCCTTGGTGATTCACATCACACCCATCCTCGTCACAGCGGCCACGATCCTCAGCATTGAGGGACCGTTGGGTTTGATTGGATTGGATCGACTGTTACTGTAACTAGGGTTTCTTAAAGTGGGGTCCACGGACCTCTAAGGGCAGTGGCGGATTTACCCTAAGGCCCAGTAGGCCGGAGCCTAGAGCGGCAGATATTAGGGGCGGCAAATCGTGACAAAAAAATCACTGATGATAGCAAGAAATAACTCAAATGCAAAGTACCTAAATATTTAAAAGGCTGTGCATAATACGCTACTTGCCTCGTATCAAATTTGACGCGATAAATGGTTATTTCCTGTAGTATCTAACGTAAGAAACCGAAATATATTGACTTTGCTAAGTAAATATGCAGGATGGCTGCAAAATTTGCAAATAAACAAAATATTTTTCGATTTTAAATCGGAACGGTGAAAACACTATCCGCCATCTTGAAAGCACCTTTGGTTGTAAACAAACATCTGTCAGTCGTGCGTGCGTAGGTTCTATTGTGACTCATACTTCTTTCGTGGCACGAACTCTACCTATGTTGAATGTCAAACTTTGTTTACAAACGTAGGGGACTTCAAACCATAGACAAAAATGGCGGACCGCGTTTTTGGCTGTTTAGCAAAGCAACGTTTTAAAATAATGTTTTTGTTGCTTTTAGGTCCTCAAAAAATATACTAAAATATTTTTTGGTCTAATGGAAGAGATATTTAGCATTTAAAACATACTTGAAAAAAGAGTCAAGTATCAGATTATGGCGGGCCGCACTGCACTGCAACGAATAGTCATTTTTATAGGTATGCGCCACTAAATTCATTATGTACCTAGTCTATATGATAGGTGCTGCGTGCTGTGCTGAGAAAGGGGCGGCACATGGCCTGGGGCCTAGAGCGGCCAAGACTGCAAATCCGCCACTGCCTAAGGGCTCCGTAATATGCGCGCTAAAGGTCCGCAACAGCTCAATTAATTCTTAAGATTAATGAAAAAAAATTAAAGTTAACTAAATCCTAATTTGCTTGATCACTGTCGCTGGTTATTGTCAAGCGGCGAGAGGCGAGAGCAATGAAAGTGATTCACCAATCTTGTTTTTTTTTCCACAAGAGGTAAATATTCATATATTGACAGGGGGTCCGTGGCATTTTAGGAATTCTTAAAGTGGTCCGTGACTGCAAATAGTTTAAGAACCACTGCTGTAGACCATTTTCAATCTGTAGATCGCGACCCCCGTAGGGGTCGCCTCACGTCATGCTCAGAGGGTCGGGGTTGCCAGTAAAATGCATCTTAAAATGAGACTGGTTCCACTCTTTGTTTCCTTCGAGTCCTTGTGTTTAGTACTTGGTAAAAAGGATATGGCAACATTTAGTTATAGGTTCTGACTACACCTTTGAAATGACTTGGAAGCCTCGGGGGTCACGAGAACTTTCCTCTTGTAAAGGGGGCAACGTCTTCAAACACATTGAATAACAGTGCTGTAGACTATTTTCGAATATTTCTCATTATGTTGTGTTTGAAAGTAAGACATGTTATTCTTATTACAAGGATTTTTACAAGGATTACAAGGACTGCTCCGATTCTTCAAATACCAGTGATTGGCAATCGTATACGGATAGAAACGTGAATTTTACTCATCTTCTATATTTCTATCAAAGCTTGTCACCACACAATATACTACATTACAAATAATCATTTAAGTTACATTATACAAACCTTTTGGTTACAAAAGATCCCGCCCAACCCCAGCAAACACCTTTGCATAATTAAAAATCCTCTACAAACTAATTACAACAAATCGGGTAAATAATACATGCTTTCTTTGAATAAATCTAGATACACTTTGTGATTAAAATCAAGGTACAATAGTATGCTTTTCTTTGGTAAGCTTGGTAACTTATGACATTAGAACCTAGGGCTACAGCGTAGCGGTCTACTGATTGACTAAAATGGGGTTATTCCAATGTGAATTGTGACACTAAAGCCCTGTTTCACAATGTTCAAATAAAGTTCCAGATAAGCTATCCGCAACCACGGCTGCCGTTTGTTCTAAAGGAGAATGCCAAGATATCTATGACGCTATGCCCCACCAGATTTTTTTCAGCTACACAAATGAATTATATATCAGTCGATAGGTTATAATTTGTACTCTTGAAATTATAGAACATGAACTATGCTAAAGCTCAGACTCCTAAGTTATAAGGGTACAAACATACCATAACAAAAGCTTTCTATTTTACAATAACCCTATTTTATCATAACGTTTTTGTATGGAAAGCATTTTTTTATGCCACAGAAGTGTGACTGAAGATAATAGATACCATAGGTACCCTTAAAAAAACTAATACATATTTTTAACAGATTCGTAGGTTATAAAGTCGATATTTTGAATTTAAAAAAAAATTCTGCTTTTAATCTTATTTGTATAGTTTTTTTTTATTATTTTTAATAAAATCATTTATGCATACTTTAAGTCAGTAACTTAAAGTGTTTTTGGGTACGTAGTCTTGGGGCACGAATGGGCATTGTCTTTTAAATAAACCTATATTGCGTGTGTTCGTTTATGGCTTCAAATTTAGAACAAACGGCAGCCCTGGTTGCGGATAGCTTATCCGGAACTTTATCTGCAGATTGTGAATTTGGACTATGTTACACAGAAACATTCCAATACACAATTATACTGAACTTGCAAGAAAAACGCTTTTATAAAAAACACTTGACTGTTTTGTTAATGCCTTTGTCTTTTTGTACTTGCGATCACTGTAATATCTAACTGTTGGTCAATCCTTTTTTTGTATCCATTTTGTATCCTAGTGTGGGGCCAGAAGCAATGTATGTATGTGTCTGTATGTATAATCCATTTATCTATACTTGGCATTTTTTTTGGACTTTATACGACACTGAATTAAAAACCTTTAGCAGTAGAAAATTCGATACCGTTTGCAAATTTAGTACTAGCTAGCACTAAATTTATAAAGTGTTTCGAGTTTTTTGCCGCTAAAGGTTTTTGATTTAGTGTCGTTTAAAGTCTGAAAAAAATGCCAAGTATAGATAAATGGATAATAAATGTTTTTGTTTATGTTAAAACCTCTTACGAGTTTGAATTTTTGAAGTGTTCGCTAGTTTCATTCAAATTCCAGCACAAACTCGTCTGAACAAAAGAAATATTATTATATTATTACAAAAAAGCGTTTCTCTCGCAAGTAACGTACCTATTGTGGGTTGGACTATTTCTGAGTAATACTTACGGTCCGATTGAGATGAAGTTAGTGCGGAAACTGGAGAAGCCTTCTATACTCTGGTTTCCGAAATTATACAATCTATAAAGAATTCCCTACAATATGTACATCGGTCAATGGAAGCTTCTATTCTCCAGGACAAAGTAAGTCTTGAATTACTATGAACATAACTTAGACATCGTAGGTAGATTTATTTCAGCTGTAATGCCTCAGGTGATTCTGAATGGAATAGCTGATGCTTTTTCACGTCTTTTAAGTTATTGTCACAGGTGGTATTGACTAGTAAGACTACAATAATATTATTTAACAGTACAGTGGTGTCCCGAAAACTAAAGAAATAAATCTAATAACGAAATTATCTATTACAAATAAACTAAAATATTTATAACTAAACAAACATGCATAAAATACTTATTTATTTTGACTGTTCTAAAATTCAATGCAAAAAAACTATCACGTCGACATATCAATACAAGCCTAAACTGCTCTTATGAGTAATCAAAATTTAATGCCTTTGGTGCGATAAGGATTTTGGTAAGGTCTTCTATTGACGGCAAAAAAAATGTACCGAGTAAACCTTCAAATTTTTAGCGGGAACACAGAGTCATTCTGTTGCATCGAATTAAAAAACCGACTTTAGCTGTAACCCGCGTGGGAATTTCATGTACAGTCGACAGCACATCAACCTTCACAGCAAAGTCGCCCGTAATGCAACGGAGTAGAGTGCATGGGTGTATAGGATGATGTGCTGTCGACTGTTAATTTTTCCGGAATAAAAAGGAGCCTGTTTGCTTGTCCAGATTATTATCTATCTCGGTGCCCAATTTATTCCCAATCAGTTCAGCCGTTCTGGGGCGTAACAAACATCCATAGAAACTTGCATTTACATTATATAATAGTAATATTTATACTGAACACCATGAACTTTTCTGCATATTTGTCTGTTGTTTAAAAGCACTTAATACTGACATCTATTTGGAATACATTTTAGGAACTACAAAATACAGAAATAATTTAAAATTACGATCATAACGGAATGTTAAATATTACATAGGTAATTAAATAATTCTTATCTTTTTCATTACACGATAACCTCGTCTTACACGAACATAGAGTCTGGTAAAGCTAACATTGCAATGGCCTAAATTTGGTAGATTTAAAAAAAAGAGTATGGTATCCCTATTTTTATAACCCCAATTATAGTCTTGATACTTAATCCGGCTTAGATAGGACTTATATTCAATATACAAAGTATCAATACTATATAGGCAAGCTTAACAATTAAAATTACAGAAACGAGTGTGTACAGTAGTCTTTGCGTGGGGTTGCCACTTAATTCCGTTGCAAAGTTAGCTTTGCCAGACTCCAGCTATTATCATTTGTCTGTAACAACTCATAAAACACTTGCTATATCGATTTTTCTACGGAGTTGCACTAGAAAATAAAAATACATTATGCAAAAACCCCTAATACTTTAAAGTAATCCAAAGCTGAAATCAGACAGGCATGTTATTATCTATCTGTTTATCAATGAGTAAGCTCTATTCAGTGAATAAGCCTAAAATACCTTGCACAGTTGCAGATATCCATAGATAATTTGTATGACTGACAATCTTGTCATTCAGCAATTTATCCCTGAAGGAATAGGTATACAGGGTGTCCCAAGACTTGGAGACATGAAGGGAAATTACCTTAAATATCGTAGATAGGATATTTTGCTGAAAGAAGACTTAATGTTATATTTAAAAGTTAGTATACTGCATTCAAAGATATTCTAAAAATTACTTGATTATTATTACTTAATTGACTCCGCCAGTTTCATGTAGTTATGTTTTTAGTTCGATTAAAATGATTAATGTTACGTTGTTCCTTTCTTTTAAAACAAGTACAGTCGACAGCACGTCAACCTTCACATTTTGTTGCAAAGTCGCCCGTAATGCAACGGAGTAGAGTGCATGGGTGTATATCATGATGTGCTGTCGACTGTACAATGTTACTTCAGAATTATTTTTTTTCCATTCTTTCGATTGACATCATAAAAATGGAAGTGATTTGTTTTAATTTTTTTTGTCTGTTCGATACCCAGACAAAGCAAGTAATTTTTAGAAAATCTTTGAATGCAATAAGTAATATTGCAACTTTCAAAAATAACATAAAGTCTTCTTTCAGCAAAATATCCTATCTACGATATTTAAGGTACCTTCCCTTCATGTCTCATTGTCTTGGGACACCCTGTAGGTATATCTATTTACTTAATCCAGAGACTTAGCGCAGGTCACTCGGAAGAGTCTAATGTTGGCCTAAGGAATGTCAAGTATATTGTACGGGTTACACCTTAACAAAGCAAATAACCTACGCTGTCTCGCGCGCATTTTTTTACATTTTGAATTATTGTAATAAAATTAGTAAAATTTTTGAACTTTCGTAGGCACTAGACACACTTGACTTTATTCCGGATTCACTTCGGAAGAGTCCGACCAGGTTTCGTCGTGATTCAGTCAGAGACGGCAACCGACGATGCGAGCTCCGTCTCTGCTCACCGTGATTAACTTTGCGGATCGGAGCGAATCTACAGTCACTACAGAATGCATTATAGTGCCATTAATGACCAATCTATACTTCATAGGCCTTACTAATAAATAAGTTATACACTCTGAATAACTATTTGACGTTTAACAATTTATACTGGTTTAATCGCATTTAGCGTACAAATAACCAGTTTGTCAGACCTAGCATAACGGCTGTATACACAGCTCATTAGTAAAGCCGCATATGTTTAGGTACTTAACTAAAGGTAAACAATCTGGATAAGTCTTTTTTTTTAAATATACACCTTTAAATCAAAATTTTTACAAATTAAATGTGTTTTTATGAAATTACATTTAATTTTACAGTCAATTGGTAATGCGCAAAGATTTCGGTTTAAGAGTGTGCATTTCAATAATAGGCCTATCAAGATTGTTTACATTTAGTTAAGTACCTAAACATATAGGAGTATTAACATATAATTACTTTGTCATATCTAGATTGTAACATCACTAATAGCTAGTGGTGTGAAGCGGAATAGTGTTTCCGTGTGACACTACTGATGGTGTCAACTCAGTGGTGTCAAGTGGAAGGAACGTGGTCGGACTCTTCCGACGAAAAGTCAAATAAGTGTAACAGGAATAAAGTAAAAGAAGAGCTCGGGAAGAGACTGTAAACTATAGGCCTGTGCCCTACGGTGTGACGCAAATTGTCTACTTCAAGCTTTTTCATTACACTTTAAAAATATTTATTGTGACAATAGAAGCATATTTTTCCAACAAGTCTCTTTGATGATACTGCTGATTTATCAAAGTAATCAATCAAATCAGTTTTGATGATTTACCAAAACGAGAATTATATTTCTGAACTAAAACTTTCGTAAGCACTAGACATTATTACATTTATTCCGGATACACTTGACTTTTTGTCAGAAGAGTCCGACCAGGTTACGTCATCATGGATCATGATTAGTCAGAAACGAGCAACCGACGACACGAGCTCCCCTTCAGCCACGTTCGTAACCAGTTACGAATGTGGACTTTTTATCGCTGTTTCGTAACCAGCTACAAGCCTGCGAATCAGAGCGGAACCTGGTCGGACTCTTCCGACAAAAAGTCAAGTAAGTGTATCCGGAATAAAGTTAATAATAACTATATTAATTCAACTTTTCGCAAATTTTATTTTAAGGACAGTTTTGTGTTAGGATTGACTAATTTAAAGCTATATTTTGTAGATTGTGGTGTGTTACGGAAGGCTAAGAAATCAATTTAATTTTGTCTAAAGGGCTCCACTGAGTTACACCAGACAAACCGAGGAAACTGGATCATATCTTTTTCTACACACATCGAATTTCAATAAGTGTCTGTCTGTACAATTTGTCATCGTGTTAATTCGGAACGTGCGAAGTGGGTGGAAGGGATAAAGAAAATGATCGCAGCGCTCGTCGCGGCAGAAATGTGCAACAAAAGGGGCACAGCTCTTTATCGTCTGTGACAGTCAGTAAAAAAACATACTTGGCAATGTTGTTATGAAATTTAAAAAAACATTGTAATAAATTGACGAATACTGGGTTTTCCCCATTGTTGTTCGCAGCTAGTTTTTAAATTATGTACTAGCTTTGTTGTTAATGTAAGTAACATATTAAAGCAGCAACATGTTTGACGTGCCACTCTGGTTATAAACGCGCTGCGTTTTACTCCAGTGACAACGCGAGCATTATCGATTTGTAATAAATGAATAAAATGTTTGGCTTATGTAGTTACATTATCTAAATGTTTGACTGAACGAGAATTTGAATAATGGTGGCTCGTATTAAATAACTATTGCTATTAGTTCTCAGTTCTTCTACATTCCTTACATGTTCTGGTAACACCAATTTATTTCCTTTTAGCTTAGTTTGGGGCTGAAAACTTATTGTGTGTTTTCAACACACAATGGATGCCATGCCGTCCAACGCGACTCGAATGGAACCGTTCATTCCGGCGGCTTAACTAACAGTGTGTAGGAGCCATAATAAGTGTTTTTTTTCCAGTGTAACTCAGTGGATTCTCGTAAGGTACTACCAGGTTAGTGTGAAATGAAAAAAAAAAGCCTGATTTTTATAAATAACACAGGTTTTTTGTGGTAAATAAAATGTTTCAACATCGGGGGTTCGTCATTATGTTTTGACTGCTCGTCCGTCTGTATCACATGAACCATGAAGACATGAAGCTAGACAGTTGAAATTTTCACAAATCGCACACTTGCAAGAACAACGTGTTATTTCTGAACCTTACGTTATATGAGAGCATTTTTTTAAGGTTCCAAAGTAATGGCCGAAGGAGATAGCGCTATAACGTGATGCAGCGTCTCTTTTACTCACTATTCCGGCGTTTTCGGGGTAAATAAAATCGCGTTAAAAAAAAACTATGAATAAAAAATGGTATTCTTCGAAATATCACGTTGTTCTTGCAATGGTGCGAAATGATGCATTTTCTGTTGCCGCCATAGCAACAAATACTAAAAATAGAACAAAATTATTATTTAAGGGCGGGTCCCATACAACTAACGTGATTTTTTGTTCACTTGTTCAAAGCTAGCTACTTTGACTGTAACTTTTGAACAAATTGTTCAAGGTAGACTGGTTTTAATTACGAACAAAATGTAAAAAGCACGCCTCAGAGAAGGGGGGCCGAGTTTTATGAAACTACAATTCGTAGTTTACTACACCCTATTTACTGAAGCGAACGAGTAAGTGTCAACATGTCAAAAATTTGGTTTTTCAATATGCCACATTTATAACACTGCATAATATTTAGCAAAGTTATACCAAACGATTTGGCTAATAAATGTTGATAAGCAATAAACACAATAACACTGTTTTTACCTGATTTATCCCTCACTCGCAGTTTATTTAACTAAATATTTTATTTTATCATGAAAATACCATTGATCTATGCCCCAAAAAATACCTAAAATTGCAGTGGTCCTCAAATAAAACCGACCCTACTGCTGCCAAATATGTTCGCAACTAGCAAAGATGTAGCACTTTTGTTTAAAGGCCGATTATGATCGATTATTTTTTGCTAATACGGTACGCGAAGTGTAGGAAGAAGTATGTAGCTCTGACTAATAACCTCTTTTTTAATTAAAGGCAAAAAAAAGTAAAATAGCCACCCCGACGCCATATTTACTCACGATTGACGTTGTTGATGCGAGTGCAACTTCTCTAAACTATTTTATTTTCTTTAGTGTTTGTCTTGTCTTGTTTGGTTGTCTGTCTGTTTTTCTTAAACAGTACCTACCTAAACCTATGTGGGTATACGATGCAAGCGAAGCTGCGTGTATGAGCTATTTTAAGTGACTTGTAAGTTTGAGAGATGCTGTGTCTTTGTTTACCTGTAGTCGTTCGCTTCAGTAAATAGAGTGTAGGACAATCCGCGTAGGCAATACACGGAAAACATCGTGAGGGAACCCACAGCGCGGTTGGCTCTGCACGTGTTGACTGTCTTTCCTGTGGGCGGCTGACCAGGCTGTCAGGACGGTATAGGCGCTGGGCATGCCTACTCCACCTAATCAATGTCCCAGGCACTGCGTCAGTGGCCCCTTCACTTCTGTTCAGTTGATAGCGGCGCTAGTGGAGAGTTTAGTAGTAACAATGGGCTAGTTGCCCTAAAAAATATAATTAGCCCGTCTTTTAGATTATTCAAAAATAAGGGACACGTATTTTTTTATTTGTAAATTAGACCAAAAATGACAAAGATATAGCCCATTAAAGTTACGTGTGACGTCACGCCGTGCTGCGTTTTTTAGCACGGAGTGACGTCACACGTAACTTTAATGGACTATATCTTTGTTATTTTTTGTTTAATCGAAAAAAGAAAAAATACGTGTCCAATATTTTTTTATGATCTAAAATACGGACTAAATAGAATTTAATTATTTTGACCCTGGAAACTACCCTATTAAGAAATTTTCCTAAAAAAATGAGAATATTTTAACCCATCTTTCAATTTTAATGAAAATATCTAATAATCTTAGCAAGTGAATAAATAAAACAAAAAATGGGGAACAGGATTTACAATCAGTTAGTTAGTAACATTATTTTGCTCACCTGAACAGATAACTTGGTGGCGCTGTATTTTTTAATTCAATGCAAAAAACAAACTGTCACGTTGACATAAAGCCAAAAGGTTGTGAATGTCCGAGTGTTGCTAGTGCGTAAAAACCAAATAACCCCATTTTACTTCCAAGTAAAAATGGTGTGTGCTAATAATCAATTTATTTATACTTGGCATTTTTTTTGGACTTTAAAACGACACTGAATTAAAAACCTTTAGCGATAGAAAATTCGATACCGTTGCAAATTTAGTAGCTAGCACTAAAATTTGTAAACTATTTAGAGTTTTCTACCGCTAAAGGTTTTTGATTTAGTGTCGTTTAAAGTCACGTTTTTTTAGACTGGTCTTATGAGTAATTAAATATAAAAATCACTGAATAAAAATAAGAATAAACAGTCGGAGTTGGGTTGACTTTTTTGTTAAGTGATAGATACATAGCGGCAACAACGCGTCATTTTTTTGCATCAGATTAAAAAACGAACTTTAGTGTGTGTGAAGGTGCCACTGCACGCCGTATAAAGGTGTACCTGTTATCTGTGGTTTAAAAAAAAATTGCATGCATCTAAATGTCAAAACCACCAATTGTAGTTGTATGAAATAGGCCCCTATTTGTCACCCCCCCCCCCCCCCCCCCCAGAGTTCCCCCACAGTACAGCTTAGTCTAATACTGAATGTTAGTATCTATAGTAATTAGGCTTGAACGGTCCGACCTTGTTGAGACCCAAATACTTCGCCTGTTCGTCCGTCAACTCGGTGAGATGGGCGTCAAAGGTCGGCAGGTGGAGACTGGCGACGTATTCGTCCATTTTCTTCGGTAACAGGTACACGTCGGCCTGTGGAGGTGGTAACATAGTATTTGTAGCGTCGAATGGGCATTCAAATCAAATTAGAAAGAAAGAAAGAAAGAAGGATTTTATTAGAATTGTCACAGAAACACAATGAAGACACAAGTACGTAATAAACAAAATACACAAAAGTCAACAAAACAACAAAAATAAAATTAAATTAAAATAATTAATTTCAACGAAACGAATCGCTCGTATCCCCGGCCGCCTGAGTGATCTTAAACGATCACTATGGTAAACAGGATAGGTGACAGCCTATGTCTAAAGTTAGTGGCATTTTTCCGAGCGGTACCGTGCTTCTCAAGGCACGTTAAGCAGTTGGTGCCGGCTGCCGTCGATAGATGGCAGTCGTTAAGCCAAGTCAGAGGCCTTAGGGCGGCTTGGAAACTTCTGACAGTAAGACCAGTGGTCTTACAAGCATCCACCAATCCGGACTTGGCCCCGTGGTGGAGTATAAAATTAAACGAGCGAGTTTGTGCCCTTCCTTGTGATGCATAAACAACTGAGTGCTACTCCGACGTCACAACGCATACAACCCTCCCCGCCTCGTCCCAGTGGTTTTTTTTTTTAATTTATCTTACAAAAACAAAAACCTTATTCAATTACACAATTACGCCAAACTGCAAAACAGAAAAAAATCCAAATTGCAAATCCGGTGTGGCGCCGCAGCGCATCGTTTGACATGCCACAGATATTTCTATGTAAAATGACGCACCGACACCGCTCCGGCGCCGCACCGCCGCCGCTACGCCTCGTGTGTCCTACCAAAAAAAAAAAACTCACGCCCGTTATCCCCGAAGGGGTAGGCAGAGGCACCAGTCTCTAGAACTGGTCTCTAGTCCTACCACTTATAGAATAAAGTCCTAAAGTCTGTTTTTTAATTCATTGCAAAAAAATAAAACTGTCACGTTGACATCTCAATATAATCCAAATGCTGTCAATGTCTGAATGTTGCTAGTACGCAAAAACCAAATTACGCCATTTCACTTCCAAGTAAAAATGGTTTGTGCTACGTAGGTGTTTTATTTTAGACTTTGCTCTTATCAGGAATTAAATTTTATTGTCTTTGATGCTATAAGGATTTTAGTCACACGAGTCTTCTATTCACGGTAAAAAAACATCTACCGAGTAAACCTATATATTTTATAACGGTAACATCGCGTAATTTTTTTTTTTGCATTTAACTAGAAGACGGACTTCAGTCACACTCCGAGAAAACTCACCTTATATCTGCTTGGTGGCGCGTTATAAAGCTCGATGAGAGCCAAGGCCTGCGTGGCTGCCGTAACCGAGACCACGAAAGAGGGCAGCGAGGAGCAGCAGAGGTTGGCTAGTCGGCCCTCCGCCAGTAAGACGATCCTCTTGCCATTCGGCCAGATTATGTGGTCCACCTTCAATTAGTTCATCATCATCATCATCATCAGGCTATATTAGTCCACTGCTGGACAGAGCCCTCCCCTTCAATTAGTTAATAATGACCAAAATAACTACACTTGACCTAGCGACATCATCGGTCTGGTGAACAATAAAACATACAGCGTGTCCAAAAAATGACACGTCACGGTGACATTGGAGGCAGACCTGCTCAAGAGGCGTCGAACCAACCTAACATGACCTCAGTAAGAGTTGCACGGTTTTTGAGATATGGCCAAGTTAAATTTGTTCTAAATTTTCACTTTTCTTAACAAGTTTAGTGCTAGCATTGAGTTAGATAGCCCTCGTCTTTGGTTTTTTAAATTTTTACTCGGTCACGAACTTACTAACTTAGCGTAAGTGCTAGCATAGCACTAAAGTTGCGAAAAAAAGTGAAAATTTAGAACAAGTTTATATTGGCCATATCTCAAAAACCGTGCAACTTTTACTGAGGTAATGTTAGGTTGGTTCGATGCCTTTTGGGCAGGTCTAATTCCGGTGTCACTGTGACGTGTCATTTTTCGGACACCCGTATATGTATAAGGTCCCAACAAATCAAGCGCAAATATTTTAAGGGCCGCTAGAGTAAAAGATAAATAACAATTTATTAGGAATAATAGGTCGAATAAAAAATCGATCATCCATACTAAATAAACACCCTTTAAACAATGTATGAATCGCTCGTAGCCTGGGCTGCCTAAGTGATCTTAAATAAAAACGATCACCAATGTTAAGCAACATACGGCGCGTTCAGTCCATGGATGGGTCACCGCCTATGACTAACGCTAGTGGCATTTTTCCGAGCGATTCCGTGCTTCGCAAGGCACGTTAAGCAGTTGGTGCCGGCTGCCGTCGATAGATGGCAGTCGTTAAGCCAAGTCAGAGGCCTTAGGGCGGCTTGAGAACTTCTGACAGTAAGACCAGCCACTAGTCTTACAAGCCTCCACCAATCCGGACTTGGCCCCCGTGGTGGAGTATGGCCTATACCTTCCTCAGGGAAGAGACCCGTGCCCCTCGGTGGGGACATGATGGGTTGATGATGATGAAACAATGTATACGCACACATAAGTGCCGCCGCACTAACTACTCTTTAGATTAAAATAAAAGGTTTTCTGGCCGCTTAGACAAACATGTCATAAAGTCACAAAAGTCAAATATTTTATTCGTAGTACAAACAGCCGTTAGTCTTACGAAAAAAAGTAATGAAATGTTTTTATTTTTTCGATAAAACTACCTAACCGTTAACGAGATATTCGCAAAAAAAAAAAAAACTGTTTATAGTGACCTTTGATCCCGCGTAACATTTTTAGCGGCACATGTATCGATGGGGGCTTTTGGGATATTGTTTGTTTAGAACCACCAAAGGAAGGTTCATCCAAAATCCAGCTTTCCTCTAATTTTTCCGAAGTGCCATGTCCTTATTCCCTGTATTATGAACGGCTAGAGCAAACGCTACCATCTTCACAAACACTGACTTTGGCAGAATCCTAGGGGTGCCATAAATAATAATAGGCTATTTGACAGTGTGAATAAAACAGTATTATTTATACGTATTCCTATAAATTATTAGTCATAAAACCGCTTTAAGGCATTTTAACTAAAAAAAAACAATTAACTATTATTTGTAAAAGAAAACACAAGATAACATTTCATAATTTTTTATCTGCCGCCATGGTATCGAAAACGGCTTGGATTGGCTGATTCTATGATGACGTCACATGTCAGTAAAAATGGCGTCTGTCATTCATTGGTTCTTACGTTCATTGATTGATTTATTCGGAAGTGACGTCATAATTCCTGTGCAACGCCATATTGCCCAAGATAGCGTTTTGGCGGCTTATTTCAAAAGTAAATTCTCGTTTGCCTTTTTTGAGGACTCTATGAACACCAACAAAATGTATGAGAAATTTTAGAAATTTGTCAAATAGCCTAAGGAATTGAATTGACTATTTATTTTACCTGGCTTCTAACGCGCTCCCACAGTAGGTCTGGTGTCCTCAGACAGTGCACGTCCACCTGCAATTAAAATAAACATAATATAACATAAACATTTACCAACAGGCACATACATTGCTTCTGGCCCCACACTAGGATACCCTGTGTCGTGGGAACCAGAAACAGCGACGTCACAAACATGTGAACATCCAAGACCTGGTTTTTTATTGTCCCCAGCCGGGGTTCGAGCCCGGGACCTCTCGCATGGAAGGCCGATCCGCTAACCGCTGCGCCACAGAGGTGGTCATGGAATTATATTTGTGCTGACTGTAGCCGTCGCGTGACAAAAAGTAAATCATTTTATACAAATCAAAACACACACACACACACACATATAAATACAAAATAAATAAACAAAAGTCACGTCATTTTATTTTTTGTCCAAAAATACATAATTTTTTGTCACGCGATGCCGTTTGCCTTATACGTGTGTGTGTGTGTGAGAGAGAGAGAGAGAGAGAGAGAGAGAGATTGAGTGTGTGTGTGTGTTTGTTTGTCTGCGTTTGCGTGTAAGAGGAGACAGTCCCCCGGTTTCTCGAACGCTGACAGTTTGTTAATCTACTGTAGACAGCTGTCAGTATGCAAAAGTGCCTACAAAAAAACAAGTGACCGCTGTTAAAAGTCGATTACAGTGCCACCATATTACCAATTCAGTTGATAGTGGCGCTAGTGGAGAATTTAGTAGTAACATTTAAGAAATTTACCTAGATATATGAGAATATTATAACCCATCTTTAAATTTTCATAAAAATATATCTATAAATCTTAGTAAGTGAATAAATAAAACAAAAAAGATAGATAGATAGATAGATAATTCATTTATTTACATAAGACACACACGCGTATACAAAGCAAAGCAAAACACGTCTAACTACAAGTCACAGCACTAAAAAAAGCAAAGAAACAAAATTAATAATAGTACATTAACACACATAACAAGCAGAGACACGTAGAAAATTGGCCATACACGATACATTAATGTACCTGTAATTAAAAACGGGGAACAGGATTTACAATTATTTAGTTAGTTACAATTTTGCCCACCTGAACAGATAACTTGGTGGCGCTGCAATAGACTGTAGTGTGTTTTATTTTCCATTACAAAAAAGTGGGGTTGACCTTTGCTTCTCGATCATGAGGGTCTGGGTTCGAACCACGCATGTACCAATGACTTTTAGTTACGTACATTTGTTTGTACAGCAACACCATTCGCTGATAAATTGTGCCCGGATAACGGCGACAGGCTTGCCACTTGTCACGTTTGGGACCTAATAAACTCGGCAAAACGTGGGTCCAGTTCTAGAGACTGGTGCCTCTGCCTACCCCTTCGGGGATAACGGGCGTGAGTTTATTATTTTATTTTTTTATTATTATACAAAAAACATGCATCACAGTATGAACCCACCTCAGTGTTGCTATGTCCCATGTTGCAAACGACGCAGCCGTTTCTCATTCGCTCCATGTGCTCGCGGGTCACTACGCCTTTGTTGCCGGTGGCCGTAATGACGATGTCCACCGCCCGAATCACCTGAAAGATAATTATATCTATACATATAAAATTTACAGTCCTGACTGACTGATTCATTCACTCATCAACGCCCAGCCCAAGCCGTTTGACCTTCATCATCAACCCATCATGTCCCCATCGAGGGGCACGGGTCTCTTCCCTGAGGAAGGAATAGGCCATACTCCACCACGGGGGCCAAGTCCGGATTGGTGGAGGCTTGTAAGGCTAGTGGCTGGTCTTACTGTCAGAAGTTTTCAAGCCGCCCTAAGGCCTCTGACTTGGCTTAACGACTGCCATCTATCGACGGGAGCCGGCACCAACTGCTTAACGTGCCTTGCGAAGCACGGAATCGCTCGGAAAAATGCCACTAGCGTTAGTCATAGACGGTGACCCATCCATGGACTGAACGCGCCGTATGTTGCTTAACCTTAGTGATCGTTTAAGATCACTCAGGCAGCCCAGGCTACGAGCGACAAGCTACGAGCGGTCGAGCGTTTGACCTAGGAAGCTGAAATTTTGCACAGAGAATCTATATATAATGTAGGCAAGGAATAAGAACGGATTTTTTGAAATTCAACCCCTAAGGGGGCGAAAAGGGTTGCCAAAATTTGTATGGGAGGTATAAAAAATGTGGTCTGATTTCCTTGAAACTTGAAATAAATATTCTTCAACACAATTGATTGAACACGTGTTTCAGCGTTTCTCTAAATTTAACCCTTAACGGGAGTTACGGGAGTGAAAGTAGTTGCAAAATTTTGAACTAAAGTCCACGCGGACGGAGTCGCGGGCGAAAGCTAGTGTACCTATAAGATACATGAATCGCTCGTAGCCTGGGCTGAGGGATCTTAAACGATCACTACGGTTAAGCAACATACGGGGCGTTCAGTTGGTTTTTTTTTTGTCCCCAGCCGAGATTCGAACCCGGGACCTCTGCCTGGACGCTAACCACTGCGCCGCAGAGGTCATCATATCCGAATCACTAACGGTACAAATCAAATGTTTTTTCTTATCCGTCACACACAAAAAGACTAATTCCAGTAGAGAAACAATGATTTTACTGTCATTTACTGTAATTTATATTAGAGTTACCCCCAACGCGATTTAAGAATTGTGTTAAGCACACTCTTTGCAAAAAAGCTTATTATAAAATCAACGATTATTTAGAAGACAAGGACGTATGGCATTAAATAGTAGTTTAATATCAAATTTAATCACAGGATAAATGTGTCTAGTGTTCAACACATCCAAGATATTATTTTGTAGGTTTGATTTGTATTAGCTTTAAGGTGATTTGAGAAAAGATGGTCAGAGTGGAGTTTTTTTTCGCTGCCTTTTTCTCCACTACAGACGGCCCCAAGGCAGCGGCTAACATTATACATAACTGTATGTACATTGACATTCAACAAGCAGAATGTAAATTCTTTACGTTGAAATAAATTCTTGATTTTTTTTCTGTAACGTGTCGTTTACTGTTTTTTTCAGTTTCAATTGTGTAATTGTTATGTTATACTTTACTTTTGTCTGTATTTACGTTATGCATGTTAGTTATAAGATTTTATGTGTGTTGAATAAATTCTATTCTATTCTATTCTTTTCTATTCTAACATAATAACATGACAATTTTTGAAATATTTAAACGTCAATCACTCGAAATAAAAAAAATTAAATGTACCATTAACGATTCCGACCGACACGATGTGAAAACAATAATAGCACAGTTTTTCATATGCAGTGACCGCGTCTGTACATGTCAAATGAATGTCGACGAAGCGAAAGTGATGTCAGGATCGTGGCAGGTGGCAGTCCCTGTTCTCTGCCTGCCCCTCTGGGGTACAGGCGTGAGCTTATGTATGTATTTTACCCGCCCGGTTTCCAGTAATCTCACCTCGTTCAATTTCACAACCCTAAACCCATCCATGGCGGCTTGCAGGGCGCAAATGGGGTCGATTTCCGTCACGTATACCTGTAATAAACATAAATATTGTCATTTCCACGATTTAGACTTAACATTTACATACCGGCACATACATTGCTTCTGGCCCCACACTAGGATACCCTGTGTCGTGGGAACCAGAAACAGCGACGTCACGAACATGTAAACATCCAAGACCTGGAGTTTTTTTTTTCTCCCCAGCCGGGGATCGAACCCGGGACCTCTCGCATGGTAAGCAGATGCGCTAACCTTTACGCCACAGAGGTCGTCTTACTTGAAGTTAATCATCGTTTATGGGGCACTGTATAAGGTTATATCACAAGATTCCCCAAGATATATTAGAGTTACCCCCGACGCGGTTTAAGAAATGTCTCAAGCACACCCTGTACAAAAAAGCTTATTATAAAATCAACGATTATTTGGAAGACAAGGATGGCTGGTGTTAAACAGTAGATTAATATTAAGTGTATTTAGAGGAGATTTTTAAATTATAATTTTAATATTGCCTGAGTGATCTTAAAAAATCACGAATGTTAAGCAACATAGGGCGCGTTCAGTGCATCGTTGGGTGACCATTCTATGACTCTAGTGGGATTTTTCCGAGGGGTTTCGCGCTTCGCAAGGCACGTTAAGCAGTTGGTGCCGGCTGCCGTCGATAGATGGCAGTCGTTAAGCCAAATCAGAGGCCCTAGGGCGGCTTGAAAACTTCTGACAGTAAGACGAGCCACTAGTCTCACAAGCCTCCACGAATCCGGACTAGACTAGTATGGCCTACACCTCAGGGAAGAGACCTGTGCCCCTCGGTGGGGACATAATGGGTTGACGATGATGCTCAGTGCGCTAGAATGTAAGGTATCACTCACGACACATCCGAGGGCTTTGAGGGCTTGGCAACACCCCTTTCCAACCTCGCCGTATCCGCAGACGACGGCCTGTTTACCGCCGAACATCAGGTCAGTGCTGCGTTTCAGCGCGTCGATTATGCTCTCGCTAGAACAAGGTCAAGTCTTAGGACGCTTCCTAACAATAGGTTTAAGTAGCAAAACGTCCAACAGCGCGAAACGTCTAATGAGCAGAGTGCGTATACTGAGTTTTCTCATTCACTCTCGATAGTGAGAGCGTTTGCGTTTTGCATAGGAGTGACAAAGAGACAACTAGATGGCGCGCTTTGTCACTCCTATGCAAAACGCAAACGCTCTCGCTATCGAAAGTGAATGACAAAACTCAGTATACGCACTCAGTATGCCTAATTGCACGTAGTTTACCAAAAAGGTTCCAGACAAAGTTAGTTTTTAGATATTTTAGTTTTTAGGTTTAAAAAAAGCCGTGGTGGCGTAGTGGGGTTGACCCTTGCTTCTCGATCATGAGGGTCTGGGTTCGAACCACGCATGTACCAATGACTTTTAGTTACGTACATTTGTTTGTACAGCAACACCATTCGCTGATAAATTGTGCCCGGATAACGGCGACAGGCTTGCCACTTGTCACGTTTGGGACCTAATAAACTCGGCAAAACGTGGGTCCAGTTCTAGAGACTGGTGCCTCTGCCTACCCCTTCGGGGATAACGGGCGTGAGTTTATTTATTTTATTTTTTATTTTATAGTTTTTAGGTTTAAGCTTATTTACGCTCTCCATACATTTGGGTTGGACAACCATGTGCCATAACTTTGCACATAGGTACGCATCGGGTCGCTATGAAAGTCTTTGATTCTTAAAATATAGAGCATAGGTACAATAGGGCATATTTGGTACTCGTTAGTCGTACTCGTTAATTACTCGTAAGTCAAAAATTACCATGTCGTGGGTTGGAACTTTTTTGCTAAACTAGTTACGTCCAATTAGCAAAACGTCCATGTAGAAAAACGGCTAACTAACGGATGGTCTATATAAGTGAACGTATTTCATGATCATCAGGTAATACGTCCATTCGGTACCTGTAATAATGTAGGACGTGTAATACGTCCATTCCTACTGAATGGATGTGTAATACGATCATACCCGTAATTACCTACTGAATGGACTTCCATTCCGTTGGTAATTTACGAGTATGATCATGAGTGTACACATTTAAAAGATGACGATTAGCCGTACAGACAATCTGTTAGCCGTTTTGCTACATGGACGTTTTGCTAATTAGGCATTCTGCTCATTAGATGTTTCACGCTGTTGGACATTTGGCTAATTAGACCTTTTGATAAGGGCCATATTACATTATCATAGAACTTTGATCACAGGTGATGTACATTGCTGGTTTATAACACAATAAGAATTTAGACATCGACACTTAGGGATGTGTTGTGTAACACAGGCCTACAGAAATGTCTGGTGTTAAGCAGATAAATACGAGTATTAAATGTATTCTGAGGAGAATTCGCAATGCTACTTATTTCCGAGTTTTAATTATTACATAAGTCTAGTTTTAATATTTTTCGAAAATTTTGGTGCTTGTGACGTCATCAGACCATGATTAAAGAGAGTCTTTGTCTACATACGAAAAAAAAATCATCAAAAGGTAACATGTCCTGCGTTTGTTTTTTTTTACAGAAATCGAAAAAACCTCACTGTGTTAAAGTCTACACACATTTTCGCTTGAAAAAATTGTTTGTTTTAGAAAAGCTATGTATCTTAAAAAATGTGACAAAAGTAGGGCTTTTTTTCAAATACTTTTTGAGAAAAAAAAGAAAACAAATGGACACGTCCTTTTCAAGTAGCAGGTATTGGACATGTCACTTTTTCATGTGAGTGTTTTGGAGCTAAAATTATATTTAATTTCATTATACTTGAGCCATTACAAACGCGCGAACTGAGTCATAAACATTTGTATCTGACCTCTCTCTCTCACACATATAGAATGCATATCAGGAATATCGGAACTCTCGCTCGCACTTTTATGACTCGGTTCGCACGTTTGTAATGGGACAAGTATAGTATTTTAGCCAAAGGATTCATACTTATACTGTGTTAGCTGGCATCACAGAAAAGTCATTTAAGGTCAAGGCTTTTTATCGAATATCTTAAAAAATATACTTACTTACAAATCTTATAAATATAAATAGGCTATTTGACAGAAAAAACAGTATTATTTACACGTATTCGTATAAATCATGTGGCCTAAAACGGATCCCTTGATCGATGTGCATGTCACAAAATGTGCAGGTTACGTAAAATGAGCCAATCGCAAAATGTGTAGATCTCACAATGGGCAGATCGCAAAATGTGCAGGTCTCACAATGATCAGATCGCAAAATGTGCAGGTCTCACAATGATCAGATCGCAAAATGTGCAGGACTCACAATGATCAGATCGCAAAATGTGCAGGTCTCACAATGATCAGATCGCAAAATGTGCAGGTCTCACAATGATCAGATCGCAAAATGTGCAGGTCTCACAATGATCAGATCGCAAAATGTGCAGGTCTCACAATGATCAGATCGCAAAATGTGCAGATCTTATATTAAGCAGATCGCAAAATGTGCAAGCAGCGGAAAAAAGGCCTCAAGCTCTTGTTGTTGTTGTTGTTACAAAAAAAAAAACATAATATAACATAAATAACAGGTTTGTGATAAAAAAAAATCGTACTTTGCACGGACTTATTTCTAAAGAAATTTCTTGCAGCCATCTAGAAAATTTGGAATGTTAAAAAAGAGAGTGGGGTAGGGCAGGTAAAGTGGAAAACCACTAATTCTACCTAAATATAAGTAGGTATAAGCATAAAACTTTCGTAAGCACAACACATCGTAAACTTTTAAGCTCTGCGAATCGGAGCGAAACCTGGTCGGACTCGTCCGATAAAAACACACCCGTAAGTAGATCCGGACTAAAAGTTTACAAGGTATAAACAAAACAATATTAGCGAGGGTTTGCATCCACAGCACTGATGCCAAGCTAGGGCCTGCCGTTGTCTGAATAAACTTTCTCCATCCCATCTTATCTAACTCACCGGCATGAGTACAAGTTGTCAAACTTGGTCTTGGTGACGGAATCGTTGACGTTCATAGCGGGCACGCAGAGTTTCCCGGCCTTGCTCAGCTGGTAAAGCCTGTGGACGCCTGTCACGCTTTCTTCCACTATGCCTGTTGGTAAACAGAACAGGATGTAATAGAATAGATTGGAATATAACTGAATGGAATGGAATGTAATAGTATGGTATAACAACTAAATGGAATGAAGTATCATAGGATTGTGTATAGCATAATAAAGTGGGATAGTCGCATTCAAACATTCAAATTGAGAAGCGAATTAAATGTCACAGCGTGAAGTATAACAGAACGGAATGGAATGTAAAAAATAGGGTGGCGTCGCATCTCCACCGTCGTCCACTACGCAGATGTTCTGCGATTACTGGTCTCTGCGGGTGGAGTGTCTAGACATAGTATGTACCTTTGATCATCTTGAAGGCCCGCAGGTGTTTCTTCAGCATGAGGAGCGTGGCATAGCCACCGCCGTCCACTACGCAGATATATTTGCAGTAGTTGGTCTCTGCTGGTGCAGTGTCTAGTCATAGTCTGTACCTTTGATCATCTTGAAAGCCTGCGGGTGTTGCTTCAGCACGAGGTGCGTGGCATCGCCACCGCCGTCCACTACGCAGATATTCTGCGGGTGCAGTGTCTAGTCATAGTCAGTACCTTTGATCATCTTGAAGGCCTGTGGGCGTTTCTTCAGCATGAGGTGCGTGGCATCGCCACCGTCGTCCACCACGCAGATATTCTGCGGGTGCAGTGTCTAGTCAGAGTCTGTACCTTTGATCATCTTGAAGGCCTGTGGGCGTTTCTTCAGCATGAGGTCTGTGGCATCACCACCGTCGTCCACCACGCAGATATTCTGCGGGTGCAGTGTCTAGTCAGAGTCTGTACCTTTGATCATCTTGAAGGCCTGCGGGTGTTTCTTCAGCATGAGGTGCGTGGCGTCGCCACCGTCGTCCAGTATGCAGTTGGGCTGCCAGCTGGTGGTGGGCGCGCAGCACTGGTCGATGCACCACCAGAACGCTTCCTCGCTCTCGCCGCGCCACGCGAATATGCTGTAACCTGGAATGGGACACCATGTGAATACATAAACTCACGCTTGTGTTACAGATGGGTAGGTTTTTCCATGTATACAATAAAGAGAGAAAGAAAGAAAGTAAAATATATCAGACTTTTACTTCATCATCATCATCAACCCATTATGTCCCCACCGAAGGGCACGGGTCTCTTCCCTGAGGAAGGTACTTAGGTCATACTGAAAGTTTCTGGAACTGGCCAGTTACAAAAGGAAAATAAAAAAACACTGATATGATTTGAAAAAGGAACTCTCTGGCAGTACATTTATTTTTAAATTGTGAGTCTGTCATTTGTTTTTTCATCGCGGCGTTTGTTTGAAATTAGTGTGTCGCTGTTACAATGAATTTAAGTCGAGAAAATTTCCGTACTATGATTTTTTACGATTTTCGCTGTGGCCTAAGTCAGAAAGAGAGTTGTCAAAGACTTCAGTTAGCATTTGGTGATGAAGCCCCATGTCGTAGCTCTATTTATTCGTGGTTTGGTGAATTTAGACGAGGACGTGATTACCTCTATGACGATAAACGTGAAGGCCGGCCGGCAACCGCGGTTACCGATTTTAATATTGATACTGTGCGACAACTAATTGAGACGGATAAAAAAATTACCTGTCAGCAAATCCGCACTACCTTAGGCATTGGAATGAGTCAAGTGCAAAAGATATTGCATGAGCATCTGAAGGTTCGGAAACTTTGCACTCGATGGATACCGCATGATTTGCCCGAAGATCAGAAACGACTGCGTGTAGAGTGGTGCCGTAAAATGATAAAAAAATATGACGGAGGACAATCAATGGCTGTGTATAACATCGTAACAGGTGATGAAAGTTGGGTGTACTGCTTTGAACCAGAAAGGAAAAGTCAATCGGCGGAATGGGTCTTTCCTTTTGAAGAGTTGCCAACGAAAGTCAAAAAAGCCGCAGCACTGGCAAGAAAATGGTTGCTTCGTTTTTCGGCAAATCAGGCCATTACACCACTGTATCGCTTGAAAACCAAAGAACCGTAACTGCAGATTGGTATGTTAATACGTGTTTGCCTGAAGTGTTTGACAAAATACGCGAAAAGCGTCCCATGTGCAAAATAGTCCTTCATCATGACAACGCGTCGGCACATTCTGCTAAGGCAACGAATGCGTATTTGAAGGCTTTAAAAGTAGAATTAATGACTCATCCGCCATACAGTCCAGATCTAGCACCCTGTGATTTCTTTCTGTTCCCGAAGATTAAAGATAAACTCAGAGGTTTACGTTTTACAAGCCCGGAAATGGCGGTGAATGCTTTTCACGAAGCCATCGAAGAGGTCCCTAAGGAAGACTGGACCCACTGCTTTTCTCAATGGTTCCAGCGAATGCAAAAGTGTGTAAATAGTGAGGGTATATACTTTGAAAAACAATAAATGTGTTATAAAGATAATGGGTAGTCTTATTTACTAGAATCCAGAAACTTTCAGTATGGCCCACGTATAGGCCATACTCCACCACGGGGGCCAAGTCCGGATTGGTGGAGGCTTGTAAGACTAGTGGCTGGTCTTACTGTCAGAAGTTTTCAAACCGGCGTGAACATCCTATGCGGCCCGGGGAATAGTCTCTTCTTGAGCTGAATCCAACGGCAACCTGGCTATCTTGAGCACAAGTCTGCGTAGATGTCCATGGGCTGTGTCCAGATCCACCACCCGGATCACTCCGTCCTTGCTCGGTATTGTGCGGGTAATTCATCCCAACTTCCATTGAAGCGGTGGAAGATCATCTTCTTTGATGAGGACGAGTTTGCTAACTTGAGGAGGTGAGGAAGGGGAGAGCCATTTGGAGGTTTGCAGGGTATGGAGGTAGGATCTGGTCCATAGTCTCCAAAAGCGTTGAGAAAGAGATTGTATGAGCTGAAAACGTTTAAGAGCAGAGAATGGCCTATCTTCAAAGGAAGGCTCGGGCAGAGCAGTGAGCGGACGGCCTACAATAAAATGGCCGGCAGTTAATGGTTCAAAGTCCGTAGGGTCGGACGAAAGTGGGCAGAGAGGTCAAGAGTTGAGTACAGATAAAAGAGCAGCAGCTGATAGTTCCAGCTTGGGAATTGTGAGGCGATTCTTAATAGGCGCGACCTTTGTCTTGGCAATGACTAGATGTACATTAACCTGCCCTTTGTCATTGAGCTCACAAAGGTAGATCACAGTGCCAAACCCAGCTTCCGACGCGTCTGCAAAGCCGTGAAGCGAGTAAGTAGAGATTGTCTTATATTTGCCAATGTGCCAAGGTACGCGTAAACTTGAGAGTTGAGGTAGATCTTGTGAGATGTGCTTCCATACTATCTGAACCTTATCGGGAGTGGGCTCGTCCCATCACGGTTTCGGAAACCATAACTTCTGCAACAGGAGCTTTGCGCGGAAAATAACTGGTGCAACCCAACCATTGGGGTCATAAAGAGATGCTACTGTGCTGAGAATGGAGCGCTTGGTGACTTGGGTGAGGGGGGGGGGCGGGAGAGGTATGCGATAGGTGAATTCATCCGACTGAACGAATCGAAATGACAAGCATTCGAGCGTACGAGGCAGTGAGTGTTTTTCGAAACAGCGTCTTTTGCGACCACATCATTCGAGTCCATAAGCTTTCGAAGCTATGAGGCAGTGGGGAAAAAATTCGCAACAGCGTTTGTCGCAACAACGGCTATCGAAACTACGTAGCGGACCCGTCCTCAATAGGGCCTACCAATGCAAAGTCAAAAATCGTGCCGAAGGCTATATGCTTCCCCCGGCCTAACGTGACCTTAGTCCCGTCCAGAACTTGGCCGAGAACGTCTGAGCCCAACAAAAGATCGATAGGAGCTGGTACATTGTATTCCTGATCTGCCAAGGGAATCAGTGGTTGCTCTCTCAACTGTGCAATGTGTGGGTCCTTTTTTAAAGGTAACCGGTAACATTTTTTAAAATACATGCAGTAGCTGTAATCGTAGGTCTGTCACGATGTGTAGTTTGGCATACTATTGAGATTGATGATTTTGATTCCTGTGTGTGTTGGTTGATCACTCCTGCGATTTTGATTGTTGTTGAATTTGGCGGTATGTTTAAAATTCGAGCCATGCGCTGAGTTATGAGTGTTAGCATTCTACCGCAATCTAACAAGGCTCGTGCTGTGTGAAATTGACCATGTGCGTCTGCTATTTTTAGCGAAACTGTAGGCAATAAAATCGGTAAATTAGTTACGTGCTCTTGACGTTGTGCGGAATTACAACAATAATGATTTACTATTGTAGCTGAAATCGCGGAGTGATCTTGTGGTGTGTGTGTGTGTGGGCTGAATGTGTGTGTGCTGACTGTGTGTGTGTGTGTGCTGATTTTCTTCGTATTCATTGTGTTCTGTTATTGCAGGTAGTCATGCTTGACTACCTTCACGAGTCCTACTGGGGGAGCGTGAATTATTGGGCGGGTTGTTTTGAGGCGGAGGGGTCACGTGTGAGGCGTGAGCCGAAAAGTGTTTTTTCTCATGAGGTTGGCGCTGCCTGGGTTGCTCTCGCAGATGCGGAGGAAAGAAATGAACTGAAGAATGAGTGGGGGATGAAGCACCGAGGCGATGAAGAGATGTGTGGTGTCTTGCGTTTCCACACTCTTTTGAAATCCAGATCACTGAATTCAGCACGAGCACGTATTGGTCGCGTGGGGCGCGGGGGTGCGGATTTAGAGCGGTGACGCGTGCGCACGCCGGAGCGGGATTTTAACGACTGGCGGTGGGTGGACGGCCGTTGTGAGGGGCGGCTCAGCCCTTCGCAATGGGACAATGGGACAAAAAAAAAATGCTTGCCGTTTTAAAATTATTTTTGAGTAGAGGGGAAAAAAGAAAAGACCCGTATCTTTTCGATTTTTTTCCGGACACATATATACAGGGTTACTTTTTCACCGGTACAAATTTTACCATATCATTGGTATCGATAATGGATTACATTTATCAAATTAAAATTACCATATATATTTTTTTATTTTCATTAATTTAACCTTCATCCAATTTGTAACGCATGGGCGCACTAATTACAAGGCGTCAACGGTGCGAGGTAGAGGGCGCAAGAAGTCCCATGAGTTAATGAATTTTGGCTTTTTTTGTCATAGTTTTAAGGATATTACCGTGGGACTTGTTTTGTGAAACGATCTTTACCCGCAAGCCGCGCGCGATGACATAAACAAACAGTTGCCAGTTCGTGCGTTTAGTTATGCACATCGATAGATGCGTAATGCGTCCACATTTCTTTAAGATTTGCGGATAAGTTCGGATATTGGTATATTTGTTTTTTTGTACCAAAGGGGTAGTAACAAATACATAATTATGTTGGTATTTGTATTTAGGACTACTATTACGTATGTTGATATATTGTACTGGTCAAAACATAAACCTGTATAATAAGATATAGATTTTAGATAGACGTAGCTCTGAGACCTGTATGAATTTTGTGTCAATGCCTCACTTTGCCAAGTTAAAAAAAAATTAAACCAATAGGATGGTCATCCGTCAAACAATCACTGATATTTTTCTTTGGCGGCGACGACGCAAGCCAAGGAAAGTTGCTTATAATTGTGGTCGAGCTGTGACGTCACATATAGGTTTTCGAATTTAATTTTGTTTCTCCATAATTTATTGAAGTAAAAATTTACAAAGTATTTTTCCTGTACTCTATAGAGGTTAATCTAGAAACGGTTTTTTATTTCGGGAACATATTTTTTGTCGTACTGTCCATTGAGTGAGCAGGGTTGACGTCACGCAATGGCGTGAACAGAATTTGATTCTATCTTTGTTTCTAAAATTATAAATAATAAATTAAGTGTAGTTGTAATTTTAATGTGACTTGTAATTAATATTACCAATAAATAATGTCTGTGTCTATAAACATCCAGCGTAGGACGCACAGCCACAACATGGACAGACGATCTCATCCAAGTGGCAGAGAGACGCTGGATGCAAGCCGCTTCCAGCCGGTCATTTTAGAAATCCATGGAGGAGGCCTATGTCCAGCAGCGGATTCCTTGTGGCTTAATGATGATGATGATAAACATCCAAGACTTGAGTTTCTTTTAGCTACTTACCAGCGTGCGCAAGCGCAGCGGCGACTTCGTTCTGCGTACTGTAGATGTTGCACGCGGCCCAACGCACGTGCGCGCCGAGCGCCGCCAGCGTTTCGATCAGCACCGCGGTTTGCGCGTTGATGTGGGTGCACCCGACGATCTGGAGTCAATAAGGGAATAGGCTATTTGACCGTGTGAAAAAAACAGTATTGTTTAGACGTATTCTTATAAATTAAACGGGGTAAACGTGTTCTTGTGTTGAGACCGCGACTCGGCAAACGTAGTGTAGGCCGCCCTCCAACCAGGTGGGATGACGATCTGCGAAAAACTGCAGGCAGATGCTGGATGCGGCAAGCTGAAGACAGGGCGCTATGGCGCTTATTAGGGGAGGGCTATGTCCAGCAGTGGACTAATATAGCCTCATGATGATTCTTATAAATTATGAGTCTTAATACCGCTATAAGGCATTGTAACTAAAAAACAATCATTATTTGTTAAAAACACACGATAAAATGTGATAATTATGTATCTGCAGCCATGGTATCGAAAGGTCGGTACAAAGTCGTATTGCCGCCTAGATTGTTTGACTGTGCGCGCCTAGACTCGAAGCGGCAATGAAACTAAAACACCATGTTCGTGCAGTTGTTATTGTATTACAATGCATTAACCGAAGCTATGTCCTGGAATGTTCTCCTCCACCTACTTCCACCGAAAATAGATCTGCAAACTTCTTCTGTACATAGAGAGAGGCTTATCCTCCTCACGTTACATCGGGTATCTCTTCAGAACGCGTTTCAAAGAGTCCTGTGAACTCTCTTAACGTTGACTGTCACAAAAACACACCTGGAATCTTCTTGCGAACATCCTTCAAAGGCTCCGCTTTACGCACTTTGAAGAGATGAGCTCTGAGAAGCCAGAAACTGACACCTGGGACAAAACTAGACCTGGCAATTTCCTCTTTTCTTACCTTACCGTACTTCAAAGGCTTGTCTTCCTTAGCGCCGTGACATCGGGTATTTCTTCAGAACGCGTTTCAAAAAGCCCTGAGAAGTCTCCTAACGGTGACTGTCACAAAAACACACCTGGAATCTTCTTGCGAACATACTTAAAGGCTCCGCTTTACGCACTCTCAAGAGATGAGCTCTGAGAAGCCAGAAACTGACACCTGGGACAAATCTAGACCAGGCAACTTCCTCTCTACTTACCTTAGCGTCCTTCAAAGGCTTGTCTTCCTTAGCGCGCGCCCGCAAGCCAGAGAAACCAAAAACTGACACCTGGGACCAAACTAGACCTGGCATCTTCCTCTCTTCTTACCTTAGCATCCTTCAGAGGCTTGTCTTCCTTGGCGCGCGCCCGCAGAGCCATGATACCAGGCATCTCTTGCTCGGCGATCTCAATCTCGCGCCGGCCGAACGCGTGCTGCTCTACGTTGCGTACGCAGTACGGCGGGTTGGACTGCCCCCCCGCCATCGCCTTCTCGTGCGGCTGGATGCCCTCATCCTCTTCCGATGACGACCCTGGCGAGAGGGAGGACTGTTAGTATTGACTGTATAGAGACATAGATAGATATAATACCATTATTGTATGTACACCAGGAATTACACATGAAATTTGACAAACAGAATCGCTCGTAGCCCCGGCCGCCTGAGTGATCTTAAAAACGACGACAAAGCAACATAGGGCGCGTTTAGTGCTTGGATGGGTAACCGTTCTAAGACTAACGCTAGTGGCATTTTTTCGATCGGTTCCGTGCTTCGCGAGGCACGTTAAGCAGTTGATCCCCGCTGCCGTCGATAGATGGCAGTCGTTAAGCCAAGTCAGAGGCCTTAGGGCGGCTTGATAACTTCTGACAGTAAAACCAGCCACTAGTCTTACAAGTCTCCACCAGTCCGGACTTGGACTTCCTCAGGAAAGAGACCCGTGCCCCTCGGTGGGGACATAATGGGTCGATGATGATGATAGTACAGTACAATTGGCGGCCTTATAATTATTGCTATTGCTAAAAATATTTTTTTCCAGTTAAAATTAACGGCAAATATAGAGCTGCCATACTTAATAGCTGTAATAATCTGCAGCATATCCGTACTGCTGGAAGGACGGAGTGGTTAAAGACCTGGGTGAGGATATTTCCACACATTCAAACAGTGATTTGTCCACCGGCTTAGATTGTTGGGTAAATGGAAAAATTAAACAGACCTTTGTAGAAAACACTGTTTGTTTGAAACGGTAGATTTCAATGAAAGCATGGATGACAAAGAATATTTTGCACGAAAATGAACAAGCAAAAACCGAGTATTTTATCAACTGTACAAATTTTGTGTCGCCAGCTCATGTTTCCAGAAAATATGACAAATCACTGTTTGAATGCTCCTCATATATATATGGGCTCTGGATGTTTAATATCTTCTTAATTCAGTTATGTTCCACCGTACTACCTATTTTAGTGTACCCGCCATCTTCAAACTCCCTTCTGGCGCTTTAAGGGTTTGGTGAGGTTCAAGCGTCTTCTTGGCTTTACTTTAACGCTAGACATGGTTTCCACAGAATAAAGACCAGAAACGTCGAATTCCAGATTAATACATTTTTTAAGTCTTGGGTTTGGACCAAGAACCAGATTAAGTACTCCGGTAAGTCCGGACTCGCACTACACAAGGCTGGGTTGCTACGCTGCTGACCGCTCCTAGCATCTCCGTCTCCCACAGTTCTATCGTTTCTATCGTTATCGAAGCAATGTATATGGCTGTATGTACATGTTTGTTTGTTTATTTCCGGTGGCTTCCCGAAGGGATCGGCGCCGGTCTGCAGCGTCTTCACCCAGGCGACACGGCACGTCATCCCACCCATACTAGGATAGTATCTTTCAGCAGCATTGCCGAAATGAACCGACTAAACGTGGTGTACGGCACGACCCCACACTTTTCAGAACCCATTTGAGGATTTATTTTTGTAAATAAATAACAGTAAATACTGTACATACGCATCTCAATGTTTTCCCCTCTCTACAGCGTGCCGGATCAATTGAAATTTCATCTATTGTAAGGGTATTACATGTCCCCGCATTCTGCATTACTGCGTCACCAGGTATGCTGAATCAAATCAGTCCGAATTAATTGTAGTTAGCAGAATTCCGTAAAGGGATTCCTGACAATAGCGGGCGAATCCATCAAAGGTTATCAAACAGGACATTGTAAATTCCGCGAGCCCCAATTGCATTGTTAAAATCAGATCAATATAGCGCGTAACCTGGTTGTCCAATCGCACAGAAGCTGATACCTACATGCTAACCACAATCGCACGGTCGGTATTTTTCAACGTTTTGGGGTGGCTAAAAGTAACGCATGACATTAGATATATTAATAGGTACTGCATTACAAACAGCTTACAAATATCGCTCCGGCCAGACACCACAGAGTGTCGTTTCTTCAAATTAAGGTTCTGAATCTCCTCCTTCAGGTCGGCGACATCGTCTAAGTTCTCGTAGTCTCCTTCAGTAGTGGGTGCCTTGGCAGTTGGCTTCTTTAGGATCCCACTAGTGGTCATTGCAGAGGCGGGTAACAGAGTGGTATTGGCTGGGCGTCTTATCGACGTATCACGTTTCAATTATTACCGGCGGATTAAGGCGTTTGTGTGTCGAATGGCGGTATCGGAGGCAATTTCCAAGAGTGCAATAGAGGTGGCTCTTTTCTGTATTTACGAACGTATTAGCGTATTTGTGACCTAAGAGACGGCGTTTCTGAGGGCGGATTTACGGTGGTAAGTTTGCCGCGAGATACCTCGTTTCAAGGTCACAGCACACATATCAACTCGGAAAGGGATCGTCACCGTATCGCCTCGAGCCGTTCAGCATTGTTTGTATGGAACTCCCTACTGCAACGCGCACTAATCGGAATCGTAACGTAATCGCCTCGCCTCGGAACTGGCTCCGAACCGCGATGCGGTGCGTGGTCAACTTGCAGTTCCCGCGCTTACGGCTCGTCGTCCCCGCGCTTACGTCTCTCCGTACCCGAGCTTACGTCTCTTCGTCCACCCCAAGTCTTTAGAGCAATCTGGTAAGTACCAGTGGTCGGCGAGCCGTAAGCGCGGTGTCGCCTAGCCGTAGCCGAGTTGACGTACAGGAGCTGCTGATACGCGTTGGTTACGATGCATACGTCAGGTTGACGCCTGGTTGACGGCGAGGCGAAAGGCGATACGGTGACGATCCCTTTCCGAGTTGATATGTGTGCTGTGACCTGTCACCTCGCTCGTAGCACACTTGAAGGATTCATTGACGGCTAACGTCGCTGCACTTTTAAAGTTCACAACCACTGAGTTTTTCCAATATATTTTTGCTTCCACAGCAAGAAACTGTGTGTTTGTACGTTAGCACGTGAGTCAGAGATCACGGATAGAATCTAAACTTCTGTTTAAACGTTATTTCCACGCTACAGCTTTTTTTTAAATAGGGAATCCAGCTGCAATGCAAAGGACAATAGTGCTGGTAGTTCACCGACAGTGGGCTGCACAAATCTCACTTGAAATCTCGTTTGCACAAAGGGCAGCTTATCGAGAGGGGCTGCATAACTCATCGGTGTACGCCGTTCAATATGAATGAGCCGGGCAGAGGGAATGAAACAAAGGGTCATCCAGCCGTAGCATCGCTCCCGACGGCGGTGCGCGGAAGGGAACCACTTGCAACAAAATTAATATTTTCCATTTGGGCATTTGTAATAATAAACGGAATCGAACCGTCGTCGACCTCTGAGTTTGTAGTCAAGCGTGTTAACAGAAGAAAAAAAAATTAATGATTTAAAACAATATCCTATTGTTTCTGAAAACGCCCTACTCTGATCTCGTTATGAATGGATTGCCTAGGTGGCCTAAGTGGCCATGTGCACAGATAAGTAGTACATAATATACTAAAGTATTGAACCCATAAGTATCAAGCCAATTAGATACCACATTGCATCCCACGGTCAAGTGTGAATCAAGGGGGACTACGAGTAAATGCAAATTCCTCGTCGACCCCCCAGGGGAACATCTTAGGGGGACCATGAGTCCGGAGTCGGCCATACTCCACCACGGGGGCCTAGTCTTTGATTTTGAAAAGTTATTGTTAGTTTTAATTTCCGTGCATAATTTGAGCATATTTTTGTCCTCTGCTGGACAGCTGAGGACGAATATGAGCTGGTTGATTGAGTGTTATAGATGATTGAGTTGTGAGGAAGTTATGGTCATTTCCTATTCGGTTTGCAGTTTAAAAAATATTTGAAATATATGGTCCTATGGTCTTCCAGCCTGTTGCCGTGCTTTCGACGGCGTTGTTCAAAAGTGAACTATTTTAAGACAAATTTTAAATGCTCATATAAAAGCCTGCGCAGACGAAGTACTGTCCCCGGCTTCCTCGTCTGCCACGACTTTCAGGGATTTTTGTCCCATGAACACAAAAGTCCCTCATCTGTGCAGGGCTTTAGTGTGATTATAAACAGCAGCTCCTAGTTTACGTGGCAAACAGTAATTGCAACTGTCGACTGTCTCGGTCTAGGTTTAGTTGGTTTGGCTAGCTTTGGTTGGTTGAATTTCAACGACAAATTAACAAACTAAGTAGGTATGAATACAGAGAGCCGATTTCTGAATTGAGAATTTTCGCTAAGTAACTACTTAACTGTAGTGCTGTCTCGTCAAATTTTTCAGAAAAGAGCGTGACAGCACGTTACTTAAGTATTTACTTAGTGTACATTCTCAATTCAGAAATCGGCCCTTACGCTACTTATATTGAATCGACATAATAAAACACAAGTTATAGTTTTACGACACTCAACACTGTTTGGCGTCCTACTTCACTTTAAATTAAACGATTTATTTTAGAAAAAAATGTGTGTGTCTGTGTGTGTGTGCGTATGTATGTGCGTAATGGCTCTCCTAGTGTGGGACCAGAAGCAATGTATGTGCCTGTATGTAATGTTTATGTTTTACTATTTTTTTGTTTCTGTATTTGTATGTCTCTGAATGGATGAAACCGTCCAATGCATTGCCGGTAGGTATGTGTCGTATCATCGTGTGACGTTAATAGGCCGCCTACATGAAATGACCACTCTGACTCGCCACCTGAGAGCACTAGTACGAGTAAATGAATTAATTCACGCATACCACAGGGGGCTCGGTACAAAGTGGTTTCAGAACAGTTCAAAGGATGAAAACTTTTTCTTCTCTTTCTTTGGTCATTAATTAAACTATTTACAAAAGCTGCACTCTCTATACTATATTACAATGCAAATCTTCGTTGAGTATTTTTTTTATGATGGACACTTTTTTTAATGAAGTCTATGAATTAATAACATTTTTATGGTTTTAGGTATTTTTATTGACATGTGTGATTAGATTTATTTAAATTTGTATTTGCATAATTTTATTGGCCTTAATTTATAATATAGGTACTTTGTAATTTTAATAATTTATAATTTTATTTAAACAGTATGTATTTCGTACTTCAATATAGCAATAGCACCCTGTAATGATAGTTGAAAGTGTTGTGAAATAAATTTTAAAAAAAACTTCCCATAAGACGGAAGACAGAATCTAAGACAAAAGTCTATACAAAAAAACAACAAGTACATTTAATAGACTGTTAGCGTACAAGAAATTAGGGATTAAACTTTTTTGCCGACGTTTTCTTTACATTGAGGGAAATTAGGCCTATTATTTATTACATACGAGACAATTGACCGCATTTAGCTTAACACATCGATGAAAAATCGCTAAGTTATCGATTACAAGTTCCCATGGATTTTTGTGTGCGTTCAGCAGAAACTTTGTGATCGATTACTCATCGATGTGTTCTGCTAAATGCGGCCATAAGGAGACAAGACAAGACAAGAAAATGAGACTATTAATGCCTTGAATATTTCCTTTAAAATTGGCGAGTGCTGTTGCTGCTACAGACAGAATATTAAATCAACATCTACCCACTTGCAGTGCCCTTGACGCTATTCATTTAGCCGATGCACCATCGTTTTTGGCAATGAGCAGGACATACTGCAAGGATGTATGAAGACAAATGGACCTGAACAACATGGGAAAATGATTGAAGAATGCAAGGGAATGCTTGAAGAGGGATGATTCTGTTTGTTTTCTTCGTTCTTTAGTATTTGATAGCATTAGCATTGCTATGTCGTATACAACTAACTTTGTAGCGATTTGGCATTAGCTGTAAGTTACATATGTAAATAAATAAATAAACATTCTGGATAAGGCCGCAAGGCAAACGAATAAGAGGTAGAACTTGCACTCGCTGGGCTGACGACATAGAACAGACAGCAAAAACAAAGGACTGGAAAAACCTTGCTCAAGATAGAGATGCCTGTAAGAGACTGGAGGACGCCTATACCCTTACGGGGTCCTACATAACATAAGATAAGAATATTCTTTAACATCATCATCAACCCATTATGTCCCCACCTTCTTTTTGTGTTCTGAGGTCCCCACCGAGGGGCACGGGTCTCTTCCCTAAGGAAGTTATAGGCCATACTCCACCACGTGGGCCAAGTCCGGATTGGTGGAGGCTTGTACGACTAGTGGCTGGTCTTACTGACAGAAGTTTTCAAGCCACCCTAAGGCCTCTGACTTGGCTTAACGACTGCCGACGGCATCGACGGCAGCCGGCACCAACTGCTTAGCGTGCCTTGCGAAGCACGGAACCGCTCGGATAAATACCACTAGCGTTAGGCAAAGACAGTGACCCATCCATGGACTGAACGCGCCGTATGTTGCTTAACCTTAGTGATCGTTTAAGATCACTCAGGCAGCCCAGGCTACGAGCGATTCAAGGTGGTTGTTTGGTGGTATTTGTTGAGTTTTTGGTCAAAATTCGTTTCCAACGATGGCCTTGTGAGAAAGCGCATTATGGTGGTGCAAAATCCAACAATTTTCTTTCCACAAATCTGGCATTTTTCGTCGAATTTGCTCTCTTAAACGCCACATAACGCTGAAATAATACAGAAAGTATAGCGGCAATCTCTTTCAAACTTGAATGAGGATTTTCCGTTACTATTTCCTTCACTTTTGCGATATTAACTTCAGTTGAAGGCGTTGATGGCCTACCCGAGCGAGACACATTGTCAATCACATCTCGACCGCTTTTGAACGCTTTGTACTCATAAACACGTGTTTTTGATCAATTCAAAAATCACCGCAAGCCTTCTGTAAAATTTTCATGGGCTCTGAACACGAAATTCCATTGGCGATGTAGAATTGAGGACAAACTTTTTGTTCGATGTATTTGTCCATTATGAAATTCGCAATACACACTAGATATGATGTAACTAAAATTAACACAGTATTCCAATAACAGATGCAACCAAACTCCGCGCCAAAATGAAAAACAGTTGCCCCAATCTAACAACAAAAAAATAACACAACTGGAACCATAAAAAAATAATCCGTTCCCGATACTTTATTGACAGAATGTATGTGTCTGTGTGTAAATGTTTGTTTATTGGAGTGGAGAGAGTGGCCTTTTAAAATATTATGGGTGCAGGAAAGGTAATTTTTGACTAAGAAGGCATTAAAAGTTAACGAGTAATAGGCGTTCAGAGTGCGTATACTGAGTTTTTTCATTCACTTTCGATAGCCAGAGCGTTTGCGATTTGTATAGGAGTGACAAAGAGACAACTATGTGGCGCGCTTTGTCACTCCTATACAAATTGCAAACGCTCTCGCTATCGAAAGTGAAGAAAAAAACTCAGTATAAGCACTCTGAGTGCGTATACTGAGTTTTTTCATTCACTTTCGATAGCGAGAGCGTTTGTGATTTGCATAGGAGTGACAAAGAGACAACTAGATGGCGCGCTTTGTCACTCCTATACAAATTGCAAACGCTCTTGCTATCGAAAGTGAATGAACAAACTCAGTATAAGCACTCTGTAACGGGTTCGAGTAACAGACTTCTTCCGTTGTGGAGTTTCTTTGTTAGCTTCCTCTCCATGTAATCAAATGTAATCTATTAATCGTGAAACAAACAACTTTGACGTTCATAAAGGAATCTGTTTTTATTAGGAATAAAATATTTGATTTTTTAAAATGAAACGCTATGTACCGATAAAAAGTCATAATTATGTTCTTTACCAGAGTGCGTATACTGAGTTTTGTCATTCACTTTCGCTAGCGAAAGCGTTTGCGATTTGCATAGGAATGACAAAGCGCGCCATCTAGTTGTCTCTTTGTCACTCCTATGCAAATCGCAAACGCTCTCACTATCGAGAGTGAATGAAAAAACTCAGTATACGCACTCAGATCGAATATGCGAAAGGTGTCCGTAGAATCTCTCAATCAGGGCATAGGAGATTTTTAGCACTCATGCCCGTGAACGCAGGGCAAGAAACCCAGTACCAGATGATATTAATAACAAAAATGGCCGTTTATTGAATAGAATAGAATACATTTATTCGTACAATGTACCACAACACACATTTTAAATCTTATAACTAACATGCATAACATAATATGTTTTGACGTTATGAGCTTATGAACTTAGTTATGTTTGAAAATTCACATAATGATAAAGTGTCACTAAAAGGCGACATTTTGGGAAAAGGGCATTTTGGGAAAGGGGACATTTCGAGAAAGGGACATTTTAAGGAAGCAACATTTTGGGAAAAGAACATTTCAGCAAAGGGACATTCTAGAGACAGGGCACCTTTTGGGAAAGGGCCATTACGGGACTAAACGGACCAGCAAAGGTAGTATGAGGACGTGAGCCGCGCGCGACAACGCCAAAAGTCGCGAGAATTTGACAGTTAATGTACTGGAAAGTCGCGACTTTTGACGTTGTCGCGCGCGACTCTCGTCCTCTTACTACCTTTGCAGGGCAGTTCAAGAGTGACGGCCGACGTCAGAGACCACGGGCATCAAATTCTGAGCGATTCCAAGGTTCAGGACGTCTCAATGAGCAGACCAGCTGTCAGATGGCCGGACGATACATATAGATCGATAGATAGAGATAGAGAGATGATATTTGGGGGAAAGGCCAACTGTGGGCTGATGATGTTGATATACGTCCCACTGTAAAGCTGAGGCCTTTCACTCCGGGAGACAGTTAGGGCTCAATTATCACGCGCGCCCACCACTGGTACTAAGGTTTCCTCACGGTTTCTTTCGCCGTTAGCGAGCGGTATTGTTACAATATTTGTAGGTACAAACAAAACTAACTACCGAGAAAAGTCACAAAACAATGCAATTTAAATCCAATTACTGCCACTCCAAACCCCGCAGCGAAATCGATTCGCCTTGCATTCATTTGAGTGCTAGAGGAAAATTTGAATACAATATTAGTTTGCACGCAAATGCAAATGCAGTTCTGCGTTCGCCATTTCGAAAACCACAAGGACTCGTAAAACTTTTCAAAATCCGGCCAACCATTCAACACACGCTGAATAAAATAATTTCCCGCGCAAACGAGACGTTTTCAGAACTCATTTACCGCATTCGAATCGATAACACAGCACTACACTCAGATAAACGAACACTGGCCGCACCGCACTGCACTCGAAATAAAAAAATAAAAATAAATGGCCTGTCGAAAGTTTAAAAAAATATACGCAGTTTTTATTTTAGTTTTTAAATTAGGAACTATTTTAAACAACGTTCACCCGCGTCAGATGGCTAGGTAAGTGTGTCCGTTCGATAGCCACTTTGATTCGCGTGACAACGGAGTCTTTTTTTAAAGCTGGCCTAATATGGAGACAACTCCAGAATTAAGAAAAAATAGACTATTTGACAGTGTGAAAAAAACCGTATATTTATATACGTATTCGTATAAATCTCGAGTTTTAAAACCTTTGATAATTATGCATCTGCACTGCAGTGCATCCGACGCGTTATACCGAAAACGGCCTGGATGGGCCGATTCTATTATAAAGATATGAGATATCTATGTATATCTGAAAATATGAGAAAGTTTTCAGAAATATGTCATATTCATCGGCCTTACTAATAAATAAGTTATACACTCTGAATAACTATTTGACGTATATCAATTTATACTGGTTTAATCTAATATAATTAATTCTTTTGGGCCATATTACACTAGAAGTGACTAGATCACAGGTAGGATCCTAGGTGATATCCATTGCTGGTGTCGACACGTGTCTTGATTCTTATTGTGTTATAAGCCAGCAATGATCGAAGTTCTATGATATGGGCCTTAGATGCGCGGATTTGTGATTTCAAATGCTGTCATGTACGAAATATACGCGAGTTAGAACTAAAATTCATAGTTTACTATTAATGCATAATTCTATGTAGGTACTTGCACTGCAAAGCCGATCAACCCACAGATTAACAAGGTGAAACTGCTGTGCAACGCACATTAAATTGTAATGATAAAAACTATGGATTGTAGGTTTATGAAACTCAGCCCAGGGGCCTATTTAATAAACGCGACAATGACAGGCGACAGGTGACAATCCGACAATTTGACAATATTTTGTTTATTAAAAATTTCACTGACAAATATGTCACGGTGGAAAATCTACAAATATGTCGACTTTTCGTGACAATTTGACATATTTATGTTTGATAAATAATAGGTGACAGGTGACAATGTGTCAGGAGAAACTTGTAAAATTTGTTTTATTAAACCCAAAATTGTCATGACACGTAGACATATTTGTCAATTTGTCAGAGATTTTTAACAGGCTTTTCATCCAATGTCACTGATATTCGGCATGGCAGTTAAATTAGTATGATTAGTTTAAAAAAATCATTAATTTTCATTTCGTGTGTTTAACTATCACTAAATCTGAAAAATAAAACCTCTCTGTTTTGATAGATCATTAAAGATAAAAATTGTTAATTTGGAAAAATTCATTCATTCAAATCAAACAGAATAACTTCAAACAAAAGTAACATTGTTGTAGGTACATACTGTTTTTGATATTACCCTTATGTTGCTCTACATGCATGCTTAGATATTGTGTTGTGACAAATATGTCGGAATTAGGTAGTGACAAACTTGTCAATTGTCATGACAAATAAATCAGAGAATATTTTTATTAGAGACTCGATAGGTAAAACCTGACAATTGTCGCTTTTATTAAACAGTTTTATAGCCCGACAATTTTGTCAGTATTTGCCTGTCGCATTTGGACATAATTGTCATATTTATTAAACGCCACTTGTCGCGACAATTCCACTTATTTGTCAAAAAGTGACAAATTTGTCGTATTGTCGCGTTTATTAAATAAGCCCTAGGTTTTTTCATTGTTTTACTTCACATTTCATGTTTTAGAGGAAACAAAGTCATACATACAGAGATTTAAGCCTAGGACCTCACAAACGTGAAACTATAAAAATAAAAGAAGCTCAGTACAAATTATGAATACAATCACTCACAATACATACCAAATACACTGGCTAAGGTATTATGTGGTTTCTGTTCAGCCTAATAAGGTATTAAATAATAAACTTGTATAAATAAGCTTGTAATAAATTAAAAAAATAAAACATTGGCAAAAAGCTTTGTTAAACATAACTTTAATAACTAATGGACCATTTACACGGAGTCAATGCTTAAGACAATCCACTAAGACAGACTGAGTAAGGAAATAGGTCGCCGCTTGTGGGTCCGTGGCTATGACTGCCGCTCTGGGGCCTGTCTTATGCAGAGGATTTCCCTCGCAGTGCAACGAGGTAACGCTGCAAGCGTTATGGGTACCTTTGCGTTGGATTGGTCTCGGGGCGGCTTATTTTCTTAGTGTTTTTATTTTTGTTGTAATGTGTGCGTAGTTTTAGTATTATGGACCATTTACACGAAGCCAATACTTGAGACAATCCACTAAGCCAGTCCAATATTGGCATCGTGTAAATAGAGACAGTCCACTACATTGGATTGTCCTCACGTTGCCAATATTGGACTGACTTAGTGGATTGTCTCAAGTATTGGCTCTGTGTGAAAGGTCCATAATACTAAAACTACACACACATTACAATAAAAATAAAAACACTAAAAAAATAAGCCGGCCCGAGACCCATCCGACGCAAAGGGTACCCGTAACGCTTGCAGCGTGGTAACGCTGAGGTATCATTGCACTGCGAGGGAGATCCTCTGCATAAGATAGGCGCCAGAGAGCGGCAGTCATAGCCACGGACCCTCAAGCGGCGACCTATTTCCTCGACAAAAGCTTTCCCTTGTACGCCCCAAGCCCCAGTGGTTTCGACCGCGAGTGGCACAAAAATATACTGGCCTAAAAGTGCCGAATATTTTTGCACCTTCGGCCTTGCAGCCTCTTCCGCAGCGCCCGGGGTGGACACGGTAGCCGCTAAGTGCGAAGGGGCGAATGTGCAGACGCACGTAGCGTCCCATAGTAAGGACCGCCCTCTCTCCCATGGTATTAAAGTCAGGCCATCCGGACGCTTCCCATCGGACCGACAAAGTCCCGGGGGCTCCAACACGCAACGAATATTCGCTGTTACGAGCGCCCGCCTTACAATGTCGTTGATGGAGGAGTGATAGTCTGCCCCAAAAAAGTTTGTTTAAAAAAAGTCTCGCAAAGCAAAAGAAAGTATGTTATGCACACGAAAAAAATCGTTCAACTCAATATCTATCGCTGAAAGAAAATAACTTCAATTGACTTCAGTCATTGGTGGGGTTGACCCTTAAAGCGGTGGTGCCGTAGTGGGGTTGACCCTTGCTTCTCGATCATGAGGGTCTGGGTTCGAACCACGCATGTACCAATGACTTTTAGTTACGTACATTTGTTTGTACAGCAACACCATTCGCTGATAAATTGTGCCCGGAAAACGGCGACAGGCTTGCCACTTGTCACGTTTGGGACCTAATAAACTCGGCAAAACGTGGGTCCAGTTCTAGAGACTGGTGCCTCTGCCTACCCCTTCGGGGATAACGGGCGTGAGTTTATTATTATTTTATTATTATGACTTCAGTCACAATAATCATAAGTGTATACATTCGCAATGCAGGTGCGAAAATAGCGCTATGCATACAGTACATAATATAATGAATATTTCACTATCTTTAAATTACATATCATTCTATATTCTGTCCATTTTGTGTGCGTGATAATTTTATTTGGGTACACATGAAATGAAATGAAATGAAATGAAATGAAATTTATTTGGCAAAGAGAAACCTGTAACATATATTTTAATACATTATAGAAGTTTTAATCTTTAAAAGATAAGATACATCATGTAGTTTAGGTTTCAGTAGTGGGGTTTCAGCTGTTATCTAAGCTAGACTGGGTCTGTAATAAGATATCAGCTTCCATCGAAATTATGGTCTGAGCCTACACTATTGTAGATTTTAAGAGAACCTGAAGGGCGCATCAAATGGTTTATTTTTACTTTGTAAATATTGTTTCAATTTTTTTTACAGGTTACTATAAATATTGTTCTTATCTTATTTTAATGATTTCTAAGGTTAAGTAGAATTAAAACTAAAACTAAAGTTAAGGTGTGTTCACATCTTAGACATCTTAGTCAACTTACAGTCTTACACTAATCTCATTCTTATCAATAGAAAAAAAAAATTAGCTTACAACAAGTAGGTACTATGTACCTACTCCAAAAATATATTTAAGCAGATAAGTATTAGTTCAGTAGGCAGGTAACCAAAATAATATCAAAACTAAAACTTGTCAATTATTTAAGTACCAAAATGTTTCAACAATTATTTTAAGGTACTAGAGATGTCTAGTAGGTACCTTATAATAATTGTTCAAACATTTTGCTCTAGACAGTGTGTGAGCTTGTGGAATTCAATTCTCGGGACTCTGGATAATATTCCACGGTAAGTTAATTCGATTTTCTAGATTGATTATGAATATCCTTCCTTGTAACGTTACTTGCACCGAGAGAGCTTGGCTAGCGTGATGTTTAGTAATGTACGAACGCAGTAATCGTAAAAACGCACTTTTGAGTAAATAGCTATTCATTTCTTAGGATTAGAAGGATTTCATACATTACTGCATATTTTCTTACTGAAATTTCAGGTTTCTAGTAGACCTGCAGCCACCATTATTTTTTCGCCTCGGCCCACATTTCCACGTTCGTCCATCCATGCCTCTTTTGCTGGCCCCTGCAGTAATATACTAATTTTTTATATTTATTCTGTTTTGAGTAATTGACGATTAAAGATTTCACAAATTTTCTTAAATTACAGTAAAATTATTAAGTAGAGAACACTGGAATTAGTCTTTTTGTGACGGATGAATAAAAACCTTTGATTTGTACCGCGGTCGGTGAGCGATTCGGAAGTATCTTCAAAATTCCCACCATTCTGCATACTTAACTCAAAAATCGTGTTTTTGGCAATGTTCCGGTAATGATTCCGATATACCGACCGACGATATGCACGATGCTTTCAAATCTCTTTATGTGACCGAAGAGGACAATCCTTAATACATGTATCTAAGCGACTTTCGAAAATAAACCTATTGTAGTATAAAAATTTTTAAATGAAAATGGCGTTACTCCGATAGATAGTCTAAGGAAACTAAAATACTTCCGCGACCCGGCACGACGTTGCGACGTGGAAACTCAAGATGCATTCCTGCCACAGATGTTATTCAAACTTCAAAGATGACGGATGATGTTGAGTTTTTTCTTTATCCGTCTTCGAAGACAGAATAACAGCTGTGGCAGGAATGCATCGCGAGTTTCCACGTCGCGACGTCGTGCCGTGCATCGTGGCACGTTACGATGTTGCGTCGTATTTTTTTACGATGCTCGACGTAGATTTCCACGACGCGACATCGCACCGTGAAACGACGCCGCATCGTGGTACGACGTCTTTGTGTGGGAGCCCTAACGGTCCAAGTATAACCATCAAAGTAACTGTTACTATGCCACGAATCATGAAAACAACATCAGCTGTTAGACACTGAGGTTCTAATACCTATTGTATATTTGATATCCGATAAAGTGCTACCCAAGAACGGAATGAACGTTGTACCAAAAAGGTATCATATCTGATATTAAGACGATTGTTATCAATGTATCCGACATAATAAACTATGGAGTGGCTTTGATAAATGTTTTATCTTTGTTTCTTTGTTGTAATGTCAATAAAAGTGGAATTCCAAAGATATTGGGTAATAGCCTATTTGAGGGGTTTCTGAAAACTATCTTAGATTTTTTGTTAATGTTCAAAGAGATCATTTTAAATTCTTTAGTGTTTCATCTAAAAAACCAAATAAAAATTCACTTTTAAAATAAGCCGCCAAATCGCCATCTTGAGCAATATGGCGTCGCACAGGAATCATGACGTCACTGGTCAGTAAATAAAACCAATGAATGTAAGAACAACATGAGTGATAAACGCCATATTTATTTATTTATAGATTCGGCCAATCCAGGCCGTTTTCGATAAAATGGCTACAAATACAAAATTACCACATGATGTCCTGTTTTTTTTTTGGACAAATTATCCATCTTCTCTAGTTCAAATGTCAAATTTCGCACCTACGCCGACCGAGACGGGAAGAGCATGGACAGACAAATGAACGGTATGTTTTCGGTACCTAGTTTACAATATACTGGGTGTTGATTTGTGCAGTTAGATCCGACTCAGGGGTGATTATTTACATGATACTGAGCAAAAAAAAAATATTTTATTTTTTTTCGTGAAAATCACCTAAAAATCATAAAGTTATAGCTTCTATCGTTTGCACTTGACGGGTCCGGCGGGGAAAAAAATGTTTTCCTTAACTTCGTCGAAGCTTTTAACATTTACCGACGTTTACCGATGCTTTGAATTTAATGTTAATTCATAGTTTAGTTATTTATCAAAAACACAAAAAAAGTAGCTGCGCAATTTTGCGCGTTACGAAGATATGATAAAAAATCGAATACTAGTCTAGGAATGGAAATTGCTATCAATTGCGGTTTCGTCGTCGACTTTTACTATCAATAGTTTGTGGTACGTTTTATCAATTAATTAATTCATTTTGTTGAGTTTTTATAATTTTGATGTCATTTTCCGTGAGAAAATAGATATCTGAGTGCGTATACTGAGTTTTTTCATTCACTTTCGATGGCGAGAGCGTTTGCGATTTGCATACGAGTGACAAAGAGACAACTATGTGGCGCGCTTTGTCACTCCTATACAAACTGCAAACGCTCTCGCTATCGAAAGTGAATGAAAGAACTCAGTATAAGCACTCTGAAATAATTCCCACATTCTGAAACAATATAAAGGGCTCTGTAAAAAAATATGTTTCCATTACCGTTTCTGTGGTCTTTACGTAGAGTACGGCTATTTTATTCTTCAAAATGTCTACTTTTCACTGTACTAAACGTGAGTTAATATTGTCATATATAGAAGGCGGAAAAACTACTGCGGCACTTTCAACATATTTGGAGGAAAAACGAAAAAAAAAGTTTCAGAGGACAATATATGTTTTATTATTGGCAATATTCAAAGAAGTATCATCCTTTCGTTTAATAAACGCTGGAGTGAAGCAGGACGCAACAAGGATAACTTTGTAAAAAAGAACGCCAATTGGTTGGATTCTGAATATTCATTGACTATACCGACATCTGAAAACGTGTCAACCGACTCTACTCCGTCTACTTCTTCTGGTAAACGAGGAAGACCGTGTGTGTCATATGGAGACTCTGCAGAATCGAGTAAAAAAAGAAAAAACACTGTTTTGCTAAATGAATATGGTTTGGAGTACATTACAAGCGCATATCTTCAAGGATTGCGATCTATCTGAGAAGGAACTGAAGCTAAACTAGTTGAAAAATTAAGGTTGGCTGATGCCGAAAAAAAGGTGTTTGTTATGAATCAGTTGGATAATGCAAAAATAATCAAAGGGCTTACAGATGAAGAAGCATTAAGTGTGTTCATCGACTTGGAACTAACAAAAGCATAATATCTGTATCTCCGGAACGTTACAGATGAAAGAAACTGTTCAATATTTCCACCTTACTACAAAATACAAGAAATGAAACAGAAGTGCTCGACGGCCGTAGCCTGTCGTCGCGTCTAGTCGTCGAACTGTCGCTGTTGCGTGTGGCCTAGTGTGCGCATAGGCTTATTCTTTCAAAACTGTGATAAATTTCAAATATTACTCTGTGAATAACTAACTGGGCTGGGAAAGAAAGTGTTTGACGGGTGAAATATTGAGTGCCACACATGACGGACATCGAAGTCGAGGCCGGCCTCGAAGACGGTGGTGAGACGACCTCGACCGACTTCTGCCGGAGCGGTCAGTGGTGGCCCAGGATCGGAAACTCTGGACTGAACTGGGGGTAGCCTACGGGCAAAGAATAAATAATAGTACAGGTACAGAAGATTCACTCCGCAAAATCAATTAAAGAAAAAGGGACTCTAGCAGCGATACAATTAGGTGTAATTCAAAAAGCTACGTTATATTCACCTACATGTTGCCTCTCTTCCTACCGCGTAACTCTTACCTCTTCTGGCGCCTGAATTCCTGCCTATTTGCCACCGGAGTGGTAGCCGCATGTACTTACGCGTTCGATACCGACACGCGTAGTGAACAGGCCTGCTATGAGGTCTGAGCTCGCTCCGTGGGATGAAGGAGTTACTTCTACGAGGGACGTGGCCGCGAGGTCGAATAGTAAAGTTGTTCCCAGGAAAAGATGGGGTGACACAAGGGTGGTCGACGTTGTCACATTAAAGAAACTTGTTAAGCTTAAAGCTCTAATTATATGCGTCCGCGCGACCGAGCGGTTTGGCCGCAGATTCCAGCGACCGCGGCCAAGTCGCTTTTTGATTTATATGAAGCGGCCCGAGCGTCTCCGCTCTCCACACGTTCTCACAAACAACAAAAGAGCGTCCCGTCCGCTTCAAATGCACCGATACAAGTGAACAAGTTGAAACTCGTACGAGCAGCCGGGCCGCGCGACTGCGCCGCTCGAAGGCGCGACCGCGCCGCTATTTAAATAAATCGTTACACACAATTGCTTGTAATTTCGTGGAGTAGCGGCCGGGCCGCTCGGTCGCGCCGACGCATATAATAGAGCCTAACAAAACTTGTTAACGACCTTGGCTAGTTGAACTAATCGGTGCAGTGCTGCACGAGAGGGAGGATGTGGCGAACTCCTCGCTGGTTCTTGAACTCACTGCAATGAGCAGGCCTTCTCCCTCAGAGAGAGAGAGGGCTAGTCACCACGCGTCCCCACTGCGGGTTGGCGAGGTATGCGGTTTCCTGAGGTTTCCTCGCGATGTTTCCCTTCACAATTAGCGAGTGAGCGAGCGTGAGCCTTTTAAATCAACGTAAGCCGCCGCAGTGAATAAATTATGAACGAAAACACTGCAACTTCAGTTCGAAGTGTCGAAGCCGTCTTTATTTAGAACAATATTGATAATAGGATATTTGACAGTGTGAAAAAAACAGTATTATTTATACGTATTCCTATAAATTATGAGTCTTAAAACCGCTTTAAGGCATTTTAACTAAAAAACAATTATTATTTGTAAAAACACACAAGATAACATTTCATAATTTTGTATCTGCCGTCATGGTATCGAAAACGGCCTGGAGCGGCTGGTTCTATGATGACGTCACATGTCAGTAAAAATGCCGTCTGTCATTCATCCGTCCTTATGTTCATTGGTTGGTTTATTCGGAAGTGACGTTATAATTCCTGCGCAACGCCATATTGCCCAAGATAGCGTTTTGGCGGCTCATTTGAAAAGTAAATTTCCGTTTGCCTTTTTTCCAAGAAATACACGAAAGAATTTAAAATGACCACTTTCTGCGGACTCTATGAACAACAAAGAAAAATACGAGATGGTTTTCAGAAATCTGTCAAATACCCCTCAATCTTCAAGTCGATTCATTCAAATTACGTAAGAGGGAAATAGGTGACCCGGCCACCGCGCCATCATTCAATCATAATGTGACTGTGTCACAGCCCCAAGTCACCTTGTGACTCAGTGGCCAAGGTGTAAAGAGTACTAAAGAGACTTCATTCACTCGAATTTTTATTAATACAAAATTTTCGTGTCACAATGTTAGTGCGCATAGTCCTCCGAAATGGCTTGGCCGATTTCGATGAACTTTTGTATATACAATCGGTAGGTCTGAGAATAGGTTGTTATCTATTTTTTATACCCCTATCTGGCAAAACAACGTTTGGCGGGTGATCATCAACCCATTATTTCCCCACTAAGGGCACGGGTCTACTCCCTGAGGAAGGTATAGGCCATACTCTACCACGGGGGCCAAGTCCGGATTGGTGGAGGATTGTAAGACTAGTGGCCGGTCTTACTGTCAGAAGTTTTCAAGCCGCCCTAAGGCCTCTGACTTGGCTTAATGGCCGTCGCCATCTATCGACGGCAGCCGGCACCAACTGCTTAACGTGCCGAACCGCTCGGAAAAATGCCACTAGCGTTAGTCATAGACGGTGACCCATCCATGGACTGAACGCGCCGTATGTTGCTTAACATTAGTGATCGTTTATTAAGATCACTCAGGCAGCCCAGGCTACGAGCGATTTGCCGGGTCAGCTAGTATCAATTGAAAAAGAAAATAATATGAAAAACAGACTTCAAGTATGAAATCAGCCGAGGACTTAACATAAGAATAATTACAATGGTACACTCATTACAAGGTAAAGTAGGTACACAACAATATTAAAAATTATACTTAATTGTTTGCAGACGGCGTGTACCTTTCAAAACTTTAAAAATGATTACTAAACTACATTTCAGTCTCAACTTGACAAAACCATTTTCTAGGACTTATAACAAAATAGTACTATGTCTACTTTGTACAGTAACACATTTCATACATGTAGGTATACTTAATTAATGAAAGACTTACAATGTAAGCTAGAACATAATATTTGTAGGCAGGTAAACATTACTAGTTGCTATCTGCAAAGATGTTTTATTTCTGCATCAAGCCGTTTCATCGAAGGTAGGTGCGTCACCGCTACTTAATACGTGGTTATGGGGTAAGCGGTATCGATTATGTCGATATATGGTAAGTTTTTATATCGTGACAAGCCAATAGTGGCAATTAACGTATTTTTATGATTGTAATTTTTAGATAAATAAAATAAGTTAGTCAGTTTTATGATAAAATCTTTTGTAGTAGGAAATTTTAAAAAATAATGTATTTTACGAAGATTTTTTCGGAACGGAGTATTATATGCTATTTTTAGAGCTTTATTTTGAATGACTTGAAGTTTGTCAAAATTTGTGGACGAGGACTGAAAAAGGGGGCGTGCCTCCGGGAGGAATGTGTCACTAAGTACGGGCTGATAGATTGATAGTTTAATTGGTCATTTATTGTAAGTACCTGGGTGACCGAGCTTTGCTCGGTACTTTTTTTGTAATATAAAATATGTAATATAAAATTACAATAAACCTTTTTCAACAAAAAAAGAACTTGGAAACAAAACATCATGAGTCGAACATTGTCTCTTGAAATCGGCCCGAAACGGGTCGCCCGTTTTCCCGTCAGAACTATCCCGACCTTGCAAGTAGACGCGAAATGTACCTCTGTATGTTATCATAGCAAATTTCAATTGACTTAAAACACGGATAATACAACGTTTTCTAAAAATGTAAGCTAGTTAGATCAATTAAACGCCCCCGAAAGCATCTGCCTACAAAATTTCGCGAAAATCGTTGGAGCCGTTTCCGAGATTCTGATTATATATAAATATATATACAAGAATTGCTCGTTTAAAGAGATTAGATAGATTTTTCTCTAGAAACTGACCTAGATGATTAAATAGACACCTAGTTTACCTTGTGACGTCCATCAGCAGAAAGAATCTGTTAGGTAAAGCATTGTAGTACAATGACAACTGCGTAAACATGGCGATTTAGTTCCATTGCCGCTTCAAGTCTACGCGCGCGCACATATCAAACAATCTAGGCGTCAATGGTATTGATAAACACGCCACGTGATCCGACCGTACGAGGGGCATGCCAAAAGAAACTAGATACTCAAAAATTATAAAATTTATTCTTTATTACAAGTATCGATCTTTTCAAAGTATTCACCCTGAGCACGTATACACTTTTCCATACGTCTGAACCAATTGGAAAATACCTGTGACCACTCTTCTTTAGATACCTCAGAAATCTCGAAATTATAGGCAACCAGCGCATCTTCTTTGCTTTCAAACCTCTTCCCCTTTAGTTTTTCTTTGATTTTTGGAAACAAGTAAAAATCACAAGGCGCTAGGTCAGGGGAATATGGCGGGTGAGGGAGAATTGACACATTTTTCGAGTTGAAAAAGTCTAGTGTTCTGGCAGACGTGTGCGGCGCCGCATTGTCGTGGTGCCAGAGAAGGTGCCGGATTCCTGACTTCGGTCGCTTGTCACACCAAGCTGATATTACTGTTGGAGCACAAACTGTCACATACCATTCGGAGTTCACCGTTCTTTCATTCTCTAGCACAACAGTAGCAATATGACCCGTTTTGCAGAAAAACGAGGCGACCATTTGTTTCTGTGTGCTTCGTGCACGGCGACATTTCGTTGGAGTTGGCTCGTCTTCAAAGCACCATACAGTCGACTGTCGCTTTGATTCGGGATCATAGTTATATAGCCATGTTTCGTCACCAGTCAGTATATCATATACGTTTTTTTTCTCGCCTCCGTTGAATTTATCTATCATGAATAGGCACCAATCCACCCGACGGTCTTTCTGCTCATCGGTAAGTTTGTGCGGCACCCATCTCGAACAACGTTTACGGAGAGAAAGGTGGTCGTGAATTATGGTTTGCATTGCTGCTGATCCAATTCCCAGTTCTCGCTCTAGCTCTACATATGTAATTCGTCGGTTTTCGCGAATAAGTTTTTCGACTGCACGAACGTTTTCTTGCGTGACCGCGGTTGGCGGCCGTCCTGTCTTCGCTTCATCTTCGAGACATCCCCGTCCTCTTTTAAATTCAGCAAACCAATTGAATACTGTTGCTCGGGAACAAGCAGACTCACCAAAAGTAGAAGCCAAAAGTTCAAAACATTCTTGAGGCTTTAAACCTTTTTTAAAGTCATAATAAATCATAGCGCGAAAATCACGTCGACTGAGCTCCATTGTTGCAAGTGAATTCCCGCCAGATTCTCGGAAAAATGATGCTCATTCAAATAAAAAATAAATAAAAGAAGTGTGTTCTATATTCAAATATGTCAATAAAAAACCAGCCTTTGATGGTGTATAGCTTGCCAGTGTCAATTAAATGAGAAAAGAGTATCTAACTTCTATTGGCATGCCCCTTGTACATCTGCCATCGTACATTACAGTACGATGGCAGATGTAATGAGAATCATTGAGAAAATTAATAAACTCACGCCCGTTATCCCCGAGGAGGTAGTCAGAGGCACCAATGGGCACGTTTTGCCGAGTTTATTAGGTCCCAACGTGACAAGTGGCAAGCCTGTCGCCGTTATCCGGTTAATCTAGTCAAGTCTCTGCAAGTCAAACTTAAGTAAGCACTAGTTATTATATTATTAACTTACCTTATGTTCATTGGTTGGTTTATTCGGAAGTTACGTCATAATTCCTGAGCGACGCCATGTTGCCTAAGATAGCGTTTTGGCGACTTATTTGAAAAGTAAATTTTCGCTTGCCATGTTTAGAAGAAATACACGAAAGAATTTAAAAGTACCACTTTCTGAGGACTCCATGAACACCAACAAACAATATGAGATGGTTTTCTCGGTCAATTAGCCTATTACGAGGCTAAGTGCGGAAATCTCAGGTCGAACTAGAACTAATAGGTATAGGTAATATAACGGAATCCAGATGGAAACCAAACTATAATTGGGTCACAGTGAAGTTCATATACTGCCCCCTTTGATGCACCGTTTACATTACGCGCACTGCTGGTGAAGTTAATAAGGGCAGCGTAGTTTCATTCGTGTGAAGGCTAGACGCTCATGTAAAGTATATAAAGTGCAATTTTTGATGCATTGTTCACATACTAATGCAGGTGTAAAGTAAAGGTGTTCACACATTAATGCTGGTTAACGCTAGTCTACCTCGTTGGTCTAGCGGTTAAGGCGCTACCAAGCTATACAAACTTTTTTTTTTGTTAACGGGGTGAAATGCTTTACGCACCATAACCGCCACCTTTGGGGGAGGGCGACGGCCGTGTGTCTGACTCTCCTCTCCTAATAATAGGAGAGGCATACCTGCCGTCCGTGACCCTCCCTCAACCTCCTCTATGCCCTCTGCTGAACAGAGGGACATAGAGGAGGGCCCCCACCGTGTGTTTTTTATAGAGGTTGTCTCCTCGCGGCCCGAAGGCCCCCGGCCCTACTCACTATAGGGTTACGGGTGCGGGGCCCATAGTGGACCCCGCGGGACATCCAGCAGCGCAAGCCACTGGACGACCCCCTCCCTCTGGTTTTGGTCCGCGCCGGCCGAAGCCAGTACCACCCATATCTGGAGGGCGTTCCCCTATCCGCTACCCGGGGGACGCGTCCGATGGAAGACCAGAAACTCCACACGGAAAGCTAAACCAACCAGAGGTTGTGATGGTCCCCCACAGGGGGCCGCCGTACATTTGTACAAATGGCCTCAATCTGGCTGTTTTTCCATGTTTCTAACGTCCTTGCCTGGTTTATATAGCACAGGGTATCCTAGTTTGGGACCAGGTAAGGTGACTGTGTTATGATATTATGGTGAGGTTAACAAAAACCTCCGCTAGACGCTAACACAAGAGCCGCCACCCAGGTGACTCTTATGCCGTATGACAGAAGAATATCAGTATAATAACGGGTCTACAAGGAAAGTTAACGGGATTGTTGTGTTACGCTTACGGGGCTCCACGTCAATAATTAATTTTCAAGGCATCGAACTATTTAAGGAATAGAGTTGGAGTGTATGCGGGCGTGTTTGGCGAAGCTCCAATGTGTGCTGCAGCACGAGAGCAGCGATGTAAACGATGCATAAAACCCAGGCGGAATCCTTGAGGGCATACTGTTTCAATTCAATAAATATAAGTAAGGTTCACTGTTGCACAAGTCTCCGAACAACATTAGGTAAGTTTACCTGCGCAAAAGCGTACCAATAAAGGTAGTACGAGGACACGAGTCGCGCGCGACAACGTCAAAAGTCGACGACTTTTGACGTTGTCGCGCGCGACTCGCGTCCTCGTACTACCTTTGCAGATGCAGCTTTCCTATCGATAAAAGTTATTAGGAACCAATTACATCCACAGTTAACTGCTATGGGGCTTTGCTTTCAGTACAATTTCACATTTTCAATTTCAATTTCAGGAAGGCCAAAAAAAGCAATTGCTTGGTTGGACTGTGTTGGACTGTCTCGTTTACAATAGTTTTACCACGCATTTACACAGCACTTAACTTAAGAATTGCACAGAAGCACTTTCTACTATCAAAAATACCTTAACTAAATTCTTAATTTTTTTTGCAACTGACGACCCCTGAGGCGTAGCGGTAGTGCAACCGCCCTCCATGCGAGAAGTTCCGGGTTCGAATCCCGGCTGGGGATAAAAAAGAAAAAAAAAGAAACCCAGGTCTTGGATGTTAACATGTTTGTGACGTCGCTGTTTCTGGTTCCCACGACACAGGGTATCCTAGTGTGGGGCCAGAAGCAATGTATAAAAATTGTTGTTGTAAACTCAAACTTAGGTAGGTACTCAAACTAAGATATATTTGTTCAAACGGATAGGAAACAGTCTAAAGAGCAATAACTACCCTTCGCGGTAGTGAAAAACTGTATTGCGGCAGGAGTAAAGCCTGTATTACACCGGGGCAACACTGTGCGGCATTGCGGCATGCCACAAGGCCGCATGCTACAACGTCGCACATTGTGGCAAGAACCGTGTGGCATGGCAACACCTTACGTCATGTGGCAAACTGTCGCACCTTCTTCTTCTTCTTCTGCCGCACCTTTGTAGCATGCGGCCTTGTGGCATGCCGCAATGCCGCACAGTGTTGCCCCGGCGTAATACAGGCTTAAGAATCGTCGTTGACATGTCCAGTTTGCAATATATTTGAGACATTCAATAGATAGATACATAGATAGATAGATAGATAGATAAATCATTTATTTACACTTGCATACACACACACTAAATGTACAAAAAAGAAGAACGAAACAGCATAAAAGGAGTACAGGGGGTAGGTGAAACATAGCAAAGAGATAAACATAACAAATCGAACATAACATAAGTGCAAGGATGCAAGGTACGGTATGTACCTACGACAAGTATGACATAATATTGCTGTGGGTGCGGCAAATGCAAAATGGTACTGACTCAGCATGTGCTGAGTTTTTTCATTCACTTTCGATAGCGAGAGCGTTAGGAATTTGTATAGGAGTAACAAAGCGCGGCACCTAGTTGTCTTTTTGTCACTCTTATACAAATTGCAAACGCTCTCGCTATCGAAAGTGAAATGAAAAACTCAGTATAAGCACTTTGAAGAGGCAAGGCGAGCTACTCCAGCGCTGGTGTTATGTCAGTACCAGGTACTTAATTAGGAAAGGCGGCTTGCAGGGTTCGGCGCTTCGGCGGGATATATCCATGGCGCGGAAATGTGGGAGGAATAATTAGATATAAGACCTACTTGATTTTTTTTTTACAAATTAAATTACGATATTAAATACACGACCATGGTCCGAGAAGCATGTGTTCTGTTGGACTTCACCCCCGACTGACCCCTAAGACCAGAGTGCGTATACTGAGTTTTTTCATTAACTTTCGATAGCGAGAGCGTTTGCGATTTGCATAGGAGTGACAAAGAGACAACTAGCTGGCGGGCTTTGTCACTCCCATACAAACTGCAAACTCTCTCGCCATCGAAAGTGAATGAAAAAACTCAGTATAAGCACTCTGAGCGCCTACTCCGCTCTCCACAATACCAGGCCTGTCGCACTCCGCGTGTAGATATCGAACGCGTAAGTACATGCGTCGGCCACTCCAGAGTGGCTGATAAGTAGGGACTCACGCACGAGCGAGTAGTGACGCGCGCGCGAGTAACGCGGTAGTAAGAGAGGCAGCATGTAACTGTAGCTTTTTTAGCGCCGTCCGACCTGCTAGAGTCACTTTTTCTTTAATTGATTTTGCGGAGTGAATCTTCTGTATCTGTGCTATTATGTATTCTGTGACAATACATTGGAGTCGTACGTAATTGCACCCCTGACCTGTTGATCCCACAGGCAGAGCGAAAATGCTTTGAGGTTGACATTCATATAAGATTCCGAATTTAGGGCTGCCATCCGTCCGGAATTATTTATTTATTTATTGATATTTGACGCACCAACAATTCCCCGGATTTGTCCTAGTTTGAAGGGCGTCCGGGGGCCGTCGTTTAAAACCCCTTTTTTCACATGCAATGTAAGAAAAACAGGTACGTATCCATCATATATTACTTGCGCACACGTAGTTAGTATTAGTTTAGTAAGCGAAAATCAGCCCTGTTTTAGGATAGATCTATCCAACAGCATAATGCTGAGCGTATGTCCGACTGTCATGCATTACGTCTTGACCTTGTACAGTCGAGAACACGTCAACCTATACATTTTAGTTGCAAAGTCGCCCGTAACGTAACGGAATAGAGTGCATGGGTGTATAGGTTGATGTGATCTCGACTGTACGAGTATAAATGATATTAGTTTAAGTTTGTTACAGTCAAGTTCTGTCTACGAGCTGCAATATAACCACTGTAATCCTTGCAAGGCAATAAACGATTATTATATATATTCTATTCTCTTCTTAAAAACAGGCAACGATGGTTTTATTTTGTTGCCAAAAAATTCTTTTTTAGATGTTTCCGGAAAAAACCATATTTCGCCCAAATGTCCGGGATTTTTGCCGCGGTTATCCGGCGTCGGCGATTTAGGTGATGGCAGCCCTACGTATGAGCATCGATTACCAACAACAATAACTTCCACGCAACACAACCCAAGTCTTAGGTTGCAAGCACGTCCGACCAACTTTTTGTAGGAGGAAAATAGAACGTACTGATCGCAATAGTATAACGCACACGTCCTACAAAAGGTCGGATAAAAAATCGGTGCATCCCGACCGAGCCGATTGTTGGTGAAAAATGGAATGTCCGGAAATGTATGCGTTAACGCACACTGCTTACTGAGGTAATCCAATTTGGGCACCCGTCTAAATAGCACCAGCACGAATAGCACCTGGGCTAGTCCACATGCAGCACCTATTGATATATTTGGCAGGTGCTGTTAGTGGATTCCAATATATTTTTACATTTTTGTCCACAAACAGCACCTCGTAACGTCTTGTCTACCAAACACTAGCAGTCAGCACTATGCTGCTGTATTGTAGGTGCTGAATGTTGACTAGGTCAGGTGCTATTCGTGCAGGTGCTATTTAGGCGGGTGCTCAAAGTGGATCACCTCACAGTGCTCACCGACAGTCGGCCGATATACATTCTTATCTATTGGCTTGCACTTGCCAGGGAAGCAGGTTGTGTGTGTCAATGAATGTCTGTATAACCACCTTAATCCTAATATCCATGGCATGGTATACGTCATCTCTCTCCATTACGTGCTGCTCCCTCGAAAGCTACATACAGTGACGGTCGTGGGCTTTGAGATGGTCACAAAATCTATCTATCTGTCTATATAAATAAAATTCAAAGTCCTGAAATAAAATTCATTCACTCATCAACGCCCAGCCCAAGCCGTTGGACCTAGGAAGCTGAAATTTTGCATAGAGGATCTATACATAATGTAGGCAAGAATAAGACCGGATTTTTTGAAATTCAACCCCTAAGGAGGCAAAAAGGGTTACCAAAGTTTGTATGGGAGGTATAAAGAATGTTGTCTAATTTTCTTAAAACTTATTTTTTTTTGTGTTTATAAATAACTAGCTTTCGCCCGCGACTCCGACCGCGTGGACCTTAGTTCAAAATTTTGCAACCCCGTTCACTCCATTAAGGGTTACATTTAGAAAAACGGCGAAACACGTGTTCAATCAATTGTGTTGAAGAGTATTTATTTTGAGTTTCAAGAAAATTAGACAACATTTTTTATACCTCCCATACACATTTTGGCAATCCTTTTCGCCCCCTTAGGGGTTGAATTTCAAAAAATCCGTTCTTATTCCTTGCCTACATTATATAAAGATCCTCTGTGCAAAATTTCAGCTTCCTAGGTCAAACGGCTTGGGCTAGGCGTTGATGAGTGAGTCAGTCAGTCAGTCAGGACTTCGAATTTTATATATATAGATCTTATCTTATCTTAATGGTACCGAACCCTTCGTGCGCGAGTCCGACTCGCACTTCGCCGCTTTTATTTTGTTTTAATTAGCCGTTTTTGTGTCCCTTTAGATATCCACTTTCGCTTCATAGAAAGTGAAGCCCGTACTTACCACTTTGATAAACTTTTAGCAGCCTTACTTGCAACAGTAAAGGGAATTCTAAAGTAAATCGATATCACTTTTCTTTGAACATTCATACCTAATTTGTATTACCTTAGAGGTGATTTGAGAAAAGATGGTTAGAGTGGAGGTTTTTTTCGCTGCCTTTTTCTCCACTACAGACGGCCCCAAGGCAGCGGCTAACATTATACATAAGTGTATGTACATTGACATTCAACAAACAGAATGTAAATTCTTTCATCATCAACCCATTATGTCCCCAAAAAGGGGCACGGGTCTCTTCCCTGAGGAAGGTATAGGCCATACTCCACCACGGGGACCAAGTCCGGATTGGTGGAGGCTTGTAAGTCTAGTGGCTGGTCTTACTGTCCGAAGTTTTCAAAACGCCCTTGGGCCTCTGACTTGGTTTAACGACTGCCATCTATCGACGGCAGCCGGCACCAACTGCTTAACGTGCCTTGCGAAGCACGGAACCGCTCGGAAAAATACCACTAGCGTTAGTCATAGATGGTGACCCACCCATGGACTGAACGCGCCGTATGTTAACCTTCGTGATCAGGCAGCCCAGGCTACGAGCGATACGTAAAGTCTTTACGATGAAATAAATTTTTTGATTTCTGATGAACAAAAACAAATGAAAACTGAACTCGGTTCCACGAGTCAAAGTCGAATAGGGAGCCAAATACTCGCATCTTATTGGTCTATGCGCGCGGCTAGAGATAAGCAAAGACGGTCCGCTTCGGAGCGTAGCGGAGTGGCTATTGAAGCACAGGTGAACGGTTTTTATTATTTTTAGGGTTCCGTAACCAAATAGCAAAAAACGGAACCCTTATGGATTCGTCATCTGTCCGTCCGTATGTTACAGCCACTTTTTTCCGGAACTATAAGAACGATACTGTTGAAACTTGGTAAGCAGATGTATTCTGTGAACCGCATAAAGATTTTTACTGAAAAATAGAAAACAGACTATAAATTTTGGGGGTTCCCCAGGCTTAGAACTGAAACTCAAAATTTTTTTCATCAAACCCATACGTGTGGTATATCTGTGGATAGGTCTTCAAAAATGATATGAGGTTTCTAATATATTTTTTTTCTAAACTGAATAGTTTGCGCGAGAGACACTTCCAAAGTGGTAAAATGTGTGTCCCCAAAAAAAAATATACCTATACTTTACCATGCAAACTTCCATGGAAAATTGGTTTGGACGAGATCTAGTACGTAGTTCTTTTTTAAACGTCATAAATCGTAAACCGCAGTTTACCTTTCATTCAATCAACTCAAATACAATAAAATAAAAACTACTTGCTGCTACGGAACCCTTCATGGGCGAGTCCGACTCGCACTTGGCCGCTTTTTTTTCTTTTTTTTTTTACGTAGCCTGAATTATTGTGTCCCAATGCTGGGCAAAGGCCTCCCCCAGTTCAGTCCAAAGTTTTCGGTCCTGGGCCACCTCAGACCACTCCGGCAGGTGTTGGTCGAGATCGTCTCTCCACCGTCTACTCGGCCGGCCTCGACTTCAAGGTCCGTCTTGTGGAACCCAGTCGGTAAAGTAAAGTATCGTTTATTCATGTACATGAGTAATTTAAACAGATCTTTATATACAGAGTTTCAGTGCATTCCATGTGCTGCCCGACTGGGCGTCTGAAAATTCACGCAAGCATGCAATAATAATTTATTGTATGTCAAATTAAAATTATAAAATTATTATTAGTACGTCAAAATTAAATTAAAACGTCGGTGGCGAGCTTGGCCTTTTTCCGCGTCTCGCTCGTTAAAAAAAAATCTTCGGAAGCTGGTTTCGTGGACTGAAATATACGTGGACAATAAGCAGCTTGAAGGGATTGCAAAACAAAGGATTAGCGCAGGCGAATAAAAAAGCCAATTTCCAGTTAAAAGTACCCTCAGGGGGAAATACTGCGATTCCTCTTTACTGTAGCTGGCCGGCACACCCGTCTAGGGTGTATAATGTATAATGTTAGCCGCTGCCTTGGGGCCGTCTGTAGTGGAGAAAAAGGCAGCGAAAAAAAACTCCACTCTGACAATCTTTTCTCAAATCACCTTAAAGCTAATACAAATAAAACATACAAAATAATATCTTAGATGTGTTGAACACTAGACACTTAGTTCTTCTGAAAACGGCTCATTGAAAGGGAATCGCTACGTTTTTTGTTTAGATGTCAGCCGATCCCTAGCTAGACTAAGCGATGCGGCGAAAAGATTAAATAAATACTATTTTTCGTTCAGGAGCATCTCTTAAAAAAAGTAGTTCGCTACATTTGAAATAATTGTTAGACCTACACACATTTTACCACTTTATGTTTTTGTGCATATAAATGTTTTTTGTACAAAAAACATAGGTAAGCAACTGTATTGCAGTGCCCCTACAGGGCTCATGTTGAGGGCTATACTATTTATAAGACCAAATATGTACCACATGAAGCAATAAACTATTGAACTCACGCCAATCGGGTAATATCGAATACGCGGAGAAGCCATAGAACAATAACTGCCTTGTTAGTCGAGCCGCTAGGGCGCTTAGCTACCAAGAAAGTAGTCGTGGGTTCGATTCCCATGGGGCCGCCGTATATTTGTACAAATGGCCCCAGTCTTTGTGTTTTACGACGTTTGTAATATCCTTCCCTGGTTACCATAGCACAGGATATCCTAAATTGGGAGCAGGTCAAGTGATTATGTTGTGTGGGAGTTATTTAAACAATGAAATGGGTTGACTACTCTGTGGGTGAAACTACCGTCAAGGCCTTCTCCTATATTAGGCGCACAAAATCCTGTTAAACAGATTCAGATTCAGATTCAAAAATTTTATTCATAGTACAAATATAATATTTACTTTATGAACGTCAAAGTTGTTAGTTTCACAATTAATAGATTACGTGGAGAAGAAACTAACAAAGAAACTCCACATTTATTCTTTTCAAAACAGTTTTAGCCTAAATTACAAACTTGAAAAAATATATAGGTACTCTTGGATGTGTTGAAAACTAGACACATTTATTCTCTGATTAAATTTAGTATTAAACTACTATTTAATGCCAGACATCCTTGAACAAAATTACGAATAGAATCTTTACTAAATTTCATATTTTGAATTAATGTCACATTCCGGCATGAAGCAGCCCCACTGTGCGGCGAGCTAGCCAGGAATTTTCCACGGCGCGTGGAATATTCCAGAAAGGAAATGTTTACTTCACACCACACCCACGCCCAGGCATATCGAGTACGAAACGAAAGGACCTGCTGCCGACTGGTATTAAGATAAGATAAGAAGAGATGTAAGATGTTAATTAATTCTCTGGATTTATGTTACTCAGTACTGATTTTAAAAAACATGCTTGAGAGTGCGATTAATTTGCCAACAAGCTACCACGGAATACGGCCGACTCACCATCATCATCATTCAGCCACAAGAAGTCCACTGCTGGACATAGGCCTCCTCCATGGATTTCCAAAAAGACCGGTTAGAAGCGGCTTGCATCCAGCGTCTCCCTGCCACTTGGATGAGATCGTCTGTCCATCTTGTGGCTGGTCGTTAAAGTTTAATTCCTCATAAGAGCAAAGTTTCTGTTCAAAAATCAATAAATCCGTGAGTTTTTCCCAAAGCGTGGCGAAATTTGGTACAGAAATGGAATAATGTATAGGGATTTAAATAGTATATAAATGATGGTGTAAATTGATATATTATATTTTTATATCTTCTGATATATAAAATTCTCGTGTCTCAATGTTAGTGCGCATACTCCTCCGAAACGGCTTGGCCGATTTTGGTGAAAATTTACATATAAAGGGTGGTTAAATTTTAAGGGCCGATGTTGAATGTGAACCACGCCTAAACGTCAAGATTTTTCTGCATTTCATTTGACATTTCTCAATTTCAGACTAACTCAATTTGAACCATGGAAAGATACACAATGGAGCAACGCGTTAAAGTTATTCAGGCTTATTACGACAATGGGCGTTCAAAGCAAAATGCATATCGTGCACTTCGTGATTTTTTCCAGATTTCGTCCAGAAGTAAAGTAAAGTAAAGTAACCCGGACTTGGCCCCCGTGGCGGAGTATGGCCTATACCTTCCTCAGGGAAGAGACCCGTGCCCCTCGGTGGGGACATAATGGGTTGATGATGAAAGTAAAGTAAAAAGTAAAAATTGTTTATTTGCCAGAACATGGGTATATTAAGTTCATAAAATATAGTTAAGATCCTTCATGGTCTACCGATTGGTGTGCAAATATATAATTACATTTAATTTTAAAATACAATTCACTATTTGACGTCAACATAATAAAATTAATTGATACAATATTTAGAATAAAACAATAAAAATTAAGTGTCAGAAATCATGGATCTACCGATTGCTGTGATAATATATTCATTACATTTAATTTCTAAAATACAATCCACTATTTAATGTCAACATAATAAAATTAATTGATACAATAATTAGAATAAAATAATAAAAATAAATGTCAGAAATCATAAATGTCGTCAACCTTATTTCCCGATTTTCCCGATTAAAAACTGTGATAATTTCTTCTTTAACGTCTTAAATTTTTAAATTCGTTAGGCAGACGGTTATATATTCTAATAGCCATACAGAAGGAATTGTTTTTGTATGACGTGAACGTGAGCCTTTGGTAGGGTACAAAAAGTTTGTCTTAAGGCGACAGTTCGCTGATATAACGAGTTTTTAATTTGCCCGTATGACATTGCTACAAGGTTTATAGATTTGATTTCTAGTTGCTCGGATTATCATATTCCCGGTCTTACTAAAGAGATCTGGGTGTTTTTTTATGAATAAGCACATTTCGAAAATATACAGGCATGGTAGAGGCTATACAATGATAAGAAATCCGGCTCCACAAACTGACCTCACCACATTCAACATCGGCCCTTACAATTTAACCACCCTTTACAATCGGTAGGTCTGAGAATAAGTCGTTATGTATTTTTCATACCCCTATCTCGCAAACCAACGTTTGCGGGGTCAGCTAGTCTAATATATAAAATTCTCGTGGCTCAATGTTAGTGCGCATACTCCTCCGAAACGGCTTGACCGATTTTGGTGAAATTTCATATGTGTATTCGGTAGATCTGAGAATAGGTTTTTATTTACTTTTCATACTCCTATCTGGCAAAACAACGTTTGCTGGGTCTATACACGAAAAATATATAGAAAATCAGTTAGTTATATAATTAAAAAAAAGAAGTTTACACTAAAAAAAAAAAAAGTAAAAGTAGAGCTTGCAAAATAGTACTTGCATGTACTTGTAACAAAAACAGTAAATTTGATATTGTAATAATATTATATCTTTAAAAAATTTGTTATATCTTTAAAAAAACGAGATAGTCAAGTTTGCGCACCCGCCTTAATAGCACCTGCACAAATAGCACCTGGCCTAGTCCAGATTGGGCGCCTATTGATATTTTTGGCAGAATAATAGTACATTGTTCACCGAGAGGAGAAAGTGACCGATTACCGTCAAGGGTGTCGTTTGAAGCCCGAGCCGTAGGCGAGGGCTTTAAAACACCTGAGATCGGGAATCGTAGTTTCTCTCGAGTGATACATAGTGCTTTATACTACACCTACAAGGAAAATAAAAAACGAAATCTTTACTAATTGAAATTTATATTGAAATTGTTGCTAGTGGCCAGTATCTTTACTAATTGAAATTTATATTGAAATTGTTGCTAGTGGCCAGTGTCATTTTGCGAACTTGGAGATAAAAACTCACTGTAAAAACTTTTTGGCTTTTGATATTTAGGTTACCGGCGCATAGTCTTACCCAAAATTAAAAAAGAAAAACCACGTAAGAAATTGATTTTCATACACTTTTCTCTCCCGCTCAGATGCGTTTTCTCCCCGCATATTTGTTCGATATGTAATGACGTACTTTCTACCGTAAATTTGATAAAGTATCAAGGTACTTTCCAAGCAGGTGTAGTATAAATACATTTGAATTCACAAACAGCACCTGCCAAAAATATCAATAGGTCTGGACTAGGCCAGGTACTATTTAGGCGGGTGCGCCTACTGGACTGGACTACCTCGAAAAAAAAAAGTCACATGACCCGACAATGTTTCTGTAATGCACTAACAGAATGTAGCCCCAGTTAATCGGCTCCGTAGTCCGATTAGTCATCCCGGCCGAGAGCCCTATCATTGTCAGGTCTGTCTAAGGGTGCGGTTACAACGAATCAGCCTCCCGGTACGGGTTTGCAGGTACAGGTACTAATACGTACAGGTCAGGCGTTTATAATCATCATCAACCCATTATGTCCCCACCGAGGGGCACGGGTCTCTTCCCTGAGGAAGGTATAGGCCGTACTCCACCACGGGAGCCAAGTCCGGATTGGTGGAGGCTTGTAAGACTAGTGGCTGGCCTTACTGTCTGAAGTTTTCAAGCCGCCATAAGGACTCTGACTTGGCTTAACGACTGCCATCTATAGACGGCGGCAGGCACCAACTGCTTAAAGTGCCTTGCGAAGCGCGGACCGCTCGGAAAAATGCCACTAGCGTATAGCATAACTGTGTACCTAATTCACCTAACTACGGATCTTGAAGTCAGGTGAATAAAGTACACCATAATAGTGTAATTAGTTCACCAAGGATACTGAAGGTAGGTGCATTAAATATACTTTTTTGTAGACTTTATTAGGTGATTTAGCCTGCATGGGTGCATTAAGTGGGACCATGTACGGACTTGCCGATACGGGTTACCTGTTTCTGTATAACCGCACCCTAACTCACGTTCCTTGATAACCAGGGACACTGACTGCCCTCGCTTAAAGCTCTAACGAGATTAAATTCGTCAAAATCTATATCTGCCAAACAAGGACTGCCAAGAACGCTTAGCCAACAGAGGAGGCCAACGTAACAGTCAGTATCATTGCTATTGCGTTTTTATGCCCTTTAACCACTGTTTTTTTTTAAACATCACGTATTTTTGTATTCTCTCAAAGACAGACATCTTAACAGTTCCAAGCCAATACATTTATGAAAATACTAGCGACCCGCCCCGGGTTCGCACGGGTGGCGAAAACGTTTCCGTGGAAATTGCTATATAATTAGTTCCGTGGAAAATTACCGGGGTAGTAATTTTTTTACGTCCTGGGTTACATTATCCGAAATTTCGTACGGAAGCCCAAACTTTTTGAAAATCCAATATAGCCTGTGTTACTCACGAAGAATGTTGCTTTCTAATGGTGAAAGAATTTTTAAAATCGGCTCAGTAGTTTTAGAGCCTATTCATTACAAACATACACACAAAAATACAAATCTTTCCTCTTTATAATATTAGTATAGAATAGATTAAATTATGTGCGTTCGAAATAATAATATTAAAGACTTCGAAACTATTTTTAGCCATCATAGCGTTAATACTTCCTTTATAGGCCACTGTATAAGGTTCTACAACAAAATTCCCCAAGAGTTACCTCAGTTACCTAAAAAGCTTAAAAATCAACGATTATTTAAAAGTCAAAGATGCCTGGCGTTAAACAGTACTTTAATATTAAATTAAATCACAGGAGAATTGTGTCTAGTGTTGAACACATCTAGGAGAATTAATTTTTAAGTTTGAAACTTAATCCTCCTGGATGAAGTTTGATATTAGACTAATTAACATTGTTTTGAAAATAATTAAAAATTAAATGTGGATTTTCTCCATGTAATCTATTAATTGTGAAATTAACAACTTTGATGTTCACAAAAAGTAAACAATTTGTTTTGATTTGTTTTGAAAAAAAAGTCCATGTCTTGGATGTTTACATGTTTGTGACGTCACCGTTTCTGGTTCCCACGACACAGGGTATCCTAGTGTGGGGCCAGAAGCAATGTACATGCCTGTATGTAAATGTTTATGTTTATGATTATGAATAAAATGTTTTTTCATTCACTCTCGATAGTAAGAGCGTTTGCAATTTGCATAGGAGTGACAAAGAGACAACTATATGGCGCGCTTTGTCACTCCTATGCAAATCGCAAACGCTCTCGCTATCGAAAGTGAATGACAAAACTCAGTATACGCACTCAGTATACGCACTCTGAGTGCGTATACTGAGTTTTGTCAATCACTTTCGATAGCGAGAGCGGCGGGATATATCCATGGCGCGGAAATGTGGGAGGAATAATTAGATATAAGACCTACTTGATTTTTTTTTTACAAATTAAATTACGATATTAAATACACGACCATGGTCCAAGAAGCATGTGTTCTGATGGACTTCACCCCCGACTGACCCCTAAGACCAGAGTGCGTATACTGAGTTTTTTCATTAACTTTCGATAGCGAGAGCGTTTGCGATTTGCATAGGAGTGACAAAGAGACAACTAGGTGGCGCGCTCTGTCACTCTTATACAAACTGCAAACGCTCTCGCTATCGAAAGTGAATGACAAAACTTAGTATAAGCACTCAGATGGCCTCACGACCTTGTCCTTCAGATTACGAGAGCAGTGTAAGGGAACCAAGGTTAGGGAGACAAAATGTTAGCATCCAAACGCATGCGGGCGCTGCAGATTGGCGATTTCAACGCCTTCAAGTGGAGCAGATCGACTCAGGTGTTTAGTTCACCAATTGAATACCTCAGCTCAGACACTCATATTTAGACTACCCGATTTGGATAATGTTGCTTTGACTTAAACATAAATACAGGGTGTTGATTTGTACAGTTTAATCCGACTCAGGTGTGGTTATTTAGATGATACTGAAGCAAAAAAAATAAAAAAAGTTGTTTTTTTTTTAGTGAAAATCGCCTAATATTCCGCGCGGCGGGATCGCGGGCGCACTCTCCAGCCCCGCCCCGCGAAACCCCCGCCGGACCCATCAAGTACAAACAATAGAAGCTAAGGCTGAGATTCTTAAACTGCACTTTGACTTTACTTTGACGAAAAGATCGACTTTCAATCAAAAATATGTTTCATAGCCCTGTCACACCATTACTTTACTTTCACTAGCCTACACTTTGCTTAGTAAAGTCAAAGGAGTCGATGATCATGACTTTGGCCTCAAAGTAAACTTAGCATCAATATGCGTACAAATAATGTAGTCCTGAATGATAAAGACATTTTCATAAAACCGAATCAAATTTTATTAGGTTGGGTTATACTTCAGAAACGTAAAGTCAATTTTTTTTTCACGGACCAAAAAGTGCTCCGAAAGGAGGTTTATTACCATAAATCCTTGAAGTCAAGGTAAAGTTGACATCTTTCATTGACGTTCCGTTTCATTCAAATAAATCAAGTTTAGATGATATTTTCACCTTTATTTCTTGAATGAAAATTGTGCGTGTAATGTAACAGCTTCTGTCAAATTCAATACTTGCTCAGACTTTACTTTGGGGACGTGCTTTGCTAAGGAAAGACCAAGGAACTGTCTGTGAAATTGAAAAACTTGAAAGTATTCTTTGTCAAAAAAGCTTACTTTGTGAAGACGTCTTTGCTGTAAAGTAAAGTCACGACACGACTGTGAATCTCGCCCTAGGCCATATAACTTTATGATTTTTAGGCGATTTTCCCTAAACAAAAAATTTTTTTATGTTTCAGTATCGTGTAAATAACCACCCCTGAGTCGGATTAAACTGTACAAATCAACACCCAGTATTTACATACAGGCACATACATTGCCTGGGTATCCTAGTGTGGGGCCACACTAGGATACCCTGTGTCGTGGGAACCAGAAACAGCGACATCACAAACATGGAAACATCTAAGACCTAAGGTTTTTTGTCCCCTACCGGGGTTCGAACCCGGGACCTCTCGCATGGTAGGCAGATGGCCAAACCGCTGCCAACGACCTACGAAATATACACTAGCAAAGGCAGTTAGTATCAATTAGTAATGGAATCATAGTTTAAAAAATGGCTTAGTTGTTCGATAGACTGATAATAGTACGGCTATGGTGGTTATATATTGAAACTATTGGTAGTCTCGGAACCAATCGCATACCAATGTTGTAACCCATGTAATGTAACTTGGCGCTTTCACGATTCGATGTTCTTCGCTAGAGATTCTTATTTAATTTGTTTGCGTTATACCATTGGAGTGACAATAGGCTAAAGGCTATGTGACAAGTTTTTGAAAACCTACTCAGATGTTTGTTGGTCAGAAAGTGGTAATTTTAAATTCTTTCGTGGATGTCTTCTAAAATAAACAAACAAAAATTCACTTATAAAATAAGCCGCCAAAACGCTATCTTGGACAATATGGAGTCGCACAAGAATCATGACGTCACTGATCAGTAAACGAAACCCATGAACGTAACCCGGGCCGCACTCATCGCGATAACCCGAAGATTCGGGCTATCGTGATGTGTATAGCCAAGTATTCGCGTATACTTCGGAGCTTCGTCAGGACTTCGCGTAGCTGTCGGTAAACTTCACAGATCAAAGAGTTTTATCGCGATGAACTTCGCTTGAGCGGCCACACTTCAGTCAGCGTGCACCTGTCAAACGTGGCGGACGTGTTATTTCACAGAGTAGGTGCATAAGCTGAAGCGTAACATGGATTGGAGTAATGATAAAATTTTAGAATTTATTGCAAACTACGAATAAATAAATAATAACTACGACATAAATGTAAAAATAATTATTTGCTGCCATAAACTATGCGCCGCAACCACGGCGTCCATTTTGTTTTTTTTTACATTTGACATCGCGCATTGTGTGGCCGCGAGGATTTGCCGTAGACCAAAGACGAAGTTTATCGCCCGAATGTTATCGCGATGAGTGCGGCCCAGGCATAAGAACGACATGAATGACAGAGTTTATAAACCTGTGTCGTCACCATAGATTCGGCCAATCCAGGCCGCTCTCGGTTTAGCTTCAGATTACATATAGTTTGACCAGAAAGAGTAGAAATTAAAGAGTGCGATTTTGCTAATACTCTTATTTACCATACCCAAACTTTTAGTCCTAAAAGACATAGTCTCAGCAAGGAGAATTAACCTTGGTCTCAGTTACAATAATTGTGCTTAGAATAGAAGATGGCCTGAAAAATTCGTACAGTATTTAGTTACACTTCACTTCCGTTTTCTAGACTTTATGGACAGTCTGTACATAATTATCAAATTTTATCCCGGTTTTTTTAATAAATGATCAACTTACTTAAAATGCCGTAAAGACCTCTAATTTGTACGAATAAATGATTATTTATACATAATGTCAAATATCTTATTGTGATTCTCAGTAGACGGTGAAGATATTCTCCCAAATCACCAATTTAACAACACGCTTGCGAGCCAAAGATTGAGATCCGCTGGCTTATTATACGTATCGTATTTATTCAAAAGAATTCCCGTGAATAAATGTTTACGAAACGTCCGACCTTGTAGACGCCGCCATCTTTTATGGGCTAGACAATTTGATTAACGAAAATTACGTTCTACGTCGGACCGCGGCAAGGAAGGACCACTTCGCAATCGGAATTCACACTTGGGACGAAAGAGGTAAGGGCTATTTTATTACCTCTGTACAGTCGACAGCGCATCCAATTTAATACCAATTTTGATACCAAAAAAAGAGCGTTTCTAATTATTTTTGTCATCATATTACGTCAGAAAGAGTGTAAAATTTCATTTAAAATGTGTATTATTTGTTGCGGTTACATACGTACTTCATTCGTCTGTAATAACAAGTTGTATAGATGAATAAAAATAAAAAACAATCACGATGTTTTATTTTGTTGCAAAAAATACATTTTCAGAGGTGTCCGGGGAAAAAAAATCGTATTTCGCCCAAATGTCCGGGAATTTTTGCCGTGAGATCCGGCGTCGGCAATTTAGGTGATGGCAGCCCTACTCAGTGTGATGGGCCTTTTACACGAGGCCAATAGCTCAGACAATCCAGTAATCCAGGACAATATTGGCTTCGTGTGAATAGAGCCAGGACAATGCATTGGATGGTCCCAAGCCAATGGATGAAGCCAATGCAATGAAATAGAACGATGTCGAATTTGCTGGCGCCAATGCTTCCCCCACTACTTTCCCATTGGATTGGCTCGTGTATTGGCTTCATGTGAATGTGTTTTCCGGGCCAGTAAGCCAATCCAATACATGTCAATGCGTGTTGTTTATTTATTTTATTTTAAATGTTTTTGGTTATAGTGTGATAAACCATGGGTATACATGCGTAACATTTTTAAACGTTTTTATTTAAATTTTAACAATTTTTTTTAAATTAGAAAATAATTTGATTAAACTTACTGGCCTACTCGACTGGCTTGTGTGTAAACGACAGACACGAATTTTGCGCTTTTCATTGGATTGGCCTATTGTCCTGGCTTACTGGATTGTCTCAGCTATTGGCCTCGTGTACAAGGCCCATGAGATCCTGATCATGAAGCTTTTAACCTCTCGTCCCCTTGCCGGATTCTTTGCAAACACCTATTGAAAAGAAGACAATAATTTGTTTTCCCTTGAGAGCGCTAATTGGCTCCGCGCGCTCATTACCTATGAAGAACCTCAGTAATGATATTTGTAGCGTAACAAATATTATAAATCCTGGCTTTTCAATTAGTTAATGCGAGTTGATGGGGCCGAACTTATCAGAAGTGCGCTCAATTTTAAATGCCACTCAATATAATAAATTGTAACAAAAAAATCATAAGATCTCCTGAAAAGCTTTTTTATGAGAAGATTTTTATAAGTTTAGGTGCCATTATTGACGTCTACAGGTCGTAGCCCAGTTACACGACTCTGCTCCCACCCGGTAAAAATAATATCATTCTAATATGGGCTTTAAATATTCCTCTTTAGATATATTTTACGTTGGCATCATAAATTAGCAGACAGCGAGCTGTCTACGGAGCAGAGCATAGCAGAGTCGTGTAAGTGTGCTATGAACTTAGGAGAATTCTGTTAACATGTGATTTAGGGCAGGTTTCTGAATTGAGAATAAACATACACATTTACACACATCACATAAATTTGACGACCTCTGTGGCGTAGCGGTTAGCGCATCTGCTTACCATGCGAGAGGTCCCGGGTTCGATTCCCGGCTGGAGAGAAAAAAAACTGCAGGTCTTGGATGTTTACATGTTTGTAACGTCGCTGTTTCTGGTTCCCACGACACAGGGTATCCTAGTGTGGGGCCAGAAGCAATGTAACTGCGTGTAAATGTTAATGTTTTATGTTTACATTTCTTCTGGCCCCACACTAGGATACCCAAACAAAAATGTCACAAAGTAACGTTCTGTCCTGCTCTTTTCTGAGAAATTTATCGAGACAGCACTACAGTTAAGTAAATAAGTACTTAGAAAAATTCTCAATTCAGAAACCCCAACCGTGTCGTGTCTGATTCATCATGATAGAGCTCAGCGAATCAGAGCGAAACCTGGTCGGACTCTTCCGCCATAAAGTCAAGTAATTGTATGCGGAGTAAAGTTAATAATTGAGTTATTTTCATAAATGCATATTATTATGTAATATACACAAGTTTGAGCAAATAATTAATAGGGAATGGATGAAAATATCAGAAGTGCTTGATATTTTTTTTGGTGATAGGAATAACCTTCCTTAGCGCGAGAAAAAGGTATCAATTTTTTTGGCCTCGTAGTTAATTTTTAAATATACTTAATATTTTTCCATTCGTCGTTCTGGGCTCAGTAAAAAAAAATTCAAATCCAGTCATTGTCACCACAGATTTTTTTTCATACGTAGCGGACCAAGGAATATGTCTGATATGCCGTACTGAGCCCAGAACGTCGAAAGGAAAAATATTAAGATTATTTAAAAATTAACTAAGAAGCCAAAATATTGAAACTTTATTCTCGCTTTAAGGAGGGTCGTTCCTATCACCAAAAAAAATATCAAGCACTTCTGATATTTTCATCCATTCCCAATTGACCTACACCAAACATCAAGTTGTGATGAATAAAAAATCGCAATTTCAGTTCGCGATGGCAGGCGGCGGCAGCCATCTTTATTTAGAACAATATTAATAATTTCACGACCGGCAACAAACTCCACTTTACATTACCAAGTTGTCAAATCAATTAAATCAAAATAGTCTATCTATGTCAACGTAAATAATACATTCTGTTTGCTGAATTTCAATGTACTATGTTAGCCGCTGCCTTCGGGCTGTACCTATTTGTAGTGGAGTAAAAAGCCCACTCTGATCTTTACTTAAGTAACTGCATCATCATCAACCCATTATGTCCCCACCGAGGGGCACGGGTCTCTTCCCTGAGGAAGGTATAGGCCATACTCCACCACGGGGGCCAAGGCCGGATTGGTGGAGGTTTGTAAGCCGCCATAAAGCCACTGACTTGGCTTAACGACTGACATCTATCGACGGCAGCCGCACCAACTGCTTAAAGTGTCTTGCGAAACACGGAACCGCTCGCAAAAATGTCACTAGCGTTAGGCTTAAACGGTCACCCATCCATGCACTGTACGCGCCCTATGTTGCTTAACCTTCGTGATCGTTTAAGATCACTCAGGCAGGCGGGGCTACGAGCGATAATTGTATTACGACCTTATTACTAAAAGTAATTTCTTCCAGACTACCATTGGCGGAAAAAGATCGAGATGCTAAATTACGGGTAGCTGGTGCCACTAGACAATTATTAAACTAGTCAATGGACAATTTCCAAACATAATCTTCTTATAGACCAGAGCCTAAGTACGAGTATACCATAAGATTCGACGATTGCCATCGATAACTTTAGATGACAAAACATAAACATTTACATACAAGCACATACATTGCTTATTCTGACATCACACTAGGATACCCAGTGGCGTAGCGTGGGTATCAGCCGCCCGGGGCGGAAGAATTTGCGGTCCTCTCATTAGTCTCGTCCATTATTGGCTCTGACACTTAAAATAATTCAAAAATATGTGATTTAAAGTGTGAACCTACTTTTTCTACGAATACAAATTTCCTTCAGGACATTTATTCTTGTTGATTACCACATCAGTAGCTAGCTGTGTTTGGGATATAAAATGGTTCAAAAGTTTACAAAATATTTTTATTAATTCATGAAGTGTGAAATTTTGCCGCCCCTAAAAGTGCCGCCCGGGGCGGACCGCCCCCTCCGCCCTCACTACGCTACGCCACTGAGGATACCCTGTGTCGTGGGAACCAGAGTGCGTATACTGAGTTTTGTCGTTCACTTTCGATAGCGAGAGCGTTTGCGTTTTGCATAGGAGTGACAAAGCGCGCCATCTATTTGTCTCTTTGTTACTCCTATGCAAATCGCAAACGCTCTCACTATCGAGAGTGAATGAAAAAACTCAGTATAAGCACTCAGAAACAGCGACGTCGCAAACATGTAAACATCCAAGATCCCCAAAGGTAGTACGAGGACGCGAGTCGCGCGCGACAACGTCAAAAGTCGCGAGATTTGACAGTTAATGTACTGGAAAGTCGCGACTTTTAACGTTGTCGCGCGCGACTCGCGTCCTCGTACTACCTTTGCTGGAGTTTTTTTTTTCTCCCCAGCCGGGGATCGAACCCGGGACCTCTTGCATGGTAAGCAGATGCGCTAACCGCTACGCCACAGAGGTCGTCTTACTTAATTAAGTAAGACGTTAATGCTAAAGCGAGACACGATAAAAGGAAGATCAGATAAAATATCTTTCTCAAAGAACTAAAATTCCCACTACATTTTATGTTTTTTAAGCCAGCGTTATTTGCTCGATATTATTTTTGAACGGCAGAAATACGCCGACGCTGGAATTATTCACGGAATTTTTAGTTGCATATTTACTTTAAAATAAATGACTAAAATAAGAATAACTAGCGACCCGCCCGGCGACTTCGCACTGGCGGCAAAAACGTTTCCGTGGAAATAGCTATATTAGTTCCGTGGAAAATTCCCGGGGTAACTGACAAATGCCAGCTGTTAAAAATAGATTAAAAATTCAGGGGTGAGTAACAGAGTCTCCTTCTTCAGAGGTTTTTATTTTTAGTTGATTTTTTTTTCTCAAACATGCTTGGATATTTGAGCATTATTTCGACAACCTTCTTGGAGATAAATCGAAATTGCTGTACTGGCCAATTACACGCGAGCAGCGGCCGGAAAAAGTTCTATGAAAATTCATAACTGTCGTATTTTGCGGCCAAATAAATTACATACTAAACTCATATCTGTCGTGTTATTTAAAAATGGAACGATCTTTTACTCCGAACAATGACAACCAAGGAGGTAACTTAAGAGGTTTTATTTAAATTTCGAACTGGCTTTCCATAGAAAGCTGGATATACCTATTGAAAAAAAAAGAACACATTTAACGCGGCAAAAATTATTGTTGTTCGTTCGTGGTTGAAGTGATTTATTGAATTTAAGAGAATGCGTTCATAGTTTTAATTTCCGCGCATTATTTGAGAAAAAACATACACAAGCCTTGGCCACAACTAGGCATCGATGGACTCGCGTATGTGTGCCTCGGCTTCGCCTCGGCCCACATTTCCACGTTCGTCCATCAATGCCTCTTTTGCTGGCCGCTGCAGTAATGCAGTAATGTACATTACTACCACGGCCAAGCCGAGGCACGCATACGTGAGTCCATCGATGCTACTAATTAATCAAGTCATTAACTTTATTCCGGATACACTTACTTGACTTTTCATCGGAAGAGACCGACCGGGGGTGCAATTACGTAACACTCCACTGTACGGAGTTGTCTGATTTAGCCCTTTTGTTCCCGGTATGTCACACCACCTAATGTCACACTGTTACATCTGGGACTTTTTTCCCCAGTAGGTATCTCATACTCCTACTCCGAACTGTCATATAAATTCTTATTTTGACTCTTCTGATTTGCCTAAATGCTTAACCCGATTGAGTGGAAAGTAACGCAATATAAGAGCAGGTTCCGCTCTGATTCGCAGAGCTTAATCGATGCTCACGTAAAATGGAATCTATCTTTCGGTCTATGTAAATAAGGTCTAACTCCTACCTAGGCGAAAATAACAGGGCGTAAAAAGCCATCCTCCAACAAAAATCGCTTGAATTTTGAAATGAAAGGCCGCATTTTGATTGTTATGGCTTTTCACATTATAAATCACGTTTGACTAGTACGAAAGGCCGTAATTGAATCCAAAGATTTTTAAATAACAACAAACCTTAATGTGAAAAGCCGTAATTTCCAAGTTGCGGCTCTTCATGTTATTTTCATATCTGATATCTTAACCTTTATAAAATTATAAGATATATTTTTTTTAAGCAAAACAAAAAAAAATCTTATAACTATAATTCAGTAATTTCAATAGTAATAATAATGAGTATCTTTAACTTTAACATTACTAAATCATCTACACACTTAAGGAAATTATAGGAAAATGTATCGATCACAACACAATAGGCTATTTGACAGATTTCTGAACAACATCTCATATTTTTTGTCGGTGTTCATGGAGTCCTCAGAAAGTGGTCATTTTAGATTCTTTAGTGGATTTCTTGTAAAAAAGGCGAACAAAAATTTACGTTTGAAACCACCCGCCAAAACGGTATCTTGGGCAATATGGCATCGCACAGGAATTATGACGTCACATACCAGTAAACAAACCAATGAACGTATGAACGACATGAACGACAGACGCCATTTTCACTGAACTGTGACGTCATCATAGAATCGGCCAATCCAGGCCGTTTTCGATACAATAGTTGCAGATACATAAAATTATCAAATTTTATCCTAAAACTTTCGTAAGCACAACACATTGTAAACTTTTAGTCCGGATCAACTTACGGGTGCTTCGTACTGCAAATCGGAGCGAAACCTGGTTGGACTCGTCCGATAAAAAAAAAAACACCCGTAAGTTGATCTGGACTAAAAGTTTACTTATCCTGTGTCTATTTTATAAATAATATTTTTTTAGTTAAAATGGCTTAAGGCGGTTTTACGAATACGTATAAATAATACAGTTTTTTTCACACTGTCAAATAGCCTATTTGAATGTTATAGTACAAAGATTAAAATAACCTCCTTGCTTATAACATACAATAAAAACAAACATTCGAATAACTGGCAATAATTAAATCTTTTTTTTTGGTTCATAGCGTTCATTTCGATCATTTTTGTTTTAATTTTGATACCTTTTTTCCATAAAATTAAATTTCATGCCATAATATTAATAGTTAGTTTTCTTAATAGAGTTTTCTTTGGGAAAAATGAAATTAGGGCCTTTCAACTGAAGAAATATCCAAAATTATATTACTGATGACTTGATAAATTTAACAAGAAAAGCCTTAACTTTCTAATTATGGCTTTCTTGCTTAACATTATATTACTTAAAATATTTTTTTTACTTAAGTGAAAGGGAAATCTGCAAATTATTAGAAAGGCTAGTCTATACGGAAACAAAACACAAACCATAAAAATGTAACATATTTTTCTATAAATTTTAAAACTACTATCATCGGCTTAAAGTTAATATTTAATGTTTCAAACTTAAATTCAAACAAGATTTTAATTTACTCAAAACTAGTTTCAACTAAGTTACGGCCTTTCTCCGTACGGCGGCAGAATTGAAAAATACTTCTTGTAGTTGAAGTAAAGCGAGCCGCTACCACATAATCTTATTATTCTGATATGTTTTCCGTCAATGGCTCCGATACTGTTGGCTAAATTTGCCGGAAAAAATTGTTGCACTGGCGCCAAGGTAAACCCGAGTTCGGGCTCCCACACATAAACACAATACCACGAAGCGACGTCGTTTCACGATGCGATGTCGCGTCGCATCGCTGACTTACAACTATCTATTACTAATATTATTTTAATTATATTTTTTCTTTTCTATTGTGTATTTTAACATTTATCATTGAAAAATTCTTGAAAAGAATAGTAACATTTGTGGCCTAAGTACTTATTAAGGGTTATTTTAAATAAATTATCGTCTTTTATATCTTGTATGTGATATGGTAGAGCATTGAAAACCTTTGCTGCCATTGAGTGGGGACCAGAGTTTACCATTTCTAGTTTAGCAGTCTTGGTGGCGAGGCGTTGTCGATGTCTAAGACCCTCAGGGCGAGTATGTTGTGAAAAAAGGGGCGTATCTTGGGGTATCTTGTTGTAGAACCTTATACAGTGCCCCATAAAGGAAGTATTAACTTTTGCAAGTCTAAATCGTGGAAATGACAATTTATGTTTATTCCTAGTATTAACGTTATGATGGCCACATGATACACAACAAACGGATGTGCTTATAGGGTAGAGCGGGTGATCGCTCTCGTCCCCTATAAAGGGAAATTTCCCGCCAACCAGATTGTGGTCTGTCGGATGTTGCACAGAGTGCTATTAAATTACATGACTGCATAGTGTGTGCGTGCGTGTGAGGGAAAGTTTGTGTGAATAATTTTGCCGATGTGTGAAATTTGTATTTATTAAACAGCAAAGAGCGCGTTCACTGCATGGATGGGTGACCGTTTTTCACCCATTTTTCGGATCGGTTCCGTGCTTCGCAAGGCACTTTAAGCAGTTGGTGCCGGCCGCCGTCGATAGATGGCAGTCGTTAAGCCAAGTCAGAGGCCTTAGGGCGGCTTGAAAATTTCTGACAGTAAGACCAGCCACTAGTGTTACAAGCCTCCACCGTGTTGGAGTATGGCATCCAGGCCGTTTTCGAGAAAATGGCTACAGATACAACATTATCAAATTTTAACCTGTTTTCTTGGACAAATCGTCCATTTTTTTTAATGAAAAATTCCTTAAAGTGGCTTGAAGACCCCAATTTATACAAATCTGTTAAATAATACCTACTTTTTTTTTACACTGTCAAACAGCCTATTCAAATTGGTTCCTTATCAAAACGTCCAACAGCGCGAAACGTCTAACGAGCAGTACCTATGCATAATTACACAGAACAAAAAAAAAAGAGTAGAAATCGTAAGTGGGCGGTGCCCGCGTGCCTCAAATTAGCAATGTATGGCCTAAGCGTAGTCTATGACAGTTTTTCTTACCTCAGTTGCCGTGCGCTTCTAGTAAAGAAAACAATTGTGAAAACTCTACTAAAATGCCTTATTGTGCTGTGTTAGAGTGCAAAAATAAAAGTTGGGGACCAAAATGTACCGATCATGCCGTAACATTCCATCGCTAAGTAGTATTTCCATTGTATTTAATTTAATAGAAATTAAATTTGCAATGACATGAACAAGGAAAGCAATCCGAAAGTGAGAAAGTAAAACCACCTTTATTAACTGGAATATAATGTTCAATTTTCGTCGAAGTCTGTGTACTTTTTCTACAAATTTCTGTCAACACTTGAATGCTACTCAAATGCTACTCAATTCAGCTGGGACACAACATTATAAAAATCTATCGATAATATTTTGTCTATGACTTAGCAGTAATAAATAATTATCGGTACTTTAGGTAGAGTAGCGTCTTATTAGGTACTTTGGGAAGATAATTGTCGTTATTTTATTTTAATTGAAGACCTCTGTGGCGCAGTGGTTAGTGCATCTGACTACCATGCGAGAGATCCCGGGTTCGAATCCCGGCTGGGGACAAAAAACAATCCCAGGTCTTGTATGTTTACATGTTTGTGACGTCGTTGTTTCTGGTGCCCACGACACAGGGTATCCCAGGGTGGGGCCAGGGGCAATGTATGTACCTGTATGTAAGTGTTTATTGTCATCTTTTATTATTATTATTATTATTTAACACATTTTTAGTTGCAATTATTTTTGATACTGCGCAAAATTTATTGATCATGTTCCTTGACGCTGTTTAGTTCCTTTACGAGAATGTGGTCCTGACTGCAGTATCATGTCATTTTTGTAAACTTTTAATCCGGATCAACTTACCCATCCCATTTTGAGACGAGCAACCGAACGACGCAAGCTCCGTCTCTGCTCACCACCCACTCACTGCTTTGCGTATCGGGGCGAAACCTAGTCGGACTCGTCCGATAAATCGATCTACTCGTCCGTAAGTAGATCCGGACTAAATGTTTACAATGTGTTGTGCCGAAAGTTTTAGTTCAATAAACATGTCACTTTTATTAGTATAGATTGGCGTATTGTCATCAAAACAAAACCAGCATGCATAATTTCAAAGTTAGATGATTTTATGTGCTCGTGTAGTAAAATCATCTGGGGGGGTCTAGATAATTTAATCAACGCTTACTCCATAAATCTATGGGGAAGTCTCGTGACTTTCGTTGGCAAATGTCATCTCCATAATATAAGTGAAGCACAAGCGTTGATGGATAACGACATTTTAAATAAATAAATAAAAAAATAAACAAACTATACATACGATAAGTTTGCTGGGGGATACCGCCGTTTAGCCAAAGTATTTTTCGCCAAATTTTACTTCCCAATAAACTTATGGCATCAGTTTCATTTCCCAAATGAAACTTTAGCAAGTTTTCATTTCACATTTTATTCATTTGGTCAAATTATCATTTCGCATAATTTTACTGCGTCAAGTTTTATTAAGACAAACGTTTATTATGCCAACGTTTTATTTTGGCTTTTATTCATTTGGTCAAATTATTATTTGGCATAAATATAGTTGACGATTAGGTACTAATTATTATTGAACGGGGGGTCGGCGATGTAAAGAATACGTGGCAACAGAAATATAGGTGCGACGACGCGCGTAGCGAAGCGGAGTGCGTCGGAGCGTTAGGTTCTTTATGTAAGATCGAAAACAGACCCGACTTTGTTGTGGGGATACCGCCGTTTAGCCAAAGTATTTTTCGCCAAATTTTACTTCCCAATAAACTTATGGCATCAGTTTCATTTCCCAAATGAAACTTTAGCAAGTTTTCATTTCGCATTTTATTCATTTGGTCAAATTATCATTTCGCATAATTTTACTGCGTCAAGTTTTATTAAGACAAACGTTTATTATGCTAACGTTTTATTTTGGCTTTTATTCATTTGGTCAAACTATTATTTGGCATAAATATAGTTGACGATTAGGTACTAATTATTATTGAACGGGGGGTCGGCGATGTAAAGAATACGTGGCAACAGAAATATAGGTGCGACGACGCGCGTATCAGCCCCAAAGTCGTTACCGAACGTTTTCGGTCACGCTCTTTTCTGCCCCACGTTGGGCGCCAGTTTCGCAGTGTGGGATTCGGGAGTGCGGACGGTAGAAGTGAAAGAGAGGTATCCAGAGGCAGAAAAATTATATTTAGAGGCAAAAAGGAAGGCACATTATGTGCCTTTTATTAAAAATTAATTGATGATTATCAAGGGATTGATAGATCTTAATAATGTGCACAGTAGAGCAATCCGGGTGGTAATAAAGTTGTTTGGTAAAATAATAACGACGTTCAGCTCCACCTTGGATGGAAGCTGAGGATTAACTGGCTCAGCTACGTCCAACCACGGTGGCAAATGTCGAAAAGTAGTTCTTAGAATAGTTAAAGGCCAAAAATAAGGAGGCGGATCGCACCTCGATACAATAATTTGACGAGACAGCACTACATTTAAGTATTTACTTAGTGAGAATTCCCAACTCTGAAGCCGGCCCTTTGCCTGCATAGCAAAAAAATATTAATTATATTTCATGTAACGCAAAGGATTTATACTCATACTGTGTTTGCTGACGTCATAAAAAAGTCCTATAAAGAAAAGGCTTTTTATTGAATATCTTAAAAAAGAGACTTATTTCTTTATTTTTAATTTATATTTATTTCATATTTCTGTACGGTTTATGTATGTGCATTACACATAAATATATCTTATTTCATATTGTCTAATTGCACCGACTACCCGTCATTCAGCTTCTTTATTTTTTTCCGTCAATGGTCGTCTGGAAGAAATTACTTTTAGTATTAAGGCCGCCAATTTTACTGTACTATGATATTGTCAAATCTCAGGTGTAATTACTGGTGTACATACAATATAGAATATTCTATCTCTCTATTTATCTATTTCATCATCATCCATTAGGTCCCCAGCCTATTTTGCAAATCTGACAAACACAAATTGTACTGAAAGCATAATTCTCGAAATGGTTTCGAGCTTTCCGTTCGTATTCAAAAATTTGCCACGGCCAATTTGCAATGGACATCGAGCTGTCGTCATTGTCCCAGGGGCATCCGCCAAGCCCGCCTCCCTGCACCTTTCATGGACTGTTTTATAATTAGGAATCAGATTTGATCATTTTGGCATAGCACTTATATTATTATGAATCGTAGCCCCGACCGCCTGAGTGATCGCCAAGTCAGAGGCCTCAGGGCGGTTTCAAAACTTCTGACAGTAAGACCAGCCACTAGTCTTACAAACCTCCACCAATCCGGACTTGGCCCCCGTGGTGGAGTATGGCCTATACCTTCCTCAGGGAAGAGACCCGTGCCCCTTGGTGGGGACATAATGGGTTGATGATGACACACTACGACTCCCCGCAGTTTCTCTATTTAGGTCACTTTTCACACAACATACCACAAATACACGATTTCTCTTCGAATAAGCTAGCGTAGCGTTAAATGTGATTAAAATTGCAAAATCTTATCGTTTGTTTGGCCCCAAAAAACGTTAACTGACACTGGGGACAGGCAAAAAAAGCCGTTGCACTTTTGCCTTGAAGCCTTCGTCAATGTTTGTAGAGAAACTACAATGAATGAAACTGCATGATGCAACTGCGATTAGTACCTAGCGTCATTTGACTGATTTTGACAGAAATCGTTACGGTTTTGGCCAAGAAAATAGCATCTTTTTGCAAATGCGTATTTCTGCCGTTGTTACCGATGAGCGATATCTCTAATATTTGTAATTGAATAAATACGGAAAACAATAGGAATATTCTCGATGCCTGCAAAGGATATTATCGCTGAAAGTGACAGAATAGAAACATAATACGTTTCCGAGAACTCCGACCCAATTAAAAGTACAAACGTAGATAGTTTGCTTTGCCGTCGACAAGCTGGAAGAAGAAAATAAAATAAAGAATACAGAGCTTAGGCAAGCGTCAGTCCTTCAGAGATGTTTTCAATATAAAGAATTTATTTTCTGTTTGTTGAATGTCAATGACAATGTTGGTGCGGCCTTGGGACGGATGTAATGGAAAAAAACCAGCGGAAATAAAACTCCACTCTGACAATCTTATCTCAAATCACCTGCTATGTCTTCCTTACATATCCATAGATGGCGCTAGGCGTTTTGAAATTGCTTACGATAAATCGTATTTTTCAAGTTGCGGGTAGCCGCTTAAAATAAGGAAGTCAGTGACATCTTTTAGAATGCTAATCAATGTGCCGTTTTCAGAAGAACTAAAAAAAATATCTAACGGCTGTCAAAGGAATGCAATTTTGGACCTGTGATACATCATAAAATAGGTCTCAGCGAGCTGAACAAAAGTTACTATGACGCCAACACAACAGCCAAATGTTTGTCTTTTCGGAGTTATTTTGTATTGAAAAAAAAAAACATTTTCAATAAAATATAACTCCGAAAGGATAAACATTTGGCTGTTGGCGAATGTCCATTTATAAGACAAGACTAGTTTTGCTAGTTTTTGCCCTCTCCCGTTCCATATAAAGGGTGTCTCAAATTTCAACGTCAAGCCTTGCCTTTTCACCCGGTTCCGGCTTGACGTTAAGTTTTGCGACACCCTGTATATAAGACAAAAACAAGTTAGGGGATGTATTAGCAAAGGGCAAGATAAAAAATTCCCGAAACCGACGTGCGTGCATGCAACGACTAATGAATGTCGATGAAACGAAAGTGGTTTGTCGGGATCGTGGCAGGTGGCAGTCCCTGGTCTCTGCCTACCCCTCTGGGATACAGACATGAGCTTATGTATGTATGTATGTAGTACGTAAAAGTAAAAGTGTAGACGCTTTTACGTAATTCATTACGTAAAAGCGTCTACACGGCCCTAAAATCAGAGGCAATATCTGGGAAGTGGTGGGGAGCACACTAGATCGCTCCCTAGATCGCCTCGTGTGTAGGCAAATCGTGCCGTAATAGGTAGGTATTATTCGTTCGGGCGAGCTCACAATTTAGAGCTGACAATGTCCACCACCATTGTCCCGGCTTTAGAATCCAAAGCAAAAAATAGAAAGAAAGAACGCCGATACCTACGTTGCCATGGAAATCGTAGCCCTCGCTTTTGAACCTCGCGTAGGTACCTCTGCTTCGCACCCCTACCGTCCGGCCGCTGGGAGAATACGATCCTGACAGGTCATGTTCGAACGGACCTTGAAGTGGCGTTAAATTTTCGATTAAAATATTATTAAGTCCTATTTATCCTACTACCAAATAATTGTCATTGAAATTATATCATTGCGTAAACTTACAATCCATGTTATATTTTGCACAGTGATTTAAATGTTAAATAAGAAGAAATCAATATTTAATGTTCGTGCATAAAATCCTTACTACGTTGTCACAAGGTTATGTCAACCGTATTTTTTTGTAGTGACGTACCAAAAATAACGAAAATATTAATGGTCCCTTTAATGATACGAAGTTGATGTACAGGCTTTAGAAAAAGATCATCGCGTTCTCAGAATCTCTCCGCACCACTGCCGTACAAAGCGATTGAGCTGATCTGGGCTCAAATAAAAGGTCGCACAGCTCGCCACAACACTTCACCGACACAAAAAAGATGATGTCCCTTCTAAAATGCCTGCGAAAATGTCACAAGAGATGACTGAGTGAAGGTAGTCTAAAAACAAAACTAAAAGCTAGTTAAGAATAACGTAAGGAATGATAACGTTGATTATCCCCCATCACTAGTCATATGAAACAGACAGGTGTCAGGATCGTATTCTCCCCATGGACGTAATACTAATAACAGGACCGATAGCTTTTATTTGTATTTACGAAAATGAACCCTAAGTCAACGTGTTAAATGTTATATTCTGTTGCTGTTAATGTTATACACAGAGGCTGATCCGAGCAGAGAGACAAAAGTCACAACGGAGGCCTAATTGTGTCTTGTTCTTTTTCTTGCCAGCATAAAAATGTTTCTGATCAAAAATTATGGCTGACCAATAACTCCATAGAAACAATTGTATTTTAATGATATTCTAACAATTGTAAGCCAGGAAATTGTAATTTAATTGATTTCTTTTTATATATTCTTAAATAATAATAAAAACGTAAATTATTACTTTGCCTATTTCTTTTATTTCTTATGGTAACCCTGTTAAGCGTCACAGCACAAAGTATGTACATACGTCACGGTGAGATACATTGTTTTATAACAATTTGAAGGGGTATTACAGTGAAAATGGTGAAGAAGTTATGCGTTTATAATAATTACAAATAACATTACTGTGAATTGGGCAACTATGGTGAGCATGACTTTTGTTTGTATGGTCTAGTGAATCAGGTCATAATGTTGTGTAGGTACTATTGTTAAAATAAATAAAAATAAATAAATAAACTCACGCCCGTTATCCCCGAGGGGGTAGGCAGAGGCACCAATCACTAAAACTGGGCCCACGTTATGCCGAGTTTATTAGGTCCCAAACGTGACAAGTGGCAAGCCTGTCGCCGTTACCCGGGCACACTTTATCAGCGAATGGTGTTGTTAGTTTCCTAAAAAATAAGAAATGCGACAAAAATTGTTACAGTTTCCCAAAAAATAAAGAAATGCGACAAAAATGGTATTTGTATTGTTTATTCGTAATCCATCATTGCAAATGTTTGTTTTCCGTGAGTTTCAACTTCGTGAAAGAGGTCAATCGTCGAGTCCAACTGACGATTGGCGACAGGCTGGGCAGCATTCGGGAAACTAAGAAAAGTATTTTCCTTTTCTATATACCTGAATCACTCAAAACAAAATTATACAACCAGAGTGTGTTACCAGTGAGGACTTATGGCACTGAAACGTGGTCTTTTACAATGGGCCTCATAAGAAAGCTTAAGGTACGCAACGAAATTGTAATTTTTTATAAAGCCTATGACCAGCAGTGGACTTCTTGTGGCTGAATGATGATGATGAAGTGGTCAGATTTTTAAGGTCGGCTTGCACCACCGACTAAAATCCATTTAACGTTAAATTAAATACAATTTTGACAGATGGCGGAACAGTCAAACTTCTGTTTAGCTTAAAGTTAAATGGATTTTAGTCGGTGGTGCAAGCCGGACTTATTGCTTCTAAAGATATATACATATCTGCATAGGTAGTACGATGACGCGTATCACGCGTTTTGTGGCGCTAAAACGTCAGAATTTGACAGTTAATGTACTGGAAAGTCGCGACTTTTGCCGTTATGGCGCGCGACTCGCGTCGTCCTACTACCTATGATAACCTATGACAGCCGGGCCTTAACGTGCCTTTCGAAGAACTAAAAAAAATGGAGATGGTTTTTGCCGCGTAGATCACCCGTCCGTCGGGTTTATTTAACATGAAAATTAAGAACTTCAGTACCTGTGTGTTGATAATTATACTTCATATGTTTACGTACTTAATTAAAGGTAAACAATCTTGATAAGCCTTTTTATTGAATTGTACACTTATTAAACCAAAATCTTTACATATTACCAATTCAAAGTGAAATTAAATGTAATTTCATAAAAACACATTTAATTTGTAAAAAAAAATATTTAAAAAGACATCGAATAGTGTGCAGTAAGTGGGGAGTTTTCACAGTACAAATATTCTGTGAAAAAAATCAAAACTTCATGGACGGCATTTCGATGACAGCTGTCGCGGAGCTCAAGCTATGTTTTACAGACTATATAAAGCCCACCATTCGCTACACGCACCGCGAGCCGAGCCCCGAGCCGTACCCATTCGTGGACAAATCCGTCATCGTCCACACACACACTACACGAGCGCTGAGCTGCAGTCCAGTCGCTTGTTTACTTTAGCGAGCCTTGCACGTTTGTTGTTGGTTGATTGCCACGGCCAGTGTTGCCAACGTGGGAGATTTTTCACCATTTAGGCTACTCGGAAAGAAAATCTGTCGCTACTTCAGTTCTGGGCAACTAAGTACCCACATAAATTAGCTGAACTTATTACAATTACAACTCACGATCAAGGGAAAAAGTAAAGTGTGGAAATTATAAAGAACAATAAAATTTTATTAAGATGGCCACACATTTCGGGGAATAACCCAAATTCGTCGTAGCTAACGGTATCTATTATGTAACCCAATAAAGGATGTCATAGGGTTGTTGGTACAAGCTAATACAATCGTATTGTATTAGCTTTGCTGTAATTACCATGGTAATCTATCTGTATTATACAGACAAATGGTGCAAGAAAACACAAGTATTTTTTGTCACTTTGTAAATTTTTTCCAGTCCTGTGCTTGTTCACATATCAAATTGCTGCAATCTTAACAGTCCTGTGAACCACCTGATTTTGTTAATTATTTAAGAACTAGACGAAAACCCGGCTTCGCTCGGGTAAAATGTAGACGCAAAATAATATTCCACTATGTTTTTTTTTATATGGTGACGCCTCTGTATTTATCAACCACCAGTAGATATAAATCTCTTAATACATTCAGATACATAAGCTCACACCTGTATCCCAGAGGGGTAGGCAGAGACCACGGACTGTCACCTGCCACTATCCTGACAAATCACTTTCGCTTCATCGACATCCATTAGTCGTTGCATGTACCCACATCGGTTTCGGGGACTTTTAATCTTGCCCTTTACTAATACATCCCCTATTTGGTCGAAGTATGTCCAACTGGGGCGTCCCTTACCAGCCCTTCCACTCACATTCGCCCGATATATTTGCTTTGTCAGTCTTTCTTCGTTCATCCTCTCCACATCTCCAAACCAACGCAACATTCCTTTTTTCAATTCTAGTCACTCACTACATCCTCTTTCTCTACATCCTCGGTCTCTGATCACACTATTGCGTATTCTGTCATTCAAAGTAACACCACACATATTTCTTAAGGATCTCATTTGTACTGCACTAATCCTACTTTCATGATTCTTCTGCCATACCCAAATCTCGCTACCATGCTTACATCAGTATTGGAACCAGCACACTATTACGGATAGCCAATCTTGCTCTTTTGGACATGTTCTGGCTACTCACGAAGGAATGCAAGGCGAAAATCGGATACTTATCATAACTTTGTCATGGGTACCTACCTCATCACAAATTACTAACTAAATGAGCTTCCTTCATAAACTTAACAGCTAGTGAATCTAATGACGTATTCAATGAGACGTAGAATCCACTTGGCTAATCAACTAAAAACAGCTCCCCCTCCTTGGCTTTACAGCTTTTAGTTTTGTATTGACCACATGTTTTTCTTCATCATTTTAATTTTTGGTATTTTTCTTATCTAGTGGCTTTTTCATTTCAATAAGTTTATTGGTACCTATAACTAAGCAAAACAATAAAGATCAATTTATGACTTTGATTTCCTTTTTCAATTATTTTTAGACCCTTCCAAAGCTCAATGTCAATTATTGTCTTCCCGCCAATGAATAACACCACAGATTACTTACTACACTTTCTCAGTTGGCACAGATTATAATAACCTTCTTGGATGCCACGGTATTCCACACACCATGGAGTTAACAAATTAGATCAAAGGGCCGGTTTAGATTATCTTAGTGTTTAGGAGAGTGCTTTACTTTACACTCTGTTGCAACATTATGCTGAATCGGGCCCATTTTGGGGGCTCAACCTTTAATGTATTTTATTATTATTTTCATGTTGTACAGTTTATTTATTTTTACGTTTTTTATGCTTTCTGTGTTATTTTTTTTATTACTGTACGCACTCTGTGTGTGTGTGTTTTTTTGTTTTGTTTTGAGTATCTAATAAATAAATTTTCTTTTTTTCTTTCTTTCTTTCTTAATTTCTTTCTTTCGTAAGGAGAGTGCTTTTGTAGAAACGTGTAAGCGCCACTTGCTTTAGTACGTTTTACGGTATAGTACGGTTCTAGTTGCCTTTCAATTAGAATCAAAATAGAATTGGTTTCTATTGTTCTATCCAGTAACACCTGAGCGCGTTACTATCCTCGTTACTTATCTGTGTATAAACTAAATATTTAGTGAGAACTTTAGGAGAGTGCGCAAGTGACCCGTGACGGGTGCGTGTTGTTTTCAATAACTCGAATTATCAAACTTACCTACTTATGTGTTCCATTAAAACTCATAGTATTTTGAGTAGGATAGCGCATATTTCGCGACGTCGACGAAGTGACACTCTACTGGAAGAAATATAAACGTTCACTCGAACGTCTAGTAATGTACTAATGCACTTGCCTCTCTAATTTTAATATAGCACTCTCCTAAACACTAAAATAATGTAAACCGGCCATAACAGTTCACAATGAAAACTTCTGACACTAACACAACAATGATGACATTGACATGTTTACTTAGCAACGCCATTGTTGAATTTAATAATTTTTATATTGATGCTGCTCGATAATACGAATTTTCCGCCCATATGTTGTCGACTCAGATCAACTATTTTTTTACGCTCTTCCATTTGGTGTGCATATCGTTCGAGTCTACCGTAGACCCGAACGAAATTATTAATATAGATGAACTATCAAACTAGGATCATGGAATTATTGAAATTAGCGGGGCCTTATATAGAAAGAGAAAACACTTTAATGTGGGACGCCGTTACGGCAGAAGAGCGTTTGGTAGCAACATTGAGATATTTAGCAAAAGGAAGAAGTTATGAAGATCTTAAATACAGTTGTGTGAGTTTAGCTCTCAGAACAAAAAAAAAGAGTAGAAATAGTGACATGACCTATCAGTAGGAAAACCAGTGTGACCAAACTCACACACACAAATCAAAAGCACACTGTGAATGCCAAGCTGCCATTGGCAAATAAAGGCAATTCTGAAAAGGTCTACATCACAAAAGTTCCAAGTAAAATATGAACCTTTTCAATCATATAAACAATGATCAAAATCAAATGATAATTATGAAATTAAGTTTGACATACGATCTTTGCTTTGTAGTACCGCTACTCTACATTAGATGGAACTACCGCCGCGTGTGATCGTCGAGAAGCTTTAAGTTTTATGCCATAAAGTCGAATATTGAAAAATAACTATCTGCTATGTTGCTACTCAGGCTAAGGATGGGACATATTGCCATATCGACAAATTATAGAACTGTTTCATAAAGCGACAGTTGAAAATGAATTTGTTATGACAATGTTTCTTAATCATTTTTTTTTTAGTATCTCCATTGACAAAGTAACATAATGTATTCCCTTCTGCCAAACTGTACCACAGTTCGATGTAAATTACGCAGCCGGCTACCATATTAACTGTCCTTCTGGATGTTTGGCTACGCAATGTACCTATAATGGAATTCTCATAATCTAACCATAGTCAATTTATGAAACGAAGCCGAGCAAACTTATCGTGTACAATTTATAGAGGATAAGAAAGCCTATTGTATATATTTTTTTTAACTGTAACTTTTATTTGTCTCTTGCTTCTTGTGTGCAATAAGGAATATTCTTTTTTTTACGTAGCCTGACCTATTAGCAGGAAAACCAGTGTGACCAAACTCACACATAAGCCAAAACCCACACTATGAATGCCATTGGTAAATAAAGGCAATGCCGAAAAGGTCTACATCATAAAAGTTCCACGTAACATATGAACCTTTTGGTGATATAAACAACAATCAAAATCAAATGATAATGATGAAATTAAGTTTGACATTAGATCTTTGTTCGTAGTACCGCTACTCTACACTAGCTGGAAATCTCGCCGCGTCTGACCGTCGAGAAGTTTTATGTGATAGACCATAAAGTCGAAAATTAAAAAACAAGTATGTGCAATGGTGCTTCTCAGCTGTGGATGGCCTATCGACAAATTATAGAATTGTTTCGTAAAGCGACAGTTGATATTTAATTTAATTACAATAATAATTCGATGTAAATTACGCAGCCTGTTAGTATATTAACCTACCTTCTGGATGATCGGCTACGCAACGTATATGGAATTCTCATATGAAACTAACCATAGTCGCTTTTGAAACGAGGCCCAGCAAACGGTTTACTAATGTATTGCCAAAAATCGTTTCCCAAAGTATTACTTCCCAAACTATTTTCCGCAAATTATCACTTGGCAAAAAAACATTTCTCAAAACAACTTAAAGCAAATAAACAGTTAGCAAAAGTTATTATGGCAAGTTATTGTTTACCAAATAAATACTTGGTCAAAATTCGTTTTACCAAGCATTATTCAGTCAAAAGTATCGTTTGGCAAAAAGTACCTTTCCATACAATACCGAACACGCTGCCGGCAATGTGTGTAAATGACACAACAAAGGTTTACTAATGTATTGCCAAAAATCGTTTCCCAAAGTATTACTTCCCAAACTATTTTCCGCAAATTATCACTTGACAAAAAAAAATTTCTCAAAACAACTTAAAGCAAATAAACAGTTAGCAAAAGTTATTATGGCAAGTTATTGTTTACCAAATAAATACTTGGTAAAAATTCATTTTACCAAGCATTATTCAGTCAAAAGTATCGTTTGGTAAAAAGTACCTTTCCATACAATACCGAATACGCTGCCGGCAATGTGTGTAAATGACACAACAAAGTCGAGTCTGTTTTCGATCTTACATAGAGAACCTAACGCTCCGACGCGCTCCGCTTCGCTACGCGCGTCGTCGCACCTATATTTCTGTTGCCACGTATTCTTTACATCGCCGACCCCCAGTTCAATAATAATTAGTACCTAATCGTCAACTATATTTATGCCAAATAATAATTTGACCAAATGAATAAAAGCCAAAATAAAACGTTAGCATAATAAACGTTTGTCTTAATAAAACTTGACGCAGTAAAATTATGCGAAATGATAATTTGACCAAATGAATAAAATGCGAAATGAAAACTTGCTAAAGTTTCATTTGGGAAATGAAACTGATGCCATAAGTTTATTGGGAAGTAAAATTTGGCGAAAAATACTTTGGCTAAACGGCGGTATCCCCACAACAAAGTCGGGTCTGTTTTCGATCTTACATAAAGAACCTAACGCTCCGACGCACTCCGCTTCGCTACGCGCGTCGTCGCACCTATATTTCTGTTGCCATGTATTCTTTACATCGCCGACCCCCCGTTCAATAATAATTAGTACCTAATCGTCAACTATATTTATGCCAACTAATAATTTGACCAAATGAATAAAAGCCAAAATAAAACGTTAGCATAATAAACGTTTGTCTTAATAAAACTTGACGCAGTAAAATTATGCGAAATGATAATTTGACCAAATGAATAAAATGCGAAATGAAAACTTGCTAAAGTTTCATTTGGGAAATGAAACTGATGCCATAAGTTTATTGGGAAGTAAAATTTGGCGAAAAATACTTTGGCTAAACGGCGGTATCCCCCAGCAAACTTATCGTATGTATAGTTTGTTTATTTTTTTATTTATTTATTTAAAATGTCGTTATCCATCAACGCTTGTGCTTCACTTATATTATGGAGATGACATTTGCCAACGAAAGTCACGAGACTTCCCCATAGATTTATGGAGTAAGCGTTGATTAAATTATCTAGACCCCCCCAGATGATTTTACAACACGAGCACATAAAATCATCTAACTTTGAAATTATGCATGCTGGTTTTGTTTTGATGACAATACGCCAATCTATACTAATAAAAGTGACATGTTTATTGAACTAAAACTTTCGGCACAACACATTGTAAACATTTAGTCCGGATCTACTTACGGACGAGTAGATCGATTTATCGGACGAGTCCGACTAGGTTTCGCCCCGATACGCAGAGCAGTGAGTGGGTGGTGAGCAGAGACGGAGCTTGCGTCGTTCGGTTGCTCGTCTCAAAATGGGATGGGTAAGTTGATCCGGATTAAAAGTTTACAAAAATGACATGATACTGCAGTCATGGACCACATTCTCGTAAAGGAACTAAACAGCGTCAAGGAACATGATCAATAAATTTTGCGCAGTATCAAAAATAATTGCAACTAAAAATGTGTTAAATAATAATAATAATAATAAAAGATGACAATAAACACTTACATACAGGCACATACATTGCCCCTGGCCCCACCCTGGGATACCCTGTGTCGTGGGCACCAGAAACAACGACGTCACAAACATGTAAACATACAAGACCTGGGATTGTTTTTTGTCCCCAGCCGGGATTCGAACCCGGGATCTCTCGCATGGTAGTCAGATGCACTAACCACTGCGCCACAGAGGTCTTCAATTAAAATAAAATAACGACGATTATTTTCCCAAAGTACCTAATAAGACGCTACTCTACCTAAAGTACCGATAATTATTTATTACTGCTAAGTCATAGACAAAATATTATCGATAGATTTTTATAATGTTGTGTCCCAGCTGAATTGAGTAGCATTTGAGTAGCATTCAAATGTTGACAGAAATTTGTAGAAAAAGTACACAGACTTCGACGAAAATTGAACATTATATTCCAGTAAATAGAGGTGGTTTTACTTTCTCACTTTCGGATTGCTTTCCTTGTTCATGTCATTGCAAATTTAATTTCTATTAAATTAAATACAATGGAAATACTACTTAGCGATGGAATGTTACGGCATGATCGGTACATTTTGGTCCCCAACTTTTATTTTTGCACTCTAACACAGCACAATAAGGCATTTTAGTAGAGTTTTCACAATTGTTTTCTTTATTAGAAGTGCACGGCAACTGAGGTAAGAAAAACTGTCATAGACTACGCTTAGGCAATACATTGCTAATTTGCACGCGGGCACCGCCCACTTACGATTTCTACTCTTTTTTTTTGTTCTGTGGTTTAGCATCATGCTATTTATTTTTAAATTCTGCTAAAAACTGCCAACTTTTTCCATTCTGCGGCATAATATGCTAAACTATAAATTGGAGGTCGTATTCTGCTAAAATAGCAGAACTCTGATAAATCTGGTCATACTGCTGACAAGTTCACCGATAAATCCTTGCAAGCACACACATGTAAGGATTCGTACGGCGCGGCTGGGGTGCGGTCTCAAGACGACGAGCGCCCGCGCCGAACCGAGAACCAACACATTCACACGCAGATTTGTCTGCGGACTTGTCGCCAGCGACAAATTCGGCGGATGGGCGCGCCTGTGAATGGTAGCCTTAAGTCGAAATAATATGTGACAATTTAGTTACAACTTTTTCGACTTCCTGACCTTTACCGTACCGGACAATATAACTCCCATAACGATACCTTCAACTTAAAGGAGACGTTATGGGAGTTATACCTATTGTCCGGTCCGGTATAAGGTCAGGAAGTCGAAAAAGTAACTAAACTAAATTTTCACTTATTATTTCGTGGGGTTTTCATCTAGGGGTGCGGCTTGACCTTGAACAAAACAATATAATCCTTTGTGCAAATATGCACTCCGCACTCCAAAGGTTACTAGAAAATAGGAAAAACGTATGTGTGTGTGTGTGTGTTTGTGCGTGCGTGTGTGTGTGTGTGTGTGTGTGTGTGTGTGTGTGTGTGTGTGTGTGTGTGTGTGTGTGTGTGTGTGTGTGTGTGTGTGTGTGTGTGTGTGTGTGTGTGTGTGTGTGTGTGTGTGTGTGTGTGTAAATTTGTGAAAGGACGCGTGCCTCTTAGCCCTGCGAAACGGTCTTGGGATCAGTGTAATACTAATAAGAGACAAATGTGTGTGTGTGTGTGTGTTTGTGTGTGTGTGTGTGTATATATGTGTGTATATTATTGGAGACCTCCACGGTTGTGTCTAACGTTTAGTTTCCTCTAACGTAATAAATCAACGCTGAAAAAGATCAAAACTGCAAATAAGATCTATTCCCTTTAAAACATTTTGTTGAAGACGCCGCGTCTCTTCCGCGCCCTACGTCATTTCTGCGTCTCAGGACTAACAATCTCCGTCACTCACCCGTGTAGGACGCCGAGCTGTAAGAATCCGCTGAGGAGGCTGACAGCGAGCGACTCCGGTAGCGCGCAGACTTCTTCAGGGCACTCGACTTGGCCCGGGGCCCGTCGAACTTGCCTGCGGCGCCCTCGGCCGCTCCGCCCCTGTCACCGGAAGATTTGGGGTTATTTTATCATTCATACACAATTACACACACACATTTAGGCACGCACGCACGCACGCACGCACGCACGCAAGCAGGCACGCACGCACGCAAGCAGACACGCATACACGCAGCAACAATGTATAAAATGTATATGTCAAGTTTTGAGTATTGTGTCGTTAAATAAATGTTTTTGTTTGTCTGTCTGTCTGTGAACACACGCACGCACGCACGCACGCACGCACGCACGAATGAACGAAGGAACGCGTTCGCGCACTATTTCTTGCAACCGAAGCACCTCTGCCCCTGCATTGCTAGACGAGAAGAGGTTGAATTGTAAATAGTTACTTACATACATGCCGCAGCGTCCTCAGATTGTTCGGCCGGCGTCGCCATAGGAGATGAGCTTATTTTATTGTGCATAAATACTTACACAACGGAAAAAGTCACAAGCGCGCACGCGCGCACGCACTCCGCAGCTCCCTTTGACACGCCGGCCCTGTATTGCCAGATGATAAGATGTAACTTTATAGTAGACAAAAACATAATGCACACACACGCACGTACACATCGGCTGGACCATTTCAAAACCTAGTAAGTGCCCTGAGGCAAATTTTACAGGAGAGCTGAAATGAGTTGGTCACTTCGAGAGCTTGCCTCTGAGAATACTAGTATGGGCCGATTTCTGAGTTGAGAATTTTCATTAACTAAATACTCAAATGGAGTGCTGTCTCGTCAAATTTCTCAGGAAAGAGCGTGAGAGAACGTTAATTAAGTATTTACTTAGTAAAATTCTCAACTCAGAAACCTGCCGTATAAAGGTCATAGCACACTTACACGACTCTGCTTCCACCCGGCAAAAATAATATAATAAAAACAAATTAATCAAAAAATTATATTTTATATTATGTTAAATATTAAATTCTGTGTAAACACAGCAGGTTACGTTAGGTTACTGATTCCATGTCCAATTGACAACTTTAAAATCATTTCAAGATCCGTTACTAGATTTCTAACTAACGTTCTTACTAACGCCCGCGTAATCCAAGCGTCTTTGACAATTTCCAAAACCTACTCGTAGCAACGCGCCAAATCCTATAGATGGGACAATAGTGCCTCCCATTCAACAGGTAGTGCGTTCTGATCCCGGGACAGACAATCACTGTCTCTTCTAAGTTACATTCATTTGTGAAGTGATAGAAGTGATAATATAAAGCATTGTGGGGAAGCCTGAATTCAAAGGTTCTCACACAAATTAGAGACTGAAATGAAATGGACTTCTTAGATAGAAAAAGTTAAAGGGCATCTCACAAAGTAATTCCCGTTCAACCAGATAGGTATTCATTTACAGAAAACACAAATGAAACCTTATAAACTGCTAAAAGGACACACAGATCGACATTTGATTTCTTTGAATCGAGAATAATTTTATTTTGTTAAGGCATTTTCCTAGAAATGAGGCTTAATGTATTTTTATGACGATGAAGTGAGCTCTAAACTTTCTTTGTCTTGAACAGAGGCTATTCCAGGCATGCAAAGGCCACTAGAATTCACTGGGACATAATGTAGACTACTTTTGTGAGTTCCACGGTACTCACTCATTCATGACGGCACGGCACGAGGAAGCAGCGTCAGCAACAAACACTCCGGTCTGTGTCTAGGTCCAAACTGGCTCTAAAATGTTTGTTTTTAAGTTTTCCTGCTATTTATGTACATACACAGAGTACAGTTAACTCGCGCAGGTTTGAAATGCGCGCCGCGCCGAAGGGTTGTTGGTAATGTGGCTGTGCGCAAAATGCAAAATTTAAACTTGGAAAGGGTTTTGGAAGAACATTTGGAATGTCGGAAGAGGATGTAACTCACCGGACCTGTCCAGGGTCTGTGACAGGGCTGTCACTCGGCACATTCGCTGTGGCAACGCTCTCCTTCCTTTGCTGGGGATGGTCGCCGTGCCCTTCGGACATCTTCAGGAATTGCACTTGTTTCTTCTTAATTTTTATAAGAAATTCTATTTTTATTTAGTTAGCGCTGTCTTCGTGAGTGGTGTCGGACGCGATGCGTTCGTGGTACCTCGAGCTTTACCGGCGATCTTGGTGGCTTTATCGATTGTTTAAAGATGTTAGCTTTAGAGGAGGTTTAGAGTTTAGACGGTTCCAGTTTTAGGCAAATTGTATAATTCCAAAGGAAACTGCGGGCGAAATTCCGTGATGGTAAATAGGTTGGGTAGGTTTTGCGGGCTTTACTGGCGAACCACAGCGCGCAACGAGTCAGAATTTTAGGAGATAAATGATTTTCAAGTCGTTATGGTGTTTATTATCGGTCAATTCATGCTGATAGCGATAAACTGATGATAAGGGCCTCGGAAAATATTTTTTAGAGGTGCTCGCGCGAAGCTTTTCTCTTTTCTCTTTCTTTTCCCCTTCAGATTTAATTTTCCTTACTCTGTGAGCTTTTCCCCTTCACCCCCTGAAGGGCCTGAAAGAAATGTCATTTGTCGATCGGCTGCTATGGAAAACCCAAAACCATGGGAAAACCGGTAAGTGACGGTTAATCGATACTTTCGGGTTTTTTTTATGTAGAATGCCATTCTAAGTCTGCACTAGTAGAAGGACGAGTAGGACGACGCGAGTTACTACGCGGTTCTAAGCGCGCTAAAATCGCACCCATAAATGAAAACCCCACTCAAAATAATATGGGAAAATTTAGTTAGTACTTTTTCGACTTCCTGACCTTCCCGGACCGGACAATATAACTCCCATAACGATACCTTCAACTGGAAGGAGACGTTATGGGAGTAATATTGTCAGGAAGTTGAAAATTCTAACTAAATTTTCCCTATTTTGACTAAGTGGGGTTTTCATCTAGGGGTGCGAAATGTACGAATTTGACCGTTAGGTGCGTAATGAACTCCATGTAACTAACGACTAATGATGTGAACCGGTAACAATTCTTAGAACCGGTATTTTTCGAAAACTTTTGTGAAAGAAAAACAGTTTTGTTACGTACTGTTAGGTTTATTATTTTCATCAAAAACTTCTATAGTTTACGAAAAGCCACGTAAACGCACAGTTAGTTAATTTTTTTTAACAAAATCATAATAGGGAATGGATGAAAATATCAGACATATTCCTTAGCCGCTACGTATGAAAAAAAAATCCACCTTGAAAAGCTGTCAATGTCACCACAGATATTTTTTTTAATACGTAGCGGACCAAGGAATATGTCTGTTAAGCCGTACTGAGCCCAGAACTACGAATGGAAAAATATTAAGATTATTTAAAAATTAACTACGAAGCCAAAAAAATTGAAACTTTTTTCTCGCGTTGAGGAAGGTTATTCCTATCACTGAAAAAAATATTAAGCACTTCTGATATTTTCATCCATTCCCTATTGTTGGTGCAACAACAGGTCAACGGCTTATTACTGTACTCTTTTTGACCTTAAAAAATACCAATGAGGGCTTCAGTTTTTTTTAATGAATTCAACTGACAGCTGTCCTTGAAAAGCCCTCATTGCTGTCAGCAGAGGTTACCAAAACAAAAACAGAATTAATTCAGCTTTTATACAATACATGTCTTCGTTGGGAAATAATTGTTTTATTTAAAAAAAAATGAGAATTGTCTTGTATCTAGTCCGGACCCTATAAATTACACTTTAAAAAGTACCCGGGTACTTTTTTAAAATACTGATTATTATAGTCGTTCTTATAAGCCGTTTTTTTTTATTTTCATGCACCGGATCACGTAACTAATTAAACATATTTTTGTATTTTACTATGAATTTTTTTATTACACTTTTCTACGAAAACCAGTGCATCTGGTGATATAAGTGAAAAGATTTTTATGACATTGATTATTTTCTGCCGTAGATGATATAATTATTTTTAATATTATATGGTGGGCGGGCCTTTATGTCTTCATTTTAACAATTTATATTAATGAAAAAGTTATTCTTATTATTAGTCTTAACAGAATTAAATAAAATCATCATCTTATTTTATTTACACTAATTTAATAATACGCAAAACCCTCAGAACACATTCAGCAATAGTGTGCACATTTTAATACAATAAAAAAAATGTATTTGTGGGAGCAGAACAGCATATTTCTTAAGAGCAGCCTCTAGGTCCTCAAAAATATGCATACTGCATGCACACAGTGTTCATTAATACTTAAGCTCGCAGGCTAATCACACCGAAATATTGAAAAATCGTCTTCACTTAATAGATAGCTGTTATCTTAATGACAGACAGTCCAAAAGTAAATACTTAATTTTCCATTTTGTAACTCTTCAAAATAAAGAAAATGGTATTAAATCACATATTTTGGCAGCTCTCAAAAAGCTCCCACATTCTATTCTATTCTATTCATCATCATCAGTTATTTGACGCTCCCTGCAATAAAATTCCAATATTCCCTATTCTGTACCGCCCGCGTCCGACGTCTCACTGCCAATGCCAATAACCAGATCGTCAGACCATCTGGTGGGGTCAGACCCACGTCCATGGCCATGTCTATGGCCTGCGTGAGTGGGCCTAACCATGCTATTACATTACGCGCATCAATCGTTCGTATAACGGCCTGGCCACGAGGATCGGCGGTGCAAACGGCGGTGCGGCGGGCAGGGCGACCATTCGAGCGGCACAGTTTTCCGGCCACGGGCAGGCGCGTTTGCCACCGCGACTAGTAGGGCAGGCTGGTCAAGAGCGAAATGTCTTTATCTCAATATTGCTTAAAAAGTAATTTTTTTTTGTTCAATACATAATATTTGGAAGAGCGTAATCTACTCCATAGATTAGAATCGGAATCGAGGTATATTATGCAGAATTCCACATTTATCCACCGAAACATTTTTCGAGTCTAATAGAATTATTGTCGAATTACATTCTTCAGGAATGGAAAAAAAGTCAATGCAGCTAGAATTTTAAGTGCCGCTGAAAAATTGATCTAATACAAAGGTGCCATTTAATTAAGCTGACCATATTTTGGAGAATGATAGTAGGTATCCATCAAAATGATACCTACTTTCACCAATGAAATTATGGACGCAAATGAATTTTTTTCATAACTAATTTTTTTCAGAAATATCGCTGCCCAAAATATGGTCAGTTAATTAAATGTTACTCTTTATATTAATGTTTCATGAAATTAAATAACTTTTAGGTAATTATGTTCTTTATCAAAGTAACAAATATACCCCATTTTGTTAGTATTTCACCAATAATAGTCTCGGTATTTATTTTTCGCGGCGAAAACAACTAAACTCGTTTGATCTCTGCACTAGTCACCGCGACTGCCGCTCGACGCCGTGGCTTGCGCCGTACTTGTTCATGTGTTTGTTTCACTCGCCTACCACGCCGCCAGTCGCCGCTCGGTACATTTCGCCAGTCGCCTCGCCGTTCGCCGCTCCGCGTGGCTTGCTTGCTCCGTATATTTCTATGAGTTTGTTTCAGTCGCAAGACGCCTCGCCGTTCGCGCCGCGCGATTTTTCGCGCGAGCGAATTCCCCGTGGCCAGGCCGTAACAGAAGTGCGTTTAGCATATTTGTTAAACGGCATCTCGTGGCTATGTTGACACTTCCAGCCGTAAATGGCATGAAAGACAGGAGGCTTAAAAGGGCTTGTACCCAGAGCCATAAAACCAATTAAAAAAAAAAAAAAAAATGAAAGACAGGCTTTGGTTGCAGGACCGTGATGGGCTTTTTTATTTTGTACGATTTGGCACAACACTATGTGTCGATCCAATATGGCAGTCAAACGTGTTTGACAACTCGTGCAACGCAAAGGAAGTCCCCGTTAGGAAATAAATAAAATTCAACGAATTTCCTTCTTATTTTACATTTGGTAAGTAAATTATCACTACTCATATGTACGAAAAATTTAGAGTTTCGATCGATGCGACTAAACTGATGTTTCGTAGGATATACTTCGGTGCTAAGCGAAACGGAAAACGTACGAAATTTACTCAAATATCTTGGCTTTTGCCGGTGCTAAAATATGCAAACTATTCTTATTTATTTATTTAGCTATTGCTGAGCGACTCCTATGCATAGCATTTCTTAAATCGATCGTTAGCAGCGTGACTTTCATTGAATATTTCGCGTCAAATGCACAAAAAATCGCGTGGTGTGACAAACGTCGTCTGTTGGGATTTCCGCGTTTCTACCTATTGCAACAGGGAAACTTAGTTTTTCTTCATATTTCGATGTCGTTCAAGGCGTTAGCTTGCGATGTTTTTAGTCAAATCTATGTTCTTTACACTTCCGAATACATTATTATTGAATTACCTACCTACCTTTGCAACCCATTTTTATCATGGATTTATTTTGCTTTGACAACAAGTTGCCAGTCTTCAAGGTTGTGATAATAATTTATAGTTTTTGTTTACATAACGTTGCTTGCGTGCATTATTGTATTTTACGATATTCTCTAAAGTACGTACCTATTTTCCAAGGGGCTCTTGACACTCGTAATTTTCTGTTCGTTTTTTTTACAAATAAAGATGAACAAAGATGGATTGGATAGTAGATGTGCAAAATGGTGCAAGCACAGTTTATTTTAAATCTATTTGCACCTGGGCATGGATTTTCAAAGTTCATCAACCTCCTTGTGTAAAAAAATGTAATTATGTTTGAGAAATAATAGACCAGGAGATAGTGACACAAATTTTTTGGTCATTTGTAACAGTTATGGTGGTTCTTCAGGGGTCTTAGTACGCAATGACAAAAAGAAAAATGATGGTCATAGCGCTGATACCGGCGGCCCAATTGCGTGGGCGTTAGTCGAACTCGTCAAATAAATTACGAGTGTCAAACGATTTGTTGACAATTTTTTTTCAACAGCTCCTGAATGATAATAAATAGAAGTGTGATAATGCCATACCTGTGGGAGGTGGCGAATGTGTATAATATATTTTTTTAATTGTAAGATTTTAGTCGTATTTTGTACGATTTGTAACAGTATGGCACTAATTTTATCCTGTAAGTTTGAGGTTCAACGAATATAAATACAAAATTTCAAAGATCTACGTGGTGGCAAACTTGACTTATAACCAGATGTTTATATTGTATACTATTGAAAGGCTGATAGCCTCGAGCGGTGATCCGCTCGAACAATTTCTCGAGAGATCTCGGCTCATCGTGTTGTAAGACACAATGTCTGGCAACGCAGGTATACGGCAGCTGCTTGTCAGACGACAAATGATTTTATGTCTTGCACCTTGAAAACCCGTTGAAAGATCAAGTTTTTCAAGTATGTCGCCCCTTTTTCCCTGTATTAGAAGTATGGCAAATATAATAATGGTCACATTGCATCATATATTCCAAAAATCCAAATGCCATACTGGTACAAATTGTCTAAATATTTTTTTTTTCTACGTCTTGTCTTAAGTCTCACAGTCGTCCGGCCCATGGTTACAATCTGGGATATTTTTTTGTAAGTAGAATTGTATCCAAACAAACAGAATATAATGATCCCATGCTGTAAAAAATATCGTATTTTTGAAATCTGTCGAATAAATAAGTTTTTCAAAAATGACAGCACTTTTTCCCACTACTAGAAGTATGGCAAATATAATAACGGTCACATTTTATCAAATACTTTCCAAAAATCCAAATGCAATACTGTTACAAATCGTTTGGCGAAAAAAATTGTTACAAATTTTCGGCGATATGGCGACCATTTGGAACCGTCCGAAAGGTATGGCTGGTGATTTTCGTAAATGGCTGCACGACGATAATTAACTGTGCAAAAATTAGCATGGTACAAATGGTTGAATTTTTTTTTTTAATTAACGCATTCGCGTCGGTATGGCGGGCTGTAAGTCACACCGGAGAAGTTTGGCGTGACACTACCGCTTACTAGTTTTTTATGGACTATCGGAAAATACTAAAATTTTGTGGTACAAATAGTTTGACACTCGTAATTTATTATCCGACGAGTTCGACTAACGCCCACGCGATTGGGCCGCCGGTACCAGCGCTATGACCATCATTTTTCTTTTTGTCATTGCGTTCTAAGACCCCTGAAGAACCGCCATACTGTTACAAATGACCAAATAATTTGTGTCACTATCTCCCGGTCTATAATCTCCATTAGATTTTCTTCAGTCAGTCATTTCCAAAGGCGACGAAGTTGTCTGTCATGTCACTGATATGTCAAAAACAGCTTTTTGTCAGAGGAAAAATCTGTTAATGTGTTACCTACAGTTTTCTATTGAAGCATTTACCAGTTTTTGTGAACAATCATAGAGAATCTGTTTGTTTACCTGTTTTATAAAGTTTTACAATGAGATTGCTGAAAAAACTTATGGTTAGTGCATCATTGCAAAAAAAAACGACTGCCTAAATCACCACAAGGCACAGCCGTTCTCACAAAGAGAGTATGGACTGCAGATTGATTTACAGTACTCACTGCCCCCAACTTTACCCACCAACCCAGTATTGCAGTACTCCTCTACTGCAATATAGACCATCAGAAATCAGAAATTTATTTCAACGTAAAGAATTTACATTCGGTTTGTTGCATGTCAATGTACATACATATGTATAATGTTAGCCGCTGCCTTGGGGGTGTGTGTATTATTATTATTATTATTTATTATTATTTGTAGACGGGCAGGCAGTTGGAACAACTGATAATTGCCCGCATCCAGTTTCACTTGGTTATTTTTTTCTTTTGGTCAGTGATGTGTTTGTCCAGTAAGTTCTTGAATTTGTTGACGTTTGGTGCTGAAACCACTTCTTGTGGTAATTTGTTCCATCCATTCACTACTCTGTTAGAGAAAAAGTGTCTGTGAGGATTGTTGTTGGCGAAACAAGTTTGTAGTTTAAGGTGGTGTCCTCTCAAGCGGGTGTTGTTGTCTCTTCGAAGAATTTGTTTATCAAAATCCTGTAGTGGAGAAAAAGGCAGGGAAAACAACCACTCTGACCATCTTTTCTCAAACCACCTTAAAACTAATTCATCTACCAAGAACCTCATCCATACCGTCAGTACTCTTAGATTAAGAAATACCTCACTAATTTCTTTTTTTATGTACAATAAAGTTTTCTCTATCTATCTTTCATAAACATGTTTGACTGCGTTATCCTTGACTGTTACTCAATGGAATTGATTGAATAAATTGCTTTATTGCCAGTACATACATACTTACATAACTATGATGGCAATTGTACAGTGTGTGATTGCTGTATATTATTGCCGTGTATTCACACCACATAAAGACTGTTTCTAGGAGGTAGGGCTTATGGGTACAAAACAAAAATGTACAACATTATGAACATCTGTGAAGTTCTAATAGCGATACTATGATATTATTAACCCGCTGGCTCTGCAGTTATCAAATTTGGTAGCAGGTACTCTGAAGCGAAATTCAAATTATAAGTTCATTATTTGCAAAGTTGAAGCAAAGGGTTAAGGGTTAAAAGGCATACTATTTAATGCTAAATAGGATTTTCTACCAGTCAAACTTTGGTTAATGGCTAACGGCTGGTTAATGGCTGTTTGGGTAGTACAAAATACAGTAATAGTAGAAATGGAGGGGTAATACTTACATAAATAGGCTATAAACATAAAAAAAAAAGTAAAAAAAAAAACACGCCCGTTATCCCCGAAGGGGTAGGCAGAGGCACCAGTCTCTAGAACTGGATCCACGTTTTGCCGAGTTTATTAGGTCCCAAACGTGACAAGTGGCAAGCCTGTCGCCGTTATCCGGGCACAATTTATCAGCGAATGGTGTTGCTGTACAAACAAATGTACGTAACTAAAAGTAAATGTAAACTAATGTATAAACATCTACATAATAATTTATAACACATCCATAAATATTTATTTACATACACAAACATTTATGAGTACTTACTACTCTCTAACAGTGCAGGAACTTATCATGATAAAACCTGAGTATCTCAGGCCGTTGCCCTGCAAGGGGACATATTTGGACAAAATAATATAGCCTTTTATTTCGCTCTTTACAGTTATTCTTACAAGTTTAAATTTTATTCATTTAATTTCCATGTAATAATACTTCTACATTTAATTACATATCTAATTTACATACTTCATTGTTTCTTGATTCTACATTTAAAATTCTAATCTAATTCAATTTATAGATTAATTTCATGCAGCCTTTGGGAACTCCGGAGTGGCCTTTTATTTCGCTCCTTACAGTAAATTATATACATAATTATTCTTACATAAATTTACAAGATTAAATTTTATTCATTTAATTTCCATACTTCTAATTTAATTATCTAATTTACATACTTCATTATTTCTTGATAGTACTTTTAGATTTCTAATCTAATTCAATTTAGAAATTAACTAGCTTTTGCCCGCGATTCCGTCCGCGTGGGCTTTAGTTACGCAACCCCGTTCACTCCCTCAAGGGTTAAATTTAGAAAAACGGCGAGACACGTGTTCAATCAATTGTGTTGAAGAGTATTTATTTTAAGTTTCAAGAAAATCAGACAACATTTTTTATGCCTCCCATACAAATTTTGGCAACCCTTTTCGCCCCCTTAGGGGTTGAATTTCAAAAAATCCGTTCTTATTCCTTGCCTACATTATATACAGATCCTCTGTGCAAAATTTCAGCTTCCTAGGTCACACGGATTGGGCTGGGCGTTGATGAGTGAATGAATCAGTCAGTCAGGACTTTGAATTTTATATATATAGAGAGATTTCATGCAAATTTGCCTTTGTGAACTCTGAAGTTGGCGCTGGGGCGCAGCGGTTAGCGCATCTGACTACCATGCGAGAGGTCCCGGGTTCCAATCCCGGCTGGGGACAAAAAAACCCAGGTCTTGGATTTTTACAAACTTTACATGTTTGTGACGTCGCTGTTTCTGGTTCCCACGACACAGGGTATCCTAGTGTGGGGCCAGAAGCAATGTATATGCCTGTATGTAAATGTTATGTTATGTTATATTTGGAGCACCCTTATTGGGCGTAGCCCTCCTGCAACTGTGTCCATACTACAACTCTAGCCAGCGCTATTTTTATCCACTCTGGGCCTGCGTAGACTTTGTCATCTTCCCATTTGGACATACAACACTTATAAAACAAGTGTTATACTTGAGTCATTACAAACGTGCGAACCGAGTCATAAAAGTGCGAGCGAGAGTTCCGATATGCCTGATATGCCTCCGTGTGAAAGAGAGGTCTGATACAAATGTTTATGACTCGTTCGCACGTTTGTAATGGCTCAAGTATAGTTGTGCAAGCTCACACGGGCTTTACATACTTTGAACCAAGTCGACGAGATATCAGACATATTTTTCTGTTCTCTGAATGAATTCACAAAAGTAACTCTTTTTGTGTTGTGTTATAGTAATATTAGTTGCTCTTTCGGATCAGAAAGTTGAATAGTCATAAAGTTGATATCCCAAAGTGTATGATTTCCCAAAATGTTGGAATTTTTTTAATTTCGCAAAATGTTGAATAGGGTAGTTTCTAGGGTCAAAATAATTTAATTCTATTTAGTCCGTATTTTAGATTATAAAAAAATATTGGATACGTATTTTTTCTCTTTTCGATTAAACAAAAAATAACAAAGATATAGCCCATTGAAGTTACGTGTGACGTCACTCATTGCTACAAAATGCAGCACGGCGTGACGTCACACGTAACTTTAATGGGCTATATCTTTGTCATTTTTGGTCTAATTTACAAATAAAAAAATACGTGTCCCTTATTTTTGAATAATCTAAAAGACGGACTAATTACATTTTTTTGGGAAACTAGCCTATTATCATAAAATTTAAATCTCGAAATAAATAATTTCCTAAAACGTTGGATTTTTTAGTTTAGCAATGTGTTGAACTCTCATAAAGTTGAAGTCCCGAAATGTACAATTTCCCAAAATGTATTATTTTATAAAAATAAAAAATAAATAAACTCACGCCCGTTATCCCCGAGGGGGTAGGCAGAGGCACCAATCACAATCACCTAATAAACGCGGCAAAACGTGGGCCCAGTTCTACCCGTAGTATTATTTTTTATTAAGCATATTAACCTCTTTCTGTATGTAGAGTAGATAAAAATAGAGAAATAAGAGCATTTATTGAAATTTTAAAGTAAAAGATATTTTCTGTCGGCACATTTTTTTTTAATGATTTGAACTTTCCGCAAATTCATCTTTTAACAAACTCGGCATTTTAGAAATTTCAACTTTGTGCAAATTCACCATAATTAGATTCAACATCCTGGAAGTTCAGCTTCTGACAACCTCAACATTTTGGGAATTCAACTTTCTGTACCGGAAGGTTAGTTGTAAATAAATTAAGTTTTTATATGAATTCCGAAACTGGTTAACGCAATAGGGATCCCCTGTAAGGTTAGCTCTTAAGTTTTTTGCCAAAATAAACAAATAAAAGAATCTTTCATCAATAAAAATTAAACACTTACATACAGGCACATACATTGCTTCTGGCCCTGTGTCGAACAGCGACATCACAAACATGTAAACATCCAAGAAGTGGGATTTTTTTCCCCAGCCAGGATTCGAACCCGGGACCCTTCGCATGGTAGGCAGATGCGCTAACCGCTGCGAAATAGAGGTCGGCATCTAATAAAAAACGAACATGTGGACAGATATGATCAGTCTTTTGCTAAGTCATCGGCCATGATTTCCTTCGGAATCAGCAACATCACCCTTTTGTTGCTAGTGGTATTATCAGCTGACCCCCTTATTCATAAAACTCTGCTAACTTAAAGCATTGCTAATTCTTACTCTGTCTTCTTCTAATGACCTAAGTCAAAATGAAAAATAACACTTTGTAGCAGCTGTTTTAAGTTAACGAACTAATAAGAATAAGGGGGTAATTGAGAATAAGCTAAGAATAAGTGTTTGACACTTGTCATGCTTAAATTATATGTGTTTTATAAGTTGCTAGCGACCCGCCCGGCTTCGCACGGGTGGAAAAAACTTTTCCGTGGAATATTAGTTATATTAGTTCCGTGGAAAACTCCCGGTGTAGTAATTTTTTTACACCTTGGGTTACATTATTCGAGATTCGAGACGGAACCCTAAACTTTTTGAAAATCCAATTAAGCCTATGTCACTCACGAAGAATGTAGCTTTCTAATGTTGAAAGAATTTTTAAAATCGGCCCGGTAGTTTCTGAGCATATTCATTACAAACTTACACACACACATAAATACAAATCTTTCCTCTTTATAATACTCGTATTAGTACAGATTAGTATAGATTGCTTGTAATTTCGCTTCTAACTAGCACCTCAGCGAACAGGCTGATGCTTGTGTATCTTATCATTACACTTATTTGCTTTAAGGATAGAATAGAATTTTATTTATTGCTAATAATTTGCCATGTTACAATTGTAATAACCTGGGTTTTCCGCCTATGCCCAATCATAATCGTTTATTGCAAAGGTTGCCAAAGGTGCGATTTGCAACACCCAGTATAAATATCAACTTTCACACTATTACGAGTACTTGTAGGTAACTGTCCGACCTCTGTGGCGTAGCGGTTAGCGCATCTACCTACCGTACGAGAGGTTCCGCGTTCGAGCCCCGGCTGGGGTCCAAAAAAAAACCCCCCAGTTTTTAGATGTTTCCTTGTTTGGGAAGTGGCTGTTTCTGGTTCCCACGACACAGGGTCTCCTAGTGTGGGGCCAGAAGCAATGCATGTGCCTGCATGTAAATGTTTGTTTGTTTATGTCCACACTCGGGCAGTGATGTATGTAATGTATATGACAATTCGATCGGAGTAGGTTAAATTGGACATTTGCATTCGAAGACTCACGTAGAGCGCTCTTTTTCCTAAACTAGGATACCCTGTGCTATGGTAACTGGGGAAAATACAAAAACATAGAGTAAGAAATGTCTAATCCCAATTGCCATAGCAGAGCACAGGACAATTTCTTTAACAGAACAGAATATGGTTTTATTCACCACCCCTGCACATACAAACATAAACACGCGCCTGTATTATGTAGAAGGGTAGGCAGAGACTAGGGACTGTCACAAGGGCCTCAATTCTGTTAGTGCATTAAACTACAATGAAATACAATGAATGACACGGTCGGGTCGTATACCGGTTTTTTTATACCATTGATGTCTAGAAGATTTGATATGTGTGCGCGCGTAGACTTGAAGCGGCAATGAAAAGGGGCACGGGTCTCTTCCCTGAGGAAGGTATAGGCGATACTCCACCACGGCGGCCAACTCCGGATTGGTATTTACACATTATTATACCGTAATTAAGTGAATCGCTCGTAGCCTGGGCTGCCTGAGTGATCTTAAACGATCACTAAGGTTAAGCAACATACGGCGCGTTCAGTCCATGGATGGGTCACCGTCTGACTAACGCTAGTGGCATTTTTCCGAGCGATTCCGTGCTTCGCAAGGCACGTTAAGCAGTTGGTGCCGGCTGCCGTCGATAGATGGCAGTCGTTAAGCCAAGTCAGAGGCCTTAGGGCGGCTTGAAAACTTCTGACAGTAAGACCAGCCACTAGTCTTACAAGCCTCCACCAATCCGGACTTGGCCCCCGTGGTGGAGTATGGCCTATACCTCCCTCAGGGAAGAGACCCGTGCCCCTCGGTGGGGACATGATGGGTTGATGATGATGATGAAGTGCTTGCTTACCCAACAGCCTGCGATGTCGTCGGCGGGTCGCGGGCGCGGGTACCCGGGCCGACACCACGCGCGGCCGGAGCCCCGCCCCGGGGACGCTCACGAAGACCTGGAGGCGGTCCGCACTCTGGTGGACCTCAGCCCCCGCTCGCCGGGTGAGTACGAGCTATGGGAGACCCTTTCCAGAACCTCAAAATGCTGCATTTAAGATGATTCGAGGAAAGATGGTCAGAGTGGAGTTTCTTTTTGCTGCCTTTTTCTCCACTACATTCGGCCCCAAGGCAGCGGCTATGATTATCATTTTATGTACATTGTCATTCAACCAGCAGAATGTAAATTCTTTACGTAACTAGATAGACCCTAGCACCTAGTGTGCCTGAGTGAGTGATTGAGGGCATTATACAATTCGATATATTCTCATCTCCCTTATGTTTCGTCATCAACCCATTATGTCCCCACCGAGGGGCACGGGTCTTTTCCCTGAGGAAGGTATAGGCCATACTCCACCACGGGAGCCAAGTCCGGATTGGTGGATGCTTGTAAGACTAGTGGCTGGTCTTACTGTCAGAAGTTTTCAAGCCGCCCTAAGGCCTCTGACTTGGCTTAACGACTGCCATCTATCGACGGCAGCCGGCACCAACTGCTTAACGTGCCTTGCGAAGCGCGGAGCTTTAGTCATAGACGGTGACAATCCATGCACTGAACGCGCCGTATGTTGCTTAACCTTAGCGATCGTTTAAGATCACTCGGGCAGCCCAGGCTACGAGCGATTCCTACGAGCGACCCTTATGTTTATACACACATTTTCACTCGCTCACAGCTGACGATTCCTTGCTTGCAGATCCGGTGAAGGCCGAGCTGAAAGCCGAGGCGAAGCGCGCCGATAAGGACGAGCGGCCCTCGAAGGCCGAGCCGGAGGCGAAGTACGGCGCTCTGGCCGGCGACGACGAGGTCGCGCTCAAGGAACTTTTGAACGTCGATGAGCAGTACACGCCGCTGCTTTTGCTTGTAAGTATTTCGAGTACGTAGTGTCCAAATCCTTTCGGCCACTTTGGAAACCAAAGGTTCGAAACCAGCTTCGAGAACAGAACTATTTTTCTTTTTAGGAAACCTGGTTTCGAATAAAGATAAATTATTCTCCTTTCGAAGCTGGTTTCTAATAACAGAAGATAAAATCTTTTGAAAGACATTGAATATAAACTACTTGATCAGAAATGATTTCCTGGCCACTTATGCCTGGGCCGCACTCATCGCGATAACATTCGGGCGATAAACTTCGTCTTCGGTCTACGGCGAATCCTCGCGGCCACACAATGCGCGATGTAAAGTTTATCGCGATGTCAAATGCAAAAAACAAAATGGACGCCGCGGTTGCTCTGTATTTTATGGCAGCAAATAATGATTTTTTACATTTATGTCGTGGTTATTATTTATTTATTCGTAGCTTGCAATAAATTCTAAAATTTTATCATTACTCCAATCCATGTTACGCTTCAGCTTATGCACCTACTCTGTGAAGTAACAAGTCCGCCACGTTTGACAGGTGCACGCTGACTGAAGTGTGGCCGCTCAAGCGAAGTTCATCGCGATAAAACTCTTTGATCTGTGAAAGTTTACCGACAGCTGCGCGAAGTCCTGACGAAGCTCCGAAGTATACGCGAATACTTGGCTACACACATCAAGACAGCCCGAATCTTCGGGTTATCGCGATGAGTGCGGCCCAAGGGTTAGAAATACTTAACTACAATGACAAGAGGTCATCTCACTATGAATTTGTAATAGAACTGATACAGTGCCACCATCTTATCTGTTCAGTTGATAGCGGCGCTAGTGGAGATTTAGTATAGTAACATTTAAGAAATTTACCTAGAATGAGAATATTTTAACCCGTTTTTTGATTGTAATGAAAATAAAATATATATATATAAATTTTAGTAAGTGAATAAAAAAAAACAATAAATCGGGAACAGGATGTTCAATTAGTTAGTTACAATTTTGCCCACCTGAACAGATAACTTGGTGGCGCTGTAGATTTAAGTACACGTTGAAACTGTTTTTTGCACAAATGACAAATAAAGTACCTAAGTATTACTTCATCTATTTTATTTAAAACAGTGAATAAAATTCATGCGGGCGAATAGATGAATTCCTATAGTACAAAGCATACCTGACCTTTGTCAGAGCTATAAAAAAAATATTTTATGCATATCCTTGATCTGTGAATGAGTTTCAAAAGAAGATTTTATATTCTGTATTGGAAACCAGCTTCGAAAAGAGAATAATTTTTCTTTATTCGAAACCAGGTTTCCTAAAAAGAAAAATAATTCTGTTTTCGAAGCTGGTTTCGGAGCTTTGGTTTCCAAAGTGGCCGAAGGGGTCTAAATTGCTGAGGGTGCAAGACGAATCCCGGTTGGGGACAAAAAAAACCCAGGTCTTGGATGTTTACATTTTTGTGACGTCGCTGTTTCTGGTTCCCACGACACAGGGTATCCTAGGGCCAGAAGCAATGTATGTGCCTGTATGTAAATATTCATATTATGTTATTTTAATTTTGATTGCCCTAATTACGTATGTTTAAATTCAAGGGTGTGATTAAACCAAGAAGCTTTCTCTTCCCTCAAACTTTTTTATAAGCGTTACAATTTATTACTCAGTACTCACAGTGGATAAAGCATCGCTGTATGTCTCATCTCTTAATTTTTATGTTTTGTTATACTGTTTCATTGTGTTTTGTATGTGTTGTTTGCTTTTTCTAAAAACTAAATTAAAATAAATAAACTCAAGCCCGTTATCCCCGAGGGGGTAGGCAGAGGCACAAATCACTAGAACTGGGCCCACCTTTTGCCGAGTTTATTACGTCCCAAACGTGACAAGTGGCAAGCCTGTCGCCGTTATCCGGGCACAATTTATCAGCGAATGGTGTTGCTGTACAGACAAACAAACTTTTTCTGCAAACTGCTTTTTCTACTACTGCATTAACTGTTTTGTATTGTTTTTATTGCACGTGTGTAAATGCAAATAAATTATTTATCTATCTATTAAACATTTACGAAATTTAAATTTCAGCTAGAACAATTCTCCCCCGGAGAGGATGGCATACAGTTCAACAGGAAACTGCGTCACTTCGAATCTACAGTTAGCAGCATGTGTCCAGACGAACCTAGACTACAGTGAGTACCTTTACTTTAAAGTGCCACCCTAACGTACTGGCTACTCGCCTCGTTACAGACAGAAACCAGGGTTACTCCCGGCTGCGTAGGATAAATATACTGGATCTAAATGATTAAAGAAGGAGGATGGAGGTCGATGGATCTCACTCTGCTAGTTTTTAAATTAACGCAACGACTGTTATAACGAAACACCAGAGTTACTTACTGTAGTCATAACTACAGATTGTAATGGAGCAGACAAGAGAAAATAGAAATATATAAAAATAAAGTGAGTACCTACGTACGGGCGCCGGCAAATGTCTTGAGCAGACATCCGCGCAAAGGGGTAAGGAAAGCGCAGGCGCTTCTAAACCAACTAATTTATAAGAAACTACTTAGGGCCAATTTCTGATTTGAGAATTTCGCTGTAATGTACTATCTTGTTAGTGGATCTAATAAAATAAAAAATAAACAATTTTTAATCTTACATACGAATCGCTCGTAGCCCCGGCTGCCTGAGTGATCTTAAATGATCACGAAGGTTAAGCAACATAGGGAGCGTTCAGTGCATCTATGACTAACGCTAAGTGGCATTTTTCCAAGTGGTTCCGTGCTTCGCAAGGCAGTTGCTGCCGGCTGCCGTCGATGGATGGCAGTCGTTAAGCCAAGTCAGAGGCCTTAGGGCGGCTTGAAAACTTCAGACAGTAAGTCCAGCCACTAGTCTTTCAAAGCCGCCACCAATCCGGACTAGGCCCCCGTGGAGTATGGCCTATAGGTACCTTCCTCAGGGAAGAGACCCGTTCCCGTGGGGACATAATGGGTTGATGATGATGATGAATCTTACTAAGAACAAAAGGTTTACTCTATGAACGTGGAAGTTGTTAGTTTGTCAATCGTTGTGTTCAATGGAACCCGTGTCTCCCTCAGCCAAGCCTTCGCTACGTTCCGGGCGGCAGCTCTGCTCGGTTCCGGGACCGCCCGCAAGCTGGCGGCAGTCGGCGCCTCCTTCACCCGTCAGCAGCGTCAGCAGCTGCTGAGATCCGCTCTGCTGAACGTCGTCATGCAGGGGACCTTCGTCAGTGAGTACCACTTATTTATTTCAAAGTCAAAGTCAAAGTGAAATATTTTATTCATAGTACAAATAGAATATTTACTTTATGAACGTCAAAGTTGTTAGTTTCACAATTGAGGGGTATAAAAGCAAACTCAACTCTGTCCACTTTTTGAATATTTTAACCTGTGAATGTAGTTTAGTTTGTACTTGTGTATATTCGAATGTTTTAAGCATTTTAATTCGGGTTTTGAATATCTGAGACTTTATTTTAATTCCTTAAATAAACAAACTTTTTCTATGACCGCTGTTGACTAAAAAAACCGAATATCGCTTATTTATAACTCAGTTTGACACTTCATGGACAGAGTCGGCTTTGCTTTTACATCCCTCAATTAATAGATTGCATGGAGAAGAAACTAACAAAGAAACTCCACATTTATTCTTTTCAAAACAGTTTTAGCCTAAATTACAAGCTTAAAAAAAATACCTACTCTTGGATGTGTTGAACACTATACACATTTATCCTCTGATTAAATTTAATATTAAGCTACTATTTAATGCCAGACATCCTTGTCTTCTAAATAATCGTTGATTTTATAATAAGCTTTTTTGCATGGAGTGTGTTTATTTATTTAATTTTATAGAAGACTAACAGCACAATAAACAGAATAACAGAAAAATAGGAAATAAAAGGCCAAACTTATGCGAGTATGGTATAGATAAATATGCACCTAGAATTACTTATTAGAAACATTTTACGGGTTAAACAAACATCGAACATTCTAGAATTATACATTATGTTTAGAAGCAACAAAATTTTAAAACAATAATAATTCATACATTAGAAATCGCATCCGAAATGCGATGATCTTCGCAGAGCGGCTGGCAAGAGCTGGATGAGAGTAGCCGAGGACCGTGCTCAGTGGCCTATGTCCAGCAGTGGACAAGCATAGGCCGATAATGATGATGTGAGAAAGGATGATGAGAGTGGAGTTTTTTTCGCTGCCTTTTTCTCCGCTACATTCGGCCCCAAGGCAGTGCCTAACTTTATTAGTACATTGACATTCAACAAACAGAATGTAAATTATTTACGTTGAAGTACGTTTCTAAATTGAAGTGGCAGTGGGCGGGGCACATAGCACGCAGAACTGACGGCCGATGGGGCCGAAAAGTTCTTGAATGGAGACCACATATCGGCAAGCGCAGCGTAGGACGACCAGCCACAAGATGGACAGACGATCTCATCCAACTGGCAGGTAGACGCTGGATGCAAGCCACTTCTAACCGGTCTCTTTGGAAATCCATGGAGGAGGCCTATGTCCAGCAGTGGACTTTTTGTGGCTGAATGATGATAATGACATTCCTAATTTCTGAATTTTTGTTTTTCCCAGAGCTGGACCTTCTAGAGCGCACAAACCCACAGTTCCTGATAAACGCCGCTAATCTCATGGGGGATTACTTCGCGGGTGAGTACCACTGAGCTTATTATTATCATTATGATGTCTTTATTGCACAAACGATGGTGAACAGAAGGTGGACTTAATGCTAATGGCATTTGCTACCAGTCAACCCGCAGGAGGTCCAGGTGAGGCAAAAATAATTATGGTAGGCGTGCAAAAAGGAATGATAAAATACTTTAAAGTAGGTCCTGATGTATTATAAAGTGGAAGCACATATAAAACAATAAATTTAATACAACTACATAAACATTTACATACAGGCACATACATTGCTTCTGGCCCCACACTGGGATACCCTGTGTCGTGGGAACCAGAAACAGCGACGTCACAAACATGTAAACATCCAAGACCTGGGATTTTTTTTTGTCCCCAGCCAGGATTCGAACCCGGGACCTCTGGCGTGGTAGTCAGATGCGCTAACCACTACGCCACAGAGGTCGTTAAAGGTTGAGCCCCCAAAATGGGCCCGATTCAGCATAATGTTGCAACAGAGTGTAAAGTAAAGCACTCTCCTAAACACTCACGGCCTTATTAATAAAGTTTATGAGCTGTGTATACAGCCGTTACGCGAGGTCTGACAAACTGGTTATGTGTATGCTAAATGCGAATAAACCAGTATAAATTGATATACGTCAAATAGTTATTCAGAGGTTATAACTTATTTATTAATAAGGCCGGAAACAGGGACGTCGAAAACATGTAAACACCCAAGACCTGGGCTTCTTTTTTTTGTCCCCAGCCGGGATTCGAGCCCGGGACCTCTCGCTTGGTAGGCAAATGCGCTAACCGCTGCGCCACAGAGGTCGTCACAACTAGATGAAAACCCGGCTTCGCTCGGATAAAATGTAGACTCTTAATTTGGGTAGTGGACAAATGTCAAATAAGTTACTTTTAAAACAGAATTTTGTATGAAAATACCGGATTATGACGTCATATATTTTCAGAGAACTCTTTTTATGTTTCATCTATTTAAAAATTGTAATAACTAGTAATTGACTAAAAGAGATACATTTTCCGAAATATTTTGTATTTTTTGTTTTAATCGAGCAAATCAAATAATTTATTGTTGGTCGTGTCAACTACCGAATTATTTATCATAACACTTTCAGAGCTAACCTACGTATCGATATTTCACCAGTAGATATTTCTCTTAAATATTACCAAATAAATATCACGTCTCTGTCTCAAAGTCAAAGAATTTAGACCTTAGAGGTCACAACGAATAACGGAATACAAATCTGTGATACCTGTGACGCGTGACAGATGTTTACTTAGCGACGCCAGTATCATCAACCCATTATGTACCCACCGAGGGGCACAGGTCTCTTCCCTGAGGAAGGTATAGGCCATACTCCACCACGGGAGCTAAGTCGGATTGGTGGAGGCTTGTAAGACTAGTGGCTGGTCTTACTGTCAGAAGTTTTCAAGCCGCCCTAAGGCCTCTGACTTGGCTTAAAGACTGCCATCTATCGACGGCAGTTGGCACCAACGACGCCATTATATATACCTATAAATTAATTCAGTCATTTTTATATTGAAAATACTGGATAATCAGAATTTTGCGCCTATAACTTGTCGACTCAGATTGACTAATTTACGCTTTTCAATTCGATGTGCATTTCGTTCGAGTCTACCGTAGACTGGTCCGAACTTATTAATATAGATAATATTAACAGTATAATTAGTTCCGTGCTTCGCAAGGCACGTTAAGCAGTTGGTGCCGGTTGCCGTGGATAGACAGCAGTCGTTAAGACAAGTCAGAGGCCTTAGAGCGGCTTGAAAACTTCTGACACTAATGCCCGGTTTCAATATCCACAAAACGCTTCGTTTTTGCTTACGATCGGTTATAATTCCTACGAAATTCCTACGAACCGTCTATAAAATTGTAGGGAAAACGGATCGTAGGCGATAGGCGTATATTATAGGAACCGGGCGTAAGACCAGCCACTAGTCTTACAAGCCTCCACCAAATGGCCTATACCTTTCTCATGGAAGAGACCCGTGCCCCTCGGTGGGGACATAATGGGTTGATGATGATAATGGTCAAACATTTACGTACAGGCACATGAATAGCTTCTGGCCCCACACTAGGATACCCTGTGTCGTGGGAACCAGAAACAGTGACACCACAAACATGTAAACATCCAAGAACTGGTATCAACTCGAAGCAAACCTTAGAGTTTTTGTTATGTTACCGAGTTAGGTATGTCGTTCTCCATTATTGTTAGTTACAACATGGATTTATACTAATATTGTAAAGAGAAAAGATTTGTATTTTTGTGTGTGTGTATATTTGTAATAAAAAGGCTCAATAACTACTGGGCCGATTAAAAAAATTCTTTCACCATTAGAAAGCTACATTCTTCGTGAGTAATATAGGCTATATTGTATTTTCAAAAAGTTTAGGGTTCCGTACGAAATCTCGAATAATAACATAACATTTACACAATGTAACACAAGGTGAAAAAAAATTACGCCCCCGGGGATTTTCTACGGAACTAATATAGCTATTTCCACGGAAACGTTTGTGCCACCCGTGCGAAGCCGGGGCGTGTCGTTAGTTATATGAATTAAATTGCAACGCGCTTGTCAGTAGACTATAGAATAATGTCGGTTGAAGCTACTGACATGCGAACAACACAGCTATTGCCATACCATCAAAGCTTTTGCGAATAACAGGTAAAGTCGGACTCTTCAGACAATAAGTAGAGTAAGTAAGATAAGAATATTCTTTAAAGTAGGACGACCAGCCACAAGATGGACAGACGATCTCATCCAAGTGGCGGGAAGACGCTGGATGCAAGCCGCTTCCGACCGGTCTTTTTGGAAATCCATGGAGGAGGCCTATGTCCAGCAGTGGACTTCTTGTGGCTGAATGATGATGATGATGATGATGATAATAATAATTCTTTAAAGTTAGTAACGTTTAGTGCTTACGAAAAGTCACAAAAATAACACTGCTATGCAAATAACAGTTGCAGGCATGCTAATGGCGCAGGTTTTGTAAATAGCTGCTATTGCCATACTAATATCAAAGCTTTTGCGAATAACAGGTAAAGCGACTAATAATACAGATATTGAAATTAACAGATACAGGGACGCTAGTGACAAAGCTTTTGTGAATAGCAGCTATTACCGCACTAATATCAATGCCTTTGCGAATAACAGGTAAAGCGACTAATAACACAGCTATTGCAATTAATTGCTACAGGCATGCTAATGACAAAGACTTGCAAAAGTTAATACTTCTTTTATGGGGCACTGTGTAAGGCTCTACAACAAGTTACCCCAAGATATATTAGAGTTACCACCAACGCGATTTAAGAATTGTGTTAAGCACACTCTTTGCAAAAAAGACGGATAGATTAAAACATCGAATACGAAAATGCAGAAAAGATTGGGAGTAAAGCATGATTTCGTGCTACTTGAACACGTGTGTCAGTACCATAATGCTTGTAATCGAATGTTATCAAATTAATTTTATTCTTAAGTAATATATAAAAATATCATTTTACAGTGTTTGTTATGTAACCGCTCTGAAGCGGCTTCAGCGATTTTTCTCTTCAGCGATTTGTATGATTGTTTTTGTGCACATGGTAGATCTGTGACCAGGGCGGCAGGGCGTAAGCCAATTATTATGGAAAAGCAACGTTTGCTGAGTCAGAGTCAGTAAAGTCCGATTTTAATGAATATGAATAGAAGAGATTTGATGCAAAAAAAAAAGACGCGGTGTGACCGTTATAAAATACTAGCTGTGCCCCGGGGTGTTACCCGCGGTTCATCGATTTTCCCATGGGAATAAGACATTTTCCCGCGGTAAAACGTAGCCTATGTAACACATAGGGTGTCAGCTAACTCCATACCAAATTTTATTGAAATCGCTCCAGCCGTTCAGACGAAGAAGTAACAAACATACACACTCACAAACTTTCGCATTTATAATATTAGTGTGATATACCTATATCATTACTATACAGATTACTCGGTAGATTTTTTTTTACTGTGAATAGAAGACTCGTGTGACCAAAATCCTTATCACAGCAAAGACATTAAAGTTTAATTCCTCATAAGAGCAAAGTCTAAAAAAAACACCTATGTGGCACTAACAATTTTTACTTGGAAGTAAAATAGGGTAATTTGGTTTTTGCGTGCTAGCAACATTCAGACATTGGATTGTATTGAGATGTCAACGTGACCGTCATAGCGAAACAACGTAATAGCGAAATAGCGCCGTAGCGAAACAACGTTTGCCGTTTCAGCTAGTATATTTATGTATTTCTTTGTTTTTTTTAAAATAAATATTCCGTGATACTAAGCTGACCTTACCTTTTCAGAGGCGCGTCTATGCAACGGAAATAAGGTGCACATTCTGGCGAAACCGCTTCTACTGTATATGAAAGCCTTGCTGGTCAGCGACGACATCCGAGCCCACCGAAGCCTTGCAACACAGGTACCTTACATTCACACCCGTACACAGACACATAAACACACACACACACACACATGCAAGTATAATAAATAATATAAGCCTTTATTAATTTGTTTTAAATAATAATTAATGACATGCAACAAATAACAATTGAAATTGATAAATTGTCAATGATATTACTTAAGTTAATTAATAAATTGTAAACATTTTTTTTAGTTATTATTATATGAATCGCTCGTAGCCTGGGCTGCCTGAGTGATCTTGAACGATCACTAAGGTTAAGCAACATACGGCGCGTTCAGTTCATGGATGGGTCACCGTTTATGACTAACGCTAGTGGCATTTTTTCCGAGCGATTCCGTGCTTCGCAAGGTACGTTAAGCAGTTGGTGCCGGCTGCCGTCGATAGATGGCAGTCGTTAAGCCAAGTCAGAGGCCTTTAGGGGGCGGCTTGAAAACTTCTGACAGTAAGACCAGCCACTAGTCTTACAAGCCTCCACCAATCCGGACTTGGCCCCCGTGGTGGAGTATGGCCTATATTTCCTCAGGGAAGAGACCCGTGCCCTTCGGTGGGGACATAATGGGTTGATGATGATATGAGGCTTCACTGGGTGATTTAATATTAATATTCTATACTGTCACGCAAGTATAGAAATGTTGAAAATTCTGGATTTATGGAATTTACGTGGATAGTTTTATAAGTTGATAAATACTTGATGTGCTCTACATTCCGCTAAGAAAGCATACAACTACATATTTTCATAACCTACAATAAATAACGGTTTTTATCAATAACTAATTGCACCTAATTTTATCACTGCTAGATTCCCTTTTTCTCTAATTGATTTTGCGGAGTGAATCTTCTGTACCTGTACTATTATGTATTCTGTGGTATTACTTTCATTTATTCCCCTAATCTTGTTCCAGTTAATGCAGAACGGGCGCGAACTCCTCTCCCTTCTCTCCCAGGACTTGGATGAACTCTCCATCTCCATCCGCATCCGTCTCCTGAGCCCCCCACCGGTTAGCATCATATGGCTGCTTCTCTCATCCGATCTTTGTCTCAACAAGTTTCTTCCGCTCCCCAACAACCTGCAGCAGTTCTACGCCTCCCATCTGGACCTCAGCCACGAGGATCCAGCCCCTAACTTCAGCGAGGTCAGCTATGGATCCTGGAAAAAGTCTCCGGAGAAGGATGACTCGAAGGTGTCCGATCCAGAGCCGAGTTTGGCCGAGAAGGTCAGCCAGAATATAAGCCAGTTAAACCTCAGTCATGATGAGGACGTGTTGAAGCCAAAGTTGAGACCGATTCTTGGGGCAGGAGCAGGCTTACTACGTCAGGAGCAGCAGGGAATGGTTCTGACCGCCAGCCAGGATACCTTTGAGACGTGGACACCTAAAAGCCTCAGTAAACGGTACGACTTGAACTCATGGAGGCAAGTCGAAGAGGAACCTAAGGAAGAGGAGGCTCCCGTCTTCAATCCGACCGTCCTCCCACCGAACATGAGCTCCGTGCAAAATTTCCCCAACGTCCCGGACTACCCACCGCCTAACATCAACCGTTTCAACAACTTCCCCCAAGAGAACTACGCCAACTACCTCCAGCAAGGCGACGGTGCTTACATTCAGAACCAGTATCAAGACAGGCAGGCCACCAACGCGTCCTTCGCTCAACAGGGGGACGGGGCGTACCCACCCCCCCCTTTCCCCCCCCAAGTGACCGCCGTAGAACGTCAGAACTCCTTACCGGAGCGAGTCAACACCGAGATGCAGAAATCCTCGTCCAACCGTCGACCGATAGAGAACTGGAGGAAGGAAAAGCCAGACGGCTCCAAGGAAGACGTCCGTAAACCGAGGAACTGGAACCGTAAGTCTTCGGAGGGCAACGTGTACGAGCCGGAGGCCCATCCGGACGAGGAGACTGACCAAGAAGCGCAGTATCGCATCTCCAGAGCGGCCTCGAGGGAGTTGCTCCGTCAGAACAGACGAGCCAGTACAGATACGGACGGGAAGGCCAGACGGCATGTGTCAGACGTGCCGAGGAGTCAAAAGTATTGGGATCACGATGACCGCTGTGATATTGACTATACGAGTTAAAGTGTGGTGCATGGATCTTGTGAACTGTAATTTAGAGTTGGATATGGTTATGGTCGATCTTTTATAAATTAATGTCTATAAGATTTTCAATGCAGGTGTCTGTGAAGTGTTAAAGTGCTGTCGTTTCAAGTAATATTTGTTTTAAAATAGGCTGGGGACTTGTGAACGCAATCTTACAGGCAAAGTAAACCTTAAATGGTTTTAGGTTAGAGACTGCAATACTAGCGCAAGAAAAGCCTGGCCACGTCACAGGGACAGGCTTTTTCGCCCATTGTATTTTAGTCCTTAACTTGGTAAATATTTAAAGGTTATTTTGGGCTAAAATTGTGCCTGCACATCACCGGCCCCTAGTGACCTTGAATATAGTCATCTACTTGTACAGGCCTAAGAAATGGTATATCAAAATCTCTTAGAATATGAAGGGTACTATTCGCCAATACTTGCAACTTCTACTTACATTAAAGCCTGTATTCCGAGCGGGTAGGCAGAGACCTGAGTTTGCTAGTTGCCATGTATCTGAAACTAGCCACTTTATATATGAGACGATCAGAGAAACTTGATCGAATTGGCAAATAAAGTTCAAGGGATTTCGATACAACCTGTCTACCTTGTCAGTTTTTAATAATGCCTAAAGTCCGTTTTTTGATTCGATGCAAAAAAAATTACGCGGTGTTACCGCTATCAAATATTATAGGTTTACTCGGTAGATTTCTTTTTACCGTTAATAGAAGACTCATGTGACCAAGATCCTTATCACATCAAAGACATTAAAATTTAATTACTCATAAGAGCAAATTAAAAAAAAAAACACCTGCGTAGCACACACAATTTTAACTTTAAGTAAAATGGGGTTATTTGGTTCTTACGTACTAGCAACATTTTGACATTGACAGCCTTTGCCTTTAATTGATATGTCAACGTGACAGTTTTTTTTGCATCGAATTACAAAACGACATTCTCTATTCTGAACTGCCAATTTTCTCTTCGGAATTAACAATTTTGCTGCAGAGATAAACTAAAAGGTCTAGTGCTCAGGTTACACTGGATTGGTGAAGTGACCACTCGAGACTGTAGAAAATTTGGTAACGGACACCCTTGCCGTTAGACCAGCAGGCGAGTCTTACATGCATAGCTGTTTAATAGAGCTATAATAGTACTCCAATGGTCGTTTCCTTGACAGTCGGTAGTCTTGTAACCAATCGCTTTCCAATGGTGCCTGTTTCCGTTGGGCAGGTTTTAGCATCGGAGTAATATTTTACTGCAATTCCTTAGAAGACTACAATATAGAAGCAAACATCAGCTGTTGTGCTAATATAATTCTATTGAACAGCTATTGAACTCAATTCCACGAATCGAGCTCTTAAAGAAATCGTCCGTTGCGGCCATTGAACGCGCGTGACCATCAATAGCCACTGCCTTACACCATGACCGTCTTCGCTTATCTCTAGCTGCATTGACCAATGAAAAGCGAGTATTTGGTTCTCTAGGAGCTCGGCTCGAGGAACGGAGTATACACTTTAGGGTCAGTTGGCATGTCTACACCAACGGATTAATTGTAACTCCATGAAAATAGATAAATTGTTTCTATTCTAGCGTACCTAGATCGCTAGAATTGTTTTCGGATGTCTGATAAAATATGATAGTGTTTTAAGTCTAGCTGTTAAGCTAGGATATTAGCCGTAACGTTATATAGGGTCTAGCGAATATTCGTAACGATATTTTCGGTGGTAAAATGGTATGTGAAAAGATTTGAGGAAAGATAAGAAAATTGGTTTGTAAAATATCACGGAAATATAACGATTTTCATTTATAGTAACGCTTCTTCCCTCCTTCTTACTTTTTTTGAACTAAAACATTCGTAAGCATTATTTATTCCGGATACACTTACTTGACTTTTCGTCGGATGAGTCCGACCAGGTTCCGCTCTGATTCGCAGAGCTTAATCATGGTGAGCAGGGACGGAGCTCGCGTCGTCGGTTGCTCGTCTCTGATTGACCTTTCTTACTAAGTAGTATTAGACTTGTCGAGGTCGATAATCAAACATAAAAAATTACATACAGGCACACACATTGCTTCTGGCCCCACACTGGATACCCTGTGTCGTGGGAACCACAAACGGCGACATCACAATCATGTAAACCTCCAAGACCTGGTGTTTTTGTCTTGATGCCTTTTCAATTCGTTCTAGTATAAAAACTAGCGTTGGTATCACAAAACAGTCTGTTAATAATTTAAAAATGCACGTCTTCCGTGATATTTTGCAAGTGATATTCTTTTCACTTACTTTTTAAATTATCCCTGTTTTGCTTAGACCTTAGTTCTTGTGCACTAAGTGCGCTTTTTTTTTCTCGAAGTAGTAGATTTCTTTTAAGGGAGCCAAATTTTTTTAGGAAAATGCTGTGTTCAGGACGGGCATCCTCGTCCATCAGCTGCCAGGAGTCAGCCTCAGATCCTGGCTCCCAGCGAGCTGGAAAGCGTCCCACGCTGGGTTTGCCAGCTATTGGGCTTCGATTCTGTTAGTTCATTATAGTTCAATTACAGTGACACGTTCGGGTCATGTGACGTGTTTTTTTCAATTCCATTGACGCCTAGAATTACCAATACACGCGCGCGCGTCTATTTGAAGCAGCAATGGAGTAAAATCGACGCTTTCATCCAACTGTCACTGTATCACAATGCATTAGGAGATTATAGGCCCTCTTTTCTCGGGAACAGTTTTACCCCACCCATAGTTGTTTCGACGGGAAATTGGCCGGACCGGGAATATTTTTTTCTTCACGAACATGATGGTGAAAGGCGTTTTTAGAACACTAATCGGGGATAGCAAAAATGGCGTCTTTCTTTTAAGCTTAATAAGAAAAAAACCCCGTGAACTATTTATTTTATTTTCTTAAACAACTGTGCTGATTTGCTACCCAAAATAGTTGAAAAGAAATGGAGTATTTTTTATTATAACGGGAACATTTCTGGAATCGCGAAAAACGTGTGCGCTGTTTAATACCTACATTTTTAAAATCGAAAATGACACCTTTTCCTTGATGTCAAAATTGTTGTTGAAAATTGTTTTACGGTCGACTAGTGAGCATCTGACGGATTTTTTATACACCATGTATGGGAATGCGCCGGTGACATCCGTATACGGGAAAAAAATATTCCCAGAAAATTTTGTTAAAGGTTCCCGGGAATAATATTCCGGACGCGAGTTTTCTGTTACGCTGTAACAAACACTTAGATAGCTTGTAGGGTAGATAATGCTCCTATTGTGACGTTTATTTGTAGGTATGTTTGATATGGTCTATTTTAGGGTTTTTTTTAGTGCTGCAGTAAGCTGGTCAAATGAATTCGCTTGTGGCTTGATCATAATATCACCACCGTTCCCAGTCTATACTTCATAGGTTTAGGTGCTTGACTAAAGGTAAACAATCTGAATAACTTTTATTGAGATATACAATTTTAAAATAAAAATTTTGTAAATTAAATGTAATTTTAGAAATTGCATTTAATTTCGCATGGAATTGGTAATGTGTAAAGATTTTGGTCTAAGGTAAAGTGTACATTTCAATAAAAAGTATCAAGATTGTTACCTTTAGTTCAGTACCTAAACCTATGAAGCATTTGGTTGAACAGTTTTGTCAATTAAAACCAACTTCACTATTTCTCCCCTTTTAACCGTTGTCACACCACTATGCCCCCACTAGTGACATCATTCATTTCATGAAACACAACTGTAGCAAAGGCTGATAACCCACTCATCCCAGCATTATTAATAGGTACTAATAATAATTCTTGGGTTTGCGGAATAAAGCACATAAGTCAAATTGTCGAAAAATTTGTTCTGTACAACATGAATAGATTAAAACAGTAGTTTGATTATTTTTTGTGGAAAAACAAGTATGTTCAATTGATCGTTTCACGAATGCTTTCTGTTAATGTAGTAAACATAATAAAAATGGTTTAGAGTAATTTAAAAAAAAGGTTTAACTGACTGACTCAAAATGTAGTGTTTTGGACTTACGTGCGTTAAGTCCGCCGACCCTAGAATTAATTATTAACCAAGGTGCCTCGCAGAAACTGGTGACTGCTAAATTTTTTTCCCGATTCGCCATGTTTTCCCATCCCCGCTTTCGAAATTTCCCCCATTTTTCCCCCGTTTCCTCGTGGTCCTCCTGATTTGTCCTACTAGTAAGACCACGTGGGAGACCTGATTCTGTCTGTCCTACTATGTGCCTAGTAGCTGTTGTCATTTATTTAAACCACCTGTATATTCAATGGTTCCGATTCGTAATGGTTTTTACACTAAAACGAAACATAAGAGGGATACAAAAAAAAAACAAGAGGTCCCATTGCGAATCGGAACCATGGAATATACCGGTGGTTTAAATAATCGACAACAGCTACTAGGCACATAGTAGGACAGACAGAAATAGGTCTCACTCGTGGTCCTACTAGTAGGACAAATCGGTAGGACCACGAGAAAACGGGGCATTTTTTATCCTCGAAACCACCACCCAGAAACTGGAGCGTCTAATGGGTTGATCAGGACCGGGCGCGTATCTCAAAATGTGACCAACTGTGACATGAACGGGGAGTGGGGTAAAATAACCCCGAAATCAGCGTGTACTTTATGGATGACCCCTAACCAAGTTTGGCGTTATTCCACAGTTTGAAGCCCATTTTGGTTAATATATTGCTCAAATCTTAGTTTTTATCATCGTAGACATGACAAGTTCGGTTACTTAAATAGGTAAGAGGTCAGATTTCACTGTTAAATTAACTGTAGTTTACTGTAATTTCTGGATTAATTAATGGATGTTTGTTGTCGTTAAGGTTTGCTCCGAGAATAGGTGCATCGAGTTTAGTTTTTGGGTAGTTCTCATTTCGGGAAGCAAGCGGTCACAACCGTGGAGGACATTTCTAACCCAAATAATATTCTACCTTAGGTGTTTGCAGTTAGGGTGACTAGTATAAATATAATTTATTTCATGGGGAGTCATTACAATCCTGGAAATACGACGTAGTGACATTTTGTTTTTCAAATTGGGAACCGACATTTCACACAAATTTGGCATGGAGGCGTTCTAAAAGTATTTTGTGTACCCTACGCATAATATCGGAGTTAGTAAATTAAGAACTATACTGAAAAAAATGATTAGCAGAAGTATGAATTAAATTAAATAATATGTGTATGTGTAAGTTAGTTTAAAACTAGATTGTAATGCTAATTAAGAACGAAAACATATTAAGGTGCATTTTTAAAAGTGATATACACAAAACTGAATACAAAATTTTCATTAAATTAAAAGTGGTAGTGGAAGTAGTGTAGTGTAACACAAAGTTAAACTAGTGTTCGAATGTCGTCCCTATGCCCTTTGAAATAAGGTGTACAGCCGACCACACATCAACCTTGAGGCTGCCGTTACCTGGCATGTCTCGCTAACGTTTTTAATTATTTTAAGAAAATAAGTGAACTTTTGATAAGTACTGTCTGGGGTTTTTAGTTTTTTAGATAACCTAGTTTTTGATCAAGAAAAGTTAATAATTTTGGAAACAACTTTGTTATAAACGAAATTCAAATATTTTATTCATAATTTAAAAAACATATTTATTGCCAAATTAAATATGCTACATTCATGTGGATTAATAATTACTAATCCACAAAATGCTTACTTTTTGTATACATTATGTGGAAAAGAATCTAACAAAGAAGCACCACGTTTACCTATTATTTTAAAACAGTTTTAGCTTAATTAACTAACTTAAGAATAGAAAAACCAGAATTTGTTTAAAATTACTGTAATTTCTTTTTGCTCAACAAACCGGATCCTAGCAGATATGGTTATCAAAAGTATACTCATTTTATTAACAAAAATTTGTAGATTGTGCGGACGTAAAGGCATGACAAGGTGGCGTAACTTTCAATCGTAAAGTTGCCAATAAAACTAAGTAGATGATAATGTAAAGGTTGATGAGGTGTACTGTTCTTCAAAAACCGTGGAATATGTTTTTAAAGCGCGATTAGTCTTCGGCACAGTCATGCCTAGACTATGCCTAGTTCAATTTGGAAATTAATTCGACGGTTTTGCCATCAACTCATTTCAAAGTGGCAGTAATATTGCTAGATTTTATTGAAAATATATCTAGTGGAATTCAAATTGAAAAAAAAAAATAGAATGTAATGAGATTAAAAACATCACTGCGTTAAAAATACGAGGCGTACAATTTGTAAAATGTACATAAACTACTGACTTAAGAATTTGTAGATTTTCTAAGATTGTCATTGTGTTATGACAAAATAACAAATGGCTTTGTGTTGTTTTTTTGAATTGAGAAATTCACTAATTAAATACTTATGTAACGTTCTGTCAGGCGTTTTTCTGAGAAATTTGAAGAGACAGCACTACAGTTAAGTAGTTAGCGAAATTCTCAATTGAGAAACGATAATAATATGTCGTAGGTAAGCATTATAACAGCATTTTGATTAACTATAGAAAAATTATAATGTTTATGTTGAATTTGTGTCTGCCGACGCACATCTTTGATATGCGGCATGGTCTAGGCATGGCAAACCTCCCGCCTGTTATCTAGAAATGGTAAAGAAATGCACTTGTTTGATTAAAATATTATGATCATGTGCTAGCACAATTGGTTACCCACGGTAACAATTATTTATGTATCCGAGTAGTCTAATTGCAAGAAAAGGATTTCATTTTCTGCCTTCGATCCATAATATCGAAGTAGAAATATAAAATAAGTAATGCTATTCTAGTACAAACAATTTGTTTTTCTTATTAAGGAATGCGTTTCTGGGCATTTAGTTTTTTTTTCTTCTAATTATAGACGAGTCTCGTGACTCATCCACAATTAAAATTGGTTGGTTTTAACCAATAATTGGTTAAAACTTTTAAAAGTCTTTCGTGGAAAATTATTTCCGAAAATCGGTGGACCGGCAAGGCCTGGTTACCGGAACTTCGCCTAGAGACCGTTGTGGAATCGAGCCTTTAATAAATGTTTAGTTTTAATATTATTTTGTATTGTGATTGCAAGTTGCTATTTGATTGATTGAAAATTATGTATTCACGAATAAAATTGGAATGTGACGTCCTGTGTATTTTTTCATCTCTTATCTCCTATTCTGCGCACCAAGAACAGCCTTTAGAATGCTAATAATTGTCATCATCATCATCATCGTCATGAGCGAGTGCAATCGCAATAGGCTATTTGACAGTGAAAAAAACGCCGTCGTTTACTTAATTCACCTGGGTTAATGCACCCAGGTGAATTAAATATACTATTTGTAAACTTTTTTCACCTAGGTACATTAAGTATACTTTTAGTAAACTTTGTTCACCTAATTCACCTGGGTGCATTAAATATACTTTAAGTTAACTTTATTCGCCCAACCGTCTACTCATTTGATAGGTACCTATAGATCCTCTTTATCAATAAGTCACTGGCCACTTGAAAGTTTTGAAGTGGCATTTTAGTAATAGTTATTGTCACTATTGACAGTATGTGTTTCTAGTATCATCAATTTTACAATTTTCTTTCTTTTAGGGGTGCCATTCTAAAGAATTGAATTGAATTGAATCAATTTTCTTTGGTTTCTTGGTAATGTAAGGTTCATCTACGAATGAAAACGAAATAAAAAATATGACTGAATTTAAATATATAAATAGAGGGCGAGGTATGGTGTTATTGCATAGTGGAAGACATTTTAGAAAAAAAATATACAAATCTGGTGGCCATTGGTGGAGATGTTGTAATAATTTGACTGAAATGAAATGCACTGGCTCCATCACAATAAATGTAAGTACGTATTGTAATCTCAATATATAAAACGCAAGGTGGCATGCTCTAGTTCTAGTATATTTCTTTGTAAATCTTTAATCTATAGAAAGTCAGTCGTTTAATCTTAATTTCTTTGTTTCTTATTAGGGTAGTGAAATACTAAAAGAAAATGTACACGTAAGCAGCTGTGTTATGGATGCAGCAAGAAATACATGGGCAGAAAACTTGGGAATATGCAAAAAAAAAGTAGTATCCACCGATGAACCAGTACCTAAAATATTTGAGGAAGCTGCAAATGCATACTATAATACTGGATTTAATCTCGTGCTTGAAGAACCGTCTTTCGAAGACATTAAAGTCGGATTATATAATCCGACTTTAATGTCTTCGAAAGAAAGAAATAAGGCACTCAATGTACCCAAAAATGCCTATAGCTGTAATGATGACATAGCAGGAATAATGATTCCACAAAAATTTGAAGATTTCCTTATTGGAGATTATAATTCAGATGGAATAAGGATCTTACTATTCGCTACAAAGAGAGGTATTGAACTAATGGAAAAATTGCAACATTTTTTTGGAGATGGAACATTTAAGTGTTGCATTTCTCCATTTTGTCAAATATACTCCATTCACGGAGATTGTGGTAGTAGTTCGAATACCAACAACATAGCACCACTTGTGTACGCTCTTATGTCAAGCAGGGATACCAAATCGTATCGGTTATTATTTGAAATTATAAAATCCCGAATAAAAGAATGGAAGCCTCTTAAATATACGTGTGACTTCGAAAGTAGTACTGTTAAAGCGATTCAAGAAGTATTCCCAAAAGTTAAAGTCAAGGGTTGTTATTATCACTTTCAAGAGTGTGTGATAAGAAAGGCAAAGTCGTTGAAAATATTTAACGCAAAACAAAATCGACGTTGTGTATTTTTGTGTCGCAGTCTTGCCTTGCTACCGCGTGCCAACATTTTTGAAGGATGGAAATACATTGAGGAGCAATTTAACCATCACCAACACTTGCAACCCTTTCTTAAATATTTTAAGAGAAAGTGGTTAAGGCGAAACATTATAAAGACTTGGTCTGTTTTTGGAGAACGACACAGAACCAACAAATGTAGAAGGTTGGCATAGAATTTTGAGTAAAAATATTAAAAAGTACAACCGGAACCTCACAGATCTAATTATAGCTTTTAAAAAAGACGCCAATTCAAAACGTGTACCGAAGAAACGGCGATCTAGTGTAAAAATAAATGAACAAATGATTTGCGAGGCGCAGATGAGTCTACTGGATGGACATATAACAGTGGGGCATTTTTTAGAAATCGTCCGTTAATCATTTAAAAATATATGTGTCTTCATCCAACGGGAACAGTAGCTACATTTTCCTGAAAAAAACATTTTCAAAACAGCAACTGTTCCCGTTGGATGAAGACTAGTGTGTCTAAAATGTAGGTAAGACAATAGGTGAATAAAGTTTACATAAAATTTACACAGTATTTCAATTAGTACGTAAAACAAGGACAGGTGTTTACAATTTACTATTAGTTTACTTAATTCACCTGGGTGCATTAACCCAGGTGAATTAAGTAAACGACAGGAAAAAAACACTATTATTTATACCTATTCGTAAAAATTATTTGTCTTAAACCCGCTTTAAGGCATTTTAACTAAAAATAACAATTCGTCAGTTACGTGGATTGGCCGATTCTATGATGACGTCACATGCTAGTAAAAATGGCGTCTGTCATTAATTCTTTCTAATAGGTTCATTGGTTGGTTTACCGGGAAGTGACGTCATAATCCTGTGCGACCCCCATAATATTGCCGAAGATAGCGTTTTGGCGGCTTATTTGAAAAGTAATATTCGTTTGCCTTTTTAGAAGAAATACACGAAGGAATTTAAAATGACCAGGACTTCATGAACACCAACAAACAATATGAGATGGCTTTCCGAAATCGGTCAAATACTACAATATCAAACATAAAAAAATATCAAATACTAAAGTACTACATACATACAGCACATGTCATGCCACCCTCGAGGTTTTCCACGTTTTCTATTTTAGTGGGATACCCCACAGACCTACTTTCCTCATTGGAGATACCCTATGCGAGCGGCACTATATCGGACAGCTTCCTAAATGCCATAGCATGCCTTCGAGGGCCCTGTCTCAGATCTTCTGAGGGCTCTGTAGAGTCTGACAAGCGAGTCCTGGGACGCGATTTATTTCGAATTCTTCATATGGCCACACTCTGACTGTCAAACTTAGGTATTTCAGCTGCAAGTAGTACATCCCAAACAGTTTGATACTCGTCCCAGATTTAAACAAGAAAAAAACTTTTGTTTCTAGTCAACATAATTTTACCTATGTTTTAGTATATACATACGAGTAATAATGTTTTAAAGCAAACATAAATTATTTCTTCTTGTAAGGTCTGTCGGATGACGAAAATGTTAAACGTCAGATCGAAGACTTAGTCAAACAACTCAAAGATGTTGAGAAAAAAGATATGAATCAGATCATGATCATGGTTCAGTATTAAGAAATGTTTATAAGTTTATGTGGTCATCATCAGGCTATATTAGTCCACTGCTGGACATAGCCCTCCCCTAATGAGCGCCATAGCGCCCTGTCTTCAGCTTGCCGCATCCAGCATCTGCCTGTAGTCCTTCGCAGATCGTCATCCCACCTGGTTAGAGGGCGTCCTACACTACGTTTGCCGAGTCGCGGTCTCCTCTCAAGAACACGTTTACCCCAGCGGTTGTCGGTTCTTCGCGAAATATAGCCAGCCCACTGCCACTTCAGCTTGCTAATTCTCTGAGCTATGTCGATAACTTTGGTTCTCTGTCGGATGTATTCGTTACGAATCCTATCCTTCAGAGAAACTCCGAGCATAGCTCTCTCCATAGCTCGCTGAGCGACTTTAAACTGGTGGACCAACCCTTTCGTGAGTGTCCATGTCTCGGCTCCGTAGGTCATAACAGGTAGGACACACTGATTGAAAACTTTCGTTTTCAAGCATTGCGGTATGGATGACGAGAAGGCCCGGCGTAGTTTCCCAAACGCTGCCCAGCCCAGCCGGATCCTCCTCTTGGCCTCCTTCTCGAAATTGTTTTTACCTAACTGCAGAATCTGCCCGAGGTAAGTGTATTCGGAAACGATTTCGAGTAGGTGACCATGTACGACGACCGGTATTGGATCAATGTGACCATTGATCATGACTTTGGTTTTATCCAAATTCATACCAAGGCCGATGCGTCGCGAGGCTGATGGTAGGCTGGCCAGCATGTGGTTCAGCTCCTCTAGCGACTCCGCCATTAAGACTATGTCATCTGCGAATCGCAGGTGTGAGATGTAGTCGCCGTTTATGTTAATGCCCTTTTCTTTCCAGTCCAGCGTCTTAAACATGTCTTCCAACTCATGGTGGCGGCTTCGTACAGACATCTCAACACCTCGATGTAACGATAGTCTACTTGGCATCGCTGTAAGGATTCCAGAACAGCCCAGGTTTCGACAGAGTCAAAGGCCTTCTCATAGTCCACAAAAGCAAGACACAGGGGCTGATTATACTCCTCGGTCTTCTGTATAATCTGCCTCACTGTGTGAATGTGGTCTATGGTGCCATATCCTCCGCGAAACCCGGCCTGTTCCGGCGGCTGGAACTCGTCGAGTCTTCTGGTGAGACGATTCGTGATCACTCGTGAAAACAGCTTATAGACATGGCTCAGGAGCGAGATGGGTCTGTAATTTTTAAGAAGAGTCTTGTCACCCTTCTTAAAAAAGAGCACCACCAAACTCCCGCTCGATGCCTTTGGAGTTCTCCCACTGTGAAGGACGGCGTTGAAGAGCTTTTGTAATTCCTGTATAACAGGGGCTCCTCCAGCTTTCAAGAGCTCTGATGTTAATCCGTCCTCACCGGAGGCTTTTCCATTTTTAAGCTGCCTCAGAGCTAGCACGATCTCGTCTTGACTGATGTCAGGCAGTTCGTCGGTGTAGTGGCGCGTCAGGGTGGCTCTGGAATCTTGGTCGTCTCTTTGGGAATAAGGGGCATGTGCAGCGTATAATCGGCCATAGAAATCCTCTATCTCGGCGGAGATCTCCGGCTTCGACAATACGGTCCTCCCGTCGTGCGTTGTAAGCTTCGTCAGGTGGCTCTTGCCAAGCTGCTGAGTGAATACTTTGGACCCTCGGTTTTGCTCTATTGCCTCTTCAATGAGGCGTGTGTTGGAGCTCCGAAGGTCGCGCCGTACCATCTTCGCAATTTGCTTGTTCAGGTTTGACCTCTCTGACGAAGTCGCTTGGGTGGTTTCCCGTCTTTTTGTCAGCAACCGGAGAGTCTCAGCCGAGAGTTTGGATTTCTTGCCTGTCCGCTGCATTTTGCAGAACTTGATGCCCTCGTCCCTAAGAGTTACGACCAGATTGTGTAGGGTCTCGTCAGCGTCGTCGGTGGGCTCCAAGGCAACAAGTCTATTCCCGAGAAGCTGCTGGAACTTCTCGGTGCCCGCCATGATTTGGATTGGGTTTGGTCGGAGCGTGGACTTCATCAGACGGTTTCTCTCAAGCTTCAAGTTGATATTCAGAGAGCCTCGGAGAAGTCGGTGATCAGATCCGGTATTAAACCTGTTGATCACTATGAGACATCTCTGAATATATGCTTGCTATCCGTCATGATGAAGTCGATCTCATTTTTGGTCACAGTGTCGGGGCTTTGCCATGTCCACTTCCTTTGAGGCGGACGGCAAGTTTATGTGGTGCATCTTTATTATCCCTGTTTTTGGTGGAGTGGAAATGTTGGTTTTGATGTAGTTAATGTTTTCGTTTTGTTTATATTTATTTATGTTTGGACAAAATTCATTGGAGACTCCAAACTAATTAAACAAATAATCAAGTTAAGCAAAAGTATCAAGATGGTTTATTCAGACGATATGCAGGGTTATCAACTAAAAGATTTTTACGCCAAAAGCTTGAGCCACGACTCACTTGTCGCACTCTATCAAATAATTATTTGGGCGCCCAAATGAAGGGTTTTTCACAAAAGAAACGAAAATTCGTGCATTAAAAATAAATAATTATTGATTATAAGTTATCACTTCCTCCTCTTTTCTTGCCTTTATTTGGGCAAATTGATCTATAGCTGAAGACGATTTCAGATTTTGACATTGATTCAGACATTGTGGATAACATTTTACTATCACTTGGGTACTACTGCAACGAGCACAGACGAGCAAATATTCATATGAATATTCACAACGAGCGAATATTCAATGTCAGTCGCTGCCTTTCAAAGGGATTCGCCATTCGACAGCCGAGTGGAGCGCTCGGCGCTCGTCTTATCGAGCTGCCAAGGACCTCTTATATTATAATATAAATACGAGTACATACATCCATGCGAGCTGCTCGGCTCTCGGCTCGCTATACTTAGCTACCTCCTGGTCGACTGTAAATAAATGGTCAATAAAAATACTTCTAAGGAAAATAGACTTTGTGTTCCCCTACACGATTTCTTTCGGTCAATAGTGTTCGGGCTTTAGTGCGTCGGTCGGCCTTTTGGTTTTCGGGCTTATGAACGATCGGGATTTGAAGTTAGAGCAGGGCTAATGATGCTTCGGTAAATTAACGAATCGGGCATGTGTCTTCGGGCATATGTTATTCGACTATTGGTCATCCGGTCTACGTAGGGAACCCGAGTATTGGAGATCTTGGTAGGTAAAAGGTAACGTAATGAATAAGGGACCTAAAAATGTCCATCTATCATGTACCCGCCACCTAGTGACAAATAGGAACATTAAAATCGAACTTTCAGCTATTGCTCGTTAGATGGCAGGATTTCACGTAGGCTGTATGAGACAATTCCCACGCCTAGTAACAAATCCAAATAAAAATCTGCACTTTCATGACGCCATGACAGGTCACGTGATGTAAATTTTTGTCGGGCATGCGCGACGGTCGCTGAATTTCCGAGTGATTTTTGAAACGGTGAGATCTTTTATCGATAAATATTATTTCATTTAAAAAGCTCAGAGCGTTTTTTTGGGACTGTGTGTTCGAGTAGTTTAATGCAAGTGACAGTGCTATCGGATAATTGGTGCGAAACGGGAAGTGTTTTCAGTTGCAAAGGTCATCTCTAAATGGGATTGTCTGGCCCCCGCAAATGGTTTTTATTCCTTACATTTCTACGCTTGGGCATTATTTTACACGTCTAGCTGCACAGAAACGTCTCGCCGTTCGTAAATAACAACGTTTTGTTCTATTATTCGGCTTGAAAACGCAATTATCACAGCATCGTCGACGAATATTCTCTTCATTTGACAGTTCGCGAACGCTCTTTGTCTGCGGCACCGCACAAAGTTGCATATTTTGCATAAATTTCGTCACCAAATACATCTGTATGTACCTGAACCCACACTAAGACCTCACACTCCTTCCACTTCGTCATTTCACCTCCAAACAATCTGCCGACAGGATCGCTTCGCTGTCTCAATACGGCCGAGATGGTAACCGATATTTCGTAAAAATTTCACTCCATACATCCGCACACAAGGCTGTTTTCCATGGCAAACGTGTGTAGCACCTTGTATATTTAAATTCAATGAGAAATTGACATTCTGTGACTTCCCCTTATACAATTAAATTGATGACATCACTCTAGGCCTCCAAAATGTATACACACAATCGGCCTAAGCACATATAGCAAGTGAGACGTATGTTTCGTACATTAGTCATGCTATCATACAATAATTGTTTATTGTCACCATAATAAGGTTTCTTGTCAAGTTAAGAATTTTATAGAAGGTACAAGGCCTAAGGTAAATTAATTGGCATTACTTTTTCCATCTTTTTAGCTTGACATCCTTCAACTATAACCGTTATACCTAATTAGCAATAGCTTTCAAGAGTATTGGTTATTAAAAAGAGAGGTAGCTTTCTAAATCTGTGAATATTATACGAAACAGTTGAATCATCTGTTATTAGATAATGTATAACATTGGTGGACTTTCTCTTTCAATACAGGTACATAAATGTGCAAATTAATCTATAGATTCAAAATTAGCATTGGTGCCTTGCTACATATTTGTATATTTAGTAGATTTGACAGTTAACCTTTTACTTGGGTTGAGATACGTCTTTTATCAGTACTAACAAGATTCTATCCTTGGTATCTCCCAACTCCTAAGTATCTCTTAAGTGAGAATAAATCTATTCCAGTCATGACTGTAGAGGCTCAGGCTAAGGCACCAGTTGCTTAACCCGCGAGCATGCGCCAGGGTATCTCGTACCCTGAAATCTCATCCCATTATCTTTCAGTTATAAGTTCATTTATGTTCCAAAGAGTATTGTTTTGGTTAATTGTTAATTTTTGTAAACCTCTAAACTTTTTTTCCTATGTATTAAGCTCTGTGAATCGCAGTGAAATTTTGATCCGGACCAAAAATTTACAAGATTTACATTTGTAGAGGGTGGGCTCTGTAGTGACCCAGGTTTTATTCCGAGTACAGGTATGTACCTATGACTTTGTTTTCTGAGTTTTCTACATTGGTCAACTTATAGTAGCAAAGCAAAGGAAAAAATAGTGAGCAAACCTGGATGTCTGAGGTATTTAGCGCTCGATACGTACAATAGCCCAACTACGAGGCTAAGTGCAGAAATTGCAGGTCTAACTAGACATAATTATGTCTTCCTCTCAGTTCATGGATTAAATATGAAGGATTATTAAATAAGTTATCATCATGAACCAATATGTCCCTACTGAGGGGCACGGGTCTCTTCCCTGAGGAAGGTGTAGGCCATACTCCACCACGGGGGCCAAGTCCGGATTGGTACAGGCTTGTAAGACAAGTGGCTGATCTTACTGTCAAGACGTTCTAAGCCAAGTGTTCAAGCCGCCCTAAGGCCTCCGACTTGGCTTAACAACTGCCGTCTATCAACGTTAGCCAGCAACAACTGCTTAACATGTCTTGCGAAGCACGGAACCGGTCAGAAAAATGCCACTAGCGGTAGTCATCGACGGTGACCCATTCATGCACTGAACGCGCCCTATGTTGCTTAACCTTCGTGATCTCTTAAAATCATTCAGGCGGCCGGGCTACGAGCGATGCGATTGTTGAAGAACTTAGTTGTTTTTAAAGAACGCTCGCTCAGAAAGAAGCTCCCAATATTGATTAGAGTGATCTAGGGCGCACCAGTTCAATCAGTGCGTCCTACCCGTCATGACATACGGTGCCGAAACGTGGACACTCACGGTGGGGCTGATCCACAAATTTAAAGTCACTCAGCGTGCTATGGAAAGGGCTATGCTAGGGGTTTCTCTGAAAGATCGAATTCGAAACGAAGTCATCCGACAGTGAACCAAAGTCACCGACATAGCCCACCGAATTAGCATGCTGAAGTGGCAGTGGGCCGGCCATATCACCCGAAGAACTGATAACCGATGGGGTAGAAGAGTTCTTGAGTGGAGACCGCGGATCGGTAAACGTAGTGTAGGACGTCCTCAGACTCGGTGGAGCGATGATCTTCGCAGGGCGGCTGGCAAGAGCCGGATGAGAGTAGCCGAGGACCGTGCTCAGTGGCGTGCAATGGGAGAGGCCTATGTCCAGCAGTGGACAACCGTAGGCCGATGATGATGATGAGGGCGCACCAGTGATCTAAATCCATCGCGTTACTTAGATCAGTGTGGCACGCTGCTTTGCAGACCGCACCGATTCTATAGGATTACTAATGGTTGACCAAAAAATTATTGACAAATGGTCATTCGACAAACAACGTTTAACCAAATGTTCATTTGGCAAACGAGACATTTGACAAAAGTATCATCTTACAAAAACTCACTTAGCAAATGATCCATTAGCAAACACTACATTTGTTAAATGTTTTGAATATTAAAATGTCAATTGACCTTTTTTAATTTCACCAAATAATATGTTTCGCAAATGAAGCATTTGTCCAAATGTCATTTAACAAAATGTTGAACGCATCAAAGTAGAGTCTGTTTTCGATCTTACATAGAGAACCTAACGCTCCGACGCGCTCCGCTTCGCTACGCGCGTCGTCGCACCTATATTTCTGTTGTCACGTATTCTTTACATCGCCGACCCCCCGTTCGTAAGATTGATTAATAAACGAAACATTTGTCAAATAATACATTTTATCAAACGTTTTTAGACCAATAGTAGTTTTGTCTGATAACTCAGTTGTTAAATGTTCATTAAGTAAAATAATTATTTGTAAAATGTAAATTTAAGTGTTGATCATTTGGATAAGTGAGTCATTTGTAAAATGATTAGTAGTAAAATGATCAATTGGCGAAAGCATTTTTTGTCAAACATTGTTTGTCAAGTGTAATTTTGTCAAATGACTTTTGGTCAAACAGCAGGACCCCGATTCTATAGTGAGATGTTGTAATGGGGTTAGCTCTTCGAGCACTGACATTAATGTGGCATTAGGCATTATCATTACAATGGTTTTTAGTTGTGTTTTCAAGTTCATAGCACAACTATTCCTAACAGTACATAATCTCACTGAAGTGTAGTGTTTGGCTTAACAACTGCCTTCTCTATCAACGTTAGCCAGCAACCGGTCAGAAAAATGCCACTAGCGGTAGTCATCGACGGTGACCCATTCATGCACTGAACGCGCCGTATGTTGCTTAACCTTAGTGATCGTTTAAGATCACTCAGGCAGCCCAGGCTACGAGTGTGTTTATGGATTTGTTTTATTTGTTGTTGTTATTAGGTCTACACACTTTTCATATCTTTACATGTTTACTAGCTGACCCAGCAAACGTTGTTTTTTTTATTCAAAACCAAATTTTTTATTCGCTTAGGGTGATGAAAAATAGATAAAAATCTATTCTCAAATTTACCGAATATACATACATGTAAAGTTGCATGAAAATCGGTGAACCCGTTCCGGAGGAGTATTAACATTGTAGTAACATTGAGACATGAGAATTTTATAATACATGTTTATGTTTATTTATTAGTAGCTTAAATCTACTCTGAGTCCGATGATTACAGCAGTAAGAAATGTCATACTCTACAAATTTAACGACAAGCTGCCTAATGAGGGTAGAGACAATGTGACTTCCCACATCAACAAGAAGAAAGTTATGTGGGAATTTCCTCCATAACAATATGTTTTAGCAGCCAAACACTGATACGAGGTTTGGTGTAGTTGCTAAGGTTGAGAAAATGGGTTAATGAATGCCATATCTTAGGAGAAGGGAAGTGTGCACGGTTGTATAGATAGATTACCCTCACAGCAAAGTATTGATCATTTTAAGAAACTAATTTCGCAATTTTTTTCGGAATTTCGGTATATTTTCGCTATTTTAAGTATTTTTCTAAAATTTTTGTGTTTGTGACGTCATCGTAGTATGATAAACAGATAGTATCTCCCTGCTTAAAAAAAAACAAATGTCGTTAACGTCAGTTGATTTGGATTGTTTTTTTTTTGTAAGAGACTTCACACACGGCAGCTATAATATACATTACATCCCAGGATGTATAGCTTAGTGACCGCTCAGTACCTTTAAGATACGAAGATGTAAAGATGTATATTATAGCTGTCGTGTGTGGTCTCCTGACAATTTCTATGGAAAGATGTAATGAGATATATCGTGCTATAATATACATTTTAACCTTATAGCCGCTGTGTGTGGAGTCCCTAAGAAATTCAAAGGATTAACACTAATACCGTCTTTGCTGACGTCATAGAAAAATAATTTTATGTCAAGGCTTTTTATTGAATGTCTTAAAAAATATAGACTTACTTACAAATCTGGTAAATAGAAATTGTACTGAAAGGATAATTGGGTATTTGACAGGATGTCAAATGAGTTACTTTTAAAACGGAATTTTGTACTTGTGACGTCACATTTCAGAGCACTCTTTTTATGTTTCATCTATTAAAAATTTTTAATAACTAGTATATGATTAAAATAAATACATTTTCCGAGTCATTTTGTAATTTTTGTTTTAATCGAGCATCTCAAATAATTTATTGTTGATAGTGTCAAATACCGTATTCTCAAATGTTTTTGATATTTCCGTTTGTTCCGATTTGTGAAAGTGGTGTATGAAAGTGAATTGGTAAAACGACGCGTCTTCCCGTGCCCTATGTCCTTGCTAAGTCTCAGGCCTTACAAACATTTCACTAACGCAAATCTCGTGCTGCAGAATTGCAACGATAATGAAACTGTCCTTGTACAATAATTTGCTATGCTCGGAGTGTCTTTGATGTATCGCATTATTAGTAACGAATGTCACTGCCTTATCGCTTACGGCATTTAGATAGTAGCCGAGGTATTTATGACCTAAGGTCTGCTGTAGAAGTAAACACCGATGACAGTAATAACATAATAATAACATTTACATACATGCACTACTTTGGACTTCAGAATAACCCAATTTGCCCAATAACCCAAATAAAGCATGGAAATAAAGCAAATGTAAACCAGGCCTTAGACTAGCTTTCGCCCGCGACTCCGTCCGCGTGGACTTTAGTTCAAAATTTTGCAACCCCGTTCACTCTCTTAAGGGTTAAATTTAGATAAACGGTGAAACACGTGTGTTCAATCAATTATTGTGTTGAAGAGTATTTATTTTATGTTTCATGAAAATTAGACAACATTCTTTATATACCTCCCATACAAATTTTGGCAACCCTTTTCGCTTCCTTAGGGGTTGAATTTCCAAAAATCCGGTCTTGTTCCTTGCCTACATTATAAGACCCTCTGTGCAAAATGGCTGGCTGGGCGTTGATGAGTGAGTCAGTCAGGGCTTTGAATTTTATTTATTAAGATAGATATATTACTAGCTGACCCCACTTGGTCAACTTCAGTCATCAAAATCTCAGCCACCATCTTGAAATCTCGAAATGTCGGATTTTTCTGGTATACCTGGGTCCTTCGACAACCCGACGCCGTTGAGAGCGTGTCTCCAGCATGCGCCCAGTTGGGTGCCGACTTTTTTGCGCAGAGGTCTAAAAAATGGCCTATTTTCGGGAGTCTATAGCTCGGCCGCCATTTTGAATTTCGAACACACAAAATTTGTTTTCTTAATCGGATCATACAAAGAACATTCTATCAAAATTTGGTTAAAATCGAACAATAAACAACAGAGATAGCATATTTGTATGAGAGAAGGCGTTCGAAATTCAAAAATCGGCTTCATAGGATAGCTGTAATATGCACCTTCCGAACACTATTCTCATACAATTTTTTTCTCTAAAACCCACCGTTTCTGAGAAAACATATAGATGATTAATCATTGAGTATACCGGATTGTAGCTTTATATGTATATTAGTAAAGATGCTATCAAATCATAGTTTAAGTAGTATGGTAAATTATTTTGTGTCCTTAGTATAAAAAATAAGTAGCGTGGCCAATTTAGTCCGTGAGCAGTGACTTTTAAGGTCAGCTCATTATTTCAATGCAATACATTGTTTAAATGAAGTTTAAATGAAAATAGATAGAATATTCTTTATTGTATGTACTGCTGAAGGTGTTTTTCTGTCGACCTGAGCGACCCCATCTTGTTATCTTCGCGTATTTATCGATGTTGTATGCACTGAGGTTCGAATGTCGACCTGCGATTTGTTTCCCATTACGTTGGCATTCACCTATAAAAAAAACGGCAAAAAATCATGTCTGTTGTATGGGAGCCGCATTAATTTTTTTTTATTCCGTTTTTTAGTGTTTGTTGTCATAGCGGCAACAGAAATACAGCATCTGTGAAAATTTCGCCTTTATTTTCAAAGAACTCTGTGACCACTTGCCATCTCCACAATCCCGGCGTTAGCAGAATCCTAACGATGCAATAAAAAAAGAATAAACATTTTTTTAAACATTACATACAGGCACACACATTGCTTCTGGCCCCACACTAGGATACCCTGTGTCGTGGGAACCAGAAACAGTGACGTCACAAACATCCAAGATCTGGGTTTCTTTTTTATGTCCCCAGCCGGGATTCAAACCCAGGACCTCTCGCATGTTAGTCAGATGCGCTAACCGCTGCGCCACAGAGGTCGGAAATTTTAAAATCACTTCACCCAGTCTACATTGCTTTTCGTATCAGTCGCAGTAAAATGTTAGCTCTAACTATGGTCTGGCAATAGACACTGCTTCAATGTATTGTTTCAATGAGCAAATTGCTATTGTCTGCTCTTATGATGTCATACCGACAGAATGCAGGTCAGGACGCGCATAAGGCTGCGATTCCACTGGGCGAAGCGGAGCAGAGCGGAGACGAGCAGTACCGTGATTCACCAATCACATAGCGGAGTGGAGAAGAGATGTCAATCATAACGTTAATACTACGAATTTCTACGATTTAGACTTGCAAAATTAAGTTAATACTTCCTTTATGGGGCACTGTATAAGGTTCTACAACAAAATACCCCAAGATATATTAGAGTTACCTCTATCGGGGCTTAAGAATTGTGTTAAGCACACTCTTTGTAAAAAAGCTTACTATAAACTCAACGATTATTTAGGAGACAAGTATGTCTGGCATTAAACAGTAGTTTAATATTAAATGTACCTATTTTAGAGGATAATTGTGTCTATTGTGTCTATATTCCAAGAGTATTTTTTTTTTAAGATTGTTAATTAGGTTAAAACTGTTTTGAAAAGAATAAAAATTTGGAGTTTCTTTGTTAGTTTCTTCTCCACGTAATCTATTAATTGTGAAACTAACAAAGACGTTCATAAAGTAAACATTTTGTTTGTACTGTGGATAAAATATTTTTTTTTTTTTTTTGGATTTCAAGCCATGTGATTGGTGAATCACGGCCACTTTGGAAACCAAAGGTTCGAAACCAGCTTCGAAAACAAAATTATTTTTCTTTATTCGAAACCAGGTTTCCTAATAAGAAAAATAATTCTGTTTTCGAAGCTGGTTTCGAACCTTTGGTTTCCAAAGTGGCGGAAAGGATCACGGCACTACTCGTCTCCGCTCTTCTCCGCTCCGCCTCAGTGGAACCGCAGCCTTATGTTCTTGCTAAGCCGTAAATACACTTTGGGTCGGTTTCTGAACTGAGATTTTCACTAAGAAATGCTTAGGTAACGTTCTGTCACGCTCTTTTCTGAGAAATTTGACGAGACAGCAAATACAGTTCGAAATTCTCAATACAGAAATGGGCCCTATGAACCGATTGCGTGTTTTTTATAATCTGTACAGTCACGAACAATAATATATACACACTGTCACATTTTCTAAAAGTCTTAACTTAAAACAATCTAGAAAGAAGTACGACAATTTGTCTTAAATTATGTATCCAATGGTTAGATAATATAGGACAAATTCTCGTACACATGTACAGTACAGAACAAAATGTATACGTCGTACAAAATGTGACAGTGTGTATATATGTATTATTGCTCGTGACTGTACCAGGTCAAAGTTCCTTAAATATAAACAAAAAAAAAGTATAGTGAATGAAAATTCCAAATTAGTTTAAATTCTCTGATTGTACTGCTATAGTATTTTGAATGCCACTTGAATTTTTTATTAAAAAATGTTTATTAAATTCTAAATATTATATTTGGTAGGTCTGAGAATAGGTCGTAGGCCAATAAAATGGCAAAACAACGTTTGTCGGGTCAGCTACTAATAAATAATAATAATGAAGAACGTTTAACAAATTTGATAACATAACATAACATTAATAACGATAACGTTTAACAAGGGTTTGTGTACATCTGAAGAACTTTGATCCGGTACAGACTGTAAACGTTAATTAGTAAGTGTTGGATCTCTAATGATATCTTTTTGTTTCAGTTCATATCTTCACGCCTCTCCCACCAAAGGGAAGATGTGACATCAAAACTAAAAGAATAAGGTTTTTTGTATGAATTGTATGGACTTTGGACTTGATAAACTGTGTCTGGTTTAAAATGTGAGTATCGATTTCAATTATTTTACATAGTTTTTCTTAGATAAGATGTTAGTATATAAAACTTTGTTTGACCGGAAAAAAAGAAATAACACAAAAAAAATACAAAGGTTCATAGTACAATTGGTTGCCGTATTACTATAAGCGATTTATTCCAGACAACCTTTCGATTGAAAATTATAAATAAACAAACAAACACTTACACACAGGCACATACATTGTTTCTGGCCCCACACTAGGATACCCTGTGTCGTGGGAACCAGAAACAGCGACATCACAAACATGTAAACATCCAAGACGTGGGTTCTTTTTTGTCCCCAGCCGGGATTCGAACCCGGGACCCGTATGGCAGTCAGATGCGCTAACCGCTGCGCCACAGAGGTCGTCAAATCGAAATCTAATCAAAATCAAAATTGTTTTATTGAGCAGTACAAAACTTAACAATATTTACAGTAACTCTGAACCCCAAACTAAATTAAATTGTAACTTGGGCCATAAGTCATAAGTTTCTTTATTCCACCCGTTCCTCACGGCCGGACCGCCTGCAGATGGCGCACTTCCCGCAGCCGGCCTCGCTTGAGGCGGCGCTGCCGCTGCGCCACAGAGGTCGTCATAAGTTTCATTATTCCACCCTTTCCTCACGGCCGGACCGCCTGCAGATGGCGCACTTCCCGCAGCCGGCTTCGCTTGAGGCGGCGCTGCCGCTGCGCCACAGAGGTCGTCATGAGTTTCATTATTCCACCCTTTCCTCACGGCCGGACCGCCTGCAGATGGCGCACTTCCCGCAGTCGGCCTCGCTTGAGGCGGCGCTGCCGCTGCGCCACAGAGGTCGTCATAAGTTTCATTATTCCACCCTTTCCTCACGGCCGGACCGCCTGCAGATGGCGCATTTCCCGCAGCCGTCCTCGCTCGAGGCGGCGCTGCCGCTGCTCAGCCGCCCCGACCTGCGACTGCGGCAGCAGCTCGGGGACCAGCTGCTCCAGTTGGTTCAGCGCGAGCCCGAGATCACCGTCGATGTGGCCGCCCAGCTGTTGGACGCTCTGGCCGCCTGGCTCAGTGGTGGCAACTTCAAGGTAGGCTCGCGAGTCGCAGATCAGGGGTGCATTGTGTTATTTCGGTGTGACCAAAACCCTTTCAGACCTGAGTGTGTATACTGAGTTTTTCATTTCACTTTCGATAGCGAGAGCGTTTGCTATTTGCATAGGAGTGACAAAGAGACAACTAGGTGGCGCGCTTTGTCACTGCTATACAAATTGCAAACGCTCTCGCCATCGAAAGTGAATGAGAAAACTCAGTATAAGCACTCTTGACCTTGACAATAACAATGGTTTTCTATTGTTGGAAAAATTACAGCTGAACTGTATTTTTTAAACACCAATGCTGCGGCCAGACACTCTGACAGCACCCGTTCACGAGCATAACGCAGGAGTCACACTACTAGGGGGCGTAATACTTCCTTTATGGGCCACTGTATTGTATAAGGTTCTACAACAAGATACCCAAGATTATATTAGAGTTACCTCCGATGCGGTTTAAGAATTGTGCTAAGCACACTCTTTGCAAAAAAGCTTATTATAAAATCAACGATTATTTGGAAGACAAGGATGTGTGGCATTAAATTAGTAGTTTTAACATTAAATTTAATCAGAGGATAAATGTGTCTAGTGTTCAACACATACAAGAGTAATATTTTTTAAGTTTGAAAGTTTGTTAATTAAGCTAAAACGGTTTTGAAAAGAATAAATGTGGAGTTACTTTTTTAGTTTCTTCTCCATGTAATCTATAAAATTTTGAGTTTGTTTACGTGTTCGAAAGGGAACCGGAATGATGTGTGATGAGTTTTTGCCTTAGTGTGGATAAGTTTGAATTAAACATTAATTAAATTATGTGAGATAACGTTTGAAAACTTAGCCGGCCGATCTTGTTATCTAGTTATGATATATGCAGCCAAGATGGCACGCTCCGGTGGCTGTGCCGGCCCATTGCGTTGGAACAATCGCTGCGCGCGGCCATACCCACACTGAGAGCTGCGATATGCCACTAGATCGAAACTGTTAAAAGTAAATCATCACCAGACCCCGTTATCTAATGCTCAGTTTGGGGGTAAGTGATGGGACAGTTGCGATAATCAATATGGATAAAAAAATAAGTTAATTTACTCACTTAATAACATATTAATTGATCTGATTCATATAACAGAGCTCTGCTACACTGTTTTTTAATAATGGTTACAATTTTTTTTTAAATTATACAACACTATAGGCACCTAGTACCTAATAAGTCGTCTCTGTACGATTCTATAATTTGTCGCCGTCCTATCTGATGAAAAAGCTGGAATTAATGTCTATAGCATTCACAAAATAAGAATTTTATTTTGACAAACAACCCTTTATAGTTAATTATGAATCGACTAATAATGTGAAGCAACATCACTATTTGCCCCCAAACTGAGCATTAGATAACGGGGTCGGATCATCACAATAAGCTATTTGACAGATTTCTGAAAACAATCTCGTATTTTTTGTTGGTATTCATGGAATCGTCAAAAAGTGGTTATTTTAAATTCTTTCGTGTATTTCTTCTAAAAAGGCATACGAACATTTTGAAATAACCCGCCAAAACGCTGTCTTGGGCAATATGCCGTCGCATAGGAACTTGGACGTCACGTGTCAGTAAGCCAACCAATGAACATAAGAACGATAAGAAATTAACAAAATCACTAGCATAATCATAAGCTGAAACTGTTTTGAAAAGAATAAATGTGGAGTTTTATTGTTAGCTTCTTCTCCATGTAATCTATTAATTGTGAAACTAACAACTTCGACGTTCATAAAGTGAATATTTTGTAAAAAACATTTTGAATTCGAATATATAGCTCTCAGTATACACCGGCCACAGCCTTCACTAACATATTAGTCCAAAGTTTAACATCGTTCTAGCTGGACTTACATTTCTGGACCTAATTTGAAGGTAGGCGGCGCGCTCATATAGCTTACACAAGGCTCGGACCACACAGGAGAGACGTGGGGCGCGGCAAAGATGCATAAATCTTTTAATCCACTTTCATTAAAAAAAAAACGATTGAATCGCTCGTAGACCCGGCTGCCTGAGTGATCTTAAACGATCACGAAAGTTAAGCAACAGGGCGCGTTCAGTCCATGCATGGGTCACCGTCTATGACTAACGCTAGTGGCATTTTTCCGAGCGATTCCGTGCTTCGCGAGGCACGTGAAGCAGTTGGTCCCGGCTGCCGTCGATAGATGGCAGTCGTTAAGCCAAGTCAGATTCCCTAGGGCGGCTTGAAAACTTCTGACAATAAGACCAGCCACTAGTCTTACAAGCCTCGACCAATCCGGACTTGGCCCCCGTGGTGGAGTATGGCCTATACCTTCCTCGGGGAAGAGACCCGTGTCCCTCGGTGGGGACATAATAGGTTGATGATGATGGTGTTTCCATTGTCCTTGCCTGCTTACCATAGCACAGGGTATCAGAGTTCGAGACCAAGTCAAGTTATTGTCTTGTGCGGAAGCTATTTATGTATTTCTGATTCCGTCTCTCCTTCGCCAGGTCGCGCAGAATGGCCTCGAGGTGATCGCAGCGGTCGCCGAGCGCATGGGCAACGAGTTCTCTTGCTTCGTTCCCGGTGTGTTGCCGCACATTCTCGACAGGTGAGTCAAGTTTGAAGTTAAAAACTTAGGCCGACTTGCACCATCGACTAAAATTCATTTAGCGTTAAATTAAATAGAATTTTGACAGATTGCATGGCGGAACTGCCAAATTCTGTTTAACTTAAAGTTAAATGGATTTTAGTCGGTGGTGCAAGTCGGAATTAAGGGCGGTTTCTGACTTGAGAATTTTCACTACAGTCCGTTTTTCAATTCTATGCAACAAAAAGGCGCGGTGTTACCGCTCTAAAAGCTATAGGTTAACTCGGTAGATTTTTTTTACCGTGAATAGAAGACTCATGTGACCAAAATCCTTATCACATCAAAGACATTAAAATTGAATTACTCGTAAGACCAAAGTGTAAAAAAAAAACACCGGCGTAGCATACACAATTTAACTTGGAAGTAAAATGGGGTTATTTGGTTTTTACGTACTAGCAACATTCAGACATTGACAGCCTAAAAATTGTATGGAGATGTCAACGTGACAATATTTTTTTTTTGCATTGAATGAAAAAACAGACTAAGTACATACCTACTTAAGAACTCCACCAATCTGGACTTGGCCCCCGTGGTGGAGTGTGGCCTATACCTTCCTCAGGGAAGAGACCCGTGCCCCTCGGTGGGGACATGATGGGTTGATGATGGTGAAATACTTAGGTAACGTTCTGTCACGCTCTTTCCTGAGAAATTTGACGAGACAGCGCTACAGTTAAGTATTTACTTAGTGAAAATTCTCAACTCGGAAACCGGCCTATAGAAAATACGAATGCTTTCAAAAATAAATTTAAGCTACTTACATGTTTTAAATTTCTAGGCCACAAGCACTTAAGTCAAATATTGTTCTTATGCCATACACCGGCTGGAATAAGCACTTAAGTCCTCAGACGTTCATGGGCCTGTTGATGTCATGTCGGTCATTTATTGGTTAAAACTTGATTGAAATTTCAGCTGCGATAACAAGCACCTTAAACATGTTATACTAACGAACCACGTACAACCTTCTACTGTAAAACTTTGCCATCCATTTCTTTTTGATGTAAGTGCTTATTCCCTTTTTTTGCATTGAATTAAAAAACAAACTGCTGTGCCCTAGATCGCTCCAGTTCTAATGTAGCGCTAGTGTTACCCCTGGATGCCTGAAGTAGCAAATGCATCTAAAGTCTGTTTTTTCATTCAATGCAAAAAAATAAAACTATCACGTTGACGTCTCAATACAATCCAAAGGCTGTCAATGTCTGAATGTTGCTAGTACGCAAATACCAGATAACCCCATTTTACTTCCAAGTAAAAATTGTTTGTGCTACGTAGGTGTTTTTTTTAGACTTTTCTCTTATGAGGAATTAAATTTTAATGTCTTTGATGTGATAAGGATTTTGGTCACACGAGTCTTCTATTCACGGTAAAAAAAAACTACCGAATAAACTTATATATTTTACAGCGGTAACACCGCGTCATTTTCTTTTGCATCGAATTAAAAAGCGGACTTTAAAAGTACCCCAACTTTGCCCGCAGACTGGCGGACACAAAGGAGGGCGTCCGCCACATGGCAAGGGTGTGTCTTTGCACCCTAGCCGCGTCCCGCGCCGCCCCTCCGCGCGCCCTATTAGCGCGTCTCACGCCCCAGTTGCAGCATAAGGCGGCGCCCGCTAGGGAGGAGACCGTACGGACCATACAGCAGTTGCTGGAAAGGTAAGGTGTTCTTGTTCTAGACGGGTGGACACTGGACAATGATAGAAGGGTAGACAGTGATATAGAGGTAGACTGCTAGGAATAACTAGAAAGGCAGACTGTTATTTTATTTTATTAGGAAAACTTACAGCTTATCACTAACACATTAAAATTTGCACACATAGAAGCAGAGAGCCAACAAAAAGTTTTCACAGATAGCCATAATTTGAGCGAATAGTACAGTTGGAAGAAAAGCGGCACAAGACACCGGAGTCAGTTAATCTAAGAATAAACGAGGCACACCGTCAATAAGCTGCATCGGCAATAAAGCCTACCTTATAGGTATAACTAGGTAGGCAGTGTTAGAAAGGCGAGGCAGTGCTAGAAAGCTAGAAAGCTCTAGAGAGGTAGGTAATGCTAGGAAGGTAGACATAACTAGAAAGTCAGACTGTGCTAGAAAGGTGGGCAGTGTTTGGATGTTAGGCAGTGCTAGATAGCTAGAAAGCTCTAGAGAGGTAGGTAATGCTAGGAAGGTAGACATAACTAGAAAGTCAGACTGTGCTAGAAAGGTGGGCAGTGTTTGGATGTTAGGCAGTGCTAGATAGCTAGAAAGCTCTAGAGAGGTAGGTAATGCTAGGAAGGTAGACATAACTAGAAAGTCAGACTGTGCTAGAAAGGTGGGCAGCGTTTGGAAGGTGGACAGTGCAAAAAAGGTAGACTGTCCCAGAGAGGTAGACAGTGCAAAAAAAGGTAGACTGTCCCAGAGAGGTAGACAGTGCAAAAAAAGGTAGACTGTCCCAGAGAGGTAGACAGTGCAAAAAAAGGTAGACAGTCCAAGACAGGTAGACAGCGCCATAAAGGCAGACAGTAATAGGGCGGTGGGCAATGTTAGAAAGGTGCTAGTAGGGTGAGATGTGCTATAAAAGTAGATAGAGCTAGAGAGGAGGGCAGTGTTAGAAAGGTAGACGGTGTTAGAGCTGTGGTCAGTGATTGGAAGGTAGACAGTGCTAGATATATAGCTAGAATATTGTTTATTGTATACAGCAATACAAAACAAGTCTGTTTTATGGCTGACCAGAGAGAGATAAGTGTGGAGTGTCAGAATGGTAGACTCCGCTAAAAAAGTAACAAATATGTTGATAGAATAGAAGATAATGATAGACGATAGATAGAAGATAATGATAGACAGTGGGTAAAAATTAGAGTCTAATAGGAGGCATTGATTATTGGGAAATTCACGCACAAGGAAATATTTTGTAGCGAGTCAATCACAATAAGCAAAACAGTCTAGAAAGAAGTGTACGACAATTTGTCCTAAATTATATAACCAATGGTTAGATAATTTAGGACAAATTGTCGTACACATTTGCAGTACAAAGGAAAATGTGTACGTCGTACAAAATGTGACAGTGTATTATAATTATATTATTGCTCGTGACTGTACCATAATATCTATACTTTTTTACTTCTATACTGATATTATAAAGAGGAAAGATTTCTATTTTTGTGTGTATGTTTGCAACGAATAAGCTCAGAAACTGCTAGGCCGATTTTAAAAATTCTTTCACCATTAGAAAGCTACATTTTTCGTGAGTAACATAAGCTATATTGGATTTTCAAAAAGTTTAGGGTTCCGTACGAAATCTCGAATAATGTAAAACCCAAGGTGTAAAAAAATTACTACCCCGGAAATTTTCCATGGAACTAATACAGCTATTACCGCGAAGCCTGGACGGGTCGCTAGTTCAAAATAAATAGAATAACGCATATTTCTCCATGCAGCCACGGGGCCCAAGAACTGCAGCTAAGGGCCGCGGTTCCCAACCTGGCGGCTTTGATGGGCGACCCCAACAGTGCAGTTCGGGACGCGGCCATGCAGCTTCTAGTGGACGTCTATCGGCACGTTGGTAAGTGATCGGCAGAGGTTAGTGTACGATCTCATCATCATCATCATTCAGCCACAAAAAATCCACTGCTGGACATAGGCCTCCTCCATGGATTTCCAAAAAGACCGGTTGGAAGCGGCTTGCATCCAGCGTCTCCCTGCCACTTGGATGAGATCGTCTGTCCATCTTGTGGCTGGTCGTCCTACGCTGCGCTTGCCGATGTGTGGTCTCCATTCAAGAACCTTTCGGCCCCATCTTCGTGCTATGTGCTCCGCCCACTGCCATCGGTAGACAGCGTCGCAGCTAAAAATCTGCATCTAAGAGCGGCTGTCCCCAACCTGGCGGCTTTTTTGCTAGAAACTGCAGGTTTTAACGGCCGTACCGAACCTCGAGGGTTCAATGGGTGACCCCATAGATAGATGATATGATGTGACGACAATGCGTGGTAGGTAGACGCCCGTCTCCAATCTGGCGGCTCTGATGGGCGACAGTGCGGTCCGGGACGCGGGTGCAGTGGACGTCTATCGGCACGTTGGTTAGTGTTAAGCTGGCTTCCCACAGTGCGCGATTCTGCCACGACCACGGACAGGCATGCACGCCGGTACGGCGCGCCGCCACAGACGTCTGTGCTACCGAGGACCGAGACCCTTCCCACGGTGTGTCGTGCGAGCTGGTCCGCGTCCGTCCGCGATATCGCGGGCCGTACGCAGCCGACTATAGGCAGCGGTTAGATAGGGCGATCGTATAGATCGGTAGACAGCGTCGGAGCTAGAAATCTGCATCTATTTTTGCACTATTCTTTCGATAAAAGTAACCGTTTTTATCGTGACCTTTGACCCCGCGTAACATTTTTAGCGGCACGTGTGTCGGTGGGTACTTTTGGGATGTTGTTTAGAACCATAAAAGGAAGGTTCATGCAAAAATCCAGCTTTCCCCTAATTTTTCCGAAGTGCTATGTCCTTATTCCCTGTATTAAGGCACCAATAGACGGACCATCTTTTTATGAAAATGTATAGCTGCAAGGATGTAGCTGGTAGCATAAGCCGGCATTTACGGCTAGACTTTGCAATACTCTGCAATATTTTTAGTATAGCCGGGATATATTGCCAAATATTTTTTGTATAGCCGATGAATGATTAGTGTTTTAGCCGTATAGCCGGAACGATCGCTTTGCAATCGGAAATGCTGCAATATTTTTCAGCTATATTATTGCTGTCTCGCTTAACGGCCTAAGTGCGTCCCTTTTTCACGCGTATGAATTAGTCCGCCATTGCAGCTAGCCGAGCCACGTATGTAGCGTGTAAAGACAAAATAATGAGCCATATACTGTTGCAAAAATATTTCCGAGACATACATTTTTCAGCTATGTGCTGCATTAAAATGTTTTTTTGTATTTTCGGGATATAGCCGGCTATGATGTAGCCACATATTTCATTAAAAGTGTAGCCCGTGTAGAGGCCCCATTATTAGTGTGATATATGAATCGGTAGTTTCAGAATGAACATTAGTCACAATCTGCTTACTTTTCAGTAGACATAAAAAACTGACCCCTCAGGTTGTTTCTGCGTCTACTGAGACGTAGTACGTACACGTAGTTCAATTGATATTCATTGGACTAATGTTCGTTCAATAGGGATCTGTAGATCTACCCTCAAGGATACCATAGACAACAATAAGTCAATCACTCAAAATTTGGACTAATGTTCTTTCTGAACCTACCGAATTATATTTGGTAGCCCCGAGAATAGGCAGGCTACTTAATTCGGCAAGACAACGATTTTCGTGGCAGCTGGTGTATCGATGATTTTGTAAGAAAATATCGATATTCTTTACCCAAGCCCACCTTGTCGTCCACAGGTGAACGTCTGCGTCAGGACCTGAAGAAAAAGGAGCTGATTCCAGCTCAGAAGCTCGTTCTGCTGGAGCAGAAGTTTGACGAGGCCAGAGATTCTGGCCTGATGCTGCCCACTGGTGAGATTCGCAGCCAATGTTTTTGAGCTTTTCGGTTATAGTTAGATAGACAGATAAAAAGTTTATTGCCATACCAATAACACACACAAAAAGTATGACACAAATACTACAAAACTACAATATGCTTACAACAAAAACCAAAACCAAAAAGAACAATTAGAACATCCTTATTATACTACGAGACAAAAAAAGTAAAAAGAAAGTTACAAAACAATGGCGTTTGCAAAAACAAAAGTCTTCATTCACAAAGAGCGCAATTCAAAAAGCCGCCATTCACCAAACACACACAATAGGCTAGTTTCCCAAAAAAATGTAATTAGTCCGTCTTTTAGATTATTCAAAAATAAGGTACACGTATTTTTTTATTTGTAAATTAGACCAAAAATGACAAAGATATAGCCCATTAAAGTTACGTGTGACGTCACGCCGTGCTGCATTTTGAGTGACGTCACACGTAACTTCAATGGGCTATATCTTTGTTATTTTTTGTTTAATCGAAAAAAGAAAAAATACATATCCAATATATTTTTATAATCTAAAATACGGACTAAATAGAATTAAATTATTTTGACCCTGGAAACTACCCTATTCCCGAAAACGCTCCCTAAAAGTTGATTAGATTTGGGCAAAGGCTTTTACTACATTGAATGAATGGCCTTTGCTACAGAAGTACAGACCATCCAAACTACAGTTTGGATGACCATCCATCCATACCATCCAAACTACTGTTTGGATGGTCTGGATGGTTCTCAGGAGTATACAGTACTGTAGGGAGTGGTTCAACTATCGTGGTTAAACACTTAGGCCGACTTGCACCACCGACTAACATCCATTTAGCGTTAAATTAAATAGAATTATGACAGGCAGTGTATGGCGAAACTGTCAAAATTCTGTTTAACTTAAAGTTAAATGGATTTTAGTCGGTGGTGCAAGTCGGCCTTAGGGTCGTTTTCTGAATTGAGAATTTCACTAAGAAAATACTTTATAAATTGTTTATGGATTTACTTCAATAGGCTATTTGACAATGTGAAAAAAACAGTATTATTTATACGTATTCGTATGAATTATGAGTCTTAAAACCGCTTTAAGGCATTTTAACTAAAAAAAAATTTATTTTTTAAAACACAAGATTTATTCACAAAATTTAGTGATTATGTATCTGCATCCATTGTATCGAAAACGGCCTGGATTGGCCGATTTTATGATGACGTCACATGCCAGGAAAAATGGCGTCTTTCATTCATAAGTTCTTACGTTCATTGGTTGGTTTACCGGGAAGTGACGTCATAATTCCTGTGCGACGCCATATTGCCCAAGACAGCGTTAAAGTAAATTTTCGTTTGCCTTTTTTAGAAGAAATACACGAAAGAATTTAAAATTACCACCTTCTGAGGACTCCATGAACATCAACAAAAAATATGAGATGATTTTCAGAAATCGGTCAAACAGCTTATTCTGTCGGAAGAATCCGACCAGTGGGCTCATTATGTAATTTTCGCAACGGATATTCATATGTCTTAAAAAGTCACGTCAACACAAAAACCGACGTCGTACGGAGTACTGTCTCGCTCTAACATAGGGTCTTAAAAGAAGATAGTGCTATACAGTAGTGGTATACACGACTTTTTAAGACGTATGAATATCCGTTGCGAAAATTACATAATGAGCCCACAGGTTCCGACGGAATTCATTTAAGTGTATCCGTAAAACAATTTACAATGTATAGTGCTTACAAAAATTTTAGATCAAAAAAAGTAAATACCTACTTAAGTAACGTTCTGTCACGCTCTTTCCTGAGAAATTTAACGAGACAGCACTAAAGTTAAGTAGTTGCTTAGCGAAATTCTTAATTCATAAACTGGCCCTTAGATTATAATAGACTGAAATGTGACGCCACAAAATTGTGGACCCCTCCCGCCCCCTTGTCACACAATATCACACTTCGTCGACTTGCTTCGACACTCTCTTTCATACAATTGGACGTAGTTTACCAAAAAGGTTCCAACCCACACAAAGTGATATTTTAGGTTGAATCTGATTTACGCTCTCCATACGTGTGGGTTGGACTACCATGTGCCATAACTTTGCACATACTCATCGGATCCTATCTATTATATAACATAACATTTACATACAGGCACATACATTGCTTCTGGCCCCACACTAGGATACCCTGTGTCGTGGGACTCAGAAACAGCGACGTCACAAACATGTAACCATCCAAGACCTGGATTTCTTTTTTTTGTCCCCAGCCGGGATTCGAACCCGGGACCTCTCGCATGGTAGGCAGATGCCCTAACCACTGTGCCACAGAGGTCGTCAAACCTATATTATATACTTCTCGCTTACCGGCCCTGTAATAAATGAATCGGTAGTTTCAGAAAGAACATTAGTCACAATCTGCTTACTTTTCAGTAGACATAAAAAACTGACCCCTCAGTGGGACTACTGTTATTTTTGCGTCTACTGAGACGTAGTACGTACACGTAGTTCAATTGATATTCATTGGGCTAATGTTCTTTCTATAGGGATCTGTAGATCTACCCTCAAGGATACCACAGACAACAATAAGTCAATCACACAAAATTTGGACTAATGATCTTTCTGAAACTACTGATTCAAGAATCAAGAATCAAGAATTTATTTCAACGTAAAGAATTTACATTCTGCTTGTTGAATGTCAATGTACATACAGTTATGTGTAACGTTAGCCGCTGCCTTGGGGCCGTCTGTAGTGGAGAAAAAGGCAGCGAAAAAAAAACTCCACTCTGACCATCTTTTCTCAAATCACCTTAAAGCTTAAGAATTTAAATACAAATAAAACATACAAAATAATATCTTGGATGTGTTGAACACTAGACACATTTATCCTCTGATTCAATTTAATATTAAACTACTATTTAATGCCATACGTTCTTGTCTTCTAAATTATCGTTGATTTTATAATAAGCCATTTTGCAAAGAGTGTGCTTAACACAATTCTTAAATCGCGTTCGAGGTAACTCTAATATATCTTGGGGTATATTGTTGTAGAACCTTAGACAGTGCCCCATAAAGGAAGTTTAGTACTTCCTTACTTTTGCAAGTCAAATAAGTTATTGTCATCTCCCCAGCGACCTCTGGCGGAGTGGACGAGGCAGATTTTATAGCGCGGTCGGCAAAACGCAGCGCCGCGGCCCCTCGGACTGGAGACAACAGCGGTGCTTCGACGCCAGGTCAGTGGATACACGCTTTGGTAACATTAGATAAGACTAGCTGTGCCCCGCGGTGTTACCCGCGGTTCATCGATTTTCCCGTAGGAATAAGATATTTCCCCGCGGTAAAACGTAGCCTATGTTTTAATCCAGGGCATCGGCTAACTCCATACCAAATTTATTATTAAAATCCGTCCAGCCGTTTCAGCGCTAAAGACTGACAAACATATAAACACACACACAAACTTTCACGTTTATAATATTAGTGTGATACATTACGTACATTTGTTTGCACAGCAACACCATTCGCTGATAAATTGTGCCCGGATAACGGCGACAGGCTTGCCACTTGTCACGTTTGGGACCTAATAAACTCGGCAAAACGTGGGTCCAGTTCTAGAGACTGGTGCCTCTGCCTACCCCTTCGGGGATAACGGGCGTGAGTTTATTATTATTATTATTATTATTATTATTATAAGATAGGATATGTTTGATAGAAAAATATTTTTTTGTTTGTTTGTTTATTTATTTATTTATTTTATTTATTTTTATATCTTAATGCTAAAATGGTTGTTGAAATGGTAATTTAAACAATGGTGTTTTTATTTTATTTATATTAGTAAGTGTGTGTGTGTGTGTGTGTGTGTGTGGGTGTGTGTGTGTGTGTGTGTGTGTGTGTGTGTGTGTGTGTGTGTGTGTGTAGTGTATGTTGGTTTGGATGTGGAAAGGAGAGGAGAGGAGAAAGGAGAGGCAGGAAGAGCATTTCGTGTAAGTTGTTACGCTTTATTGCACAAAAGAAATAATACAGAAAAAATAACTTAAATAACAAATGATGATGTACAAAGGCGGACTTATTTCAAAAGAAATTTCTTCCAGGCAGCATACGAAAGGTTTGAACAGTGAATAGAGAGCGGGAGATGGCAAATAAAGATCAAAAAAATTATTTCTATCCTAATATATACTATCATTGTACACATATCTACATACATATATCTAGGCGCTATCACACACAAAGCATTCATATTATTTTAAGTCATTTATTAAACCATGCTTCCGTGCTTCGCAAGGCACGCTGAGCAGTTGGTGCCGGCTGCCGTCGATAGATGGCAGTCGTTAAGCCAAGTCAGAGGCCTTAGGGCGGCTTGAAAACTTCTGACAGTAAGACCAGCCACTAGTCTTACAAGCCTCCACCAATCCGTACTTGGCCCCCGTGGCGGAGTATGGCCTATACCTTCCTGAGGGAAGACACCCGGGGACATAATAGGTTGTTGATGATGAAACAATAAGAACTTTAAATTTTCATAATTTAATTTTTTTTTGCTTCCTTTTTTTCTTGCAATCTGTCTCACCACATTTAGCTAGAGTTTTGGTATCATTCATTGAATCATTCATCAATAATTTAATTTAAACAGTATTTATTTCGTACTTCACTGTCGCAATAGGCCACCCTGTAAGTGTGGTGAAATAAATAAAACTCTATCAAATTTCAGACACGCAAATCCTTACATTAGCATTTTTTTGGTCTGGTGCCTTTTGGGACAACTCTGTCTCTGCTGCGGTTAACTACTATCCACTACGACTGACGATCTCTGTGGCGTAGCGGTTAGCGCATCTGCTTACTATGCGAGAGGTCCCGGGTTCGATCCCCGGCTGGGAAAAAAAAGAAATTCCAGGTCTTGGATGTTTACATGTTTTTGACGTCGGTGTTTCTGGTTCCCACGACACAGGGTATCCTAGTGTGGGGCCAGCAATGTATGTGCCTGTATGTAAATGTTTATGTTTACCACAGAGCAGAGATTTTTCAAGCAGAGAATCACATTCGTAGATTCTACTGTACTTTTTACGAAGCAACTGTCGAGATTGAGACTAGAACCTGCGACCACTAAGCTCGCTAAGCCTCCTCTTCCAACTGATCTAACTTTGCGACGCCCCAGCGAATTTGGCTAACATAATTATACAAAGTGTTTCATGACAGCTAATGCGAAAATACTACTGTTTACTGTAATCTTTTTAGAAACTAAATAGACTCTGTGACATTTGCCTGCCTCGTTGGTCAAGACAGGTCCTGGGTTCGATTCCCACCGGGGGCCGCCTTACATTTCGCACATGACAATCCAAAACTTTTTTTTTTTACATCCTATACGAATTCGCGTAAATTTTCTCCACAATCCGGCAAGACAGTCATGTAGCGCCATCTCTTGGTCTTAAAATGTCCTAGAAATATGGCTGTCTTGCCAGATTGTAGAGAAGATTTACGTGAATTCCTATAGGATGTAAAAAAAAGTCTTTTTTTGGATTGTCATGTGCGATTTGTACAAATTGCCTCAGTCTGGGTGTTTTCCATGTTTGTGCTGTCCTTGCCTGGTTACCATAGCACAGGGTATCCTAGTTTGGGACAAGGTCAAGTGATTGTGTTGTGTTGAAGTTATTCATCATCATTATTTATCATGTAAATTGAAAACTTGAAAACGGCGGCTTGAAAACTTCTGACAGTAACTAGCCAGCCACTAGTCTTACAAGCCTCCACCAATCCGGACTTGGCCCCCGTGGTGGAGTATGGCCTATACCTTCCTCAGAGAAGAGACCCGTGCCCCTCGGCGGGGACATAACAGGGTTGATGATGATGTAAATTCCTATAGTCGAAATCAAAGAATATGGTCGACCTACCAAATATACACAAAAAAATGAAAAGTTGATGATGGCGTTTCAGAGGAGTTTGATCACAAACACTGTGACTATAAAACGACCTCTTTGGCGCAGCGGGTAGAGCATCTGGCTACCATGCGAGAGATCCCGGGTTCGAATCCCGGCTAGGGACAAACAATGTTGGATTTCATGTTTGTGACGTCGCTGTTTCTGATTCCCACAACACAGTGTATCCTAGTGTGGGTCCAGAAGCAATGTATGTGCCTGTATGTAAATGTTTAATGCTTACGAGATTTTTATATCTTAGAGTAGCGTATATTTTTGTGACTACACATTCGATTAGCCTAGCGAATCAATAAATAAGTGCATAGATTTGTGCAACCATTTTGTGATTAAATGAAATTAAAAGAAAATGATGTCAATGTACTATGTTAGCTACATTTCATTCAATCCATTAATTTCGGACCATTAGTCCATAATTTGTTATGTTAGTGATTGTCTTGTTATTCTTAGTATGATGTAAAAAATTAAAAAACACATTTTCAAATCACACATAACACCTACAAACAACAAATAACAACAATAATTAACAATATCACGATCATCTTTCCTGAAATAAGTTTAAACTTAATACATCACGGCCTAAGCATATGATAAGATTCCAGGATTGCATTGTGATACGACTCCGTCGATAACTTTAAAAGTCATAGCGTTAGTTCATTTTCTTACGAAAGTGGGAGTAATAATATCAATCGTTATAAGGAATATCTAGAAAGATTTCCGTCTTCATTCCGTTCCGAGGCTACTTAAGTGACATTTAAGAGGGTACTTCAGGCTACTTAAGTGACATTTAATATCTAGAAAGATATTCCATATTCATTCCGTTCAGAGGCTACTTAAGTGACATATAAGATAATCAGAAATCAGAAAACACAAATTGGGTATTTGACAGGATGTCAAATGAGTTACTTTTAAAACGGAATTTTGTATGAAAATACTTGCTTGTGACGTCACATTTCAGAGCACTCTTTTTATGTTTCATTTATTAAAAAATTGTAATAACTAGTAAATGATTAAAAGAAATACATTTTCCGAATCATTTAGTAATTTTTGTTTTAATCGAGCGTCTCAAATAATTTTTGTCGATAGTGTCAAATACCGTATTTATTTCAACGTAAAGAATTTACATTGTGTTTGTTGAATGTCAATGTACATAAACTTATGTAAAATGTTAGCGGCTGCCTTGGGGCCGAGATACCACTTGAGAAGTGACATTTAATATCTAGAAATATATCCCGTATTCATTCCGTTCAGGCTACTTAAGTGACATTTAAGAGATTATTTGAGGCTGCCCACTTAAGTGACATTTAATATCTAAAAAGATATTCCATGCAAACTTGCGCGAGTGAAATCTTGTCATTGTTCCCTGTTGTGCGTGCCTGAGCGAAATGTACGCTGAAACACTTACCCCGGGTTTCTCGTACACTGACTAGCGGTTTATGTACCGTTAACAACTGTCGGTTCGCCGAAGTGCATACGGAAAAAAATTTGGCAGCTGTCAACAGTGGATTAATATTGCTAGCGTAATTCAATTCAATTCAAATATTTTTATTCATAATACAAATAGAATATTTACTTTATGAACGTCAATATTGTTAGTTTCACAATTAATAGATTACATGGAGAAGAAACTAACAAAGAGCGTACAGTAGACAGCACATCATGGTATACACCCATGCACTCTACCCCGTTGCATTAGGGGCGACATTGCAACTAAAATGTGAAATGATGTCGACAGTAAGTTCCCGGCTTCTTTTTGACGACCTCTTTGGCGCAGCGGTTAGTGAATCTGCCTACCATGCGAGAGGTCTCGGGTTCGAATCCCGGCTGGGGACAAAAAAAAGAAACTCAGGTCTTGGATGTTTACATGTCTGTGACGTCGCTGTTTCTGGTTCCCACGACACAGGGTATCCGTGTGGAGCCAGAAGCAATGTATGTGCCTGTATGTAAATGTTGTGTTATGTTCTCGTTCGCTTTTATTAAATGTTGTTTTTATATGCGAATGTATTTTGTGGACAGAAAATAAATATATTTTAATTGAACTTGCTATTTGCTACTTAATTGCTACTTAAGGGACTTTTACGTAATAGCGCTAGTTGTATTTATGTCTGAAGGGTAAAAACACAGCCATCATCATCAAACCATTGTGTCCCCACCGAGGGGCACGGGTCTCTTGCCTGAGGAAGATATAGGCCATACTCCACCACTGGGGCCAAGTCCCCATTGGCAAAAACACAGCGATATTAGTTCAATAAGGGAAGTGATGGTTCAGCTAACCGGAGGTCGTAGATTCTAGTGTCACACTCGACATTTTTTTTGTTTGTCGATTAAAAAAAAAGTAAATTTTTTTTTAATTCATAATGACGACAAAATCATTACTTTATGATCGTCAAAGTTGTTCATCATCATCATCATTCAGCCACAAGAAGTCCACTGCTGGACATAGGCCTCCTCCATGGATTTCCAAAAAGACCGGTTGAAAGTGGCTTGCATCCAGCATCTCCCTGCCACTTGGATGAGATCGTCTGTCGTCTGATGACTGTCTGTAAAGTTGTTAATTTTACAATTCATTAATAGATTATTAGGAGAAGAAGCTATCAAAGAAACACCACATCTATTCTTTTTAAAGCAGTTTTAGTTTAAAGCTCGTCAATACGTTCGAGTGTAGGTTTGTCGTTCGTTCAAACTCATTTCAGGTGGAGTAGGTAGAATACAAATATATTTATTATTAGGCTCTAATTATATGCGTCCACGCGACCGAGCGGTTTGGCCGCGGCCAAGTCGCTTTTTGATTTATATGAAGCGGCCCGAGCGTCTCCGCTCTCCACACGTTCTCACAAGCAACGAAAGAGCGTCCCGTCTGCTTCAAATGCACCGATACAAGTGAACACGTTGAAACTCGTACGAGCGCCGGGCCGCGCGACCACGCCGCTCGAAGGCGCGACCGCGCCGCTATTTAAATAAATCGTTACACACAATTGCTTGAAATTTCGTGGTGTAGCGGCCGGGCCGCTCTGTCGCGCGGACGCATATAATTAGAGCCTTACCAGATAAAAATACATTTCATCCTTACTGTCTAAAGATAGTATGGACCTGAATGCCTATTATTCTACATTGATTTGTTATTCATACGAATCTAGGTATGGTGACCACTCAGAGGCCGCAAAGCCTGACATATTTTAACATAAACTAAGCGTAACAAAAATTAACAAAACCAATTTTTTTTGTCTATCTTTACTGTTTGATTTTTATTGAAATCTAACGCATGACGTATTTCTCTCCTAACATGTCTGATCGCTGACGTCATCACTTCATCACCGCTGCCGCTCATCACCGTAACTCATCATCGACGGACTAACTCGTCACCTCGACGTTGCTGATGTAACATCGACTCTCACCTGTTTGGTCATTGCTGAAACAATCTGATCTCGTGAAATTAAAAATACGCCATTTTAACTTCCTCACTAATTTTATTTCTTCGAGACGAATCGAAATTAACGTCTACATCTGTTCTAAAACAAAACATACCAATCTCTATTTAAATTCTGTCTATTAACTTGTTAACTAATCGTCTAAAAATAACCAATAAATAATCAAATAAAATAACGGCGCAATGATGAAAATTTACTATTTAACTATTTCAAACTAATTTGATTCATTCGATTCGTTGTCAAATTAACCCTTCCTTTTGATCCTCTTCTATTCGAAACAAACAACTTCATTGCCAACTAAATAACATTGATAAACTAATAATCTCATTTATCTACTGAAAATCAATTCATTCAATGTTAAAATGATGGTTTATATTACCATAACTGCCATAATCGACTAAAATATCATGTGGTATTTGGGATCTAAATTTCATAATAAAATCGTATAAATCTTAATATAAATCTCTGTTATGAGCTATATAACTATTAAAAACTCAAATATGCCATCCAAAACTACAATGACATACACCGTCCAAAAACACACAATAATGTTCTATAATCGCATTATTGTATCTTTAATATAAAAATACCGTTTAAAAACTCCACTACGTTACTTCCGTAAAATCGTAATGAATCTACATTCTCTAATTCACCTTAAACCATAATAAAAACTCTAAAACGTAAATACCGTAACATCGTAATTAATCTACCTTCCAATACGACATTCAAAACCAAACAATGCCATTAATTTAATTAATCTACATTACCTAATTCACCTTCAAACGAATAAAAACTCCGATACGTAACGTTAAAAAAATCGTTATAAAACTTCCTTCATTGACACACATAAACCTAATAAAATCTCCAATGCGTCGACCAAAACCAAACCAAAACATCATAAAAATGTCCACAAATGGTGATGAACCATCTACTCTGTGTTTGTGGCAAACAGCTTGTGAGATACCAAAGAGAACTTTACCAGGACTATACAGTTTGCCGTCGGCAAGCCGGAAGCCACCACCGCCCACGAAGATGGCTAGTGCTGGCTCAGGTAATTTAAGGTCTTCCTTGACCTCAGCCCAGACCTTGAAAATGACAATTCGTCAGTTAAGTTCTAACAGTGCTTAAGTAAAAAATGTCAACTTTACAGGAGAGCGAAAAAACTGTGTAAAATTTCAATTAGCTACATTAGAGGTGTACATTATTTGGGAAAAGTATTTAAAATCAACTTATTGAAGATAAAATAAGATTGATTGATAAGATTGGTCGGAAAGAAGCGCGCCACTTTTCTTCATCCAATGGCATCAAAAGGTCGAAATGGCCAAAAATGACTTTCGTACTGTTAGAACTTAACTGACGAATAGTAGATTGTTCACCAAGGGCGCAAAGTAAATTTTTGCGTCGAGGTTGTGAAATTGAATCCAGAGCGAACTGAGGCGATGCTGAATCGCTGAAGGAGCGAGGGATTCAACAATACCGAGACCAAAAATGATTTGCGCCCGTGTAGAACACTCTGCTTTTCACTACCATCTGAGAGGAATGAAAATGCGTACTTGCGTTCCAATTTCAAATATTTGACAATAAGGTACTTAAAAGTTTAGCAGCAAAGAGTTTGGAAGTTCAGTAAGTAGGTCCAAACTCGGTTTTAAAACTTATTGCTAGGGTTGGAGCGAAATAGTTGTAGGACGAATCCTCAAGAGTGAAAGAGAAGTCCGACTTCTTAGTAAATGAGTGCATTAGTATGTAAATTCAAAATTGGATTTTGAAACTATTTACTTAAAGGTGCCTAAAGGTAAATAGATTCAAAACCCTATTTTGAGTCTATTTACTTTGATCTTAGCTTGAACAACAATAGCGTGTTTTGGGCCTTACATTTGGACATCAAAATGCATCATTTCGAGCGGATGGAGTGAAAAAAACATTGCTAGTTTCAAGGCCGGCACTGAGGACGTAATGCGGCTGTGCTATCTGGCGTGGTGTCTCGTTTATTTAAATAGTTATCAAAGAATTATCGTCAAATAGATTATCAAATAGATACCAAAGCTTCGGACGACTTTTATAAAAAATATATAAAAATAAATCACAATAATCGAAATTAAAAATATTAAAATGTGTGAGCGAGATACCATGACAAGCGGAACAGAACAAGGGAACGTGAAACTATCCTTACCGAACGAATTGACTATCCGAAGTCTTTGGGAGTCTTCCAGACTTTTAGATTCGCTCGTGTATTCGAGGTTCCAAGGATTTCAAACAAACAATACATTTTTAATTAGATTTGATTGGCTCAATTAGTTACGCGTTCACCTCTAAATCTTGTTCTAATTAACTTAAAGACAAGATAAAGATAAGATAAGAATATTCTTTATTGTACCAGGAAAAATAATTACAGAACATTAACAATAAGATGCAGTACAAGAGGCGGCCTTATTGCTTAAAGCAATTTCTTCCAGGCAACCGACGATGGAAAGTTGCTGACGGAAAAGAGAGAGACGGGTAGTCGGTGCAAATAAGAACATAGAATAAATACTTATACTTAATACTAATATACATACATAAACCTTTACATTCTATAAGTATAATAATTATAAACATACATAAAGTTATATAATATAACATAAAGTTCTACCATAGGATAAAAGAAAAGACACACCTAGTTACCTACATTCAGGAAAACCATAATAATAAAATTATTTAATAAATTACAAAGAATTTTACAATTAAAGAATTTTATTTGTAAAACATGAATAATAATTCCATGTTATAACAATAATCTATTAATTTTATAAATAAACTCACGCCCTAGCGGGCGTCCCCGAGGCGGTAGGATTAATTTGATATTATAACAATAATCTATCTAATGACTAATTTGATCTTGTAACAATAATCTTTCTAATGATTAATTTTATATTATAACAATTATCTGGGCCCAGTTCTAGTGATTGGTGCCTCTGCCTACCCCATCGGGGATAACGGGCGTGAGTTTATTTATTTTATTTAATAATTAACTTCCTAATGATTTTCGTTCTAACATTAAATCATTGCCCACGTTTTACAAATACGATTCCAGCACGTTTTGCCATTTGGAGCGTATAAATTTAAAAAATGTACAAATATAAAAAAAAAGTAACCTAACCTAACCTCTATGGTAACCTCGCAGTGTCGACGGCCTCCTTGGCGCCAGGCGAGGCCGGTGCGGTCTCGAGCGAGGCTTTCGAGGCCGCCATCGCGTCCACGGCCCCCGCCGCCATATACGGCACCCGGGGGTTGGACGACCTTATAAGGCACTCGTCCGTGCTCCTGGGAGACAAGAATGCCGAGTGGGAGAAGCGGGTTGATGCGGTGAGTTTAAAAGAAATCAAATTCAAATATTTTATTCATAATTCTCCACCAATCCGGACTAGGCTCCACCAATCCGGTCTAGGCCCCCGTGGTGGAGTATGGCCTATACCTTCTTTAGGGAAGAGACCTGCGCCCCTCGGTGGTGACATAATGGGTTGATATTGGACATTATTTCTAGTGTTACGAATCAAGAAAGTTTCTTCTAGGATATGGATATGAGCGGTCACCAACTTAAGAATATATTTTTTGTTTATTTTTAGGTGCTGTAGTTTTCGAGAAATTAATTTCTTTATTTAATTTCGCTCAGTGATACAGATCATTACGCCATCACAGATTAATACAAAGTCAGAAAGTATCATTCATTCGAATGTGTCAAAAGTAATTAGTCTGTTGCCTTTAAAAAATAATACTGAAGTAGGTACAGCGCCACCAAATTATATGGTCAGGTGGGCAAAATTGTAACTAATCAATTAATTGTAAATTCTGTTCCCCGTTACTTGTTTTATTTATTCACTTACTAAGGTCTATAGATATATGTTCATTAAAATTTAAAGACGGATTAAAATATTCTCATTTTTTAAGTAAATTTCTTAAATGTTACTTCTAAATTCTCCACTAGCGCCGCTATCAACTGAACAGATAATATGGTGGCACAGCTACATAAACAAACGCGTCAAAGCAGAAATCACTGACAGAGCAGTGAGTTTTTTAAAAAATGCTTCAACGTTGGATGGCGTGGATATACGACTATGATTCCGTTCTGTTTTGCTTATAGGCCCTTTTAGAATGAGAAGGTTTTCAAAACCAAAATCATGAATGAAAATCTTATCTGATGTAAAAACTAAGAACGTAGGGCTATCCAGTTTAGCTTCCTTTCCATATACAGCAAAGGAAAAAAAACCCGAATTATTGTCCATTATTCATAATTAAAACAAAAGGTTTACTTTATGAACGCCAAAGTTGTTAGTTTCACAATTAATAGATTACCTACGTGGAGAAGAAACTAACAAATACACTCCACATTTGTTCACATAAGATCTGTGGATGTGTAAATTCAAAAATTCAAATATTTTATCCGCAATAAAAACAAACTGTTTACTTTATATATTTCAAAGTGGTCCGTTTCACAATTAATAGATTATGTGGAGAAGAAACTTACAAAGAAACTCCACATTTATTCTTTGGTGGGTTTATAATAATTATGCAACTGAAAGTTAATATTACTTTTTGATTACTTGTCGTTTACAATAATTAAAAAAAAATGTGTAGCTTGTTTTGACACAATTTAGCGTTTACATAAATAATGGCCACAGATTACCATGCTTATTTTTGCGATTTTATGTTGCTACATGAATTTGAACTGTAAGGATGTTTCTATGTTATTATTACTCATGACTACAGTGTGGCCATCACTGGATATCACTGGTAAATGTAAACACTCTCCTTGCAGCTCAAGAAGATCCGATCGCTCCTTGTAGCGAACGCCCACATGCAATATCCCGTGGAGTTCGCAGTGCATCTCAAGGAGTTGGCTGTACCCTTCTTGGTCGTCATCAAGGATTTGAGGAGTCAGGTGAGTTGTTCTTTGGTGTTGTCAGACTGGCTAGTACTGCGCCTCGGCCAACATACATACCTACATAGAATAGAAAAAGTTTCTCATCCCATCTAATCGAAAAGGACGACTTGTTCGCCTTCAAGTGCAGCCAAAGGTGGTGTTTTCTATGAGGAACTTATAGCGGGCAGTAATGAGTTTTTTCTCAAACATGCCTGGTAATTTGAGCATTGTTTCGACACGCTTCTTCGAGATAAATCGAAATTGCTGTGCTGGAAGGAAAAATAAAAGTTCTATAAAAATTCATAACTGTCGTGTTTTGCGGCCAAATAAATACTTAACTCATATCTGTCGTGTTATTTAAAAATGGAACGATCTTTTACTGTGAACAATGACAACCAAGGAGGTAACTTATCAGAGGTTTTATTTAAATTTCGAACTGGCTTGCGATAGAAAGCTGGATATTGAATAAAAAAGAACACTTTAACGCGGCAAAAATTATTTCAAATAAAAAGTTCTGCCTTAGTATGTACTATATTCTATTTACTGAAGCGAACGACTAAAGGTAAACAAAGACACAGCATCTCTCAAACTTACATCTCACTCAAAATAGCTCATGCACGCAGCTTTGCTTGCATCGTTGTACTATTATGTATTCTGTGGCATCGTATACATCGGTTTGGCAGAATCAGCGTTGGGTCCGGCTCGCTCGCCCATATTTTCCGTTTCACAATAACAAACACAAAAGTATGAAACAACTGGACGATGGACCAAAAAACTTTACCAATACCTTATTTACAATGATGAACAGACTAAAGATAAGTTACCTATTTTATTTTCTTTAGTCGCACTCCCATCAACAACAACGTCAATCTTACTTTTTTTTGTCTTTAATTAAAAAAGAGGTTCGTAGTCAGCTCTCCATACTTCTTCCTACACTTCGCGTAGCTCATTAGCATAAAATAGTCGATCATAATCGGTCTAAGTCCGTCATCTTTCCTAGTTGCGAACATATTTGGCAGCAGTAGGATCGCTTTTATTTGAGGACCACTGAAATTTTAGGTATTTTTTGGGGCATAGATCTCTTAAGCAAATGGTATTTTCATGATAAAACAAAATATTAGTTAAATAAACTGCAAGTGGGGGATAAATCAGGTAATAACAGTGTTATTGTGTTAATTGCTTAATGGTATTTACTAGGCATATCGTTTTGTATAACTTTGCTAAATATTATGCAGTGTTATAAATGTGGCATATTGAAAAACCAAAATTTTGACATGTTGACACTTAGTCGTTCGCTTAAAAAAATAGACAGTACTTAGTTTTAATTTCCGCCCATTATAGAAAAATCATATACAAGCCTTGGCCACAACCAGGCATTGATGGACTCACGTATGTGTGCCTCGGCTTCGCCTCGGCCGGCCCACATTTCCACGTTCGTCCATCGATGCCTCTTTTGCTGGCCGCTGCAGTAATGTACTATTTATTAATCCTATTAGAAGTGCGCCGCAACTATCTTTGCCGCGCACTTTTTGAATTTGGAACATCTTAGTGTTCCGCGCCAAAAAAATCGAACGCAAAAATTGTTTGAATAAAGACTGGCTGGTACGACGGCCCATAGTCACGCCATTTTAAGTCATTTTAATAAAAAAAAGAAATCAAATTAAAAACGCGCGAACTTCAGCCCGCGTTTTCATCAATTTTCAGCTTTCACAGATTGTTAGAAATGAAATTCATGGTTTTGTTTTGAAAAATGAGTTCTTCAAGTGACAGAGAGTGAGAGAGTATAGAATTAACTCCTGAAAGTATTAGAACTGACGCAAGAAAAGTGATGGATTGAAATATGAGGCGCATTTCATTTTCTCATAGCGGGTGATGAAAAGTAGAGTGTGTCACTCACGCGCAAAATATATTTTTCCCTCGGGCGACGTACTTTGAATCCCTACATACATAAGCTCACGCCTGTATCCCAGAGGGGTAGGCAGAGGTGACTGCCAGTTGCCACGATGCGCTGTACCCCCAGTTGGAATCGAACCCACGACAGTAGATTAACCCAACAACTTGTTCCCAGGTGGTTCGAGAAGCGTGTATCACGATAGCCCACATGGCGAAGATATTGAAGACGAAACTCGAGCAGTTTAGTCTTTATATCTTGCAGGAGCTAATCAACCTGATACAGAACGCAGCGAAGGTGAGTGACGTTCACCTTTAGTATTATCTTAGTGATTGCCACCAGACTTTCCAGACGATCTTCGCCTTCTAAATAATCGTTCATTTTATAATAAGCCTTTTCGCACAGATTGTGCTAACACAATGAGGGCTTTTCTATGACAGCTGTCAGTTGAGTTCATTAAACAAAAACTAGATGGCGCTGCAAGAAGATCAAAGTGTCATCATGTTTTCAGCACTGTGGTTTTAATCGTTATTAATCTGTGATAGTCTAAACATCTCTTTGTAGTCTATGATCTAAACTAGACTTTGTTTCGAAACTGTTGAAACTTGAAGGTTACCGAAGTATTTTTACTTTGTTCATTACATTCGTACGCGAATGAGCCGTTTTCAGAAGCACTAAAAAAAAAAATATTACGGCTGTCAAAGTAATGCAATTTTGGACCTCAGCCCAATAGCCATGTGTGATACATCATAAAATAGGTCTCAGCGGAGTTCGGAGTTATATTTTATTGAAAATTTTAGTTTTTTTTTCAATGCAATATAACTCCGAAAGGACAAACATTTGGCTATTGGCGTCATAGTAACTTTTGTTCAGCTCGCTGAGACCTATTTTATGATGTATCACACATGGCTATTGGGCTGAGGTCCAAAATTGCATTCTTTTGACAGCCGTAATATATATTTTTTTTTTAGTTCTTCTGAAAACGGCTCATTGCATCTGCTCACAACCAGCCCATGCATTGTGCATTTTAGTAAACATAGGACCGGAACAACAGAGAAGGTAAAGTGATGTCATGTCAATTTTGACGTATTAGGTGACGTCAGCACCATCTATCGGTAATTTGCGGTACTATTTTTTTTAACGACGCTTTGATAAGCCCTCATTCTTACGTCGGAGGTAGTTCTAATACTATGTTGAAGAATTTTGTTGAATAACCTTATATAGTTGATGTACTTTTTCAAGTCCATTTGCAAGTCCAAATCGTATCTGCGATTGTTTAATTTACGTTTATTTCAAGTATTGACATTATAATAATGGCTACCGAATTGCTCACCGAGCGTCGAACCCCCTCGACTCGGCGTCTAAGCCCTCCTTTGTCCGCAGGTGGTCTCCTCGGCCGGAACTGTCTGTGTCCGTTATATTGTATTATATGTGCATTCACCGCGCCTACTACCAGTATTGGTTACAAACCTTACTACACACAAAAGCAAAGAAATTCGTTCTACGTTAAGGTAATTATCAATCTATGTATATAAAAAGGAGAAGATGACTGACTGACATATCAACGCAGGGCCTAAACTATAATTGTTAGAAACATGAAATTTTGCACAGGGGTTCCTTTTGTGACGTAGGGGAGCACGAAGAAAGGATTTTTTAAAATTCATCCCCTTAGTGGGTGAAATGGGGGTGCAAAGTTAGTATGAAACTTTGCCGTTTAAGAAGTTATTCGAATGAAATTCAGCATGAAGGTCCTTCATTGAAAGTCATGAAAGACGTGTAAAGTAGTTTTTCGAAAATCATCCCTTAAGGGGTTTCGCATGCGCTAAAAGTATCCCTATCTTATTTGCAAACACTTTACTCAGCTGAAGCCCACGCGGACGTAGTCGCGGGCAACAGCTAGTCTTCTATAGTAAATTGTTTCAACGAATAATTTTCTTGAACTTAATCTTTCGTAAACCTTATTATCCTTTTTCCGGATACACTTACCCGGATGTCTAAAGTCTGTTTTTTAAATCAATGCAAAAAAATTAAAATGTCACGTTGACATCTCAATACAATCCAAAGGCTGTCAATGTGTGAATGTTGCTAGTACGCGAAAACCAAATAACCCCATTTTACTTCCAAGTAAAAATTGTTTGTGCTCGAAGGTGTTTTTTTTAGACTTTGGTCTTATGAGGAATTAAATTTTAATGTCTTTGATGCGATAAGGATTTTGGTCACACGAGTCTTCTAATCACGGAAAAAAAACCGAGTAGACCTATATATTTTATAGCGGTAACACCGGGTCATTTTATTTGCATCGAATTAAAAACGGACTTTGGTGTCTAGTGCTTACTAAAGTTTATTTTTTTTTGTTACATCTAATATGTTATAGCATTTATAAGACCGCTAACGTCATTATTACCTCCCCAGTGAAGTGTTAGCTTTAGTAATAGAGCGATGGTCGCCGCAAGTCATCGTCAAACAGCAGCAGTGCGTCTGCGACGCGATCCGTCGAGCCTGCGCTGACGCAGACAGTACTGCGCGGACGCACGGACGGAGGTAACTTCTAACTTTGTTTAAATGAAATCAAAGTAAAGTCAAATTTTAACTATGTAGAATAAGTAAAAAATAAAAACATAAAATAAATAAACTCACGCCCGTTATCCCCGAAGGGGTAGGCAGAGGCACCAGTCTCTAGAACTGGACCCACGTTTTGCCGAGTTTATTAGGTCCCAAACGTGACAAGTGGCAAGCCTGTCGCCGTTATCCGGGCACAATTTATCAGCGAATGGTGTTGCTGTACAAACAAATGTACGTAACTAAAAGTCATTGGTACATGCGTGGTTCGAACCCAGACCCTCATGATCGAGAAGCAAGGGTCAACCCCACTACGCCACCACCGCTGAATAAGTAATTTTTATTAATTTTGTAATTTTAATGTTTTTAAATTTTAAAATGTTGAACTAATTTTAATTTCATTGACACAAATGTTATTGGTATTATTGTAATGTTGTTTTTCATACGCCATGTCAAAGTTTTGTCAGACTTACTTTCCTTCGGTCACCACTATACAGGTTTTACGCCTAGCGTGGAGACCACCGTAATGCTAGTTTTATGACTCGGTCCGCACGTTTGTGACGGCTCAAGTATAGTATAATTAACAAAATAAATGTGAACCTTCCTTGTTGCGTTTCTTCTCCACGTAATCTATTAATAGTGAAATCAACAACTTTGACGTCCATAAAGTATTGGAATAGGCTATTTGACAGTGTGAAAAAAACAGTATTATTTATACGTATTCATATAAATGATGTGCCTAAGAACCGCTTGTAAGGGATTTTAACTAAAATAACAATTATGATTTGTAAAAAAACACAAGGTGAAATTTGATAATTTGTATCTGCCGCCATTGTATCGAAAACGGCCTGGATTGGCCGATTCTATGATGACGTCACAATTTAATAAAAATGGCGTCGGTCATTCATTCTTTCTTACGTTCATTGGGTTTATTGGGAAGTGACGTCATAATAACAGTGCGGCGCCATATTGCCCAAGATAGCGTTTTGGCGGCTTATTTAGAAAGTAAATTTTCGTTTGCATTTTTTATAAGAAATACACGAAATAATTTAAAATGACCACTTTCTGAGGACTCCATGAACACCAACAAACACTATGAGATGGCTTTCAGAATCCGGTCAAATAGCCTATTGAATTGATGATAATGATAAACGCTTAACCCCGAACGAATTTGAACCGTACCCTTTTTACCACAGAGCCTTCTGCGCCTACAAGCGGCAGTTTCCTGCAGATGCAGAACAACTGATCCAGAGGTTGGATTCCGCTGCCCAAAAGCAGCTGGAAAGGGAGCGCAATCTCGGGAGCATGGACAGTCTACAGACCGTCGGGACAGGTTGGTCCACTAATAAAATAGACCAAAACTTTATAGAAAACATCTTTATAGAAACCCGCCCCGCACCGGTGGCAAAAACGTTTCCGTGGAAAATTCCCGGGGTAGTAATTTATTTACACCTTGGGTTACACTAGTCGGGATTTCGTACGGAACCCTAAAGTTTTTGAAAATCTAATATAGCTTATGGTACTCACGAAGAATGTAGCTTTCTAATGGAAAGAATTTTTAAAATCGGCCCAGTAGTTTCTGATCCTATTCGTTACAAACATACACACACACACAAATGCAAATCTTTCCTCTTTATAATATTAGTAATAAGTAATTAACAGAAAATTTTCGTCTTTGAGCACCCTGAGTGAATGTACTAAATTAACCTCTCCACTCGCAGCTACAGTGCCACCATCATATCTGTTCAGTTGATAGCGGCGCTAGTGGAGAATTTAAGAAAGTAGTAACATTCAAGAAATTTAGCTAGAAAAATGAGAATATTTTAACACGTCTTTCAATTTTAATGAAAATACAACTCTAAATCTTAGTAAGTAAATAATAAAAATAAAATAAATAATAAACTCACGCCCGTTATCCCCGAAGGGGTAGGCAGAGGCACCAGTCTCTAGAACTGGACCCACGTTTTGCCGAGTTTATTAGGTCCCAAACGTGACAAGTGGCAAGCCTGTCGCCGTTATCCGGGCACAATTTATCAGCGAATGGTGTTGCTGTACAAACAAATGTACGTAACTAAAAGTCATTGGTACATGCGTGGTTCGAAGTAAATAAATAAAACAAAAAATGGGGAACAGGATACACAATTATTTACTTAGTTACAATTTTGCCCACCTGCACAGATAACTTGGTTACGCTGCACATCACATCACATTAACTAACAGGGGTGTCATGACGGCGCAAAAAAAAAGGCTATTTTCTATTTACTGAAGCGAACGACTAAAGGTAAACAAAGACACAGCATCTCTCAAACTTACATCTCACTCAAAATAGCTCATGCACGCAGCTTTGCTTGCATCGTTGTACTATTATGTATTCTGTGGCATCGTATACATCGGTTTGGCAGAATCAGCGTTGGGTCCGGCTCGCTCGCCCATATTTTCTGTTTCGTAATAACAAACACAAAAGTATAACAACAACTGGACTATGGACCAAAAAACTTTACCAATACCTTTATTACAATGATGAACAGACTAAAGAGAAGTTGCACTCCCATCAACTACAACGTCAATCGTGAGTAAATATGGCGTCGGGGTGGCTATCTTACTTTTTTTTGTCTTTAATTAAAAAAGAGGTTCGTAGTCAGCTCTCCATACTTCTTCCTACACTTCGCGTAGCCCATTAGCATAAAATAGTCTATCATAATCGGCCTTTAAACAAAAGTCGTCATCTTTCCTAGTTGCGAACATATTTGGCAGCAGTAGGATCGCTTTTATTTGAGGACCACTGCAATTTTAGGTATTTTTTGGGGCATAGATCTCTTAAGCAAATGGTATTTTCATGATAAAATAAAATATTTAGTTAAATCAACTGCAAGTGGGGGATAAATCAGGTAATAGCAGTGTTATTGTGTCTATTGCCTAATGGTATTTATTAGGCATATCGTTTTGTATAACTTTGCTAAATATTATGCAGTGTTATAAATGTGGCATATTGAAAAACCAAATTTTTGACATGTTGACACTTAGTCGTTCGCTTCAAAATATAGACCATAGGTTGCCTAAATATCAAATAATTATAGATAGATAGATAGATAAATAATTTATTTGCATTTACACACACATGCAATAAAAACAATACAAAACAGGTAATACAGTGGTAGAAAATGCAAAAAACACATACATAGACTTAATAAAACAGTATAACAAAAACAAAAACATCAAGAATAAGACATACAGCGATGCTTTATCCACTGTGAGCACTGTGGGTGTGGCAAATGCAAAAGGGCTCTGATTCAGCATAAGCTTGAGATATGGTACTCCAGCGCTGATCTTCCGTCAGGACCCGTACGGCAGCGTACAGAGTTCGGAGAGTTAGTACGAAGTCGAACCGGTTGAAAAGAATGTTAAATAAATAAAATATAAGATAATAGTCAAGTAGGATAAGTTAAGCTAAGTAATAGTATAGCGCGAGTCAAACTTCAGGTTAACGAAGTAGACGGCTGATTTAATGTCAGTGAAAATAATTGCATAAATTGTAAAAAGTTTGTATAAAATAGCATATTAATAATTATCTAACCAATGTACGGATTTGTTTGATACAAAAATGATTATACTCTAGAATAACCACTTTACTAAACGCGCAAATCCTTGTGTGGTGCTCTGCAGCAGAGCCACCACCTTAGAATCTGATCATTTATATCTTGAAAGGATGTACGTCCAACGTAAGTAGCGTACGTATGCCGTTATCGGCTGTACGTGCCTTAGGTAATGTTTAAATACACATTGGTTGTAGCTCTGCTGCGGAGCATACTCTCTAGCAGAGCGACAAAGAATATAAGTGTAGTGTAGTGTAGTGTTAATTGCGTACGTGTTAAAAAATATCATTATCAGACAGCGGATTGATATATTTTACGTTCACCAAAATTTTCTGCGAAAGCGCCTGGTTATTATATGTAAGCATTTTTTTTCTATACTATCGTGTACGAGAAACCATTTTAATTAAATTAAAACAAACAAATAATTTCAAGGCGAAAATATTATCGGTTCACCGATATTTGTGTTCATAAAACAAAGTTGTCATTTAATTAAAGTCGCTAATGCCAATCAACTTGCCTTTCAGAGCGTCGAGCCATCACCAGCCCTCGCAGTCCCTCAGTCAGCGTCTCAGGTAATTAACTGTTCGATGTATACCATTTGTGTATTCATACACTGTTTGTGTGTTTGTACACTGCTTGTGTAAATGTACACTGTTTGAGTGTTTGCACACTGTTTGTGTATTTGTACACTGTGTGTGTGTTTGCACACTGTTTGTGTATTTGTACACTGTTTGTGTATTTATACATTGTTTGTGTATGTATACACTGTCTGTGTATTTGTACACTGTTTGTGTATTTGCACACTGTTTGGGTATTTGTACACAGTGTGTTTGCACACTGTTTGTGTATTTGTACACTGTTTGTGTATTTATACATTGTTTGTGTATGTATACACTGTCTGTGTATTTGTATACTGATTGTGTATTTGTACACTGTTTGTGTAGTTGTGCACGGTTTGTACATTTTTACACTGTATTTGTGTAATTGTACGTAGTCTTGTGTCGTGTCTTCTAAATGCGTACTTATACTCGTAGTTGTCTAATAAAGTGGTATTGTTACGGTGATGGCTGTTTATAACCGACTTAAAAATGAGGTCCTCAATTGGTTATATTTGTGGCAGTATGATACTGATCCGGTACCGGTATCTTATTTTAAAAATGTCTGTGTTTTAGAGACGACAAAATATTTTCAAATAAACGCCGTCACCGTGAAATTGTCATAGTGCCACCATCTCATCTGTTCAGTTGATAGCGGCGTTAGTGGAGAATTTAGTATTAACATTTAGGAAATTTACCTGGAAAAATGAGAATATTTTAACCCGTCTTTCAATTTTAATGAAAATATAACTATAAATCTTAGTAACGAAATAAATAAAACAAAAAATGGGGAACAAAATTTACAATTATTTACTTAGTTACAATTTTGCCTACCTGAACAGATAACTTGGTGGCGCTTTTGTAAGGCTCTAAGCCCAGTGCGCAGAGAACGCAAATAGAAAAATGTCAATCATGACGATTGACATTCTTTTTTTATTTACAATTTAACCTAGTCCTAGAACATTTTCATTTCACAGCTAAATTAATTATTCACAGAGTAATATTTGAAATTTATCACAGTTTTCAAAAAATAAAACATGCTCATACAATACGGTATTTGACACGACACTACCAACAATAAATTATTTGAGATGCTCGATTAAAACAAAAATTACAAAATGTTTCGGAAAATGTATTCTTTTAATCATTTACTAGTTATTACAATTTTTAAATAGATGAGACGTCACATTTCAGAGCACGGTCACAAGCAAGTATTTTCATACGAAATTCCGTTTTAAAAGGAACTCATTTGACATTTTGTCAAATACCCAATTATGGTATGTATCATCTTCAAAATTCGATTCAGAGTGCCGTTGCAAGTGACTGAGGGGTCAAGACGGTTACTCTTTGCGTGACGTCTTGTTCACACGTTCTAAGATTTTTAGGTCCGTATTACAGAACGATCCTCAAGCACAGTTTGATCTCTGATCACCCAATCATTACTTGAGCACTGAATCGATGCTCAAGCAGCCCCTTTATTTTTAAACAGTACTTCAGCCAATCACTGCTTAAGTAGAGATTATGAACTGTAATCTACTACTGACTATCTGTCAGTGATTGTAAAAAAATCGCATCAAATCACTATATTTATTGCACCATAATGTAAACAAGGTCTTAAGTAACACTGAGGGTATAGCACCTATTATGGACCCTTGTCGGGCGCGGCAATATAACTTAAAACTAACAAGCTTATTATAAAAATTATGTACTAGCGGAAATACAAATATTTCTTATTATTAAATGTATCATCATTAACCCGTTATGTCCCCACCGAGGGGAACGGGTCTCTTCCCTGAGGTAGGTATAGGCGATACTAAAAATGTAAAAATACAAATTTATTAAATGTATACTCGTAATAAAATGACGGATGGTAAAAATATATTCCGAGCGGTTCCGTGCTTCGCAAGGCACGTTAAGCAGTTGGTGCCGGCTGCCGTCGATAGATGGCAGTCGTTAAGCCAAGTCAGCCACCAGCCACTAGTCTTACAAGCCTCCACCAATCCGGACTTCGCCGCCGTGGCGAAGTATGGCCTACTCCAGAGGTACCCGAACTTTTGTTCTCGTGGACCACTTTTAAAGTTTTACTACTTTCGGTAGACCCCCTGCTGCTGCATTTCTACTGTATTCCCAAAACTCCTAAAAATATCACCCTAAATTGGGGCTAAAAAAATTTGTACATTTTCTTGTGTCCTATTTATTAAAATAATACTTATGGTTATACAAAATGTATTTCTTTTAATCATTTACTTTTAATTTCCTATATAAAAATAAATCTAACTTAAATAACATAACATAACAATTATAGACTAAATAATAAAACTAAACTAAATATTAAACTAAATACATATTACATAAAAACTAAAATATACAAAATTATAAACATTTATTATTATAAACAATCAGCAATTCACGTTGATAGATAAATCCAAGCCAAAATTTTTGTTGTTTATGAAAACCACAGAATTTTTCGTGGACCCCCACTTACAACTTGTGAACCGCTGTTTTCTTTTCACGTCCACGTGGACCCCCGTGTGGTCTCCTGGGCGTCCACCAGAACCACTTTGGGAAGCTATGGACTATATTTTCTTCATGGAAGAGACCCGTGCCCCTCGGTGGGGACGTAATGGATTGATGATGAAAATTAAGATATTATATTCACTAGCTGACCCGGCAAACGTTGTTTTGCAGTATAAAGATATTATTAAGGATTATAATTAATAAAAAAAATGGTGTGACCACCCTTACCACTCATTTATTATTTACATTCTGCTTGTTGAATGTCATAATAATATGTGGTTTGCCATTTTCATCCATCGGTCTAAAGCAGAATGTATGTCGCAGATGGATGCGGATGGCGAAGGATTATGTTATGAGAATATTAATTTTATTTTTATAAATACATACATTTTACATAATAGCAATTTTTATGTTCATTGCATGATCAAAATTGCACTAATCGTTTTTTTATTTTTAATAAACGTAATTATATTTTTCACGCAATACGTTTTAAAGGGTATCTTATTCGTAATATATTAATTTGTATAAATAATATTCTAAGGCATGTTATAGAAAAAATAGCAAAATATACATGAATAATTTCAGCATATTTGTATATTATTTTGACTAACTTTCTTACGCTTTTTTATATTATCATATTTTTCCTTTTAGTTCCCCCGATGAACATACGCTTAAAGTCCGTTTTTTCATTCGATGCAAAAAAAAAGAGATGCGGTGTTACCGCTATAAAATATGTATATAGGTTTACTCGCTAGATTTTTTTACCGTGAATAGAAGACTCGTGTGACCAAAATCCTTATCAAATCAAAGACATTAAAATTTAATTCCTCATAAGAGCAAAGTCTAAAAAAATCACCTACTTAGCACAAACAATTTTTACTTGGAAGTAAAATGGGGTTATTTGGTTTTTGCCTACTAGCAACATTCAGACATTGACAGCCTTTGGATTGTATTGAGATGTCAACGTGACAGTTTTATTTCTTTGCATTGAATTAAAAAACAGACTTTAGTACGATACAAATGTGAGTGGTTGACCAAAAAGGGATCTGGAGGGATTGGAAACCGTTATTTTTTTTATTACATGTTTTTAATGTCTGGTATTTTAGCTTTGTTTTGGTCTAACCAGAATATTTTTAGGTGCCGTATTTTTTTTTTATGATTTTTTTTGGAGCCGAGCCGAGTCGAACCCTGTCTATACACGAAACTTCAAAGGCGATTTTCTCGAAATCAATTATGTTCCTTTGAGGTCCCTTTTTGGTCAACCACTCACAAATAAAAATGCATGCAACTAAAAATGAATGTCGATGAAGCGAAAGTGGTCTGTCAGGATCGTGGCATGTGGCTGTCGCTAGTTTCTGCCCACCCTCTGGAATACAGGCGTGAGCTTATGTATGTATGTACCCACAACATTGAAATGTATCTGAGACTCGCTGAGAGGCTTCGAAAGCCACGATACGGGCTCGCCTAGAATGGTGTTCGTTGCGAAAACATAGTAACACAATTTACTTGCCTGTCTACTAAGTTCAATGTATTTATGACAAGTATTTTGTGTTGTACAGACGTTCCTTACATAGCTGTTTAACTTAAAGTTAAATAGATTTTAGTCGGTGGTGCAAGTCGGCCTAAAATGCCGGCATACAAAATTTTTAAATTTACTAGTGACGCCATCTATCTATGACAACTACAAAAAAACCATTAACACAGTGTATCCTAGTGTATGGCCAGAAGCAATGTATGTGCCTGTATGTAATTCTTATTTGCAAGTCCAAGCTGTTGAATTTTTTCTTCGTCCTAACAGTATGTACAAAGTCTTCCATTGGGAATCTTACCAGGCTCGCTCGATCACGAGTCCATTGTTCCTACCCACTGTGCTACATACCACCGCCGCTTTGGCTTAATCTATCATTTCTAACGAAACCTTTGACTAACGAAAAATCTCTCTTGTTCCACGCCTACCTTTGGAATTGGTTTGTAATAAACTACACTTAATATCCCGTCCCTATTCTGTACAAAAGCGTCGACCGAGAACCTAGTTTCGGGCGTCAGTAGGACCCATTCCCTAAGGAGACGACGGGCGTCCCAGGAGCGCCCTCCCATCTCACACATTCCTGTTGCCATGAGAGGTAGAGTGGAATGACGCCTACTATCGCACTTTGAATAGAATGGAAATAGTTTACTACCAAAAACATAATTTTACACAATTTTGAAAAAAGCAATAACTTGAGATTTTCAATATAATTATGTACTTTGTTACATTTAGGGCAAGTTCTTGAATCGAGAATTTCGCTAAGGAACTACTTAACTGTAATGCTGTTTCGTCAACTTTATCAGAAAAGAGCGGATCAGAACATTACTTAAGTATTTACTAATTCTCAATTCAGAAACCGGACTTTAATTTGTTTAAATACAAACAACTTTAGAAAATCTTTGTACAAGAGATGGCACGATGCAAGTTTCGCTTACTTCTGGACTTGGTTTGTACTAACATTAAACTTACTGTCCTGTCCCTAAACTGTACAAAATCCTTAATTATATTACTTAATGGCTCAATTATAGTAGCATCCATTCCCTAATGAGGCAGCGGGATTAGCAGGAGCGCCCTACCATCTTACACATTCCTGTTACCATGAGATGTAGAAATTACTTGAAATTCTGATAGATTGTTTATTTATGGATTTAAATAATTTCTTGTCTCTCTGTCAAAGAAGACGAAGACTGGAGAATGGATGAGATTAGCAGAGGACCGGCTAGGTTGGCGTAACGATGAAGTCATCATCAACCCATTATGTCCCCACCGAGGGGCACGGGTCTCTTCCCTGAGGAAGGTATAGGCCATACTCCACCACGGGGGCCAAGTCCGGATTGGTGGAGGCTTGTAAGACTAGTGGCAGGTCTTGCTGTCAGAAGTTTTCAAGCCGCCCTAAGGCCTCTGACTTGGCTTAACGACTGCCATCTATCGACGGCAGCCGGCACCAACTGCTTAACGTGCCTTGCGAAGCACGGAACCGCTCGGAAAAATGCCACTAGCGTTAGTCATAGACGGTGACCCATCCATGGACTGAACGCGCCGTATGTTGCTTAACCTTCGTGATCGTTTAAGATCACTCAGGAAGCCCAGGCTACGAGCGATTCGATGCAGTGAAGGTAACGATGAAGTGATAATGCCCTATTGGGCGTAAATTTCACCCACTATTGTGGTTAAATTTCACCCACTATTGTGGTTAAATTTCACCCACTATTGTGGTTAAATTTCATTGCCCGTATGAGTAGATCTAGCCCAACAACTACCGATGGCCGCGCTACATATTTTAGGCTGGTTGGGGCAACGCTATCTGACGTGGCTTGCGATTGTTACCACGCTACACTTTGCGCGTTCAGTGCATGGACAGGTGACCGATCCATGACTAACGCTAGCGGCATTTTTCCGAGGCACGTTAAGCAGTCGGTGCCGGCTACCGTCGATAGATGGCAGTCGTTAAGCCAAGTCAGAGACCTTAGGGCGGCTTGGAAACTTCTGACAGTAAGACCAGCCACTAGCCTTACAAGCCTCCACCAATCCGGACGGCCCCCGTGGCGGAGTATGGCCTATACCTTCCTCAGGGAAGAGCCCCGTGCACCACGGAGGGGACATAATATGTTGATGATGAATAGGCTATTTGACAGTGAGAAAAAAACAGTATTATTTATACGTCTTCGTATAAATTATGAGTCTTAAAACCGATTCAAGGCATTTTAACTAAAAAACAATTATTATTTGTAAAAAAAAAACACGATAAAATTTGATAATTATGTATCTCCAGCCATTATATTGAAAACGGCCTGGATTCGGCGATTCTATGATGACGTCACATGTCAGTACAAATGGCGTCTGTCATTCATTCGTTTTTGCGTTCATTGGTTGGTTACTGGCGAGTGACGTCATAATAACTGTGCGACGCCGTATTGCCCAAGATAGCGTTATGGCGGCTTATTTAAAAAGTAAATTTCGTTTGCCTTTTTTAGAAGAAATACACGAAGGAATTTAAAATCACCGCTTTATGAAGACTCCATGAACGCCAACAAAAAATATGAGATGTTTTTCGGAAATCGGTCATATAATTTAATTTGTTTAATGGTGTGTAAATCAGGTGACAATCTATATAACATACAGAGAGAGCTTAATAGAGTAGATCTAGAATGTCACACAGTATACACACACGTGAGATCAGGAAAATGTAAACTGGCTTACATCATCATCAGCATCATCATCGTCATCTTGTCCACTGCTGTCCACACATAGGCCACTGGCTTAGAAAACAGAAATCAAAAATTTAATTTAACGTAAAGAATTTACATTCTGTTTGTTGAATGTCAATGTACATACACTTATGTATAATGTTAGCCGCTGCCTTGGGGCCGTCTGTAGTGGAGAAAAAGGCAGCGAAAAAAACTCCACTCTGACCATCTTTCCTCAATTAATTAATACAAATTAGGTATGAGTGTTCGTTAACCAAGAATCTCAAGATCCATGAGTGCAATCAATACTTGCAAAGTCAAGCATCATTTAATATTCTTAAAAGGTAATAAAACAGCAATGCTGCGGCCAGACACACGGACGGCACCCGTTCACGAGCGTAACGCAGAGGTCAGCCATCGCCAGTCTCAACCATATTAGAGGGAGATAGGCGTACATACATAACCATAGCCTATTGAGCAATGTTTCTGCCAACAGAGCGGTCGCCCGGCGCGGGCGCTCGCAGTGTGTCGGCCGTGGACGCGGCCGCGGCGCAAAGGGCGCGCGCCCGTGCCCTCTACTCTCACATGACCCGGGCCAAAATGGCCGCCGCCAACACAGCCAGCCTGCGTAAGTGTCATCTGTTCATTCGACGACCTCTGTGGCGGAGTGGTTAGGTTAGGTTAGGTTAGGTTAGGCTCTACTCTCACATCGGGCCGGTCCTGCAAGACTGGCTCGAGCGCACGCACGGTCTCCTCTCTTTCAGACTTGTGCAGGTGCTGTCCGGGCACGGATGCTTCGGATCGTACCTGCACCGGATCGGGAGAGAGGAGAACCCGGGGTGCCACGGCTGCGGCGCGGCGGACGACGCTGTCCGAGCGGCGCCGCAGTCTTGTTGCCGTGGTTGGGCCGGACCTCTCGCTTCCCAGCGTGGTAAACGCCATGCTGGGGAGCGAGGAGGCATGGACGGCGGTCGCCTCCTTCTGTGAGGACGTGATGGCACAGAAGGAGGAGGCGGAGCGCGCGCGGGAGAACAATCCTCTCGCGCCACCGCTCCGCCAACGAAGGAGGGGCAGGAGAGGGCGGATACACAACCGCCCCCTCTCGCCCCATGGTGATGAGCAGCGGGCGACAGGCGCGGGGGCGCCCTCGTCCGCATTGCGCTGCTCGTCACCGCGCCGTACGGGGACGACCGAGCACTCCCGGTCGTTCCCGGGCCCCTCCCCGTGAGGAGAGGGGCGTGAGGGGCCCACCGTGTTAAGGCGGACAATTGCCGGCGGGGGACTGGAAGAAATGCCAGATTCCCAGACCCCCGCCACCAAGGCGAAGAGGGAGTGCCGCTGGGTTGTTTAGTGAGTATACCGGGAAACACTTTCCCGGGAGTCCCACATACTCCTTCCGTCCCCCGGCGGAAGGAGATGCGTAACGCATTTTTCCCAGCGTAAAAAAAAAAAAAAAAAAGGCTACTCTCACATGACCCGGGCCAAAATGGCCGCCGCCAACACAGCCAGCCTGCGTAAGTGTCATCTGTTCATTCGACGACCTCTGTGGCGGAGTGGTTAGCGCATCTGCCTACCATGCGAGAGGTCCCGGGTTCGAATCCCGGCTGGGGACAAAAAAAACCCAGGTCTTGGATGTTTACATGTTTGTGACGTCGCTGTTTCTGGGTCCCACGACACAGGGTATCATAATGTGGGGCCAGAAGCAATGTATGTGCCTGTGTGTTAATATTTATGTTATTACATTTTAGATGTATCGTCGCTCCCCCGGAAAATCCGACAAACATTTTTTTAGCAATATTTTTTTACGTAGCTATTTTGTGCTAGCTTGAAATTTATAATGTAAATATCAGCTGTGTATTTATTAAATAAAAAAGACGTCATAATTACGAAATTATTAAATTTTGTCTTTCTCCTGAATAGTTAGCGTTTTACGTTTGTCGGTTTTTCCAGGTGCAACGACGATATAATATCTTGTTTATAAAATATTGATTGCCGTTCGTTAGTGTCACTAAATTTCAAGAACGGCTGGACGGATTTGGCAGATTTTTGGTTTTTTGTATTTGTTGAATTACAGGGAAGGTTTAAATGAATCAAATGGGGTTATATTGCTACTTTCAATAAAACATATTAGGTATGTACGTTTTTCACTAAGGATTTCCATATATTGCTACTTAAAATTTAAAATGTACTTAATTTGTCTATAAATCAAAGTCATTCGTTCACTAAGGTATTCAAATAGGGTTATATTACCACTTTGAATTTAAAAATAACCATTTTTAACTAAAAAATTGAGTCACTCGTTCACTAAGGGATTCAAAAAGGGTTATATTACCACTTTGAATAAAAAAATACCCGTTGTAGAACACCCTTGTAGTTAGTGGACTATCTTTATCTAAAAAACTGAGTCATTCATTCACTAAGGGATTCCAAATAGGCTGTGTTGAATACGATTTAAATACAATAATGTTAACACGATGCTTTCTCACAGAGAGCGGCGAATGCTCCCCTCAAGGTAAGCATTTTGACAACCGATGCTGATTAAATTCGCACCCCCTAGTACTTCTCACTTGTACATACAAGTTTTTGGTTTATTTTAGGACACCTTTCTGTGTTTTCAGCACTGTAGTTGTAGATTTTTTCTCGTAAAAACAGTTCACTTTTTTCAGGTCAGTATAGTTTTTACCTTATAATTTTTCCAAGTAGATCGATCGTCACACTTTTTCGAGATCTTTTGACCCCTTTTACATCATCATCATCATCGGCCTATGGTTGTCCACTGCTGGACATAGGCCTCTCCCATTGCACGCCACTGAGCACGGTCCTCGGCTACTCTCATCCAGCTCTTGCCAGCCGCCCTGCGAAGATCATCGCTCCACCGAGTCTGAGGACGTCCTACACTACGTTTACCGATCCGCGGTCTCCACTCAAGAACTCTTCTACCCCATCGGTTATCAGTTCTTCGGGTGATATGGCCGGCCCACTGCCACTTCAGCATGCTAATTCGGTGGGCTATGTCGGTGACTTTGGTTCTCTGTCGGATGACTTCGTTTCGAATTCGATCTTTCAGAGAAACCCCGAGCATAGCCCTTTCCATAGCACGCTGAGCGACTTTAAATTTGTGGATCAGCCCCACCGTGAGTGTCCACGTTTTGGCACCGTATGTCATGACGGGTAGGACGCACTGATTGAAGACTTTCGTCTTTAGACTCTGTGGGATTGGCGATGTGAAGACTCGACGTAGTTTCCCATAAGCTGCCCAGCCCAGCTGAATTCTTCTATTGGCCTCTTTCTCGAAGTTGTTTTTACCTAACTGCATGGTTTGCCCGAGGTAAACATACTCCTTTACAACTTCGAGAGTACTGCCTTGAACTGCAATTGGCTCCGGATTTACGTGTTCATTGAACATAATCTTGGTTTTATCCAAGTTCATCCGGAGACCAATGCGTTGAGAAGAATCAGCTAGGCTACTCAGCATATGTTGTAAATCTTGCAGCGTTTCCGCCATGATGACAATATCGTCTGCAAACCGCAAGTGTGAAAGGTACTCGCCGCTAATATTAATGCCGTACCCCTTCCAGTCCAGCGTCTTAAACATATCCTCCATAGCATTTGTGAACAATTTGGGGGAAATAACATCCCCTTGTCTCACACCACGATGTATGGGGATAGGTTCAGACTGCCGGTTCTGGATTTGGACGGCCATAGTAGCGGCGTTGTATAGACCTTTCAACACTTGGATGTATCGCCAGTCGACTTGGCATCGCTGCAAAGATTCCAGAACAGACCAGGTTTCGACCGAGTCAAAGGCCTTTTCATAGTCCACAAACGCTAAGCACAGGGGCCGATTATACTCTTCGGTCTTCTGTATAATCTGCCGCACTGTGTGAATGTGGTCTATGGTGCCGTAACCCGACCGAAAGCCGGCCTGCTCAGGTGGCTGAAACTCATCGAGTCTCCTCGCAAGACGGTTCGCGATGACTCTTGAAAACAGCTTGTAGACGTGGCTTAAGAGTGAAATGGGTCGGTAGTTCTTCAGGAGGGTTTTATCACCCTTTTTGAAGAACAACACGACAACACACTTACTCCACGCCTCCGGAGTTCTCCCATCAAAGAGGAGAATTTTATACATGTTTAAACATAAACATCTTTTTTGATTCCTAAGCATTTTTCAATTTAAATTTTTAACTTTCGGTGCATTATGAATGGCTCTTTATTTATTTTGCGAATTAAGTTTTCTTTCGTACTAAAAGTGGCTTGTATTCTTTCGTTTCTATTTTATCTTTTAGCTAAAGTTGGCTTGTTCAGTGTCGACCTCTGGCTTAGCATCCTTACCATTGTTGCAGCTTACTCTTATCTAGAAATTATCTAAAAAGCCTAGCTAAGTGGGGATGTGGAATTTGATGGAACGATGGTGAAACAAATGATTAATTTATAAGCTTTTAAAATAAAAATGGCGGTTTGTAAAATACAGTCTGTTAGCTTTTAGATTATACCTCTGCTACTATCATAACTTTTCAAAATAATGAAGAAAAGGTTTATACAAAGCAGGAAGTAGTATTACACTCGTGTGCTTTCGGCGAAAACCGAAGCTCTAGAGCCCGAGGTATATCCTAAAAGCTAACAGACTGTACTTTGCACTGAATACATTATACCACACCCTAAAAACAACCGTAGATATCATTGTATACAAACCATTAACATAATTTTTAAGTACAATGCAAAGTTAAAGAGGGATATTCTTCAAAATATTGGAATGCATTAATTTTCGCGTGCAGTTATGTATTTGTGTGTATGCGTTTTTGTCAAAACCTAGAAATTGTAGTAAGTGGTTATATCTATGAGCTTGTAAAAATTAAGTTTGGGGCTCATAATAATTCTGTCCACCGTATACACTAGGTCGCGGCCTAACAGCCTATTGTATACACTGTGCACCGTGTACCTTAGATTACGGCCTAATAACCTACAGTATATACACTGTGCACTGTATGCGTTAGATTACGGCCTACCAGCCTACTGTGTACACTGTCAACTTTACTGTAGACATTACATCGCGGCCTAACAGGCTACCGTATATACTCTGCACAGTATACATTAGAAGATTTCGTTTCAACAGCGTACTGTGTTCACTGTGCATCGTATGCATTAGATTACGGTCTAACAGCCTACAGTATACACTGTGGACTGTATACGTTAGATTACGGCCTACCAGCCTACTGTATACACTATCAACTGTAGACATTACATCGCGGCCTAACAGGCTACCGTATACACTGTGCACAGTATACATTAGAAGATTTCGTTTTAACGGCCTACTCTATTCACTGTACACAGTATACCTTAGATTACGGCCTAACAGCATACTGTATTCTGTATAAATTAGATCGCGGCCTAACATCCTACTGTATTTCCGCAGCGCGCGCCAAACGGTCACCGGTGGCCGCGACGGCGGCGGTCCCGCCCAGCCCGGGTCGGTCGCGGTCACGACCGCGCGTGTCGCAGAGTCAGCGTGAGTATACCCCGTGAATACGCGACACACCGCATTATACCTTCAGACCTCAGAAATGAATACGCAACACACCGCATTCTACCCTCAGACCTCAGAAATGAATACGCAACACACCGCATTCTACCCTCAGACCTCAGAAATGAATACGCGACACACCGCATTCTACTCTCAGACCTCAGAAAAGAACACGCGACACACCGCATTCTACCCTCAGACCTCAGAAATTAATACGAGACACACCGCATTCTACCTACAGACCTCAGAGACAACTCATTCATAACAATAAAGGGACTCATAAATACACAACACATTCTTAGCTTGTAGCTGTTGCTAATCTAGACTATATCAGACTGACAGATTTCTCACTGCAGACATTGTAAACAAGACATTTTAAACTTCTAGCTGTTGCTAGTCGAGACTATATAATACACTAGCGTATAGTCTAGACCACGTGTTTCGCAATCAGCGTGAGTAAACTACATGAATACGCGACACAACGCATTCTCGCTACAGATCTCATAAGATAAGATAACATAGAATATTCTTTATTGTAAACGAGGAAAAAAAACACATAAATTACACGATTCATTCACAATACAATAACTCATAAATACAAAGCACATCCTAAAGCTCTATCTACATTTGTAGAATTTCGGTGTATCGCATCTCCGTTGCGTTTTATACAATACGATACGCGCCGTAATTGTATAGGTTCCTAACAAATCAAGCTTAAAATATTGGCGCTTGATTTCTTTAAGGACCTTGTACAATACGATTATACGCCTGAGTGCTTAGTGCAAGTTTTTTTAACTGGTCGATCGCGTTAACGTAAACTCATATTCTATAGGAGTGACAAAGCGCGCCACCTAGTTGTCTCTTTGTCACTCCTATACAAACTGCAAACGCTCTCGCTATTTATTTTATTTTATTTTTACTTATTCTTAAACAAAATCTTACAGCATTACAGCTGAAACTAATGCGCTATAAGACTAAACGTATATGATTATACTTTACACAGTTAGCACAATATGAGAATAAATAGAAACAGTAGGTATACAATAATACAGACAAGACAGAAACATTATCACGTAACTCCATCCTTTCTTTCGAAAGTGAATGAAAAAACTCGCACTAAGCCTCTAGAGTGCGTATACTGAGTTTTGTCGTTCACTTTCGGTAGCGAGAGCGTTTGCGATTTGCATAGGAGTGACAAAGCGCGCCATCTAGTTGTCTCTTTGTCACTCCTATACAAACTGCAAACGCTCTCGCTATTTATTTTATTTTATTTTTACTTATTCTTAAACAAAATCTTACAGCATTACAGCTGAAACTAATGCGCTATAAGACTAAACGTATATGATTATACTTTACACAGTTAGCACAATATGAGAATAAATAGAAAGAGTAGGTATACAATAATACAGACAAGACAGAAACATTATCACGTAACTCCATCCTTTCTTTCGCAAGTGAATGAAAAAACTCGCACTAAGCCTCTAGAGTGCGTATACTGAGTTTTGTCATTCACTTTCGATAGCGAGAGCGTTTGCGATTTGCATAGGAGTGACAAAGAGGCAACTAGAGTGCGTATACTGAGTTTTGTCGTTCACTTTCGATAGCGAGAGCGTTTGCGTTTTGCATAGGAGTGACAAAGCGCACCATCTATTTGTCTCTTTGTTACTCCTATGCAAATCGCAAACGCTCTCGCTATCGAAAGTGAATGACAAAACTCAGTATACGCACTCTGATCGTGAACGGTCGAACGCAACGTTAAACGGTCGTCGGTTGCAGCGACGTCCCGTTCGTCCTCGCCGTCATCCCGCGGCGCCCCGCTGTCTTTGGCGCCCGCCCGCCGGCGCCCCTCCGGCATCCCGCGCTCCCTTGCCAGCTCCCGCGAGACCAGCCCCACCAGGTAAGGCGCCCCACAGCTTTTGGCGCCCCTTTCTGATGCGAGAAGAGACCCCTATTTATCTGTTTTTAGTGTGTAAAAATAATAACATTTACATACAGGCACGTACGTTGCTTCTGGCCCCACACCAGGATACCCTGTGCCGTGGGAACCAGAAACAGCGACGTCACAGACATGTAAACATCCAAGACCTGGGGATTTTCTTTTGTCTCCAGCCGGGGCTCGAACCCGGGAGCTCTCGCATGGTAGGCAGATGCGCTAACCACTGCACCGTAGAGGTCGTCAAATACAGAAAAACATAAATCGGCGTAAATAAATAGCCCCTAATCAGCCCGTAAATAAAGCTCACTGTTGGACATAGGCCTCTTCTCAACAAGGCTCAATGATGGACGATTTTTTTTTAAACCAAAACATACCCGCAGTCAAACATCAAGCATTATGTAAAAATTTAGTTTTAGTCTAGTACAAGTAAATAAAACTTTTAAGTCACAAATAAATTATACTTACTTACTTACTTACTAGTTGGAGACGAGCAACCGTCTCTTCTCACTATGATTAAGCTCTGCGAATCAGAGGGAAACCTAGTCTGACTCTTCCGACAAAAAATCAGGGAAATATATTCGGATAATAGTTTATAATGATTATTAATACTACATCTGCTTGGAAAGTACCTTGATACTTTATCAAATTTGCGGTAGAAAGTACGTCATTGCATATCGAACAAATATGCGGGGAGAAAACGCATCTGAGCGGGAGAGAAAAGTGTATGAAAATCCATTTCTTACGTGGTTTTTCTTTTTTAATTTTGGGTAAGACTATGCGCCGGTAACCTAAATATCAAAAGCCAAAAAGTTTTTACAGTGAGTTTTTATCTCCAAGTTCGCAAAATGACACTGGCCACTAGCAACAATTTCAATATAAATTTCAATTAGTGAAGATTTCGTTTTTTATTTTCCTTGTAGGTGTAGTATAAAGCACTATGTATCACTCGAGAGAAACTGCGATTCCCGATCTCGGGTGTTTTAAAGCCCTCGCCTACGGCTCGGGCTTCAAACGACACCCTCGACGGTAATCGGTCACTTTCTCCTCTCGGTGAACAATGTACTATTTTCTTAATTATTTTCGCAGGACGAGCCGTTCTAACAGCACCGTTGGGTCATCTCTGCGGCGGCGCGAGAGTGTGGAGCGTACGGCCCCCACCCGCAGCCCTGCCGCCGCCTTACGTCTCCTGCAACAGAGTAGGGACGCCGAAGGCAGTTTACAGGTGAGGCTAAAGCCGCGTTTTCACGGTCTTAGTGCGCTCGGACCGAGTGCGCCATCCGAGTAAACTAATGCTTCTGATTGGACGGTTTTTCGCCACGACACTAAAATGGCCAATCAGAAGCATGGGTTAACTCGGATGGCGCACTCGGTCCGAGCGCTCTAGGACCGTGAAAACGCGGCTTAAGCTGTTTACTTAATCTGGTCCTCGATTCTGTTGGTGCGTTGTAGTTTGATGACATGAATGGTCGGATCACGTGACATGTTTTTCCATACCATTGACGCCTGGATTGCTCGATTTCAGTGCGCGCGTAGACTTGAAGTGATATGAAGCTAAGTTGCCATGTTCATGCAGTTGTCATCGTGCTGCGATGCATTTGTGGAATCTAGGACCAGGACAATTCTACCACGGTATACATATATTTACAAATTGTTTTGTGTAGTTCATATTAACTTGAACAAGCTTATACCTACTTATGTTTATGTAATAGTCTATTATCTAATTTCGTATTTATATAAAATAATATATTATGTATGTATGTATAAAATTATAATTAGCATATGTTTATTTTATCTTAAATAAACGATTTGAGCCATAATAGTTTGCTGTGTGCACGTTTATTTTTATTTTATTACCGTACAAATATTATAATTGTGATATATTTAAGTTCACCCTGAATGAACCACTGAGCCCCAAGATACAATTTAATTTAGTTTGGGGTTCAGAGTTACTGTATATATTGTTAAGTTTTGTACTGCTCAATAAAACAATTTTGAATTTTTGAATAAGAAATCACGGTGTATAATGTCCGTTTAACCCGTCACGCGCTCTACCTCGAGAGCCTATTGGTGCCTAATTGCAATGCCCTATGACCTATGCCCCTGAAATGTTAGGGACGGAGTTCCGCATTTTTCAAATTAGAGAAAGTACCACGTAATTATTCAATAAGTGTTATATATATCTAGAATCTGCATAAAATTTCCTATCCAATTATGAATATGTTTTATTATAATAAAACTTACCTGTTTTCCAAATGACGAGGTGAATTTCCACTATCCACACCATCCTTTACTACTTTGAACTTTTTTTCATTTTTTTCACTTGCACTTTTCACTAGCACTGAACTAACACTTATAATATGATTTGCATATTATTTTTAACTATTTTAAGCCTATGCGCACACTAGGCTACACGCGACAGCGACAGTTCGGCGACTAGAGACGACAGGCTACCGCCGTCAATTTTCATATATCTTGTTCCAATCTCCGCACACTTGTCAGAGTCGCGGAGTCGCGACGACACGATGCCAGAAGCAAATACGAGGTCGCGTCTGACGCAGCGACAAGTCGCCCTGTTTGCGATGGCTCTAAGATTTTAAGATACATAATGTAACGTGTCCACCCAAGATTCACGGTGTATAATGTCCACCTAAGATATCCAAGTCTACCTAATGTTCACTATGGATAATGTCCACCCAAAAGTCACGGTGTCTGATGTCCACCCAAGATTCACGGTGTAAATGTTGCCACATCGTCATCTTTTACATGTGTACACTCATGATCATACCTACTGAATGGACGTATTACCTAATGACCATGAAAGACATTCTGCTATACAGACCGTCTGTTACTTAGCCGGTTTTCTACATGGAGGCCGCCGTCTGTACTCTTAGATTAAGAAATACCTGTGTAATCTTCTTTTTTATGTACAATAAAGTGTAAACGGCGACAGGCTTGCCACTTGTCACATTTGGGACCTAATAAACTCGGCAAAACGTGGGTCCAGTTCTAGAGACTGGTGCCTCTGCCTACCCCTTCGGGGATAACGGGCGTGAGTTTATTTTTTTATATTTTTTTTAAAGTGTTCTTTATCTATCTATACAGCAAATTAGACGTTTCGCGCTGTTGGACGTTTGGCTACTTAGACCTTTTGATAAGGAAGCCAATCATCATCAACCCATTATGTTCCCACCGAGGGGCACGGGTCTCTTCCCTGAGGAAGGTATACGTTTTGACGACCTCTGTGGCGTAGCGGTTAGCGCATCTGTTTACCATGCAAGAGGTCCCGGGTTCGATCCCCCGCTGGAGAGAAAAAAAAAAACAAAAAACTCCAGGTTTTGGATGTTTACATGTTTGTGACGTCGCTGTTTATGGTTCCCACGACACAGGGTATCCTAGTGTGGGGCCAGAAGCAATGTATGTGCCTGTGTGTAAATGTTTTTTTTTTAAGTCCGGATTGGTGGAGGAAGGAAGCCAATAGAGAGTTCTCATCTAACCGTGTGGGATTCCCCTTGGCAGAGCCCCGAGCATGACCACTCGCTGCTCGACGGAGCCCGGATGCGGGACGACGACTCCGAAGCCTCAAGCGTTTGCTCCGAACGGAGCATCGACTCCTACAGACGGCACGACGTGAGTTTTTCTTCGATAACTACTCCTATCTAAAGGAGTAGTTATTGATATAATTTATTTAACTCGGACTTTAATGAACTATTTTATCTATTTTTATTTTTCTAAACACACAACTTTGAAAGATTTATACTCCTGTAAAGGTGCTTCACGCTGAATCATACACAATTAGAATACGTAGTTTTTAAATTAATTGTGAAAATACTGTTGGAGTATCTAAATAAATAATAATAATAATAATAAAGGAGATGCCTATAGATAGGAGTTTGGTAAACTGTAATACTGTTTTGGTAGGGATAGGTATTAATTATTAATAAGTAATCATTTCATTAAAATTTTTCATTGTTATCGGAATCTTTCATTGTCACTGAACATTGTTCGCCGTAAACTTCAATCAGTTTTGTTCCCAGTGGGATACTCTAAGGGATGTGTTAATTTACTTTATTAATTTGTGTACCTTACTATAAGACTATTTTTAAGTGTAACTCATCCTGTTGTAATCCCAACAAATAAAATAAAATAAAAAATAAAATAAACTCATTCGTTCATTCATTCAATTATTTATTCATTCACAACATGCGTTGTGTTTGAAATTATCCTAAAGCTAAAATACACATTTACAGTGAATAAAAATGACACATTTATAGTAAATAATATTAAATAGAAAATGTCAAAAATAATAATAAAAACAGATTCATGGTAGTCAACTTACTCATTTGACTAATGAATGTCGATGAAGCGAAAGTGATTTGTCAGGATCGTGGCAGGTGGCAGTCCCTGGTCTCTGCCTACCTCTCTGGGATATAGGTGTGAGTATGTGTATGTAAAATAGTAAGTAAAATGTCGTCGTAGCGCTTGGAAAAACCGACAAACCTAAAATGCTAACTATTCAGCAGAAAGAAAAAACTTAATAATTTCATAATTACGACGTCCTTTTTTATTCAGTAAATAATACCTACATAGCTGCTATCGAGGGTATTCTGGTAAAACCGAATAAGTACAAAATAAAAAAAAAGTTTCTAAAAGTTTCTAATTTCTACTCAGTTTCAATACTCAGTCAAAACTGCATAACAAACTGTTTTTTATATTTATATTTACATTTTAAGTTTCAACCAAGCTAGTACAAAATGGGTTGCACAGCCGCGTCGGGCTAAGAAAATACTAAAACTAATTTTGCTAAAAAAATGTTACGACCGACGATATTATGTAAGTCCATAGACCAGAATGGAATTTAACGGGGCGAGAAGCAATGTATGTGCCTGTATCTGACAACCTCTGTGGCGCAGCGATTACCGCGTCTGCCTACCATGCGAGAGGCTACGGGTTCGAACCCCGGCTGGAGACACAAAAAAAATCCCCATGTCTTGGATGTTTACATGTTTACAGGGTATCCTAGTGTAGGGCCAGAAGCACTGTATGTTAATGTTGTATGTCTATGTAAATTATAGTGGGGCTACCGTGGAGATGAAGAAAAGTCGAAGGAACGTGCAGTGTTACTATATTCGTGATTTTTACATAAAAGAACTTAAAGTTACCTATTAGTGCAATTTGGAATGCGTCCGATGCTAGGAACGCGAGTATCGAAAGTGCGCGCTTATGAGTTATGCATATTTTAGCTTTATTTAATGGCTATGCTTTATTAAATTGTCTCCACGAGTCTTCATTGACGTCACGTAGGTAATAGAAACTTTGGCCGGGAGATCCGATCAGCACCATATTCCGGAAAGCAATGGCCCCCCGCCGCCAGTGTGCGACGTGAAGCCATTTGCAAACCCCTCTTTAGTTTCAATTTCCTTTTGCAACTCCCCTTCAATATTTTTACTATTTATTGCTTGTCAATGTAATGTTTACATACCCCACGATTGACGATTCTCTAATTAAATGGTGACGGATGGGACTGTTCTTGTGATGAAACTTACTTAAATATACCTATTTACGTATAAAGTTAAATATATTTCAAGAAAATCATGACATAGGTATGACATGTATGTAAATGTTTGTTTTAAATGTACGTTACAACTGCGCCCTCGCTAAAGCCAGCCTAACGTGACCCCCCGCCCCCGCCAGAGCGTATCGTGGTCGGGGTCAATGTCCCGGCTGGGATGGGAGTGCTCCCCCCCGCCCCCGCCCCCGCCCGATGACATCATAGCGCTCTGCGCTTGCACACACTGGACGGAGAGGAAAGATGGCCTCACGCATTTGGTGAGTCATCGTTGATGTCATAATAATATCGACGGTTAAAAGGTAATAGGGGCTAAGCGACAAAAAGCAAATTGTTCAGGAGAGCATTTTAAAGTTCCAACTTTCAAAATAGGTGCTTATGGTAAAGAACCGTAAGCGCCCAGAAGCTCCAAACCAGTAGGAAGTAAAAATACATTACCGACTAGAGACCAAAAATTATGCCACTTTTACAGGGGTACAAACGCCGTTAAGCAAAAAAAGGCCTAAAAAACGGTCGGTAACACCAAAACGACTATTTAAAAACGCAGTTTTTTGCTTGGGCACAAGCGACAAAAAAGTCATCGTAGAGCCGCGGGAGTAAGCGCATTCGACGCAGATTTTTTTTTTAAGTAAGATTACATTCAAAAGTCATTTTGGGCCAAAATGTCGCTTATTCCCTATTACCTTTTAACCGTCGATATGAAATTACATGATTTATTTCAATGATCAGATTCTAAGGTGCTGGCTCTGCTGCAGAGCACCACACCGATAAGTGCCCTGTAAACTATCAAATTTGCTTGACAAGTTTGTTGTTCAAACTTTACGTTTTCATCAAACAATAGCAAAGATCAAACAAAATGTCAAACAAAGTCAAACAGTAGATTCGGATTTTGAACATTTTGAGCGAAAAAGTTTGACAAACACCGCCGTTCACGTTCAAACTTGTTTGTCAAACATGACATCAATCTAGCTACTCGTAGATTCAAGCCTATTACACAATGAAGAAAAAAGATATAAGAATAAGAAATAAGGAATAGCGGAATCCAGCAATGGCAGCACCGTTGAGCAAGACACAATCAAGAATAAGGAATAATAAATAAGAAATAAGAATAAAATTTCCGTCACGGTGGGAATCTGTTCCTTATTTCTTATAGCCAGCCAATCGCAGGGCATCATTTCAACGAACTGGTGTGAGTGTCTGTGTTGCCACCTTGCCCAAGGAAAAAGTAGCTAAACCTTAGTAAAAAAGTGGCTAGTTACCAATAAATAAAGGCCTAAACAAAATAATACTTTAAAGAGTTGCGTTCAAAAACTACTGGCGATGTCGAAAAAGAAAAAACATACAATCAATGACGTTTGTCTGAATGTCTTTCAATGCCATAATCTGCTTTATCATCAATTAATATGAAAAAACGCCAAGACATTAATGAAGAAGAAAGAAGTAACACAAAAGTAACATATTGGGTCGTGTAACATGGAGGTAACATAAGAGGGCCAAAAGTAACATAAAATTTTACTTTGTAACATTCTGGCAACGCTGCACTCTTGCTTCGTGCACACACCAGCTGCAGGTCCGCTGTGATTGTCTTAATATTGTAGCCTATCGCCTTTTGTGTTTTGGTTGCTGTGCTATTTCTTATTCCTTGTTCCTTATTTCTTATTTCTTATTCTAATACCTTATTTTTTTCATTGTGTAATGGGCTTTACATCAAACGCGCTGAACATGTAGACTGTTTGACAAACGCGTCAAACACAGCTGCGCACTGTCAAATAATTTGACAAACACGTAAAATTTTACAAATAATTTGATCGTTTACAGGGCGCTATAGATTTATGAAATATACAACTTATATTTATTTTAATTTTATAAAAAGGTGAAGAAACAGATACAAGTACATTACAAACATTTGACAAGTAGATGTTGAGTAGGTACTGCATCCTTAGACTTTCACACAGAGAAGTATTTAATATAAACATTAACTAGATCACGCCGAGACAATAGTTTTTGTTCTGTCAATTAAGTTTGTAATCTTAATTAAGAAAAGATACACCCTACAATTTAGTTTAAAACATTCACTTCTTTTAAATAACTCATATACCTACAATCAAGAAAGAAATAATACTAAAAAGACCACACGCATGCACATACAATATCGCACTAAAATTGCAACGAATTAATTTCGTAGTGCGCGCATACCCTAAAGTTTACGGCGATGGGTCCTAAAGATCACTATTGACCCCTCAAGCCCCGAGGACCCGCCGGCGGGTCCGATGCAAACTACGGCGCATTCCGTCAGACCCCTTAGACCAGCCGGCGGGTCGGTCCTGCAACGGCACTTTGAATCGAATTTTGAAGATGATATAGACCACATCGCTCGTAGCCTGGGCTGCCTGAGTGATCTTAAACGATCACTAAGGTTAAGCAACATACGGCGCGTTCATTCCATGGATGGGTCACCGTCTATGACTAACGCTAGTGGCATTTTTCCGAGCGGTTCCGTGCTTCGCAAGGCACGTTAAGCAGTTGGTGCCGGCTGCCGTCGATAGATGGCAGTCGTTAAGCCAAGTCAGAGGCCTTAGGGCGGCTTGAAAACTTCTGACAGTAAGACCAGCCACTAGTCTTACAAGCCTCCACCAATCCGGACTTGGCCCCCGTGGTGGAGTATAGCCTATACCTTCCTCAGGGAAGAGACCCTCGGTGGGGACAAGATGGGTTGATGATGATGATGATGATAGACCACAGTTGCATGAGCATGTTTTATTCTTTGAAAACTGTGATACATTTCAAATATTACTCTGCGAATAACTAATTTAGCTGAAAAAGAAAAATGTTCTGAGCGGTTAACATGACTGAGAGATCGAACAGAAACTTTTTGCAAATTCTATCTGTCAAAACAGATATGTGTTATTTCCTTTGGTGCCGCTAGTGTTGCTCAGTGGACCCCTTAGACCCCAAATTGAACCTTAAACTCGTGACAAAAAGAGCTGTTATCCCCCAGGCCAACTATCTAAACAGCGGGCGTCTTCTCACGGAGGACCAACTTCGCCGACTCACCGAACTGCTCAATAAAATGTTCGTCGATGCTCACACCAAGGTAAGGATGATGTTACCGATACAACTGTCTAAAGCCGCGTTTTCACGGTCTTAGGCTCTAATTATATGCGTCCGCGCGACCGAGCGGCCCGGCCGCTACACCACGAAATTACAAGCATTTGTGTGTAACGATTTATTTAAATAGCGGCGCGGTCGCGCCTTCGAGTGGCGTGGTCGCGCGGCCCGGCCGCTCGGACGAGTTTCAACGTGTTCACTTGTATCGGTGCATTTGAAGCGGACGGGACGCTCTTTCGTTGTTTGTGAGAACGTGTGGAGAGCGGAGACGCTCGGGCCGCTTCATATAAATCAAAAAGCGACTTGGCCGCGGCCGCTGGAATCTGCGGCCAAACCGCTCGGTCGCGCGGACGCATATAATTACAGCCTTAGTGCGCTCGGACCGAGTCCCCCATGGAGTAAACTTATGGTTCTGATTGGCCATTTTAGTGTCGTGACGAAAGACCGTCCAATCAGAAGCATGAGTTTACTCGGATGGAGCACTCGGTCCGAGCGTACTAAGACCGTGAAAACTCGGCATATCAGAGTGCGTATACTGAGTTTTTTCATTCACTCTCGATAGTGAGAGCGTTTGCGATTTGCATAGGAGTGACAAAGAGACAACTAGATGGCGCGCTTTGTCACTCCTATGCAAATCGCAAACGCTCTCGCTATCGAAAGTGAATGACAAAACTCAGTATACGCACTCAGAGTGCTTATACTGAGTTTTTTCATTTCACTTTCGATAGCGAGAGCGTTTGTAATTTGTATAGGAGTGACAAAGAGACAACTAGATGGCGCGCTTTGTCACTCCTATGCAAATCGCAAACGCTCTCGCTATCGAAAGTGAATGACAAAACTCAGTATACGCACTCAGAGTGCTTATACTGAGTTTTTTCATTTCACTTTCGATAGCGAGAGCGTTTGTAATTTGTATAGGAGTGACAAAGAGACAACTAGGTGGCGCGCTTTGTCACTCCTATACAAATTGCAAACGCTTTCGCTATCGAAAGTGAATGAAAAAACTCAGTATAAGCACTCTGTACCTATAACTTGTTGGCAATATGGCTAAATACACATGATGCGTGCGTGTGCGTGCGCATTTACACTTATTACACCAAAATCTCTACACATTACCAATTCAATGTGAAATTTGATGTAATTTCATAAAAACACATTTAATTTGTAAAAATTGAAAATTTTTACCACCCTAAGGTTCATAATTGTACTGACAATTATACGACACAAGGTCGATACTTACAGAATATAGAGTACCAACCTGTCAAAGTTTAGAACAAAACTTTTCGCTCACTCAAGGAGATTTTATAATAACGTATAGAAAAAAAAACCTTCTATTTTGACAGATTTTTGATGTGTCATTTTAACAAATGCAATAATTTTAAATTAAGAAATGAGTTTAGATACTTGTTCAAATCGAGACTTCTGAACTTTAAAAGGTAATAAGTATATTGTTAAAGCATTATAGACTATACTGCACATCATTGTGACAAAGAATAAAGTTTGAAAACTGGTAAACATTTTTAGACCCCGACTGTACTATGAATAAAATATTTGAATTTAATTGAATTATTTTAAAGTATTGAGCCCCTAAAATGATTCCCGACTCAGCATGTGTTGTAGGAGTCACCGAGGTATTTGCCTACAACCGTGGAGGGAGTAAAACCATGGAGCAAGCCACAACGCACACATACAAGATGTATATGAAACAAACTTACGTAGCGATCATGGGTGAAAAAGAGACAGAATAAAAGGCAAAAGTGTAACTGCTTTTTTGTTCGGTTGCCCCCAAGAAACGTCAACTGTTGACATTTCTTGGGGGCAACCGAAGAGTAAAAAATGTTGCCATTCGTGCATGTTGCCATGTTGAAAATACCGATCATTACTTTAACTATGTATTTATTAGTGAGTTTAAAAGTTAGTTTAGCTGGTAGGCAGTCAAATACATACGAACGTAAATTGTTATGCAAAGCATTACAATAGATGAATTCCAGTTGAGAACTCTGTTTTGTAGAAAAAAACATATGAGTCAATATTTTTTCGAGTAATATTTAACTAAACAAATCTGAATATCATCTTGGAGACCTACTTGGATTACTACTTTCATATACTATTCACTTTTTTACATACTTAAATCGCCTTTAATCATCATCATCATCATCAGGCTATATTAGTCCACTGCTGGACATAGCCCTCCCCTAATGAGCGCCATAGCGCCCTGTCTTCAGCTTGCCGCATCCAGCATCTGCCAGCAGTTTTTCAATTGCAATAATATTATTATATTTAGATCTATTACAATATTTATGAAATTTCACAATGTTTCCATTCCAAATTTCTTCAAAATACTCCTGTTCTGGATAAATGGGTGCTAGCATGTGGAAGAGAGAGCTGGTCACCCACATCAAATGCTCGAACATGCTCTGTACATTTCAACTAAAGTTGCTACAACTCTTCAAGTAACAAATTATTCTATGTTTTGCCAGGCGGCACTTAGGGAGTAAAGGCACGGCAAACAAATTAGACACCAGAACGTAAAGTTATTTAACAATAGTATTTTCAGGTATTAAATAGGAAAATTAAAGTTTTAAGAAAAAAAATTACTTTTCTTTCCATTTCTTGTACCCACATGAACAGATTAGAAATTTCTGAAGTTTTCACGAGTGGTACACTTAATATTATTAAAATGAAACCTGTAAAATGTAAATGAAACTTCCGTAAATCAGTGAGAAAAGTGTGTTTAATAATACGAATATGTTAGCGGAAATTTGATTGACAACTCTACTGCTAGACGTGTTTTATTGTATGAATAATTGAATAATAATGGTCAAAACAATTGCATTTTTATTCACGTCCTACGAACGACTGAAATATTTTAGCACACATTATGGCAAATTCACTTTACTCTGGCAACATTACGCACACAAACAAATAATATTCACCGACGCAAAACCGGTTACACTGGCTTGATCTATGGTTTTACTCAATCAACGCCTACATCGCTGATATTCTGTCGAGACCATGTTGTTGGTTTGCGGGTTTGTCGAGGTGCAATATTAGCCGTCGCATTCCGGTCGAGTTTATAAAGAGATCCATTCGTTCATTCGTACACCAACTCATTCATTCTCCCATTCACTCCGCAGGTATTCTCTCTACTGCTGGACGCGGTCTGTGAACTTCTGCTGGTTCATTGGCAGCAGTTGAAGGACTGGCTTTATCAGCTCATGTTCAGGTCAGTTGCTTACTGTTGTCAGGCCGTAACAAGCCCATTGGTCTCATTGTGTAATTTTTGCAACGGATATTCATACGTCTTAAAAAGTCACGTCAACACAAAAACCGACGTCGTACGGAGTACTGTCTCGCTCTATTTAAGTATTTAGCTATTAAACGTAGGAGCACGTAAGGAAAATCCCAAATCGGTAACACAATTGTTTATTTGACGCTAAGAATACAGAAAAGCACCCTACCTACATAGGTGGGTACACAACAGCACTAACATAGGGTCTTAAAAGGAGATAGTGCTATACAGTATAATCGGTCCAATCGTTTATTTAACATTTGACAGATGCACACCCATGAAGTTTCTTATTTATTTGACAGGAAATCACAGGCAAAAAATGTACCATATCATGGACACTTTTATTTTTTCACAATAGTGATGCGACGTATTTTGCTACGATATTTTAACGAGTAGATTGATGTATCAATGACGATAAAAAAAACCTTATTACAAAGATCTATACTATAAAAAAATAGTTTTATTAATAACATAAGTATAAAATAATTGTGACAACCCGTTGGGTACTTTTTAAGTTCATCTCGCTCAAACTATAAAAATATCAAAATAAAATAGCAATGCAACGAATCGATTAAAACTTTAACGTAACTTAAATCGATTATAAAAATCGAATCGGCAACTTCATAGAACATCACTAAGTTGAGCTGTCAAAAGTTAAATAAACCGTTGGACCGACAATAGTGGTATACATGACTTTTTAAGACGTATGAATATCCGTTGCGAAAATTACATAATGAGCCCCCAGGAAGCTCAGCGGATGGAGAAATAAGGATACTTCGTTGGGTGTTAGGACTTCTTTTATTGTTAAAAAGTAGAGGCACCTGAGGACAAAAGGTACATTTTTAAAACTAAACTTCACACAACGCTAACAGAGAGCTACGTAAAAAATAACACGCAACACGATTGTGCCTCGTTGAAGATAAGTTTTTGGAGTACATAACTGTCAGGATTAGATAACATTCACTGAATACTGAATTTAACTTGCACTGGTTCACTAATTCACTTTAGATAATCAATAAAAATATGTAGTAAAACTGAAGGCACTGGGCGTGCTGTCTCTTCTAAGACTTGAGATCGAAATGACCCAGGCGATGCCATGACAAATAAAGTGAACTACGAATAAAAGATAAATAATTTGAATTTGAAAATTGAAAACGGAATCGAAAGATTTAAAAGTAAATAGCCTAAATATAAAACTAATAAACAGGTTTGTAGACGAGGTATCACAACCTCGTTACACTGTCTTAATTTTTCGGTTCTACCCGTCCTAGGGTTGTTTGGAAGAGATTTTTGGCGATAAGATTGGCGGTCTTTTTGTATACGGCAAAACTTAGATGTCATTTTAAATTCTTTCGAGTACTTCTTCTAAAAAAGGCAAAAGAAAATTTACTTTCGAAATAAGCCGCCAAAACGATATTTATCGATAAACGATAATATATATCAAGAAAACCATATATATCTTGGGCAATATGGCGTCGCTTACGAATTACAACGTCACTGGTCAGTAAACAAACCTATGAGAGGTCCCGGGTTCGAATCCCGGCTGTTTACATGTTTGTGACGTCGCTGTTTCTGGTTCCCACGTCACAGGGTATACTAGTGTGGGGCCAGGAGCAATATGTGCCTGTATCATAACTCGTAAATGTTATGATTCGTTATTTGTCAACGACTAAAGTCTGTTTTTAAAAAACGTAAAACAGTCACGTTGACATCTCAATACAATCCAATGTCTGAATGTTGCTAGTACGCAAAAACCAAATTACCCTATTTTACTTCCAAGTAAACATTGTTTGTGCTACGTATGTGTTTTTCTTTTTACTTTGCTCTTATGAATAATTAAACTTTAATGTCTTTGATGTGATAAGGATTTTGGTTACACAAGTCTTCTATTCACGGTAAAAAAAAATTACCGAGTAAACCTATATATTTTATGACGGTAACATCGCGTCATTTTTTTTTAGCATCGAATTAAAAAACGGACTATAAGTAGGGCGGAAACTGAAATCAACACATCTGAAATGTAACCCTGTATAACCTGAAGTCGTTACCTCCACTGGCAGACTGCTGATGAAGTTGGGCACCGATATCCTGGGCTCCGTGCAGAGCAAAATAATGAAGACCCTGGACGTCATCCACGAATGCTTCCCGGCTGAGCTGCAACTTCACAATATCTTCAGGTGAGTCAAACTATGTTATTAATACGTTCATTGCGCACAAGTAAACATTACGGTGGCAATGTTGTAAGCCGTTGTAGAAATGAATGCAATCATTTCTACAACAGCTTACAACAATTAAGAAATGATTGAATTAAAAAAAAAAAATTAAAAATATTTTGAAATATTATATTATTTTCATTTATTGATTTTATTATTATTGTCAAACTGTCCTAATTTTTAATTCTAATTAAGCATTTAATAATCATCATTAGGCATCAGACATGGATGCGGCAAGCTGAAGACAGGGCGCTATGGCTATATCCAGCAGTGGACATTTAATAATACAAATACAAATAAACTTTATTTCTTTATCCATAAATAGGCACAATAGATGTGATATAATATGGCACAATAGATAGAAGTGATTTGTTGAAAAACTTGGTCCTAAACTAGTTCAAAGATCTGTATCTTAGGATGCCAGGCCTCCCGAAAACTAGGGCAACAAAGTACGGAACATGAATAATTTAATTTAATTTATTTATTCCAAGTGACAAAGAGTCATTCTGTGAGGTTAGTACGCAGATGAAATACATTAACCTATGTTTGTAAATGATTAAGTGCTTGTTTAAAATAATACATTTTATGAATTAATTTTGTTTTTTAAACAAACAAACATAAACATTTACACACAGGTGCATACATTGCTTACTTTACTTTTAATTTCTTTAATTTATTATTTTATGTTTAAATTTGTAAGTCCAATTTCCTTCCATTTGAAATACAATGTTATTTATTCAGGCCTGTTTTACTACGCGTGTCGGTATCGAACGCGTAAGTACATACGGCGACCACTCCGGAGTGGCATATAGGTAGGAATTCAGGCGCCAGAAGAGGTAAGAGTTACGCGGTAGAAAGAGAGGCAACATGTAGGTGAATATAACGTAGCTTTTATAGCGACGTGCGATCTGAATTGCACCTAATTGTATCGCTCCCTTTTTCTTTAATTGATTTTGCGGAGTGAGTGTTCTGTACTTGTAATATTATTATTCTGTGCCCGTACTAATTCAAATTCAAATTCAAAATTTTTTATTTCAACGTAAAGAATTTACATTCTGCTTGTTGAATGTCAATGTACATACAGTTATGTATAATGTTAGCCGCTGCCTTGGGGCCGTCTGTAGTGGAGAAAAAGGCAGCGAAAAAAAACTCCACTCTGAACAATTGTCGACCATGCAGGTTTCTGGCCGACACCGCGACGGCTCCGACCCCCAAAACCAAGGCGGCGGCGTTGCGGTTCCTGGCGGACCTCGCACACGATTATTGCGCCCCTAACAGCCTGGCCGTGGGGCTCCACGGTGAGTACTTGGTTTTGTTGTTTGAGTTTATTTGAGGGCCTGTACGAAACTTTAGCCCTAACGGATGTTCGGAAAACATTTGTTACAAAAAATTGAACTTTACGCCATGATGGCTGAAAACGGAATCGTGAGTACTTGGCACATGGCACGTGGTGTTGTGTTGTGTGTTTATAAAAATTAAATAAATAATTCGTATTGGTCATTAAAATTATACCAGCATTTTTTTGTTGGAGTGTTGTTTGTACATGTTTGTTTTGTATTTTTGTTTTTGTAGTTGAAGTTCTGATTCGAAGTTTTTCTCCTAACGATGTCGGGTGTATCTAAAAAAAATATGTTTTTATTTAAAATTATGTGAAACTAGAGGTCTATTTTAACATAAGATATGATTGTTAATAATAATAAACTCACGCCCGTTATCCCCGAAGGGGTAGGCAGAGGCACCAGTCTCTAGAACTGGACCCACGTTTTGGCGAGTTTATTAGGTCCCAAACGTGACAAGTGGCAAGCCTGTCGCCGTTATCCGGGCACAATTTATCAGCGAATGGTGTTGCTGTACAAACAAATGTACGTAACTAAAAGTCATTGGTACATGCGTGGTTCGAACCCAGACCCTCATGATCGAGAAGCAAGGGTCAACCCCACTACGCCACCACCGCTTTATGATCGCGCATGATTGTTATAAACACTTATATGACTGTTTGTTTCTAAATAAAGGTAAAATAAAAAAAAAAAAAAATGTAGAGTGACGGACCCAAACGCTGGCACTGCATCAGTTCATCAGCGCCCCGAAAAAAACTTGGATATAAGGATCGGGCGCGTTCAGTCCCTGGATGGGTGATCGTCTACGACTAACGCTAGTGGCATTTTTCGCAAGGCACAATAAGCAGTTGGTGCCGGCTGCCGTCGATAGATGGCAGTCGTTAAGCCAAGTCAGAGGCCTTAGGGCGGCTTGGAAACTTCTGACAGTAAGACCAGCCACTAGTCTTACAAGCCTCCACCAATCCGGACTTGGCCCCCGTGGTGGAGTATGGCATAATGGGTTGATGATGAAGTACCTAAACATTATGAAGTATATATGAGGCCATGAGAGCCAGAGAGGCCTATCAGTTTTTCAATACCTATCCGAAAATAAATTAATGACTAAGATATCTAGGGTCTCTACCTCTACCAATCCGGACTTGGCCCCCGTGGTGGAGTATGGCCTATACCTTCCTCAGGGAAGAGACCCGTGCCCCTCGGTGGGGACATAATGGGTTGATGATGATGATGATGATGATATCTATGGTTAACAAAATCACTTAAAGATCACATTAAAAGTGCGCAAGACAGCAAAAAATAATGAAATAAATTAATTCACCAAAGTAACAATTTAAATTAGGGCTTAATTTTTTCTCGTTGACTTTTATAAACAGTTAGGCCGCTCTGGCTCTCTTGGCTTTATATAGGGTGCTTACGCAAATGTGTTTTTTATTGCAGTTGCTCAAAAAGTAGCGTATTGCAGGGACGTATAGCATTCGGGAAGTGGGCTATTACACACTCGTGCTTTTTCTTTACCTTTTCCGCACTCGTGCGTTCTCTTTTCCAACTGTCAAAATAATGTCTGTTAAAAAGAAAAAAACAACGACGAAGTTTTTATGATTCATGCAAATATTTCTACAAAGAAGCCAGAGTCTGACAAGCGAGTCCTGGGACGCGATTTATTTCGAATTCTTCATATGGCCACACTCTTGACTGTCAAACTTAGGTATTTCAGCTGCAAGTAGTACAGCCCAAACAGTTTGATACTCGTCCTAGATTTAGACAAGAAAAAAACTTTTGTTTCTATTCAACATAATTTTACCTATATTTTAGTAAGTGCATACGAGTAATATGTTTTCAAGCAAACATGAATTATTTCTTGTTGTAAGGTCTGTCGGATGACGAAAATGTTAAACGTCAGATTGAAGACTTAGTCAAAGAACTCAAAGATGTTGAGAAAAAAGATATGAATCAGATTTTGATTATGGTTCAGCATTAATAAATGTTTATAAGTTTATGTAGTGCATCTTTATTCCCTGTTTTTGGTGGAGTGGAAATGTTGGTTTTGATGTAGTTAATGATTTCGTTTTGCTTATATTTATTTATGTTTGGACAAAATTCATTGGAGACTCCACACTAATTAAACAAATAATCAAGTTAAGCAAAAGTATCAAGATGGTTTATTCAGACGATATGCAGGGTTATCAACTAAAAGATTTTTAAATTTCCCGCCAAAGGCTTGAGCCACGACTCACTTGTCGCACTCTACTAATTTGTTTCAATATCAGATTTAATGATTTGATTCAATGAGTTAGGTTAGGTTTAATTTCATTTCATCTCATTAAATTTCATTTTCATTTCATATCAATAAAAACATTCTACTGAAGACTTGGCTGTATCGGCTAGTTCCCTTTGCCTACCCAGAATGGGTGAAGAAAAAAATACTCTATTTATATTTTTTTACGGTTGGCGCCATTTTCTAAAAAATTTCTTTATTAAATTGCTTAATTTTTTCGCAACTGTATTAAAAATAGTTGTTCAGTACACGTGCGGAACTGTCATTGCAACTTGCAAACTCTTTGCAATGACAGGCTTTCCGCACTTGTGTTGAATTGTATTGTATTGTACTGGTTCTATGTGTGTAAATTTTAATGTGTTAGTGATAAGCTGTACGTTTTCCTATAAAAAAAAAAACAAAACAAAACAAAACAAAACAAAGCAAAGCAAAACAAAGCAAAGCAAAACAAAACAAAACTACCCCATCAATTATCCTCATCAACAAAGGTTAGCTGGAAGAAAATACTTTTTAGTATTAAGCTCGCCTATGTACATAATTTTTATAGTGCAATAAAGAATTTTCATTCATTCATTCATTCAAAACGAAACGAAACAAAACAAAACAAAACAAAACAAAACAAAACAAAACAAAGCAAAGCAAAGCAAAGCAACACAACACAACACAACACAACACAACACAACACAACACAACACAAAACAAAACAAAACAAAATAAAATATACCAATTGGTCCCGCCAGGCGGCGCTACGGGCGCGGGCGGGCGTGCGCTCACGCGCACCGCGCACTGGGCGCAGGATCCGCGCGGCGGGGACGTGCGCGCTCTGGCGCGACGCGCGTTGCACGAACTCTACGACTGCAACCCCGTGCCGGTGAGTCTAATTTTTTTCACTCCGTCTGCTCGAAATAATGCATTTTGATGCCCAAATGAGAATGACAAGATTTCTATGACGCCACCACCAGATTTTCTTCAGTTACACAAATGAATTATATGTCAATTGAGTCGTCTAATATCAAAGGCGGCAATATCCATTTCGTCGGTTATTTGTGAGTACTGTTTTAAAAAGGCCATATCTGTTTAATAAAGCAGTGGAAAATGATCATTCTCATTGTAGGTATATTATATATTTAGAAAATATCTAAGTTAAGTGAAGGAATAAATTTCACAATACGCGTTTTTATCACTTTACACAAAATCCAACAAAATGGATATTGCCGCCTTTGATATTAGATGATTCAATTGATAGGTTATAATTTGTACTCTTGAAATTTTTGAACATGAACTATGCTAAAGCTCAGACTCCTAAGTTATAAGGGTACAAACATACAATAACAAAAGCTTTCAATATTTCAATAACCCTATTTTATCATAACGTTTTTGTATGGAAAGCATTTTTTTATGCCACATGAGTGTGACTGAAAATATAATAGATACCATAGGTACCCTTAAAAAAAACTAATAAATATTTTTAACAGATTCGTAGGTTATAAAGTCGATATTTTGAATTTAAAAAAAAGTTTGATGCTTTTACAGGTTTTATTTATGTGTAGTATTTTTTTAATATTTGCAATAAAATCATTTATGCATACTTTAAGTCTGTAATTTAAAGTATTTTTGGGTAAGTAGTCTTGGAGCACGAATGGGCATTGTCTTTTAGGACCCAAAACACGCTATTCTGCCGTCATAATAAAAAAGTCCATAACTTGATTTCGAGCAAATTTCGAGAAAAACTAAATTTCAAGCATGTCTGCTAACTTGTCGTCGATGATAACTATTTGAAAGACACAAGAAAAAAATTTACACACTTCATAAGCTATTTGCTTTAAGGGTTATCTTTATTCAAATACAGTTTACTTATTCTCACTAGTAAATATTGAAGTTATGGCGTTTCTTCTTATGACGGCAGTATTATTGTTCAAGCTAAGATGCATCAAAGTAAATAGACTCAAAATTGGGTTTTGAATCTATTTACCTTTAAGTACCTCTAAGTAAATAGCCAATCTAATGCACTCATTTACTAAGAAATCGGACTTCTCTTTCACTCTTGAGGATTCGTCCTATACCTATTTCGCTCCAACCCAAGCGATAAGTTTTAAAACCGAGTTTGGAACTTCTTACTGAACTTCCAAACTATTTGCTGCAAAACTTTTGAGTATTTGTCAAATTGTCAAATATTTGAAATTGGAACGCAAGTACGCATTTTCATTCCTCTCAGATGGTAGTGAAAAGCAGTGTTCTACACGGGCGCAAATCATTTTTGGTCTCGGTAGTGTTGAATCCCTCGCTCCTTCAGCGATTCATAATGCAAGAATCGCCTCAGTTCGCTCTGGATTCAATTTCACAACCTCGACCCAAAACATTTTGTTTGCGCCCTTGGTGAATAATCTACTATTATTTATTTTTATTTATTGAAAGAAAACAAACTATACGCCATTTGACCGATTTCTGAAAGCATTCTCAGATTGTTTGTTGGTGTTCGTGAAGTCCTCAGAAAGTGGTCATTTTAAATTCTTTCGTGTATTGGAGTTAGCTCTTATGAGAAATTAAATTTTACGTGATAAGGATTTTGGTCGCTGTGATAGAAGACTCATTCTTCTATTCACGGTAAAAAAATCTACCGAGAAAAGTTTTATAGCCGTAACACCGCGTTAATTTTTTTTTTTTTGCATCGTATTAAAAAACTGACTTGACGACCTCTGTGGCGCAGTGGTTATCGCGTCTGCCTACCATGCGAGAGGTCCTGGGTTCGAATCCCGGCTGGGGACAAAAAAAAACCCAGGTCTGGGATGTTTACATGTTGTGACGTCGCTGTTTCTGGTTCCCACGACACAGGGTATCCTAGTGTGGGGCCAGAAGCAATGTATGTGCCTGTAAATGTTAATGTGTGTTATCTATATAAATAAAATTCAAAGTCCTGACTGTCTGACTCTCTCATCAACGCCCAGCCCAAGCCGTTGGACCTAGGAAGCTGTAATTTAGCACAGAGGGTCTATATCGACGGTTAAAAGTTAATAGGGCATAAGCGACATTTTGGCCCAAAATGACTTTTGAATGCCATCTTACTTAAAAAAAAATTCTGCGTCGAATGCGCTTACTCCCGCGGCTTTACGATGACTTTTTTGTATCGTAGAGCCGCGGGAGTAAGCGCATTCGACGCAGATTTTTTTTTTAAGTATGATGGCATTCAAAAGTCATTTTGGGCCAAAATGTCGCTTATGCCCTATTACCTTTTAACCGTCGATATATAATGTAGGCATGGAATAAGACCGGATTTTTTGAAATTCAACCCCTAAGGCGGCGAAAAGGTTGCCAAAATTTGTATGGGAGGTATAAAGAACATTATATTTATTGAAGCGTGCTGAACAACTAAAGTCTACGCGGACGGAGTCGCGGGCAAAAGCTAGTAGATGTATAGATATTCTGTCTTTCCAACAGTTCACGGCTCTAATGGCGGAGTTACCGGCTGACACGCAGGCATTGATCAACGGGATCGTCCAACAGCACGTCCGAAGGACTTCCAGCAGTGAGTGGACATTGCTTTCGGCCCTTTCCTTGTAACGGTTCATGGCCACAGTAGAAGGAGAATCATCGTAACGTTAATACTAGGAATAAACATAAATTGTCATTTCCACGATTTAGACTTGCAAAAGTTAATACTTCCTTTACGGGGCACTGTATAAGGTTCTACAACAAGATACCCCAACATATATTAGAGTTACCCCCAATGCGATTTAAGAATTGTGTTAAGCACACTCTTTGCAAAAAAGCTTATTATAAAATCAACGATTATTTAGAAGACAAGGACGTATGGCTTTAAATAGTAGTTTAATATTAAATTTAATCAGAGGATAAATGTGTCTAGTGTTCAACACATCCAAGATATTGTTTTGTAAGTTTTATTTGTATTAGCTTTAAGTTGATTTGAGAAAAGATGGTCAGAGTGGAGTTTTTTTTTTCGCTGCCTTTTTCTCCACTACAGACGGCCCCAAGGCAGCGGCTAACATTATACATAACTGTATGTACATTGACATTCAACAAGCAGAATGTAAATTCTTTACGTTGAAATAAATTTCTGATTCTGAATGTTGGTACGATTTGCGTTTAAAATAAATTAAGTTAAGTCCAAAATTCTGAGCCCCAATATAGCATAGCCTACTCTTTAGCAGGCAGTGGCTCATAAAGAGGCAGTACCATAGTCCACTCTTTAGCACAACGAACTTTTAGCAGGCAAGTGGCTCACGAAGAGGCAGCAACTTAGCATAGCTCTCTCTTTAGCATAGCCCACTTCACTGCATACCCCACACTTTAGCATAACCCACTTTTCAGCAGGTAATGGCTCACGAAGAGGCAGAAACTTAGCATAGCCCATTCTTTAGCATAGCCCAATCTTCAGCAAAGTCCTCTCTTTAGCCTAGCCTACTCTTTAGCAGGCAGTGGCTCATAAAGAGGCAGTACCATAGTCCACTCTTTAGCATAACGAACTTTTAGCAGGCGAGTGGCTCACGAAGAGGCAGCAACTTAACATAGCTCTCTCTTTAGCGTAACCCACTTTTCAGCAGGAAATTGCTCACGAAGAGGCAGAAACTTAGCATAGCCCACACTTTAGCATAACCCACTTTTCAGCAGGAAATTGCTCACGAAGAGGCAGAAACTTAGCATAGCCCACACTTTAGCATAACCCACTTTTCAGCAGGAAATTGCTCACGAAGAGGCAGAAACTTAGCATAGCCCACACTTTAGCATAACCCACTTTTCAGCAGGAAATTGCTCACGAAGAGGCAGAAACTTAGCATAGCCCACACTTTAGCATAACCCACTTTTCAGCAGGAAATTGCTCACGAAGAGGCAGAAACTTAGCATAGCCCACACTTTAGCATAACCCACTTTTCAGCAGGAAATTGCTCACGAAGAGGCAGAAACTTAGCATAGCCCACACTTTAGCATAACCCACTTTTCAGCAGGAAATTGCTCACGAAGAGGCAGAAACTTAGCATAGCCCACACTTTAGCATAACCCACTTTTCAGCAGGAAATTGCTCACGAAGAGGCAGACACTTAGCATAGCCCATTCTTTAGCAAAGTCCTCTCTTTAGCCTAGCCCACTCTTTAGCAGGCAGTGACAGCCCACTTCGCGCGCCTCCGCCGGTGGCCGGTGCGGCTTGTTCCGAAGACGTGTATTCGCGCATACGAAAGACCACCTCGGAGATTCATACGTACACCGCTCAGCACGCCAACGGTGAGTCTGGTAATATAACTTTTGGATCATCATCAACCCATTATGTCCCCACGGAGGGCACAGGTCTCTCCCGTGTGGAAGGTATAGGCCGTACTCCACCACGGGGGCCAAGTCCGGATTGGTGGAGGCTTGTAAGACTAGTGGCTGGTCTTACTGTCAGAAGTTTTCAAGCCGCCCTAAGGCCTCTGACTTGGCTTAACGACTGACATCTACCGACGGCAGCCGGCACCAACTGCTTAACGTGCCTTGCGAAGCACGGAACCGCTCGGAAAAATACCACTAGCGTTACTCATAGACGGTCACCCATCCATGGACTGAACGCGCCGTATGTTGCTTAACGTTAGTGATCGTTTAAGATCACTCAGGCAGCCTAGGCTACGAGAGATTCTTTTGGGTCGTATAAGCAAAACCTAAGAAACAAAAAATGTATTGTAAAAACTATTAATTGTATTTTTTACCTAAAACTTAAAAATTTCGTGAACACTACGCTTAAATGGCCAGACTTATGGTCATGTGGTCGGACCCTTCCGATAAAAATCAAGTAAGATAATCCGGGCCATATTTTACAAATCATCGTATTTTAGTTTAAATTTTTATTATATGTCAATACACTTTACATACCTAAGTATGTTTTATTTTTTTTTTTAATTTATTAAATCTTTTTGCCTACAACCCGTGCCCCTCGGTGGGGACATAATGGGTTGATGATGATGATTCCTTCATATCAATGCTCATCCACAGGGCTCAGTTCACCATTAAACCACAAGTTTCCTTGCGGTGGTGGCGTAGTGGGGTTGACCCTTGCTTCTCGATCATGAGGGTCTGGGTTCGAACCACGCATGTACCAATGACATATAGTTACGTACATTTGTTTGTACAGCAACACCATTCGCTGATAAATTGTGCCCGGATAACGGCGACAGGCTTGCCACTTGTCACGTTTGGGACCTAATAAACTCGGCAAAACGTGGGTCCAGTTCTAGAGACTGGTGCCTCTGCCTACCCCTTCGGGGATAACGGGCGTGAGTTTATTTATTTATTTTTATTTTTTCTTCCCCAGCCGAGTGCGGAAACCACATGTCGAGTAAGGACTCCGGCATAAGCCAGATGTCTGACGTCACGCTCTCCAATAAGGGTCAGAATGGCGTCCCCAACGGACACTACAACGCGTAAGTAAAGTCTGCTTCACAAGAAAGTTGCCTACTTTGAAACGAATAATTTGATGACTATACTTGAGCAAACAAAATACAAAGTATAAGTAAAACGAAATACAACGAATTCACATTTCTGTCTTATCAAATCTTACGAATAATTTGCGATTATACTTACGCCATTACAATAGTGCGAACCGAGTCATAAGTGCGAGTGAGAGTTCCGATATGCCTCCTATATGTGTGAGAGAGAGGCCTGATACAAATGTTTATGACAGTTCGCACGTTTGTAATGGCTTAAGTATAATTGCAAATTATTCGTAAGATTTAATATCTCTTTCTCTATATCTTGACACTATTTTTGGTACACTCTGTATTTATATTATTATAGTTTTCTTATTGACTCGTGATGCTAACACATAGTTGTAATTTATTTATTAAACGGGCTACGGGCGGTTATTGTATAACTACATGTTTATACAGGGTGGCTCATTTAGATTAGTCAGTATGGTAAAATACCTACCTATTGAAAAATACTGGTCATTTCGCAAACAAACGAAAATAAATGAAAGTATGATCGATATCTAAATGGGAATAGTGTTAGTTTTATTTTTCAAAACGTCTGGGTTCGATTCCCGAGCCGCGTACTAGTTTTTTTTTAAATGTTTGAATACAGTTTTGCTCGTTAGTAAAATCGATGACATGGTTTAGGAACAATGTTAGGACAACAGATCTTCGTACGTCTAAGGCTCTATTTATATGCGTCCGCGCGACCGAGCGGTTTGGCCGCAGATTCCAGCGACCGCGGCCAAGTCGCCTTTTGATTTATATGAAGCGGCCCGAGCGTCTCCGCTCTCCACACGTTCTCACAAACAACGAAAGAGCGTCCCGTCCGCTTCAAATGCACCGATACAAGTGAACACGTTGAAACTCGTCCGAGCGGCCGGGCCGCGCGACCACGCCGCTCGAAGGCGCGACCGCGCCGCTATTTAAATAAATCGTTACACACAAATGCTTGTAATTTCGTGGTGTAGCGGCCGGGCCGCTCGGTCGCGCGGACGCATATAATTAGAGCCTTAAGGTCATAGCCCACTTACACGACTCTGCTACCACCCGGCAAAAATAATATCATTCAAATATAATGCCTTATCTTCCCCTATTTAGTCGATGGACATACATGGACTAAATGTCATGGGGCGTTTCGAACTGGCATTTCCTTCATACTCTCCTTATGTTTCGCTTTTAAATGTCCTCTATGTAGATAGTCGGTATATGCCTGACTAGGATATTACCAACACTTTCTTCCTCCATCCTCTCCGTATGTCCAATCTACGCAGTATCATTATATTTTTTTATTAAATTTTTTATTGTAACATCATTAACCCGGCCCCGTCAACGTTATCTAACAACAGATTAGTTTGTAATGGGTTTACTTGAAAATGGAGCTGGTAAATTGAGACAACATTAAAAAAACGACTCAAAATAAAATCCTGCCTATTTACCTATAAGTAGTTTTATAATGTAATAGGACTATTCGTGTATGTATTTACTGAGATACTGTAATAAAGTATTTGAATCCTAGTTGGGCGTAGTTTAGCAGAAACGTTCAAACCCACACAAAGTGACTTTTGAGATATTTGAGTTTTTAGGTGTAAAATATATCTAAACAATATATTTTACATTGGCATCATAAATTAGCTGACAGTGTGCTGTCTATGACCTTTAAGCTGGCTTCCCACGGTCCGCGATATCGCGGACGGGCGCGGACGGCCGACGACCACGGACAGCCACGCACCACGAGAGGCTCTTCCAACTGACCTGTCGTCTGTCTGTGCTACCGCGGACCGAGACCCTTCCCACGGTGTGTCGTGCGAGCTGGTCCGCGTCCGTCCGCGATATCGCGGACCGTGGGAAGCCAGCCAAACTTTCCTATACTGACCGATCTAAATGAGCCACCCTGTATACAGACATATGCGTCCCATCACATTGTTATTTGATTCTTTGTTGGGTGGCAACGTCGATCAACTATACTTAAACCGTAGAAACGGGTAGAACATGGAATTAACTATAATGTTTTATAAGACCTTTTATATTTGTGTTCATGAATAAATAATTCTGATTCTGATTGTTCTGAAGGCCACGCGCATCAACCAATGGGCGCAGATGGGCAATTGTCTTCGTGATCTCGTTTCGTGGAATGGAGAATACCCTTGAATATTGTTTGCTAAAATGTGCGTGCAGTAGTTATTCCAGTGTATACTCCATTCCACGAACGAGCTCCTTAAGTAAATCGCCCATTGGTTAATAAATTCGCTTATTGTCTCGCTTATCCCTAGCCGCCATTGACCAGTGAGATGCGAGTATTTGGTTCAATAGAAGCTCGCCTTATGGAACGGAGTATAGTTGGTCGAAAGGTGGCTTTACACGGGTTCAGCATAAACAGTCAATGTTATTTGTAATATAATATATTATTAACAAAAGCTTTTGTTTTACGGGCTTGGGGAATCTCAGGGATTGGCTCAAATTATGGTTATTATCTTTACTTTTATGGATGAATCTAATTGGATGGTCAAATTCGAGAAATCGCTAAGTCCAATTTCATACAATTGCAAAACAACGTAAGTCCAAAAATCATGAGTTGGCAAATAAAAAAATCTAGATAATATACGGCGAATCTGGAGTACGACAGATCTGGAATACGACAAGTCCGGAACAAATCCTGATGAGTAATTAAATTTTAATGCCTGTGATCTAATAAGGATTTTGCTTGCACGAGTCTTCTATTGACGGTAAAAAAAATCTATCGAGTAAACCTATATATTTTATAGCGGCAACATCGCGTCATTTTTTTTTGCATCGATCTAAAAAACGGACTTTAACTGGCTTGTCGCTATGGCAGCGAGGGGGCCGCCCGGGCCCCGTCCGGGGACAGCTCCGAGGAGGCCGTCAGCACCAAGGAGTCCTCGCCGGTGCCCCATCGCCGGATGGAGTACCCAATCGGGTACGTGGGGACCGGGGCGGGGATTGACCTCGGGCGATCCGTTTTGCGTTGATTCCGCGCCGTTCACTTAGTACGAAATTCGTGAAAAAAGATAAAAGATGTTTTATTAACTAAAAAAAAGTAAGATACAGTTTTTTAGTTCTTAAATGCAGTATCTCCTTAACGAAGACCAAGACAAAGATATTTATTTGTGAAGCATGATTCCATTAATAGGATGGTTGAAAAAATATTAGTTCTTTGGTTCTATACATGCTCTGCCTAACGAGGCGTACAAATTATGAAAGAAGGCACCACCAAGTAATAATTAAATAAAATGTCAACAAATTCAAATTAAAATTTTCCACGATATTAAAATAGAAATGGAAATAGAAAAAAAAAGTAAAATATAAGTATGAATTATCGTCACATGTCAAATTGTGTAAATAGAACCGAATAAATGTCAATTTCAAATATTTCGAATGAAGCAGTCAACCATCATCAACCCATTATGTCCCCACCGAGGGGCACGGGTCTCTTCCCTGAGGAAGGTATAGGCCATACTCCACCACGGGGGCCAAGTCCGGATTGGTGGAGGCTTGTAAAACTAGTGGCTGGTCCTTACTGTCAGAAGTTTTCAAGCCGCCCTAAGGCCTCTGACTTGGCTTAACGACTGCCATCTATCGACGGCAGCCGGCACCAACTGCTTAACGTGCCTTGCGAAGCACGGAACCGCTCGGAAAAATGCCACTAGCGTTAGTCATAGACGGTCACCCATCCACCCACTGAACGAGTGCCTTATTGTTTTGAAATGGTTTTGTTTAAATATGTATGTCTTTGTGGACTTGAATTTAATTTTTCTTCTTCTAGAAAGTATCCTCACTAGAGCGTTTCTTTACAAATTAACACCTCGTTCAAATAAAAAAAAAACACAATTTCCGTACTAAATAGTTGCGAAATAGGAATGAACTAATAATCGGATCGTCTGATGTCGGAATAACTCCCCTCCTATAGTTATATAAATAGTAATTATTATTATAATAAACATAAACATTAAAATACAGGCACGTATATTGCTTCTAGCCCCACTGTAATAAATACACAAACTCATAAATAATTCGGTAGTTGACACGAACAACAATAAATTATTTGATATGCTCGATCAAAACAAAAATTACAAAGTATTTCGGAAAATGTATCACTTTTAGTCTACTAGTTATTACAATTTTTAAATAGATGAAACATAAAGAGTGCTCTGAAATATGACGTCATAATGCGGTATTTTCATACAAAATTCTGTTTTAAAAGTGACTTATTTGACATTTTATCAACTACCCAATTACTATGTAATAGATACTAAATTATGGTAATTATTATTATTGAAATATTTGGTGCATGTTAATTATTATAGTGTATCCTATTGCTTATTTATTTGTATGCTTGCTCATTGGTTGCAGTTTTCTGTGCATATTACTTTATTAGTCTGCCAGACAAGCTTTTTTCCTCTGTCAGCGTGATTAAAGTTTACTTAAGTAAAGAAAGTGATTGAAAAATGGCTTCGTCTCGCTCTCACGACGTCGATACAGATACTTTTTTTATCAAACATCGGTACGCAATACATGCATGGAAGTATAACTCGTTGTCTGTTCATGTTGTTTTGTGGTGGCCTGTAAAATTAAGAATATAATTAACTCAGAAATCAGAAATTTATTTCAACGTAAAGAATTTACATTCTGCTTGTTGAATGTCAATGTACATAAAATTATATCGTCTATCGGAGACAGTACTGGAACATTTAACAATTTACTATACTCCAGTAATTGGCAATCAAAGTTTAGATGTTTTAGAACTGTTATGGTTTTTAGTAATTAAATTAAACAATAAATAAAAGGAGTGTTCGAGATATTCGTATACTGCACCATATTACAGCGGTCTAGAGCAGTCTATTTTAAGCTTTTGGTGTAAAAAACTAGATTTTCATTTGGATATGTTCCAGTACTGTCTCCGATAGACGATATGTAATGTTAGCCGCTGCCTTAGGGCCGAAAGTAGTGGAGAAAAAGGCAGCGAAATAAACTCCACTCTGACCATCTTTTCTCAAAAAATCTTGAATCTAATACAATGTTTGGTCGGTACGAATGTCCATCTACCTAAGAATGTCAAGATGCCGTTATACACTGTTTTCCGGATAGACTTACTTGACTTCCCGTCGGAAGAGTCCGGCAAGGTTTCGCTCTGATTCGCAGAGCTCGCGTCGTCGGCTGCTCGTCTCAGACAAACACAGCTTATAATGTCTAGCGCTTACGAAAGGCTTAGTTCAAAATTGCCGGCTTCTGAATTCGGTATTTGACACTATTATCAATAAATTATTTGATGTGCTAGATTAAATCAAAATTACATAATGTTTTGGAAAATGTATCTCTTTTAATCGTTTACTAGTTATTACAATTTTTAAATAGATGATACATAAAAAGAGTGCTCTGAAATGTGACGTCATAAGCCAGTATTTACATACAAAATCTCGTTTTAAAAGTAACTCATTTGACGTTTTGTCAAATACCCAATTGATAATTTCACTTAGCAAGTGACGGACTTAAAGTCAGGCGTTGCTTAAGGCCAGTTTCTGAGTTGAGAATCTCGTTAAGTAACTACTTAACTGTAGTGCTGTCTCGTCGAATTTCTCAGGAAAGAGCGTGACGGAACGTTACTTACAGTCTGTTAGCTTTTAGAATATCCCTAGGGCTAGAGACCCTAGAGGGTGGGCTTCAGATTTCGCCGAAAGTGTAATACTACATCTTGCTCTATAAAAAACTTTTCTTCACTATTTTGAAAAGTTATATAAAGTTATAAACAACAATACAAAATAAACCTTACCTTATTGCAATATAATCGATTCTATCCGACAATAGCCGAGGTATATTCTAAAAGCTAACAGACTGTCAGTAATAGTTATTGATATTCTCAATTCGGAAATCGGTCTTAGTGAAATTGCCGAAACCGACGGGTATAATTTTACTACAATTATTTGAAACTTGTGTGACTCTTGAATGATTCTTTAAAAAATCTCCTTCGGAAAGAGTTTTAGTAAGTTTTATTTAGTAATATTTTTAGTAAGCGTTGTGTTTTTTGGATCTTCCGTAGAAAATGCAAGTAGTGCGTGGTTGTGCTCACGAAATTTTTTATTAACAATTACCTATACTGCCCTCGTAAGGAGGAACGCAGTAATAGCCATTACTGCGTTTTTACTTTGGATGCAAAATTGAGCTCCCTGGTGGTACATCTATAGGTGAAAAAATAATGGTGACTGTAGGTCTACCAGAAACCTGAAATTTCAGTAAGAAAATAGATAGATAGATAGATAGATAAAAGATTTATTTCCATAGGACACACACACGTACATATATCAACAAATGAAATCACAAAGTATCATCAAAATCAGTTATCTCATGAAATGATATGTTTGTGATATGTTTTTGGCTATTTACTCAACACTGCGTTTTTACGATTACTGCGTTCTTCCTTACGAGGGCAGTATATTACCTTGAACATTTGTAAATATTTTGTGTACTTTTTGTATTTTTTTCTAGTGTGCAATAAAGAATATTCTATTCTATTCTATATTAGTTTTTATTTCGTACCCAGTGAAGTTGTAATTTTGTGTTGCAGCGAGTATAACGCAAACAACCGTGACAAGCTGAAGCCCTATGAGACTGACGAGAATGGCTTCATTATAACCAAATGTAAGTACGCTGGCTCCTTCGCATCTTTTCTTAGCTTTATTTTGTTTTATTTACGGTAAATAATATAAATAAAAAAACAATAAACTCACGCCCGTTATCCCCGAAGGGGTAGGCAGAGGCACCAGTCTCTAGAACTGGACCCACGTTTTGCCGAGTTTATTTACGGTAATGCCCTAATTTAGGCGAGGGATACGTTCCGGAAACAAACGCGGTAACTGAAATTCGCGTATATGGAGGTTTATGATTAAAGATTTAATAAAAAAAAATACGAATCATTTTAATCAATCACTTCAATATTCTGAGAACACTAGATATTTTAATATTGAAAGAAAAATACCATTTTTTAACGTGTAATAAATAATCGGATGTTTATTTCATTATGAAGAGGAAGGTATGCCGTTAATAGTGGAAAATAACATCAGGCAAATGACCACCATGACCACGCTTACAGGACCATATCCTTTTCATGAAATTTCCCATAACCAAATCGCCAAGTGGCTGCATTATGCCCTCGATAGCCTCACGAATTCCATCTTTGAGGTCTTGAATCGACGTTGGGCTGTCGTAGACCTTGCGACTTCTTCCTTTGGGGCCATGTGAAAGAGAAGGTGAAAGGTATATCGTCGCTGTCATTTCAAAAAGTCGTATGTTAGATTTTTTTGTCGCATTGTTACAAAAACCTATGACGCAGCTTGAATTTAGTTACAATAACATCATACATAAATAGATACAGGAAAAAGAAAGCTAATCCCATAAAAATGTTTTCCTAGGTCCAAAAGTCACAGAAAAAATTAGTATTTTTGTGTTTTCTGAAAACAGTCTGTTTTCACATACGACTTTTTGAAATGACAGCGACGATATGTGAGTGGTTGACCAAAAAGGGACCTGGAGGGATTGGAAACCGTTATTTTTTATTTTTATTTTTTAATCTGTAGTATTTTAGCTTTGTTTTGGTCTTACCAGAATATTTTTAGGCGCCGTAGTTATTTTTATATGATTTTTGTTGCGAGCCGAGCCGAGTCGAAACCTGTCTATACACTAAACTTGAAATGAAATGAAATGAAATGAAAAAACTTTATTGTAAAACGGTTACAAAAAATGGTTACTGGCTCCCAAACTAGGATTCCCTGTGCTACGGGTAGCCAGGTTCAAACGTGTTTTTCTCGAAATCAATTATTTTCCCTTTTTGGTCAACCACTCACGTGATATTATGATTGTTTCAACAGCCGGCCTCCGCGAGGCAGAGGTCTTGGAGGCCCTTTGCAAGCTAGACTCCACCCGGGACCCTCCCGAGCAGTGGGAGAGATTGCTTCTCTGCACTCACGAACTCCTCAAGTACGGGGACTGCCGGCAGCCGCTGGAATGCTTCAAGTGAGTACTGCTCTCATCACCAGAGTGCTTATACTGAGTTCTTACATTTCACTTTCGATACTCGATATTCGGCCACATGTAACGAAAATTAATTAATAGTGTAAGGTACATAATATTGAGGATCGAGTCGCTGTCGATTGTGTTGTATTGTATAGTAATACCTATAATTTATTTTCTGTCCGTGGCAAACTTAATTTTGGTTACTGAATAAATTCATTTTCATTTTTTTCATTTTCATAGCGAGAGCGTTTGCAATTTGTATAGGAGTGACAAAGCGCGCCACCTAGTTCTCTCCTACGCTCTCGCTATCGAAAGTGAAATGTAAAAACTCAGTATAAGCACTCAGAACACCGCTGCCCACTACTCGGCATAGGTTTTGCTCTGACTTCATTCATCTTTCATGGTCTCCCGCTGACCTGAGTGCATTGTCGCCCTACGCGTTAAGATCGCCAGTAGGCTATTTGACAGTGTGAAAAAAAAAAGTATTATTTATACGTATTCGTATAAATTGTGAGCCTTAAAACCGCTTCAAGGCATTTTAACTAAAAAAAAAAGATTATTTATAAAAAAAAACACAGAATTAAATTTCTTAATGATGTATGCAGCCGTTGTGTCGAAAACGGCCTGGATTGGCCGATTCTATGATGACGTCACATGTCAGTAAAAATGGCGTCTATTATTAATTCTTTCTTACGTTCATTGGTTGGTTTTCTGGGATGTGACGTCACAATGCCTATGCGACGCCATATTGCCCAAGATATCGTTTTGGCGGCTTATTTCAAGAGAAAATTTTCGTTTGCCTTTTTTAGAAGAAATACACGAAAGAATTTAAAATGACCTCTTTCTGAGGACTCCGTGAACACTAACAAACAAGATGAGATGGCTTTCAGAAACAGGTCAAATAGCCTATTATACTTGAGCCATTACAAACGTGCGAACCAAGTCATAAAAGTGCGAGCGAGAGTTCCCATATGCCTGATATGCCTCCTATATGTGTGAGAGAGAGGTCTGATACAAATGTTTATGACTCAGATCGCACGTTTGTAATGGCTCAAGTATAGTGTACAAACTGGAAGGGTATATTAACGGTACATTTTGTTACAGGAGCATAGTACGCGTGGCTTTAGCAGCGTTGTCTAGCGAAGAAACTTCGGCCGATAAGGAAAACTCGGAGGCCACGTCTAATCAGACGTCAGGTAATATTCCCGAGCTTTTGAAAATTGGAATTTAGAATTGTTATGGACATCCATAAATTGTGTCACACCAATTTCATTACTTAACGATGCTTAACGTGCCTTGCGAAGCACGGAGTCAAGCCAAGTCAGAGGCCCAAGGGCGGCTTGAAAACTTCTGACAGTAAGACCAGCCACTAGTCTTGCAAGCCTCCAACAATCCGGACTTGGCCCCCCTGGTGGAGTATGGCCTATACCTTCCTCAGGGAAGAGACCCGTGCCCCTTGGTGGGGACATAATTCGAGGCCACGTCCACACGTCAGGTAATATTCCCGAGCTTTTGATAATTGGAATTTTCTTTAGCGGCTATCCATAAATGACGTCATACCAATTTCATTATTTTGTAAACCCTGACCCCGTTCTTGCTAGAGCTGGGTTGCAAATTCCGTAACTATCCCACTGTATGGAGCTGTCTGATTTAGCCCCTTTGTTCTCAGTTAGTTACACCACCTTTTGTTACACTGTTACATTCTGGGACTTTTATTCCCACTAGGTATGTCATACTCCGACTCCGAACTGTGAAACGCATACATATTTTGACTCTTTCATACATACATACATATTTTGAGTTGTCTAAATGCTTAACCCGATAGAGTGGAAAGTTACGTAATATAAGCGATCGTCACATTGTGAGACCCCACCGTCCCTAGTGTGACGTCACATATTTTGCAATTTTACATCTAGAAATTATTGAATTAAAAGAGATCCTAAATTTGTCTTATAGAGTTAGGAACAGAGAGAGTTGCAAATGTTTTTGAGTGTTTCGTTAATAGAATAGAATAGAAATGTTTATTTGGTACCATTATTAAAATAAGACTTAGGTTTAATAGTTCAAAGGTCGTGTTCTAACATTTAGATTATATAATAGACTTTGAAATGTGACGTCACGAAATTTAGAAGACAAAAAAGAAAAAAAAAACCCCAGGTCTTGGATGTTTACGTGTTTGTGACGTCGCTGTTTCTGGTTCCCACGACACAGGGTATCCTAGTGTGGGGCCAGAAGCAATGTGTAAATGCTTATATTTATGTCTATGTCTGCTGTACCCTTGTTCGTGTTTATTGATATAGATTCTTATTTTCACGAATACCTACCACTTGGCAGTCCCTGGTCTCTGCCTACCCCTCTGGGATACAGGCGTGATCAAGATATCCCAAGATATATTAGATTTACCTCCAACGCGATTTAAGAATTGTGTTAAGCACACTCTTTGCAAAAAAGCTTATTATAAAGGACGTATGGCATTAAATAGTAGTTTAATATTAAATTAAATCAGAGGATAAATGTGTCTAATGTGCAACACATCCAAGATATTATTTTGTAAGTTAGATTTGTATTAGCCTTAAGGTGATTTGAGAAAAGATGGTCAGAGTGGAGCTCGCTGCCTTTTTCTCCACTACAGACGGCCCCAAGGCAGCGGCTAACATTATACATAACTGTATGTACCTACATTGACATTCAACAAGCGGAATGTAAATTCTTTACGTTGAAATACATTTTTGATTTCTGATTTCTTATGCATGTATTGAAATTGGAATTGAAATTGGTTTATTGATAATAAGATTAATTCACAATTACATTACATCATAATATAATAGTACAGTATCAATTTGACATCAGTTTTCAGTAATTAAGTAATTAAACATTTGACAATAGTGAATTTAAATAATTGATTAGACTCTGAAGCCTGTGGTAGATAAAAATCTGTGATACAGGCGTCAGTGCCCTATGTAGATGTTTAAAAAAAAAAAGTCATTATAACAATCGATAGATTTCGAATAGCTTGGTTTAACAGTGTGTCCTACCTGTTATGACCTACGGAGCCGAGACATGGACACTCACGAAAGGGTTGGTCCACCAGTTTAAAGTCGCTCAGCGAGCTATGGAGAGAGCTATGCTCGGAGTTTCTCTGAAGGATAGGATTCGTAACGAATACATCCGACAGAGAACCAAAGTTATCGACATAGCTCAGAGAATTAGCAAGCTGAAGTGGCAGTGGGCTGGCCATATTTCGCGAAGAACCGACAACCGCTGGGGTAAACGTGTTCTTGAGTGGAGACCGCGACTCGGCAAACGTAGTGTAGGACGCCCTCTAACCAGGTGGGATGACGATCTGCGAAGGACTACAGGCAGATGCTGGATGCGGCAAGCTGAAGACAGGGCGCTATGGCGCTCATTAGGGGAGGGCTATGTCCAGCAGTGGACTAATATAGCCTGATGATGATGGTTTAACAGATAACATATTCAGTGCATAATTAGTTTTATATTCAGTGACATTTACTGCATGGAAATATCGACAATAACTTATGTATTTACTTGCCACAGGCTGGGGCACGGCGGGCGAGAGGGCCGCCGCCGAGGCAGTAAAAGTGTTGCTCTGGTTATGCCGACGGCCGGAGACCCGTCCCCTTTGGCTCGACTACTTCGACCTGATCCTTCTGAAGCTTATCAACGCCTACGGCGGACTCAACAAGGAAGTGATGAGGGCCGTCGACGCTGGGATGCCACACATCGCACGCGCGTTGCCAGCGCAGCAGGTGAGGCCTCAGAGTAAAGATGGGCGATTATGAATGATACTAATCATATCTTTTTTTATTTATTTATTTATTAAGGAAAACAAACAGTAGTACAATGACAATTTAACATAATTACTTAATTATTTAAAGTGTTGCATAATTGGGTAGTTGACAAAATGTCAAATAAGTTACTTTTAAAACGGAATTTTGTATGAAAATACCGGATTATGACGTCATTATTCAGAGCACTCTTTTTATGTTTCATCTATTTAAAAATTTTAGTAACTAGTAATTGACTAAAAGAGATACATTTTCCGAAATATTTGTAATTTTTGTTTTAATCGAGCATATAAAATAATTTATTGTTAGTCGTGTCAGCTACCGAATTGTACCACCAGCACCGTTAACCACAGATTAAATTAAATTTGAGAAACAAAACAGAAAACTTAATATTCTTGTGCCTTTTGAACGCTAACCTAAACTTAGACTTAAACTTGAACCGTGCATTGCTCGCATTCAGACTGTTTTCGTTTAGGATGGTTTAGTTTATGTTATCCCAAAATAATTTTGGGGATAGCACAGAAGTAAAAAAATACTGATGAACTAATAAAATTTCAGAAAACCTACTGTTCCATTTCAAGGCATTCCACGGCCAGTGCACGGAATGAGGGGAGCGATAACGAAAATATGTCTAATTTATTTAAGTGGGTATTGTACGTCTTAACTATTCTGTTCAAGGGGGCCCTTTCGCCCGCGTTTGTTTCTTTCTGCTCATTAACCCGATATTTTCGTAGGTAAAGCAATATTTCATTCGTTATGATTTGTTATCCACCACCAATCCGGACTTGGCCCCCGTGGTGGAGTATGGCCTATACCTTCCTCAGGGAAGAGACCCGTGCCCCTCGGTGGGGACATGATGGGTTGATGATGATGATTTGTTATCAAACCGTAGTGCGGGGACAAAGTCATTGGATGGAACATAAAACGTCGATAATAGTTTTGACAGTAGAGCTAAAATAATTCAGTTACTAAATAACCATATTATTACCATTTTCTAGGTTTCCCAGTAGTGAAGCCTTAAGATCCTTAAATTCACGACACAAGCAATAATAATATGCCTGCTCGCTGCACTTTAACGCGGATAGCTTCAACAGAACACTTGATGTGGTGAGATTGCGTGAACAAAGATGAATCCAGATTAGTAACTAACGTTCTGTTGCCTAACCCCTAATACTCGTACTAGTAAACCGCTAACGCTATAGGTAGATACTACTCGTCGTCGACTCGTGTCGTTCCGCCGCAACTCGGACTGACTCGGGAATCATTTTTTATTTATTTTTTATTTTTATTTATTGAAAGAAAACAAACAATTGTACAATATGGTTAAATACATAGAATAATTACATTTACACTATGTAATTGCACAACCAGCAGCGTTTTCTATAGACTAAATCAAAGACATAAAAGAGAAAAGCTCATAGCTATATCGATTTCTAAGAGGTAATTTCTACAACTGTGTAAAGTTTCACAATAATACTTCAACATATTTAGGTATGTACAATAAAGTGTTATCCATCTATCTATTAGCAAGAGTCAACTCAAGACTTCGCTTGGAAGACAAGTAGTACTGATTGAAATTGAAATAGGAGTCACTCGCCAGGAGGCGGGCGCGCATTCCGATCGAGTCTCAAGTTAACTCCCGCTAGCTGTAATAATGGAACAACAAAAAGAAAAAAAAAACACATTTTTTTGTTCTGTGCATGTGCCTATCAATGTGCCAAAGCCCAACCAACGAACAAAAAATCGAAATAAAATTGACGTAAAAATTTAAAATTAGAAAATTTTAAATTTTAAAGATAATTTTAAAGAAAATTTCCAATTCTAAATCTTAAATTACCCACGTTGAATTTAAACCAAGTTGGAAAGTGTACTAATAACAGACTTTCTAAATAATCCTGGAGAAAGATAAAATATATCAATATGGTGTAGATGTTCGTTATACGTGCGCATTAATCATTCAAGCAGATGCATACTAATTTGGTCGACTCGGGCGCTTCCGTCTTGAATCGGAACGATTCGGGGTTCAATGTTTACGGTTTTATCGCTTGCTTCCACTTTGAAGCAAAAGCCAAATTCAACCTTACATCAAGGAGTTAAAAGTAAAATCATAAAACGTTGTGTGTAGCTACGAAATTTCGCGCGTAAATTACCGCCATTTTTCTCCCAGTAAGTAATACAGAATACAATTTGACATAGTGGTTAGTGGTTACTAATTAGTGGTTTCATTCGATTATCAGGATTAGTGATAACTAATATTGAAATCGAATCCGAACGTTAGTAAGTAGAAGATTAGTCGACTTATAATTTCATTCATAATCGCGCATCGCTACCTCAGAGTGCGTATACTGAGTTTTATCACTCACTTTCGATAGCGAGAGCGTTTGCGATTTGCATAGGAGTGACAAAGAGATAACTAGGTGGCTCGCTTTGTCACTCCTATACAAACTGCAAATGCTCTCGCTATCGAAAGTGAATGAAAAAACTCAGTATAAGCACTCTGAGTGCTTAGTGCGAGTTTTTTCATTCACTTTCGATAGCGAGAGCGTTTGCAATTTGTATAGGAGTGACAAAGAGACAACTAGGTGGCGCGCTTTGTCACTCCTATAGAATATGAGTTTACGTTAACGCGATCGAGTAGTTAAAAAAACTCGCACTAAGCACTCTGATCACTCACTCATTGGCATGCCCATGGCACAGAATACATAATAGTACAGGTACGGAAGATTCACTCCGCCACATCGACTAAAGAAAAGTGGACTCTAGCAGCGATACAATACGGTATTTGACACTATCAACAATAAACTATTTGAGATGCTCGATTAAAACAAAAATTACAGAATGATACGGAAAATGTATTTATTTCAATCATTCACTAGTTATTACGATTTTTAAATATATGAAACATAAAAACAGTACTCTGAAATGTGACGTCACAAGCATTTTCATACAAAATCACGTTTTAAAACTAACTCATTTGACATCCTGTCAAATACCCAATTAGGTGCAATTGAGATCGCACGGCGCTAAAAAGCTACGTTATATTCACCTACATGTTGCCTCTCTTTCTACCGCGTCACTCTTACCTCTTCTGGCGCGTGATTCCTACCTGTTTGCCACGCCGGAGTGGTCGCCGCATGTACTTACGCGTTCGATACCGACACGCGTAGTGAAACAGGCCTGGCCATTGCGACGGTCGCCAGCAACGTATCCAAGCAGTGAATATTGAAATGTATGCGTTATGCGCGTGTACAGAGTGCGTATACTGAGTTTTTTCATTCACTCTCGATAGTGAAAGCGTTTGCGATTTGCTTATGAGTGACAAAGAGACAACTAGATGGCGCGCTTTGTCACTCCTATGCAAATCGCAAACGCTCTCGCTATCGAAAGTGAACGACAAAACTCAGTATACGCACTCGGGTGCCCTCCGTGTGTCTGGCCGCAGCATTGCTGTTTTCATACTTGTTTAAGAATATCAAATAATGTTTGACATTGCAAGTACTGATTGCACTCATGGGTCTTTCATTTTGACTTTGTTGGGTAGATGGACATTTGAGAAAAGACGGTCAGTGTGGAGTTTTTTTTTTGCTGCCTTTTTCTCCTCTACATTCGGCCCCAAGGCACCGGCTAACATTATACATAACTGTATGCACATTGACATTCAACAAGCAGAATGTAAATTCTTTACGTTGAAGTAAATTTTTGATTTCTGATTTCTGATGATGATCAGAGTGCGTATACTGAGTTTTTCATTCACTCTCGATAGTGAGAGCGTTTGCGATTTGCATAGGAGTGACAAAGAGACAACTAGATGGCGCGCTTTGTCACTCCAGAGTGCTTATACTGAGTTTTTTCATTCACTCTCGATAGTGATAGCGTTTGCGATTTGCATAGGAGTAACAAAGAGACAAATAGATGGCGCGCTTTGTCACTCCTATGCAAAACGCAAACGCTCTCGCTATCGAAAGTGAACGACAAAACTCAGTATACGCACTCTGATCCTACTCGTCTTGCTTAGGTCCTAGCGCTCCTGAAGCCAGTGATCCGTACCCGCGGCTACCCCACATCCTTGTGCGCTCTGAAGCTGGCCGCCGAAGTGGCGAAGGCGAGGCCCGCCGAGCTCACCGACCCTATCGTCGCCCAACTCATGGAGGGAGTTGCCCAGGTGAGACCACCGTACATAGTTACTACATAGGTAATTACTTTTAGTATGAAGGCCGCCAATTGTAACGTAAGATAAGATAAGAATATTCTTTATTGTACCAGGAGATCACATACAAAACATAAAAAAGACACAGTACAATTGGCGGCCTTATTGCTTAAAGCAATTTCTTCCAGGCAACCGACGATGGAAAGTTGCTGAAGGAAAAGAGAGACGGGTAGTCGGTGCAAATAAGAACAAAGACATAAATACTTATACTTAATAATAATATCTATATATATAAAAGGAGAAGCTGACTGACTGACTTAGAATCAACGCAGGGCCCAAACTATAAGGGTTAGAAACTTGAAATTTTGCACAGGGGTTCTTTTTGTAACATAGGGGAGCACTAAGAAAGGATTTTTGAAAATTCATCCCCTAAGGGGGTAAAATGGGGGTTCAAAGTTAGTATTAAAGCCCACGCGGACGTAGTCGCGGGCAACAGCTAGTACATACATAAACCTACTATAATATACGTACTATGTTATTGTCAAATCTCATGTGTAATTCCTGCAAAGTTAGTATGAGTATGACAACGTCAAAAGTCGCGAGAATTTGACAGTTAATGTACTGGAAAGTCGCGACTTTTGACGTTGTCGCGCGCGACTCGCGTCCTCATACTACCTTTGCTGGTGTACATACAATAAAGAATATTCAATTCTATTCTATTCTATTCTATAGTATCTTAGCTTTTACGGCCTTACTAATATCACGAACAACACAATTCACTTCACAAATCTCACATCACTGTATAATCACTTCCAACATTCACAATTTAATTTAACTTTTAATATAAATCGCACCCCTAGATGAAAACCCCACTGAGTCGAAATAATACGTGACAATTTATTTAGCTACTTTTTCGACAATATAACTCCCATAACGATACAACATTGTTGTCTGGAAGAAATTGCTTTAAGCAATAAGGCCGCCAATTAATACAATTGGCGTCTTTGATTATGTTTTGTACGAGGGCTGCTACTTATGTATGCGGAATAGAAAAAATAAACAAATGTATATGGCTAAATATGCTTTTATTGTTTTTCAAATTATTCTCCACTATGATCGATGCACTTTTGCATTCGATGAAACCAATTTGTAAAACACTTTTTCCACTCTGATTGAGGTATCTCCAAAACGTGCTGTTTGAACGCATCTACGGCATCTTCACGGGTAGAAAATCGTTGACCACGTAATTTATTATTTACATTTGGGAATAAATAGAAATCATTGGGAGCCAAATCAGGGCTGTACGGTGGATGACCCATCAATTCTATTTTTTGACCATCCAAAAATGTAGTTGTTTCCTGAGATGTATGACAGCTGGCATTGTCATGGTGAAGTATGATTCTGCGTGGCTGGTTGTTTTGGCATATTTCTTCAAATACTTCCGGCAAACAAATGGTCGTGTACCACTCCGAATTAACCGTTTTGCGATTCTCCAGTGGTATTGTAGCCACATGGCCATTAATACCAAAAAAACAGGCCACCATTTGCTTTACAGTGCTTTTTGCACGAGCCACTTTCGTAGGGTTCGGCTCATTTTGAAACACCCAAACTGTTGATTGTTGTTTAGTTTCGGGATCGTACGCGTAGATCTAGGATTCGTCACCTGTGTAGATATTATAAACAGATTTTAAGTCACCTCCGTTGAATTTTTTTAAGGTTTTCTTGCACCATTCGACGCGAGCATCTTTTTGATCCTGAGTTAAGTTGTGCGGGATCCAACGCGAACAAATTTTTTTTACAGACAAATGTTCATGTAATATCCTATGAATGCTCGTCATACCTTCTTTAACTTCGTCCGTGAGCTTACTGCGCCCGCGATTAAACTCACTAAACCAGTCATACACAGTCGTTTTTTATGGAGCTTCACCACCAAAAGTCGAAGTTAATTGATCTACGCACTGTTGTTGCGTTAAACCACGTCGAAAATCGTAATAAATCGTAGCACGAATATTTTCACGGGTGAGTTCCATTTTTTCAGCGATATGACATTTTAAACCCAACAAAAACAAAACACTAACGTATATAAGAGAAAAATATTAGCGGCCAGTATTTAAAAAAAGAACGAATTTGACCATGGAGGTCAGACATTGCGTTTAAAATTATTGGAATCCCAGATTCCGCATACATAAGTAGCAGCCTATGTATATATTTTCCTGGTCTTATCTTCTCTTATCTTATAATTTTGTGTGTACTATGAATAAAATATGTTCTTTTGATTATAGATTTTGATACGTGCCTGTATGTAAATGAATGGCCAAATTCAAGATGTCCCTAAGTCCATTTGGGGATTTTATGCACTATTTTTATCACAAACCATTCAAATTGTTGCCCTAAGTAGTACGTTTTTAGCAAAATTCATGCTTCTTAGTAATTCAGTGTTGTTTCAAGAGGCAAAAAGTTACTTTACTCCGTCGTTTTGCAAATCTATGAAATTGGACTGGGTACATCTTGAATTTGGCCATCCAAATAAACATAACATAAACATAAACATTTACATACAGGCACATATATTGCTTCTGGCCCCACACTAGGATACCCTGTGTCGTGGGAACCAGAAACAGCGACGTCACAAACATGTAAACATCCAAGACCTGGAGTTTTTTTTTTCTCCCCAGCCGGGGATCGAACCCGGGACCTCTCGCATGGTAAGCAGGTGCGCTAACCACTACGCCACAGAGGTCGTCGTTGTTTGTTATGTTGTTATGTTAATGTTTGTATCCGCTCTTGGCAATAAATGGTTCGTTCATTCATGTCCGCAGCTGGCCGACCATCAAAACTCTGCCGTGCGGAAGGCGGCCGTGTTTTGCATGGTCGCCTTTACTTTCGCACTGGGCGAGGATCGGATGAAGCCTCATCTCCAGCACTTGTCCGTCAGCAAGTACCGGCTGTTGCAGGTAGGACATCATCATCATCATCATCACCCCACCTCTGCCCACTGTTGGGTATAGGCCTTTTCCCCACTAGGGGCCATCCATAAATTACGTCACACGAATTTCGTGATTTTTGACCCCTCCCCCGTCCTTGTCACAGCTGAGTGCGTATACTGAGTTTTGTCATTCACTTTCGATAGCGAGAGCGTTTGCGATTTGCATAGGAGTGACAAAGCGCGCCATCTAGTTGTCTCTTTGTCACTCCTATGCAAAACGCAAACGCTCTCACTATCGAGAGTGAATGAAAAAACTCAGTATACGCACTCTGGTCACATTTGCGAGACTTCCCCCTCCCTAGTGTGACGTCACATATTTTGCAACTTTGCGATCCTAAGTTAGTTTTATTTCCGATAGAGTTGCAAATAGAGTTAGGAACAAATAGACTTGCAAAAGTTTTTGTATTTTTCGTTGATAGTTCTAAGTTCGTGTTTTAACTTAGATTATAATAGATTTTGAAATGTGACGTCACAAAATGTAAGACCTCCCTCCCGCCCACTTGTCACACAATGTCACACTTCGTCGACGCCCTCCCTCCCCTTTAGCGTGTGACGTAATTTATGGCCCCTTAGGTCCGAAACACATAACCCCAACATATATTAGAGTTACCCCCAACGCGATTTAAGAATTGTGTTAAGCACACTCTTTGCAAAAAAGCTTATTATAAAATCAACGATTATTTAGAAGACAAGGACGTATGGCATTAAATAGTAGTTTAATATTAAATTAAATCAGAGGATAAATGTGTCTAGTGTTCAACACATCCAAGATATTATTTTGTATGTTTTATTTGTATTAGCTTTAAGGTGATTTGAGAAAAGATGGTCAGAGTGGAGTTTTTTTTTGCTGCCTTTTTCTCCACTACAGACGGCCCCAAGACAGCGGCTAACTTTATACATAACTGTATGTACATTGACATTCAACAAGCAGAATGTAAATTCTTTACGTTGAAATAAATTCTTGATTCTTGATTCTTGATTCTTGATTCTAACCGCGTCGCGGCGCCGCGCCGCTTAAATCGGCAGTGGCGTCGCTGCGAATTTCAACGGCACTGCATCATACTCGTTGACAATGATTCAGTTTGTTTCTATCACTTTTGCAAACAACACGCGTTACGGTTAACGCCAGAAAGGAGACGGAAACGCTTCCATACATTCTTGGGCCCAGATGTAAAAAGACGAGAGTGATGTCAATAAACAGCTTATATATTGTCAAACCATCTTTGAAAATTTTGCGGATTTTAGCAATCTGGGAGCAAAGTTAAAAGAGATTTAGTAAAAGTGAGGCTATGCAACAAATTGACAATAACCATTAGGTACTTAACAGCTGATTTTATAACTATGATCGAATGATAGTCAGTTATTCATTACATTAACTGTAGTTCTTATTGTATTGAGTGGGAAAATGTAACGAAACTCACAAATAGATTAAAAGACAGGGAAGACAAGGATTTGTGTCATTACATGCTCTAAAACTCGTCGGCCCAGTGTATTACATCGATAAGTCGCTATGCCACAGTCGTACAAGTTAAACAATATACTTTAAGTCCGTAGAGCGAAAGCACTGGTCGAGGAATGTAATTAAAATACGCAAACGATAACCGATACAAGACGAGTAGGTAGGTAATCCGGTGATCATGATGGGAGACGATAATGTACGTAATGCACATCCTGAGAACGTACGCCCCGGTAATGTACAGCCACGGAATCCGTGCACATGTACACGGATTCCCGTCCGTACGTTCTCGGGTCGTGCGTTATCATATCAGGCTGTATAAAATTGGTACGGGCGAGAGAGTCCGTGTACAGCCATAGACACGACAGAGTGATGCCTCGTTTCCATGAAGCGTAAATCATTCACTTCGCAGCCATTACACGCTCGATCTAGTGTGTGACGTTATCGAGGCTATGAGGCGCAGTAGATTGACGTCCTGATCTGGCTGGATCTTACACTAGACAAGTCAATCCAAATGATCAGAGTTTAGATGTAGAGGAGCGATACATCAACCCATTATAAACCCACTGAGGGGCACGGGGCTTTTCCCTGAGGAACCTTTCTTAGTGAAAAGCCCGTGCCCCTCGGTCCTATACCTATAGGGCATACTCCACCACGGGGGCCTAGTCCGGATAGGTGGAGCCTTGTAAGACTAGTGGCTGGTTTTACTGTCGGAAGTTTTCAAGCTGCCCTAAGGCCTCTGACTTGGCTTCACGACTTCCATCTATTGACGGCAGCCGGCACCAACTGCTTAACTTTGCTTAACTTGCCTTGCGAAGCACGGAACCGCTCGGAAAAATCCCACTAGCGTTAGTTATCATTTGGGCACGAATTCCCGGGTTGTACATTCTCGTGCCGTAAATTCTCGGTCCGTGCAATATAGTGAGCCATCATGATCATAGATTGAAAATCCGGGAGCTGTCACTGTCAGCACAGATTAAATACATTTGACAAACATAAAAAGTAATAAATCGATCTGTAAACGAGAATCTAAGAGAATCGAATTTCAAAGTTAATATTTTGTTTTATTGTAAACTATTGACAATACATATAATAATTTATTCCGTAGATTTTGTTCACTTTGATTGAATCCATCATTCGATGAGAGTGTTTTTATGTTCAATAATAATTCTTGAAATCATTCACAGTAATCGATTATAGTAATCGAAACTATTTCATCAGTGCAATAAACTTGTTTTTAAGATTTCTCGTCTCCCAGATTGTGAATTGAGCAGATTTTTTATATTTTGAAACAGAAAAAAATACCGCGTTTTTTAAACTATATTTCAGCTTATTACAATTGGGCCCAGAGATCCCCGGCTCCTTTACCGCTTCTGGGTAGAAGGGGTTTTAAAATTGAAATTTTTGACGTTGATATCTATTCATTTATACCAGTATCTTTGGTTCAGGAACGCCCTTGTTTGTGGGATTCTAGTGTCGAAACTTATAAAGATAAATTTATAAAACAAGAGGCATGGAAAAGCATTTGTGAAATCATTTATGATAATTACAACGATAAAGACGCTAACGAAAAATCAAAACTGGGTGAGTAGTGTAGTTTTTTCTTTTGAAATAAGTTTTTAAAGAAAGGGTTTGAAAATGGCGGAGCTGCGCGTTTAAAGAGAGTAATTTCTTCTTAATTACAAATAAGCAATAAGTTTATTACGATCCATGGCAGAGACACGTCTATCTACAGTAAAAGATAACGAGGAACTGGTTACCCTACGGTACGACAATAAAACGCTCTTTTTCGCGACGTCTCAACAGATATTGCCGTTTTTAGCGTTGTGGCGTCGCAACGCGGTTATGTGTTTCGGTCTTTACGCCATATCTCGCGGTCTCTTTCAGCTAGGACAAAAAATAAAAAAATCATCAATGGTTCCTGGAATAGAAGACAGACATAATCTTGTCAATTTTTAGTCCGGATCCACTTACGGGTGTTGTTTTATCAGACGAGTCCGACCAGGTTCGCTCCGATTCGCAGAGCTTAATCATTTTGAGCAAAGACGGAGCTCGCGTCGTCGGTTGCTCGTCTCAGGGAGCAATTTCGATGACAGCTTTCGCGGAGCTCAAGCTATGTTTTACAGACTGTAGTTATTACAATTTTTAAATAGATTAAACATAAAAAGAGTGCTCTGAAATGTGATGTCACATGCAAGTATTTTCATACGAAATTCCGTTTCAAAAGTAACTCAATCGAAATAAATGCTTTTCACTTTCATTTGACATCCTGTCAAATACCCAATTTAATTTAATTTGTGGTATTGTGGTAATAATTTAAAGTATTGAAAACTGTATTGAAAAGAATAAGTGTGGAGTTTCTGTGAGATGAGTGAAACCCCTTAACGGCCACGCCAACGAGGCAGCCTAAGGCAGATTTGTCCACGAGTTATAGTTTGACCAGAAAGAGTAGAAATTAAAGAGTGCGATTTTGCTAATACTCTAATTTTCCATACCCAAACTTTCAGTACTAAAAGACATAGTCTCAGCAAGGAGAATTAACCTTGGTCTCAGTTACAATAATTGTGCTTATATTAGGCTAGAAGATGGCCCGAAAAGTTCGTACAATATTTAGTTACACTTCACTTCCGTTTTCTAGACTTTATGGTCAACCTATACCGAGCTCCATAAAGAAGTTCCTTCTATTGCTGTAAAAAGGGCTGTAGACGCTTATATTACAACCTACTAGCAGAGTGTGGATATGATAGTAAAACGCTAGATGTTGCTCGGTTGATATATTTTCCGCAAGTGTCACACATCACAACAAACGGTATCCTAGTGATATTCAAACCGGTGTCAGCCATGTACTGGGATAAGATTATAGCTGGCCATTATCTTTATATTATATTTACATATATTAGAGTTACCTCCAACGCGATTTAAGAATTCGGTATGTAAAGTATTTTTCAGGTATTATTTTTATATTTTTATTTCATAAAACATTTAATTTTAAGCCACTAATTTGAAGCTTTTTATTTTCCAAGTAACGGTTTTTTTTTATTATTTTTTAAAGTATTATTCGTGATGACGTCATTTCGTAGCCTGAATAGCTTTAAGTCTTTGCCACGTTTTCAGTACATACAAAAACACTAATAGATAACTTCAAACTTGACATTGACAACAGACAGTTGACACTTGACTTGTATGTACTGAAAACGTGGCAAAGACTTAAAGCTATTCAGGCTACGAAATGACGTCATCACGAATAATACTTTAAAAAATAATTAAAAAAAAACCGTTACTTGGAAAATAAAAAGCTTCAAATTAGTGGCTTAAAATTAAATGTTTTATGAAATAAAAATATAAAAATAATACCTGAAAAATACTTTACATACCGAATTGTGTTAAGCACACTCTTTGCAAAAAAGCTTATTATAAAATCAACGATTATTTAGAAGACAAGGACGTATGGCTTTAAATAGTAGTTTAATATTAAATTTAATCAGAGGATAAATGTGTCTAGTGTTCAACACATCCAAGATATTGTTTTGTAAGTTTCATTTGTATTAGCTTTAAGTTGGTTTGAGAAAAGATGCTCAGAGTGGAGTTTTTTTTTTCGCTGCCTTTTTCTCCACTACAGACGGCCCCAAGGCAGCGGCTAACGTTATACATAACTGTATGCACATTGACATTCAACAAGCAGAATGTAAATTCTTTACGTTGAAATAAATTTCTGATTCTGATTCTGATTCTGATTACATGTGCATATACCAACTCCAATACCTTCCCCCAGGTGTATATAAGCAAGAACCGCAGCGGCGAAGCGGGGAAGTCCCCCGGCGGGTCGTAGCGCCGACGCCGCCGCGTGCCGTTGACAACTCGCGCCACGCAAACCGATGGCCCCTAGGCGCCTTGGCGTCTTCGTGGCCGCCAAGGCCCCTAGGCGCCTTGGCGTCTTCGTGGCCGCCAAGGCCCCTAGGCGCCTTGGCGTCTCCGTGGCCGCCCCGACCCTGACATCTGTACAACTGAACACCTGGACTATGTTGAATCATCTGAACAAGTAAACACGCCACCTGGACTATGTTAAATTTCGAATGCGGTAAATCTGCGATTGATCGGGACGTAGCTGGAGAGTATAATGCCATCTGTGGGCTCATTATGTGATTTTCGCAACGGATGTTCATACGTCTTAAAAAGTCATGTATACCAGGAAACTAAAGGAAGGCCCTAGCTGAAAATCAGTGCTTTGGGTGAAAACCCTCAGCAAATACTGAGCTAGAGACCTTTTTCTCTGCTGCATCGACATACAGCGCAAATATACTCTTTGTCTTTGTTTTTTCTCACTGTAGCTTCAAATTTCTTCTATTTTCTTTTTGTCTAATATTTGCCTTATTTTTTGTATGTACTTTTCTTGTATAATATGTATGTCCGTGTGGCGAAAAATAAACCTTTTTTTCTTTCTTTCTTGCCACTACTGTATAGCACTATCTTCTTTTAAGACCCTATGTTAGAGCGAGACAGTACTCCGTACGACGTCGGTTTTTGTGTCGACGTGACTTTTTAAGACGTTTGAATATCCGTTGCGAAAATTACATAATGAGCCCACTAGACTGTTGTGTTACCTACTGGACTGTTGTGTCACCTTCTGGACTGTTTGTGTTACCTTTCGGACTTTTATGATGTCGCACTTGATTTGAGATTAGAAGCTAATACCTCTTCTGGATTGATGTCCTGAAATTAGCGTTCTGGTTGAGATTTTAAGACCTGTTCTGGACTAAGACAAGTTGTTTCGTAAAAGAGTGTCCGTGATTTTCTCATCTGGAAAATGTTTACGCTCGCTTCAGAATGCACTAAGTTTGCGTTTTTATAACCTAATTGTTAGTCTCAGTTGAAAGAGCCGCCACCATCTGGCTATGTAAGTAAAGTTAGCTTCTGCTTTGTTTTTTTTTATCTTAGAACCTCATCTTTCTTTGATATCCAAAAAAATAGATATTAAAAATAACTCTTGATCTAAAGAACATAATTTTTTTCTTCATTTTATATAATTTTCAAACTCATCGCTGTCCAAAGTAATGCTCGAAGCTGAAATGAGGGTCAACACCCTTGCGTAAGGTATGTAATCGCTCGACGACTGTTTACTGTTTTAACCTTTTGTAATTGCCAATGTTTTCATAACGGTATTTGTTCACGTTATTTATTAGATAACGATATTTATTTCGTGTCTGCCTGATCCTCAGTGATACAGGCGTGAGATTGTGTAATGTATTTAAATTTATAGTAATAAAAATACCGTTACGTGAATATCGTTATGTGAGCAACGGTATTTTGACTTTTGTGAGGTGGGGCTCTTGGGATCGGTCGATTTTGGGTGGATGGACGCGCGGCAAATATTAAAGAATAAAATTGTTAGTAGATACGGATTAAGGTAAAGTTCTGCCTATAGTTCATAGCCATAGCTTTGCTACAGGAAAGGTGTTGAATGTGTTTTGATCGAAAATTCTTGATGAGCATACAAAAGACAGTGTAATTAATAAACTCGCTCAAGTTGTACAGAGAGCGCCCGCTCGTGTCTTGCTAATTCATTCCGCGGCGGTTGGGAATTTCGATCAAAGCGCTTGTTTGATTGATAATACCAGTTTCAGCTGACGTATAACTCGGCTATCCAAACCGGTTCTCCGTAGGAAGTCTGTGTATGTATTGTACAGTATTGTAAGAGAGGTAACTGGACTTGTCGCTTTTTCGCCCACAGTTTTGAAGAGTGGGCGGTTAGTGTGTACATGTTTCGGATACAGTCTTTTAGCTTTTAGAATATACCTCGGGCCCTAGAGTAGGCTTCGGTTTTCGCTGAAAGCACACGAGTGTATTACTACTTCCTGCTCTGTGTAAAACTTTTCTTCACTATTTTGAAGTTGTGTAAAGTTATAAATAACAATACAACATAAACCTTACCTTGTTGCAATATAATCGGTTTTTGATGGCTCAGTTGAGGTATACTCTAAAAGCTAACAGACTGTACGTTTTGTAAGCGTAGAAAAGGAAAGATAGCTTGAATTTTTCGCCTTTCTCGCCGATGTAAGAATTAAATTCAAAGTTGTCTTTTGCGAGGCGGTGTAGCGTGGGAGTCGTTGGCCGATTGATGTTGTTAATGCTTGGGCTGCACCTGCGTCTATCGTGGCAAAGCTTCGCGCCAGTACTCTGTGGAATGTAGGGACTGAAATGCGCGTGGCGCGAAGCTTTGTCACGATAGACGCAGGTGCGGCACAGCATAAGAGGTGCCACTGGGTTTGGTCATAGCCTGCCCTGACCTTGAAAATGACTTTTGTACAGTCTGTTAGCTTTTAGAATACACCTCGGGCTCTAGAGTAGGCTTCGGTTTTCGCCGAAAGCACACGAGTGTAATACTACTTCCTGCTCTGTATAAAACTTTTCTTCACAATTTTGAAAAGTTATGTATAGTTATAAATAACAATACAAAGTAAACCTTACCCTGTTGCACCATAATCTGTTCTATCCGATAGTAGCCGAGGTATATTCTAAAAGCTAACAACCTGTAAACCGTTGTAGTTTTCAAGGTCTGCACTAAGAAAGTTGTAGGCGATATCAGACAATTCATTCTCCGTGAAATTCAATCGTCATCGTTTGTTGCAACAATTAGTTTACAAGCTGTTATGAGTTATGAGCGCCTACCTTTATGGACTCATAATAATGTTTTGAGTAACATTTACTGTTCACTTTTCTACCTGTTTCGTTTACTGCAAATGAATTTCTGTAACTCCGCATCTTTCAGGAACAAGACATTTATTTCAACGAATTTCAAAAGAAAGAAAGAAAGAAAGTGTTTAAAATATAAGAATTGCTTTCTTGCTCCACAGGGAAAAATAACATATACATAAAATATTTACAAGGTAACTGCTCAATTGGCTTATTGGCTTACAACGATCAACAGCATGATGATATAAATTGACGACCTCTGTGGCGTAACGGTTAGTGCATCTGCTTACCATGCGAGAGGTCCCGGGTTCGATCCCCGGCTGGGGAGAAAAAAAAACTCCAGGTCTTGGATGTTTACATGTTTGTGACGTCGCTGTTTCTGGTTGCCACGACACAGGGTATCCTAGTGTGGGGCCAGAAGCAATGTATGTGCCTGTATGGTAATGTTTATCTTTATACAACATGTGTTGTGGTGATCCAGGAATGTCGAATTGAACAGTTTCAAGTACAAAATTGATGTGTCGACGAGGGGCGTATTAGAGTGAATCGTCTGATACCGCTTTAACTAGAGTACCGTATGCGGATAAGTGAAAATTGATCTTAGATAAATTGATTGTTAAATCCGGTGACGTCAGACTCTAACGGTGTTATTTGTGATAGTAAGATTCCTTGAGACTGTCTATGGGGATTTAAAAAAGACGTAACCGCAGTAAATGAACTGCTTTTGAGGATGTCGTATTTTTATAAATAAAGCCGAAAGTTTAAAGATATACAAGCTGGACGAGCTAGTTATGCAGCAAGCTGGACGCATTTTGGTCCTTTAGACTCGGTATGTCCAAATCGCAAATTGGATATCCCACGAATTGGGCATTTTGAGAACTCTTCAGTGCCTAAATTTAGTCCGGCTCGTTGAAATATCATTGCGAGCCGTCGCGCTTCGTAAGGCTGCTACACGAGTAACGATGGATCGTAGCGATTAAACCCAGCCGATTTGCATTCATCGATCGTGTGTCAATGAACTATCAATGAACGACAATCTGCAACAACGCGCCATACACGATCGATAGATCTGCGCAAATCTTCTTGCCTGATACACATGTAGCGATGAATCGTAGCGATTAAACTGTGCGAGCCGATTTGCATTCATCGATCGTGTGTATGCTAACGATGAACGATAATCTGCAACGATGTGCCATACACGATCGATAGATCTGCGCAAATCTTCTTGCCTGATACACATGTAGCGATGAATCGTAGCGATTAAACTGTGCGAGCCGATTTGCTTTCATCTATCGTGTGTATGCTAACGATGAACGATAATCTGCATCGATGTGCCATAAACGATCGATAGATCTACGGAAAACGGCTTCCATAGTTTAATCGCTACGATATATCGTTACGATAGTGTCCCAGGCTTTACATACCATGCTTGCTACGTGGCGATTAAACCGATTTGCGCACACTTACCGATCGTGTGTACGGCAAATCATTGCAGGTTATCCTTCATCGTTAGCATACACACGATTAATACCAATTGGCTCGCACAGTTTAATCGCTACGCTCCATCGTTACATGTGTAGCAGGCAACCCGATTTGCGCAGATCTCTTAATCGCGTGTATAACAAATCCTTGCAGATTACCGTTCAGCGTTAGTATACACACAATCGATGAATGTAAATCGGCTCGCACAGTTTAATCGCTGCGTAGCAGGTCAGCAGGCATTTGTCAAAACTGGTTATAACAACCTTTTAAGTGTCGACCCCAACGCAAATACGAGCATATCAATCGTGATTATATGCAGACAAAAAAACCGTTTTTTTTGTACACAAACATGTTAATGACAGCTGTTAAGGGTGTAACATAAACGGGGAAGAAAGAACATGACGGGGCGGATTGGCAGACTCTCATTGACAGGTTTACTAAGTACAGTGGAACAGTTGAGTGATTTATTGATATATAAACTCTGTTTTTTAGTTTAATGCAAAAAAATAAAACAATCACGTTGACATCTCAATACAATCCAATGTCTGAATGTTGCTAGTACGCAAAAATCAAAATACCCCATTTTACTTCCAAGTAAAAATTGTTTGTGCTACTTAGGTGTTTTTTGTTTTAGAATTAAACTTTAATGTCTTTGATGTGATAAGGATTTTGGTCACACAAGTCTTCTATTCACGGTAGAAAAAAACCTACCGAGTAAACATATATATTTAATAACGGTAGCACCGCGTCATTTTTTTTTGCATTGAATTAAAATACGGACTTTAGAACACAACTTTATTAATCGACTAAGCGCTTAGCGGATCCTTGGCACTTGTCGAAGCGTCCCAGATTTGTATTTATGAGCTTTGGCTTGGACGAGAGCGGAGGTTACGCATTGGCTGTTACGTGCAGTTCTTATTGACTGTAGTAAAAATTCCATTATAAGATTAGTATGATAAATTTAATATTCTTTGTTGTGTGCACTGTTGAGTATTTTCTTGTTGCGGAAAGGAAGATTGTGCCGGTTGGGAGTACCCCTTGTGTAAACAGACCGTGAAGAGAAATATTGTTAATAAGCTGTCTATATGCGTCCTACCGCAGGGCACAGCCAGTCTTTTCGAGAGAGTGTATGGGCTTAATCACCACGTTTTACTGATGCACAGTCGGGGTCTGAAAATGTTTACCACCTTAAGGTTCATAATTGTACAGACAATTATGCGACACAAGATTTGATTAGATAAAGCATAAAGCTCAGATTATAGAGTTGAGTAGGTACCAACCTGTCAAAGTTTAGAGCAAACCTTCTTCGCTCCCTCAAGGAGGTTTTATTTTATTTATTTTGTTAAAATAGTATTCAATATATTTTCAAACTTTCTATTTTGACAGAGTTTTGATCTGTGTCATTTTAATAAATGCAATAATTTTAAAATAAGAAATTAATTTAGATACTTGTTCGAATCCAGCCTTCGGAACTTTGAAAGGTAATAAGAACATTGTTAAAGCATTATAGACTATAATGCACATCTTGCGGCAAAGAATCAAGTTTGAAAACTGGTAAACATTTTTAGACCCCGACCGTATCTAAGGTACTATGTGACTAGGTATCGAAAAGCACGTCGCTCCACTACTATTCGAGAAATACCCGTGATAATTTCATGCTTATTGACCATGATCGTCTTTCAAAGTGCGTCACTGTCTGTTTGCATAATTGGAACTCTCCTGTGGCATAGAGAATAGTCTGTATTTGAATGAAAACTGTTGACAAAGTGACGACGGTTTTGTAGAGATATTATTGTGTAAATTGTTTTATGTCTGTACAAAGGTTGGTGAGCAATGGTGCCTTGTTGCCAAGAATGAAGGGAACGAACAGAGATTTGTGATAGCACCCGAAGCACGAATGTGTATCATCAAACTTCACACGACACTGCTTGCGGCAGGAGAGTCTAATGCTACGGCGGTGTGATGTGGGCCCGTACAAAATGTCTCGAGTCAATTGATTCCGACTTCACATAAAACATTTTGATGCCACAAAAATACTTTATTACCTACAAATAAAAAAACCATAGAAGTATTTCTCCCTACAGAATCAACACTCAAACACGTTCCCAGTCTCTAGATTAGTCTACCAATCAAATGTGCACAGGATGTTCCGTGGAGTACACCACTCTGTGATCTACCGAGTAACCGATATATTTTATAGCGGCCACAACGCGTTTTTTTGCATCGAATTAAAACGGACGAGCGATTGTTTGTTGAAACGAAAGGGCCTTTCGTATTCTTTTGGAATCGACTGGGTGTTAAGGACTAATTTTTAAATGACAACATTAAAGGCCTAGGTCGAGCAAACCACTGGAAAGACTCTGTTGACTCCCGAATCTTAAGAAGAAGAAGAAGAAAATTCATTTATTTAACGGCTTATATCAACATACACTTACGAATACCACAAACCCCTATAAAATAAAATTGTTTGTGTAATTTCCAGTGTTATGTACAAAACTATTCTCTGTCTATATATATTTTGTGGCATCCAAATAGTATATCACCTAGGTCAAAACCGATTGAAAGCAGTTATTAATATCCTGATACGCTTATTTATTGCGATACGTTATAAATAAAAGTATCAGGATAGAAATATTCTGACGCTACGCTACGCTATGCTATCAATAATATATTTTGTTTCCTAAGAATGCATACAAAGATCTATCGAGAAAAAAAATGTACCTCCGCCGTAGCACGAATTTGCAAATAAATTATTTAATAACTATGTTATAACTTACCAGTTAACAGAAAAAATAAAACCGTTATCAGTTTGAGTGATTAGGCGTATGTCACTTGCGTGTGTATTAAATGTATCTACGTGTAAATGGGATTAAGCGTTTATAATTAAGAAAATACTCTATCTAAAAGTAAAATGTCAGTTTGTTTTAAAACGTAGAGAGATCCAAGAGTACATGAAGAAATTGTAAGAACTTGAACCTAGGCGTGGTAATTCCAACACTCAATTTTACCTGTCCGGTTGGTATATACCCAAATATTTCATACTGTGTACTTTTTTCAATTCAGTATTTGACACTATCAACAATAAATTATTTGATATGCTCGATTAAAACAATTTTTTTTTTCGGAAAATGTATCTCTTTTAATCATTTACTAGTTATTACAATTTTTAAATAGATGAAACATAAGAAGAGGGCTCTGAAATGTGACGTCATAAGCCAGTATTTTTATACAAAATTCCGTTTTAAAAGTAACTCATTTGACTTTGGTCTGATACCCAATTGGTTGGTTAACAATTTAATAGTAAGTTGGTGTTAACTAATAAAATATTTCTGGACTAAAGCCTTCATAAGCACTAGTGCTTATGAAGTGCTTGTTCTAGTAGTTTTAGTATCACCCCTGTGTGCAAGGTTTTCACGAATTTACGACTCGGCTGGATGGGAAAAGTAGTCCTCTACGGCTAGCCGGAATCACTGTCTTAATGACGTGTGTAAGAGGTGTAAGATTCAATGTCTAGGACATTTTATTAACTTTATTCCGGACACACTTGAGTTTTTGTCGGATGAGTCCCACCGGGTTTCGCTCTGATTCGCAGAGCTTAATCATGGTGAGCAGAGACGGAGCTCGTCCCTGACTGAGAGAAACCTGGTCGGAATCTTCCGGGTTAAAGCTTATAATGCTAATAAAATATTCTTATTTAAGATTCATTTGTCTATACTTGACATTTTTCTCAGACTTTAAACGACACTAAATCAAAAGCCTTTAGCGGTAGAGGGCTCGAAACTGTTTGCAAATTTAGTGCTAGCTAGTACTAAATTTGCAAACGGTATCGAGTTTTCTGACGCTAAAGGTTTTTGATTTATTGTCGTTTAAAGTCTGAGAAAAATGTCAAGTATAGACAAATGGATCATTATGTTAAAAAAATAGTTACCAAAATACCGTTATTTTTTTATTATTTTACTCGTCACAATTTTAATACAAAAGAGATGTTAGTCTAGACAGCATTTGGTACCTTTAGCCTCCGGCTTGAAGATCAATTTATTTAGATAGTGCATACATACTGTAATTCATAGATATACCAGCTGAAGGGCGGGTTTCTGAATTGATAATTTCACTTAAATTCTTAACTAACGTTCTGTCGCGCTCTTTTCTGAGAAATTTGACGAGACAGCACTACGGCTAAATAGCTACTTAACGAAATTCTCAATGGGTATCTGACAGGATGTCAAATGAGTTACTTTTAAAACGGAATTTTGTATGAAAATACTTGCTTGTGACGTCACATTTCAAGGCACTCTTTTTATGTTTCATCTATTTGAAAATTGTAATAACTAGTAAATGATTAAGAGCAATGCATTTTCCGAATCATTTTGTAATTTTTGTTTCAATCGAGCATCTCAAATAATTTATTGTTGATAGTGTCAAATACCGTATTCAAAAACCGGGCAGTGATGGCATGCCAACCAGAAAGGCTCAAGTTCGAGTAACCGAAAGAAAATTTCTCTCCTTTTAAAACTAATTGTCACGCCCCGTCATGGGTGTCCTGTTGTAAATCGATATAAAAAGATTATGTATGTGTTGTCGCTTTGAAATGTGTTAAAGATGTCGTTTAGTAACTTACAGACTTCTGTTTTTCCCTTCTCTGACGGTGATCGATGTAAATCTGTTCCATATAGAATCTGGTCTGTTTGACTTTCCTTTCCATATAGATGTATGATGTTTAATCAGTTGTATTATGCCCTTGAAAGCGACAAAAACCATTGATATGGTGGGCCACACGGCTACTAAATTCTGCAGGTCAAAGTACGCAGTTAGAACTATTAGGGGATAACGTTCTTGTGTTACAGAACTTCGAGCAGTCATAATTTATGTTTAGTGAAGAAGTTCTGCAGTCTCTGATCCACTTTAAATAAAGTTAAGTGTTAATTTCTATTTCAAGGCTAACGTTTATGTTATTATAAAACGATATGCACACACAAAAGTAATCCGTAAATTATTAACATTACATAAATAACGTTATATTCTTTTTCTACTTTTCTTTATTAACATTTTTTGTAACTCCTTTTCTTTTTATTTATAGGGGACGAGTTATTCCGAGTAATACTATGAAACATTTACATGAGAACAGTTCTATACTTCCATAGATTTAGTTTTGAATTATTGAAGTTTTGTTTGATTCATTTGCGCTTCTGTTTTTAAGTCTTTTAGAGCATAAGTGTAGACATTTCCGAATCTCATATTTTATGAGTCAACTTATATCTAAGACATTAGATATAAAAATGGTGTAAAATGTAAATTTTTCATGTATTACTGCCCGTAAGAACCGGATAAGTTTTATGTATTAAGTGGTTATTTCAGGAACAGATTTTGGATACAAGTATAGCTTTTAGTTTGGCGATGTCATATTTACCTAAACTTTTAGTCAGCTTTTTAACTGACTGCTGAGTAAGTAACTGACCAGACAAACGCTGTTTTGCTATTTAACCACAAACCTATTAAGAAAATTTCAAGAAATTACCTATTTTCTTATTGAGGCCTTTTTTAGGAAGAGTTCGATAATAGACACTATGCCACGCGATTTTTTTATATATTAGATTTGTGATTAAATTAGTAATTTGTGATTAAAGTACAATCTTGTTGATGATCGTTTCTTAATTAAATTCATTTTCTCGAAAACATGTTACATTTTCACAAGGTTTATTCCCTTTTTTTCCTCTTATTCATGAGATATTATTTCCAATAATTTTTGAATCGTCAGATAGGCGCTAACGAGTCCACAATTTTTATTATGGAATAGTTTTGTATGACGTTACTGATCGAATAGGCTGTCTCGCTGCTTAAAAATGTCCGAAAAACTTTTATAAAAGATTTTGCTTTAATGATACCAGTGTAAAAATTCAAAGCTATCTGCACCCTTTTGTATCTAAGTTCTTTGAAAATAACTTCTCGATACTTAAAATTTAAATGTGATCAAAAAAATATAAATATCGCTTGTCAAATCGAAGCTATTTGAACTGTAATGCTTAGTCAGTAAGTGTAATTTTAGCTCAATTCGATGTTGATTTCATGGCGATGTTTATATTTTTAACGTTAAAGGATGTTTTTTTTTAAACTAGTGCATTTAATAAGAATATTGATGCTTGTTTGCGAGTGCTCGTGTCGACCTGTACCCGCTATTATTATGATTGTATTTAATTGATTATTAAAATAATTAATCTTATTAAATTAATGTACGATCGATAGTTATGAATAAAAATGATTTTTAAGCCTTCAGTGTATCGTTTTTTAGTACCCACAGCGTAAGGGACCCTATTAATAAGACTCCACTGTATGTATGTCCGTCAGTCTGTCACCAGGCTGTATCTCATGAACCGTGATAGCTAGGCAGTTGATTTTTCACAGATGTATGATGATGTATTTCTGATGCCGCTATAAGAACAAAATACTGAACACAGAATAAAATAAATAGTTGAGGGGGTCTCCCATACAACAATTGCCGTTTTTGCACGATATTCATAAAGGCAACAGGTATACATTTTTATATAATTTCAATAATTTCATATATTTTGGGAATCTTTACTGAGAAATTGACTTCACAATTTAATTAATACAAGATATAATCAACTTCATTTTTATAATGCATTTTCATGAGCTATATTATTTTTACAAATAAAGCAAACCTTTTAAAACCCAATTAAAACGAAGAAAAAAGTTTTTTTTAAAGTAATTGGTAAATAACCGGTGCTAAAAATTCTAATCGGTTCACATCACTACTAGTAATACTTAGACTCGAGTTCAGGTCGAGATATTTTTTTTTATTTCACAAAGGCCCCTTGTTGGTCTGGTCCCCGTTTTCTCGTGGTTCTACTGATTTGTCCTACTGGTAGGACCACGAGGGACACCTATTTCTGTTTTTCCTACTATGTGCCTTAGTAGCTCCTGTATATTCAATGGTTCCGATACGCAATGGTTTACACAAAAACAAAACATAAGAGGGATACCTACAAAAACAAGAGGTTGAATATCTATATTAATAATTTCGTTCGGGTCTACGGTAGACTCGAACGATATGCACACCAAATGAAAGAGCGTAAAAAAATAGTTGATCTGAGTCGACAACATATGGGCGGAAAATTCGTATTATCGAGCAGCATCAATATATAAAATTATTAAATTCAACAATGGCGTTGCTAAGTAAACATGTCAATGTCATCATTGTTGTGTTAGTGTCACAAGTTTTCATGGTGAACTGTTATGGCCGGTTTACATTATTTTAGTGTTTAGGAGAGTGCTATAATACAATTAGAGAGGCAAGTGCATTAGTACATTACTAGACATTCGAGTGACCGTTTATATTTCTTCCAGTAGAGTGTCACTTCGGCGACGTCGCGAAACATGCGCTATCCTACTCAAAATACTATGAGTTCAGGTGTTACTGGATAGAACAATAGAAACCAATTCTATTTTGATTCTAATTGAAAGGCAACTAGAACCGTACTATACCGTAAAACGTACTAAAGCAAGTGGCGCTTACACGTTTCTACAAAAGCACTCTCCTTAAGAAATAAAGAAAGAAAAAAAGAATTTTATTTATTGGATACTCAAAACAAAACAAAAACACACACACACACAGAGTGCGTACAATAATAAAAAATAACACAGAAAGCATAAAAAGCGTAAAAATAAATAAACTGTACAACATGAAAATAATAATAAAATACATTAAAGGTTGAGCCCCCAAAATGGGCCCGATTCAGCATAATGTTGCAACAGAGTGTAAAGTAAAGCACTCTCCTAAACACTAAGATAATCTAAACCGGCCCTTTGATCTAATTTGTTAACTCCATGGTGTGTGGAATACCGTGGCATCCAAGAAGGTTATTATAATCTGTGCCAACTGAGAAGGTGTAGTAATTGAGTAGGTACGGATTCCGTTTTCAGCCATCATGGCGTAAAGTTCGATTTTTTTGTAACAAATGTTTCCCGAACATCAGTTAGGGCTAAAGTTTCGTACAGGCCCTGTAAAATAAAGATAAATAAAAAAAGTCATAAATTGATCTTTATTGTTTTGCTTAGTTATATGTAGGTACCAATAAACTTATTGAAATGAAAAAGCCACTAGGTAAGAAAAATACCAAAAATTAAAATGATGATGAAGAAAAACATGCGCGGTCAATACAAAACTAAAAGAGAGTACGTCTAAAAGCCAAATGCCTAAAATACATTTTAATTCAATTTGAAGCTGAAAAATCCTCTTCTAGGATTAGGACCCAAAGGGTAAGGTACCCTATTACTAAGGCACCACTGACCGTCAGTCTGTCGTCACACTACATTTCACGAACCATAATTGCTAGAAAGTTGACATTTTCACAGATAAATTTACTGAAGCGAACGACTAAAGGTAAACAAAGAGACAGCATCTCTCAAACTTACATCTCCACTAGTCTGACAAACCTCGACAAACCAAGCCACTAGTCTGACAAACCTCCACCAATCCGGACTTGGCCCCCGTGGTGGAGTATGCCCTATACCTTCCTCAGGGGAGAGACCCGTGCCCCTTGGTGGGGACATAATAGGTTGATGATGATAAAAGAGAGACTCCAGATTTCGGAAGAGACTGGCGGGGCTGAGTCGATACCGAACGGTCGTCTTGTAGAATTTCGAAACCACGCAGACATTTGAATCTCCGTGCCTTGTATAGAGTTTTATATATATTTTCTCACCATTCAAACCTTCCCTTCAATTCCACAAATATCTTTGAGTTTTAGGGAGAGTAAAGCCTGTATTACACCGAGGCAACACTGTGCGGCATTGCGGCATGCCACAAGACCGCATGCTACAAAGGTGCGGCAGAAGAAGAAGAAGAAGCTGCGACAGTTTGCCATATGACGCAAGGTGTTGCCATGCCACAAGGTTCTTGCCACAATGTGCGACGTTGTAGCATGCGGCCTTGTGGCATACCGCAATGCCGCACAGTGTTGCCCCGGTGTAATACAGGCTTTATGAACAGAAATCCAATTTTTTATACAAGACGGCCTCTGTGGCGAGCGGTTAGTGCATCTGCCTACCATGCGACAGGTCCCAAGTTCGCATCCCGGCTGGGGACGAAAAAAAACCCCAGCTCTTGGATGTTTACATGTTCCCACGATAGGAGAAGGAATGTCTGTGCCTGTATGTAAAAAAAGATATATAAAAAGAATCGCTCGTAGCCTGGGCTGCCTGAGTGATCTTAAAACTAAGTTAAAGCAATGCGGCGTGTAGTCCATTGATGTCTGTATTTAACAGTTCGGAGTAGGCTGAATCAAAGCCAAGTCAGAGGCTTTATTTAGGGCGGCTTGAAAACTTCTGACAGTAAGACCAGCCACTAGTCTTACAAGCCTCCACCAATCCGGACTAGACCCCGGTGGTGAAGTATGGCCTATACCTTCCTCAGGGAAGAGACCCGTGCCCCTCAGTGGGGAAATGATGGGTTGATGATGAAGAAACTAGGATGCCTTTGCAATGGTTGCCAGGTAAAGCCATCACAAACATGGAAACCCACACCCAGACTACACGGCGGCCTCCACTGAGAATCGAACCCACAAGCTTTGTTTGTAAAAAAGTTGTCACATTGTTTGGCTACCATGGCTTGTAGTACAACTATTTTGGGACGTGTGTAACATTTCATATATTATACCTATTGTTATGATGCCTAGTGTAACCTAGTGTGGGACCAGAAGCAATAGAAGTGTATGACTATGTAAATGTTTGTATTACGTTTAACTTCCATGTATAATTCGTAAATTAGAAGCTGTTTTCATACCCACACATCAACAAACATCCTCTGACTCAGTGGATGTAAACGCAGATGTGTTTACTCTGTGCCTAATAAATACTTGCGATGACTAATAGCGCGACTACATTTAATAATGTAAATTCTGTAACTTCTGCGCGAACGCGACTTTGAGGGGAATTTTAAAATTAAATTTCTGACTAAACAGTGATGGAATTCCCTGAATCAAAATGTGAGTGGTTGACCAAAAAGGGACCTCAAGGGAAAATAATTGATTTAGAGAAAATCGCGTTTGAAGAAGACAGGTTTCGACTCGGCTCGGCTCACAAAAAATATAAGATATTAACAATACAACATACACCTAAAAATATTAACAAAGCTAAAATACCACAGATTAAAAAATTCAAATAAAAGTTTTTGGGCAATTAAAATTTGCTATCTAAATATATAAAAGAAGAAACTGACTGACTGACTTAGAATCAACGCAGAGCCCAAACTACTGAACCTAGGGGGTTGAAATTTGGCATGGGAGTTCCTTAGGGAGCCTAGGGGAGCACTAAGAAAGGATTTTTTGAAACTCACCCTCTAAAGGGGTAAACGGCGGTGTTAAAGTTTGTATGGAGGTATAAAAAAATGTTGTCAGATTTTCTTGAAACTTGAAATAAATACTCTTCAACACAATTGATTGAACACGTGTTTCACGGTTTTTCTAAATTTAACCCTTAACGGGAGTGAACGGGGTTGCAACATTTTGAACTAAAGTCCACGCGGACGGAGTCGCGGGCGAAAGCTAGTAGTATTATAAAAAGGTAAATTTCATCATTATCATACAAAGGAAATCGGGCGGTCCGAAACCAGGAGACTCCGGTTCGAGTCTTAGTGTTTTTTTTTCAAGTTCCTTTTTTGTTGAAAAAAGATTATCGGGAGCCTTTTATTAAAGCGTTTATCTAATTCGTAACAAAAAAAAGATTATCGGGAGCCTTTTATTAAAGCGCTTATCTAATTCGTAACAAAAAAAAATGTGATGCTGATGATTCTCCAAACTGATACTTATGGCTGCAGATACATAATTATCAAATTTTATCTCGTGTTTTTAAAAAAAATTGTCTTTTAGTTAATTTATACGAATACGTACGTATAAATAATACTGATTTTTCAAACTGTCAAATAGCCTATTTTATAAAAGTTTCTTTCAACAAAACGTAATAATCCGAAGTAACACCTGATGGGGACGAAGTTTGACGGCATTTTTAAAATACAGTTAAATTTAATTTAAAGTAAATGTAAGTAGGTCATCTAAATAGGATTTATTAAGTTTCTCCATTTTGTACATAGTAAATAACCTTCGTAATACCAAGTAATACTGGGGACGACCTTAATTTGATGAAGAACTATCACCCTCATACCTTATTCTCACTAGGTACTTACAATATAATCACCATTATACAATACTAGACGAAAACCCGGCTTCGCTCGGGTAAAATGTAGACGCAAAATAATATTCCACTATGTTTTTTTATATGGTGACGCCTCTGTATTTATCAACCACCAGTAGATATAAATCTCTTAATACATTCAGATACATAAGCTCACACCTGTATCCCAGAGGGGTAGGCAGAGACCACGGACTGTCACCTACCACTATCCTGACAAATCACTTTCGCTTCATCGACATCCATTAGTCACAATGCAAGGCGAAAATCGGATACTTATCATAACTTTGTCATTGGGTACCTCATCACAAATTACTAACTAAATGAGCTTCCTTCATAAACTTAACAGCTAGTGAATCTAATGACGTATTCAATGAGACGTAGAATCCACTTGGCTAATCAACTAAAAACAGCTCCCTCTCTTTGGCTTTACAGCTTTTAGTTTTGTATTGACCACATGTTTTTCTTCATCATTTTAATTTTTGGTATTTTTCTTATCTAGTGGCTTTTTCATTTCAATAAGTTTATTGGTACCTAACTAAGCAAAACAATAAAGATCAATTTATGACTTTGATTTCCTTTTTCAATTATTTTTCAGACCCTTCCAAAACTCAATGTCAATTATTGTCTTCCCGCCAATGAAAAACACCACAGATTACTTACTACACCTTCTCAGTTGGCACAGATTATAATAACCTTCTTGGATGCCACGGTATTCCGCACACCATGGAGTTAACAAATTAGATCAAAGGGCCGGTTTAGATTATCTTAGTGTTTAGGAGAGTGCTTTACTTTACACTCTTTTGCAACATTATGCTGAATCGGGCCCATTTTGGGGGCTCAACCTTTAATGTATTTTATTATTATTTTCATGTTGTACAGTTTATTTATTTTACGCTTTTTATGCTTTCTGTGTTATTTTTTTTATTATTGTACGCACTCTCTGTGTGTGTGTGTGTTTTTGTTTTGTTTTGAGTATCCAATAAATAAATTTTCTTTTTTTCTTTCTTTCTTTCTTTATTTCTTTCTTTCTTAAGTAGAGTGCTTTTGTAGAAACGTGTAAGCGCCACTTGCTTTAGTACGTTTTACGGTATAGTACGGTTCTAGTTACCTTTCAATTAGAATCAAAATAGAATTGGTTTCTATTGTTCTATCCAGTAACCGCTCAGGGCGCGTTACTATCCTCGTTACTTATCTGTGTATAAACTAAAAATTTAGTGAGAACTTTAGGAGAGTGCGCAAGTGACCCGTGACGGGTGCGTGTTGTTTTCAATAACTCTAATTATCAAACTTACCTACTTACTTATGTGTTCCATTAAAACTCATAGTATTTTGAGTAGAATAGCGCATATTTCGCGACGTCGACGAAGTGACACTCTACTGGAAGAAATATAAACGTTCACTCGAACGTCTAGTGATGTACTAATGCACTTGCCTCTCTAATTGTATTATAGCACTCTCCTAAACACTAAAATAATGTAAGCCGGCCATAACAGTTCACCATGAAAACTTGTGACACTAACACAACAATGATGACATTGACATGTTTACTTAGCAACGCCATTGTTGAATTAAATAATTTTTATATGGATGCTGCTCGATAATACGAATTTTCCGCCCATATGTTGTCGACTCAGATCAACTATTTTATTACGCTCTTTCATTTGGTGTGCATATCGTTCGAGTCTACCGTAGACCCGAACGGAATTATTAATATAGATAATGAATACCCCGCATATTATATCAACTTCCGCTACTATAGACGGTTTTTGGCAAAAACCTAAGAACTACAGATTGCATGCACCACACAACACACACAGTTGCTAAATTAAAATTGCCATTTTGCAAATAACGAAAACGAAAAAATTAAGCGTTCGAATGAATAAAACACAATGAATCGCCTGGGCTGCCTGAGTGATCTTAAAACGATCACCAGATGGGTCACCGTCTATGACTCGCTAGTGGCATTTTTCCGAGCGATTCCGTGCTTCGCAAGGCACGTTAAGCAGTTGGTGCCGGCTGCCGTCGATAGATGGCAGTCGTTAAGACAAGTCAGAGGCCTATGACGGCTTGAAAACTTCTGACAGTAAGGACCAGCCACTAGTCTTACAAGCCTCCACCAATCCGGAGTATGGCCTATATACTTTCCTCAGAGCAGAGAACCATGCCCCTCGGTGGGGACATAATCTATGGGTTGATGATGAATGATTCCATAGGGAAAATACTAAGTAGTTATCTAATATCTATCTACGCCCTCCTCTAGTCGGAATGTCCGTTAGGAAAATTAGGTTATATACAACGTAGGCCGTGCTTTAGTTTTTATTCTAAGAGGCCGTCTACCCCCTAAAAAATTGTCTTAAAGAAGGAAGGAAGGCTGCCGAAAACTTTTTTTTTTTTTTTAGCCCTATAAAGGGCACCCTCCGGAGGACACGGGGGAGGGAGGTGGTGAATGCTCATGCATGCACAGCACGGGCCCGGCCGTGCTGCCAATGTGGGACTCGCAGAGTGCGCCTACCCACTAAACACCACCTTGGTGCTGGTTTGGTCCTAAGGACCCCTAAACCTACATCATGAGCGACCCCCCTCGAGGCCGAGGAGGGCGCTGCCGAAAACATTTTCACTTTTTTATTTATACAAGCAGACTCGGCACAACCATACCGCGATGTAGAAACGTAACAGCGCCACCTATGGGGTTTCGGGGGTGTTTCAATGTAGCTACGTTTCATTTTTAGAAAACGTAGTTTTAACCTTGAAAAACTTCTACAATATACCTAGTTAGTTAGTTTGGCTTAGGGTTTCCGCACTTGGCCTCATAGTTGGGCCATTGTACGTAGCAGGGCTGTGAGCTTACTCCAGTCAGCCTATCTCTTTCCAGAAGGCCAGCAGTGCTCTGATGTCACTGCAGGCCTCCTGAAGGGTTCCCAGCTTCCCAATGGTGGCGGTCCGTTGTTTCTCCACGCCTTCGCAGTAGATGGTCACGTGGGCGGGTGTTTCCTCTTCTTTCAGGCATCCCCGGCAAAGCGGGCTGTCGGTTAGTCCCATGTTATGGAAGTGTCTGTTCAGTGAGCAGTGGCCTGTTAGTATTGCCACAGCTCTGCGCAGATCATATCTTTTCAGACGAATCAGGCCACGTGAGAGACGTTTACAATATATAAAAACGTAAATTTCGCCAAAACCTGCTTGGCTATTAGCTCAGGTGGGAAATAGAGCGATCCCCTTAATAGAAGACTCTGGTTCGAGTCTTGGTGATTGTATTCTCTTTTTTTTCAAGTTCCGGCTTTTGTGTGAAAAACTATTATTGGGAGCCCTTTATCGACGCACCGTTTTCGTATCTAAGTATATTTTCATAGAAAAATACGAAAAAAATTCTGGACATTAGAACTTTGTTAGAACGAACATTTTTTGTTACTTTTTAGGGCGCCGTTTGATGGATTTGAAATCATACATGTTAATCATGTCATAACCGTACACACAAATTATTATGGCCTTATTACGAAGTTAGTATAACAATTTGTTTTCACCTCACTCGCTCGTAAAACCGCGCGCGAAATCTGCGTGGCAAAGCCTTTTTTATCAGCTAGCGTGCAAAAGTGTTTGTTTCACTTTCTCGTAAAAACTACTAAATGGATTTTAATGAAAGCTTACAATAATATAGCTTATTAAATACATCAGAATAACTCATAGGCTACAATTTATAAAGATATTGTGTGATGTGAATTGTTCAAAATTTTTACGTTAAGTGTCAAGTAAGTAGTCCGGAACAAATCTGACATTTGTGGACGTGCGCTACCAAGCCCGCAAGAGTTACACATATATTGTAATGTATGATGTGTTAGTTCTTTTCTTTTTACGTCACGCTAATACTTATATTATTGTAGCTTACTACTTGAAAGACATTAGTTGCGCAGAAGAAGTCGCGGGCACCAGCTAGTCTAATATATACGCTCTCCTTTAGTCGGAATATCAGGTAAGAAAAAGAGGTTAGGTTAGGTAGGCCGTCGTGCTGACGTGCGTGACTACGACTAGGCCTGTTTCACTACGCGTTTCGGTATCGAAGGCGTAAGTACATTCGGCGACCACTCCGGAGTGGCAAATAGGTAGGAATTCATGCACCAGAAGAGGTAAGAGTTACGCGGTAGAAAGAGAGGCAACATGTAGGTGAATATAACGTTTTTAGTGACGAGCGATCTGAATTGCACCTAATAGTATCGCTGATAGAGTCCCTTTTTCTTTAATTGATTTTGCGGAGTGAATCTTATGCACCTGTACTATTATGTATTCTGTGAGTGGGCAACCCGAACGCGGGCAGACGTCGCTTCGCTTCGCTTGTCGCTTCGATTATTAAAAATTTTCCTGCGATTTTCGGATTGAATTTCTTTGTTCTTCTATAGGCCGATTTCTGAATTGGGAATTTTACGTAAGTAAATACTTAAGTAACGTTCTGTCACGCTCATTTCTGAGAAACTCGTATAGACCACACTACAGTTAAGCGGTTACTTACCGAAATTCTCAATTCAGAAACCGGCCCTATACCAATTTCCGACAATAGCGACGAAACTAAGGAAGGACTACAGATTGCACCGCACACACAGATGTTAAATTTTAAATTGTGCAATTTTGCAAATTCATATGCGGCTACGAAAACGAAACAAAACATTCCTAAAGGAAATTAATTATGTACTTATAGTTATCTAATACCTATAGTACATTACTGCAGCGGCCAGCAAAACAGGCTTTGATGGACGAACGTGGAAATGTGGTCCGAAGAGAAGCCGAATTTCATTATTTTTCTAATAATAAATAATAATGCGCGGAAATTAAAACTATGAACTCATTCTGATAAATTCAATAAACTTTCAAAATCAGACGAACCACGAACGAACAACAATATTTTTTGCCGCGTTAGTGTTCTCTTTTTTTTCAATAGGTATATCCAGCTTTATATCGCAAGCCAATTTGAAATTTAAATAAAACCTCTGATTAGTTACCTCCTTGGTTGTGATTGTTCGGAGTAAAAGATCGTTCCATTTTTAAATAACACCACAGATATGAGTATACATAATTTATTTGGCCACAAAAAACACGACAGTTATGAATTTTCATAGAACTTTTTCCGGCCGCTGCTCGCGTGTAATTGGCCAGTAAGTACAGCAATTTCGATTTATCTCAAAGAAGGTTGTCGAAATAATGCTCAAAGGGGTTTGGGTAACTTTGTATGGACGGTTGGCGTCATTTTTCATTTCTCATAGCGTTCATTTTTGAGCGGCCACCTTTTTTTTCGGTGCTAATTTTTAATACTAATTTAACTTAATATTTATATAAAATAATTTTAGCTGTAAGTAATATCGGAAAAAAGTTATGGCTCTTCAAAAAGATTTTAAAAAATGTATTGTATTGTATTGTATTTGTTTTAATATTTAATAAATTTAACCTGACATTTAGTATGATATGAAAAAAATGTTTTATTCTGAGAAAATATAGGACGTTGCATTCTTGTGTCGTTACTGAATTTTAGTATAGGGCCCTCGCCCACGGCGACTTTTTGCAGCGATGCTGTCGCGCGTTCGTCGTGATTCAGTCGCGATGCAAACGCTATACTGTCGCGCTTCTGTTGCAAAGCAAACGCGATTCAGTAACCCATCCTCCATTCTTTCCCCGAGGTCGTCCGACACGGTCGCGTGCTCGCATCCATACAGCCGCGATGCTGTAGTGCGTTAGTAGCGCGTTAATTGGCATCGATTCTGCAGCGCGTCGCAAATGCGACCTGCGCGCGTTAGTAGCGATGCTGTCGAGCGCTTACTAAACGCCAACGATCGCCACAGTTTTAGGACCTTCTCCCACGGCGACTTTTTTCGGCGATGCAGTAGCAATGCTGTTGTTTGTTCGCCGCAATACAGTTGCAATGCAGTCGCTAGCTGTTTGACCTCGCATTTCAGGTAGGAAGATTAGATTAGTTAGGTAGATAGGCCGTCTCGATTAAGAGATGTCTACCTGCAAAAAATAGAATAGGTGCCTTGGGGCCCAATTATCAGCGATTTTTTTTTTTTTTTTTTAACCCTATAAAGGGCACCCTCCGGAGGACACGGGGGAGGGAGGTGGTGAATGCTCATGCATAACAGCACGGGCCCGGCCGTGCTGCCAATGTGGGACTCGCAGAGTGCGCCTACCCACTAAACACCACCTTGGTGCTGGTTTGGTCCTAAGGACCCCTAAACCTACATCATGGGCGACCTCCCTCGAGGCCGAGGAGGGCGCACTTTAATATCAGCGAAAAATATTTTTACTTCTTATATCAGTACATTGGACAGAACCCTAGCGCAATGTAGAAACGTACAGCGCCACCTATAGGGTTTCAGGGGCGGTTAAATGTAGCGAAGTTTCATTATTAGAAAACGTCGTTTTGAACTTGTTCCTAAGCAATGAACAACTGCTACAATATTTAACATCTATAATTTTAATGTAATGTAATCTAACTGACAATCTAACTGAATCTAACCAACAAATAAACTCCACATGTGTTCACATAAGATCTGTGGATGTGTAAATTCAAAAATTCAAATATTTTATCCACAATTGAATCGCTCGTAGCCTGGGCTGCCTGAGTGATCTTGAACGTTCACTAAGGTTAAGCAACATACGGCGCGTTCAGTCCATGGATGGGTCACCGTCTATGACTAACGCTAGTGGCATTTTTTCCGAGCGATTCCGTGCTTCGCAAGGCACGTTAAGCAGTTGGTGCCGGCTGCTGTCGATGGATGGCAGTCGTTAAGCCAAGTCAGAGGCCTTAGGGCGGCTTGAAAACTTCTGACAGTAAGACCAGCCACTAGTCTTACAAGCCTCCACCAATCCGGACTTGGCCCCCGTGGTGGAGTATGGCCTGTACCTTCCTCAGGGAAGAGACCCGTGCCCCTCGGTGGGGCCAAAATGGGTTGATGATGATGAATGCCATACTCCACCACAGGGGTCTAGTCCGGATTGGTGGAGGCTTGTAAGATTAGTTGTTGGTTTTCAGAAGTTTTCAAGCCGCCACCATAAGGCCTCTGACTAGGCTTAACGACTGTCATCTATCGACGGCAGCCGGCACCAACTGCTTAAGGTGCCTTGCGAAGCACGGAATCGCTCAGAAAAATGCCACTAGCGTTAGTCATAGACAGTGACCCATCCATGGACTGAACGGGCCGTATGTTGCTTAACCTTAGTGAACGTTCAAGATCACTCAGGCAGCCCAGGCTACGTGTTGCTTAACCTTAGTGATCGCTTAAGATCACACAGGCAGTCCAGGCTACGAGCGATTCGAATGCGAATGTGGATGCATCGATAAAGGGCTTCGATATTTCCTAAAAAAATAAGGAAAACGATTATGGACAATGCTCATTGCTCATTAGAGAATAAACTTTTCGCCCCGCTTCACTCGGAAAACCTCAGTTTATAGCGCTAAATCTAAGTGGAAAAACCTATCCCATCAAAAACATAATATTAATGTGAATGAGAGCCAAGTTCAATATTAAGAACAGACGGTCGTTATCGACTTCGCCGACAAAAGAATTGATATAATACCTAACTATGTGACTATTCTGAAATTTAGTTTGTTAGAAAAAACTAGCAGTCAAATCTTGAGCTTGAATTACAAGTTACATCTCTAGTGATCTTGTTACTAAAATTTTATTTTATCACAATTAACCATACGGTAGTTATGTATCATTCAACAAATTTAAAGCGTGGTAAAAAAATTGTTGCTCAATCTCGTGAAATTGTAAATAATGTATATAACTATTTTAGAAAAGAAGCTAATTTATTTAAAAAAAGAAGAAATTAAATATCATCAACAAATTTTGGACAGGGTTTGTGAAGCAACCGGAGTTTCGAAAAGCAGCGTGCTAAACATTTTGAAGGAAAACGACAAGCTCACAGATCAGTCAAATTCATCTCGCTTCTGCATAATAAATTTCGTAGGATGTACCGGTTAGTAATGTCGTCTTGGCAGGTGCTATAGGTACGTTGTGTTTATGATACTTCAAATTGAATGCTAGGTACCTAAAAGAAATCGCGGTAATGTATTTCATGTCATTTCTGTCTCCGGATTTAGGCGATGATGATGATGATGATTTTAATCGTATTGTACTTATGTACATTACACGTTGAGAGGCGGTGAATCGGATGTTCGCTTTTTAAAATTCGTGAATTTCGTGCCAAAATTCAGAACAATTTCTGACGGTTTGATGGACAAGTTTATAGTGCGAAAAATGGACTTGAAAATTAATAGTCTTGGAAACAAATTTTCTTTATTTAATACTAAGTAGATAAAAGTAACTATGCCCAAAATATATTTAACCTGTAAAATTTAGATAAACGTTAATGGTCGTTTATCTAAAGGAGCCGGGGATCTCTGGGCCCAATTGTAATAAGCTGAAATATGGTTTAAAAAATCCGGTATTTTTTTCTGTTTCAAAATATAAAAAATCTGCTCAATTCACAATCTGGGAGACGAGAAATCTTAAAAACAAGTTTATTGCACTGATGAAATAGAGTTTCGATTCCTATAATCGATTACTGTGAATGATTTCAAGAATTATTATTGAACATAAAATCACTCTCATCGAATGATGGATTCAATCAAAGTGAACAAAATGTACGGAATAAATTATTATATTGTCAATAGTTTACAATAAAACAGAATATTAACTTTAAAATCGATTCTCGTAGATTCTCGTTTACAGATCGTTTTATTACTTTTTATGTTTGTCAAATGTATTTAATCTGTGCTGACAGTGACAGCTCCCGGATTTTCAATCTATGATCATGGTGGGTCACTATATTGCACGGACCGAGAATAGGGAATGGATGAAAATATCAGAAGTGCTTGATATTTTTTTCGGTGATAGGAATAACCTTCCTTAACGCGAGAAAAAAATTTCAATTTTTTTGGCTTCGTAGTTAATTTTTAAATAATCTTAATATTTTTCCATTCGTAGTTCTGGGCTTAGTACGGCTTAACAGACATATTCCTTGGTCCGCTACGTATTAAAAAAAAAATCTGTGGTGAAATTGACAGCTTTTCAAGGTGGATTTTTTTTCATACGTAGCGGACTAAGGAATATGTCTGATATGCCGTACTAAGCCCAGAACGACGGATGGAAAAATATTAAGTATATTTAAAAATTAACTACGGGGCCAAAAAAAATTAAACTTTTTTCCCGCGTTAAGGAAGGTTATTCCTATCACCAAAAAAAATATCAAGCACTTCTGATATTTTCATCCATTCCCTATTTACGGCACGAGAATGTACAACCCGGGAATTCGTGCCCGAATGACCATCTATAACTAACGCTAGTGGGATTTTTCCGAGCGGTTCCGTGCTTCGCAAGGCAAGTTAAGCAGTTGGTGCCGGCTGCCGTCAATAGATGGAAGTCGTGAAGCCAAGTCAGAGGCCTTAGGGCAGCTTGAAAACTTCCGACAGTAAGACCAGCCACTAGTCTTACAATGCTCCACCTATCCGGACTAGGCCCCCGTGGTGGAGTATGCCCTATAGGTAATAGGACCGAGGGGCAAGGGCTTTTCACTGAGAAAGGTTCCTCAGGGAAAAGCCTCGTGCCCCTCAGTGGGTTTATAATGGGTTGATGTATCGCTCCTCTACATCTAAACTCTGATCATTTGGATTGACTTGTCTAGTGTAAGATCCAGCCTCGATAATGTCACGCACTAGATCGAGCGAGTAATGGCTGCGAAGTGAATGATTTACGCTTCATGGAAACGAGGTACCACTCTGTCGTGTCTATGGCTGTACACGGATTCTCGCCCGTACCAATTTTATACAGCCTGATATGATAACGCACGACCCGAGAACGTACGGACGGGAATCCATGTACATGTGCACGGATTCCGTGGCTGTACATTACCGGGGCGTACGTTTTCAGGATGTGCATTCATGTACGTACATTATCTGTACATTACAACATTACAAGGTTAGTTATAGACGACCTCTGTGGCGTAGCGGTTAGTGCATCTGCTTACCATGCGAGAGGTCCCGGGTTCGATCCCCGGCTGGAGAAAAAAAAAATCCAGGTCTTGGTTGTTTACATGTTTGTGACGTCGCTGTTTCTGGTTCCCACGACACAGGGTATCCTAGTGTGGGGCCAGAAGCAATGTATGTGCTTGTGTGTAAATGTTTATGTTTATGTTATGTTTATTATCGTCTCCCATCATGATCACCGGACTACCTACCTACTCGTCTTGTATCGGTTATCGTTTGCGTATTTTAATTATATTCCTCGACCAGTGCTTTCGCTCTACGGACTTCTAGTATATTGTTTAACTTGTACGACTGTGGCATACCGACTTATCGATGTAATACACTGGGCCGACGAGTTTTAGAGGATGAAATTATACAAATCTTTGTCTTCCCTGTCTTTTAATCTATTTGTAAGTTTCGTTACATTTTTCCACTCAATACAATAAGACCTACACAGTGGCGGATTAACACATTTGCCGCCAGTAGGCTATTCAAATTTTGCCGCCCCTTCTGACCTCTGCATTTCGATACCCTACGGGCCTATACGGACAAAAGAAGGTGAAAGAAAATATTTTAGAATTAAAAGATTAAAAATTTATTCCTTGTTTTTAAAATAAACTATATCTTATAAAAAACTAAGAACTGATTACATTCATTCTAAACCTGTTTAGTAAATTTTCTAAACTAATGACATTTTATTCTAAACCAGTTCAGTAAATTTTCTGAACTTTTAAATAATCATCATCATCATCATCAACCCATTATGTTCCCACCGAGGGGCACGGGTCTCTTCCCTGAGGAAGGTATAAGCCATATTCCACCACGGGTGCCAAGTCCGGGTTGGTGGAGTATGGCCTATACCTGGTGGGTAGGTGGTGTTTAAATAATGTAATCCATGAAATCAATAAATATACTTACACAGCAACATACGAATTTTTAGTAAGCAACTAAGGTTAGTTTAGTAAGTACTGATATTCAAGATCATTGGATTCCAAAAATAACTGCACAGTTTCTAAATAATTGGTATTATGATCACGACAGGTATTAAACTATATCCGTGTGGAGTTTCTGGTCTTCCATCGGACGCGTCCCCCGGGTGGCGGATAGGGGAACGCCCTCCAGATATGGGGGGTACCGGCTTCGGCCAGCGCGGACCAAAACCAGAGGGAGGGGAACGTCCAGTGGCTTGCGCTGCTGGATGTCCCGCGGGGTCCACTATGGGCCCCGCACCCGTAACCCCACACTGAGTGGGGCCGGGGGCCTTCGGGCCGTGAGGAGACAAACTCTATAAAAAACACACGCTGGGGGCCCTCCTCTATGTCCCTCTGTTCAGCAGAGGGCATAGAGGAGGTTGAGGGAGGGTCACAGATGGCAGGTTGGGGGACCTGCCGTCCGACATCGTGACGGGAGAAGGGGGTGGGGGGCCCGTGCCCCTTCTCCAGTGAGGGTGGGCCCGACTCCTTGTGAGTCGGGTCGACGTCGCCGGGGCGCCGCTGTAGCATTCGCACTGTGGTTTACCACAAGCGAGATCCGACGGCGCCCTATTGCACGAGCGACAGGACGGCCCCCGGGGTGTTTAAGGAGGTATGCCTCTCCTATTATTAGGAGAGGAGAGTCCGACACACGGCCGTCGCCCTCCCCCAAGGGTGGCGGTTATGGTGCACAAAGCATTTCACTCCGTAAACAAAAAAAAAATTTATTAAACTAGAATAGTTTTACTCATTTGAGATAAATGGTTGCTGAAAGAAGAGAAATAGTTAGTAAATTTACTTTAATTTTGAGTATCCATCATTATCCAGTAATTAAAGTTTGGTAACTTGAGAAATTTATTTTTTGCTGAAGCTTGATAATTATTCATTGTCATCATTCAGCCACAAGAAGTGCACAGCTGGACATAGGCCTCCTCCATGGATTTCTATAAAGATCGAAGACTTTCGTTCGTCTACGGATCTCATCATTTCTGATTCGGTCTCGTAGATAAATTCCAAGCATAGCTCTTTCCATAGCTCGTTGCGTGACCTTGAGCTGTCTTAAGAGATCCATAGTGAGACCACGTTTCAGTGCCATAAATCATCACTGATGAAACACACATGGTTGTATAATTTTGTTTTGAACGATTGAGATATATTGGAGGAAATGACTTTTCTAAGTTTCCCGAATGCGGAATGACGATTGACATCTTTTACGAAGTTGGACCGACCTAGTTGGATTGCATGTCCTAAGTAGACGTATTCGTCTACAACTTCGAGAGTCGGGTTCCCCACTGTTATTGGGGTGGGCACAACACGGGCGGTCGACATGACCTTCGTTTTGTCCATGTTCATTTTAAGGCCCACCCGTTGGGAGACTCGACTGAGGTCTTCGAGCATTATGCCGAGGTCCTCCATCGTCTCTGCCATGACTACGATATCGTCGGCAAATCAAAGGTGACTGATGTACTCACTATTGATATTGATGCAGCATTCTTGCCTTTCCAGAACCAGGCATCTTCCAATCCGTTCGTGAACAGTTTTGGAGATGTGACGTCTCCTTGTCTCACGCCCCTATTCAATGGAACTGCCTCCAAATTCTGCTCCTGTACTCGGACCGACATGGTGGCGTTGTTGTACAAGAACTTCAGCATCTCGATATACCAAAGTCAATACAGCAGCGCTGGAGAGACTCCAGCATCGTCCATTTCTCGATCTACAATCGAAGGCTTTCTCGTAGTATACAAATACTTAGCATACCTAATAGCAAATTATACTCTTCAGTCTTTAGCAATGTAGCAAATTATTGCTACATTTTATTCCTGATTCAACATAAACATTTTAACTGATCCTCCACCAATCCGGACTTGGCCCCCATGGTGGCGTATGTCCTATACCTTCCTCAAGGAAGACATAATGGGTTGGTGGTGGTGGTGAATGGTGGGGACATAATGGGTTGATGATGATTATAAATGAATATCACTATTTTTTACAAAGATACCTAATTATTTTCAGTATATTATTATCATCTCGCTCGTAGTTCCGGCTGCCTGAGTGATCTTAAACGATCACGAAGGTTAAGCAACATAGATCGCTTTCAGTGCATGGATGGGTGACCGTTCTATGACTAACGCTAGTGATCACGATAAAATCAATTATCTAAATTACAAAAGTTTTACATGCGTCATATGAAATGTTGGTCATTAGTTCTGACTTTACGGACAAAAGACCTGCAAAGGTAGTATGAGGACGTGAGTCGCGCGCGACAACGTCAAAAGTCGCGAGAATTTGACAGTTAATGTACTGGAAAGTCGCGACTTTTGACGTTGTCGCGCGCGACTCACGTCCTCATACTACCTTTGCTGGTATAAATTTAGCTTTTCTTGACATAATGTAGATCGTAGATAGTTTTTCACCCGCTTTAAGCAAGAAAAGCTTCTTTCATCTGAACAATTTTTCGCTGGTACACACAAAGCCATGCGAACTGGTATATGCAAGTTTAGATAAATGCTCTCCAAATTCTGATTTCGCAGCTTTCATTCCGGCCAGACACTCAAGAGTTTATCCAATGATCATACCATTCGTTCCCGCACCAAATAACTGCCTACGCTAATAATTTAGCCGTATCGTATCGTACGCTAATAATTATCGTATTCTCCCAGCGGCCGGACTTATTAACGGTATTAATGATTAATACGTAAGAGATTGACTAACGTCAAAATTTACCACTTTTCGGATTAAGTTAAATGGTGAAATCTAATAACATTTTAGGTATTTTTTTATGTTTTATTTCTGTAAGAAAAAAAAAATTGGGGCAAATTTGCCGCCCCCTAAAATCTGCCGCCCTAGGCTCCAGCCTACTCAGCCTATTGGTAAATCCACCACTGGAACTACAATTAATGTAACAAATAACTGTCTATCATATGATCATAGTTATAAAATCAGCTGTTAAGTACCTATAGGTTATTGTCAATTTGTTGCATAGCCTCACTTTTACTAAATCTCTTTTTACTTTGCTCTCAGATTGCTAAAATCCGCAAAATTTTCAAAGATGGTTTTGACAATATATAAGCTGTTTATTGACACCACTCTCGTCTTTTTACATCTGAGCCCAAGAATGTATGGAAGCGTTTCCGTCTCCTTTTACAGGTTAAATATATTTTGGTCATAGTTACTTGTATCCACTTAGTTTTAAATAAAGAAAATTGGTTAATAATTATTTCGTACGAAGCTTTTCTTTTATCTGAAAAATGCCACGTTAGTCATAGACGGTCCCTTCTACGCACTGAACGCGCCCTATGTTGCTTAACCTTCGTCATCGATTAGCCTATCCGCGCCTGTTTGCGATGGCTCTTAAGATCACTCAGGCGGCCGGGGGATGTTTATCTACATTTCCTTTCGTATAGGTACCTACTTAGTTAATCAGTTGATTCTCCGGATCGAATTAATAAATAGGTATCTAAATAGATCGAATTGCACAGTAAATTAACAATTATTATTTATTTACCGAAGCAAAACCTGTGAATGGGTTTCTCTAGAAATTGCGCATTGGTAGCGGCATCCACGTTTACTCAGTTGGTTGATATGCCTAACTAATGGGAACATTCTCGACATGGGTACAATTGAGAGCAGGTCATCCTTTAGTTTTTGTCACGAAATCGCCTCAACGTAGCTGATTAAGGTCTGCGCAGACTAGGGACTTTTTTCCCCGTGGGACAAAAATCCCTGAATCGTGTACAAAATGTCCACCGAGCACTTGTCACAGACACCTGTCTGACAGTTTGATGCATAATAATTAAAATACGGGCATTTTAATTTAATCCTGTTTATATCTCTTAATTATTATTTGCTGGCTTCGATTCATTATCAATAAATTAAACCACAACACAATTTCCAATTACTTTTAATAACATACAAACATACATACACTCCATTTATCTATACTTTTTGACTTTTTTTCCAAATTTTAAACGACACTAAATCAAAAACCTTTAGCGGTAGAAAACTCGAAACAGTCTACAAAGGAGACGGAAACGCTTCCATACATTCTTGGGCCCAGATGTAAAAAGACGAGAGTTGTGTCAATAAACAGCTTATATATTGTCAAACCATCTTTGAAAATATTGCGGATTTTAGCAATCTGAGAGCAAAGTTAAAAGAGATTTAGTAAAAGTGAGGCTATGCAACAAATTGACAATAACCTATAGGTACGTAACAGCTGATTTTATAACTATGATCATATGATAGACAGTTATTTATTACATTAATTGTAGTTCTTATTGTATTGAGTGGGAAAATGTAACGAAACTCACAAATAGATTAAACGACAGGGAAGACAAGGATTTGTGTCATTTCATCCTCTAAAACTCGTCGGCCCAGTGTATTACATCGATAAGTCGGTATGCCACAGTCGTACAAGTTTAACAATATACTAGAAGTCCGTAGAGCGAAAGCACTGGTCGAGGAATATAATTAAAATACGCAAACGATAACCGATACAAGACGAGTAGGTAGGTAGTCCGGTGATCATGATGGGAGACGATAATGTACGTACCATGAATGCACATACTGAGAACGTACGCCCCGGTAATGTACAGCCACGGAATACGTGCACATGTACACGGATTCCCGTCCGTACGTTCTCGGGTCGTGCGTTATCATATCAGGCTGTATAAAATTGGTACGGGCGAGAATCCGTGTACAGCCATAGACACGACAGAGTGGTGCCTCGTTTCCATGACAAGTCAATCCAAATGGTCAGAGTTTAGATGTAGAGGAGCGATACATCAACCCATTATAAACCCTCTGAGAGGCACGGGGCTTTTCCCTGAGGAACCTTTCTCAGTGAAAAGCCCGTGCCCCTCGGTCCTATACCTATAGGGCATACTCCACCACGGGGGCCTAGTCCGGATAGGTGGAGCCTTGTAAGACTAGTGGCTGGTCTTACTGTCGGAAGTTTTCAAGCTGCCCTAAGGCCTCTGACTTGGCGTCACGACTTCCATCTATTGACGGCAGCCGGCACCAACTGCTTAACTTGCCTTGCGAAGCACGGAACCGCTCGGAAAAATCCCACTAGCGTTAGTTATAGATGGTTATTTGGGCACGAATTCCCGGGTTGTACATTCTCGTGCCGTAAATTCTCGGTCCATGCAATATAGTGACCCACCATGATCATAGATTGAAAATCCGGGAGCTGTCACTGTCAGCACAGATTAAATACATTTGACAAACATAAAAAGTAATAAAACGATCTGTAAACGAGAATCTACGAGAATCGATTTTAAAGTTAGTTCTGTTTTATTGTAAGCTATCGACAATATAATAATTTATGCCGTAGATTTTGTTCACTTTGATTGAATCCATCATTCGATGAGAGTGTTTTTATGTTCAATAATAATTCTTGAAATCATTCACAGTAATCGATTATAGTAATCGAAACTCTATTTCATCAGTGCAATAAACTTGTTTTTAAGATTTCTCGTCTCCCGATTGTGAATTGAGCAGATTTTTTATATTTTGAAACAGAAAAAAATACCCCTTTTTTTAAACCATATTTCAGCTTATTACAATTGGGCCCAGAGATCCCCGGCTCCTTTATTGCTAGCTAGTACTAAATTTGCAAACTATTTCGAGTTTTCTACCGCTAAGGTTTTTGATTTAGTGTCGTTTAAAGTTTGGAAAAAAAGTAAAGTATAGATAAATGGATTATACATAAACTCAACCCTATATATCTCAGAGGGTTAAGTAGGCAGAGACCAGGGACAGCCACCTGCCACGATCCTGACCACTTTCGCTTCATCGACATTCATTAGTCGTTGCATGCACGCAAACCGGTTTCGGGTACTTTTTATCTTGCCCTTTGCTAATAAATGGTCGAAGGCCGAAGTATAACCGCCTGGGGCGTCCCTTACTGCCCTCTCCACCTACATTAGCTCGACATATTTGCTTCGTTAATCTTTCTTCCTTCATCCTTTCCACATTTCCAAACCAACGCAACATTCTTTTCTCAATTCGGTATTTGACACTATCAACAATAGATTATTTGATATGACGATTAAAACAAAAATTAAAAAATGTTTCGGAAAGTGTATTCTCTTTGAATCATTTACTAGATGTATTACATTTTGTAAGTAGATGAAACATACAAAGAGTGCTCTGAAATGTGACGTCATTAGCCAGTATTTTCATACAAAATTCCGTTTTAGAAGTAACTCATTTGACATTTTGTCAAATACCGAATTGTAGTCACTACAATCTCTTTAAGCCCACAACTATCTAATATTACTATTGCGTATTCTGTCATTCAAAGTAACATTCAAAGTTATTTTTAATAACATGCTGTATAAAAGTTGCCACTACGTTGTATGAGTAACTTCTTCCTTTTGATTCTATTGACAACGCATACCCCAGTTTTGAACAAAGATTACGCGTCAGTTTGTACAAAATCGGACGCAGAGATCCTCTTTTCTATGCCGATAACATGACCGAAAATAATAAACAAATACACCTACATTCTTCACCGAGCAAACAGCTCATTATTGAATTTATTACCTACTGGCGTCACCACAGTTTCTCCATTGTCATTGAACACTTGTCCACACTAATATATCTTTCCTCTATTTGCCCAGGATAAATTGGAAAATGGTCTCGAAAACAAATTTATAAATTAAGGCAGTTGGCAGATCAACAGTTGTTTTTGTGGCTTGATACTGAGAGGTACTCTCTTCGGCCAAACCAGCAAAATGCTTCGAAGTCTCCTTTTGGCTTGCGCTGCCTCGGTGTGCCTTGCCGGTGAGTATCGCATTACTGCAGCGGCCAGCAAAAAAGGCATTGATGGACGAACGTGGAAGTGTGGGCCGAGGCGAAGCCGAGGCACGCATACGTGAGTCCATCAATGCCTAGTTGTGTGGACAAGGCTTGTAGATATATGATTTTGCTCAAATAATGCGCGGAAATTAAAACTATGAATTAATTCTGTTAAATTCAATAAACTTTCAAAATCAGACGAACCACGAACGAAGAACAATAATTTTGCCGCGTTAAGGTCACACACAGCACACATATCAACTCTGAAAGGGATCGTCACCGTATCGCCTCGAGCCGTTCAGCATTGTTTGTATGGAACTCCCTAATGCAACGCACATTAATCGGAATAGTAACGTAATCGCCTCGCCTCGGAACTAGCTCCGAACCGCGATGCGGTGAAATGAAATGAAATGAAATGAAATGAAATTGTTTATTTGCACGAAAAGTGGTACATTAGGCTGGTACTAATAAATAAGTTTCTTCACAATTCACCTTCTTAGGCATGCAAAAATTGAATTAAATTAAATATGTTAAGTGTCAAAGTTTGTAAGGTTTTTCAGGAGATAATCATAGTGTACATAATTATATTGACTATGTCCTACATAATAATTATTAATTTTTATACATATTTATTTTATGTCAATATATTTAATGTCAAGATATTCTACAGCTGAATAAAAGCATTTTTCTACTAGCCATTTGTGCAATTTCCTTTTAAATTGGACTAAAGGTAGCTCTTTTAGTAATTTTGGTAGGCGGTTGTATATTTTTATCAGCATTCGATAGCAGCTTCTTTGGCAAAATTCTGTTTTACAAGGGGGGCCCACGATTTTATTTGGGTATCTTGTGTTAAAGCTGTAAACTTCGCAGTACGTTTTAAATATGTTTCTATGACTGTGAGCAAAGCAAGCCATTTCATAGATGTAGAGACTAGGCAAAGAAAGAATATTTAGTTTCTGAAACAGAGGTTTGCACGAGTCTAGAGGGGCTGCGCCGCACATTGCCCGTATGCAACGTTTTTGGATTATAAATACCCTATTTATGTCTCTGGCGTTTCCCCAAAGTATGAGGCCGTATCTCAGAACTGATGCCACATATCCATGGTATGCTATTAGAGCTGTAGATGTGTCAGCTGTTTTTTTAAGCCTACGGAGAGCGTAAACGAACCTATCTAGTTTGCTACAGACTTTTTCTAAGTGTGGAAGCCAGGTGCAGATTTCATCTACGACGATGCCTAAGAAGGTCGTAGATGGCGTATTTTCTAATGTTGTGTTGTTACACTTGACCGTTATATGTCGATGTCTCATTTTTTTGTTTTTAAATTGTATGTATTTTGTTTTCTTCTCGTTAACTTTTAAATTATTTGCACTCAACCAGTCTGTTATTTCATCTATTGTTTTATTTACGTCAGTTTCAAAGTTCATATCGTCAATACATTTAATTATCACTGAAATGTCATCTGCGAAAAGGACACATTTGTTTTTGGTTATTTCCGGTAGGTCATTTATATATAATAAGAAAAGCAAAGGGGACAAAATCCCTCCTTGAGGAACGCCGCATTCATTTGTGTCTGGAGTAGACGTGTGTACTTGCAATTCATTATTTTTAGAAAGTGTTGTAATTTCCACGATTTGCTTGCGGTCAGATAAGTAACTATGTAGCCATTCCCAGGCTACCCCTCTGATTCCATATTTCTCACATTTTTCTAACAATATTTTATGCGACACGAAGTCAAATGCCTTAGACATATCAAAAAAGATCACGGCTGCAGGTTTTCCTTTGTCAACGTGTTCAACAACTTCTGTGATTAGCTGAAATCCGGCTAGGCTTGTAGATTTATTTTTTTGGAAACCGTTTTGTTCGACTTTAATTATCTTGTGTTTGAGCAAAAAGTTGTTTATTCTTTTTTCCATAGCTTTCTCATAAATTTTGGAGAAAATACTAATGAGGGCTATGGGCCGGTAGTTATTGATGTCCGTTTTATCGTCTTTTTTGTACAGAGGTTTGACAATAGTAAACTTTAGGGCCGTCGGATATTTGCCCATTGTGAAGGATAGGTTTACTAGGTGGCACAGAATGTCGATAAGGTAGAGTGCACATGATTTTATTATTTTAGTGTTCACCTCATCAAAACCAACGGAATTTGTCATGTTTAGTGATTTAATAATTGTCATCATTTCTTTATTGTCACAAGGAGATATGTATATAGATTCATAGATTTGGTTTATTAATTTCGTTATTTGCTTTGTGGGTTTTGATTTAATTTCTTTATCTAAAAATTTTTTATTGAATTCTGTAGCTATGTCTTTTGGATTTGTAATAATTACGTTATTGAGTACAATTTTTTCTATGTTATTTTTTTGTTGACCTTGGTAATTGTCTTTTATTATAGTCCAGGCTGCCTTACATTTATTTTTTGAGCTTAACATATGATTTTTATTTGCTGACGACTGTGCTCTGTATATACATTTTTTTAGTGCTTTCGAGTACGTTAGGTAGTTATGTTTGTCTTGTTGTGTTTTTGTAGTATAGAACCTGTACCTAAGATATCGACTTTTCCTGCAGGATAGTTGAATACCGGGTGTTACCCACTTAAGACCGTTAAGGTAAGTTTTTATTTTGACTCTTATAATTGGGAAACACAGATCGTAGAATAATAAAAACAATTCTTTGAATTCTTCAAACGCTTCATCTGCGTCTTTGGCATTGTATACTTGAGACCATGAGAGTGAACTTAGGCATTCCTTAAATTTTTCAGTGTTAGCTTGACTATAATCCCTTTTTTTGATATAATAATAGGTTTGTGTTTTAATGTTTTTATCTATAGTGAACGTCATTAATTGGCATGTATTATGGTCGGATAAACCACTTTGTAGAGTTTGTGATGATTTTATGTCAGAAATATTGCTTGCGATATTGTCAATGCATGTATTTTGTCTGGTGGGTTCTTTAATATGTAGTTGCATGTTATAGTTTAATAGTATAGAGTTGAGTTCCTTCGTTTCTGTGGTATTTTTTAAGACATTTATATTTAGGTCACCACATAATATGACTTTCTTTAAGCGTTTGGTGTTTAGTTTATGGAGGAGACCCTCCAACTGGGTAAAAAACAATTTTATGTCTGATGTGGGCGTACGATACACACACAGCACTATGCATTTTATTTGAGGTATTTCAACTCCACAGCATTCAAAGCATTGCTCTATGGTAAAATCTTTGACAGATGTTAACTCCGTTGCAGTAACATCATTCTTTGTGAAAATACAAACGCCGCCTCTTTTTTGAAGTTTACGTGAGTATGACGATGTCATTTTATAACCCGTTATATGGGCATTACTTTCTATCCCCCGTCTTAGAAAGGTTTCGCTGAGACAGATCACGTCAATCCGTTGATTTTTTGTATCGAGGTCTTTGAGTAATACTTCTAGCAGTTCGCGTTTTCCTAATAGCCCTGCAATATTTTGATGAAAGCATGTAACGGTGTCAATAGTTTTAGACTGTGGAGGGACGAAAAAATGTGTGTTTGTTTGTTTTATTTTGGGTCAGGGTAATTTTTGGGGTTATATTTTGTATATCTGCTGTTTTCTTTTTGCCGAAGCTCAGTAGAGTATCAGTGCATGTGTTTATGTTTTTTGTATTTTTTTGTAGATGTGTTTTGATATTCTTTATAAAATTTTCTTCGTAGTCTCTACAATCTATTGAGAAATTGATTGCTTCAGATGTTTTTTCTAAGTAGGCTTTCTTAGTCACGTAATGTGGATTTGTGTCTAGAAATATAGAATTCTGCGAGTTTTTACATAGAGTCTTTAAGGTACTATTAAGCATGTTTTCATTAAGGTGAATGCTGTTATGAATTCCTAGTACAATAACAGAGCATTTTTCACAAAGTTTGAGAGCGTAACTGAGTTCAGTAGTTAGTTTTATGGGATTGACGTCGTTTTCTCCCAGGCACAGGACTACTGTGTCTTGGTGGTTGAAGTCGTAGCTCCTCATTGTTCGGACGATTTCTTCTGACTTAGCATTCGGTTTGATGAATGAGAATATTTGATACTTTCTATATGGAGTATTTTCTCTATCAATTGATGTTGCCTTTGCTAGCCCTTTGCATTGTTGGGAGCCAAAGAAAAATATTTTTCCCTTTTTACTTATGCGTGGCAACTTGCAGTTCCCGCGCTTACGGTTCGTCGTCCCCGCGCTTACGTCTCTCCGTACCCGAGCTGACGTCTCTTCGTCCACCCCAAGTATTACTTTAGAGCAATCTGGTTAGTACCAGTGGTCGGCGAGCCGTAAGCGCGGTGTCGCCTAGCCGTAGCCGAGTTGACGTATAGGAGCTGCTGATACGCTTTGGTTACGATGCATACGTCAGGTTGACGCCTGGTTGACGGCGAGGCGAAAGGCGATACGGTGACGATCCCTTTCCGAGTTGATAAGTGTGCTGTGACCTTTAAAGTGTTCTTTTTTCAGTAAATACAGTAATTACAGTAAATAATCTATTGTTAAATTCAAAAACGACAAAATGTATGAAATTTACCCTACGTAACGTAAAATTAGTTGAAAACAACATTGTAATTGAAAATGATAAACTAGAATTTGTTGAAGATACTGTATTTTTGGGCATCACAATCGATGAAAAACTACAATGGGTTCCACATATTATAAAATTGGCACATAGACTAAGCTCCGCAGCATATGCCGTGAAAAGAATTCGAGAACTTACTGACGTTGCAACTGCTAGGCTTGTTTATTTTAGTTACTTCCATAGTATTATGTCCTATGGTATAATACTATGGGGCCGGGAAGCAGACATTGAGACTATCTTCATCTTGCAGAAGAGAGCGATCCGATTTATTTACAAGCTAGGTAGTAGGGACTCGTTAAGAGATTTTTTCAAAGAAACTAACATCTTAACAGTTGCAAGCCAATACATTTATGAAAATATTATGTACGTTCGGAAAAATATTAAGGACTTCGAAACTCTTGGTAGCCATCATAACGTTAATACTAGGAATAAACATAAATTGTAATTTCCACGATTTAGACTTGCAAAAGTTAATACTTCCTTTATGGGGCACTGTATGTATAAGGTTCTACAACAAGATACCCCAAGATATATTAGAGTTACCCCCAACGCGATTTAAGAATTGTGTTAAGCACACTCTTTGCAAAAAAAGCTTATTATAAAATCAACGATTATTTAGAAGACAAGGACGTATGGCATTAAATAGTAGTTTAATATTAAATTAAATCAGAGGATAAATGTGTCTAGTGTTCAACACATCCAAGATATTATTTTGTATGTTTTATTTGTATTAGCTTTAAGGTGATTTGAGAAAAGATGGTCAGAGTGGAGTTTTTTTTTTCGCTGCCTTTTTCTCCACTACAGACGGCCCCAAGGCAGCGGCTAACATTATACATAACTGTATGTACATTGACATTCAACAAGCAGAATGTAAATTCTTTACGTTGAAATAAATTCTTGATTCTTTATTCTTGAAATGTCAGAATTCTACGGAATAAAAAATCAGAGTATAGTTGATTGATTGACTGAATTTCCTCCAGAGCCAAACATCGTCCGGCCATGCCACCTGCAGGACCTGGAATGCATCCAGGACAACCTGGCGGCCAACTCGCACTGCAAGACCAACGTCCCGGGCACAGTGCCCACGGCCAACGTGCCCCAGTTCCGTTTCGAGTGCCCCTTCTTCCATTCGTCGTACATCGACAAGAACTTGATCGTGCGAAATGTGGACAATTGCGTCGTCTCGGAGTTCTTGTGAGTTGGTTTTACCTTCTGCACGGTTTCTTTCTGAGTGGAGACCGCGACTCTGCAAACGTATAATCCATTTATCTATCACACTAACTCAAAAACCTTTAGTGGTAGGACGCCCTCCGACCAGTGGGATGACGATCTGCGAAAAACTGCAGGCAGATGCTGGATGTGGCAAGCTGAAGACAGGGCGCTATGGTGCTCATTAGGGGAGGGCTATGTCCAGCAGTGGACTAGTATAGCCTGATGATGATGATGATTTTTCAAGCAATTAATATAAAAAAAAGTATTTTAATTAATAGAACTTAACATAGATTATAGTTCGTTTAAAAAAAAGCAAAAAACAAGTGTTGCCGGAGTTAGGTTATTTTAATGTAGTTACCATGTTTGTTGGTATCTTTATTTAGGCGTATTTTCTTTTTTTTACAGAGATAATTTTCTATGCTGTTCTCAAGTTGATCTTAATCTTTACAAACATACCCCCGGTTTCTCGATCGCCACACACAGTGTGTTATTCTACTGTCGTTTTTTTTGTATGCACTTTTGAAAACTGAAAGCTGTTAACAATAGATAAACAGACTGTTAGCGTTTCAGAAACCGGCGGTTAATCTCGGGAACAGCATAAAAATGAGAATAAGAATGAAACAAATAGGTTTGCTTAATTGTAATATACTCGTAAATAAGTATATAGATTCCTAGTCAAGACATGAAAAGACCCAAAAAATCCCGTCGCTGTTTCTGGTTCCCACGGCATATAAACATAAAACCTAAACATAAACATTTACATACAGGCACATACATTGCTTCTGGCCCCACTATAGGATACCCTGTGTCGTGGGAACCAGAAACAGCGACGTCACAAACATGTAAACATCCAAGACCTGGAGTTTTTTTTTCTCCCCAGCCGGGGATCGAACCCGGGACCTCTCGCATGGTAAGCAGAAGCGCTAACCATTACGCCACAGAGGTCGTCATGGTATCCTAGTGTGGGGCTAGAAGCAATGTATGTGACTGTATGTAAATGTTTGTTTTGTGTTTTAATAAAAGTATAATAAATTAATTAAATTATTGTATTCAATAAAATGTTATGTATTAATGAAAGTGAAATTAATTGTGCCCGGATAACGGCGACAGGCTTGCCACTTGTCACGTTTGGGACCTAATAAACTCGGCAAAACGTGGGCCCAGTTCTAGTGATTGGTGCCTCTGCCTACCCCCTCGGGGATAACGGGCGTGAGTTTTTTTTTTAATGAAGGCTATTTTTAAGTTACTGTACACATACGAACTACACGCGGCCTAATGACCTCTTGATAGTCCCGATAACCTCTTGATGGTCGTACGGTAACGATCTGTTAAAATCTGTCAGTGCCAAAGTGCACTTACGTAGACGAGTGCCAGCGAAATGATCTAGATCTAAACTAATTTCAGTAAACAGGACTCGCAATAGATTTACAAGTAAAGGTGTGCTCAGGGTGCGTATACTGAGTTTTTTCATTCACTCTCGATAGTGAGAGCGTTTGCGATTTGCATAGGAGTGACAGAGAGACAACTAGATGGCGCGCTTTGTCACTCCTATGCAAAACGCAAACGCTCTCGCTATCGAAAGTGAATTACAAAACTCAGTATACGCACTCAGTGCGCCCATTTACATGTAAATAAAGCGCGTACAGTGCGCACTGAAAATCGCGACTATTCAGCTATATGTACTATATTATTATGTGTGCCAGTGCGAATGTTGTTTGCAGCGAAAGTCTAATATATAGGGTGTTGATTTGTAGTTTCGTCCGACTCAGGGGTGGTTGTTTACATGATACTGAAGCAAAAAAATATATTTTTTTAGTGAAAATGACATTAAAATCATAAGTTATGTGCGTCGGCGGCGGGCACGCGGGCGCTCTCCCCCGCCCCGCCGGGTTTTTTTTTTTGCTTCACTATCATGTAAATAACCACCCCTGAGTCGGACGAAACTGTACAAATCAACACCCTGTAGTTATATTTATAATCAAAATCGTACTTAAGTAAATATGCACGCCACCGCGAATTTATATCAGCTAGATATTGTAGGGTCGGCAGACTAAAGCATATAAGGCCAAAAAATATTTTTTTAAGACAGTGATAAGAACCGGTCTTTTATAATATTACTCTGCAACATTTTAGTAATCTTTAACATTAACTTAGAGCTGTCATTAAAAATTGAAAAATGTAAAAAAAAATCTATTAACTTTATGACGGATTTACTTATACTTGACGAGCAACCGACGACGCGAGCTCCGTCTTTGCTCACCAAGATTATGCTCTGCGAATCAGAGCGGAACCTGGTCGGACTCGACCGACAAAAAGTCAAGTAAATGTATCCGGAATAAAGCTAATAATATCTAGTACTTATGAAAGTTTTTGTTCAAAAAATCAATTTAATAACAAGTAGGTAACTGCTATTCAAATTCATCATTATCAACATCAACCCATTGTCCCCACCGAGGGGCGCGGGTCTCTTCCCTGAGGAGGGTATAGGCCATACTCCACCACGGGGGCCTAGTCCGGGTTGGTGAATGCTTGTAAGACTAGTGGCTGGTCTTACTGTCAGAAGTTTTCAGCCGCCCTAATAGTAGGGGAGCCCATGATGCTAAATCGGGATTTACTCGAGCGTCATAGAGACCTATTTGATTGTGAAGTTTAGATGATAAGAAGAAAAAAATGTAATATAATATATACCTTTTCATCGGTGGGGGGAGCGACTATAGATTTTCAAAAATGTAAAAAAAAAACTGTTGCATGGACATACTCGAGCGCTTCAGATATTGATAGCATCTATATCCTGTGGGTGAATTTCCCAGACGCATTTTTTTCGCGGCTGGTATGAAAATGGCGGTGTAAAAAGCGTTTTTATGGTAAAATTATATTTTTTTGTTTAGTTTGTGTAATCACCCATAAGAGGCAGCAGATACGTTTTTAATTGGATCACTCTTACATACAAATAAAAAAATCTAAATGTGAAATTTTTCATCTTCGGTGACTGTCCCCAAACCTTATTTAGTTCTAATTTCTTTAGCTAAGGAAAAAATACAAATGTCCCCAATTTATTTTTCATTTCGGTGATTGAAAAAGAAATATGGATTGTCGAGAACAGGAGAGCTATTGAACATAGTCTCGCTTCTGTAACTCAAGCGCCAGTCACGCACAAGCATTTGGAGCTAGTGGTGATTTGCTACGTCGCTGCGTGTTCCCGCTAAAAAAGTAAGTATTTCAAATCGGTGACTCGGGACAATTTTGCTTTCATTTCCGTGAATCAATTCACGGAAAAAAAACACATGGGTTTGAATCATTGACAGCTCCCTACTTTATCTATTTTTGGTGAAATTAAGAACCAAAACACCTAGAAAACAGTGGCAACAGCACCGCCCAATAACGACATGGCCGGTCCTCTGTGGGAATAAGCCGCTTGTGCATGGAAGCATCAGAATCAGGTGTTTAAAATACAATACAATCGACAACTGACAGTCGTTAAGGCAAGCGAACGTGACAGCCCGGCGTTGCTACGGCGAATACTGGCGTCCTAACGACGACATCAACTCGACAGGGCGGCGGCCAATAGGAGTGCCCGTCTGCCATGTCACCCCTGCGCGCTCGTGACGTTTTGACAGCCGTCATTGTAGCAGCCGATGTCGAAATAGAAAATATTTTATGTATGCCGAACCATGCAACACCTGAGACTTCTAATCTGTGATAATTTATAGATTTTAGTGTGTACATTTATGTTACCTACTCTGACATGCCCGGCTCCCTCGCAGACAACCTCCCCAGGCCAGTCCGGGGTGTCGTCATCGACGCAAGTTTACGTGCAGTGTCCTGAATGCTCCCAGCCACGCTATTTCAGAGGACAGAGGGGTCTTAACATCCACAAAAGTAGATGCCACAAACACCGTCATGCGTCTGCTCCCCAAACACCAACAACTGTCACTCTTCCCCCTCAGCCGCACAATATACTTCCAAACTCTCCACCTGTCTCCCCATTCTGGCAGAAAATTAGTAATTATAAAACTTCCCTCCCGCTAGTAAAAAGAATCCCACGGGGAGCAAGACGCAGTTTGGCCACCTCTCTGTCCTCATATATTAGAACAGCAGTAGAGAAAAATGACAAGAGTAGCTGGGAGAGTCTTTTGACCTTCTCATATCGCACACTGCACGTAAACAAAAGAGAACGTTGTAGCGGCTCCTTAATGCAAAAAATTAAAAACAACTGCTCAACCCCCTTTAGGCCCAGTTTAGATAATTATTCAGGAGTGAGATCTACCGCCAAAATTTCCAAAAAAGTCGAAAATAAATTTAATGATGGTGACATAAAAGGAGCTGCTCAACTACTTTTTTCCAGTGACGCAGTCGCTCCCGATACCCCGGAGACGCTCGCCGCATTGAAATCAAAACATCCCCCTCCAGCGGCCACTCTTCAACTGCCGGATGCCCCCGACCCGTCGGAGCCCACTCCCGAGGCCACCGCAGAGGACGTGCAGGCGGCGATCATGTCTTTCAGAACCGGCTCCGCCGGCGGCCTGGACGGCCTCACGCCACAACATTTTAAAGATTTAATTTTGGGTGTGACCGGGGACGCCGGCGCAGCCCTTCTGGGAGACATGACGCGCCTTGTGAACCTCATGCTCTCGGGTAAGGTTTGCGCCAATATAATAGACACTCTATACGGCGCAAACCTATGTGCGCTCCGTAAAAAGGACGGTGGCATAAGGCCCATTGCTATCGGCAATACAATCCGCCGTGTGGTCTCGAAGATCTGCTGCAAGTATATTTTACCAGATTTAACAGCACAATTTCAACCAGTACAACTGGGCTTCGGGACCAAGGGAGGGTGCGAAGCCGCAGTACAGGCGACTCGCACCTTCCTGAAACACGGCGGAGGGGAGGTGCTTCTGAAGGTGGATGTTAAGAACGCCTTCAACTCAGTGGACCGGGGAGCTTTGCTGACAGAAATAAAACAACATATACCTGCCACATACGCTTATTTGTGGCAGTGTTATAGCAGTCCAGCAAATATAATTTATAACGGCCACCTACTTCACTCCGCAGTCGGCTGTCAGCAAGGCGACCCGCTCGGACCGGCTATCTTCAGTTTGGCAATTCACTCACACATTAAATCTTTGGCCTCAACGTTTGGTATTTGGACGATGGGACCCTAGGAGGCGATGTGAATTCTGTACTTTCGGATCTCCAAAATTTAATTGAAAAATTCAAGTCTATTGGTTTGGAACTAAATTACTCAAAGTGCGAACTGTACACAAGTGTTTCACGCTCTGATAAGAAACAAGATTTGATATTAAAATTTAATTATTTGGCACCTAATATCAAAGTTATTGACAGTGATTCGCTTCGCCTGCTAGGTGCCCCAGTTCTGGACGATTCTTATGCTGGTTTCATTTGTGATCAAATATATAAATTTAAAGAGTCGTCTGGTCGTCTCAAAGAGATTAGTCCACACATGGCTTACTGGATAATAAAATTTTGCCTTTTTGTCCCTAAATTTACGTATGCTCTCAGGTGCTCAACCCTCTGGAATCACCTGGATCTTCTACTTTGTCTGGACGAACTTATCAGAACCACCTTAACAGAAATCCTAAATTGCCCGTTGCAAGATAAGAGCTGGACCCAGGCCACACTTCCGATCCGTCATGGTGGCCTGGGTATAAGAACTGCCTCAAGCGTAGCCCTTCCGGCGTTCCTGTCCTCAGTTCATAGCACGTTCGGCCTCATTGGTAAAATTGTTTCCCCGTCTCTTGGAGATGTAGAGGTCGCGTGCTTGGCTGAGGCCAGGAGCGCCTGGTCTGACGCAGCCGGTCCGAGCCAGGATGTACCGACAAATACGGCATTGCAGCGGCTTTGGGACGAGCCGCTCTGCATCCAGGTTCGTAAAGACCTCATTGATACTGCAGTGAATGATGCGGAGCGTGCTCGTCTCCTAGCGAGCTGTGAGCCAGAGTCGGGCTACTGGCTGAGGGCCCTCCCATCGGCGAGCATAGGGACGCTTTTAGATAGGACTTCCTTTAGCCTGGGAGTTAGTCTGAGACTGGGGGCCAGGACCAATGAGCCATATCGCTGCCGCTGCGGTGGAGGCGTCGACGAGTTAGGTCACCATGGCCTGGCTTGCCGCCGCAGCGCCGGACGTCTGTCCAAACACGCTGCCCTGAATGACGTCATTCGTCGGGCCCTTGTCAGCGCAAGCGTGCCCGCTGTATTAGAGCCGAGTGGGATAGCACGTGACGATGGCAAGAGGCCCGACGGAATGACGCTCATCCCGTGGAAGAATGGGCGGTCGCTGGTCTGGGATGCAACGTGCGTCGATACCCTAGCACACTCCCATATCCAAGCGACCGTCTGCCATGCGGGCGCGGCGGCAACTATCGCAGAGTCCAACAAGAGGCGCAAATATGCAGCTCTAGGTCAGGGCTATATATTTGTGCCTTTTGGAGTAGAGACTCTGGGGCCATGGGGCCCGGAGGCGCGACTCCTCTTTAAGGAGATCTCGTCGCGCCTACTTGACGCCTCTGGAGATCCGAGGGCTGGTGCCTACTTTGGCCAAAGGCTAAGCCTCGCCACACAGCGAGGTAATGCCGCCAGCCTTCTCGGAACTCTACCGGCCGACAGCGATCTGGCTCCAATATTTTATTTAAATTAGCTTTAGTTTACTTTTTTTAAATAGTTACTGCCAAATTAATTATTTTTCCTGGTTGTGAAATAAAGTATCTATAATTATTAAAAAAAAAAAAAATATTATAAATGAACAAAACTGTTGATTTTATATTCGCACAAACATTTCTAGTAATATGTTCAAGGATGTAGTATAGATCTCGGCCTAATGTATGTATATGTCAAAATTTTATGTTTTTAGGTGTATTTGAATATCGGTGATTTAATTTCGGTGAATTCGGTGACCTGAATAGATCACCGAAGTTAAAAAAAAATCACCGAAATGAAAGTTTTCTTCATTTCGGTGTTTTTTTTTGTTTCATTTCAGTGAATACTTCTTTCATTTCGGTGATTTTCACAGTTTCTTTATACAGGGTGAATAACATAATCAAAAATCGTAGCGAAATTCTCGATCTTGTTTATATTAAAAGTTATAATGTTAACCGCTGAATTTATACGAAAATTAAAATGGCTCCCCATCTACCTATTTATCTGGATGGGTTTTTTTTATCAACTTCCTCTTGTCGTACTGGATTGTTTGAAAACTATGGAAGTTATTTGAAAAGTTAGTAAAAACAATTAAGTGATTTTACAGCCTATCTTGTTTTTTCACAAACTTTGATTTCTTCAAAATATCTTCCCTATCCAGTACCTAAACATACCTAAATATACATAAAATAGTCGGCACTGAAGGTTTTTTTTAGTAATCACTACATAGCATAAAACAAAGTCGCTATCGCTGTCTGTCTGACCCTATGTATGCTTAAATCTGTAAAACTACGCAACGGATTTTGATGAGAAACAATGATATATATATATAAAATTCAAAGTCCTGACTGACTGATTCATTCACTCATCAACGCCCAGCCCAAGCTGTTTGACCTAGGAAGCTGAAATTTTGCACCGAGGATCTGTATATAATGTAAGCAAGAAATAAGAACGGATTTTTTGAAATTCAACCCCTAAGGGGGCGAAAGGGGTTGCCAAAATTTGTATGGGAGGCATAAAAAATGTTGTCTGATTTTCTTGAAACTTAAAATAAATACTCTTCAACACAATTTATTGAACACGTGCTTCACCTTTTTTATAAATTTAACCCTTAACGGGAGTTACGGGAGTGAACGGGGTTGCAAAATTTTGAACTAAAGTCCACGCGGACGGAGTCGCGGGCGAAAGCTAGTAATTTTATAAGTTTCTAATATAATGTCGTAATGAGCACTCAGACATTTTTTTTGGAATCCTAAATTCCACGCTGACGAAGACGCTGACAAAAGCTAGTTATTTATATAACTTCACTAACATTGTAACAGTAACTGTTTGTGCCGAAATAAAATCTAATAAAAAAATACATGTCGTGTAATCATCATACTCCTCTTTGATGGGAGAACTCCGGAGGCGTGGAGTAAGTGTGTTGTCGTGTTGTTCTTCAAAAAGGGTGATAAAACCCTTTTGAAGAACTACCGACCCATTTCACTCTTAAGCCACGTCTACAAGCTGTTTTCAAGAGTCATCACGAACCGTCTTGCGAGGAGACTCGATGAGTTTCAGCCACCTGAGCAGGCCGGCTTTCGATCGGGTTACGGCACCATAGACCACATTCACACAGTGCGGCAGATTATACAGAAGACCGAAGAGTATAATCGGCCTCTGTGCTTAGCGTTTGTGGACTATGAAAAAGCCTTTGACTCGGTCGAAACCTGGTCTGTTCTGGAATCTTTGCAGCGATGCCAAGTCGACTGGCGATACATCCAAGTGTTGAAAGGTCTATACAACGCCGCTACTATGGCCGTCCAAATCCAGAACCGGCTATCTGAACCTATCCCCATACACCGTGGTGTGAGACAAGGGGATGTTATTTCCCCCAAATTGTTTACAAATGCTATGGAGGATATGTTTAAGACGCTGGACTGGAAGGGGTACGGCATTAATATTAGCGGCGAGTACCTTTCACACTTGCGATTTGCAGACGATATCGTCATCATGGCGGAAACGCTGCAAGATCTGCAACATATGCTGAGTAGCCTAGCTGATTCTTCCCAACGCATTGGTCTCCGGATGAACTTGGATAAAACCAAGATTATGTTCAATGAACATGTAAATCCGGAGCCAATTGCAGTTCAAGGCAGTATTCTCGAAGTCGTTAAGGAGTATGTTTACCTCGGGCAAACCATGCAATTAGGTAAAAACAACTTCGAGAAAGAGGCTAATAGAAGAATACAGCTGGGCTGGGCAGCATATGGGAAACTACGTCGAGTCTTCACATCGCCAATCCCACAGTGTCTAAAGACGAAAGTCTTCAACCAGTGCGTCCTACCCGTCATGACATACGGTGCCGAAACGTGGACACTCACGGTGGGGCTGATCCACAAATTTAAAGTCGCTCAGCGTGCTATGGAAAGGGCTATGCTCGGGGTTTCTCTGAAAGATCGAATTCGAAACGAAGTCATCCGACAGAGAACCAAAGTCACCGACATAGCCCACCGAATTAGCATGCTGAAGTGGCAGTGGGCCGGCCATATCACCCGAAGAACTGATAACCGATGGGGTAGAAGAGTTCTTGAGTGGAGACCGCGGATCGGTAAACGTAGTGTAGGACGTCCTCAGACTCGGTGGAGCGATGATCTTCGCAGGGCGGCTGGCAAGAGCTGGATGAGAGTAGCCGAGGACCGTGCTCAGTGGCGTGTAATGGGAGAGGCCTATGTCCAGCAGTGGACAACCGTAGGCCGATGATGATGATGAATCATCATACTGTATACTATTTCGGTGAATTTTCATTTCGGTGAATCCTTCTTTCATTTCGGTGATTGACTGTTTCATTTCGGTGACACCTAACTTTGAAATGTCTGTCATCCATTTGTTTTTTTGTTTTCCATTGTAACCATTATTTATAACGTTACAAAACATTAAAAGTATAAGCAAATTCAAGTAAAAAAACGAAAAAAAAAGATAACCAAAAAAGTTCACCGAAATGAAAAAAATAATGGGTATGTTGAAATTCACCCCTGTGTGTTTTTGAAAATGTACGTATGTTAATCTGATTGTTTCAATGATGGGGGTGGTCGTAGGTAAGGGTTGAAAAAGAAAAAAAAAATTTCATCGAGCGCGTCAGATTTTCTAAGGGGATGTTATTTGCACCTAAAAAAAAGCTCTTATATAATAATCTGACGTTTTGGATGTAACGCAACTCGCGGCCATTATTAGAATGTTCGTGAAAAAAAATTCGCCATTTTGAAATACTCGAGCGCGTCAGATTAAGATATATATGGTTCTTCTTAATGCCCTAGACGTGCTGCCTGGATTCGCCTAATCTGACAATTAAAAAAAAATTATATTTTTCAAATCATTGAACTTAATTAACTGAAAAGCTGAAGAAATAGCATGCAAATAAAAAAGTACAGGTTTTTTAAGTATAATGCTTGTATTTATAAGAAAATAATTAGAAAAAAATAATTTTTTTTGCGTAGTTTTTTTAATCATCATCTTCTTCATCGTTCCTCTGGCTCGATTCCATCCTCATCCTCCCCATAGCTGCACGCATTAAACTTTACCTATTATTTTTTCTTAATTCGGCTTATGGAAATCATCAGATTTTATATTTTTCATAATCCTTGAATTATTTTCTTCAAAATAAAAAAGAAATTAGCCACGCTCGAGAAAGTCGAGATAACGTTTTTTTTTACTATTTGTAACATCTTGCTTCTCTACGTCACGTGAAAATTGTCAGATTAGTGGAATATACACTTCTACCTTAATCTGACGCGCTCGAGAATTTCTGATGATCAATTTTTTTTTACTAATCTGATCCTTTATCCTTGACAGGCGACCATATATATGGGGCTCATATTTGGTGGAGGTACTTTACCTGGTACAAGGTATCTCCCTGTATGTTAATCTGCCGCGCTTTAGTAACTCCCGAAATCCCCTCTTGGGCTCCCCTACCATAAGGCCTCTGACTTGGCTGGACGACTGCCATCTATCGATGGCAGCCGGCACCAACTGCTTAACGTGCCTTGCGAAGCACGAAACCGCTCGGAAAAATGCCATTATCGTTAGTCATAGACGGTCACCCATCCATGCACTGAACGCGCCCTATGTTGCTTAACCTTCGTGATGAATAAAGCAATGACATAGCTTTCGTCTGCCGACCTTAAAATTACTGCAGTGGCACATGTAAATTATTTAGCAGCATCGCAGTATAAATTCTGAATAAGTGCGTGCCAACGCGAATGTGCATTGTAAACACGACAAAAATGCTCGAAATCTTCTTGTTCGTGACGCAGTTCTGTAGTAATTATCGCTATTTTGCTTCTTTACATTATTCGGTATATGTACAGTTGACTTCAAGTCCACTTTTGCATTATTGTTGTGTGGGAAGAAGGGAACGAATGTAGTCACTCGCCCCACGATAGTATATGTTGAAGTATGAAGTACAGGTCAGTTAAGGGGCCATCCATAAATTACGTCACACGTTAAAGGGGGAGGGAGGGGGTCCACAAAGTGTGATATTGTGTGACAAGGGGCAGGAGCGGAACTAAATTTCGTGACGTCACATTACCAAAACTATTGTATTCTAAGTATTAAAACACGAACTTAGAAATATTAACGAAAAACTCATTTGCAACTCTACCCGTAATAAAACTAATTTCGGAACTGCTGTTTTAATTCAATAATTTCTAGTGTATTTTGCAAAATATGTGACGTCACACTAGGGAGGGGGAGTCTCATAAGTGTCACCAGCTGTGACTATGACGGGGGAGGAGTAAAATAGTCATGGAATTCGTGTGACGTAATTTATGGATGGCCCCTAAGTAAAGCTGGCACGTTCAACACATTTACACGTTGCGCTTGTGTAGTGTCTGTGCATGCGAATCATGAAAAGTCTGCCCGTTTCTCTTGCGCGCGGTCTAGCTTATGAGTGTGAAGGGGACAGTTATAGTTTTACTTTTGGTACTGTTTATAAATACAGCGTGATCTTTTTGGTATTCAACCATATGTGCGGTTCAATGAGTGATTTTTCTGACAGCTAAGAAAAGTAGTTCCAAATGAGCCGTTTTCAGAAGAACTAAAAAAAAACGAATGGCTGTCAAAGGAATGCAATTTTTGACCTCAGCCCAATAGCCATATGTGATACATCATAAAATAGGTCTCAGCGAGCTGAACAAAAGTTACTATGCCGCCAACTGTTCAGCTCGCTGATACCTATTTTATGATGTATCACACATGGCTATTGGGCTGAGGTCCAAAATTGCATTCCTTTGACAGCCGTTAGATTTTTTTTTAGTTCTTCTGAAAACTGCTCATTACCCTAACGTTTTTGATTCGATGATGTATCATACACACATGGCTATTGGGCTGAGGTCAAAAATTGCATTCCTTTGACAGCCATTAGATATTTTTTTTAGTTCATCTGAAATCGGCTCATTCATCCAGTAACTGACTACTGAGCGTCCGTGACCCTTTGTTACGTAATTAAATTATAATTAAATTGTTGAGGATTTCTGGGATAATTATTTTCTGTTTTGGTAAATGTTTTCTTAGGTGAAATTATTTTTGTTCATGTGAAAATTTATTCAAAATTAAAACTATTTTGTGACCATTGATTCCACGTTATCTTTAATACTTTTCGCTCAAATTTGCGAAAAATATATTATAACAAGTAACACATACCTATATTTGTATTTATTTATCTACAACGCACCCATCTTACTAAAACCTAACTCTAGTCTACACTTAAACTAGAGTCGCATTTTGAATCAAAATCATTTATTTTTAAACATACTGTATAGTGAAATTGCATAAGTGTGAGTACTGTGAACGTGCCAGCTTTAGATAACTGACCTGTAAGAAAGAAGAGAGGCACAGCAAGGAAAGGGTTTTAGCGATGACGAAATGAAGCGTATTATTTAGAATTTAGGACAGATTATATTGAATTAGGACAGATTATATTATTGAAGAAGCGAAATTAATAATATTATGTACAAAGATTTAAATACAACTACGAAAACTATACAAAGCAAGAAAGCGCGTGCGAGCAGCTTGAAAATCAACAAGCTACAGTTGCAAATCGCCATTATGTATATGACTAGAGTGTACGTACGTAAAGGTTCATGTACCTACCTTTTACTTTTTATCTTCCCCTTCCCTACTACAACCACAGAATACTTAAGGGTGTAACAAGTGTAAATGTTGCAAAATTGACTAGCTTTAACTGAAATGTTAGGCAAAAGTACGCACTAAAAAATTCTGAATAAAATCTTTGGTAATAAAGGATATATCAGTGACTAATTCGTACGAAAAAAAAAATTGCATTTAACCTATCTAGATGGCAAATTTTTTTTTTTTCGAAAAGCTTTATTTTCCACAAAATCTAATTTCGCTGGTAAACGATAGTAGCTTTTCATTTAAATCTTTCATGCAAATATCGGCCACATCAATATCTGCAATCCTAACTGCTCATATATTTTTTAATGTTAATATTAAGCGTGATTAGTACAAAATTGTACGATTTCTTCCATCGCCATCGGACATCCGCCACATCTCTTATCTGTGTAATCTTTGGATTATGGATTAGCCTTTAAAGTATTCGCCGAAGAAGTACAACAAACATTCAAGAGATTGCGCTAGTTTGTTATTCTATAACTCAGAGGTCAAATGCTCAAAGTCATTCGCCCTTGTTACAGCCTTAATAGCACAGAATACATAGTAGTACAGGTACAGAAGATTCACTCTGCAAAATCAACTAAAGAAAAAGGCACTCTAGCTGCGATACAATTAGGTGCAATTCAGATCGCAAGGCGCTAAAAAAGCTACGTCATATTCACCTACATGTTGCCTCTCTTTCTACCACGTAACTCTTACCGGAGTGGTCGCCGCATGTACTTGCGCGTTCGATACGGACACGCGTAATGAAAAGCCTGCTGCAATTCGCCGTTATCGGATATCGGATGCCGCATTATGCTTCTCCACTTCATCCGCCTAATCGGCAATGGACGTGACGCAGTGCTTTATTAAAATTTCTCGGTGTTTCTATTCGAGGCAGGGGACGTTTTCCACACATTCTATTAATAATCTATTTAAATAGTATGGGAACATTTTTGGGTTGTATGCGCGATGCAAAAACGTGTATTGTTTTTGTACGTCGATCACTTCGGGCCGGTAAAATAGATACCGTTCCGATCTAGCAAATTATCGGGCCGTTAAAAACCGGATGGCGGAGTAGGGGAGAAACTGATTAGTATTCTTGTGTGTTTCTAAATCGGATCGGTAATTAACGTTTGCCGGACCGGAGCAGTAGAGAAAGGGCCTGAGGGCGCGGTGTGCGCCCCTTTTTATTATAAACTAGTTTTCGCCCCCGACTCCGTCCGCGTATACTTTAGTTCAAAATTTTGCAACCCGGTCCATGAGAAAAATCTCATGACTGATTCCGGTTCCGACGCCGGACCGGAGCAGTGGAGAAAGGGCCTAAGTGTAATTTAATTTGTAGGCGAGGCGGTGTACGTTAACGTGGGTGTTTAATTTAGCCTCTTATTTTATTATGTCTCCTTCCCAGCTTCAACATGGACACCGACAAGGCTGTATTGTCCATTGACTGCCTGGACCTTGGTCTCGAGTCTGACCGCACAGTCCTCCAGCATCGATCGCTGCACGAAGACTCCGTCTTCACATACCACATCAATTCCACTTACCGTGAGTGCTAAAGTCTATAGATATACGTAAAGTCTGATTTTTAATTCCGTAGAATTCTGACAGTTATCATTTTTTGACATGTAAGAGATTAGAAACCTTTTTTGGCCGGCCACATTTTTCAATTTTAATACGAGTGTGAACATCTGAGTCTACACGTTTAATTTGTTAGTGAATGTATTCATTTTATAAAGTGTGGAGCTCCAAATTAAAAGAGAATTTAAGGCGAGTAACAATTGTGTCCCTTTTCCCCACACAAACAGCAAAAAAGTACAAGTAAAGAAAACATATTTTTATTAAAATATCTAATCATCATTAATACTAATATCACTATCTTCATAATCATCATCATAGCTGACATGAAATATTAAGAGAGCTAACAGCGGCATACTTCACTTTTCTAAAAAGGTTTACGAAACCTTGAATTCGTAGGCAGTGATGCCAGCGAAAGAATAGAATAAAGTAATTAAAGTTAATTCGATATATTGTTCGTGATATTGAAATATTTGTTATATTTGTATTAGGTCACTTGAGTAAGTAAATATTTAGATTAACCTTCTTGTAGGTAAAACATAAAAAATACGTAGCATTTTATTTTTTTATTGCTCTTAAATTGCGTGACATTTGCGTGAAATTTGTCCTTTTTTCGGTGAAGAACTTTTTCAATAGCAACACTTATGAAATGTCAGAATTCTACGGAATAAAAAATCAGAGTATAGCAAAATATGAATAGAAAAAGTTTATTACCTTATTGTTTGTGGTCTCCTTTCTTCGTAACATAATCTCGTTTGCCAAGACCAGTGGGCTCACTCATTGGCTCACTCATTATGTAATTTTCTTCTTCTGAGGTAATTTTCGAAACGGATATTCATACGTCTTAAAAAGTCACGTCAACACAAAAACCGACGTCGTACGGAGTACTGTCTCGCTCTAACATAGGGTCTTAAAAGAAGATAGTGCTATACAGTAGGGGTATACATGACTTTTTAAGAAGTATGAATATCCGCTGCGAAAATTACATAATGAGCCCACAGGACATAACCTCGTATTATCGAACCGCTCGTAGCCCCAGCCGCCTGAGTGATCTTACACGATCACGAAGGTTAAGCAACATCGGGCGCGTTCAGTGCATGGATGGGTGACCGTCTATGAGTAACGCTATAGTCATTTTTCCGAGCGGTTTCGTGCTTCGCAAGGCACGTTAAGCAGTTGGTGCCGGCTGCCGTCGATAGATGGCAGTCGTTAAGCCAAGTCAGAGGCCTTAGGGCGGCTTGAAAACTTCTGGCAGTAACACCAGCCACTAGTCTTACAATCCTCCAGGCCTTTAGGTACCTTCCTCAGGGAAGAGACCCGTGCCTCTCGGTGGGGACATATCGGGTCGATGATGAACCTCGTATTAGAAGTCATCTTCGAGACAATTTTTGGCTTTCGGTTTACTTTCCTTTTAATCAATAAATATGATAAATTTTACTGTTATTTTAACCAGCGACCAATTTTCAAATCACGCACTTGATTTTATACTACCAAAGAGATGTTTGTACGTCATGTAATAAGTGTAACTAAATTCGCAGCCATCGTGAGGTTAACGACTAACATGAATAACGCCGACCGCATGGACCTCTGCAGAGAATACACCTTCGTGGAAATCCCAGTGCTGCCAATCTTCCACATCGACCCGAAAGGTGAGAAAAATGAAACATGTACCTCTTACGTTGATTGAGTACCTCTTAATAGTTACTGTTAAATTATTAAACAGCGCCATCCAGACGACAATGGCTACACTTTCTAATCCTCTCTGGGCTAACAAGCCACACATAATATTCTCTAGAATTTACTTAGTTCGGACCTTTACAGCCTAGGTGGCGCGAGATCCGATATCAGTTCTTGTACGAAACACCAGGGAGGGATGACTGTAAGAAAGAATATAGGTACACATAGAGTGCGAACGTAATTCGCAATTTAGTTCATAAATAACGCGATAGGTGACGCTACTAGTTTTACGACTAGGAAAATAATACAGTTGATAGCAAATTAGCAAACTGATCTTACCCTCTTAGTTAGCTTCTTCAAAATCTTAAGTAGTTAAATGAAAATGTGGTAGATGGCACTTTCCTTTATAACACGGCCTTGCGTTCCTATGAATAGAATAGAATAGAATATACGTTTATTAGCTTTCTTGTTGTACATAAGATCTTAGTTTACTATCAAACAAAACATATATAGGAACAAAACAAGAACCCTGCTAGGGCGCTGCTAACTTAAGATTTATCTAATATAGGTTAATGGTCTTACTCACTAGCTAGCCTAATTTAATTTCTAATTTAGTGCTTAGTTATTCTAGTTATTATTACCTACTTTTTAAAGACTCTCTGTTATAGAACAATAACATTAGGTATATTTTAATTAAGATATAATAATACAAATTAATTACAAAACAACTTTATCATGCTCATTGAAAAACTCTTGTAGAGTATAGTAGCTTTTTTGCAGCAAGTATTTGTTAAGAGCATTTTTAAATACATTATTTTTTTCTATTGACTGAATTGACTTTGTTATGTAGTTAAATATTTTGGCAGCCATCGACCGGGGGCCAGAGTGGACTAAATGGAGTTTCGAAGAGCATGTTGCTAATCGTTTGTGTGGCCTTAATCCTTCTGGTCTTGTGTATATTGGGAAGAGCTGATTATTATTCTTCACAAATGTGCATGCTTCCAAAATATAAATTGAGGTTAGTGTCAGAATATTTAATTTAATGAAATATGGTCTGCAAATCGTCATTACGTCAATGTTAGCAATTATACGAATACACTTTTTTTCTATCAAGAATAACTGTTTTACATCTGTACTGTTGCCCCAGAGGATGACACCATAAGACAGACAGGAATGTGCGTAGGTGAGCAAAGTAAGCACATAGAGCACAATTCATTCAAATTGCTAGAATATGTTGGAATTCTGCTTATAAAAATCGACAATGTATGCGTAAAAATACAATTTTCCACAAACTATTTGCTGCCAATATATATTTTATATCTTGAATTCTCCTTGATCTTGATCAGAACGCCACTCGAATCAGCGTGGCTCAATGCCGTTTAAATGGTTTGTCAAAGTACCGATAGATAGCGTTACATATTTTTAGCTAAATCGAACCACGCTGACGAGATCGTGGCGACATCTATCCGTCAACGGGCATTTCAGCTTACGGAGTACGATTTTTTGTATGGGATTGTCACTCTTTGTCTGTATATTCTCTTTGCTTAATATAAAAGAAAACGTAACCATGTACATTCCTCTTGTTCCGGATCGATTTACACGAAGAATACACGCAAGAATCTGTCTACCGAATTCAGCCTATCACTTGACTCCCGGAAACCCCTCAAGATCTCAAGATCCTAACAACACCGACACTATGAAAGCAAAAAATACCTTCGGAATAATAAATACACTCCCGGACACATCTATCGGCCCACCTAGTGTTTTAAGTTTTGACGGTTCCTAACTAAAAATAAATGTTAGGTGGAGCAATAGGTTTTTATGCAGTTTTGAAGCTGATTTGGTTTAGCTGGTTGACCATTAAATCAGCTTCAAAACTTATTGCTCCGCCTAACATTTATTTTTAGCTAGGGACCGTCAAAACTTAAAACACTAGGTGGGCCGATAGATGTGTCCGGAAGTGTATATCGTCCCCTAGCTTACAATTTAAGAACTTTATAGGTGTGGTGTGGTGACCAATGGCTAGACGCGCAATGAGCAGCTCCATCTAATGGCATTCATATGTGAAAACCGCCAATTTTCGACTTGAGCGGTGTTGTAAGCTAAGGAACGTAATGCACTAAAGAGAAACTAGTTCGTGAATTTTAACACTGATGGCGCTGACGGTTTCTTTCTCGCGGTGTATTTGCGTCTGTAATGCCGTGATACCTGTGCAAAATAAAGGAAGATAAACATTTACATAAAGGCCCATACATTGCAGAAGCGATGTATGTAAACATGCAAGACCTGATGTTTTTTTGTCCTCAGCCGGGGTTCGAACCCGGGACCTCTCGCATGGTAGTCAATACGCTAACCGCTGTGCCACAGAGGTCATCAAAGTGTTATCAGATTCCCTCATGGACACCGTACACTCAATCAGCCCACACTCGTCCACTACTTGGTATAGTCTGTAAAACATAGCTTGAGCTCCGCGACAGCTGTCATCGACATTGCGTCCATGAAGTTTTGAATTTTTTCACAGAATATTTGTACTGTGAAAACTCCGTACTTACTGCACACTATTCGATGTCTAAGCAATATCGTAACCTAGCCCTGTCAGTGTGACGGCTGTCGTGGAGCTCAAGCTATGCTTTACAGACTGTAGACATAGGGCGCTCCCGAGGCACACCAAAGATATTTCTTCTTTGTACCGCAAGAGTTGACTATCTTCCCACAGCTCCGAGTAAATGATGCGCTTTGCCGTCATCAGGCATACGAGCGACCATGGCCTTACCAGGGCTTTAGATACATTTTTTAAACATTTACAAACAGGCACATACATTGCTTCTGGTTCCACACTAGGCTACAGTGTGTCGTGGGAACCATAAACAGCGACACCACTAACATATTTATATTTGCACACCAATCGGTAGAGCATGACTATACAGTGTGTCCCTGGATAAAGTGCAATCCCGAAAGGGGATGAAACTAGACCATGAATCATTGACTAGAAAAATATAAAAAAAAATTATAAAAAATTATTGTAGGATTTATTGGTATTTTAAGATTTTCATGTTTCATTAAGGACTCTATGTACAAAAGTATTGATTTCTTCCAAAAGAATGGGTCTATTTCTTTGAAATAAAAAAAAAACAGTATGCCTAATACCTGGCGATGACCATGAAATAATAAATAGTCCGCAAAAAAGTAACTATCTTGGGTAAAAAAATGTATTTTTATGAAAAAAATGATTTTTTTAGACGTTTCTTTTAAAAAACTTCAAATTACTAAAAAAATGTGCCCTATAACTATGTAATTTTATAGCTTACTTTTATTCTTTACCATTTTAGCTTCCAAATAAAAAAAAAACAATGTTCTAACTAAAAAAACACGCTATCTACGAACTTTTAAAGTGGAGCCTAATCGTGTTACCGTGCAGGTAGAGACCGTTTTTTCCATTGTTTCCGTCCTACTCTGTGCCCTTCGGCAGTCGCAGTCCTTTTGTTCTACACTCAGGTAGAGGGAAGGCGAGGGGAGGGGAGGCAGGGGGTTCGAAACAGGACTTACACAGTCGCTCCGATATTCTCGCCGCTGCTACTACTGTTCTCGTTCTCGCATTGTGTTCTCGTTGATTTGTTATTAAGTTTTTGTTACATTGTTGACTGTTACGTTTTCTACTGTTCGTTACGTTTGGACTGTTCCTGTTCTGCTGTTAAGTGTTGACGAAATGCCGCGATTGACAGAGTTCTCACCTCGAGAAATAGCCGACATGCATTATTATTATGGCATGTCACATGGTCGCACAACAGTCGCTCGGACTGCATACATAAATGCTTTCCCGGGCAGACTCATACCCTCAGCTCGAAATTTTCAAGAGATTCATAGGAGGCTCTCCAACATTGGACTTGGTTTGGCACGAGATCGCCGTGAGCAACCAGCTGTCGTTATTGACAATGCGATAGAAGAGTCCATTTTAAACGATCTGTTTGCTGACCCTACAACAAGCATAAGACGATTAGCGTTGCGTCATGGCATATCGAAGACGTCTGTCTGGCGAATTTTGAAAAAGGAGCGATTGCATCCTTTCCATTACCAGCGAGTACAACATTTACACGAAAATGTAGATAATCGTCCAATATGCGTAATGTCGACGTGGATTCTAAGAAAAATTAGAGCTGACCCAAATTTTCCCAAACGCATTTTTTGGATGGACGAAGCGACATTTACCCGAGACGGCATTACAAACTGCAGAAATTTGCACCAGTGGTCTCACGAAAATCCACGATTGAAGCGGGCATCTACTTTCCAAGTAAAATTTTCAATAAACGTATGGGTAGTCTTAATCGACGACATTTTAATTGGTCCAGTCATTTTACCCAGAACCTTAAATGCTGAACGTTTTTTAGAATTACTACAAAATTTACCCATGTTGATGGAAGATGTTCCCCTGGCTACGAGACGGCGTGGGCGTATGTATCTCCAAATGGATGGATGTCCTGCACATTATGGGCGGGAGGTGCGGCGATTTTTGAACGAAAATTACCCGAACCGGTGGATTGGCCGAGGAGGGCCAGTAGGCTGGCCAGCGCGTTCACCTGATCTGACACCCCTAGATTATTTTTTATGGGGTGTCATGAAGCAAAGAGTATACAGCACGCCAATAAATACCGAGGCACAGTTGGACGACCGAATAATTCAGTGCGCAAATGACATTAAAAATGATCCAGGAATGATTCGCAGAGCCACTAACCAAATTAATATTCGTGCTGTAATGTGCTTGCAATATCGAGGAGGCCATTTTGAACATTTAATGCATTAAATAAAAATGCAAAATTGTAAATTACGGATAATTTTATTAATAAAGTTATTGTGATTAAAGTCTGACTTTTATTACCTACTAAAATGTAAATAACTCCTACCTAGCCAATTTTTTAGTTAGAACATTGTTTTTTTTTTATTTGGAAGCTAAAATGGTAAAGAATAAAAGTAAGCTATAAAATTACATAGTTATAGGGCACATTTTTTTAGTAATTTGAAGTTTTTTAAAATAAACGTCTAAAAAAAACATTTTTTTCATAAAAATACATTTTTTTACCCAAGATAGTTACTTTTTTGCGGACTATTTATTATTTCATGGTCATCGCCAGGTATTAGGCATACTGTTTTTTTTATTTCAAACAAATAGACCCATTATTTTAGAAGTAATCAATACTTTTGTACATAGAGTCCTTAATGAAACATGAAAATCTTAAAATACCAATAAATCCTACAATAATTTTTTATAATTTTTTTTTATATTTTTCTAGTCAATGATTCATGGTCTAGTTTCATCCCCTTTCGGGATTGCACTTTATCCAGGGACACACTGTATTTAAAGAAATTATGTAGGTACTAACCCATGTTCTGGCAAATAGATAGATCGATAGATAACACTTTACTGGACATAAAAAAAGAGATTACACAGGTATAAATTTTTTTTCTTTTACTATTTTTCTTTAACATAGTAAACATCCAAGATCTGGTATCTTTTCGACCCCAGCCGAATTTCGGGATTCAAACCGGGGACCTGTCGCATGGTAGACAGATGCGCTAACAACTACAGAGGTCGCAAAAATCTAACATACATGCACAAGAGCAAACACATTACCTATCATCCTCCTTTTGGCCTCCGCAGTCTGGTGATAAGAAACAAAAACTATTCCTTTCCAGACAAGCCGACGTCCCAATTCCTGACGCGTGACATGTCTGAGCTGTTCGCCTTCGAGCGGGAGACCTTCAACTACCGCGGTAATCCCATCATGAACTACTTCCTCCAGCACAAGATCTGCGATTTCGGCTGCAACTTCGGCTAAGTTGGCAACACCGGTGGTGTTGCAAGCGTCGAGGCCGATTTTGCCTAGTGTTGCCGTTTTTAGGAATAGTCTAGTACGCCAGCCCTCATACAGTGCCACCATCTTATCTGTTCAGTTGATAGCGGCGCTAGTGGAGCATTTTGTAGTAACATTTAAGAAATTTGCCGAGAAAAATGAGAATATTTTAACCCTTGTTTCAATTTTAATGAAAATATATCTGAAATCTTAGTAACTGAATAAATAAAAAAAAATAGGAAACAGGATTTACAATTAATTATGTAGTTAGTTACAATTTTGCCCACCTGAACAGATAACTTGGTGGCGCTGTAATTTAAAAGTTGACGTTCCGAAGTGTCAAAATATGTGTGAATTTGACAGTTCGGTGTAGATCGTTCAGTGCATTCCGTTCCTCATACAGTGGGAAAGTTATGACCCAGATTTTGTGACTCATATTGGCTGTTTAGAGGAAAGCTTTGGTATTTAAGTTTTCGAATGTAGTGTAGGAATACGGCATCACTTTATTAATAGCACCCGAACTCGCACAGCTTGCAATTATTAATACTACTTACATTTATTATGCTTAATCTACTAGCAACCCTAAGTTGGCGATTGTAAAGGAAATTGTATTGGATCTCCCAAATTTTAAGAATAAATAAATAAATGTTTCGACCATTGTTTTATTCGCCATCATCATCATCATCATTATCATCGGCCTATGCTTGTCCACTGCTGGACATAGGCCTCTCGCATTGCACGCCACGGAGCACGGTCCTCTGCTATTCTCATCCAGCTCTTGCCAGCCGCCCTGCGAAGATCATCGCTCCACCGATTTTGAGGAGGTCCTACACTACGTTTACCGATCTTATTTTTCTTTCTTTTCTTATTTCTTAAACTGTTTATTTTAGAGAAAAAAAATCAAAAGTATAAAATCTTATTTTCTAGCTCTGGAAGCTAAATCTTCCATGTGAGATTATAGTGCTTCCAGAGTGGTTGCTCTTATGTATTAAGGTATTAATATTAATAATATCAGTACAGGAAGTGGGACGCACTACCTTCCCCTCACACGAGGGGCAGGCAGTACGCCCCCCTCCCCCTCATACTTATCATTTTGAACATATTTAATTAATAAATTTTTTATGCAGTGACTTCATTTCATAATTATTTGTTCAAGTTTTTCTAATATTGTTATTGGGAGTTTGTTAAGGATGTGGGGGAGGCTGAAATTCCAGGTTCTTTTGCCATAAACATTTATATATGTGGGTTCTTTCAATATTGGCATGCTACTTAATTTACGCAGGTTCTTAGGCCTAGTTTTTTTTCTCTAGATGTAATATTTCGTCTTTAAATTCAGGTATAATGGCTATTTCGATCTTGTCATAGATATTCCTAGTTTTACAGTATTGGAACAATTTTGCATAGTTATGTCGGTGCGCATATTTAATTTTCAATGGAACTATTGTTTTTAACATTCTTAATTGTAGGTTGTATATATCACTTAGATATGATCGAAAGGTTCTACCATAACTAGATAAGCCAATAATACGGTATTTGACACTATCAACAATAAATTATTTGAGATGCTCGATTAAAACAAAAATTAAAAAATGATTCGGAAAATGTATTTCTTTTAATCATTTACTAGTTATTACAATTTTTAAATAGATGAAACATAAAAAGAGTGCTCTGAAATGTGACGTCACAAGCAAGTATTTTCATACAAAAATTCCGTTTTAAAAGTAACTCATTTGACATCCTGTCAAATACCCAATTGAATCCGCGGTCTCCACTCAAGATCTCGTCTACCCCATCGATTATCAGTTTTTCGGGTGATATGGCCGGCCCGCTGCCACTTCAGCATGCTAATTCTATGTCGGTGACTTTGGTCTTTAATTCGCCAAATTGCATTGAATTTTCTCCACATTTTTACATTTTTGTCAAGTTAATATGACAGTTACTCTTTTTAACACACAGGTATTGATTTTTTTATTTTATTTATTAGGAAACCAGTAGACACGGTACAAAACAAAACACGGTACATGAAAAAGTTGCGATATAGGTAAGGCCCAATAATAAACATTAAAATACTTATGAAAAATCAGTACACATAATAAACTAAATAATAAACTCACGCCCGTTATCCGCGAGGGGGTAGGCAGAGGCACCAAGCAATTAGCAAGACTCAAAAGAAAAATGAGATTTTGCGTGGGAGCTGCCGCCGGCTTACCACACAACCCGGCGGCTCTATGGTGTGTAGGAGCCATTACACTACACCCGCTTTTTTGGTTTACAATTTTTTTCATTACATTTAGGAGTGTCACCTGTGGAACCCACAAGGCATAGAAAAAAAATACATATTCCGATACTCATCATCATAGAAACGTAGCGCGAGCGAACCAACGCCACGTGACGCGCATTAAGTCAAATTAAATATTTTCTGGGCCTCGTACGTACACGAGAGGCACCTAAAAAAATATATTGCGTTTGTCCTCTTATAGAGGTTGTCGAAAGTGTTAATAAGAAGCTCTGATTTATATATGAGTAGGTTAGGAATACTCCTACCACGATGTAGAAGTGTATCAGCGCCATCTGTTACATGTTTTATTAATTAACACGCTTTACTCGTATTAGGTCGACCCTGTATCTATGTAATGGAATCTAAGGTGGGTAGGTAATTTAACCATCTTTCAAGGATCGTAGGGTAATGAAAATTGGCAGCTGTATGTCGTTCTGATGACAATACAATAATATCTACTGTCGAACTGATCTGATGATGGAGCCGAAAGACATGAACTGGAACTTCATGATGGAATCGTATCATAGTCGTGTTTGCACTTGTGAGAAAGGCCACGTAATGGACTTTGAACACGATCAGGTTTCAAGGTTATAACAAACCTATTGTTATAGTGTAAATCTCAAATAGTGTAAATATTGACTTAGGTGCCTGTATAAAATATATACAGACCTGTGTATGGAGAGTGTAAATAGAGTGGAGATGACGACCTCTGTGGTGCAGCGGTTAGCGCATCTGACTACCATGCGAGAGGTCCCGGGTTCGAATCCCGGCTGAAGACAAAAAAAAAGAAACCCAGGTCTTGGATGTTTACATGTTTGTGACGTCGCTGTTTCTGGTTCTCACGACACAGGGTATCCTAGTGTGGGGCCAGAAGCAGTGTATGTGCCTGTATGTAAATGTTATGTTAAATAGAATAATATTGATAGGTATATCTATATACGAAGTATCATCATCATCATCAATGTCCCCACCGAGGGGCACGGGTCTCTTCCCTGAGGAAGGTATAGGCCATACCCCACCACGGGGGCCAAGTTCGGGTTGGTGGAGGCTTGTAGGACTAGTGGCTGGTCTTACTGTCAGAAGTTTTCAAGCCGCCCTAAGGCCTCTGACTTGGCTTAACGACTGCCATCTATCGACGGCAGCCGGCATCAACTGCTTAACGTGCATTGCGAAGCACGGAATCGCTCGGAAAAAATGCCACTAGCGTAAGTCATAGACGGTGACCCATCCATGGACTGAACGCGCCGTATGTTGCTTAACATTAGTGATCGTTCAAGATCACTCAGGCAGCCCAGGCTACGAGCGATTCATACGAAGTATATTGACGTGTAAATATACTAGGTTGTTAGATCCCACCTAAGTCAAGGTGAGAAACTTGCCGAGGGCTGAATGGCATGAGGGTGGTTAAAATGGTCGCGTAGTTTTGCGGCTGGACAGGCGTATGTCGCCCTTAGTTGAGTAAAATCACTTAGTGTTCTCTAAATCAAAGAGCTAGATTGTTCTAAGTTGACAGGTAAAACACCATGCAATACAGACGCACTGGCGGAGATGGAGGGGATGCGGGCTCATTCGCCTACTTAATAATGTATTAAATGTTAAAAATATTTCGTTATCAAAGATTAAAAAGTATAAAATAAATTAATAGGTTAGAAAAAACTAGAAAAACACGCTTTTATAAATCCACAAAAACAAACCAAATAGTTTAAAAAAAACTAGACAAACACGCTTTAGTTTAGTAAATGCACGTAAAAACAAAAAATAAATTATGGATCGTTCAAGTCGTCGTCACTATGTGCTTTTAATTATACCTATTTGATTGTAAAAGCGTGGGGCCCTGGAACAGGAAAGACTTTTTGTATAATTCTCTGAGAAATCAAGATATTAGTCATGCGATATTCATCATTATAATGAATAGAATATCTAAGGGAACACCGCTGGGGTAAGTGTTCTTGAGTGGAGACCGCGACTCGGGAATCGTACCAGGTGGGATGGCGATCTGCGAAGGACTGCAGGCAGATGCTGGATGCGGCAAGCTGAAGACAGGGCGCTATGGCGCTCATTAGGGGAGGGCTATGTCCAGCAGTGGACTGATATAGCCTGATGATGAAGGGAACACTAGTCGTGCTGCAACACCAGTTACTCTGGAGCGCCATTCTGTGTAACCTGTAACTTGATTTCTCAGCAAGTTATACAAAAAGTCTTTCCTGTTCCAGCGCCCCACGCTTTTACAATCAAATGTTATTAAAAGCACATAGTTTACACTTCAGCCCAGAAATAGAGACAAATTGAACGATCCATAATTTATTTTTGGTTTTTACGTGCATTTATTAAAGCGAATCGCTCGTAGCTTGGGCTGCCTGAGTGATCTTAACGATCACTAATGGTAGACTGGTGTAACATCCAGTGCAACATTCTGCCTTTCATTTAAATATGAGAATCGGTTTCAAAGTGAGTTACCTTTCATGATACATTGCGGCCAATGTGTACGGCAAATTCTTTATTTGCATGATACACTGCATATTACGTTTCACCAGTCTGTACGCACCATAAGGTTAAGCAACATAGGCGCGTTCCTATGTCGCGTTGCGAAAATACAGTTTTCGACGAAATTTTCAGTTTTTCATTTCATTGCCTGATGTAAGAATAGGATGGTTTTATTACTCGTAGTCTCCTGAAAATTTGGAGTTAGCAGCTTAACACTTTTAGACGACGTAATGCTTAAAACGTCCAAGTATCACTTCTGATTACAATAACAGCGGTCATTGGTTCGACTTCTACTAGTAGCCGCCGTACAAAGACGTGAGTGGATGAAGGTGATAAGTGCATTTTTTTAGATTTTGAGTAAATTAAAGTTAAAACTTTACTACAACCTTCGTCAATTTTTTTTCCACACAAAAAACACCGACGACTGAAAATACGGCATATCACGACATTTTAAGCATCAGCAGTTTGGCAAACTTATAACTGCTTATAATATGGATAGTTAATAAAAAACAACAATATAATCAACAAGTTTTTTATTGAATCATCACAAGTTTGGAACACTGCGAAAACGGAAAGTGATTTTTATCTCAAGAAGGCAAAAGCTGACATTGTTCATCGTCTTACAACTAAACCATGTAAACGCTACATTGTATACAAACTGTACTACACGACAAATTCTGCCAATTGCACCGTTCGGGATTAAACGCACTGCGTTCGGAATTCCGCGCGGTTTTCGCTGCAGATGCAGGGGCAAAAACCGTACGAAAAATTAAGCGCAGTCTTATAGTCATTAGCTTTAAACAGGGATTCAAAATCACTAACATAACGCTCCGATTGAACTGGATAGCGACGGCAAATCAACCTTTATGTAAATACAACTGTGTTAAGGCAGTCTGTGCAACAGAAAGGAGAACTTGCGCACAAAAAATGTTTTAACAACATTGGGGAGGGATCGGTGAGGGATCAGAGGAATGATAGTCATATTTTGCTCTACAACTGCGTGCCTTTTAAAATTACCAGTCGAAAAGTAATTCTAGTCATATACAAATCGAGCAAAACAGTTAATTGATTTTCCTCATTTTCAAATAATACTTTTATTTTTTATAATTAACTACCGAGATTATTTTCGCCCTCTATGATATAACTACAAAATGTCAGTAATAAAATTTTGGGGCAAGTTCCACGTTGTAAAGTTTGATCTGCCTTCGCTTACATAATCAAAATTAGTCGTGTAATGTAAAATTTAAATGTAAAACTTTAAAGGTAATGTTCTTTAAATGAAGATTTAAAGATTTAAAGAACACGAGACTCTTCCGCACCACGCTTAATATTTTTCGCACGACTTGTGGTTCATTGTAAAATTTGAGCGTCAGCGCAGTAACGCCAATCTGGAACGGGCGTCATCTCCGTATGTAGGTTTGCGTCAAAAAAACCGCGCAGAAAATTAATCGTAGTGCGTCGGAAGCGGACCCAACAATTTCTTGACTGGCTAGCGTTTGGCACTTAAAAGTAAGCCGTTACAGGCAAGATTTTTAAAATTTCTTTCTACGTTCCCCACACAGATGTGTGGACGAAATGCCAATAGTTTTTCAATTATTTTCTTGAAAAAATTAATTGAAAAACCATTAGTCATGTTACCCTTGTTTATCAATTAGTTGTAACAAAAATTAGGTCATCATTTAGCAAATGTAATATTTAACACAATATTGTAGCGTGAAATTTTACTTAAGAAACGATTCCATAGTAAAAGTTACACTAGTACGAAGATGGAACCGTTTCTTAAGTAACAAGTTGTGTATTTAGAGTACACGATGTAATCTTCCGAGAAGAAGTAGTGTTCACGAAATGTAAGTGTGCTAAGTACTACTAAAAGGCGGCAACTCCGTTCTGTTGTAAGACGTTGATGGTCAAAGCGTTTCGTGAAATCGTTGGGACATCATTGTTGAGTCAAAACATAACACACACAAGTAACATTCAATAAAACATGCTTATTATTATGGCCACTCTGTAACATACTGAGATTCCTAATTGTTTCTTAAAATATGATTTGAGTCAATAAACATATTATCGTCATGGGATTTTTCAAAATGAGAATTTGTTACAATTTCTTTACAAATGCTTCCAAATGGTAGCAAATCTCATTTTGAGAAAAAAAAAACGTTTTTATATTTGAACCGACGATATTATGTACAAATCTCTTGATATCTTCAGCGGTTTATTGTGATTCGAAGCAGTTTTACTGAAGTATAAAATACTTTAAACGTTCTGTTCAATATACTATATTCAACTCTCATTTAACACTATTTTTATGGCATAAGATGAGTGTTACTTAACTGTTTTTTTTTAAATAATTTGTTTATTAAAAGGCGCTGGCTATTAAACATTATAATACTTAATTACTTTCAAGTTATTAATTGTTCGATTAGAAAGAGGAATGACGATTCTTTTAAAGATTTTTTTTTCACAATGTCTCCTGTCAATCCAGGACTTATGGACGTTAGGTAATATCAATTAACACTAAATAGAAAAAACGAGAACTTTACTTCTAGTCATGGACAGATTCTAGATTTCTTTTTAAGTTGAGATTGTTTCATTTTGATAACCTATTTTTTCTTTCAATACCTATCTAATAAAGCTCTATATTAGATTATTATTCCCTGGTGAGACCAAAGGGTAATCACACTATGTGTCATAATAACGTCACCTTAGGTGCAGTTGCAAAATGTTTGGTAAGTACCCATTTTTCGTATATATGCTACAAAACTGTCCAAACTGGAACACTTAGAAAGAGTTCCGTTTGAACGAAAAACCCGGATGCCCAGGTTCTGTTTGCACTTCGAGTTCAGTCACCTATTTTGCACATTGAAATTGAGCTGCGTTGAAGATTTGAATTGTTTTTTTTCTTCCAATAATAGATATAATACAATAATAGATATAATACAGGGTGTCCCGTTATGAGTGGTCCAAACGGTAATTCGTGAGGGGTGGGACTATCATCTATCAGAAAAACAAAAAAATAGGTTTATTAAAAGTGTCTTGGTTTTCGAGATTTTGAGATAAAATATATATTTTTTTAATTTGATTAATACGAATTTTGAAAAATTATGACTTACGTCTTGTAGCACGTAAGATCAGAAATATTCACAAAAAAGAACTCTTTTAATTTGTAGATTTCACTCGAACAAGTAATATGAAAAGAAAAATATTTGATATCAAATATCTCGAAAACCAAGACATTTTTACCAACTTTTACTGTTTTTCTGAGGATAGTCCAGCCCTTCAGCAGTTACCGTTTGGACCACTCATAACGGGACACCCTGTATATTGGAAAGTTGGTACACACCTTCATCCGTATCAGCTTTAAGACTAAGAAACGGTTCTATTTGCACCATACCCCCGGATCTAAACCGGAATCAGTCAAAACTGGTTTTGTATTCCCGAGTCAGCACAAAAAGCTACATTGGAGATTTGAACTTTACATTTCTACTATACAAATGGCTAGTACAAGTAACATAGCCACAGTGGTAAGACCACAAGGATGTACCTAGTGTGGATCAACCAGGACCTGCCAAACATTTATTTCACATAATTTCTATCAAGCATTCTATTACACCTACTCATTTACGTTTCTATCACCCAGGGTGTCACAAACTGGTCCTGCTTTAATATTGGCACTTCTCTCAATATGAAAATCTTCTTAGGGCGACTGTTTCTTATGGTAATCAGGGTGGCTCGCACATTCTGACGTTTTTAAACATAAACATTCTCTCTCATTTTAAACATAATCTCGAATAATGTAACCCAAGGTGGAACCCGTACGTACGGAACCCTAAACTTTTCGAAAATCCAATATGGCCTATCATCGCTTATACTTCAACACCGCGAACATGCATTTAGACAACTTTGCAGGAGACGCATAAACTTAATGATTTCTTTTCTAGAATGAAATAAATTACAGGAAAATAAATAAGCTGAAAATTTTGAATTTGACTGGCGCAAAACATGCGCGGGACGACTCTCTATCCTCAACTCTATAACTAAGTTTCTACTAATGGTAAAAAGCATATTCGCGCTGTTGAAGTATAAGCGACGCTATGTTACTCACGAAGAATGTGGCTTTTTTAATCTTTAAATATATTATAATGTGCGAGCGAGACCGAATCCCAGATGTAACAGCCGCCTTCACAACTTCCCTGTCCAATGAATCCATAAGTCCAAGACTCAGATACTCCATGAATCTCTTCCAAGACTCCGCCAATCCGGACTAGACCTCCGTGGTGGAGTATGGCCTATACCTTACTCAGGGAAGAGACCCGTGCCCCTCGGTGGGGACATAATGGGTTGATGATAATGACAATGACAACTGCGTGAACGCGGCGATTTCATTTCATTGGCGCCTTTATTCTACGCGAGCACACATACCATGTATTGAGATGTCAACGTGACAGTTTTATTTGATTATTAATTCAATTAAAAAACAGACTTTAGTACACTTCTGCGACCTCTGAAAGTGACTTAAAACGTAAATTATAAAGCATTTTAGGCTATTAATAGCATAGGACCGTTTGTGTCACCCCATGGACCCCTCTACCCAATAATAATATCTTTCAGACACCAGGGGAGTCCTCAAGAACCTTTCGTTGCTAAAGTTTTTTTTAAAGGCACCAGATGCACTCTCCTACTATCCCACTACACCGATACTATAATTATTACATTACAACACAAAAATGTCTACTCCACATATAGGGGGGTCATCTATAAAGTACGTCACACTAATTTCGAATCCCGACCCCTCCACCCACTGGACTTTACCACTGGTTGGTGGACGGGTCATTCCCTATTACCCATCCACCCACTACACAATGATAGTGCGTAGTAATCGATTAATTCGATAAATTCATAATAATATTAACCCTATAAAGATAATCATATTTACAATGGCGTTAAAGATAAGCATACGCCCCATAGACGCATAAGTCGTTATTTTTAAACGTTTCGTCTTTACTATACTTTGACTGTTGGCACGACGAGGAGGAAGGGACGATTTCCACCAATATAAGAATCTGCCATTTACCTAATAAAGGCAAATTTACAAATTGTTTGAATTTATCGAATTAATCGATTACTAGGTACGCACTATCATTGTGTAGTGGGTGGAGGAGTAATAGGGAATGACCCCTCCACCGACCAGTGGTAAAGTCCAGTGGGTGGAGGGATCGGGATCGCTAATTTCGTAATTTTTGTGACCCCTCCCCCCTCCTGTTGTCACTATTAGCAGGCCTGTTTCACTACGCGTGTCGGTATCGAACGCGCAACTACATGCGGCGACCACTCCGGAATGGCAAATAGCTAGGAATTCAGGCGCCAGAAGAGGTAAGAGTTACGCGGTAGAACGAGAGGCCACATGTAGGTGAATATAACGGAGCTTTTTTAGCGCCGTGCGATCTGCATTGCACCTAATTGTATCGAGAGTCCCTTTTTCTTTAATTGATTTTGCGGATTGAGTCTTCTGTACCTGTACTATTATGTATTCTGTGCTATTGGTCACATTTGTGTGACCCCCCGTACCTACCGGCCACCGGTAAATTGAGGTAGGTTTGCAAAAAGGAAAGACAGCCTTTGTCTTGATAAAACGTACGGAAAAGCTGATATTTATCTAACGATTCAAACGTTACTTCATATTTGTTGGCTTACCTATAAAAAAAAATTATTAAATTCTTCGTACTGGCTTCTAGAACCCTTTATTTTCAGATTTATGGCATTTTATTGCAACTTGAACGGGTGTCGCTGTGAGACGAGTCCACTGCGGAATAGTGCATCGACAATAAAATTAATTTGATTACTACTTACTGAGTGCTTATACTGAGTTTTTTCATTTCGATTTCGATACCGAGAGCGTTTGCAATTTGTAGAGGAGTGACAAAGAGACAACTAGGTGGCGCTTTGTCACTCCTATACAAATTGCAAACCCTCTCGCTATCGAAAGTGAAATGAAAAAACTCAGTATAAGCACTGAAGTGGTTTAGGAACTCACGAAATAGGTCACCCTAGGCTCAAATTGCAGCTGTGTAGCCGTAAAGCCTGATTTACACTTCAATAAGTATAGTAGCTAGACGTTTGAACGGCAAAAGCCTCAACTCCTGACGATGTAAGTTAACTTCCTACTATATCCTCGTAAGGCCCGACCTTGAAAATAACAATTCACAGTGGGACTTAACTCAAAGTTAATAGGTAGGTATTATTAGGTACTTATTTTCAGCATTCATTTCATGGTTCCAGTACCCATGTTCAGTTTTTTTCATAATAATGAAAAAATAATCCTAAGCATTAGTTATTACACATAAAAATCTGAGAATTTTATTCCTCTGCCTATATGTATCTCATTTTTCAGCTACACAACCGGGGCTGCCAACCAACACAAATGGGCATTATTTCTATTTTATAAACCTTACAAACTGGCCACAAAATAGGGAAACAAATAAATAAGCCGAGCAAAAAAAAAAAAACTTCAATAAGAAAAAAAGTGACGGAAGGAATCATTATTTTACCTAGCTTCCATTTTTAACGAATCTCATATAATTGAATAACTAAAAAAGGTAAAAAATAAGATCTAAAAATTATTTATAAACCAAAATTATAACACTATGACAAAATAACTGCCCTCGATTTTCAAACTCCAATAAAATAAAATCTAAGCGTCAGGCAGGTCGCGTAACTTGTCAGATCATTTACAAAATGGCGCCTACAGACTATGTCCAATAAAAATCATTATAATCTGCAAGCAGGACTGGGCCAGACTACAATAACAAAACATAAAAGAAATAATAATTTTAAGTGTAAATAACAATGATGCTGTTCTAAAAACCTAGCTAAGAAGCGAAAAAGTCTTGACAAAGGATTCGTCACAGAATGTCCCGTTCACCAAACGCCCCGCATGGTAACCGTCCAGTTAGCAAATCACCGCAAGACATCGGGGATTTTGAGTACGGGATATTTTGCGAACAGCTGACCATTTTACAGCAGATGTAGTAACGTCCCATTTGCAAACTGTCCAAGTCTCAAAGCGTCCGGTCGAAATATCGCAACAATTACATAACTTGACAATAGCGATTGAACATAAATATAAAAATACTTATAAAAAAATATAGACAATTTGTAGCAACTTGAGGAATTTTAGAGCTTAAGCTGCTACTGTAATTGAAATTAATTTGCGAATAAGCAATAGCAAGACATCAACTAATGAGATAATAGAAGAAAAGAAACCTCTACGCTCTTGGCACTCCTGTAATAATAAGTCAGTTATACCACAACCGGTATCATTTCTCCGACAGTAGAAATTTAATAGTCACTGAATAAGGCATATCA